>CM056945.1:31091073-33491073 GCA_029856935.1 Cyclocarya paliurus
TATTTTTCTAAAATAGTGTTGCAAGAGTCATTATTATATAAAAATGCCCTCCATTTATAAATGAAGTCGCACGGCCACGTAAGGGGCATAGCCACCATTCCGACATGACCATATTGGTTGATCGGTCCGGTTGAGTATGAAAGAAAAAGAGAACAAAGATACAGCGTCTCGGCAGATGGACATTCGACTGTATCTTGTATCATCCACAGTTCCCATTGTTCCTGTTCCTTTTACTTTTTCCACTCATCATGAACCGGGGGAAAAAACAGTTGAAAAAAGCAAGAGAAAATTACACCTTATCATTCCAAATTATCAAGAAAATATTTATTTGCAACCTCGTTTATTTGCCACGATACTGATGTTGAAGCCTATGAGTAATAATCTGTTCTGAATCAGACATACCATCGAGTTTTAAGGGAAATCTTAAGCATTGTCAAGTTTTGGTTCCGACCATTTTATCCACATTTGAAGCAATTAAAGTACATGCTTCAGCCCTTTTCAATTGTTGTAAGTATACGTGTATATTAACATCTGAGACTTGGAGACCACTTTTATTGGAAACTCCATCCAGATGTGCCATACCCTTCTTAATTCCCTTAAGACTCGGTTTCGTATCTCATGCAGCCCTCCTGGTAAGCTGCTCCTTGGATGTGCTTTCAAAGATCTTGTCAGCATTTCCAACCTCAAATCCATCTCGCCTGTGGAACTCTTTAACCTATCCAAGTTGATAATATAAGTGTTTGGTACTCGTGCACCACAAAAAAAAATGGAGCTTCATGTAGAAAGTGATGAAGCAAATGCATGATGATTACTTAGCAGATATGTCAGTATTCATGAGTAAGAGGGTTTTCTGTAGTCAAACATTTGGAGTGAATGTACTTATGAAAAGAAACATTTGGACTGAATATTCAGCACCTACGAAAATAATTGATCATACATACTCAGAATTCTGCTATCAATCTCAGAAAATCAAATTTGAAGCGAGAAGATGATTTTCGAAAAGAAAGCAAGGGTTGGTTACCTCTTTTTCAGGTATTTTTTATATTGAGGTAGTACCAGGCGTTCCGCAAACTCAATGTATGAACAGGGAACTAATTCAGTGATACCATCAGAAAACTGGAAAGAAACCGAATCTGCTACCGTAGAACTTTGCAGCAGAAGGCCATCGGGGCTCACTATCAGCAGCAAAGAAAAAAAAAATCAATATTCATCATCTACAACCTTGAAACTTCAAATACGGTTATGTGAGAACAGTACAATCATAGCTCTATTATATTGACAGATATTTGCTCTGACTATGTCTGACAAATTTAAAACTTCTACTCACTTTTTTTTTTTTAATGATGGGGAACCACCCCACGGACATAGAACTCACCCATGGAACCTAACCCCCAGGGAGACTAGCATAGCAACTCACCGCCATGGCCTCCCACTTAAATCACAGTTTGATTGAGGGTGAAACTTTTACTCGCATTTGACATCAATCAAATTCCAACATATTTTACAGTTATACCAGCATATTTTTTGTGTAATTTTTTGCTCTAATTAATTTTTGATTTACATAAACCGGGGGGGGAGATTCATGAGCATAAATAACAGCATGTGATTATCTATTTTAAGGACTAGCACATGACTGTACAAACCTTGTTCTGAAGTAAAATAAGGTACTTGCAAAGGAAAAAGGAAATAAGGTTAGAGATTACATGACAAACCTTTCAGAACTCCCCCTTCAGAATTTAACTTGAACCATTGTCTTCAATAAACCGATTGAGGTTATTTTATTTCTCAAGCGAAATTTGAGCTGATGAGTGGAAATAGTAGCATGGTTCAGTGCATACCCGTTGACAAGGGTCCAAGCAGCATATTCACTTTCCCTAAGTTTCCAGAAACCAAACAGAAGCATTTCAAAATGGAAATTAAGATCCTAAATATATCAACTTGTTTTAGCACTTTGAAGTAACACGGTCCTACCAAGAAAATGATGCCTTTAGATGTTGATCTATTTATGTGATAATCCTATCTAAGTAGGTAAAATAGTCATTTGTAAAAACAGTGCTGCAAACACAGAGAAAAAAGTACCTTGCCAATTGTTGGAACTCGGAAAACAGAGGGTTTTCCCAAGTTAGAGATCCCAGAGCACTTGCAAGAGCTGCATGTTCATTTCCACGACTGGATATATCAGTGTATTTCCTAATTATTTCCTGAATCCAGAATTAAATGTTAGAACAACAATGTCAACTAATATAAGAACTGTTGCAGTAATTAATTATGTGAAGTAAAATGAAAAATAGTACGAAATGGATGGTACAACAATGTTTAACACAAATAAAAAATTATTGGAGTTTCAGGTCCATTCTATAGTTAGACGCTGGAAAGCCAAATCTCATATCAAGTGCAGGTAGATCAGTTCTCATCTAAAATATTGATCTAAATAGAGATTACAAAATACTGGTGTATTCTTGTATTCAACCAGCTAGCTCTTTCGTCATGTTCTCCTAATGGACATCAAGCATCAACATGATTGTGCAAGAGTATGACTCAGAAACACCCGGCATGACAATAAATGAGATTGCAAAAACAAAATCAAACACAAGTATCATTTACTTGGAGATCGAGCTTTCAGTCAAAAAGAAAAATACTATTCAGAGGAATCGTTGCCTAATTGCTCAGAGCCAAGGTGCAAAATTGAGATTTTCTCTTCGTCAAGAATGGTCCTTGGCACTCACCTGAGTTTGCGTACTCATCTGATCTACAAGAAGCTCTGATATAAAATTCTTGGCAAAGGCCCGTTGGTGCCACTACCACCATCAGGAAGAGGAACACCGGGAGGAGAAAAACCACAGTGCTTTCAATTTCTTTGCAGGAAAACCTCAACTCGTCCCGTGGCTCATAGCCAAAATCAAGGAAAAATTTAGCCATCGAGTCAATACCATAACCATTCACCTAGCATGTTCCAAAAGAAAAGGTATACTTATATATCATAGCACAAGATACAAACAAAATTAAGCCTATGACTCGAGTTCAGTAATTACTAATTATGTGTGCATTGTGCATGTATTTGCCTGTGTGCACCAACAGTAAAGTTACTTATTTAAATATAGGTATTTTTATGCCAGTGAAGACAAAGATGTCACTCAAAAAATCTCATATCAGTGATAGAAAAGCCTTATGAATGACTGGTACAATACGCAAAATTAAAAACCAGAATACCCCGAATGTTCTAAATGCCAAATGATCATAGCAAATTTGGTTGCTGTCGACAGATTGAACAAGCTCTAATATTTGTTTAGCTGTGGGGTTCCTGTTTAAGTACACCTTTTCCATGCTTGCCAGCACGCTCCTAAAAAATGACTCAGCTCCCTGCAACAAACAAATATCGAAGTCGAACTGGAAGAATAAGATGAACAAGAAGGAGTTATACTATAGCCTATTTAAACCGACAGGCAAAAGGCATCATAAAAAGTAGTAATCTGGGTCGTCGCTAATTGACAATGATGCAACAGACAATAGCAAAGCGCACATAAATTCACCAAAGAGCATAATTAAACAGAGAGAAAACTCGATCCCACCTGAAAGGAAGATTCTTGCGATCCATTGTCCGATTTAGAGGCGGGAAACGACGAAGAGATTTCGTGTATTAATGGAGATTGAATTTCCGGGGAACGAAGAAGATTCGTTGAGGGAAATGAAGTTCCGAGATTTGGGTCGGAGATGAAAGGACGAAGAGCTGATAGAGCGGAGGGATCGTCGGAAAACCGAGGAGTGAGAAGCGGGTTTGATCGTCGATGAGTAGCAGTAGGAGAACATGGTGAAAGTTGTCATGGATTTCTCCGAGCGAACCCCACAAAATTTTTCACTGGTTTTGTAATTGTGGCCACCTTCATGCCTTGGCCGATCTCTTGCTACTTTCGGTGACACGTCTTTTCTTAGTTTCGTATTTGGAAATGTCGCAAATCTTTTGAAGCTTTCCATGGCCTTGATTCACCAAACTAAGAGGATTAGGATTCGTCTATACATATTATATATATATATATATATATTATATATATATATGTAAAATTATCTTTTTTACATAATTATTTGACCATTTAAATAAAATTTTTACATTAGCTTATATATATTTGAAACTAAATAATAATAAAATATTATTTTTATATTATTATTAATTTTTTTCTAAAATCAAAAATTATATATATATTTTGTAATTAACATCCACTATATATATTTGACATTAATAATACAAATGTAATAATAAAAAATATATATATAATATATTATAATAATAAAATGAATGTGTATGTGAAGATTTGTTGTGTTGTTGAGAGAGAGAAGAGGAAAAGATTGAAAGAGAAAGAGTGGAATGAGAGAGAAATAACAATTAAAATATATTTACTGGAGTGAATAATTTGGTACAACTGTTCACTGTTAGCTAAATTTATGCATATACATAAGCTAATGTGGGTGTTTTTTAAGTCATATTATGTAAATATAATTTTGCATATAGATATATATAGACCAATATTAGTGAGAATGTAAAATATTCTCTGGCGTCTTTTAAAATTTATTATATATATAAATTTATATATATATTTCTTTTATTTTTAACTTTCTAAATTAGATAAAGATTTTTATAAAATGACTTATTCTATTTTTAAGTTAATATTGAGTACGTTATTTACGTCAATTAAAATTAATAAATGATAAAATTTGAATTTTAAGATTTAAATTTTAAATTTTTTTGTAATCAAATTTTTTTAAGATTTAAATTTTATTTTTTAAAAAATAAATAAAATATTTTCTTTAAAAAAAATCTTAATAACATATTCAAGGATGCCAAAATTCAATCGAAACACGCATCTTCATCCTCATCGATATCATAACTGATATTCATGTCAGAAATGTAGCCCCGGCCACGACAGGGACACGAAATTTATATAAATATAAAGTCCGTTGCGTCAGAATTCCATACGCATATAAGATGATAGAGATTTTATAATAATATACACAATATTTTTTTACAATATATTTTATAATATATGATGTAAAATGAGAATATTTTTATAAAATAATATTACTTTTATATGATATTTTATAATAATACCTCTTATTTTAAAATATAATTATGCAATATATTATGAAAAGTATTATATATTTATCATTTTTTTTTAATATGTTATTGGGTTTCAATTGGATTCGATAAATTTTTTATTTTTTTTTATTCAGTGATTAAAAAAATATTTTTTATTAATATTGTAAATATTTTTTAAAATATTTACATATATAATAATAATAATAATTAAAAAAAAAAACCTTTTTTTACACTTATCGAGGGCAGTGTCGTGCTACACCCTTATGGAGGTTGTCTCTTATGTGGTACGTCAATTGTATACTTTATAAAGCCCAACCACAAACATCCTAGGCAGGACGGACACCAAGGAATTACCGTGTTGGTTGGCCCTCTATGTAGACATATTCAGTCAACCATTCTTATCCAAATTAGGATAAACATTTGGTTCCACAGAGCAGGGTGTGTTTCTCAAAAATAATATATATAATGTAAATATTTACTCTACAAGCAGATTTTATAAAATAATAATTATAAATTGATATATAGGTGTTAAATTATAAAATTATTATTATTATAAAATAAATTTAACGTATTTTATTATGTTACATTAGTTTATCAATATTATTTTGTAAAATTTCTTTACTAATCTAGTATTTCTAATAAAATGTTCATGACTAGGAAAAAAAAATAATCAAAAGATATGAAGGAGACAGATAACTTGATGAGCCATGGCTGGTGATGCAATTTCACGATCATGTTTTGCTCAACTCCAACGTGTCTCATTGAGTGATATCAGTCCATGGTTTGCTAGGAAAAGATTCATATGAATTCATGATTTGCTAGGAAATTGATATGAGCTATCAAAATAATAAGAAAAATCTTACTCATCATCTCTACATCACGTACCTACTTTTATTTTTTATTTTTTTATTTTTTACGTTTAATAGATGTGTTGTGTAAGAATTATGAGTAGAAGAAGTCAAATAATAAATGGTAGAACTTGAGTTATTAATGTAATAAAATTCAAATATTTTCCAGGTTTAACATTTGAATTATCTATACAAGAAGCCCTATTCCTTGCAATGTGATCTTCAATGAATTCTCATTTAATATTTCATCTTGTATGAAATTTGAGGGCCGGCTCCCTCGAAGCAGCCACCATTTTCCTTATCATTACTATAATCAAATATAGGTATGAGACCACAAGGTACTACAAGGTGAGTTCAACAATTGGAGCAAGGTCAACAGCAGCTTGAAAATATTTAAATGAATGGGCTGACTTAACTTGTTCAACCGTGTGTATTGTTCTATTTATAGAGATTTACATTACAAGAGATAAGCTAGAATTACAAGTGGATATGTACAATACAGATTCTATCTAATCTGTTATGGTTCTTATATATCTAGAGGGATAGACATTGGGATTGTTATATCAGATAGACTTTGGGCTGCTGCTAGTGTATGAGATAAATTTTGCTTTTGCCGTGAGTGATCTTTGGATGGGTTTGAATCTTGGCTTATCTGTCTAACATCCCCCGCAAGCTAATGGGGAGATTTTTCACGTTAGCTTGGATCGTAGCATACGGAAGCATGCAAAACTCAGACCTTTAGTGAACACATCAGCCAGCTGATCAGAAGAGCCAAGGAATTGAAGGGAAATGTCTTTGTTTGTAATTTTCTCGCGGATGAAGTGAAAGTCAACTTCGATGTGTTTTGTTTGGGCATGGAAAACAGGGTTGGAAGCAAGTGCAATAGCGCCACTGTTATCACACCAAATGGTAAGGGCTGTAGGGATGGTAATATGCAGGTGCTTGAGTAACATGTGATCCCAGTAAAGTTCAGCGGTGACCATAGCCAATGCCCTATACCCAGCTTTTGTACTAGACCGTACAACCATTGATTGCTTCTTAGCGGACCAGGAAATGAGGGATGAGCTAAGAAATACAGCAAAATCTGTAGTGGAGCGGCGGTCATCAGAGTCTCCAGCCCAATCCGCATCAAAAAATGCTTGGAGATGATAGTACAGTTCAACGGTGACCATAGCCAATGCCCTATACCCAACTTTTGTACTAGACCGTACAACCATTGATTGCTTCTTAGCAGACCAGGAAATGAGGGATGAGCCAAGAAATACAGCGAAATCTGTAGTGGAGCGGCGGGTCATTAGGGTCTCCAGCCCAATCTGCGTCAAAAAATGCTTAGAGATGACAGTCACCCTTAGTGTACCATAAGCCAATGTCAATGGTGCTCTTTAAATATCTGAGTACTCATTTTGCTACAGTCCAATGAGAAAAGTTGGGATTGTGCATGTGTTGGCAAAGTTGATTAACAGAAAATGCAATGTCTGGCCTGGTTAATGTGCAGTACTGAAGGGCTCCTACTGTCTGTTGATACTCTGTGATTTGAGCTAAAGTAAGTGGTTCACCAACATGTGAAGGGAGCTTTTGGCCCATGGCGGAGGGAGACCGAACAGGTTTGGCACTTGCCATCTTTGTGCGAGAGAGGAGGTCTGAGACATACTTGGATTGTCGAAGATGGAGGCCAATAGAGTCTCATGTAGCTTGAATGCTGAGAAAGTAGCCAATAGGACCCAGATTTTTCATCTTGAAGTCTACTTGCAGATTGATAATAAGTGAGTGAATCAGTGTGGAGTTTGTGCCTGTTACGAGAATGTTGTCTACATATATAAGAAAGAAAATAAGAGTGTTTCCATCATGATAAACAAACAATGAAGTGTCAACGGGAGATGACACAAAACCAAACTCAAGTAGAACAGTAGACAAGCGCATGAATCACGCCTGAGGTGCCTATTTGAGGCCATAGAGTGATTTATTGAGCTTGCATACATAGTCTAGATAGGTAGAGTCAATAAATCCCTTAGGTTGTTCCATGAACACATCCTCCTCAAGAATTTCATGAAGAAAGGCATTAGATACATCTAGTTGTGTAATGTCCCAATCAAACTGTACAACAAGGGATAGAGTCACACAGACAATAGCTGATTTGATTACTCAGCTAAAAGTTCCTATGAAGTCAACCCCTTCCTCCTGATGATATCCCATTGCAACTAACCAAGCTTTAAGACGCTCAACCTCACCTGTGGATGTCTGCTTGGTCTTATAGACCTACTTATTCCAACGACATTGTGATTATTAGGCCTAGGACAGAGTGTCCAAGTATTGTTAGCCATGAGAGCATCATATTCTTCCTTCATGCAGCACACCATTCAGGTAAGAGTGCAGCCTTATGATAAGAGTGGGGTTCAAGGGGGATTGCAACACTGGATAATGTATGCAGTGGGTATTTGGTGGAGTAGAGTTGAAAGTCAGAAAAAATTTCAAGGTTTTAAAGATCCTATTTGGGATCGTGTAGTCATATGATGGGAGGGTTGAGGTGCATCAGAGACAAGAGGATTTGTGGCTATAGGAGAGGGGTTCGAGGTAGTGGATATGATGGATGGGAGAGCTAGAGTGATGGGGGAGGAAATCTGACCATGTGGAGGTGGTGGTGTGGCAAGAGAGGGCAAGTCTAGATGTGATGACAGTTCATGTGATGGATGGCCTGGAGAGGAAGAATCTATAATAACAGGAAATGAGGGAGAAGGAAGAATTATACATCGGGAAGAGACCACTGGCAGAGGCTCAGGTAGCTTTAATCCATTCTTAGTAGGAAATGAGCTCTCATCAAAGATAACATGCTGGAGATGTAGATCTTCTGAGTGACAGGATCCATGCATCTATAACCTGGGTGATTTGCACTATAGCCCAGAAAATATGCATCGTTTGGATAGGAACATTAATTTGTGAGATGTATATAGTCGAAGTAGAGGGAAGCATGCACACCCAAAGGTGCGAAGAAAAGTATAATCTGGATTTTTGCCATAGAGTTTGAAGAAAGGACTTTGGTGTTCTAGAATTGGAGTATGGAGATAATTGATAAGAAAAATTGATGTAAGGAAGGCATCTACCGAAAATGTTGATGGCAAGTGAGATTCGGCTAGGAGGGATAATCTTATTTCTACAACATGTCGGTGTTTACGTTAGGATACCTCATTTTGTTGGGGTGTATGGAGACAAGTTATACGATGAAGGATCCCATTGTTTGTGAGAAAGTTTTGGAATTGATGTGAGTTATGTTTTCATCCACCATCTAATTGAAATTGCTCGATTTTGCGAGGGAATTGATTTTCACCTGAAGTTTTGAATTTAACAAAGCATGCATAAACGTCAAATTTATTATGGAGAGGATAAAACCAGGTGAATCTAGAGAAATCATCAATGAAGAGGACATAGTATTTGAATGAATTAAGTCTAAGGGAGAAGTAGAAACACGATTTGACATAGAGAAGGGAAGTTGTTTCCCTTTGCTGAGTTGGCATGAGTCACAAAAATCCATTTTGCTTACTGACCCTTTAACAGGTAATTGGTATTTATTCAATAATTGGGATACAATACAAATAAGTGCGTGGCCTAATCTAGAGTGCCAAGTGACAAGTGGTGCTTTCACTCCTGCTACAGCAGCTAAGGCACGCGGCTTATTGAGAGAAATGGACTACATATGCAATGGATAGAGATCACATTCACTCTTGCCTTCGAGTAGTGTCTTCCCCGTCAATGTGTCCTTCACAAAAAAATGAGATGTTGTTAGAATAAAGAAACAGTTGTTATCGATGCATAATTGGTTAATGAAGAGGAGGTTAGCAGAGGCATTAGGACAGTGTAGCACACACTTGAGTTGTAATTTATTATTAGTTGTATGAAAAGTTGCATTACCAATATGTGCAATAGTTAAACCCTGACCATTACCGATTGCCACATGCACTTGACCTGTGTATGGTTGTGAAAGAGTGAGTTGCTCAAGATTGTCTGTGATATGTTGGTTTGCTCCACTGTTTGCAAACCATGTTTCAAACTCATGCTCAGCATTGGTATGAGCCACCATTGCTGCAAGTTGGGCAAGAGGATGTCACCCTAGTATGCATAATCCATGCGATGGAAGCAGTCAAGTGCTCGATGATTAGATCTACCACAAATTTAACAAGGAGAGCGAGGAGAGGTAAAATTCTATTATGGTTTGGGAGATGTATATGTTTGCTATGGTGGGGCTGTATTAGATGGTAGTTTGGAAGGAGGTATGGAGTTGCGGTGGAAAGGAGAGTGGGAGGGCCGGTGGCCAGAAAAATGAAGGTTGATTGGGTTTGTTGGAATATTTTGGTTTGCGGTTGAAGGCTGTTGATTATGTTTGGTGCAAACAAAGCAAAGTTGTTTGTTTCTGGAGAGACAGACTTGTACTGGTTTTCTAAAAGGAGTTCATTGGACAGAAGTTCGATTTGAAAATCATCAAAGGACAATGGGTTGTCTCTGGTGGCTAAAGATAATGAAGTCATAAAGGGCAGGTAAGTAGGATTGAGGCCATGGGTAACATAGCTAATCAGGTCATCATCTTCAACAATCTTACTAGCAGCACTTAATTCTGCTACTATTTCCTTGGCCTCATCAAGATAAGGAAAGCAGCTACGTGAGCCTTGAGTGAGAGCTTGGAGTTTGCACTTCAGATGGCTAACACAAGATCAGGATTTGGAGGCAAACTTCTTTTCCAATGTAGTCCAAGCTGGTCTTGTAGATGTAATACCAAAGACTAAGGGAGCCAAATTACAAGAGATAATATTTCCCATCCAGCTTATGGATTGTCTCATGGAAATTTCCCAGCTGCTATCCACCAAGAATCGTTCTCAACCAGAGCATTGAGAGTCTTCTCACAGTCCTCACGCTCCTGGGATAAGTCTAGCCACCATGGTTCCAACTTCAAGTTGTTCCTGCTGTATAATGGAGACAAAAAACCCTACAAGTTGGATTTGTCGAGCCGAGCAATTTTCCCGCTACCATGGCACTCTGTAGCCTGATAAGGTGACTCTCATCTCTTTTCATTTAGAATACAGTGCACAACTATGGTATCAACTCCTCTGTGAAGAGGATCGAAACACCAATTGGGACAAACTAGTTCAAGGATTGCACGCCCGGTTTGGCCCCAATCAATTTTTTTATCCATTTGTTGTACTCATCTGCCTCCACCAAGATGGGTCCATTCGAGATTACCGATGGAAATTTGAAGTTCTCATTGCCAAGGTTAGGTCAGTATCACCTAAGAAGCAAGTGAATTGCTTTGTAAGTAGCTTGAAGGATTCCATCAAAGCCAATGTTCTAACAGGCCACTCCACAAATCTATCTTTTGCCATTGGTCTAACTTGAGTTTACGAACCCCTTAGTTCTTTTATCAACAAACGCTCACGCTTCGTACCAAAAACCCCATTCCCAACCAATGCCTAGCATGGTCACTCCCACTTGGAAATTTATCAAACATTTACTCTGCATCTACCGTTTCCAACACCAACTTCACTGCTCAACCATCTCACCTGCAACATTCTCAACATCATCAAACCGAGCTGTTAAGAATCCCACTTGTTTCCTTAACTAAATCTCACAATGTAATTGTAAATGGAAGATGGATAAAGGATGAAGAAGATAATGGATATACTAAATTCATATACGCATGGGTGTATTTGAAGTCACCCAATTTCTCCAAGAAGTTCATACAATCAACAATATCCCAGAATGTTCAAAACCCTCTCAGGCATGGGTTTTAACAACTTTCCATGCAAATTACCAATTAGCCCTGTGCTACTATAGACTTACGCATAAAGTAAAACTACATCGTGTTAGTAAAAAGAACTATATTTTAATCTAAATGAAAAGCTATGCCGTTTAGTCAAGGAGAGCAGAGCGGCATTGTTCCACTCCATCCAACCAACATTGTTTCCCATCTTATTAAACAGTGTCGTAAATCAACTGATAAACCCCCCCCCCAATCAATTTTTTGATCCCTTTGCTATACTCATCTGCCTCCACCAAGATGGGTCCATTTGAGATTACCGATGGCAGTTTGAAGTTCTCATTGCCAAGGTTGGGTCAATATCACCTAAGAAGCAAATGAGTTGCTTTGTAAGCGGCTTGAAGGATTCCATCAAAGTCAACGTTCTAGCAGGCCACTCCACAAATCTATCTTTTGCTATTGGTCTAACTCGAGTTTACGAACCCCTTAGTTCTTCTTTCAGCAAACGCTCACGCTTCGTACCAAAAACCCCATTCCCAACCAATGCCTAGCATGGTCACTCCCACTTAGGAAATTTATCAAACATTTACTCTGCATCTATCGTTTCCAACACCAACTTCACTGCTCAACCAACCATCTCACCTGCACCATTCTCAACATCATCAGACCCGAGCTATTAAGAATCCTACTTGTTTCCTTAACTAAATCTCACAGTGTAATTGTAAATGGAAGATGGATAAAGGATGAAGAAGATAATGGATATACTAAATTCATATACGCATGGGTGTATTCGAGGTCACCCAATTTCTCCAAGAAGTTCATACAATCAACAATATTTCAGAATTTTCAAAACCCCTCTCAGGCATGGGTTTTAACAACTTTCCATGCAAATTACCAATTAGCCCTGTGCTACTATAGACTTAAGCTTAAAGTAAAACTATATCATATTAGTAAAAAGAACTACATTTTAATCTAAATGAAAAGCTATGCCATTTAGTCAAGGAGAGCAGAGTGGCATTGTTCCACTCCATCCAATCAACATCGTTTCCCATCTTATTAAACGGTGTCTTAAGAGCCCCCCCCCCCCCCCCCCCCCCCCCCCAACCTCTTCTTCTCAGCCGCCAATCCTCAAAGCTCCCACCTTTCATCATCTTCTATCCCTTCACTTGGAAGCTACGCGACAACCTCCCCTTTTTACAAGACCATGTTATGTCCTGTTGTAGTATTCCAAGAAGTTTCTGAAGTTGTAGTATTCTAGACGTGAATTTGCTGAAGTTGTTGTAGTATTACAGAACATGTTTTTTCGTGGAAAGAAGGCTACGTTATGTCCAATGTGCAGTGTATTTGTAAAATATATGGAATAAAAACTAAATTATTAATTAATATATATAATGCATTTCCAAATATAAAAAAATTAAAAATTATTATTAAAATATATAATATTATATTACCATTTTGACTTTACAATGATTAGTCCAAATGTGGACTAGTTTATTCATTGGCTTTGGCAAACCTCAATTCTTAGTCAATTTTTAAGCCAAAATTTAGACTTACAATGGTGCAGATAGCCAATGCTCTAAGGAACTACAGCCTGAGCTACGCAAAAGGAAACGAAGAAAAATATGATTACAAAGACAGAAAGTGCAGTCAAGTGGCCAAAACTCCAAATGAGAACTTTTTGCTCAAAAGAATATCATCCGCAACATTCGGATGGATGACAATCCAAAAAGGAAATTGACATTGGTTTGTGCCACCAGCTAAAATTATTTTTTACATCCTCGACCACCAAAATATGAAGAAACCAATAGTAACACATTAACAGACCAAAAGTTCATTGGAACAAAAAAGATATTGTCTATCATCTACCTTATTTTCCTTCACCAAACGGCCCGTCTTCAATTCACAGCAAAGGTAGTTATCTAGCCTACGGCTTCAACGCCAAGGCTAGCCCAATCTTTGCACTCTTTTCAATTGCCCTGGTATCCACTTCTCCAGAGATGGTGAAGAGGGACTTTGGACGCCACTCATGCTGGATGAGAGCGCTTGCCCTTCCATAGTTGTTTACCCTAGCCTTCACTGACGTTAGAGGGTCAAGCGCATGCTGCGTGCCAATTGTGAGGGTATTTTCGTTGCTTGAAAAGCTATGCGACAGCTCTGCACCAACAGCTGTGTTGGTCAATAGGCTTACAGTATGGTAGTATGAAGCATTAAGGGTGTCCCCTTTATCATTCCTGCATTCACCAACAACATGATGTCATTTTTCAGGGAAAGCATATCTGGACATACATGCAAGCAGAGAATATAGCACTCAATTACAACAGAAAAGGAATTATGGTTGAGTAAAGAGAAAAGGAAGTCATTTTACACAGATACTCACACTGTCAGTGCAGCAATGAGGTCAGACTGGGTGTAACTCAATCCAGCATTCAGTTTAGTAAAGTTTCCAGAGGTAGTGTCAAATGAAAGATCTGTCCCAAGGGCAACAATATTGTTTCCAACAACACCAGAAAAGTTCACAATTGGATTGGCAGTCAACCCAAGGCTTGTACTTATTCCAGCATACTCATGCTGGTATTGGAGTTCAACCTGCCAATAAAAGTACCAATAACTCCTATCAGAGTGCACCAATATGTCTATCTCAACCAAAGAGGCGCTCATCATTGCAGCAAAGTTCAGGCGCATGATCCAAATGTATTAACTACTCAGACAAAAAAATACAAATATTTTTCTTACCTTACCAGACCTCTGATCAGGAACAATAAAGCTAAAGATAGCCTTGAGTCCAGGTGCAGGTTCGTCAACGGTAACTGTTGTGAGAAGCTACAAATTCATGGAACATTGAAGTTAAATAATTTTTTTTATAAGTAAGAAAAAATTTATAAATTCACGAAATTAGGCATAACTCAGGTACAAAAGGAGTATACAAGAGATTAACAAAATGAAAGGGATGTTGAATGTATTGAAAAAATTAGGATAGAAGCTAAGAACATCGTTGAGAATCACACAAAAAGGAAACCACGAATGCTAAACATTCACGACATCATAACACCAAATTGAACAATGTATAATAAATTAATAATCTCATTCAGTGGACTGGTATCTAATGGTTAAACTTACTAACAAAAAGCAAAGGTAGTATGCTGATGAAAAGTATACAACATAATTTATCGTTTTATTAACATAGAATATCTGAAAAATATCAAGATCAAAATAATCCTAATTTCAATTGTCAAGATCTTGAAAAGCACTTGGATCTCTATCTCCTAGTGATCCAGGCAAATGCGTTAAATCTAGAGTATATCACTTCAGGTCTATATTCACATACATGCAAGATCAGGAAGTATAGTTCAACGTAGAAATTCACTGAAAACTTAAAAATAACTAAAATGCAGCTTCAATGACTTACATTAGAGTTAGTGTCCACTTTTATATCAGTTGTGATGTTCTTGTTCTTCAGCTGAGTGCTCACATCAGCCAAAAACAGATCACCTTTCTTAACTCCAGTTGAAGTAATTGCCTGAGCAAGTGTAACAAACAGAAGAGTCAGAACACAAATTAAAGCATATGCAGAATGAGTAGTAGCATGCATGGCATCATATCATAAAGCATTACAGATTAACCTAAAGATTTCTTTGCAGTAAGGGTTGCGAATGCAAACCAAAAAATAAATAAATCATGAACAAACAAAATGAAAACATTAGTTATAAAAGTTGTCCAACTTTGATAACAAAATAAGAAGATACTAGATGTTGACCAACTACAAACCCACACTAAAGGTTGTAAAAGATTTGAAATGCACGAAGATAATTTATATTATATTGCAAAAAATAATAATAATAATTGGCACCGGGTGTCTGGGAACAACATCCCAACTAATCTTGGGGGTGCACAAGCCATCAGCAAGGAGTTTTCTACAACGGCACCTCGGATAATTCAAGGGAAAAAATCCCTCAGTCCGATGGCCCATAGAGATTGTTTGTGCCCAAGGGGTATTGCAAAACTTTTTTTTTATCAGTATATATTTATATTACAAAACTTGATTGTGTTCAATTAAGTATTGCTAGGCAAATGGTTGAGGTGGTTTGCAACAAAGATGGGGACCAGGTGGCAATTGGTGGTGGAAATTAAGTATATGAATATATGGGTCACTTGACTGTCAAACGAACCTTTCCGACATAAGAAGTGTCCACCAGCCATTGAGGCAAGACCCAGACCAATCTAAAAGGGGGCTTTCAATAATAAAGTTTAAATCGTTCCAATACAAGAAAAGCACCAACTCACTAAGCGACAAATATTTGCTCCCCCCGAAAGAAACACACCTCCATGTTCAAATTGATTGTCCAAGGAAGAAGAGAAATGAGAAAAATGCTACTAAATAGTAATGCAAATTGAATCATAAATATGCAAAGTAAATAGCCCCAGCCATTCTTGGTAACAATCAAGACATATTACAAATCTTGCAGCTCCATTTTTTTTATAAGTCTTGCAGCTCCATTTTTTTACAAGTAATTGGTGCAACTCAAGTAGTAAGGCACAGTAAAATTTCAACCCAAATTTCCAAAACATGAAACCTAAGTAAAGGAAAAGGCAATTTGCAAGATGAGGCAGGTATCTATACATAACTTAAAGTACAAATTAACAAACACATTTTTTAAGAGAAGTCGACGTATTACAGGCAGCAGGATAAGAATTACAGAGAAAAACGAGAATTATTGACCAATAGAACTGTCAAAACCACAGCACACAACCACCCAATACAAATGAATGAAATGCTACGGTTAATACTCCTTTCCAATTGCTAAAAATGACCAGAAATGAAATTGAGCAATTTGAAAATTAAAAACATGTTTTAGCAAAGTTGCAATGGCACTCAATAAACCATTAATTTGCACCAAAATAAAATGAAAGAAATAAAAACAATGGAAATGACATGTACAAATAAAACATCTGATCCTCAACAGACGTAAGCACTAAACCCTCTGGTTAGTTGCTCAGAGGAGGAAAGTATATAAGCTACAACTCTTAGATCTCAACAGTTTTGCTAAGAGCCACGAACAAGCACTGGATTTTGCTCAAATGATCTCACCATAATTTAAGAAATAAATAATAAGATAATAAGATAATAAGATATTAGACTCCAATTTGTTTTCCATATCTTTCCACCAGTTTTCACGCCAGCCGCAGAGCCAAAAAACACAAAAAGGGAATAAATGAAGGACAGCATCGGTAATCGATAAACTCCATGTCTAACAACCAACATAGTTGCAACAAAGAGAAACTTACAACTCCAGTGGAAGTGTAAGTAGTGATGGTGAACTTGTGGTCACTCTGATAATCCTTGTAGAGAAGATCTGAAAGTTAAAACACGAATATAACATAAAAATCGCCAAATAAGATGATTGAAAGCCTTAAATGACATAAAACAGTAAAAAACCATAGAGAAAAAAGGGGAAAAAAATAGATCAGAAAACCTCTGGCTTTCTTGCCGATATCGGAGTAGAGACCGGGCCCTTTCACCATGATTTTGCCGAGAAAAAGAGATGTAAAATGAGAGAGGAACGAGAGGGTTTGGTGTGCGGGTTATTTAGCTGTGTATAGAGAAGGGAAAGAGAGAGAATAAGAACGGATTTGGGTCTTTTTGTCAAGAGGATGGTTATAAACCGTCGGATCCTGTGTTGGGTAGAGATGCGGTTTTATAGCCGTTGAGATGGAAATGAGAGAGAGGTTGCGGTGATGTACTGGCCTCGAGTATCGGGACGAAGGGGTTGGGGCATATTCGCTAAACGGTGCGGTATTAAAACCTCTGAGTTGAAAATTATCTCATTTTATTATTATAATTATTTTAAAATTTTATATAAAATATAATAAATAATTTAATTTTTTAAGTTTTAAAATAATAATAATATTAAAAAATAATATTTTAATAATATTACATCATCTCAACTCATCTATAAATTTTTATATTTTATTTTTATGAATTATGTTTTTCGGTTGGCAGCTGGGAGTACTATTACTAGGTTTTTTTTTTAAATTCACTACTACTATTCAGGCTTTCAGCACTTGCCGAACAGTTTGGACTATTTTGAATAAAATTTAAGGTAAAATTAATATGTATTAGTTTTATATTTTTTTAAATTTATTATGCACGTTTATCTTTTTAAACCAGTACTTCTAATTTTTGGTCTGCTTTCCAATTTTAATAAAATTAATAATTGTCATAAAAAAATCTGATTATAAAAAAATTGTTTTAAAAAATCGATTTTAATAAAAATCTGTTACTATTTACAAAAATCTACTTTATCTAATATGTAAAAAAAAAAAATCTGCTATAAAAAATCTGTTATGTAAAAAAAATTATGCTATAAAAAAATACTATAAAACAAAAATTGAAACAAGAAATTTGCTGTAAAAAAAACTGCTATAAGCCTATAAAGATAACTGTTACAAGAACTGAAAACAAAAAATCTGCAATAAAAAAAAATCTGCTATGAAATAAAATATGTCCAAAAGTTCAACAAATTACAAGTCCAAATTCTAAAAGTCTAAATTACAAATCTAAATTAAAAGTCCAAATTACAAATCCAAATAGCCATACACCATGCCAATTACCACCAAGCCACCAACTTTAATAGTTCATTCAACAAACTTTACAATTGTATGAAAATAAATCAAGTAGTTAAATCCAATAAAAAGTTATTAATTACATTAAATGAAAGAAAAAACTTGAGGAAAGATGTAAGAAGATGACCTACCTTAAATTTAATCTTTTCCAACCAAATAAGTAAATCTTGAAGAACTCCTTAGGTCTTTCATGAGCTCTACACAAAAGGAAAAAAAAATAAGCATAATACTTAAAACAAATCAAGATATAATATACACTTTAGAGAAAATAAAAGAAAATGTGAATAATACTACATTCTTGTATCAAATTTCTCAAACTCCTCAATATCATTCATTAAACTACGAATGTTAATCGGGACAGAAGAATAACGGAGTCAATTTTGTGTACAAATAAGGGCTTCTACCATAAGTAGAGATAAGCTACTGCAGAAAGGATCAAGTATTCGATCTGTTGTACTACAAGCTGACTCAGAGGTAACTGTAGATATCGAAACTGTAAGAACATCCCACGCAACTCTTGAAAGCACGCGGTATCTAATGGAGTTAACATTCCACCAAGTCAACAAGTCGAATTTAGCATCATCTTCTTTATTTTTCAGACAAATATCTCTTCACTTCATATTTAGATTATGTTTGGATCTTTCATCTTCTTCAAAATTTTCATCTCATCTCATCTCATCATTACAACCTTTTCAAATTCCTATATAAAATATAATAAACAATTCAACTTTTTCAAATCCCAATACAACTTTTTCAAATTCCAATTTAACTTTTTCAAATCTTAAAACTAAAAAATAATATTTTAAACTTTAAAACAAAACACAAAATTCTCATCTCACTTTCCAAACATAATACTCTCCAAAGAATTTTCTAACTCCAAACACTTATTAAATTGAGCCAATTTAAATGACCTAATATGTTCTACCCGACTAGTTGAACTTGTAGTACTAGCCTCTCCCTCGCTTGATTGGCTCATAGTTTGATCTTGTACCCCAACATCACCTCCGTCATTTTCACAATAACTATTGTATAAACGAGTCAATGCATCATTAACCCGATCCACCAACATAATAACTTTTGAACTATTATCATCATATATTCCTTTAAAACAAAATGCTAAACAACACATTTTATATCGATGATTAATAACCAACCCAACATATAACAAAAGATTCATTTTTTCAAGATTTTTTCAATATTTCTCAAATTTAGATTCATGTTAAATGTCCTTGTCTTCAAATTACGAGGCCCTTCCACACACTCAAAATTAATTGCATCTTGAATTATCGCTAATTCAAATACAAAACAGTTGCAAGTAACATAATTGGCCTCCAAGAAACGCAAGGTTGCATCGTAAAAAAGTTTAAGAAACTTTACAAATAACCTACTCTTATTAAAATCATCCTTAGTTGGATGCCCCTCCTTTACTCAACTCTTTAACACTATTATCATCCTCCTCGACGCTCTTAACATATCCCGAATCTTTATCCCCTAGCTGTTGAAATGTTTTTTTAAAATTTTCAGCCATATCCAACATCATATAGGTGGAGTTCCAACGATTCGTTACATCTAAGCATACACCACTTTTACAAATAATATCCTCACTATTACAACATTGCTTAAATGTGTTCCATATTTGTGGATAAAATTTCACATACTTCACAACCCCTCTAATTTGTACAATTGATTGATCAAATTCTTTCAACCATTTCAGAACAATCAATTTCAAAATATACGCACAACATCTTATATGCCATAACTTATTTTCCAAAATCATATCATTTTTATTCCTTGTCTTTCTTTCGGTATACGAAATTGCCACATTATTTAAATTTGCATTATCGAGTGTAATTGTAAATATTTTGGACCTCCCCATTCAAGCAAACACATTACATTTTTTTTTTACCTAGTGTCTCACCTTTATGGTTTTCCACCTTACAAAAACTTATAATACTTTTGTATATTATCTAATCTTCATCAATAAAATGTGCGGTGAGACATATGTAGTTAAAATTCTGCACGAATGTCCATGTATCAGCAGTTAGACAAATGTGCTGCCCCTTATGAGCAATTTTCAACTTGTTTTTCTTTTTCAAATAAAGTTTAAAAATATATTTTGCAACCATTATACATGATTGAATTCCATTCCATTTAGGTTGCACAATAAGCATAAATTTCTTAACCCTTCCCTTCCACAAATCTAAAAGGAAGCTCATCAACAACCAACATTTATACTAAGACTTCTCTATAAATCTCAACACTAAAAGCAATAGGTACGAGCCCTCCACTAGTTTCTCCAAACTTGAAACCTAATACAAATTGGTTCTATCCATATTCCAAAGTGGAGACTTCTTACATGTTTTTTCTAAGTGTTGCAATGTTTTTTCTAAAATTAATAGGTGGTCCAGATCCAGACTGATCACCACCCTCCTCCCCGTCGGTCTCCTTAAAATTTAAAACATCCAGAACATGAATATCATTTTCCGTTGTTCAACTTTGTGTGCATATCAATACCTCCACAGTTGTAGGAGACAATGAATTACGGAAATGATCCAATATGAGCCATCCGGTACTAAAGGCTGACTATGAGGCAATGGTGCTAATAGGGATGACCAAAATACAATAAGCCATTTCAGAAAGGATGAGATATTTCTTTGTTGTCACCTACCACCATCTTAATATATCGAAATCATCATCATCTTGAATAAAATCCTCTGACCAATCGTTGTCTAACTCCAAAACTACATCTGTAGATTGACGTATTAGTGTGGGATTCTATGAGAGACTCTTAGTCCGAAACTCCTAAATAAATTGATTTAGGGGTTTCGATTGAAACCCCTAAATTGAGATTTTAGGGGTTTCAATCGAAACCTCTAAATCAATTTATTTAGGGTTTCAGATTTGGACCCTAAACTAATTTAGGGTTCCAAATATAAAAACCTACAAACTACAAAAAAAAAAAATAATAAACACAGTATCATTCAATTTCAAACACGTGCACAAATCAGAATCCACAGTATACAAATTCACAATCATTTTCATCCTTCATCTCCAATTTAACCCATCATTCCTCCAATCTCCAATCCAAAACTCCAAAAAAAAAAAAATCTAGGTTCCAAATTCCAATTGAGATCCTAAGTAAGGAGTCTTACCTTTGGAGTTTGGCGCAGCAAACGACAGGTGGTGCTCGTGCAAGAGAGAGAGAGAGAAGAGATCAAGAAAGTGAGTTTGAGAGAGAGACGAGAGTTCGAGAAGATGAGCCAAAGAGGAGGGGGGACTTAAGGTAAAATGAAATGGCGGCGTTTTGTTATGGACAAAACGACGTCGTTTCACTTATAGAGTTTTTTTTTAATATATATATAATATAAATATTAAATATATTATATCTTATGCCGGGCGGGGGAAAAACGGAGCGGGACTTAGCCCCTTTTCTCCCGCCTCCGTTGGACTCCTTTGGGTGCGGGCCGGGCCCCTCGCCCCTACATATGCAAAACGGAACCCCTGCCCCACATGGGCGGGGGCAGGGCGAACGGGGAGGTACAACGGGGTGCGGGGCCCCGCTGTCCACCCCTAGGGAGAGTCACAACTTTGCACACTAGTATTGGAAATGTGACGCCCCCAACTTCCACGTACGGACACGCACGGAAATCTAAGCGTTGAGATGATGACAACACGGTTACGCATTCCAACAACAAGTGCTAAGTGTGTGTAACAAATAAACAGTGCACAATAAATACGCAGCGGATAATAATAAATAAGTCACTAGTACCAAAATTTTAGTTTAATACAAATAACCAAATACAAACCTCTTAAAACAAAAAACAAAGTCCCATAAAATAATACAAGGCTGAAAATATAAACATAACACGAGTAATCCCAGATCACTCCTCCGGCAGAGCCAAATTCTCAGGCTCGGCATCTGCATCATCAACAAAATCTGCAGTACCATTAAATGGTACCACAGGTAAGTTATAACCCAACCAATTCTGAGATAAAAACATATTAAAGCAACTAACCATGCATGCATATGATGCAATATGCCTGAAATTCAACACACGCCAAAATCCCATTTGGCCCAAAATATTTCCATAAAAACATTTCCACCATTTTTCTCAAAAAATGGCCCAAAGTAAATATCCATCATTTTCCCAGAAAATGACTCACTCAAAACATATCCAACACACTCTATTTTTCCAGAAAACAGTTATTTTTCCATTAACTCATATGCACCATGGTCTCCCCTAGGGACCATCCGCACGTCCTGACTGCGTAACGAGCGATGCCCAGTTTCGCACCCAGTTCGTTCGTGGCCAGGCATCCTCTAGCCCCCACCAGCAGAAGGGCCATGGAGTCGGCACGTAACTCGTCCGATCCCGTTGTCGCTCGATGACAACCCAGGGGACGTCACTCAGTATATTCCGTTCCCGAGTGACCAGAGAAGCTCCACCTATATAATGCTCCATCTCGGCTTGGGGTCGTGATACACACGCACCCAAAAATCCATTCCACACATGAAAATTCAGTTTTCAAAATATCCACATGAACATGAATGCAATTACACGAAAATCCAGTTTTCAATTTACAAACATGAACATGCGTGCAATATGCAATGAACCAGACATAACCTCAATATCCAACAACCAACCCAAATCACAACAACAATTTCCAACAACCAACCAGATCATAATATAATCAACACACAAATACTCCGTCCTGAAATCCATCCACCCCCGTACTCTTCGGACTCAGTCCGGAAACCAACTAGAATACACTTAAATCAGTTAGTACAAAAATATATTTAAATCTCAAAATTTGTTTGGAAAAATACTTACAGTGCTATAAAGTAATTTTAGAAGATCACGGAGGTGTAAAAGGCAGCTGGAAGACAACGTAACAGTGTAAAAACACTGTCACCGAAATACACAGAAAATTCAAATTCAAACAGGGTCAAACGAAAGCTAGGGAATGGTAGGGTAGGGCCTATGGAAGGTGATGAAGCTAGTGGAAGCGACGGTTGGCCGTGGGTGGGGGCCGAAATGGCGGTGGAAGGCAAAAAAGGCCAAAACGAAGTTGAGCTCGTGGAGGTGGCTCCGGCAACGGATCGAAGCCGAAATTGGGTGGGTTAGGACGGCAAGAGGCCGGTGAAAGAGTGGTGAAAAGATGGCGGCCAATGGTAGCCGGACGACGGCGGAATGGAAGGAGAAAGGTCGCGGCTTCGATCTAATCGTGGAGGCTAACGCCGGCGAGGTAGGGGCTAAGATTGGAGGGGTTGGGTCGCCGGCGGCTGGGGAGTCGACTGGTGCCGGCGGTGAGGGCCACGAACGGCCGGCGGCGGTGGGCTGGAGGTAAAGGCCAAACGGCGTGGGGGAGAGGAGAGAGAGACGTCGCGCAGGAGAGATGAGAAATAAGGAGGAAGAAAAGAAAGAAAGGAAAAAGAAGAAGAAAAGAAAATATAGGGAAAAGAAATGAGGTCCAATCCTCTCAACTTTTGGGTCACAATTGATCCTCAAAATAACTATTTTTAAAACAGTAAATTAAATAAATCAATTTAAACTCAAAACTAGTTAAAGTAAAATATTAAACTCCAACAATAACATTGTTTAAAATAAAAGGCAATTAAATTGCAGAACACTAATTAAAATTATGAAAGCACATTAAAATAATTCTCGATTTAAAAATCGTAAAATAATCTCGCAAAAACACGTTAAATTAAATTAAAAGATTCAAAATTAAATATTTAATTAAAAAGCCCTTCAATAAAAAGCACGTAAAAATCGGAATGTCACAGGGAATATTGTAAGCACTACTTGTACCATGCAAGTTGTTTTACCTTATCTTATAGAAGGGTTTTAAACATCACAATTCATATCTACTTTCATCATTATACAAATATTAAAAGTTAATTACAAATTATAATGATGTTTGTCAACCTTTTTAAGTTGTCACAATTCTTTTATAATTATTTTACATCACAGTTCACAATCAACTAATGTAAATATGCTATTTTATTAAAATGATGTGCAAGATAGAGAGCCACAAACGAAAATGCCTGAAAATGAGTCATTAGAGGGGGAAACTCTGTTAAGAAATGATGATGCTGAAAATTAGGAGCAGGAGATTTCATCACGACCACTGCTTCTATATTGAGGTAAGGTTTTGACTTTTGAGTATACATATTGCATACACCTCAAATGCAATAGTACACTCATTCATTTGCTAGTGATCATATATATATAATACCTCAAAATTAAACGGGATGCACTCGAAATTTCTGATCAATAAAATTAAGAAAATCAATTAAATCTACAAGAGCATTACAGATCTAATAAAATTAAGAAAAACAAAGCAAAAGACAAGAGAGAGAAATAGAGTATTGTGTGACAGAGGGGCTAGACAGCGCAGAGGGTTGAGAGAAACAAAAAGAGAATGTGCGAAGGAGGGGTTGGAAAGAGGAGGGGATGCAAGAGTGGGTTGGGCTGCTAGAGAAGGAAAAGTGAATTTGGGGATCCAGGGGGACCGAAATCTGAGAGGGGGAATGAAATGGCACCGTTTAGATTAAAATTTGACCCAAACAGTGTCGTTTCGACACACGGTTTAGTTAAAAAAAAAAATTAAGTTGCGTGAAATGATGCCGTTCCACGCAACCCAATTTCAATTTTGATCCCCAATAGACTTAAATGGCGCCGTTTAGGTCCAATTTTGTACAAAATGATGCCGTTTCTTGTTTGGCACATGATGTGTATTTTTAACTTGTGATTCTTTTATCCTTTGGTACATAAATTAATTAGAAAATTTATTTAAATTAGTAAAATTAAAATTAAGTAAACTATTTAATGTGGATTATTTAATTACCTTATTAAAAATAATTATATTAATGATGTTAATTGCTAATTGTTACTAACTTAGAGTATGTTAATGTATTATGAATCTATGATAATTGTCAATATATTAAACTTTTAAGGTTTTACATTTTGTATATGATTAATAAATAATTGTATTAGATATTTTACAAAAATTTATCTAATAAATTAGAACTTTAATTAGATGTAAATGTTAGTAATTAGTTAATGGTGAATCGGTGGTAGGTTAGTTAATTGAAATTCATATAATATATTAGTTAATTACATTAATATTTGTAATTGCTTTATACTCATTTGCAAGTTGCAACTTAAGTATTTTACAAAAATTTATCAAATAGAAATTACAGAAATGTATTTATCAAAATTAATATATATTATAATACTAAATAACTATAGACTATACCAATACTAATAATAATACTAATACTATATACCATACTAATAGTGATATTAATACTATATAGAGTTATAATGATTTAGTTATAGTGAATCAGTGATTAATATAAATATATAATAGTATTAGTATTAGTATAATTATATATTAGTTATAGTGAATCAGTGATTAGTATAAATATATAATAGTATTAGTATTAGTATAAATACTAGTTAAAGTTATAGTGATTACTAATTAATATAACTATATATTAGTATTTGGTATAATAATTTTAATTTAGTAGATGTATAACTATATAATAGTATTAGTATAACTATCAATATAACTTTATATTGATAGTTATACTAATACTAATAGTATTAATATTACTATATCACTGATTCACTATAGTATCATATAGACTTATAGTGATATAGTATTAGTATAACTACTAATACTATAATGATTTATATAGGTCTTTATATACTTAAAGTGGATTACTAATAATAGTATTAGTATTAGGGCATAAAATGTAATTAATATATTAGTATACATTAGTATACTAATTAATTAAAACTTAATATACTAAATTACTAATGTATATTAGTATTACTAATGTATTATGTATTTATCAAAGATTCAAAATGAATATGTTGAGAATTTATGAGGCTATAAATGTTATTAATATATATATATATATATATATATATATATATTATGTTTAAAAAATATGATCAAATAAATTTTCATGTTTAAAATTAAAATTTTATATTATAAATTATAATAACGTTATCTTTTGGGTTAATTATACTTTGTTCTCTGGAATTTTCATATAATTCATAATGTGCCTCTGAAACTATTAATTGCATCAAAATAGATTCTCAAACTTTCAAAACTTCTCAATTCCCCCATTCCATCTACCAATAGCGTTAAATCTAACAGAAATTTACTGTAAAGATATAATTTTCATCGAATTTATTAATATTGACCATATAAAATATAAAATAACATATACAATCAATTAATAATAAATCATTAATCATTAACCATATATAAAATTATTTTATACCTAAGTTGCAAGCAAGTATGAATAATGTATGTATACAATAAAATTATTTGATATTCATTAACCATATATAAATTAATAAAAAAATTATTTAATGATTAATGATTTATTATTAATTAATAAAATATATTATTTTATATTTTATATGATCAATGATAATAAATTAAATGAAAATTACATCTTTGTAGTGAATGTTATGCACATGAGCAGAAGGTACAGTGAATTTTCGTTAGATTTAATGTTGCTAGTAGATGGAAGGGGGGATTGAAAAGTTTTGAAAGTTCGAGGGTCCATTTTGATGCAATTAGTAGTTCCGGAGGTACATTATGAATTGAGTGAAAATTTGAGGGAATAAAGTGTAATTAACCCTTATTTTATATATAATTATAATTTATATTATTATATATAAAAATTGTATATAATATTAAAAAAATTATATATAATATTAAAAAAATTAATTTATATATATAATATAGTGAATCAATCCGGTTCGGTCCCAAAATTCATAGAACACCGATTCTGGTTAGTTTTGGCATTTTAGAAATTGGTTCCGGACTGAACCAGTCTAAAATCAAACTGATTCCACCGGTTCCGACTTGACCGGATCGGTTTTCTAATTTTTCAATTAAAATTTACACCCTTATTAAGCTCTGCTACATATTGCAGGCTAACTGCGAGAAGAAAGTAACACGATGGTTGGAACTTTTCGCAATTTAGAATTGCCGTAGGGGAAATGAACAAATATCCTCCGGTTATTATTAGATTTATGATAATTTTTTTAAAATAAAAATTATATTTAATTTATTAGAATGTACAAGCCTATATTATTTTTAAAAAATGGATAAGTTTAGTATCTACATGAAAAATAATTTTTTAACTGCATATCACACATTTGTTCAAAAAGAATGCGCGGACTTTTTTATACTTAGACCTGTTCTAACATTACATTTTTAAAATTAGCAATTTTGATACCCGTTTTTTAGAATTATTAGAACATTTCTATGTATTTCCTGCTTCTCTTAAAAATTACTCCTAATATTCTTTTAAAAATAAAAAATAACTCTAATAAACAAAAAATAAATTTTTAAAGGAAAATAGTTTGCAAAAAACAAGTTTTTAATCTTTTTTCGTTTTTGTACTTTTTTTTTTTTTAAAGGTATTTCTTTCAGATTTTCGAACCAAGTACCGTCATAAAATATTAAAATTAAGAGCGATTGTTGAATAGCAGGGGGTAACAGCTCTAGTCTTCATTTTTGACATTTTACATAATCAATCAGTATATATCCATTTTTAAAATTTAAAAATTGATATAGGATCGATTCACTATTAAATTGGAATTTTCAACTTCTATGGTTTTTGTCTGATTTTTTTGATCTTACATATAAACAAAATATCAAAACTTTAACAAGTGATTGACCAATTTCCCTCATTTTATATTATATTAATTTATGTCATAAAATTAAAATTTTTATGTTATATTAAAACTCAAATGTTATATTAAAAATTATAAGATTAATTTATGTTATATCATAATCAAATGTTATATTAAAATTTATAAGATTAATTTTATCTTATATCAAATATTACATTAATTTTATGTTATAAGATTAATAGACATAAATAATAATTAAAACTTCATGTTATATTAATTAGCAATTATCATATAAAATATATAATATAATATAAAAAGTCATTTATATAACATGAGAAAGTTAGTATAATATAAATATAAATATGATAATATAATTAGTATAATATAGAAAAAGTTAGTGAAAAAAGCAGTAACAATAGGCGGTATAACCGGCCATATGCATAAGAGCAATTAAAACAGGCGGTTTAACCGATCATATGCATGATAACATAAAATAAATAAAAGAGATATACAAAATCAACTTTATTAGAATCTATTTTACTTAATACATTAATATGTGGTTGTTTTGAAGTGGATGCAGTTTGTGCTATTGTTACAATCTAGTACACAAAATTCTAGCATACAAATTTCGAGACAAATTAATTGGAATCAGATTACTCTTCCTAATGAATGGCAATTAGAAAACATTACTCCATTACCTAGAGTAGAAAATAATTCTAAGGATGATCTTGAGTATATAGATCAAAGAACAGATGGAACTATCCAAATAGCTTTTCAACTTTTTAGAAGATCTTTTTCTCATTATTCTTCCCCAACACCTTCTAGTTATCGTACACATCGATCTGTTCTTATATCGAGATTTCAAAATTTTGACAACAGATCCCAGAGTATAGATACACAAGTTAGGGGAGTTATTTCCAGAACTATTATTGATACACCAGTTTATACTATTAGTCATCCTGCTAGTAATCAAGATAGGGCATCCACCTCTCATAATTCTGAAAATGGACCTTCTTCTCCAACATATTCTCAAGTAAATGGAGATGATGCCCAAATATACACCCTGAATAAAGAAGAATTTAAAATAAATAAGGAATATCTCGAATAAGATTACATGAAAGAAGAAAATAGTTATAAAAGATTAATATTTTTCTCAACCTTTACAAAAATAGAAAGAGATCACATTTAAGAAAATATACTCAATTTTCTTTTTCTATAGGTTATCTTTATCTGTATCAGTGATTTTTACTTTCTTTCTTTTTTACAATGCAAGGATACTCAAATGATACCTTATGCTTTTAATTTCGTTTATTAAAAATTTACGATGTTCTTCCCGGTGTTCTAATAACTGTATTCTTCTTTTATATAATTGGTAGTTAGTAATCACTGATTCTTTATCTTGCTTCATTAATGAAATTTTTTCTTTAAGGCCTTTTAAATGATTCATATGTATAGATACACAAGTTAGGGGAGTTATTCCCGAAAATATTATTGATACACCAGTTTACATTTATATAAAGGTAATAGAAAAATTGACCACCAAGTAGCACATATTATTGTCACATGATTTACTGGCCAGCTAAAAGGCTGGTGGGATCATTATCTATCAAATGAACAAAAGTTATAAATATTAAATGCTTACAAACATGATGAAAATATGCAAGTTATTAAAACAGAAAATGGATTACCACTAGAAGATGTTGTAAATACATTAATATATGTATTATCCAAACATTTTGTTGGTGATCCTGTTCAATTCAAAGAAAGAACCAATGATTTATTGATTAATTTAAAATGTCCTCAATTATCTGATTTCCGATGGTATAAAGATGTATTTCTAACTAAAGTTATGATAAGAAATGACTGCCAACAACCATACTGGAAGGAAACTTTCATAATCGGACTTCCATATTACTTCGCCCAAAAGATACGAGAATCATTAGTAAGCTCAGATGGTAGTATTGATTTTTATAGCCTTACATATAGTGATATAATAACCACTATTAATAGAACTGGTTTAATTATGTGTAATGATTTAAGATTAAAGAGGCAAATGGAGAAAGAAAAGAAATTTGCTAGAAAAGAATTAGGTACATTTTGTGAACAGTTCGGTTACACTCCATTATTAGCCCTTTCAAGAAGACAAAAAAAGGAAAAAGAACTTATAAAAATTATACTAACAAAAAACGAAAATATAAAAAACCTTATAAAAGAATAAAAGACAAACAGATATATAATAAACCAAGAAAACCTCTGAAGAAAACTAATAAAAAGAAAAAACAGATTGTTTGCTATAAATGTGAAAAAGTAGGGCATTATAAATCAAATTGCAAAGTTAAACAACAAATTAATGAATTAGATGTACCTGAAACACTAAAGGAAAAATTATTAAATATTTTTATAATACATTCAAGTGAATAAGAGGAAAGCTCTTCTGAAGAAGAAATCTATCAATTAAAAGAATCAAGTCTTTCAGAACAATCTTCTGAAAGCGAATTTGAAGAAGATGAGATACAAGTTTGTAATTGTTTAGATAAAAATAATTGCTTTTGTAATAAAACTATTAATATACTTTCAAAGCAAGAGGATATTATACTAGAATTAATAGATAAAATCAAAGATCTACAATAAATGAAAGATTATTTAGAAAAGTTAAAAGATATTTTTAATAATCAAACCACTTTAGTAACTTCTTCAACTCCTTATAATTTCTCAGAAATAGTAGGGAGATTTAAAACAGAAAAATAAAAAATCAGATTACAAAACCTACAACAAGAAATTAATGAGATAAAGTAAGAAATTAAAATTTTAAAAACATCTAATCTTAAATTAGAAGTTCCAAATGAACAATTATTATAAGAAATTATATTATTAAAAATAGATAAAAACAACTTAAATAATACTCAAAATAAAGAACAAGGAGAGTGTTCAACAATTGTTATAAAAGATTAAACAGATAATTTCATTAATTTCATTAATATCCTTAATAAGATAAATTTTAAAAAATGGTATACTGAAGTAACGGTCTCAATTAATCAGGAATTTTCCTTTACTACAATTGCTCTATTAGACACAGGAGCAGATTTAAATTGTATACAAGAAGGATTAATACCTTCTAAATATTTTGAAAAAACTAAGGAAACATTATCTCAAGCTAATGGAACAAAATTAAACATAAATTATAAATTATCTAACGCACATATTTGTAATAATGGAATTTTTTTTAAAACAACATTTATTTTGGTAAAAAATATTAACACCAAAGTAATATTAGGAAATCCATTCCTTACATTACTTTACCCTTTCTCTGTAACAGAGAAAGGAATTTCCACCAAAATACTTGGACAAGAAGTCCAATTTAAATTCATATTTTATCCTGTATCAAAGGAGATTAATTCTTTAAAAGAAGTTTCATTAACCAAAGAAATTAATTTTCTAACAAAAAACAGAATAAAAAGAAAAGAAAAACAGATAAGTTTCTTAAAACAAGAATTAAAATATAAAAGAATTGAAAAATAATTAAAAGATCCATTATTAACTCAAAAAATTAATAATTTTAAAATTATGATTGAAAAAAAAGTATGCTCTAACTTACCTAATGTTTTTTGGAATAGAAAACAACATATGGTTGAATTACCTTATGAAAAAGACTTTTCTGAGAGAAATATTCCAACCAAAGCTAGACCAATTCAAATGAATAATGAATTATTAGAACTTTGCAAAAAAGAAATTAATGATTTATTAACAAAAGGATTAATTAGGAAAAGTAAATCACCTTGGAGTTGTGCTGTCTTTTATGTTAAAAAACAGGCAGAATTAGAAAGAGGAGTTCCTAGGCTAGTTATTAATTATAAACCTTTAAATAAAGTATTACAATGGATTAGATATCCAATCCCTAATAAAAAAGATTGATTATCTAGACTCTATGATGCTATAATATTTTCAAAATTTGATATGAAAAGTGGATTCTGGCAAATTCAAATTGCTGAAAAAGACCGATATAAAACAACATTTACAGTCTCATTTGGACATTATGAATGGAATGTTATGCCGTTTGAATTAAAAAACGCTCCTAATGAATTTCAAAATATTATGAACGAAATATTTACTCATTTTACTCATTTTTCAATAGTCTATATAGATGATGTATTAATATTCTTCTCATCTATTGAGCAACACTGGAAGCACTTAAATACTTTTGTCCAAATTATTAAACAAAATGGATTAGTTGTTTTTTCACCAAAAATAAAATTATTTTAAAGCAAAATTAGGTTCCTTGGACATGACATTTATCAAGGAACTATTACTCCAATTAGTAGAGCAATAGAGTTTGCTGATAAATTTTCAGACGAAATAAAAGATAAGCAACAATTACAAAGATTTCTAGGAAGTCTCAATTATGTTGCAGATTTTTACCAATCTCCTAGACCATTATATAAACCATTATTTAAGAGATTAAAAAAGAATCTACCACCATGGACAGAAAAGCATACAAATATTATAAAATAAATTAAAACACATGTTAAAAAATTACCATGTTTGGGAATCCCATCTCCTCATAATTTTAAAATTGTTGAAACAGATGCCTCTGATATTGGTTATGGAGGAATTATGAAACAAAGATTATCAGATAATTCTGAACAAATTGTTCGATTTCATTCAGGATGTTGGAATCATGCCCAAAAGAATTATAGCACCATTAAAAAAGAGATTTTAGCTATTGTATTATGTATTTCTAAATTTCAAGATGATTTGTTAAATCAAAAGTTTTTATTTAGAATAGATTGCAAATCAGTCAAGGAAGTTTTGATTAAAGATGTGAAAAACTTGGCTACTAAGCAAATATTTGCTAGATGACAAACTATATTAAGTATTTTTTATTTTGATATTGAGCATATTAAAGGAGATTCTAATTCTCTTCCTGATTTTCTATCCCGAGAATTTTTACAGGGAAAATCATGTCTTCCTCATAGTCCAAAGTAAAGACTAAACCTTCTTATACATTACTACCATCTCCTCCCTATCCTTCACCTTATCCATTTGTAACCCTAAGACCATATACGGTTTTAGGGTCATTACCACAAAATATTAGACCATCATATAATCCATTCTCACCATTATTATCTCCAAAATTACCCACATACTCCAAAGTTGTTTCTCCCTCTTCTTCTCCTTCTCAGATTATTAGCCCTCCATTATTATCTCGACCTTCTACATCTCTTATTATCATTAAATCTCACTGGCATCCTGTCTTCCCCATCGAACCTGAAATTCAACACTTTTTTGATCCCCAAAAATTACTCGATACCTTTCTTTTACCAGATTGGCATTATATCCCACAAAATATTAAGAAAACTCAAAATTTTTATGAATTCATATTAGTAGACTCCGACTCAATTATTCTCTCTGAAATCCCTTGTTCCCTTCAAACTCAACCATCTCCACCTGCATCTCCAATTATTGCTTTTCATAAAATCACCATTAAACAGGTCCCACCTTGGAACAATGGCAAAAAATCTTTATTTAACAAGAAAGTTTTCTCAGCCTTATGATCCATCTTATTATGATTATTATGATTATCCACAGGCATGGATAAAAATGTTTTTAAAACAAAACAAAAATCTGCGTCATTCGTGGTTCCTTCATTTTAACAAATTACAAGAGATCAAGACACTTCCTAAATGGTTTTCACTTTGGTGGGACCATTATGGACCCGAACCTCTTCTTCTTCCTTTCCCTCTCTAGGAAAGTTTTCGAATTTTTTCTTCACAAGATGATAGTCCACCAGTATTAAGCCATTGTTCACCACTTCTTCTTTTCTTTCTTAAAACAAAATTAAATTGGATTATGAAATGAGAATATGTTATTAAACCTCATCCCTCTCTCAAAACCATTATGTTCTTGACCCGCCAAGTCTTTGTCAAATGGTGGGAAAAATACAATTATGATCATGTCTTGAAAATGTTTTAAAAAATTACCAAAACTCCAGAAGTACTTGTCCAACGGAGTAGATTTCAGGCACAATTAGCATCTATTACCAGCAAGAAAGATTTGAAAAAATTAGCCGAATCAGTGTCACAAGTTTCAGATAGTGATGATAAAGAAGACGCACAACACTCAGCCAGATTATCTCTATTACAACAACCTGCAGCCCTCCAGGCCTCTCCTTCTCAACAGGCCTCTCACTCTGGCGCCTCTCTTTCTCAAGATTACTCGTCTTATCATCCAGTACCTCTGATGGATTCTCAAGATCCGTTTGAACTGGAATTGACAAATTACGACCCTCAGATTATGTGATCCCGAAAGATTATGTGACTCCAAAAGACTACTACTTTCCTCATAATTATTGTTGCTGTTCAAGATTCCTCTGCTCAAGTCAGATTATTGTCGCTACTCAAGATTATTATCCAAGAAAATGACAAAAGACTGTGTACATATTATTTACGAGTTGGTACTATTTATGAATTATTAGGATAGGTTTGGAAAACAAGTTTTATTTAAAATTTTCATCTTCATCTCATTTCATCTCTATACTTTTTCAAATCCTCATATAAAATATAATAAATAATTTAACTTTTTCAAATCCCAATATAACTTTTTCAAATTCCAATTTAACTTTTTCAAATCTCAAAATTAAAAAATAATATTTTAAACTTTAAAATAAAACACAAAATTCTCATCTCATCCCCCAAACATAATCTTAGAGTTACTGTTTAAGCTACTGTTTGCAATTGATTTTCACGTGTTAGTACTGTTCATGTAGTATTAGAGTTACTGTATTGTACTGTTTTAGCGTCTATAAATAAGAGTTTGTAACGAAGGAAAAACATTCAGAATTTTCTTATCTGAAGCCTTCCCCTCACTCGTCCAGAATCTCTCTCCCAAGCCTACCTTTTGTAAACCAACTCTTTCCCTTCTTCCTTCTTCATGTCTTCTGTTTTCATCTTCTTTGAGAATTAGTCTCCTTGTAAGTATTATATCTTCAATAAAGTTGATTTTGTATATCTCTTTTATTTATTTTATGTTATCATGCATATGGTCGGTTAAACCGTCTGCTTTAATTGCTCTCATGCATATGGCTGGTTATACCGCCTATTGTTACTGTTTTTTTCACTAACTTTCTTTATATTATACTAATTATATTATCATATTTATATTACTTGAGATTTACGTCTTTGGTATCAGAGCCATTGTCGATTATATTATATTTTTATTGTTATTTTATATATTGTTATTGCGATTAAAACTTTATGTTATATTAATTAGCAATTATCATATAAAATATATAATATAATATAAAAAGTCATTTATATATAATATAAAAAAGTAAAAAATATATATATATAGGTCCGGTTTTGTTTGAACCGGTGTTCTAAATATCAAAATCGGAATTGGGTCGGTTTCTAACCAGTTTTGATTATTAGGAACTGGAACCGGACTGAACCAACACATTCATTCAGTCGGTTTTAGTGGTTCACCAAATTTTTTTTTACAGTCATATTGAATAGTTAGGATTAGAAGTCGTAGTTGATGCTCTACAAATCTTTTGATGTGTTCGATGAAAGAATCAGTCGATTCTCCAAATCCTTGATTAGGAGAAGCAAGAATATAGAAAGATGAGTAATTTTACATATAGTCATGAGCTAAGCAAGCGTCGCATACTTATTCTAAAAAAGAGTAAGGTCCACTGTTAACAAATTAGTTTTTTTTTTTTTTTATAAAGATTTCATATTTACTCATTTTTTTCAAAATGAGTGTGCAAAACTTGCATATTCTATTATTGAAAATATAATTTCTTTAGAGAGATATTTATGATCAACTAAATAGAAGCTTTGGCTGCACACTGCATTCATCTACTACACGTGACCTTACCAATGAGTAAACTAATGCGCTAGTGTGAAGGGGTGAAAACAGGTTAGGCCCGTTTGGTTACACAAACTATTCCAATTCATCTCATCTAATTATTACAATTTTTTTAAAATCTCACATAAAATATAATAAACAATTCAATTTCTAATACCAAAACAAAAATATCTTAAAAAATAATATTTTAAAAATATTTTATTCAATTTAAACTTCTATCTCATTTCATCATTATCTCATCTCATTAGTGTAACCAAATAAGACATTAGTTTTGAGGCAAATGATTTTAGAAACACCACGTATGTGATGATGGTCCGAGGCTTCTTAAAAGGAGTGACAATACATGAGACTAATATGTTGCTTAGTAAGTGAGCCCTTTGTGGTATAGGATTTTAAAACCTTTGCAACTCTCTCTCCAGAACTTTCACGGTTAACCTTTCAATACTCTTCCCTCTCCTCCTCTTCTTCAATTGTTACATAGTAGCTTTTACGGTTTGTCACCAATATTTTATTTATTTTTCTCTCTCTCTCTCTATTTTTTTTCCCACTAGATCGAAAATGTTTGATTTATCGCTTTATGGTCGTTGAATTGCCACACGCGTCCCATCATTGTGCTTGCCAACTGCCAATCTTCAAAACCTTGTAGAGGAGCTGCCAAACGACCTCGACATGATCTGTACATGCTGCATGCCCAAGCCGTGAGGCTTTTTGACGTGCCAACATGTTTTTTGGCCTCTTACTACCACACGTGCAGCACAGTTGAACTTCCCACCTTTGGATCTTTGCCCCTCTTCTTCGTCCCCCTCAACTCTACTACACGTTGCTTAGAAAGGCTGCCAACAACATGGACTACCCAATTTTATCTATTTGGCTAAGTTACAACTTTCCTTAATTGAGAATTTAGGAGAAAATGTTGTGAAAATCTTCGTCAACAACTCCAGAACAGATGGTTGTAGTGCTTCTTTTGCGGATGCAGATCACAACCACATTTGACAAATCCTATAGTTGGATTTTATAACCACTATTGCAATGGTCTCCTCCTTGGTAAGCTAATAAATAAGGGCTTGGGTCCAATTTATTGGTTCTATTGCCCATTTATTTTTTTGTTTTATTGAATGCACTATAATTTCTGTAAAGGGGTTTTTGTCAGGGTCCTTTGCCCTCTCCTATTTTATTCTTTCTTTTAATTCAATACAAGTTTGTTAAAAAAATAAGTGAGTCTCTTGTGCTGGTCATATGCAATGATTCTATTAGTAACATGAAGATTAGTGGTTGAGCAGCATGTGAGCGTCTTATGTTGGTCATATAATAATGTTAGATACAATTTTAAAGAATATAAAAAGAGTGCGTGAGACTTGCATATTCTAAAATTACAAATGTCATTTCTTGAAAAGTCGAAAAGTAATGGATTGTAGATAAATGACAACAAATAAAAAGCTTAAAGCTATAGTCATGATGCCTTGTAAATAAAGGAAGCTCTGACTCTCCTTACCCATTCCTTTTGAAGAATTCAGTGTAATTTATTGTCACAATCTCTGTAGACCCAACCACGACCCTCTATCCTTGGCATTCCATCATGGTCCGCTAAGGACAAGGATTGTGGAAGTGTTTCAAGCTTTACTAATAGATAGGAGTGGCAAGCTTTAGAGAGTAGGGATGAGGTCTCTATACTACATAAGGCTAATCCTCGATTGAGCTAGTCACCGGCTATAGGGAAGGCAAGTAAAGAAGAAAGTTCATATCCTGCTTGACATCATCTTTTGTGAATGTAAAAGATTAAGGTAGTTAATGGATAGATACCTTATATAGTAACCCACTTAACAAGTGGCTATACAACAAGTTGGTAACTCCATGCAATTTGTTGATTGTATCATCTTGTAGTTGTCTCAAGTAATAGTGGTGCTATACACCCTCTACGAGTCGGATTTAATGACCATGTCCTTGCCTCTATTCTTAGCGGGCAGACAAGCAAACCTCTTGCTTCCATCTTTATATCCAGAAAGCTATATGCTTTGGAAAAAGCTTGTACAGTTTGGGAAGAGGTTTTGATTGATCAAAAAGAAGAATCTACTTCAACCGATATGCCCTTAGGCACGGCCATACATAACATAGAAATCACACTTGGAAAGGGTGGACAATTAGCTAGAGCAGCAGGTGCTGTAGCGAAACTGATTGCAAAAGAGGGGAAATCGGCCACATTAAAATTACCTTCTGGGGAGGTCCGTTTGCTATCCAAAAACTGCTCAGCAACAGTCGGACAAATGGGGAATGTTGGGGTGAACCAGAAAAGTTTGGGTAGAGCCGGATCTAAATGTTGGCTAGGTAAGCGTCCTGTAGTAAGAGGAGTAGTTATGAACCCTGTAGACCATCCCCATGGGGGTGGTGAAGGGAGGGCCCCAATTGGTAGAAAAAAACCCGCAACCCCTTGGGGTTATCCTGCACTTGGAAGAAGAAGTAGAAAAAGGAATAAATATAGTGATAATTTGATTCTTCGTCGCCGTAGTAAATAGGATAGGAGAGAAAATAGAATTTGTTTCTTCGTCTTTACAAAAAAAGAAATAAAAAAAATAGGAGTAATTAATTGTTAGTATTAGTAATTTATGGTATTAGTAATTTATGGGCGAACGACGAGAATTGAACCCGCGCATGGTGGATTCACAATCCACTGCCTTGATCCACTTGGCTACATCCGCCCCTATACTCCATATAGTAAAGATCTTGTCCACCTTTGTACAAAGGGAAGTAAGCAAGCTAATTGCGCGCTTGGCCAAATTTTTCCCAAAATTAGAATAAGATCAACCACAAAAATAATGATAGGGTATAAGAAACACATCCCACTAAACTTGAAAACATTTAGAGGATCACATAACAATCATATGGACGAGTCTTTTCCCGAAAACAAAAAGAGGATTATTAATTTTTTTCTTTTAATTTAAGAACAATTTCAAAGTTAATTATCTCAACCAATCATCTCACTCAAATCAATCAATTATTATATCATTCTGCATGCTTAGAATGATCATGAGAGATATCTGTACAAATTGAGAGCTCAAGCTTTTGACTTATTGGTGCTTAATAATAGTTACTAAACGCGACAATACCCTTTAAATATTTTGGAAGATAAATGTTTAATATATATAATTATATATTCAACAGATACAAGATATAATAATCAAAAGGTCGTGAAACTCTAATAATCATTTTAAACTAGTTAATACAATACAAGAAAAATAAAAAATAAAAAAGATATTTGAAGCCAATGACTTGGCTCCCACTTATTTTTACAAGGAGAAGCTGCCTTATGCAGTTTTGTTGAACCAAAAGTAGCAGTAAATTGTTTCGTGCTGCACTTTGCTGATTCGGTTTGGTTGAAGGAAATTTCCATGTCTTTCTCTTTTTTGTGATATTTGATTAAGAGAAACGAAAATATAGAAAAATAGCAATCGATATATGGTTCGATATGCCAGCATACAACCGCCAATGGCAGTGAAGATGCATGGGTATCACGGGACGCATGATGGTCGTAGGTGGCCAAAAATTAAAAAATAGTAGCTCGACCATCTTCGTACTATAGTCGAAAAACAAGAAAAAAAAAAAATCTGCCGAATTACTCCAAAGTGGACTTGTGAGTACGGGGAAAAAAGGAGCTGGAGTCCCGGCCCATCTGGACGGAGATGAGAGGATCTTTAAGAGATAGGTTGGGCTTAACGAGAAGATTTTCATAAGGAGAGAGAAAGTTGCAAAAGTGATGTAGGCGCATTTGGACAGATACGAGATTAGATAATTTTATATAAAAATTAAAAATAAATTAAAATATTATTTTTTAATAATAATATTATTTTAAAATTTAAAAAAATTAAATTATTTATTATATTTTTTTATAAAAAATTAAAAAAATTATAATAATAAAATTAAATGAGATAAGATAAGATAAGATAAGATAAGATAAAATTATAAATAGATTTGAACGGTGAGATGAGAATTTTTGGTTTTAGATAAAAGTTTAAAATATTATTTTTTATATAATTATTGTTTTAAGATTTGAAAAAATTAAATTAAAATTTAAAAAAATTAAATTCTTTATTAAATTAAATTTTATGTAAAAATTTAAAAAAATTATAATAATAAAATAAGATAAAATTAGGAAAATTCTTATTTCAATCCCCCATTCGGGATTTGCATTGCAGGCCTAAAATGAAACGATGTGTTTCATTATGGTGGAGGTGATTTTTCCGTCGATGGTGGAGGAGATTGGGTTGTGGTGGTCGATGATGGTGGAGATTTGGTTGGGGGCGCGGGAGAGGCGTATTGCAGAACTCCATTCAAATGTTTTCATTTGTTTTGCTTTAGGTTGAAAAGAAGGGTAATGTAGTCATTTTCTGTTGTAAAATGGGGACAATCTAGTCATTTTACATATTAGAGGACTGTATATAGCACTGCTCAAAATTTTATGATAAATTCTTATTGCAGTCTAAGGGCGTGGCCTGCAATGTAGTCCTAAATGAAACGCTCTCATTTCATTTATTGATGAAACGGAACGTTTCCAATACATAGCAAAACCAATGATGCTTACATCTAGAGCTTCCTTCTTTCCTCAGTGATATCCAGACCAAGAGAGGACCCAATCTGCCCATATGTGTATGTCTCTCTCTCTCTCCATAGGCTGTAAGGTGTAGATTTGTGTAATCAATTTTTTCTTCTCTTCTATTGTAATCGCCCCCTCATCAGTGTGAGAAGATGCCAGATTTAATGAAGGGAAGCCAATGTCTTCTTTGTGCACTGGTCTTCTTTATCTCGTGGTCTCATGGTTGTATTAAGATTTTTTCACCTGGACTAGACTGCAAGTCACGTACTTAACTACTTTTCTTGGATTTATCATAAGTGTAGATTCATGGTTGTAGGTGGCCCAGATGCACGGCAGTTTGCAGATAAAGAAAAACAAAATTAAATATGCACGACAGTTCACACAAAATTAAATTGCTGGAAAACAAAGAAAAACAACCAAAGCTTTGTAAATGGCAGTGGAGGACCCAAATACACGGTGTCTGCAGATGCCCAGACGCACGGCACAGAGAGGGAGAGGGAAACGAAATGAGTTCATATTTTTGACTTGTTCTTTATCTAAAAGTAAGGGTGTTTTGATCAATTTTATGGTAAAAATGGGGGCCTTTTAGTCTATTCAATAGTTGGACTGCAAAGAAGTCCTATTATGTGGACTGTACGTAGCAGTGCCCAAATTTTATATCTTTTGTCACTTGCGAAACCTATTCTAATGCATCGGGCCGTAACATTTGACTCTTTACGTTCACGTAAAGACAACTCCAATTTTTCAAAAAAAAAAAAAGACAACTCCAATTTACTTGAAAAACACAACTCATTCTCCGCCGTCCAAATGCATAAAGTTTGATGACGTGAAAAATTAAAAAGTCGGTAAACTTTTTTGTAGTTTCTTTTTGAAAAGAAAAGTGGGCTTAAAAAGATCAAAAGAGACGGCTAAAGTTGTGGACAGAGATAATCTTGCCCAAGTACCATGAATTAAGGGATAGTTTTGGTAGTAATATATTATTATTTAATATTTATAATTATACTTTTTTATTATTTACATAAAAAATAATCTAATTATGATAAATATGTTACATCTTATATAACATATTTATATAAGAAAATAAAAGTAGAATAAATATCTAAAATCATCTTTTTATCCAAACGCAACTTAAATTTCATTTATATATTTGTTTGGAGTGTAAAAACTCGTTTGGACGATAAGAAATCTTATATAATATAATCTCATTTTAATATTTAAATATCACTCAAATATAAATATTTTTTAATTTAAAATTTTGAATTCTTTTATCTAATTATTATTAATTATTATAATTTTTTCAAACTTTCAAACTAAAAAAAAAAATCAGTTTTCTTAAATCTCAAAATAAAAATAATTAAAAATAATTATATTTATAATAATATTTTAACTTTACAATATTTTTATTTAATAGTTTTTCTCTTATTTTTTAAAACTTCATAAAATATTTTAACTCAAATAATTTCATTATTATTTATAAATTTTTCATTTCATCTTATCTCATCGCATCTCAATATAAAACGAGACATTAAGATATCTAAGCAAATCCATATACATATCTCTTGCATTAACTATTTATTTAGTTAGAAATTCAAATAAAAAATATTAAAAATAAATTTCTTGTAGTATTTTATTACGAAATATTTAGAATTTGTTTGAAAAAAGTTTTCATTCCAAAATTCTCATATCATTTTATCTAAGTCCATCTCCTTCCTAAATATCACTCCAACAAAAATAATTTTAAACTAATCATTACAACTTTTTTAAACTTTCGAACAAAAAATAAAATAAAATTTAAAATTTTCAAATCCATAAACAAAAATAATATTAAAAAATAATATTATAACAATATTATAACTTTATAATATTTTTTATTTAATATTTTCTTTTTCATTTTTCAAAATCTCATAAAATATTAAGGTCTGGTTTGGTTACGTATTTAAGATAAGATGAGATGAATATTTTGAATAGTAGTAAGGTTTTTTAGTTATGAAGAGATGCGATGGTTTGTAAAAAAGTATGTGTTTGGATAATGTGATGATATGAGATTATTTTAACAAGTAATGGGTCTCACCAATTATTAAAAATTATTTTTAATTCTTGTGTAGAAAATATTATGAATATATTAAAAATAAGTAATATCTATTATTAATTTAAAAACCTATAAATATTTTGACTTTCCCAAAATACATTTTTTGTAGTTGGCTATAATTATTTCAATATTCCTAAATACGAACACATTTCTTTATTAAATGAAATTATTCTAATTATGACTCATTTATTATACTATATTTTATGCAAATCGAAATATATTTTTTCTAATTATATATTACAATAAAATAAAAAATTCTAATAAAAAATTATATATATTAAAAATGCGGTACTTATTTTGTTTTTCAATTTATTAGTTTCAAATTTTCAAATAAAACCCCAAACTGCAGCTTCAATACTCTCAAAATATCAATAGCATTGTTAATTTTTATTATTCTAATTATGACCTATCGATTATTCTATATATTAGGAAAAACGAAATATTTTTATTGTAATTATGTATATCAATAAAATTGATTATGTAATATATAATTATATTTATTCAAAATCTTCCAGCGTTGAAAGGACGGTATGGGCGTTATTGTGGTGTTACTGTTTCGTTACTATAGCGGTACTGTAGGTGTTACTGTAGCGTCGGTTTTGTTTTTATCTGGTCATCCAAATCAGGTATAAGATTGTCTTTAAATAACGTTATTTAAGATATTTCATGAATAGTAATATAAAAAGTAGTAAATAAATAATAATAAATAATAGTAAAAAATAAAATAATAAATAATAATAAAAAAAATAATATTATACACTATACCATTATTTCACTTTTATAAAATGTGATATATTTATAATTATTAAATAATAAAAAATTATTTAATAATAATAAATATATCACATCTTATATAATAAGATAAAAATAAAATAAGTGTTATCCAAAACAGAACAAGAGTCTAACTTAATTTATTTCATTATTATTAATAAATTATTTTATTAATATTTATAAAATTTCGTTATAAATACACCATACAACAAAAAGTTTAAAATCAAATTATAAAGAGTTCATAAATTATGGAACGATCTGATATCGAGAAAAATCTATAGATATTGTAATCGTTTGAAGAAAGAACTTCTTCGAAATCAACAAAGAAAGAAAAAGAAATAAAAAATTTTTCGACTCTCGTATCTGCAAACGACACTCTCACAAACTCAAAATTGTGAAGTGCTTGGTTTCACGTTCTTTCCTGGTTTCGAATCATGTCGACCGTTAGCATGGAGCCTCTGCTCCACCACTCTGTTCGTGAGAGCGTTAGGTTTGCTCCCAAATCCAGGACTTTCAAGCCCTCCTTCTGGATCTGCTCCACGAATCATAGGCTGGTCTTCCATGCCCGGAGCTTCTGCAACTTCAGGTCTTCCAATGTTCACGCTCTCAGAGCTAGCACTACTACCGACACGGATCTCGTCGAGACCTTGGAATCCACCGATGTCTTCTTCAAGGAGACTTTCCCGCTCAAACGAGTGGAAACGGTTCGAATTTTATATCCTAATATATCCGTTTCGTTTCGTTTTGTGTGAGTGTGGTTTCTGTTCGGTTTCCGTTGAAGTGTTGGAAAAAGGGAACGGACCTCTTTGGTTGTGGAGGAAATGAAAGTTGGATCTACATATTTATAGTTTTGGTTTCTAAGAAAATGAAAATCTTCGACTTCTATAATCTGAAATTGCAGTACAAGAGCTTAATTGAGACTTCCTTCCACATACGGGTGGATTTTCCCAGATTTTTTTTTCTCTTTCCTCTGTTTTCTCAGCAATCAAACAGAACGTTTGATGTCAATTGAAAGCAATGGAACTTTTTCTGGATTGCTAGACTTCCATTGCTTCACTTTTTTTCAGAGAGAAGTGCGGAAAAAAAGAAGTGCTTAATTGTATATTTTTAAAAGTTTGCACTATTTTCTCAGCAGCTTGACAGAATTGAAGGGTTTGAATCTGATTAAAAGGGTTACTGTGATTGACTTGGATGGTAGGTGGAGGGAAAGATCTTCGTCAGATTAGATCACGGGCAGAATAATGGGAATTGGCAGCTTACTGTTGGTTGTAATCTTCCCGGGAAATGGGTTCTTCACTGGGGAATTTCTCGTGTAGAAGATGTTGGCAGGTACGCACTGTTTTAATGCTAGATGCTTTGATCAGGTATTGGAGTGCGTTCAGTGGAAGCGTACCTAGAATTCAAGTATGTATATAGTCACATGTCATCAAATTAGACCTGTCTGTAAAATTCTTACAGTGAATGGGATCAACCTCCTGAAGAAATGAGACCCCAGGGTTCAATTCCCATCAAGGTATGTATTGGTTTCTTAAGGTCGTGTACGGAGCCACTTTTGCAGTGCAACTAAGAGTATGCAAGAAAAAAACATTTTCAGGACTATGCCATAGAGACACCTTTAAAGAAATCCTCGTCATCGGAAGGAGATGCTTTACATGAAGTGAAGATCAATCTTATCCCAACGAGTGAAATTGCTGCTATAAATTTTGTTCTGAAGGTCCTGATTTTGAACAGTTTGCAGTTGAGAATAGCAGTTCATTGTGTAAAATTTGCTGGCTATTTATTTTTCATAGATATTTTTGTGTCATCTATTGGGAGGTTTTGGTGGTGCAGGATGAAGAAACTGGAGCTTGGTATCAGCACAGAGGGAGAGATTTCAAAGTGCCTCTGGCAGACTACCTTCTGGATGATGGCAATTTAGTAGCAGCAAAAAGAAGCTTCAGTGTCTGGCCAGGTTTTAGGAGCTATTATATACCATTATGGTTCACTCAGTTTATTTACGTTTAATTTGTCAATCTGTTGCATGCATAAACTATTTTCAATTGTAATTACTCTTTTAGATCTGAAACCATGAAGTTGTGTCAAATGGATGTAGTTTCTTAGTAAGATCCTTTTGCCCTCTTGTATACATCTAGTGTACGTGGCTGTCGTTTGTGTTTTTAATGAAGTTTTATTACTAATATAAAAAAGATCATAGTGAAAAGGAATGAATAAAATCATTGTTCGTCATTTGTCGCTTCATTTCGATCTTAGATGCAAGTGCGCTATTGAAGTGGGAATTAGATGGCATCCATAGCATGTTCTCTCTCTTGTTCCTTCGCATCTTTTTTAGCTGAGCTTGTGTGGATTTGAATGATATCTACATTGACCTGTTGAAGATAGAAATCTGTTTCATGAATCACAACACCTCTTTTTGTACACATTTCATACTAGAACCATTAAATCATATCACAAAAGCTAAAACTGATGGGAAATGGTGAATTTAATAATTTAGTGAATTAACTAGCTTGGAAATTTGATTCTAGTGGCCATATTGCAACTAAGTTGCAGACACCATCATTTGTGCCTTCATTATGGGCTTGGCATGAATAGTATCATGATGGGTGGTTTATATCATGACTTGTTCTCCCAGTAATTACCTTCTTCTTCCATTCTGCATTCATTCATGATCTGATAGGCTGTTTCTTGGCTCTTCTTGAACCCTAGGGGCTTTGGGGCCGTTATCTAACTTGCTCATCAAGGCAGAAGTGTCGCGTGCTAATGGTTCAGAGAACAGCAATGAATCCACAGAGGCTAAAAAAGAGAGTAGAAGCCTAGAAGGGTTCTATGAAGAGCAGCCTATTGCAAAACAAGGGGCTTTTGACAATTCAGTCACTGTCTCTGTCAGAAAGTGTCCAGAGACAGCTAAAAATCTTCTGTATGTTGAAACCGATTTACCTGGAGATGTTTTCATTCACTGGGGAGTTTGCAGAGATGACACCAAAACGTGGGAAATTCCAGATGCGCCTCATCCACCAGAAACAGTATCTTTTAGGGACAAGGCTTTGCAGACTCGATTACAGGTATAACATTGAAATATATTCCCTCACAGAGATATTGGCAAATGCACTTTTGTTTTGGATCTTTAGTGGTGTTATTCTTGCTAATAATATGCTCACTTAATCGATTACATGTACAAAATTACCTATGAAAAATTTACATTTATGAAATCAGTTTTATATCAGATCAAATCAATGAATTAGAACAAAAAGCAACCCACCCGGTGCCCACTGGAAATGAGCCTGTTCGGTTGTGTAACAATGGTGTGCACACACGCGTGTATGCATGTGCCACCATAAAAGCAGCTTGATTTTGAATTCTTTCCAGCTTAACATTGTGGATTATTTGTTGCAAGAGGAACATTTGGACTTCTAACCGTGGATCTTTCCACATTAGTGCATTACCTTTATCCTTAGGCTCCTTGTATGAATGGATGACTGCTTTAGGTAGCTTTCCACCCAATCTCTGGACTTCCTTGATTCTTTGAGTCTTGGAGTTTAATTTTGGGCAGAACTTCTGTATACTTGAGGCCATTCCATATTTCTTTGTAGAAATATTTTTTAATTCACAAACAGACAGGCATGCATTTATGTAAATAAATACTGTGAATTTAAATAACCACCAGGCCCATCATCATATTGTTAAACCATTTGTCCTTTCCTCCAATATGATGTTCAGGTCTTTTCAATTTGTTCTCTCTCTCTCTATATATATATATGTATCTTTAATTTTTGATTACTATTCCTTCAGGCAAACAGAGTCTTGTTGTGAAGTATAATTTCTGCTACCTAATTGGGAGATAGGATATCATATCGCAAGCATACGTTTGACTAGAATATCGGAGGAGGATATCTTGTAAAATTTTATTCACATGCTTATAATACATGTGCACATTGATCAAATCCCTTGGGCTTGGGGTATGTTCCCCCCAAGTCTAAGGTTCAAATTCCCTTGGGTGCAAACAATCTTTAGGGGCCATCGGACTTTAGGAAACTCCTTGCCGAGGCCTGTGCACCCCTGGGATTAGTCGGGACGCTGTTCCTGGAGACCTGGTGCCAATAAAAAAAAATAAGTGTACATTGATCATGCTGACAGGAACCAATATAAGGATTTATGTGAACACATTGTTATACTTGCAAGTACTACTATAGAGATCTGAGATATGAATTTTATTTGCATTAATCCCTTTGCTATTCTTGTATGGAAACTTTGAACTGGGATGGTTCAATTCCTTTACTATTTTGGTCTTAAGCCATTGTCTTGGTATTCTTACTTAAACTGCATGGGTAACACATTCTGCAGCCAAAAGAAATAGGAGATGGATGCAGGGGATTGTTTACCCTAGAAGAAGGACTTCAAGGTTTTCTTTTTGTGCTCAAGCTAAATAAAGGCACTTGGTTGAAATGTATGGGAAATGACTTCTACATTCCTCTCTCAAGGTCTAGCAGCTTTCTTGCTCAGTCCAGACAGGGTCTATCTGAAAGTCCACAGATACTTGAAAAGAATGCAGAAGCAAAAGAAGAAGCATCTCTTAGTGCATATACTACTGGAATAATTAATAATATAAGGAGCTTGGTAAGTGACATTTCCTCTGAGAAGACTCGGAAGAATAAATCTAAAGAAGCACAAGAAAGTATTCTCCAAGAAATTGAAAAGCTTGCTGCTGAGGCCTATAGTATCTTCAGAAGCTCCATTCCGACTTTCTCAGAGGAAGCTGTTGTTGAATTTGAGGAACCAAAAACTCCAGCCAAAATTAGCTCAGGGACAGGCACAGGGTTCGAGATATTATGCCAAGGTTTTAACTGGGAATCTCATAAAAATGGAAGATGGTACAAGGAGCTGAAAGAAAGAGCTTCAGAATTATCTTCACTTGGTTTCACTGTGATATGGCTACCACCACCTACAGAATCTATATCACCTGAAGGATACATGCCAAGGGATTTATATAATCTAAATTCCAGGTACTATAGTTATGGCTATAGATACAATCTGTGTTACCACCTCCTTCAGAATCTATTTTGTGGTCTTTATGCAAATAATTCTCAACTTTACCTATAAAAAAAATGCAAATAATTCTCAACTTGCTCTAGAACTATTTTGTTAAATATTATACGTGAAATTAGTTGGTGTTCAGAACAAAAGAGAATTGTGTGAGTAATATTTGTTGTTGTTGTTGTGGATACAAATCAGGTATGGAAATGTTGGTGAGCTGAAAGAGGTTGTGAAGACGTTTCATGAAGTTGGTATCAAAACTCTTGGAGATGCTGTCTTGAATCATCGTTGTGCACACTTTCAGAATCAAAATGGTGTTTGGAATATATTTGGTGGCCTTTTAAATTGGGATGATCGTGCAGTTGTTGCAGATGATCCACATTTTCAGGTATTTTTATTCCCAATTTTTTCTCTATATTACCTGTCTTTGACAAGATAGTTGTATCTCATCTTCATGGTGAACCCTTATTTTCATTTTCTTTTTAATGCACTCTAAAATTCAATTCACAATGGAAAACAAATTAATGAATACTCCATAGCTAAAGAGGTTACGTAATTTGACTAATATGTTGCCTAGGGTGCTACAGCTTGAGGAGTTTATAAGCAGTTATTACGTGTTTGGAGGCAGGATCATGCACATAAATGTCTGATAAAAGAACATAAAAACATACAGAAAAAACTTGATATTTTAGTTAATCTCATGTACCACTTGAACATGTGATGATGTAGTTTATGACCAAATTGGCATGTGGGCAACCTGAACTTCATTTCCGGGATTCCCATAGATTTTCTGTCGCTAAAAATTTGATCAATGCAATTGAATTTTTGTAACTACAAACGCATTACCTTTGACTAGAACTCTTAAATGCGATTTCAAAAAATTTCACTCTCCAATGGATGCTGATGTTCTTTTTATGTGGACTCTGCTTCATCTTGTAGATTTTGGATATTTATCCTCTCCTGTATCTTTTTTCTTCAGTAACATAATTAGAGAATAGATCACTTCCCTTCAAAAAACAAATCAATTGCAAATTAAGGGCAATAATCTCAAAAGTTTCATTTATCTTGCTATAAGAGATTAAATAATTGCTCAAAGAAGAGATACATACTTGTGGGCCCAAATGTGAATTACAGCCTAACTTTAATGGTGTCGTCTGAAAAAAATGCATTGGCCTAGCTAAGGCACTTTGGGAAGAACACATTGCAAGAAATTTCTTTCTCCATGATCATTTGTTGTGTGCGGGCAAAAGAAAGTTTGTTTTCAAAAGAAGTAGAGGTCAAAATTGCTTGACTAGATATTCCTTTATTACATATCTTACTGCTATAAAGAGCGGCTCTAGTGCTAGCAGCGATAGTAGTAATAGCAGTTATGGCAGTTTTAATTCATTGATAGTAGTAATACTAGCAATAGCAATTTCTTAGAATGAATAAAATAAAGTTGAATTGACTCTCTGGTCTTCATGTCTGCTCTATGTGGCAGAAGCTGAAGTGTAAACCTAGGAATGCTACAATATCTGTCTCTAGCCTTTGGTGTATGCTTGTAATGCTGGACTCACAACTTGGTCAATTCTGCAACAGAAGTTGTAGTGTAGTGAGTAGATCTTTTTTCTTTCTATAATGAAAAAAGAAGAAAAATCTTTCGTGTGTGCCTCGTTCTGCTGTTTGTATGATTTTAGAAGTTTAGACCTAAGGAACAATGAAAATTGCAAACGTGGAAAAGAAGTAAGTGACCTTGTATCTTTCAGGATTGCCAACCTATTTCTGAAATCAGACCTGCACAATTTATCCTATGAGACTTGCCTATGCTATATGTACCATTATTCTTTCTCGGTCACAATGCCAACTGTTTGTTCTCAGATATATATGAAGTGCCTTGTTTTTTTCATGCAGGGCAGGGGAAACAAAAGTAGTGGAGATAATTTCCACGCTGCTCCAAATATTGATCATTCCCAAGATTTTGTGAGGAAGGATCTCAGAGAATGGTTGTGTTGGCTGAGGTGAGCCATCTGGACTGGTATTTTTCTTGAATTTTTGAGGAACTTTTTCGAGGAAGAGTATTGTTTTGTATACATAAGGTCTGAAACCACCTTTAGGAGAAAGATGTGTCTAAATAATTCCTCAGTAGGTCAAAAGTTAAATCTTTCTTAAAGCTTGAGTGACTCAATGAAAACTGGAGTTCAGTCTTGATCATGGCATCGACAAGGTCATCCCAACCCATTTCTGAAGACTGCCTTTGAGCCAATGTCCTGATTTTGTTTCTGAAAATCCTAGATTAGATCAGTTAAGTAAAAAAATCCCATATTAGACCTGACAAATGCACCTATGGGGCTGAATAGGTATTCTATACTAACTACATTCAGTTTAAAAATTCTAGAGGGACAATTTTTTTTTTTTTGATAGTTAATAAGAAAATTTTATTACCATGATTAGGCAAAACCCAAGTACACAGGACGTATACAAAGGAAATACCTACATCACACTAAGAACAAAAAAGAACTAAAGCAAATCCTGAAAATTATCATCATTTAGTACAAGAGCCTGGACCCATGGACCCAAAGTACAAAAGAAAAATCCCTAAGGTCCTTAAAGAGCCTTCTTTGTCTTCGAAGCATCTCCCATTCCTTTCCAACCAAAGACACCACATCAAGCACAAAGGAATCATCTTCCATATGACAGCTACACTAATTCTCCCCTCAAAACCATTCCAACATGCGAGAAGATCAACCACTTCCTTCGGCATCACCCAAACAATACCTGTCCAGCCAAAAATCTCATTCCACAAAGACTTTGCCACCTCACAATGAATATAGAGATGATTTATAGATTCACCATCTTTCTTGCACATGAAACACCAATCAACCGTACACATGCCACGCTTTCTTAGATTATCCATGGTCAGAATTTTCCCAAGAGATACCAACCAACTGAAGAACGCCACCTTTGTAGGTACCTTCACTCTCCATATGCTTTTCCAAGGAAATTCCAAACCTCTATGACAGTTTAACACTTTATAATATGAACTAATCGAAAACCTGGAATTTCCTGTCTGCACCCACAGTAAACTATCTTCCCTTCCCTGTACAACCTTTGAATTATAAAGTCTTTCCAAAAAATCAGAAACAACATTCACCTCCCAATCATTAACGTCTCTCACAAAATCAACATTCCATTGAATGTTATTATACAAACAAGAAAAAGAATCAGCAACCACAACATCTTGATCCCTAGCAATCATAAACAAAGAAGGAAAATCGATTTTGAGGGCCGAATCCCCACACCAAATATCATGCCAAAACAAAATCCTTTTCCCATCCCCCACCTTAAATTTAATATGTTTTGAAAAATCCCCCCAACCCTTCTGAATGGACTTCCACAAACTCACCCCATACGTTCGTCTAACTTCATTTGAACACCAATCTCCCCACATACTCCCATATTTAGCTTCAACAACATTTTTCCATAAAGCATCTCTCTCCACGTGATATCTCTAAAGCCATTTCCCAAGGAGTGCTTTGTTAAAAAGCCTTAAGTCTTGCACCCCCAAACCTTCACAAGAGACTGGTTGACAAACCTTATTCCAACTAACCAAGTGGAACTTTTTTTCTTCTCCTATACCTCCCCAAAAAAAGTTCTGAAAACTCCTCTCAATCCTCCTTGCTACCCTTGCCGGCAATGGAAAAAGAGAGAGAAAATAAGTGGGAAGATTAGACAACGTGCTTTTAATCAAAGTTATTCTTCCCTCTTTAGACAAATATAGCTTCTTTCATCCAGCTAATCTCCTTTCAATCTTATCAATCACCCCATCCCAAATAGTGACAGATTTCTGAGCAGCCCCCAAAGGAAGACCAAGATATCTTTTTTTTTTTTGATAGGTAATAAGAGATTTTATTCCAAGTAAATAGGCATAGCCCAAGTACACAGGAAGTATACAAGAGAAAACACCTAAATACAAGCTAAAACAAATAAAGAGAAAACACTACAAATATTCATGTCTTACACTAGATTGCTTACCCAAAAATTTAAAGTACTAAAGAAAAAATCCCTAAATTCTTCCACTGTGCGTTCACAATCTTCGAAGCATCTCCCGTTTCTCTCCAGCCATATACACCAGAACAAACACAAATGAATCATTCTCCATTCAGCTTTATTGCCTCCATGTCCCACAACACCATGCCAACTAGCCAAGAAATCCACCACTTGAAAAGGCATCACCCAAACAATACCAACCATTGCAAATAACTCGTTCCATAAAGCAGTCACCATTTCACAATGAAGAAACAGGTGGTTAACTGATTCGCCATCTTTTTTGCACATGAAACACCAATCCATCACATATAAACCCCTTTTCCTCAAATTATCAATTGTTAAAACTTTCTCCAACGACACCAACCAGCAAAAAAATGCAACTTTACTGGGCACTCTAACTTTCCAAATACATTTCCAAGGGTATGTTTTATTATCATGTCTATTTAACACCTTGTAATAGGAATTCACTGATAACCTGGACTTGTTATCACGAATCCACTGCATCCTATCCTCCCTGTTCAGATCAATCTTTGAATCATAAAGTTTTACAAAAAAATCAGCAGCTGCACTAACTTCCCAGTCCTGTAAATCTCTAGAAAATTCCACATTCCAATTCAACATGTTATTGGAGGACGAATAGGAATCAGCCACATGAGCCCCCTTGTATTTAGCAATTCTGAAAAGACTAGGAAATGCTAATTTAAGAGGTGAATCACCACACCAAACATCGTTCCAAAAGGAAATGTTAGTCCCGATTCCCACTTTGAAATTAATGTTTTTAACAAAATCTCCCCATCCCAACCTAATAGACTTCCACATCCCACCCCAAAAGCCCCTTTTGTTTCATTAGAACACCAATTCCCCCACATTCTACCATATATTGCATCTATAATCTGTGTCCACAATGCATTTCTCTCGATGTTGTATCTCCAAAGCCACTTCCCTAAAAGAGCTTTATTGAAAAGCTTTAAATTCTGCACACTTAAACCTCCACTAGACACCGGAGTACAAACCTTATTCCAACTTACCAAATGAAATTTTCGATCTTCCCCACTACCATCCCATAAGAAATTTCTAAAAATCTTTTCAATCTTTTTAACCACCCCCGCTGGGATAGGGAAAAGAGAGAGGTAATAAGAGGGTAAATTTGAAAAGGTGCTTTTAATTAATGTCACTCTTCCCCTTTTGGACAAATAAAGCTTTTTCCAACCAGCTAATCTCCTTTCAATCTTCTCAATCACCCCATCCCAAACAGCCACAGATTTATGAGGAGCTCCCAAAGGTAACCCAAGATATTTCATGGGAAAAGAAGAAACTTTATAGTCCAGAATATTAGCCAGATCACAAATATTGTTGACTGAACCCACTGGAACAATTTCAGACTTGGATAAATTGATTCTAAGCCCGGAGACAGCTTCAAAACATAACTGTAGAGCTTTTAAAGCACGAAGATGATCCTTGTTAGCATCAATGAAAATTAGAGTATCATCCGCGAAAAGAAGGTGAGAAACAGTGATGCATCCCCTAGAAGCATCTTCCACTTTGAAACCAGACATAAAACCCCTTTCAACTGCCATATTAATCATACGACTTAAGACATCCATGACTAAGATAAAAAGGAAAGGAGATAACGGATCTCTTTGCCTTAATCCACGGGAGCTACTAAAAAAACCAGCCGGAGAGCCATTCACCAAAATAGAGAACTTTGCCGTCGAAATGCAATGTCTTATCCATGAGCACCATTTCTCCCCGAATCCAAATTTCCCAAAAGAAGGAAATCCCAATTGACATGATCAAAAGCCTTTTCCATGTTCAATTTGACTAAAATTCCAGATTGCCCCATCCTTTTTCTACTTTCCAAACATTCATGAGCAATTAATACCGAGTCAAGGATTTGTCTTCCCTTCACGAATGCATTTTGAGATTTTGTTATAATCTTATCCAAAACCACACAAAGACGATTAGCTAACACCTTTGAGTTGATCTTATAAACTCCATTAACCAAGCTAATAGGGCGATAATCCCTTATATCAACAGCACCCGACTTTTTAGGAATAAGAGCTATGAAAGTTGTATTAAAACTTTTTTCAAATTTCCTGAAGGAATGAAATTCATCAAAAACTTTCATAATATCATCCTTCACGATATCTCAACAAGCTTGAAAAAATTCCATGGAAAAACCATCAGAACCCGGAGCCTTATCCTTGGACATGCCCTTAACTACATCAAGAACTTCATCTTCCTCAAAAGGCCTCTCTAACCAAACTGCAGTAGGATGATCAATGGAGTCAAAAACCATCCCATCTAATTTAGGCCTCCATGAAAATTCTTCCCGAAAAAGCTTCTCATAGAAATTCACAATATGATCTTCAATTTCCTCCTTATCGCAAATTACATTGTCACCAACTTGCAGGACATCAATGGCGTTATTTCTACGATGAGAATTAGCCATTTTATGGAAGAATTTCGTACATTTATCTCCTTCTTTAAGCCATAAGATTCTGGATTTTTGTCTCCATGAAATTTCTTCCATAAGCATAAATTTCTCAATATCTGCCAGCAGCCTTTTCTTCAACTCCTTTTCCTCACTAGAAATTGTACCTCTCAACTCCTTGTCCTCCAAATTGTTCAGCTGTTCCATGAGGGATAGTCTATTGTTTTTAACATTGCCAAAAGTCTCCGCATTCCATTTCTTCAAATCTTTTTCGAGCTCCTTGAATTTTCCTGCCAAGATAAAACTGGGAGTACCATTAAAGTGGTAAGAGGCCCACCACCTACTTACTCTCTCAACGAAACCTTCCTCCTTCAACCACATATTTTCAAATTTGAAGTGTATTTTTCCCCTAAATGCCTCCACAATCCAAGAGAATAGGATAGTGGTCGGAAACTACTCGCTGTAACCTTTTCCGATTTAAGTCCGGAAAAAGAGCTTCCAAAGATGCAGAAACCAGAAATCTGTCAATACGGGACCAAGCTCCATTTGACCAAGTGAAATCTCCTCCCGCCATAGGTAAATCAATTAACTGCAACTCAGAAATAAGTTCTGAGAATTCAAACATTGCTTTAGAGATACCCGAGTCTCCAACTCTCTCACAAGGAAAACGAGTAATGTTAAAATCCCTTCCAAAACACCATGGGAGATCCCACCAACTACAAAGTCCAGCAATTTCACTCCACAATAAACTCCTACTGGAATCTGAATTTGGCCCGTAAACACCAGCAAAAGCCCATTCAACCCCATCCACAACATTCTTGAAATGACAAGCCACCAAGAATTCTCCCACATAGTGCTCTACTACTTCCACAACCCTCCTATCCCACATTACGATTATGCCTCCTGAAGCACCATTAGAGATTAACTCAACCCAGCCCACATAACTACAGTTCCATAAATTTTGAATCACCGAATGGCTAACAACCTTCAGTTTAGTTTCTTGGAAACAATAAATATCAGCTTTCCACTGTCTTAACAAATTTTTCACACGAAGACGCTTCCTATAGTCGTTCAACCCCCGAACATTCTAAGAAATAATCTTAGGTTTCATGGGATATCTTTGACAGCCCTCTCTTTACCTTTTTCTCTAATAGCACTCCCACCCTTAGAGTTATAATTAATCGTGCATTCCAATCTTTTAAGCTCCCTCTCCTTTTTAGTAGCAGATCTAGCCAAGATATCTCATAGGCAACAAAGCTACCTTGCGCCATAATATTGGCCAGATCTGAAATATTGGAAACGGTACCCACTGGAACAACTTCAAATTTAGATAAGTTGACTCTAAACCCCGAAACAGCTTCAAAACATAACAACAGTGCTCTCATAGCTCGAAGATGATCTTGATTAGACTCACTAAAAATCAGCGTATCATCTGCAAAAAGCAGATGGGACACTTTTAAAGCATCTTCGAGTCTCATCACCCACTACAAAAGGTGACAAAAATCTTCCTTCCACCACTTCTTCAATCATTCTACTCAAAGCATTGATAACAAGAACAAAAAGAAAAGGAGATAGAGGATCTCCTTGTCTCAAATCACGAGAGCTATTAAAGAACCCAACCGGAGAACCGTTCACCAAAATGAAGAATCTCGATGTTGAAATGCAATGTTTAATCCATGAACGCCATTTCTCACCAAAACCATATCTCCCAAGTCAATACAAGAGAAAATCCCAACTAACATGGTCATAAGCCTTTTCCATGTCTAATTTAACTAAAATTCCAGATTCACTCAATTCTACTCTCCAAACATTCATTAGCAATTAAAACTGAATCAAGAATTTGTCTCCCCCTCACATGCATTTTGAGATTTCAAAATAATCCTCTCCATTACCACACTCATACGATTGGTTAGCACCTTAGAAATAATCTTGTATACCCCATTTACCAAACTAAAATGTTGAAAGTCTCTCATCTCCACTTCTACTATTGTACTAAAGGGTGGGAATGTTTATGAGTTTTTGTCTTCTTTCCAGCTTTCTAGAATGTAATTAGGTGTCTCATTTGGTATACTTCCTGTGAAAATGGATATTGCCTAGTTTCATTTGATTCAATAAAGATTCTTACTTATAAAAAAAAGAGTCTCTCATCTCCACAACCCCCACCTTTTTAGGAATAGGTGCAATAAAAGTTATATTGATACTTTTCTCAAATTTCATAAAAGTATGAAATTCAAGAAAAACCTTCATAAAAGCTTCTCGCACTATGTCCCAACAAGCTTGAAAGAACGCCATAGAATAACCATCTAGACTAGGAGCCTTGTCCCCAGCCATACCTCTAACCACATCAAGGACTTCTTCAAACATTCTCTCCATCCAATCTGCACTAACCTGGTCAATGGAGTAAAAAAACAGCCCATCTAACTTAGGTCTCCAAGAGAAATCTTCCCTAAATTACTTTTCATAAAAATTCACAATATGTTCCTTGATAGCCTCTTGATCCGAAAGAATGTTTTCACCTTCATGAAGGACCTCTATAGAATTCTTTCTTTGATGAGAGTTCGCCATTTGGTGAAAACATTTTGTGCACTTATCACCTTCCTTCAGCCACAACACCCGAGATTTTTGCCTCCATGATATTTTCTCTATTAAGGATATCGATTCTAATTCAGCAACCACCCTTTTTTTTTTCTCTCCAAATCCTCCCCGGATAAAACCTCCGACAGCTACTTATCTTCCAAACACCTCAGCTGATCCAGCAGAATCTTCCTCTTACTATCCAAATTTCCGAACTCCTCTTTATTTCATATCTTCAAATCTTTTTTAAGCGCTTTAAGTTTACCAGACAGTACAAAACTCGGAGTACCCGAAAAAATGTATGAAGACCACCACCTCCTCACCCTTTCCACAAAACCCTCATCCTCCAGCCACATAATTGCAAATTTAAAGTACCTAAGCCTAGGGGTGAAAACTGATGGTTTCGGTCCAAAACCGAAACTGGACCAAAACCGAACTGATAACCACTACACATGGATAGAACCGGCTGAAACTGGCCGGTAAAGGGCGTGGAATTCGGCGACATCGGTTTTGGCATGATCCCGGTCGGTCGTTGGTGTCCCTTTGGCGTCGCCGAATGGTGCGAAACTCAGAAATGGAGAATTGGAGATGCGAATCTTGATTCGAGAGAGAGAGAGAGGGCGGAGAGAGAGGGATATGCCGCTGCGTGAGAGAGGAGGGAGGGAGAGAGAGAGAGAGAGAATCGGGAGAAGAAGAGCTGAAGATGAAGAGAAGGGGGGAATTAAACCTAAATTGAAACGACGTCGTTTGGTGTATTAAACCAAACGGTGTCATTTCATTCTAATTTTTTTTCCTAACCAATACATGTAAAATACTTAAAAAAATATAATTTATATAATCGGTCGGTTCAACGGTCCGATTATATTTGATGTTCCAATAAATCCCTGGAGGGATGGAACACAAATGATTAGGAACGAAATCCTCTTCAGATTCAAATCTCTCCACAAAATCACTTTCCTTTGAATCTTCACATCCACAGAGAGCCAACTGCATATCCATATTATTAAACTAAGCGCAAGGTACCCCCAGATTAAAAAATCTCGACAATTCACTGATCATTTACCCTAATCCACTCATCCCCCTCTACCTGCTCCACCATCTCGCCCCCAATCACTTTCTTAACGCCTCCTTTATCAAACTAGATAGAAGAAAAATGCTTTGATAAGTCCTGACTACCCTTCTATATAAAATGAGCAACCTGCGCAACCCCTGAAACTGAAGAAATAGACTTTTTCCGTTTCTTCGGAGATGGGCTTGTCGTTGGAGAGTCCCCAGAACCTTCTCCTCCCTCCATCAACCCTTTCTGAGTGTTAGTCCCTCCTCTTGAGTCGATTTTGTACTTTTCTGCTCCTCCACGCGTGATGGGCTCTTAGATTTTTGTCGACGTATTGTCGCTGCCATGAAATCTATCGCTGGGACATCCCCTGTACGCTTGGGTTGAGCCTCCACCACACCAAACGGGCCAGTAGAACTCTACTGCCCACGAGAAACCTTGGGCCTGCAGTGAACAAACCTAGATACTTGAACCCTGACCAGCCCTCTTCTATTCTCCTCATCCTTTGGCCCAGACTGCCTCCCCAATTCCTTCTTATAAACTTCAGGATCCACTGAAACATGGCCCAAGCCCATAAGCAGGCCCAGACCTCCATCGATCTTCTTCAGCAGAGAATCATAATTTTCCTTCCATGCAATTAACTCTGACCGTATATGCCATAATCCCCTTCTGCTTCTCCAAGTCTCTACAACACCTCGGTAGACCAGCCAACAACTCCACAGTCGTTATTATTTCACCGGGACTCTACCATCGAACCACCCTTCCTCAACCTTCTTTTTGGCACAATATTCACCTTCCTATGATGATCTTGACCATTCTTCTGAATTGACACAGAGTCCTCAGACACTGGCTTTAACAAAGTCGACAAATAAGAAGCTTCTCTAGAAGAACTGACTCCTCCGTGATGGGTTGTGTTAAGCACCTCTTTACCTTTGGAATTTTTAGAATCCTCACCATTACCGGAAACAACTCTGTTATCTTTAGCCAAAACAGGGGAAGATGAACGTACCATATCTCTCATATTCCTCACAACTTCAGCCCATCCGCTTCCTCTCCACCCTTCAGGAATCACTAAAATTCCTTTTCCCATCTTAGTACCATATTCAATCAACTTCACATACCTACCAAATGAGTTTTGACCTCTTTGAACCATGGTGACTTTGTCTCCCTCCCTTCTAGTCTGGTAATAATTAGCTTCTCCCATTTTCTTCAGACTTCATGATAAAGAGATTGCATGATCTTCCTACTTATCAAAAAAAAAAAATGATCTTCCTACTCTTCTCAGAGATACAGAATACGTTGCCACCTTTTCTTCTAAACAGAAACAACTTTCCTTCTATACGAAAACAGCGATCCATCTTCTAACTAAACTAAGGAGAAACTTAAAGGATTGAATTAAGGATCATTCCCAGCAAGAAGCACGGGAATGGAAGATGATAAGACATGAGGCCGAGAGAGAGAAATTATGAAACCTGTCTCATAGCCCTACTTATGAAGTTCCAAGAAGAAGCATTAGATTTGATCTCTAAGATTTCCTGATGGAATTTCAGCATCAGAAAAGTCCCAGAGCGCAGTATGTACTGCTGTATGTAGAGCAGATTTAACTAAAACTAAAGGGACAATTTTTCCTAGCAACCATAATAAAAAAAGTCAAAATACAAAGCAGTAAATAAATAACAGACAGATATTGTTGAGGAAGTTGAAGAATTTTGAAAAACTCTTCAAAATAAAAAAAGACTATAGATGCCGTCATCTAAAAATCCACCATTGAAGAAAGTTGTTACATCTAATTCAGAGACTTAACAAAACCTTTGTAAAATTAAATATGGCCTGTAACCTCGAGTGACAAACTTGAGTTGTGCATCAATCACATCACCTCCCAAACAAACTTTCCCATCAATATTGGAACTTCAGCAGCCACAGTAAACTCACCATTAATCTCCCATTTGGTAAATGAGCAATGAATCATAAGAATGATTTGTGTTGTGTATAAGGAGAAGAAAATAATAGGGCCTTGAGGCACAAGAAAGCTCAAGTTATTTTTTTCAATATTGTGACATTTGAATTTTCTCTCCGCACACTTCTCTCTTTTCTGCGTATTGTCGTTGAAGATGGTTTCCATGGATTTTTGATTGAGATTCAGATGATCTTTTTTAGTTTCTACATTTAAGGATGGGGTATAGAAATGCAGTCCTCGTAGAAATGAAGTTGTTTGAGATAGTGCATGCAGGAAGAGCATTATGTATCATTGAGAGGGGAAGGAAGGTGACTAAAGAGTTGGTAATCAGTTTCACCACTGCGAGATGGGTTGTGCAGTCTCTTGAAGGTTGTGGTCAAGCGAATGCCAAGAAGGATTACATTAAAACCTTCAGTTATGGCAGCAGTGCCTATATTGCTCAGAGGTCCTCTAATGCTTTCGGTAGACATTTGGCCATTGTGGAATATAGAGATGGTGGCAGGAGAAGCATCATTATTGTCCCAGAAGATGTTGGAGGTCTAGGCTGGAGAAGGTTGGTGTTGGAGCTCCGTGAGATGAGTAGTGGTGGGGTGAATGCTGCAGGGGAGAAGTATGGGAGGGAGGTTCCCAGCCATCTTTTAGTGCAGAATACCACCTCTACTAAGACCTATGTTGAGGCCGTAGTTGGAGATGTTCAAGCCATGAGAGGAGCTGCTAGTAGTCCAGGTTTTGATTTGAAGGGCAATGATGGAATTTTGAAGGAGAAGGGCAGAGAGGAAAGCCATGGCAGAGATGTTTACACAAGAAGGGATGTTGGCTCTCTGATTAAGGGGAGATTAGTTGAGAAGGTTTCCTTAGAATAAAGGAGGAACTTATAGCTGAGAGGGAGAGGCTCACGAGGTTAATTGATAGTATTGACTTGGATCTAGGCATGGATTAGGGGCCTGAAATAGCCCGTGATGTCCCTGAGGCTTTGAGCACACAAGTGGCTGGGCCTATACCTTTGGGCCCACAGAAGGACATAGGGGGAGATGGTGTAAGAATTGGGATGGTCAGCATGCAGGCCCATCCCATGTTGGTTTGCTAGTGCTAGGAAGGCTCGAGTAGTAGGCCTGGAGATGGAGGGCCAAGCTTTCAGGCCCATCAACGTATGAGGTTGGGTCCTCATCCAACGCTTCACTACTGGCAACTGACACCCACTGGACGGGGTCACCACAGACTTGGTCGATGTGGGTAGGCGAACAGGTGGCTGGTCTCCAGGACAAGGGGGGAGTGAGGGCGGTGTCACCATCAAACACTAGGGAAACTGGTCTGGTTTTCGTGGCAGAAAACGCCAGCAACTTTGGTCCAAGAGTTACGGAATCACCACAGACCGTGCCAACAGCTGAAATGATGGCCCTCTTGAGATCAGAAATGGACCCTACAGAGGTGAAGGGTGGTGAGGCTAACACGGAGGCAACGAGAAGCCCTTTGGCATTGGTTCCTTTTGATTCCTTTAGGACTGAAGGAGAGTTTGATAGTGTGGGGATGGTAGATACAGTCCCCTTGGCGTGTGAAGATGTGTGCTATTGGGAAGATCCACTCCCTCTGGTATCCCTACATTCGTTCAAGAACAGTAATCCCCAAGCTTCAAACTGGATCTTGAACAAGGCAAAGGAGATGCAATTCAGTATGGGGATTTTATGCGATGGTTTTGAGGACCTGCTCATTGCCCTCCTTGCAGCTATGGAAGCTGGAAAGAATAGCTCGAGATCACCTAGGAAGCTCGCATTAGCTAAGAAGCGAGCAAGAGAACTCCAAAGACTTGACTGGACAATAAATGATGGAGCAAGTGGAAAGAGCTCTAATCGGGGAAGAGTGAGGGGAAGGGCAAAGGATATGGTTTTATAAAACCAAAGATTGTTTCTTGGAACGTAAGGGGGCTGAATGAGAAAGATAAACACCATAAACGCCTTATAGTTAGAAATCAACTTTGTAAATGGAAGATGGATGTTGTATGTTTACAAGAAACGAAACTTGTAGTTATTTCTCTTCGTATCATTAGAAGTTTGTGGGGTTGTAGTCAAGTTGGATGGTATTATTTACCATCCATTGGAGCATACGGGGGCATACAAGTAATGTGGGACATGAGAGAGGTGGAGTAATGGGTGCATACTAGTAATGCGGCATGCTCGTTCAAGAATGTCATGGATGGGTATCAATGGGCTTTCGCCGGAGTTTATGGGCCTAATCTTGATCAGTCCAGAAGTTTACTATGGGATGAGTTGGCCGGTATTGGCAGCGTATGGGACCTACCTTGGTGTATCGGAGGTGACTTCAACATCACTCATTTTCCGAGTGAGAGATCGGGTGGTTCGGGTTTCAACCCGCCTATGGTAGATTTCTCTAACTTCATCTCTGAACAAAATTACAGGATCTTCATCTTGCAGGTGGCTCTTTCACTTGGTATAGCAACCAAGATCTTCCATCTTGGTCAAGGCCTCACAGATATCTAATCTCACTAGATTGGGAGGCTCATTATCCGAACCTCATTCAAAAGATATTACCTAGGTTATGTTCGGACCACTTTCCCATCCTTTTGAATTGCGGAGGCATTCAAAGAGGTCCATGATACTTCAAATTTGAGAACATGTGGTTGAAGTTTGATGGTTTTCTGGACAGAATACGTCAATGGTGGTCATCTTACCATTTTCATGGCAATTCTAGTTATATTTTAGTCTGTAAATTAAAGTCTTTGAAAAAAGATTTGAAGGAGTGGAATGCACAAGAGTTTGGTAATGTGGAAAGCCAAAAAATTGTTCTCTTGGAGAAGCAAGCTTAAGGGTTTGGAGGGTGTGGAAGAGGAGAAGGTACTATCTGAAACCAAGTGGGTGCGCAAAACTCAAGTGACTGCGGACATTGAACGGATCTCTCTTTTGGAAGAAATATCTTGGCGACAAAAATCACGTGTTTTATGGTTGAAGGAAGGGGATAGATGCACCAAGTTCTTCCACCAGTTGGCCAACTCGCATAGGCGGAACAATGCTATAGAAAATCTGATGGTAGACAGGGCGGCCTCATCCAACCAAACCAAGATCTCAGATTACATTGTCAATTTCTATGATAAGTTGTTTTCGGAACAATTTTCGTGGAGGCCGAGACTTGATGGGCTGGCTTTTGATGTTCTTGATCCGCAAGCTTTTGAACAACTTGAAAGGCAATTTGAGGAGGTAGAGGTCAGATTGGTAGTTAAAGGTATGGCGGGCGACAAAGCCCCAGGCCCTGATGGCTTTACCATGGCTGTAACATCCTGAATTTTAGTGTATTTTAATGAAGGATTTATTTAATTTATTTCATGATTAATTATCTTGTTTTAAAATTTTAGGAGTTTTTAAATATTATTTTATAATATTTTTAAGTTGTGAAAATTATTTTATTGGGCTTTCTTATTGTTAATTATTGTTTTGGATTTAAATTGATTCTTTTAATTTAAATTGGGTTGTTTGTAGGTTTTAAAATTTCTATTGTTTTATTAAAGTATTTCACTGTGTTTGATTAATTTAAATTAGTGATCTGCAATTTAATTTCTTTTTATTTTAAAGGATGTTTTTGTCAGAATTTAATATTTCATTTTAGCTAATTTTGAGTTAAAGTGATTTATTTATTTTAACTGTTTTAAAAATAGTTTTGTTTTATTTAAATGGACTTGTTTTTGGATTTTAATATTTTTACTGTTTTAATTGAGTATTTCATGGAGTTTGAATTTTTATTTATTTAGTAGTTTTAAAAATCATTTTCGTTGGATCACTTTCGAAACCCAAGTTGAAAAAGACAGGATCTCCTTTTTCTTCTTCCTCTTTTTCTTTTTCCCTTTTTCTTTTTCTTTTTCTTCTTTTTCCCCCCCCAGCCCCGATCGGATCCCTTTCTCTCTCTCCTCTCTCTCTCACGCCGATCGGTCTTCACCGTGCAGCGCCGCCGCCGGCCGGCGGTGGTCGACACCGCCGGTGCCGTTCGGCTCCTCGTCGACCGGCGACCTCACCTGTAGATTTTCAGGCCGGCTAACGCCGCCGTTAGCCGCCAGTAGCCGTGCGAAGCCGCGGTGGTTTTTGCACCGTTCCGCCGCCGTCCGGCCACCTCTGGCCACCAGCTCCTAGCCACATCACCACCGGCCCATTTCCGTCCTAACGACCCAACCCGGCTCCGATCCGTCGCCGGAGCCGCCCCATCGAAACCCATCTCCGATTCGACTTTCTTGACCTTCCACCGCCGTTTCGGCCGCCACCCACGGCCAACCATCACCACCATTAGATTCCCCACCTCATATAGGCCCTACCCTACCGTTCCCAAGTCTTCGTTTGACCCGGGTGAAATTTGAGATTCACTGTGTATTTCGGCCACAGTGTATTTTTACACTGTGGTGTTGCTGTTTTGGCGCTTCCAGCTCTCCCGTGATCCTCCATAAATTATTTTAAAGCACTGTAAGTATTTCTCCAAAAGACTTTTAAGATTTTAAATATATTTTGCAATGATCTGTTTTTATAAACTGTGAATTGGATATCTGTTGGTTATTTGGAAATTATGGATATCTGTTGGTTATTGGTTTTTGGTCATTTTCATGGCATTGAGCACGCATGCGTGGGTGTGTAAATGGAAAAGGCTTTTCGGGTGTGTGTGTGTATCACCCCCAAGCCGAGATGGGTTATTATCTCGGTGGAGCTCCTCTGGGCACTCGGGAGCGGAATAAACTGAGTGTCGTCCCCTGGAGCTGTTGCTCGGGACTTGGACCGGGATGGTAGCGCTCTCGGATCCGACTCCGTGATCTCTCGGGCTGGCGGAGATCAGAGGATGCTTGGCTATGTACGCGATGGGCGCGGAACTGGGCATCACTCGTGTTGTATCACTCGCATGGTCGCTACCTGTGGGGTGACGTAGGGAGCCAGGGTATGTGGATGGTCCCTAGGGGAGGCCATGGTACATACGGGTTAAAATTGGAACTAATGTAACTGTTCCTGGTTATTAATTTGCCAAATGGTGATTTTTTGGCGTGCGTGGGAAAAACTTGTGATTTTCGAGAAATGATGTTTTCTCGGGTTTTGAACTTGGGTCATCATGTGCATGCATTGGTCGCTGTAATTATATATTTGTTATCTTGGAGTACTTTTGGTTTTACTTACTGTAGTACCATTTATTTGGTACTGCAGATTTTAATGCAGGTTTTGAAGAGGTTGAGCCCGAGGATGCGGCTCCACCTGAGGAGTAGGGACATTTGGCTATATTTTTATTTGGTATTTGTATTTTATTTGATGTGATTTTATGAACAACAAACTTGTATTATGTTGACTTGTGGATTTCTGTATTATTTTTGTATTGTATTAAATTCTGGTACTTAGTTATCTGATTTAACCTTTCTGCTGCGTTTTATTTTGTACACGTGTTGCATTTCACACACTCGGCACGTGTCGTTGGGGTGCGTGACCGTGTTGTCATCATCCCGGGTGTCTCGATTTCCGTGCTTGTCCGTACATGGAAGTCGGGGGCGCCACAATGGCCTTATTCAGACTTGTTGGGATGTATTTAAAGAAGATATCATGTGGGTTTTCCATGAATTTCATGGAAGTAGGTGGTTCGAGAAAAGTCTCAATGCAACATTTTTAGCACTCATTCCTAAAAAGACCAGCGTAGTAGAAGTGAAAGATTTTCATCCCATTAGCCTGGTGAGTGGGTTATACAAAATTTTATCCAAAGCATTGGCGAACAAGCTAAGCAAGGTGATGGAAAGTTTGATTTCGAAGCCTCAAAATGCCTTTGTTCAAGGTAGGCAAATCCTTAACTCAGTACTTATTGCCAATGAATGTCTGGAGAGTCGTATTAAGTCAGGAGAGCCGGGACTTCTATGCAAGTTGGACATGGAGAAAGCTTATGATCACATCAATTGGGGATTCATACTTTATATACTTGAGAGATGTGGCTTTGGCACTAAATGGCGTACTTGGATTCATCGCTGTATATCTACGACTTGTTTTTCTGTATTGGTGAATGGCACGTCAAAAGGCTTTTTCAAAAGCTCCCGAGGATTGCGACAAGGGGATCTCCTTTCTCCACTTCTCTCTGTGTTTGTGGTGGAAGCTTTTAGTAAGATGATTGCAGGGGCAGTGGCGGGTGGATTCTTATCAGGATTCTCAGTTGGTGAGGCAGCCTCAGGTTCGCTCAACATCTCGCATTTATTGTTTGCTGATGATACTCTAATCTTTTGTGATGCTAGACATGAGTAAATTCGAGCTTTGAGGGCTCTTTTATTATGCTTCGAGGCAGTGTCAGGTTTGAAGGTGAATTTGGCCAAATCTGAGGTAGTGCCAGTGGGGCTTGTACCTAATGTGGAGAGTTTGGCATCCATCTTGGACTGCAAGATATCTCAGTTGCCCATGAAATATCTTGGTCTTCTGTTGGGCGCGGCTTTTAGATCAAAATCCATGTAGGATGATGTGCTAGAAAAAATTGGAAGGAAATTAGCTAGTTGAAAGCGTATGTACTTATCCAAAAGGAGTCGGGTGACTCTCATCAAGAGCACTCTTTCTAACTTACCAATGTACTTCTTCTCATTATTCTCGCTCCCCCCCAAGCTGGCTCATCGCATGGAGAAACTTCAATGTGATTTCCTTTGGGGAGGGATAAAGGATGAGTTTAAATTTCACTTGGTGAAATGGGCCACAAGTTGTTCTCCCATCAAAGAAGGAGGCTTAGGGATTTGGAATTTGAAATCTCTTAATAACGCTTTGCTGGGCAAATGGTTATGGAGATATCACAATGAACGAGAGGCCTTGTGGCAAACCGTCATTGCTTTGAAGCACGGAGAATCATGGGGAGGTTGGTGTTCCAATGAGGTGAGCGGGTCACATGGAGTTGGGCTTTGGAAACATATTAGAAGAGGTTGGGACACATATGGTTGGAACACATATGCAGCACATACTTGTTTCAAAGTTGGAAATGGAGTAAAGGTAAAATTTTGGCATGATTTTTGGTGTGGTGATCGGGCACTCAAGAAAGTTTTTCCTCAAGTTTATGGCTTAGCAAGAAGAAAAGAGGCATCAATAGCGGATTTAGTTATCATCTCCGATGGCCTTCTACAATGGAACATTACTTTCCTTAGAGATGCACAAGACTCAGAAATGGATGAATTTTCGGTGTTTTTTGACCAAGTGTACTCCACTCGTGTGTCGGGGGAAGGTGAAGACAGGATTTATTGGTGCCCTTCTAAGAAGGGAGTCTTCACAACCCGTTCTTTCTACCATTCTTTGACCATGCACAACTCAGCCCATTCTTTCCCATGGAAGAGCATCTGGAGGACAAAGGCACCTCTAAAGGCAGCCTTTTTTGTTTGAACAGCCTCTTTGGGGAAGATTCTTACTATAGACAACTTGAGGAAACGTGGAATCATAGTTATGAACTGGTGTTATATGTGCAAGAAGAGGGGCGAGTCCACTGACCATCTATTACTACATTGTGAGGTTGCCAGGATCTTGAAAATGAAGTTTTTGCTCGATTGGGTTTAGCTTGGGTGATGCCGGAAAGGGTATGTGACTTTCTAGCCTTGTGGAGAGGTATTCGGGGTAACTCTCAAATTGCATCCATATGGAAAATATATTCTACTCACTTCAAGGGGAGTGGTCCTCCAGAAAGAGATAAAGGCAAGATAGAGAGGAAGGGAATACTGTAGAATTCTCATTGATTCCTTTCCATTACACATTCCACTACTTAGAATCTGTTTTCTACTAACTGCTTTCCCTCCTCAGTACTTGGCTACAGTGCGTACAATATGTAAAGACCGAATATGAACTGGACTTAAAAGAAATTAACTACTGGAGTTTGGGCTAAATAGACTAAGGCCCGACCCAACACTAATTGACTTAAAAGGCTAATTTTATTATGCAACTTGCTTCAGAACGACTCCTCTTTGGCCCATGACACGCCAAGCCCACCAAGCCTACGACCATTTCCACTTCAAGCTTCTAGGTTACACTTCAATCACTTTCTGTCTTCTCTTCCTGAACTCATGCCGCCGTTGCCCTTCTTCTCTTCTCCTAACCCTAACCTTCTTCAGCTTGTTACAGATTGTAATTGATTTCCATGGCACGTCTTTTCATGAATTCCTTGCATCTCTAAACTAGCATGCATAGGCGTTGCTTTTGTATATGTCCCGTATACTTGGACATTTTGCCTTCTTTTGATCAATAAAAATTTGTTTACCGATCAAAGAAAAAAAAAATTTCATCTCTCTTTAAAAGATTAAAAAAATCCTGAATTATGGCTTCTTTGGATATAAAATTTGTGAATATATAGGTAAGGAAAAAAATCATAAATCTTACCTAAGTCGGAGTCTAGCAAGATTCTGAAGACATTATTGTTACCCAAGTTTTGACGCTAATTTGCCAACACATTATTTTTAATTGTAACAGCTTCATAGCGTGAGCCCCATGTTCTCTTTAAAGATAATGAATGCATTAGAGGACTCAAGGTTGCTTATGGAGTTGAGATGGTCTATGGAGTATTGCCCTGTCCATAAATGTCCCTTGAAGTTAATCAAACTGTTTTTTCAATGTAATTGTATTGAAAATGACGTCTGCCTTAACCTTAAAATGAGCTGAACAATGCTGCACAAATCTATGGCTTGAAGGTCTGTATTAAAGAATGTTAATAGGAGTTTCACTTCTTATCCTGTTGATATGCCATTTCTCCCTACTCCATATTTAAATACTGTTTCTATAAATGAGATCATGTTGACTTTGGTTAAATAGTTTTGCTTTCCAAATGTGATCTGCAGGAAAGAAATTGGGTATGATGGATGGAGGCTTGATTTTGTCAGAGGATTTTGGGGTGGTTATGTCAAGGACTATCTGGAGGCAAGTGAACCTTTATTTGCCGTTGGTGAGTATTGGGATTCCCTCAGTTATACATATGGCGAAATGGATCACAATCAAGATGGACATAGGCAGAGAATTATTGACTGGATCAATGCAACTAATGGAACTGCTGCTGCATTTGATGTCACAACCAAAGGAATTCTTCATTCAGTAAGCATTCAAGTAGACAATTTTTTGATGGGGTGTATGGAATATAGAGGATATTGTATCAGTTCCTTGGTTTTATGTGGCTTTAAAAATTGAACGTCGACTTTGTTTTCAATGATTGATTCCCCCATAAAATGATTTGGAATCCATGAATTGAGTGATATATTCTCATATGAAAGACTTTGTAGCTTGCAGTTATGCCACAATTCTTCATGGTTATTCCTATGGAAGCTGTATCACTTGTGACCCTGCAATATGTACAAATTTATATTATCAAACAAAATTACCAGCTTGCCAGAACTTCTGATAGCATTCCTCCACCCTTCACTTAATTTGAGAACCTAGCTCGGATCTGTAACCAGGACTCCAGTTTTATGGACTTGTACTGGTAACAGACTTTCTTATGAGGTGGATAGTATATTTTATGTGGTACATTTCTTTTATGTAGGCACTGGAAAGATGTGAATATTGGCGATTATCTGATCAAAAGGGAAAACCTCCTGGGGTTGTCGGGTGGTGGCCGTCGCGGGCTGTTACCTTTATAGAGAATCATGACACTGGTTCTACTCAGGTTCAAACTTGTTTCATTTTAAACTTTCCATTTTATCTACCAAATTTTATGAAAAGAGAGAATTTATCGAGCAAAAGCAATTTATCTGCCAAATTTGTCTTCTGATAAATGGTTTTCATTAAAAAATAGAAAATAATATAGCTTGCACTAGGGGAAAATAATATAGCTTGAACTAAGGGCCAAGTATGAAATAAATCCACACCATGCATAATATGACTTAAGTGAGAAGAAGATATGCTTTCTCTACAATGACTTGTTCTTCCAAAGTAGTGGTCCTCATCGTTTTCAGGTGAGGTTAGAATGAAATTATGTGAATTCTACAAAATAATGTCCTTGTAACGAGTAGGCATCTCTCTGTAAATTATTGGAAGCGTTAAAACTTATCTTGGACAGCTTTCAACTTTCTCCCGCTGGCATTAGGAAAGTACAAGACACTGATAGTTTTGTCCATGCAGTTGTCTTGAATTGGAATGGTATGTGTTATTTTACTCGCATATATAAGCTTTTATATTCTTTCTTCCTGCAGGGTCATTGGAGATTCCCATGTGGAAAGGAAATGCAAGGTTATACTTACATTCTGACCCATCCGGGAACACCCACAGTGTTCTACGACCACATTTCTCACTATCAATCTGAGATTGCAGCTCTGATATCTGTTAGGAACCGGAACGAAATCCATTGTCGGAGTACAGTAAGTATCCATTCTAGGCTTCAATGTTGGGCATCATGATGCATGTGCATAGAAAACTTTCCTAGAAATAAACAGTTCTAATTTTCTTGTTATACAGTAAAGAACAGAAGAATAAAGCGAGTCAAAATCAGATTGTTCTTTGGCAACAAACTATCTTGGGCTATTATGGGAAACAGAATTTGAACTTATAATTTCAGTAGAAAACCCACTTAAATGGGTCCCTAATGTAACCGTCATTGTCATTGTTGGCTGAGAACATCTGTTACATTTTGGAGCTAAAAAAGTTTGATTTGAACTCAAAATTTTCCTCCTCCTTGTCACCGCCAAATGCCAATTACTTTTTATGATTCTATTGATGAGATTAGGAATTTATGCTATTGTTAAATTGGCAAGTTAAAGCCAAGTCTGTTGAAAGAGATTGAACAAAAAAATATTGACTTCATTTGTGATGCTGTATAATCTAGGTTAAAATTACCAAGGCAGAAAGGGATGTGTATGCAGCCATCGTTGGCGAAAAAGTTGCAATGAAGATAGGACCTGGACATTATGAACCAAGTGGGCCCCAGAGATGGTCTTTAGCTGTTGAGGGAAAAGATTACAAGGTCTGGGAAACATCTTGATATAATCCCAATGATTTTAATTGGATCATTTGGTGTATGAAGTCAGTTACTGGATGATCAGCAAGGTAAAGAATGATACACTTTGTTTGTGATGGCCGTCTAGTTGCAAACCTCCATTGAAGTTGCGTGTACCATACCATGATTGTCCTGACTTAGAGGATTAAGAGGGGCTTGAGTACTAGGGCTGATTGGGGGGTATACTATCACGGCAATTACGTTTAGCTAGTGTGGAAGTGGCATCATGTTATTAGGTGTGGGATAGAGATGTACCGTTTTGCATGTAATTGCATTGTAATGCCTCGTGGAAACATTTTCTAAATAAACATGTCTAAGAATGCCTATCATTATACTATACACTGTATAATTCTGTAAGAAAACTATTCATAATAAGAGATGATTATATTTTTGTCATCATTTGAATAAAATCCCACTTATCTATACCATTCCCATATTTGACCTCTCATTGTTTGATGACCTTTCTTGTATGTGATGTGTGTGAGCAAGGTTTTCATCTAAACATTTAGATCCCGTTTGGAACTTAGATTGAACTGTCTAATTTTAAGCTAAGTTTGTCATAAAAACAGACAACTCTCAAATTACTAAATTCATCTCAACTCAAAATCATTTTACATGTGGGATTCACATATTTTTTCAACTCAACATTTCTTTACACATGAGACTCACAATATTTTTCAACTTCTTATAAATACATCTAAACTCATCTTAAGTGGGTCACATAAAATTCACTCTACTATCTCAATTCACTACTATTTATGAAAAATTTAACTCATCTCAATATTCAATCGGGGCTTGAGATGTGCACTATAATTACTAACTATATGATATGTTTGTATTATCATCCATGGAATGAAGATAGATAAGCCGTAAGCAGTCACCTTAGATCAGGTCTTGTAGGAGAGACGATGGGATATGACATGACATACATTCCAGTTTTCAAGCAGGAGGATGACTTCATAAGCAATAGTTTTATAGACAACCGCCTATGGGTAACCCTCGCGGCATCAACTGACGTGGTATATGCCACGTCATCTGATATTTATTTAGAAAAAAAAATAATCAAAAGGAGAAAAACGGAGGGTAGAAGAAAGGATTCCTTCTTTGGACAGCGAAACCAAAAATCTCATCGTGTGAAGGATTCCGTCTGTGGTTGCCGTGGATAGGACCGAACCCATAATGTGTGCATATGTATTTCCCTATTTATATAAGACCTTTAATTGTCACATAGAACCAATATTGACTGATCTTTAGATCACCAAAGTCGTACGTGCGTACACAGCATAATTCCAAGATCTGCAGGGAAATGGCAACAAAAAGCATTTAAGGTTCTTGTTGTGGGAGGTACTGGGTATTTTGGGAGGAGGATCGTGACGGCAAGTTTAGCCCAAGGCTACAAAACCTTTGTTCTTCAGTGGCCAGAGTTGGGTCTTGACGCCGACAACGGAGTAAGAATTGAAGAACAAACAAACAATTTTATTGAGTTTTATGAAGTACACAAAAATAGAGTTTCTAGTACTCTGTAAATCTCTCTCAATTTTTTATCTTCACCATCTGAGATCTCTCTCTATATCTTTCGATGCATACACTCCTAGTCTATTTAAAAGTAAAAAATACAGCTGTAGTTCTTCATATCAAATTTGAATTCTTCTTTTGACCTTTGACGTTCATGGACTATGGCAGTTCCCAGTTTGCTTCATGGCTAAGTATAAAGCTAGAACATTGTGGATAATTTTGGAATCAAGGATTAATTTCCAACAGGGTGTTCGTGGGTTCGTGGAGACTATAAAGACTAATTGTGGAGAAGACGAAAAATGAGCTGTGGCGGGCTGCGGGCCTACGGCTTCGTGGGGCGATGACTTTGTGGAGAAGACGATGGGGTTTCAATTAAAAGAATTATTTTTTTATCACGAACACTATATTTCAGATAAAGAAATTTGGGATTGATTGGCTACCGAAAAATCTTCAAAAATAGCTTCGACCTAAATGCATAGAACGGATTCCTGTGAAATTTTTTTAATGTACATTTTTCGTAGAACTGTCATGTGAAGAAGAAGACTCTGGTTCTTTGCCAGAGGAAGGGAGGGAGGGGGCGAACTCTGGTTTGAGGCAGAGGAAGGGAGAGGGGCGTCTTCGTTTTCGGTGGGAGATCAAATTGAGGGAGGCAAAGTAGAAATGTGAAAAAAATAAAATTTTTTATCAAAGAAGCGTCCAGTTACGCCGGGGTTCCCCAGCCCAGTTGCAAGTAGAATTTTTCTTTTTTAAAAATGCAACTTAAAACCAAACATTTTAAGATTCAAAAAAGTCATATTTCTCCACAAACTTTTCATTCAATCATTTGCCTACATTTAAGTGAAAATTAAAAAAAATACAAACCAAAACAATTTTTCCAAAAAAAAAAAAAAAAAAAAAAAAAAAAAAAAAAATTCTAATAAAATTTATTTAAACAAATTTTCAAATTTAGCTATTCACTTTTTATAAACCAAACACAAATTACATCTTAACAAATTTTTATTCAAACACTTTTTCAAAACTTTCACAAAATTTAATAAAAACTGCATTAAAAAAATTTGTAAAAACTTCTCAAACATTCTAAACATTTTCCTAACCCAAACATAACTGCTTTGTAATAGAGGAAGATTTGTAATAAAGGAAGAGATCAGCGCGTCCATAGTATGGGGCTATAAGGAGAAAACTCCATTACAGACCTCAAGGAAAGGTTTGGATAGTGAATTGAGATAAGATGAATTGAGGTAAAAGTTAAAAGTTGAATAAAATATTGTTAAAATATTATTTTCTAATATTATTATTATTTTAAAATTTAAAAAAGTTGAATTGTTTATTATATTTTGTGTGAGAATTTGAAAAAGTAGTAATTATTAGATGAGATGAATTAAGATCAGTTAAGATGAATTGAGAGGACTTTTGATGTAAACTATCACACATTATTTCAATTCAGACCTGGCCCTAGGGTTGAGCACCGACCACTTCGGAATCGGAGGGCCCAACCTCCGGATCCGACTTTGACTTCGAGATGTATAGACTCCGCTTCGCCTCCAACTGCGACTTGTCAAAACGGAGTCGGATTTTGAGACTTTTTTTTTGTCTTTTTTATAATCATATTTGACCCACTTTTTTTTTTTTTAGAAAAAATTGTGTGGACTTTCAAATTTCAATTTTCTCAAAATTACAATCTAAACTAAATAATTTACTTTTGATTATAACAAAAAATACAACTAAATAAAACAAGTAACATACTAACATGCGTTCAAAAATTAAAAATAAAAAAAAATAAAAAGAAAGTCTTATTTTTACATGTACTTGATACTCCTATTATCCATATCCATATCCAACAAATCACTATAATAAACATCCACATGGACCACACCTACCATCCATCATCCATACCCATTATAATAATATTTACTTACCACTACTACAATAAAAGTTTTCTAAGTTCCATTCTAACAATAAAAGAAATTCAAAATTTTTTAAGTGCCAACTAAATTAAATGTTCCCAACAACGTTTAATTATGAACTTCCAAATGCACCAAAATAAAATAAATTACAAATTTTCAAATTACAATCTTCTAAATACCTAACAAATGAACCAAAATATATTAAATGTTAAAAACTTCTAAATGTTCCAACTTTCAAGTTGTGCTTGAAAAAAAGAAGAAAAAATTAGTAAGGAAAACAACCCAAAAGTAAAGAGAATTTAGCATGAAGCATTTAGTATTTTGGATAGTAACTCAAACTTCAAAGGCTCCATCTGTCAAATTGTCAATCATCTTCACGAAGTAAGTTGGCCATACCCGTGATTAATTCTACATTAAGATGTTAAAGTATATGAGGTTAGTATCACAAAATATCAAAATCAACATATATAACAACTTTAAAAAAAAGCTCTAAATATATTATCTGAGTCTAATTTATAGCTCTCCGCATCATCAATGACATTCGTATAATTTTGACTTAAGCATATAGGAGTGGATTTCAACCAGTTTTACGTGCACACAAGAGCTTCTACAGTTCTAGGAGCCAAAGAACTCCTAAATGGATCCAGGACACGGCCTCATTTACTAAATGCCGACTTAGATGCAATGGTGGTGATCGGAATGACCAAGATATCTCTTGCCATTAGAGCAAGAACTGGATATTTGCTTGAGTTGACTTTCCATCATATCAAAATTTCAAAATTCCCAATAAGAACCTCAGCATCCTCCAACAAATACCACTCTAGTTCAGACTAACAATCCATTAAGGATGCTGATTTTCGGTTTTTATGGAATCCTAACAAAAAGTCCAAGGGATTATCACCATTACAGGTACTACTACTCCTCCCTAATGTCTCCATTGATGCACTACCTGTAATACCCCGTATTTTAGTGTATTTTAACTAAAGGATTATATTAATTAATTCAAATATTGATTCTCTTGTTTTAAAATTATGGGAGTTTTGATATATTATTATATAATATTTTTAAGTTGTGAAAATTATTTTTGATATGCTTTCTTAAGATTGATCATTATTTTGCATTTAAATTGATCTTTAATTTAAATAAGTTTGTTTATGGGTTTTAAAATTATTATTGTTGTTGGATTTTATTATTATTTTAATTAAACTATTCATTGGGTTTGAATTATTTTATTAAACTTATTATTTTAATTTTTTTTTCGTTGGATCATTTTTAAGACCCAAGTTGTAAGGATTGGACCTCATTTCTTTCCCTCCATTTTTCTCTTTTCCTTTTTTCTCCTCTTCTCTTTTTCTTCTTTCTTTTTCCCCCAACTGCTTCTCTCCCGCGCGACCCCGTTCAAAATCCACTATTTTTGACCCACAGCTACAGTACATTTTGCACTATTTAGTTGTTGTGTTGCCGCTTCTTGCACCTCCGTGATCTTTCAAAAATTATAATATAACGCTGTAAGTATTTTTCAAAGAACTTTTGAGATTTAAATATATTTTTCACTAACACTCATTTACTGTAAATTGGTCGGTTGTGCTAGGTTGAGTACGAAGAGTAAGGGGGTCAGATGGATTGGAAGATGGAGTTATTTGTGTGATTGGTTATATTGGAATTTGTTGGTTGTTGGTTATTGATGTCATGGCTTGTACATTGCATATTTGCACGCATGTTCATGTTTGTAAATGAAAACTGAGTTTTTGCATAATTGCATACATGTTCATGTGTATATTTGAAAATTGAGTTTTCATGTGGGAAAAGGAAAATAGACTGTAGGGATGGTGGTAAGCAGGGATGGTGGTAAGCAGGGATGGTGGTATAATCCCGCCTGTAATTTTCGCCTACGGTGCACGCGATAAGGATGGTGGTAGAGTTCCGCCTGTGGTTCCAGCCTATAATGCTCTGATGGGTATCTATTGTGTGGAAAGGAACTGTAGGGATGGTGGTATAGTCCCGCCTGTGATTTTTGCCTACGGTGCACGTGATAAGGATGGTGGTGTTGTCCTGCCTGTAATTCCCGCCTACGGTGCACGTGGTAGGGATGGTGATAGAGTCCCGTATGTGATTCCCGCCTACAGTGTCCAATAAATATTTTTATGTGAATGATTTTCTGGAAAAAAGAATGGATTATTGTTTTGGACCATTTTCAGGGAAAATGATGTAAAATGTTTGATAGAAATGTTTTGGGTCAAATTGGGATTTTAGCGTGCTTTGAAAAATATTCATTTTCGAAAAAACTGATATTTTGGGTTTAATGCATATTTCATCATATGCATGCATGTTGGTTGCATTAATGAACTTTTATCTCGTAGTTGTTTGGATTTTTATTTACATGTGGTACTGTTTTATGATACCTTAGATTTTGGTACAGATGAGGACGAAAAGCCAGTGGGATCGGTTCCGTGGAAGGAGTGACATGTGGTTGCTGTTTTGGATTATGTGAATTGTTTCTCTTTTATCCATGTATTTGGCTTTTTACTGTATTTCACGGATAACTGTTTAATTATCAGTATACTTTTATTTTGGTAATTTTGTATTTAAAATTCTGGTACTTAGTTGACTTATTTAATTTATCCACTGCATTTTTGTTGTGCATATTTTACGTGTTGCACACACTTGAGCACTTATTGTTGGGATGCGTGACCCATGTTATCATCATCCCGATATCACGATTCTTGCGTTGCCGTACGTGGGAATCGGGACGTCACACTACCTTCACCATTCTGACTCTGAGTTGACTTAGACCTAGTTACGTGGCCACCATAAAACCTTACATATTGTTCATACAAATATTCCATATCCCTCTTGAGGAGCACAACAAATTCCTTACCCCTCTCATCGCCTAATGTTTTGTTGAACTAATATGCTTGAGCAACCAATTTGTACCATGAATCAATAATGGCAGCAACAAATAACAATTTGTTTATTTTTTCAAGATCACCCCAATATTTATTATACTTTGTCTTCATTCTCAAAGCCATTGAACTCAAGCGTCGATTACTATTGTCACAAAAAGTATTCAAGTTTTTATGAATATGAATAAACTCTTGGACATACAAATTTGATGTGACATATAGTGTAGTAGAAATACGTAGGGTGACATTATAAAATATATGAACAAACTTCGAAAAGTTTCTTATGGTCTCCCAATCATTAGCTCCAGGAGCTCCTAGACCATTTTCCCATGCCCATCCTCAGACAAATAAAATCGTGAGTAGGGATCCTCATCAAGTAAAAGTTGGAAGACTTTTTGATACTTTTCAGCCACGTCCGACATAAGAAAAGTCGAGTTCTATCTAGTAGGCATGTCAAGACACAAGAAACTAGAACATGACACTTTTGACCTATCAACACAAGACTTGAAAGTGGCAAGTTTTTGGAGAGAGGACTTCACATACTTAATCAAATTTCAGACTCTTATGATCGAGTCATTAATATCTTTCAAATCTTCACGCACAACAATATTTAAGATGTGTGCCGTATACCTCATATGAATAAACTCGTGAGTTGCAACACAATCCTCACTTCCTATTTCCTTTGTTCTCAACCAATCAATAACGAAGTCGTTAGAGGTAGCATTGTCCAATGTAATTGTGAGGATTTTGTCAATGCCCCAATCAAGCATATATTCCTCCAACTCCTTCCCAATCGTTGCCCCCTTATGGTCACTAATCCGAACAAATGAAATGATCCGCTTATGCAACTTCTAATTACTATCAATAAAGTGAGCGGTCACACACATGTAATTAATATTTTAGATAGAAGTCCAAGTGTCGATGGTCAGACACATTCTTTGTTTGGTGGTCAAAAATATTTTCTTCAAGCTATCATTCTCTCTCAAGAATAGTCTCATACAGTTACGCATTACGATAAATCGAGAAGAAATTGGAAACTTAGGATCAAGGGATTCTTGAAACCCTTGGCCCTCAACAACCTTAAAGGGTAACTCATCCACTATCACCATACTAGTAAGGGCTGCATGGATTTTTTTCTCATTTTACTTGGTCATTCCTAAGCTTTTCTCTCATTGGCCTTCAGTTCTTGCTTCTGGGACCAAGAATGTTTGGGTCTTATCCAACTTACTCTTACGGTTTTTGGGGTAAAGTTGGATGTGTGTTTTCATGGCCGAAGTACCTTGCCTTTCGAGATGGCATTTCCATTGCCTCCCACAATGGTTACAAGTAGCTATAGGCTATTCGGGATCACAATTGGGCACTTTTGTGAAGTGGACCCATACCAAAAACCTATTCTTAGGAACTCTACAACCAGGTGGAGGACGAGGGTTAGAATAGAAGGCATTAGGAGTGTCTATCGAAGACTTTATTGATCCGCTAGATTCTTCAACTATGAGACTGGAAATATCAAAAAGCTGTTATGGGATGCCAGGACAAGATGCAGTTGTGAATATAGGAGTGCTTGTGCCTTCTATATTCATGATTTAAGAACTAGAACACAACAAACAAACACAATAGTACGGTTAAGACGTGGTTTCTTTTTTATATAGTTAGTCTTTTTCCTAATTTTAGTTGATTTTTCTATAAAATTTCAGTTATTCTGATTGTATTATTTATTTATCCTATTTTTAAAATATTATTATCTTTTGTTTTTAAAATCGAATTCATGGTTTTTATTATTTTTTTAGAGTGGCCGATGCTAAACTTTAATGTCAATTGTCACCTTAATTAACTTGCTACGATCGTAGAATGTTATATTGATAGATTACTATTGATAATATATTCTGTTGGTAATTATTTTTTACACAACAACTATATGTCTTGTCAAAAGTGAACACTCTTGACTCTTGTAATTTTATTTTTATTTTTTTTATATAAATATGAAAATTCAAGAACTATAATCAATCGGCCTCGTTTAATTCAAGCCATCGTTATGGATGAGAGAGTACTAGTACTAATTCACTACGTACAACATATTGCATCTTTTGTGACGGACCTGACACTAAATTATTTGAAAAATGTCAGGGAGTTTGATTTGGACTCTCCTTTTCTTTACTTGTCTGCTTTTTTTTTTTTGGTTTTTTTTGACTTAGTGACTGTTTAATAATATTGTAATTTTTTTTATTTTTTTAAAAATATTTAAAAGTGTTAAAAAATGATGTGAAAAAAAAATAATTTTATTACTTTTTTTTTCTCATCATTTTTTAATACTTTTAAATATTTTTTTAAAAAAAAAAATTCATAATATCATTAAATAATATTTTCTTAATCACTAAATAAAAAAAATAAAAAATAAAAAAATAAACGGGCAAAAAAAAGGGAGCGGAGAGCCCAAATTGGACTCTCTAGCATTTCTCAAATCATTTCCATGATGAAAAAACCATCACAAGAGACCTGACCTAATTGACACGAGCAGTGTCAGCGAAAATATTTTTTGCGACAGTTTTCTTTCTACCAATTGGTTTAACGTTTGAACATGATACGCAATTTGTGATGGTTTGTTTGCATCACCCATATAATGTTACAATGTACGGACAAAACTTTCGCACTTTAAAGTCAAATATCGTGGTAGATACACATTGAAATATGAAGAATTGTTACAGTATTCGACTATATTAATGCGAAAAATGAGTTAATTGTTGAAGCGTAACTGTTTTTCTGACGTTATTTAAGTAATGTTATAATGCTATAGTGTAATTAGTTCGGACGTGTATTTAAATTTTGTTTGAACATTAAATTAGTTACGTTTGGATGTACATGCCTACGTTTGCACATTGTGTGTCACATCTTCGAGTCATGTGGTTATGTTTGTTTGAACGTTGATATGTTTAAACATAAAAACATATTCATAGTTCGTACATCATGATCTTTACGTCCAAAATTGAGTTCGAAGTCATCCTAAAGAGTGAATAGTTAATATATGATTTGAAATAATAACATCAAGTTGCAAAGAAACTAATATTTTCTAATTAAGAACTTGAAAGTACATAAACTCTCCAGAATATGACTTCGAATTTGATCCTTAACCTCATTTGAAACTTCTCACCATCTCACGTAAAAAGGCTTATAAATTTTAAATGTTGTCCTAACATGAGAGGAAAGCCATGCACCCAGGGATAAACCAAGATCATAAGTTTGGAGGGATCAGGTACTTTTAGGTTTGAAATAAATAGTTGAGTTGAGATTTTTTATAAATAATTTTAACAAAGCTATAAAAAAAAAGGTGTAAAAAATAAGAAAGAAACAAATAAATTTCAAATTTGTAGTTTTCCATGAATACTGGTAATTTTACATCTAAACTTTACATATATTCAGTTAAAAGGTGAGGTTGAAGTATGGAAACAATCTATATAGGAATTATAAAAAAGAGACAATATGTAAACCTTAAACTAAGTTTTGTAAATCATTGAATAATGTATAACAGTAATATATATTTAAAATATTTTTAAGTAGCACAATTTACATACTGCGGAGCTAACCATCCAGTGAATGTGAGAGATTTTGTTAAATATATATGTTTCACCTAAATTAATTTCTTAAAATAAAAAATTTAATTACATACAATTTTTTTCATAGCCTTGCGGGCCATGGCTCCCACTCGCCCCCCATTGGCCTCATCTCTGCATGCACCTATTTATCCACACCACCTGTGCATTCATTGGAGATATTAACCATGATTTTCGAGAAACCATTACAAGTCGAGTGTTATCTCCACTGACAATCTTCTGTAAGAGGTGATTATTAGTTGGTTGCTACTGCATTGGGCCGGGAGTGGCACACCAAGCTAAGGAGTAGTTGTTGAGCAGATTAGCCCATTCGACATGAAGTCATACAGGCGAAGCATTGGACTGGCCAAGGCGAGTGCTCGACACAAGGCTGCACTTGATCTTGTACCATCGACTCAGACTAATAGAAGTATAACCGATCCCATTCGATTAAATTTTAAATATCTTTTTTAAATTAAATTGATATATATCGGTTTTAAAAATTTAAAAATTGATATCAAACTGATTAACTATCAAAACGGAAACTTCTGATTTTTTCGGTTTTGGTCTAGTTCAATTTTTTTGATTTTACAAAAAATAAAATCACACTCCAACAAAACTTTAGTAAGTGATTGTCCTAAATAAGTTTATATTAATAACTTAATATTAATGTTCATGTTTAAGACAGGGGTTGGTAGTAGTGACCCGCACCCCGCTTCACTGCCCTCGTCCGCCTATGTTGGGGGAGAGCCAGCCTAGAAGGAAAATATATTACTATATATATATATATATATATATTATATATTTATATATATTTGTTATAATTAGTTTTATTATATATAAATATAGTAATATGTATTAAGTATAATTTTTACTTAATACTTTATGCAAGTTAGAAAGTAGTCTAATATTGCTTTGGCAATGCAAGAGTTCCATATTATTTAAGTAAGGCCCTTGTATTGCCTTAGCCTTCTATTTAAATGTCACATTAGACTACTTTCTAATTTGCACAAAGTAGGCATTAACAAATTTAAAAATTATGTTATTAGTTTTTAAATTATAGTTATATTTAAGATTTTAAATTTAGAAATTAGGTCCAAAAATATATTTTTGGTCACTTTTGGGCTCATGAATAATTTATGGGCTATGTGGGCCATGGACACTATTGGAGTGGACGGGTAGCAGCCCTAGTTTAAGATTAAAATTTAATGTTATATTAATTAGCAACTTAGCATATATATATATAATATAATATAAATAAATCATTTAAAAATAATTTATATATAATATATAAAATTAAAAAATAATATATATATATATATATGTACTGGTCCAGTTCGATTCGAACTGGTATTCTAAAATTCAAAACTAAAATCAAATCGATTTTTAATCAAAATAGAAACCAGTAACTGATTTGGAACCAGACCCAACACACCGGTTCGGTCTGGTTAACAGGTTTTCATTTTTTCTTTAATAGCCCTATATACTTTCTGGTGTTCATACACACTGTTAAGACTGGTAGGGAGGGTCCAGTTGGCATAAGAGGGGACGCACACCCTACTTGTGTCAATACAATGATGTTGGAGATTACTGCACACGTTGATCGGCGCTCCGATGCACAGATTTGGCCTCTCCGGACATCATTGTAGGACAAGATTTACTCCCTTGGCCATCGTTTAGATATTTTAAATGAAAAGTCAATACATTGATAGAAGTATTCATAGCTTTATGAGCAACAACTACTAAGCTGTGCATCCTATTTTTGGGCTTCGTATAAATATGTTTTTTGTTTTAAAATGTTTTGCTCTTTAATGTAATGAATAAAATCAGTTATATTTGTTTATATATTTTGTTCATCTCTATGTTCTAAATATTTATTTTTATTTCAATAGTATGTTTGTTGTTGTTATCTTACAATATATTCTAATTTTTAAATTTAAAATTTCAAACCAATATCATACGCCCGAACTTATCGCACATATGACATTAGTGCATGTTGTGCACACGTAAAGTAAATACGTGTACACGTTATTGCATGCCGTTTGAATGATATTCGTATGTCACTTGTACCATTCAAACCTAATCTAACCAAAACAATAGACATATAATTTTAAATATTACATTCGCATGTACTTCTGTTCATGTCTGAACATGTTCCAAAACTATTTGAACGTATGATTTATGTTCGAATGTTTAAAAAATTACGTTCCAACATATTAACATCTAGAACGACGACGAATCATTGACGCCCAAATAAGACACCAGTTAGGTGTGCACGGATTATTGTCACAAAAGTTATAGTTCAAATGTAAATCATATACGTGCAGCTAGAGACGAATTTAGGCCCCCCCCAGAAATCTAGATATTTTTCATTAATTTAATCTAAAATTATGTAAAAATAAAAATAAAAGGGTATTAGATGTGAATTTGTTTAATTTCAAATATGCTTTATTCTCCATAAATCATATATATGCTTATTGATTCATCATGTATACCTAAGTTTTTTAATTTGATTTATTATGTTGTATGTACGTTTAAATTAGTTTTAAATATCTTTAAAAAAACTAGTTTTAAATATCAAAATATGAATTTTTTTGGTCATTTCTTTGCCTTTTATTTTAAAAACTTAAGTTTCTTTTTTTGGTTACATTTTTGCTATTTCCAATTGTTACGTTTTTTTAAGGAAAATTATCATCATTTATTTATCAAAGAAACTTACATCTATGACCAAATACATGCAGGGATATCCCCATATCAAGCATTACCTCATAAACCAATTAGTGCATTTAGAGCTCCTCTAGTACATTATTTTCTTTTATGATTGTCTTGTCTTCACTACTGCTGATACTCTCTATAGACAAATGTCTAAGAGAAGAACTTTTTTTTTAACTAAAGAATAAGGAAAACAATAAGATAGATGTGAATAAGGACGGATTACAGTTTGAACCAACTCTGGTAGACTTTAGAATCTGTGACGGTGAGTAAAGGAAACACGCTTATCTATTTTCATCCACAAAAGTCATATATGAGAGATTTGATAGTGGCGATTCCGGTGATTCGGCGCATGTAGCGAGAAAAGCTGCCGAAAGGGGTGACACGTGAGTGTTAGTGTATATATTTGTATCTTAGAATATATCTAGAATATTAGATCATATCCTCAATTTCCTAGAATTATGCTAGATCATATACTTAATTTCCCGTAATTATGCTAGGTTAGAATTTTTCCCTCTTTTTTTTTTTTTTGTTTTTGTTTTGTATTTGCTTATTTGCTTTGGCCATATTCCACTATATATAGGCCTCCTTTTTATAATTTGATACACACAGAAATATACACTTATATGATTATCTCTATTTCTACATGGCATCAGAGCATCCATTCTGAGTTTTTCTTGTCTGTGCAAGTTGTTCCTCTGGTGTTTCTCTCTTCAACATCAGCAATTGGATTTCTTGCACTTGACAGTAGGCTTATCATGAATTTACATTCGGTTTTCACTCAGATTTTCGTCAAATCAGATAATAGAAGGAGTCATGAGAATTTTCTCGACGTTTTCGTGTCAAAAGCTTCCCTTTCTGCTGCCGCACGCACCCCACATGCCGCTCAAACGCTCTACGCGTCGCCCCCACTCTCCCTATGCGCCTCACATCACTCTGCCACCCATCTCTCTTTCAACCCAATCCAATTCAAGCCCAGCCTGTTTCAAGTGAGATCCAAAATTTTTTTCTTTCTTTGTTTTTCATTTTCGGCCCATTTCACTTTGACCTAGCCCAATCACAGCCCAGCCCAAATACTGTCCCGGCCAAAAAAAGAAAAAACACCTTGTAGTATGTCTCAACCTTCTCCCAACCTTGACAACATTGTTCGTCCTATTGATAATATTTTAGACGGCTCTAATTATAATATGTGGGCCCAAAATATGGAAGTTTTTCTTAGAGGACGAAAATTGTTGTGCTATGTTTCTAGTGATATTTTTGCACCCAAGCAACAACATGGTGAGAGTCTTGATGTTTTTGCATGTCGGCTTGAAGATTGGCATGGTATTCATTATAAAATATTGTCTTGGTTTTTCAATACTTTTGTTCCATCCATCTATAGCCTACTTCTCAAGTTTGGTAATGCTAAAGTTGCTTGGGATTTTCTTGCTAAACGATACAATTGCACTCATGATGCTTCATTGTAGTTCCAGCTTGAGACTAAGCTTTATCAGATGCGTTAGGAATTAGGTCAGTCCATTGCTGATTTCTATTCTCAAGTTAATAATCTTTGGGAATAGTTGTCTGCTGCAGATCCTCAATGCAAATGTTCTGAAGACAGTGATTGTTTGCAACCTATTGTGATTGTCGCAAATTTATGCATTTTATTATGGCACTTCGTGAGGATTTTGAATCTACTCAGGCATCTCTTTTGCATCGCACACCTTTTCCCTCTCTCGAGATTATAGTTGCTGAATTTATCTCATAAGAGAATCATCGTTCCACCATGAAGATGCAAACTCAGGATTTAGTTGTCTCTACCATCCCTAAGACTACCTTTGGGTCTTCTCTAGCCTTGGGCTGTTTTCCTTCTTAGTCTTCAAAGACTATCTTCTGCAAATACTACAAACGCCCTAGTCACTTTGTTACAAAATGCCGTAAATTGTAGAACAAAAATCAGTCTCGGGCCCCCTTGTAGCAACCTGCTACAGTGGTTCCAACTACTCCTTCTACTATTGAGTCTGCTGCTGAGCTTTCTTCAGTGTCCACTACTCTCACTGCTGCCAACATTGAGGCATTAATTCATCAAGTTTTATCCAGGTCTTCTAGTGCTTTGGCTGCCACCTTAGGTACATCTCATTGGTTTTTTGATTCTGCATGTTGTAATCACATAACCTCTAATTCTACCATTTTTTTTCCTAAAAAATCTGTTTTGTTACCCAATCATATCATATATACTACTGATGGTTCTATTTATTTGTCAGTCACATTGTGTCCATTTCCTCCCCTAACTTATCTGTTGACAACACCTATCTTGTTTCCAAGTTGTCCTTAAGTATCTTTTCAGTTGGTCAACTTTGTGAATTAGGTCTTAAGCTTACATTTTCTAAAGCTGGTGTTGATGTGCAAGATCCACAGATGAGTCAACTAATTGGGACAGGTCGTAAGATTGGACGTTTGTTCGAGCTCGCTTCTTTGTAGCTTCCATCCCATCTGTCTCATCTCTTCCTAGTTATGGCATTCTCGGTTGGGTCATGCCTCTCTTCCTCTCATGTTCACCTTTTGGCCTCCCAAGGTCACCTAGGTTCTATAGGATTTGAGTCTTTTGATTGTGTCTTCTGTCAACTTTGAAAACAAACTCATTTACATTTTAATATAAGTGAATCTTTTTCGACTGCACCTTTTGATTTGATTCACTCTGATATTTGGGGTCTTGCACCCACTCCTATTGAGGAGGGGGGATCTCGTTATTTTGTTAGCTTTATTGATAATTATTCTCGTTATACATGGCTATATTTGTTACAGCATCGATCTAAGTTTGTTCGTGTTTACCAGACTTTTCACAAAATGGTACAAACTCAATTTTCTCGTACCATTAAAGTTTTTCACTCAGATAATGCCATGGAATACAATGACAAAACTCTCATTGAGTTCTTGAATTAACAAGGCACACTGTCACATCGCTCTTGTCCTTATACCTCTCAATAAAATGGTCGTGCATAATGAAAATATCGTCATATCCTTGATACTGTAAGAGCCTTTCTATTTTCTGCTTCTTTACCTAAAAATTTTTGGGATGAAGTTGCTCATACCGCTATGTACACAATCAATCCGGTACCCTCACCTATACTTCATAACAAATCTTCTTATGAGCTTCTTTATGGTATGGTTCCTAACTATTCTTTACTTTGAGTTTTTGGTTGTGCCTGTTTTGTTACTCTTCCTTCTCATAAACGGGCTAAACTTGAACCTCGTTCTCGGTTATGTTATTTTCTTGGTTATGGCTTAACTTAAAAAGGTTATCGTTGTTGTGATCCTATCTCCAAATGTCTTCGAGTCTCTCGTCATATGGAGTTTTGGGAACACAAACCATTCACCAGTATATCCACGTCCCCTTCCTCCTCTACCCACTCACTTATATTCACTGATCTCTCTATTGTTCTGTTTTCTGACTCTTCTACAGAGATTCTGAGCTCCTTAAACAGTTCTTCCACTGCTGTACCTAATCCAACTGGTGCATTTGATGGACCACTTGCAACACCACCCATTCCTCAATCTTCTCCACTCCCTAAACCTCGTCGTTCTAGTCAAGTAAGTGCTCCTCCTACTCATCTTAGTGATTATCACTGTTTCTCTGTCCTTGCCACCCTCTGTGAACCTCACAATTATCGTGAGGCTCATATTGACCCTCTTTGGTAGCAAGCTATGTTTGATGAATTGAATGTTCTTGTCAAAACATATACTTGGGATCTAGTGGACTTGTCTCCTGGTAAAGCTGCAATGGGATGCAAATGGATTTATAAAATCAAGACTCGGGCAGATGGATCAGTTGGACATTACAAGGCTCGACTTGATGCAAAGGGGTTCACTTAGGAGTATGGGATTGACTATGAGGAGACCTTTGCTCCTGTTGTTACACTTACCTCTGTCCGATCTTTACTTGCAGTTGTTGCTATTCGGCATTGGGAACTTTTTCAAATGGATGTTAAAAACACATTTCTTAATGGTGATCTCACTGGAGAAGTTTACATGCAGCCTCCATCTAGCTATGAGCATTTTCCACATAAAGTTTGTCTTCTTCGTCGCACACTTTATGGGCTTAAACAAGTTTCTCAAGCTTGGTTTGAAAAATTTCAATCAGTGATTTCTGAACAAGACTTTCTTTCTAGCCCATGTGATTCTGCACTCTTTTTTCGCACTACTGGGGTAGGTACTATCATTCTTCTTCTCTATGTAGACGATATGATTATTACTGGTGATAATATTGTTGGTTTCCGAGATCTTCAAACTTTTCTTAGTCAGAATTTTGAGATGAAGGATTTAGGACATCTTAACTACTTCCTTGGCCTTGAAGTTACTTTGAGTCAGGATGGTTATTATCTCATTCAAGCCAAGTATGCCTCTAATTTACTTTCTAAAGCTGGGTTGACAGATAGCAAGATAGCCAATAGTCCATTGACTCACTAAAAAATGAGCAGCACAAAAGCTATCCCAAGTGCAGAGGATGCGGCATAATAATTAGAATAAATTTCTAGATTTTCTCCTCAGAGAAAGTTACTTAAAATTAAACTCGTTTAAAATGGTGAAAAATATTCACAAAGAGAAAATAAAAGTGGTGGTATGTGCAATGAATGGAAGAGTGCAACGGGAATAAAAAAAAGGCACTAGTCATGGACTAGATTCACATTTTTGAATTTTTGAATGTCGAAATGAAATGTAAAAGGCTAACAAATTGAAATTAAGAATCAAGGATTCAACTAAGTTAAACAATCTTAATTAATCTGAAAATTAAATAATAAAATAGAAATTAATTAAGTCATAATTAAGCTTTAATTAATCTAATATGCAATGAAACGAAGAGATTAATAAAACTAAGCTACAAATTAAATTAGATTAGAAAATAATTGACAAAATACAAGCTAAAAATTGAGAAGCCCCAAAATCAAGATTCTAGGGTTCATCCTTATATTCAAATCACAAATTCTCAAAATCAATCCATAGCAATTGTAATCACTGTTAAATGAAAGCTTAAAAGAGTAAGAAAAATAATGACATTAAGTAAAATAAATAGCAAATAAATTGCCCAAACTTCTAAGCCAAAAATCTCAAAAATACATCATAAACTTTAAACTAAAATTAAATAAATAGTAGAGAGTGGAAAGAGCAAGCCAAATGAATAGAGATGGAGATGGTAGGCAATGGAGGCAACGGTAGATGTTGGACTCCAGAGGAGCTCTTCAACGGTGGCGCTCTATACGTTAAAGAAAAAAAAAATTAGACTCTTCGTTCTTTTTTGTCCAAATGCCAAAAAGACCTTTTCTCCTTTTGCCTTTTGCGTCCTAGGCCACAAAAAAACAAAAAGAATTCAAAATACTCTCCCCTTTTTACGTCTCCCAACCAAAAAGTGAAAGAAAAAATGTAATTCCTCCTGTGTCTTTTTTTTTTTTTGACTTTTCTTTGCATTTGTTGACCTATAAAAAAATAAATTAGAAAAGAAATAACATAAAATAAAATAAAATAAAAAGGAAGAATAGAATATAAAAAAATATGTTATGCATGTGAATGAACATTATCAAATTAAATCACAAGTTATAAAATTAAGTATAAACCATGCTATTAACCAATTTAAATCACAACTTGGATTTATGCATCTTAATAATTTTTTCATCTAAAACCAATAATAATGTAATGAAATAATTCAAATATATGGATTCTAGATTTATAAAATATACAATAATTCATTTCAATCACACCCCCAACTAGCATTTTGCTAATCCTTGAGCAAAATAGTGAAAATTAATTGAAATGAATATTGTATAAAGATCGAAATCCAAATAGAAACAATCAAACACAATTCTGAATTCTCACAAAAGTGACACGTTATTACTCAACCCCCAGGGGCTATACCCACCAAGACTATCTCAACAACCTTTCACATAAAATTGAGGCAAATGTATCAGAACTCAAATGTTTATGTGGAGCTAAACTAGTTGTGTGTTCCTCATTACTAGCCATGATTTGTCGTAAGATTTTTCAACCTTAAGATTAATCATTGCTTATTCTAACTACCTCAAAACTCAAGGGACTAGCAGTTTTCATGCCAGCTCTGTTTTTAAAGGTTGAACACTCAACCCCCAAAATCTTGGGTAACTGTTTCTAACCCTTAATTTAGGAAAGTTCCATAAATCTCTTTCATCTCTTTTTTTCTTTTCTTCTTATTCTTTTTTTTTTAAATTGAAAAAGACTCGGTAGTCCTGCAGTTTACTTTCCTTGTGTTAAATTAATGAATAGTAAATTGAGGAACACTACAAATGTAAGCATGTGCAAAATGTCCTTCAAAACTTGCCCTTCGTTCTACAAAAATCTCACCAAGTCTCATCTCAATGAGTATAGCATCCCGGTGTTTTAGGCTACACATCAACAAAATATGATGCATAAAAAATCATGCACTATGCTCAAGTTTGAAAATAAATTTTCACAAAATGATTCTGTTCAACTATTTCACCAAAATGCTCAGATTTCACAAAATACTAGAAATATAGTGTGTCAATCATATGTGTATCAATGCTCATCACATTAATGCAATTTTTTTTTTAAAATCTGTGCACGCTCTACCCCGCAACTAGTGAGAGACATGGTTCTCAATGAATCGAACGAAAGAAAACAAAGTGCACAGAAATAAGTAAGCAACACAGACAACCAAACATGTGATATAAAATCAAAGCAAAACAACGAATAAATATAAAAGACAAAATGCAAGTAAAGAAAGCTGTAAAGGGGGAAAAGATTAAAACAATTCCCTGGAATCTTGCACAAGCAATATCTCTTCGTGTGGATCAAAGACCTTTAGAAACGGTTTTAGACGTTGTCCTTTAACAGTAAAACTATTGCCATTTATCGGATTGACAATGTCTACTGCGCCATGAGGATGAACTTCCTTTACAATGTACGACCCATTTCATCGAGATTTTGGCTTCCTGGGAAAAAGATGAAGTCTTGAATTATATAGGAGCATTTTTTGATTAGGGAAAAGATGTTTATCATGGATCATCTTGTCATGCAAGGCCTTCATTCGCTCTTTTGCCAAGCGGGAATTGTCGTAGGCCTCTCTCTTTATTTCATCAAGTCCTGAAATCACATCAACAACATACACCTCTGACTCGTCGCAATCACCAAGCATCTTGCAAGTATTGAACACATTTATTTTCAATATCATATTTCTGAATGTGAGTTTTAGTACTCCATTTTGACAATTTATCAGTGCATTAGAGGTAGCAAGGAATGGGCGCCCAAGGATGACAGGCGTGACTTGTTCGAAAATGAGCAGCACAAAAGGCTATCTCAAGTGCAGGAGCGTGTCATGTAATAATTAGGAATAAATTCTTAAATCATCTCCACATGAAAAATGCTAAAAATAAACTCGTGTAAAATGGTGAAAATATTTACAATGAGAAAATAAAAATAAAAGTGATGATATATATAATGGATGGAAGAGTGCAATGAAAATGAAAAGATTACTGGTGGTGAACCAGATTCATTATGTTGGATTTGAGTGTTCGAGATGCAGTGATGAAAAGTAAGGAATTAAAGTGCAAGACAGTAAATTGAAATTGCTGGAAATTAAATAACTGGAATTTAAAGGAACAAGAAAATTAAATGACATAAATTTAAATTGCAGAAAATAAATGTGCGGGAAAAATAAATGACAGTAATTTAAATTGCAGAATTTAAAAGTACATAAAAAGTAAATGACAATAATTTAAAGTGCAGAAAATTAAATGACATTAATTTAAATGACGAAAATTAAAAGTGCGGGAAAAGTAAATGACAATAATTTAAATGAACTGAAATTGAAATAAACGTTGTAATAATTTTTTCATAAATTTCAAACTGAAATAAAATAAAAATAAAACTGAAAAAAGATGCTACAGGTGAAGGAGGAAAGTCCGACAACAATAGTTGGTCCATTAGGCTCTCAACTGTGTTGCCGTACTTCCTCTTTCACCCGAGCTTTATTAAAAAATTGGAAAATAAAAATAAACCAAAGTCTCTCTACTCTACTCTACTCCTACTCCTAAAATCTACCGCCTAAATCCTAATGGATTTCTCCGTCCGTTTACAAGGTGTTTATATAGGCTTCAAATAAATCATTGTGCTGCTTGTTTCATCCATGATGCCAGCTCCTAATGTCTCCAACTCACTGTTGCTTGATTCGTCCGTGAGTTCGGCATTTTTTTATTTCCTTTCCAGTTGCGTCTTGTCGTTTGCATTGCTGGCGTTTATTTCTCTTTTGCTCTCTCGATGTTAATTCCGAAAGCTCTATTGTCTTCACGTGTTGTCCAGTACCGCTTCCATTGTTTTTATTTTCTTTCGTTCTTTCCTTATGTGATTTTCATGTCTTTTATTTCTTCCTCCAACTGAAACCATAGCATGCGCGACAATTATCTTTTCGGCTGCCAAACCACCAAATCCACATAAAAAAAATTGCTGCCTTTTTCTCCAACTTCCAAGTCTTCCGTGCGTAGACACCACTTGAACTAGTAATGCATCAGCTCCATAGGCTATATCTTTCTTTGCTTGCACTGCAGATATAACTGTCGGCTTCGCCTTTAACTTACTTCCCACATATTCCAAATAATCTCCTTCCGAAAGCTGGAAACCAATAATTCGATTTCTACAATTAATACACGCTGAATACCAGTACAACCAGTTCATCTCAAGAATAATATCAAACTCGAGCAACTTGAATACAATTAACTCCGCCTCAGGTGTCCTTCCACCAAAATCCAAAGGACAACTCATCGCGACTTTAGAACACCACACCATCTCGCCATTGGGAAGAGACACAACTAAAGATTGTGATAAGGGTTCCGTGACTAAGTTACACATCCGTGCAAAAGAGGCAGACACAAAAGACTGAGATGCTCCAGAGTCAAACAATGTACAAGCATAAAAATCATACAGACGGACTCTACCTGAACCAAACACATACACCAATGAAATCCAAAGGAAATAATAACCCACACCAAACATCAAATCCAAAGAATTAATTAAACACTTACCAGTAATCACCCCGGCATCCTGGGTCTCTGGTGTCTCATAGTCGATGTCTCTAGGAGTCATAGCATACACCCGAGCTTGCACTACTTGCTTTTGATTATTCCTTCCACCACCACGACCTCCGCGACTTGCTTGAGATTGATTAGGATACTCGCGAGCAAAGTGCCCCGACTGGCCACATCTATAACAATGGGTGGTCCCACTCTGACGACACTCACCCTCGTGAGCTCTATTACACCTGCTGCAAACTGGGGTTTGGCCCCCAATACGCACCCCAGAGGCTGCTTGTGAATGAGCCCCAATCCTTTGCACAAACTTTTGAGGTGACCCAGAACTGCTACCTTCACCAGCAAAACTCCGCCTTTCCTGACCTGGAGGGGAACTCACTACAAAACTATTCTCATACTCTGCGATGGTGGCCATGTCAACCAACTGCTAGAAATTTAAAATCTGATGGCAAGCCACTTGTCTGCGTATCTCAGGTCGCAGACCCTCCTGGAAATGTTCAGCTCGCATCTCCTTTGTAGAAATCAAGTGAGTAGCAAATCGCCCAAGCTCCATAAATCTTCGGGCATTCTCTTCCACAGACATATTCCCTTGCACCAAATTACCAAATTCTCGTGCTTTTTGCCATCTCATGGAAACAGGAAAGAAGCGATCATCAAACTCTTTCTTGAACCGCTGCCAAGACACAGTAGCAAAAGATCCCAACTCCATCACCAACAACTCTCGCTTGGTCCTCCACCAATCAGCTGCATTACCTTGTAGCATATAACTTGCATATAAGACTTGTTGAGTTTCAGTACAACTACAAACTTCAAACGTCTTTTCCAAGTCCTCTATCCACCTTCTAGCCCGCAGTGGCTCCTCTTCACTAGTAAAAGCAGGTGTCCTATGCACTAGAAAGCGCTCATAGGTGCACCCAATTCGCACTGCTCTATTCACATCTCCTTGTGGCGGCTGGAAATTGTGTTGGAGAAATTCCGTCATTCTGTTCAATGCCCTATCTTTGGCATAATTTCCGTCACCACGAGGCAACTCATCCTCGGGCACATCAGTCGACCTCCTTGGTCTAACCATTTTCCTAACAAAGCATCACCTTCAAACTCACTTAAGTCTCGGGAAAAAATTTAAATAAGAGCAAAAGCAACACCCAAATAAAATAAAATAAAACAACATAAAATAAAATAGAATAGAATAAAACCAATCAAAGATAACAACAAATAATAAATTGAAACCATTAAAAATAACATATTCAAACCAAAATAATTTTAAATCATAATTTTAAAAAATTTCTGGTACTTCACCTAAGGGATATGTGGCTTTATCCAGAGACGAACTGCTCTGATACCAACTGTGACGCCCCGACTCCCACGTATAAAAAGTCTCGAGAATCGTGAATCAGGATGATGACAACACGGTCACACATCCCAACCACAAGTGCCAAGTGTGTGCAACAAATAAACAGTGCACAATAAAATACGCAGCGAATAATAAATAAGTCAACTTGTACCAAACTTTTAGTTCAATACAAATACCCAAATACAAACCTCTTAAAATAAAAGCCAAAGTCCCATAAAATAATACAAAGCTGAAAATAAAAGCATAGCACAAGTGATCCCAGATCACTCATTCGGCGGAGCCAAATCCTCAAGTTCGGCATCTGCATCAACATCAACATAATCTGCAGTACCATTAAATGGTACCACAAGTAAGTTATAACCTAACCAATCTTGAGATAAAAACACATTAAAACATCTAACCATGTATGCAAGAAATCCAACATACGCCAAAAATCCCATTTGGCCCAAAAATATTTCCAATAAATCATTTCCACCATTTTCCTATAAAATGGCCCAAAACAATTATCCAAACCCAACACACGCTATTTGTCCAGAAAACAGCCATTTACATTATCCATTTATCCATATGCACCATGGTCTCCCCTAGGGACCATCCGCACGTCCTGGCTGCGTAACGAGCGATGCCCAGTTCCGCACCCAGTGCGTTCGTGGCCAGGCATCCTCTAGCCCCCGCTAGCAGAAGGGCCACGGAGTCGGCACGAAACTCGTCCGATCCCGTTGTCACCCGGCGACAACCCAGGGGACGTCACTCAGTATATTCCACTCCCGAGTGACTAGAGGAGCTCCACCGAGATAATGCCCCATCTCGGCTTGAGGTCGTGATACAGTCCGGAACCAACCAGAACACAGTATAATCAATTAGTGCAAAAATATATTTAAATCTCAAAAAATTATTTAGAAAATACTTATAGTGCTAATATATAATTTTAGGAGGATCACGGAGGAGCTGGAAGCACCAAAACAACAACTTCACAGTGTAAAAACACTGTGACCAAAATACACAGTAAACTCAAATTCAAAAGGGGTCAAACGAAAACTTGAAATTGATAGGGTAAGGCCTATGGAAGGTGGTAAAACTAGTGGAAGCAACGGTTGGCCGTGGGTGGCGGCCGAAACGGAGGTAGAAGGCCAAAAAGCTTAAATCGGAGATGTGTTTAGTTCGGCTTCACCGGTGACGGATCGAGGTCGGGGTTGGGTCCATTGGGTTGCTTGAGGGCTGGTGATGATGTGGTGAAGAAATGGTAGCTAATGGTGGCCGGACGGCGGCGCAGTGACGAAGAGAAGGTTGCGGCTTCAGACGGCTCTCGGAGGCTAACGGTGGCGCAGCGTGGTCTAAAATTTGAGGGGCTGGGTCACCGGCGTCTGGGGAGTCGAACGGCGCCAGCGGCGGTGCTGGGGCTGAGGAGCCGAAATGCATGGGTGAGAGGAGAGAGAGAGAGAGAGAGAGTCGGGTTATGCAGGAGGAGAGAGAGAAACCAAAAGAAAAAGGGAAGAAAAAGAAAAAGAAGAGGAAAAGAAAAGTTGGGGAAAAGAAATGAGGTCCAATCCTCCCAACTTTTGGGTCACAACTGATCCTCAAAATAACTATTTTTAAATCTAGTAATTAAATAAATCAATTTAAACTCAAAACTAGTTAAAGTAAAATATTAAACTCCAATAATAACACTCTTTAAAATAAAAAGCAATTAAATTACATAACACTAATTAAAATTATGAAAGCACATTAAAATAATTTTCACAACTTAAAATATTATAAAATAATATTTAAAAACTCCCATAATTTTAAAACAAGAGAATCAATATTTAAATAAATTAAATTAATCCTACATTAAAAATATACTAAAATACGGGATGTTACATAGAGAGTGGAAAGAGCAAGCCAAATGAATGGAGATGGAGGTGGTAGGCAATGGAGGCAGCGGCAGATGTTGGACCCCAGAGGAGCTCTTCAACGTAGCGCTCTATGCGTTAAAGAAAAAAAAAAGACTCTTTGTTCTTTTTCGTCCAAATCCCAAAAAACCTTTTCTCCTTTTGCCTTTTACGTCCTAGGCCAAAAAATAAAAATAAAAAGAATTCAAAGTACTCTCCCATTTTTACGTCTCCCAACCAAAAAGTGAAAGAAAAAATGTAATTCCTCCTGCGTCTTTTTTTTTTTGACTTTTATTTGCATTTGATGACCTATAAAAAAATAAAATTAGAAAAGAAATAAAATAAAATAAAAAGAAAGAATAGAATATAAAAAAAATATGTTGTGCATGTGAATGAACATTATCCAATTAAATCACAAGTTATAAAATTAAGTATAAGTCATGCTATTAACCAATTTAAATCACAATTCAGATTTATGCATCTTAATCATTTTTTCATCTAAAACCAATAATAATGTAATGAAATAATTCAAATATATGGGTTCTAGATGTATAAGATAGCCACCAGTCCACTTGAGTATAATACTAAGCTCTTGTCCACTGACGGTTCCTCACTTGCAGATGCATCACTTTATCGACAGTTAGTTGGCATTCTCATTTATCTTATTGTCACCAGGCCTGACATTTCATATGTTGTTCATTTGGTCAATCAATTTATGAGCTACCCATTTTGCTGCAGTTCTTCAGATTTTACACTACATGAAGGTACTTTGTTTCATGGTTTGATGTCTCATCCCACTCCTCTTTGGAGCTCCAGGCCTATTCTAATACAAATTGAGCTGGTGATCATACTGATCATCGCTCCACCACTGGCTATTGTTTCTTACTTGGTACTTTTTTTATTTCATGGCATAGTAAGAAACAGTCCATTATTTCCCGTTCTAGCACTGAGGCTGAGAATCGTGCCCTTGCTGATACGACATTTGAACTTTTGTGGTTACGCTGGCTTTTGAAAGATATGGGTGTTCCTCAATCAATAAGTTCCCCTCTTCACTATGACAATCGTAGTGCTATCTAGATTTCGCACAATGATGTGTTTCACAAGCATACCAAATATATTGAGATTAATTGTTACTTCATCCGCCATCATCTTCAGCATGGTGTCCTCTAGTTACACTCAGTCTCTTCTGAAGATAATCTTGTTGACATTTTTACGAAATCACATCCACCTGGTTGGCTTGGTGATCTTGTTTCCAAACTCCAGTTGACTTCGCCACCAAGAGTTTGAGGGGGGATGTTAGGGTATATATTTGTATCTTAGAATATACATAGAATATTAGATCATATCCTTAATTTCATAGAATTATGCTAGATCATATCCTTAATTTCTTGTAATTATGCTAGGTTAGAATCTTTCAATTTCTTTGTATTTTCTTATTTGCTTTGGCCATATTCCACTATATATAGGCCTCCTTTGTATAGTTTGATACACACAGAAATATACACTTCTATAATTCTCTCTATTTCTATAGTGAGGACCATACGTGGTGATTTTTGCAAAACCACCACTATCCTCTGAATGATTTGTGGTGTGGGAGTCTTTTTGTGCTGCGTGTCTTTCGAGAGTTGCTAGAAAACTGTAGATCTGTCTTTTTAGGCCTTGAAAGAAACAAAATAAACTAAGAAAAAAGAACTATCTGGATAGACAAAGTGGGTAGATGGAGAAATGAAGGAATGAGAGAGAGAATGAGGAGGAAGTGTCCTTCAGCGAAAATCAAATTTGGAGGATTTTTAAGAGAGAGAGAGGGAGAGAGAGAGCGAAATGTTTTCGGCTTGCCCTTTCTTCAATTAACTTAAGTTGAACAAAATGGACAAGCCAAAAACTTTATTATGTTTGGGGGCAAGATGAAAAATCTCATCTTAATTCTATCTCATCTAATCATTACATCTTTTTCAAATCCCTATACAAAATATAATAAACAATTTAACATTTTCAAATTCCAATTTAACTTTTTCAAATCCCAAAACAATAATAATATTAAAAAATAATATTTTAAACTTTTATCTTAACACTATTCTTAAAATTTTTAAAAATTCTCATCTTATCTCATCTACCAAGCATAACCTAAATCATAAACCTTGTTAAGACTATGTTTCAAAATAAAAATAATTAAATTGAATGAATTTTTCAGTTTTTAATATTGTACTTGTGATCATAAGGTTTTGAAACAAATTAATGAACGACGTATTTCTTATAAATTACTTGCTAGTCTATATTGAGAATGAATGTGATAATTAATAATTTTTATTTATTGAAATAACATTGAGATCAATTGATTTCGTCCCTGTATACCGCGTACTGTAACGTTCTTGGGATAATATCCAAATTTAGTGAAGTTTGATAAAACCATCATAAAATAATATTACATTTGGTGATGGTTTTGTGGGCGTAACAGATTATAAATAGTCTCAAAATATCGAAGTTGTTGTACTGTATAAACAGATCTGATCTAAAGTATCCAATAACTGCGCATGATATCTCAACCATTTCCTAATTGTTAGCTATAATAACTATTTGATTACATATTTCAAGAAGGCAGCAATTAGCAAATGTTAATTACTTTCTGTTGCTAAAAATATATATATAGCAGCCTAAATATTAATGCCCAGTACGTACAAACCGTAAACTAGGAAGCGGTTCTCCACTCTTCCCGCCTTATGCTGCTCCTTCTTCACCAATTGTCGCAAGGCTCTTAGCTGTGGTAACTAAACAACTCCTGCCTTAAATATGGGTTTCTTCCAAAGCAAGTTGATCGATCCTCAGCTCGCTTGTGGGTTCAATCCGTTGGCTGGCTAGGTCTTGGTCCCCTTACGCACATATAAGCTGGATTAATTGTTGATCGGGAGACCTAGACCAGCTTCCAGTACGTACGTACGTACGACTTTATGCGCGGCGCGCAGTTTCGAGGGAATTAAGAGTACTGCAAAACATCTAGAAAGTACTACTACTACTTGCTAGGTAATTTACATGCAGAAGCAATAATGACAGAAGCTAGCAAAAATGTTTTTCAGATCTTGTTTTTTCTGTCATTCGCTATTGTTGTTCCAAGCCTTCATGCCAACATCAGTGAATGGAATGGTTATTGGAAGCACCGTGCTGATGAGGCTTTAAAGGCTAACCTCGCAGCCTATGATCCACATCCTGAGAAAATCACAAATGACTTCAACTCTCAGGTCAACAAGTAGGGTTTCTAATCACTACATACCCAAATCAAATGTTTTTAATCTTTTATAGATTTCTGACCGTTCATGCATGCATGTAATGAATCGCGTAGTAATAAATTTGGCATGTAGGGTTTTGACAGGGAGCAATAGCACAAGAAGAAACTTGAAGAAGAACACAGGCCCATGCACATCCACCAACCCCATTGACCGATGCTGGAGGTGTGACCCCAACTGGGCCAAAAACCGAAAGAAGCTAGCTGACTGCGTCCTTGGCTTTGGCCGTAACACCGTTGGTGGAAAATATGGTCCTTATTATGTTGTGACTGATTCCTCAGACGATGACCTGGTGAATCCCAAACCCGGAACCCTCCGCCATGCCGTTGTCCAAAAAGGGCCCCTCTGGATCATCTTTGCACGCAGCATGATTATTAGGCTCCATGAGGAGTTGATCATGACCAGTGACAAAACCATTGATGCAAGAGGAGCCAATGTGCACATCGCTAATGGCGCTGGAATCACCATACAATTTATCAAGAATGTGATCATCCATAACCTCCATATCCATAATATTTACGCCGGTAGCGGCGGACTCATCGTAGACTCTGTTGACCATGTCGGTATTAGGACTCCCAGTGATGGTGATGGTATCTCCATCTTTGGCTCATCCAACGTCTGGATTGACCATGTTTCCATGTCCCAGTGCAAAGATGGCCTCATCGATGCCATCATGGGATCAACTGGTATTACTATCTCCAACTGCCATTTCACCAATCACAATGAGGTAACTTTCTCAATCTTTACTTTTGGCTTTTAAATAGCAAAACTAAGAAAACACCATCTATATATAACTCGTACTACCCTGTCACTATGTAATATAATTCCTAAGCTATAAAACTCTGCAACATTATTATGCAATAAATGAAAAAAGATCTGATATAGATCACAAGATAATGTTAATCTAACTTTAAGTGAAAGATGGAGTACATGATTGATAATTTGATGGAGGTGATTCATTCAGGTGATGTTGTTCGGAGCAAGCGACAGCTACTCCGGTGACGAGATAATGCAAATCACAGTCGCCTTCAACCACTTCGGTAGGGGATTGGTGCAGAGGATGCCGAGGTGCCGATGGGGATTCGTTCATGTGGTTAATAATGACTATACGCACTGGCTCATGTATGCCATTGGCGGTAGCAGCCATCCTACTATTATCAGTCAGGGTAATCGGTTCATTGCTCCTCCAGACTTGACTGCTAAAGAGGTATATATACAAAGCCTTCTATAAAACCAAGAAAGCTACACGTACAAATTAAGTTCTCACAAATTATTCATTTTTTTTTTTAATGTTGATGATCAAGGTGACCAAGAGGGACTATGCAAGTGAGACCGAGTGGAGTTCATGGACATGGAGATCTGAGGGAGATCTGATGATGAATGGAGCATTCTTCGTTCAATCAGGGAAAAAACTGAAAAAGAAGGCATTCTCCAGGCAGGATATGATCAAAGCGAAACCAGGGACATATGTGAGGAGACTCACACGCAACTCCGGTTCGCTTAACTGCGAACCAGGAAAACCTTGTTAATTAGCCATGTTAGGGCCCTTCCATGCAATTTCTTTATTTCTGTATTTACGTTTGGGCCGGTTCTCAAGGGGAAGAAAATCAGAGAAGTTAGCAAAGCAAAGTGTTGTTGTAGGGCATATATGAGAGAGCTGCATGGAGAACGAAAGAAAGAAGATCAAAAAGTTTCTGCACCTTTATTTTGCGTGCTTTTGATTCCACTTTGCTATCAAAAGCCATAAGAATATTCTACGTTTGCAAACATTATATTCTGTACATATGATCTGTACGTGTATGTGTTAATTAAATTACACTCACAACAAGAAAAATGACTTTTTTCCAACGAGACTGGAAAAAGTCTTAAAATCGTCTGAAACTTGCATTTTAGGCGAGAGAAAAGTTGCCAACGATAGCCGCAATTGTCTTGTCGTAAAACCGAATTTCTGAAAATGTTTTAGGGTGGTCGCAAATAATACCTTTTTTTGGGAACCTTACTTGTGCCAAAAAAAAAAAGGTACTAATAATTCATCGATCGAGAAAGTGCCAAGATAAAAGAAAGGTCGATGTTAATGTAAGCCAATATTAATTGGGAACCAGCTTAATTGTGCCCCCATAAAAATGTAAACTGATAACCAGGCGAAGCTTTTTTTTTTTGTAGGAAGTCAAACTGTCAATATTACATTATTGGAGTTTTTTCAATGTTTATTAAACCGTAGGGAAAAATTTCCCTCACCCCACGTAGTATTGATGCGGATCCTATATATGACTAATTATCATCAAGAATATTCACATTTCAAAATTATTATTAATACATAGAAATTTTGAAGTTGTACGTACGTCACTACAAGAAATTTGATTTTTAGAGACGAAATTAGTTTATTTCGTCCTTAAAAGTCATTTTTGGAGATGAAATTTATATTTCGTCTCCAAAAATGCCTGAGCTACGAAATTCGTTTGAACGGAAAAATGTCCATTCGAATAAGATTTTTTGTGACGAACAAAATCGTCTTAAAAAAGAAAAACCGTTCGAATGGAAAAAAATATATTCGAACAACCAATTAATGTCTGTTCGAACAGTATATTATCGGTTCGAATAATAACATTGGCGGAAAATTAATTTATTTTTTCCGAAAAAAGTTAATAACCATTCGAACTGAAATGTATTTGTTCAAACGGAAATTTTGTCCATTGATTTGTTTATCATCATTAATTTGTACATATATTTTTTCCATTAAAGTAATAAATATTTCTTCCATTAATTTGTTATCATTTTCAAAATATTAAAATGTGTATATATTATATATTATGCGGGTATGGGGAATTAAAATATTTATAAATTCATAAATTAATTTTATGTAATTAATTTCAATACTTTATAGTGATTTCTTTTATGTTAAATTTATATAAATATAAATTTCAAGATAGTATCATTTTTTATATTATCATGAACGGCAAGTAAAATGAAAAAAATAAACAAGGTAGCAAACACGAAAAATAAAAACCATACATTAATTACATCTCAACTATATAATGTTCAATACAACATAACAAAATAAAATAATAACTAAAACGACTATTTGCTAAATAGATCAACACCTCTTGTAACATTTTAATGCGTCCATCTAGATCCCTAAGCTTCTCTATGATGGGCTCAACGAACTCAACAAATAAAACTCATACCTGATTCAAAGTAGCCCCAGGAGACTGTCTTTTAACAGCGGCAGTAGTGGTAGAAGTTGGATAAGTGGGCGGGGCACTAGACTGTTCTAGTGCAGTCTTCTGCAAGTGCCCCTTGCTCTTGCTGAATGTGATCTTGTTAAGGGGCCCATCTGTGGCAACCTCTGCTCAATCGTAGACACTGTAACCCCCGATCGGAGTAGGAGGTTAGATATTAGAAGTGCAAATGACAGACTACCTTCACTGGAATAGCGTGACTCCGATCGAATCCGGTAGAAGAAATACAAGGCTAGATCAATGGAGTCCCCCCGCGCTATCCGCAACAAAAATCTGGCTTGATCGATCCTGAAATCAGTCTTGTATTTTTTCGGATCGATGTTATAGCCAACAATCAAATTAAGCATTCTAAAAAATGCTATTCAGTCGGCCTGTCGGATCACCTTGCTCCCATCATATAGAGGAGCCGAAGGGTCTCGCACTAGATGACGCACCTGATCGTCTGTGAGACCATCATCAGGTAGATCCTCATCCTCACTACCATCTAAATTAGCATCTGGCTCTACATTTGGGGCAAGCGTGGAGGATGCGGCCGGTGTGTTAGAATCAGATGGTGCAGCCGCTGGTTCCAGTGTAGCCGCTACAGGATATGCATAGACCTCGCGCTGTATGTCAAGGAACTAAGCAATAATACGGGGAGAGAAATCAATATTCACTTCCTGGACCGATAAAGTGTAGAAAAGATGATCAGCACTCTCCTCTCCCATGAAACGGTAAAATTCACCGACTATCTCTGGATAAGCAATCCCCCGTTGCTGAAAAATCGGTGTCTATCCTCGGTCAGTGAAGATGGACTGTATGTTCCGTCCTTCCCATAAAAGATCAGAGAAGTCAGACAAAATGATCTCACGCTCGACGAGTATAGGTCTCGTCTCTTGAGTATGAGCTGCTCTATTACTTTGGCTGGCCTGATCTCTTGCACTTTTTCTTCCGCTAGATGCCATTGATATACTGTTTAACCACAAGGAAATTAAAAATATAATTAACCATAATATTTAAATTATATTATTGAAGAATTATACTATATTGAATTGAATTTAAATAACTAGTTCGAATGAAACATTTTCTGTTCGAATGGAAGATTCTGTTCACTCAAACTGGAAATTAATATTCATTCGAACTAAATTATTTAGTTCGAACAGAAATAAATCTGTTTGGCAACTTCGCGTTCGAACATAACAGAATTAGTTCGAACGGGAACAAACCAAACAGCCATGGCTGAGTCGACTTAGCCCCGAATGAAATTCTATCATCTAGACCAAAAGCTTTGTTTTAATCGATAGAAATGATTAAGGAGTGAAGCCCAATTATTTCTACCGATTAAAAACGTGTTATAGTGAACAAAGTACACCAAAATGGGGGGGGGGGGTTCGAAATCCCCCCCCCAAACACAACCCATTCTTCCAAAAATATAAACAATAGAGGTGGAGAGTCGACCCATACCTCTTAGAAGTTCAAATGAGGGTTGCTACGGCAGTTGAGTGGTGGTTTTCGCGGCGGAGATTAGGGTTGACTCGGTGGCTCTTGGTGGGTGAGAGTACGAATGCAAAAAATGGGTTTGATTGAAATCGAATTGGGTATGTAAGGCGTCTCGTTCGAACGATAATAATATCCATTCGAACGGTTATTATACTAATATATAATAATACTAACATTACAAAGTACAAAATTATAAAAATAATACTAATAATTGTATTATAATACTTTAATTTAACATATTTAGTATATTAACTTAGTACTTAGTAGTTATATAGCTACTATAGTGCAAGTATTATATCATAGTTACTATATAGTTATAGTTATGGAATGAGTTATGATAACTATACAAGTTAATATAATTAACATATATATAGTACTTATTAGTTATATAGCTACTATAGTGTAAGTATTATATCATAGTTACTATATAGTTATAGCTATTGAATGAGTTATGATAACTATACAAGTTAATATAATTAATATATATAAAAGTACTTATTAGTTAGTGAGTTTTTGACTAAGTGATTAAGAAATAGTTTAATAATATTGTGAATTTTTTTCTTTTATTTAAAATATTTAAAAGTGTTAAAAAAATGATGTGAAAAAAAAAACAAAAAATCTTTATATTTTTTTGAAATATAAAATACTATTATTACTAGTTCGACCCCAGTAATGTACTGTTCGAATGAAATTATCTCGTGAAATGTGTTTGGAGGAAAATTTCGCGCCAAATACTCTGATTGTCAGTTTATTTGAATGTGAAAGTTTCTCATTCGAACGAAATTTTGCCAATGAATATTCTGATCTTCTCTACATTTAAAGAATATGTCAAGGAATATTCCGATTTTTAGTTCGAACGTGTAATTTGCGCGTTCGAATAAGTAAAAGTCCAGTTCGAACGAGACTTCATAGATTCAAATACCTTAACCTCCAATTCATTTTCACTTCGTGCGAAAATTTCTTTGGAGGCAGAGACATTACAGTGTGTGAGAGAGAGTTGTGGAGAGAGAGAGAGAGAGAGGAACAGACTTAGTGAGAGAGAAGGGATTCTCGAGAGAGATGAGAGGTTTATAAGAGGTAAGTAATATTTTTTTGGTATTTTTTTAGTATTTTGAATTTGATAGCAAGTTGGTTTACTGTACATGATTTAGGGTTTTCTCATAATGTGTTTTATGCTTATATAGGTATTGTATACTGTTATTTTGTTTGGATTGCTTAAATTTGAGATAATATTTCTAATTTTTAGATTTTTTATAATTTATAGTTTTTAATTAATTATGTTAAGATTTGTTGGTATATTTGTATTTGTGCAATCTCATTTAAAATGTGTCCTACACCAATATACATCCTGTTCTTGATTTTGTTTGTGAAAATTGTGTTTTGTGGAGAAGGAATTTTGTCTCTGTTTCGTGTTTAGAATTTGAGCTTGTACTATTTGAACGCTATAATATTCGTTCGAACAGGATCCTATTTTAACAGATTCAAAAGATTTTACTTACTAAATTTTACCACTAAATTATAAGATTTATAGAAATTATATTTAAAATATAAAAACAAAAAGAGTATATAATTAAAAAACTATAAACATAATATAATTATTAAATATTTTACACTTAAATTAACATGGAAACTTATAATATAATATAATATAGGAATTATTAACACTTAAAATAATAAATAATAGTTAAGGAGTAATAATTAAAAAACTATATACATAATATAATTATTAAATAGTTTCCACTTAAATTAACATGGAAACTTATAATATAATATTATATAGAAATTATTAACACTTAAAATAATAAATAATAGTTAAGGAGTATATAATTAAAAAACTATATACATAATATAATTATTAAATATTTTCCACTTAAATTAAAATGGAAACTTATAACAAAATATAATCTAGGAATTATTAAATTTTGCACATATATAATATAATATAGGAATTATTAAAATGGAAACTTGTAATGCAATTTTGCACGTATATTTGTGATTTGAAATGTGATTTGTTTTTAAATTTATAGTATAATTGTAGGAGTTGGAATGGACGGTTTTGAATTTTAGGGTTATTTTTATATGTACTTGAACCTTAGACCCGTTCGAGGATTGTGGCTAAATAATTCTCTTAAAGAATGTTTGGGTATAACTCTTGAATTGTCCAAAGTGGACAGTTTGGGATTCTATCATCTATATAGCAGATATTCAGTTTAAACTCTTGTGTTAGTTAATTAAAATTTTGGTTCAGTATTTCCTTACATTCTTCAGGTATGGGTTCTGTAAGTTTTTCGGCCCATGAATAGGGTCGACGACTTATCATGACTAGCATATTTAGAGAATTATAGGGAAATGCTGTCGAAATTTTTATTAACATTAGAGTTTTGGACTGAGTATATATGCGATATAGATGATAGTTTCTCGAATGAGATATGATCAACTACCTTATAAAATAAATAGTAAACAAGTATGAATAAACTCTTAATAGTATTTATCCCATGAATTGGATTTTTTTTATAGACATCCGACGAATAACGGATCTTAGCAATGGATAAAAGTTGGATGCTGTTGAAAAATATACTTGGGCGAGATTATAAGGAGTATGCACAAGGGGTAAAGTTTTTTTTTAGAGTTTACTTGCATGAGTGTTGATAGTTGAGGATATATAAGATATTCGTGCAAAAAATGTAAAAATCTTAGTTCTTATAATTTTGTGGAAGTGGAGGATCACTTATTTGTAAATGAAATTGATCCTAAATATTCACATTGGGTTTTACATGGCGAACCATTTTCCAAAAGAGTTAGATTTTGCAGTCAGACCAATCAAGTAGAGGAGGGTAACAACGTTGACATGGAGGACATTAATGTGGATGATCCTAATGATAGTGATAATAATGGAGAGGATACGACTTAGATGTTAGGTGATCTGAGTGCAGGAATGTTTGGGATGAGGGATGGAGAAGGAGCATCTGCACAATCATTTGAGAGAAATGAAAACTTTGGAAGATTGTGGGAGGATGCATAAAAAGAGTTGTACGAGGAGTGCACTCGTTATAGCAAGTTATCTTTCATGGTGAGGTTGCTCCTTATTAAGTCTATTTGTCTTATTTCTGCCAAAGCCATCGACAGGTTGCTTGAATTATTTAGATAGACTCTTCCTCAGGATAATGTAGTACCCCATAATTTTTATGAAGCGAAACAATTGAAGCGAGGGCCAGGATTTGATTATAACATCATCCAAACTTGTAAAAATGATTGTATGCTTTATTGGCAGTAATATGCAGAATTTGACTCTTGTCCAGTGTGTCATGAGTCAAAATGGACATCTGATAAATGTAATTTACCTCACAAAATTTTAAGATATTTTGTGTTGATTTCTCAACTTCAAAGACTGTTTACGTCAGGGTTAACTGTGAAAGATATGTTTTGGCATCACATAGAAAGAGTCCAAAATGAAAATTTCATCTTGCATTCTGCAGATTCTTTACAATGGAAGAAATTTGACGTCGAGTATCCATAGTTTGCCAAAGAACCTCGCAATGTACGTCTTGGTTTAGCAACAGATGTTTTTAATCTATTCGGCAACATGAGCATTTCTCATAGTACTTGGCCTGTCATATTAATGCCCTATAACTTGCCACATTGGAAGTGTATGAAGGATCCATATTTTATGATGACTCTACTAATACTAGGACCAAGGTCAACAGGGAACGAATTATATGTATATCTATAACCATTGATTGCAGAGTTGAAAGAGTTGTGGGATCAGGGTATCAGTACATATGATGCGGTCTCATCGCGGGAGTTCAAGATGCATGCTGTAGTGATGTGGACAATAAATGATTTTCTAGCTTATGAAAATTTGTTTGGGTGGAGCACAAAAGGTAAAATGGCTTGTCCTGTTTGCAATAAAGATACACAGTCTCAATAGTTGAGTCATGGTAAAAAATTATGTTTTATGGGATACCGTCGTTATTTACTACATAATCATAAATGGCGTTCAAATAGAACGATGTTTGATGGAAGGGTTGAGCGCAAGTCATCACCGCCAGAGTTGTCTGGGAATGATATTATCGTGCAGTTGTGGGATATTTCAGAAAATAGATTTGGGAAAGATATAAGAGCTCGAAAGAGAAAACGACAAATAGCGAATTGAATTGGACAAAAGATATTGGTCTACATTGACACTGCGCCACAATCTAGATGTTATGCACATTGAAAAAAATATATGTGAGAATATATTGGGCACTTTGATGTCAATAAAAGGGAAGACAAAAGATACAGTTAACTCTCGTAAAGACTTGAAAGAGTTAGGGATAAGACTGGAGTTGCATTTGCAAGATAATGGGTCGTCATCTTATATGCTCATTGGATGGTATACACTATCAAATGATGAGAGAAAGAAATTTTGTGATTGGTTCATGACAATCAAATTACCCGATGGTTATGCTTTAAACATGTCAAGATGTATTTGAACACATGATTGGAAGATAACTAGTCTTAAAAGTCATGACTGTCATGTATTTCTGCAGCGTTTGTTGCTAGTTGGTGTGTGTGGAAAGCTTACTCGAGATGTTCGTACAGCTCTCACAGAATTAGGAAGATTTTTTAGAGACATTTGTAGTAAAACGTTGAAAGTTGATGCATTGTTAAAAATGAAAGCAGAAATTACAGTAATATTATGCAAATTGGAGAGTTTGTACCCGTTTTCATTTTTTGATATAATGGTTCATTTGGCTGTTCACCTTCCTCGTGAGGCTTTAGTTGTTAGCCCGGTTCAATATAAATGGATGTATCCTATTGAACGGTTTTTGGGTAAACTTAAATGATCTGTGGGGAATAAAGCTGGTCCAGAAAGTTCGATTGCTAAGTCATATATTGATAATGAGTGGCATACCTTTGGTTTAATGTATTTCCGTGGAGTTAATACTAGATTTACAAGATCAGACCGAAATTATGAAAGTGGACTAGAGATGAGAGTCTCATCGACATTTACCAAATTTTCCCAGACAGTATGTCCCATAGGTGCACAAGGGGCCTACGATCTATGTGAGCGAGAGTTTGAAAGAGGTCGATGGTATGTCTTGAATAACTATGCAGAGATTGACCACTACTTGAGATTAGTGATGATCATCTAAATCAATATTATCTTTAAGTCCATGCATAATAATATAATATAATTTGATACAAATTAACCATTCACATGAACATGCGCAGTGAACATATACAACTACTCCACACGAATGGTGTAACTGACGTAGAAAAGACGCACGAAGAGGAATTTGCCTCATGGTTTGAACATACGGTATTACTGTAAAGTTTTATTTTTATAATACGAATTTCATACCACTAAATTTCACTTTTGAGTATATAAAAGTATTATTGATGTAGGTTGTATCGAAATATGGTGAAATTTCAGAACAAATTTCACCAGAACTGTATGCTTTAGCATGTGGTCCATCCAGGCGAGCCATCCAATACTCAGGATGTTTTGTGTGTGAATATAGATTTCACACAACTGATAGAGAACGATATAGGAAAACTCAAAATTGTGAGGTAGTAGTCGAAGGAAGTCATGAGGATGATAACATTAACTTCTACGGAATTGTGGAAGATATCATAATGTTAAAGTACGTGGGGGGATATATGGTTTGGTTATTTAAATGTAATTGGTGGGATATCTCAAATCTTAGGTTAGGAGTGCGTAACGATGATTATTTTGTGAATGTCAATACATCTCGCACATGGTATGAGGATGATCCATTTGTTCTCGCTTGCTAAGGGAATCAAGTTTTTTTATTTAGATGATCGGGAGTACGGAAACCCATGATGGGTAGTGGAGAAGTTTGCACCTAGAAATATATATGATTACATTCCAGAGGCAGGTGAACCTTCATAAGAAGTTAATAGTCCAGCAAATGAAAAAGCATATCAAGAAAATGAAGTAGGCATCAATTTATTTGTTGATCTCAGCCAAAATGATATAGTCCTATTGCGTAGAGAAGATGTTCAACCCAAAATAATTGAGGGTGAAATATCGGAAGAAGATGAATCAGCTGAAGTTTCTAGTGAGGATGGGGTGATTGGTCTAGCAAAACGGATAGTGAATGAATTTCAAATATGAATTTTTCTAAGTATTACTCTTATAAATATCTGTAACGTTTGTTTGAATAATAATTTGTTACAATTTCAAATAGATATGCCTCATAAATGCAAAGCAACATATGTGCCATCCCTATCCATTACTGATTTCCAATGTGGTTCACCTGCCATGAATAGTGAGCCAACACCACCAGACTCAGAACAAGGTATTTTATTAAATTAAATAGCACATTTTATGCTCAATTTATGATTATATCTATAAAATAATTTAATTTAATTAAAATACATGTTTTTATTACTATATATATAGCTGTTGTAAGTCAGCGCCGAGGTAGAGGCACTACGATGGGTGTTTGCATAGAGAAAGTAAGGAGAGGGTAAAATTAAAGTTGATAATCTTGATGATCACACCGGTGGCTCCGGAGATTCGGCAGCGTGGCTTGCTTTTTATGTTGGTACGCTTACTCGCACGTATGCACCAATTGCTACATGCTCTTGGTCTAAAGTTTTTCAAAATGTGAAAGACCACATCAAAAATCGTTGTTTGGTAATAAATTATATCTCAAGCAATTAAGTATTATTCATGATACTTTCAAGTTAATTTGTATTTATACTAATTGTTTATAATTATTAAAAGGATGAATTTGAGCTTAATTCTGGCCGACGAGAGGATCGATTAAACGGTTGAGGAATTAATGTCGAATGCATTCTAGAGGTACAAAGGTCGATGACATGCACACTATAAGAAGTTCAGTATTACAATAGAGGTGCGCCAAAATCTAGTCCAAACAATGTCATCAAACGAATGGTAGAAGGTTTGTGATATATCTGAATATCCTACTTATCAGGTAATCTCGTTGCTATCTTTTTTTAATAGTATATGATAGATGTATTAAACATATAGATATAATATTTTTTTTAGTAACGGAGTACTATGAACAAAGCAAATAGATCAAATTTAAAGATACACAATCAGGCGGATTCTCTATATTTTCATCGTTTGTTTAACAAAATGGTAAGTTATTCTACTCCATGTTAAATATTAACATATAATACACTTCTGATTTAAGTTTTAATATATATTTTCTTTTTGTAGAAAGAAGAAAGTCCTGCTGACTATGATCTGACCCAATTGTATGCAAAATCACATAAAAATGTGATGTTGTTTGGACTAGTCCCGAAGCAGAGGCAAATGATGTAAGTTTAAGTTTCTTTAATTCTATTGTGACTATATATTTTTGTTATTTATACTAACTAGTATGTTTTTATTTTTGTAGGATAAGATGATATCTCTTAAAGAAGCTACTGCGGATCCATCTGATGCATCATCTGTTAACGATGCTCAGATCCTTTCTCAAGTTCTTGGATCACACTCTGGATATTTGAGGGGTTTAGAACGTTGTGTTAAGTCATTCTCAACATCATCATCCTCTTCTCGAGCCAGATCGAATGACGACAAGACTAAGCAATTGAAGGAAGTAATAATTGAGATAGAACGATTGAGGTCTAAGGAAAAAGAGTTGCTAACCCGATTAGATCAAGTAGCAGATCTTGAGGCGAGCTTAGAAGAGAACATGTAGAGGAGATTGGAGATAGAGGTACAAAAAGTTGTGCTTAAACAGTTACAGTCAATTATGTCACAAAACTCTATACCACCATCACAATTGTAAAAATTAATTTTTTTCTTTTATTTTCTTTTTATTATTATGTTCCAAAACATTTGAACAATTGATGTTTGAATTACAATTTGTGTAATACTAGTATGATATTTTTAATTAGTTAAATTTTGTTCTGTATGATTCAAACCGTTCAAACGATAAATAACCAGTTCGAACGGTAAATTACCATTTACAAATCCATTCGAATAAAAACAGACCCATTCGAACAATAGATAAGAAATACAGTTCAAACGGACATAATTTAAACAAAAGGCATTTGAATAAAATTTAACCATTCGAACACTACTTTCGTTCGAACAGTATCAAATATGATTATTTGTTTGATTCCAAATTTTATTTTGTTCGAGTGCACGGGTCGGTTCGAACTGAAAAAAAATTCCATTCGAACAATTTGTTGAGATGAAATTTGTTTGTCTCAAAAATTTTTTTCCATTCAAACAGTTTCAACCGGTTCTGCCAAATTTCGTCACTAAAAGTGATTTTTTGAGACAAAATTGAATTTCATCTCTAAAAACATTTTGAGTCTTTTAGAGACAAATTAGAGATGAAATTTTTTCATCTCCAATTCTTTTTTGGGACGAAATTGGAGTTTTTTGAGACAACATTTTTTTATCTCAAAAAATCATTTCTCTTGTAGTGCGTGTATATATATATATATATATATATATATATATATATATATATATATATAAATATTCTTATTGATCAACCACATGCATGGTCAACATCAACATGCAGCATGATATCCCCTCGTAAGTTTCATCAATTAATATTTAAACATCTAAACTTTTATTTAAAAATATTAATTCTAAAGCTTTAATTGCAACCATTAGTTGTATATTTTCTAATTTTATTTTACTTAAAAAAAATAATATTTATAATCGTGAAATGTGCAAGCGTTGCACAGTTTTTTTGAAAAAAGTGAGTAAATAAGATACTCATATGATAAAAAAATTAATTTTTTAATTATAGACCATACTTTTTTATAAAAAAATTGAGTAGCGCTTACGCACTCTACCACTGTATCTAACATTGCTCAAAAAAGATATTCTCATTCCACAGATATTCAAATTATGCAAACTTAGTTACAGATAATATTTTCTGCTCGATAAATTTAGCTAGCTATTCATATACTTCACGCGCGGTGGTAGGTCTACAACTACATATTACTTAAGTTGACAAATGTATCATAAAAAAATGTATCCTGATTAATTAAAAGACGCATGTATGTACATCCCACAAATTTCTTTCAAGAATTTCAATAATTCTTTCAACTAAAAATGTATCCAGTAGACTAGCGGCAGTGCAGCACCGTGGAGGGAGGGGCACGCTGTGGAGGCACACGGATCCAACGAGATCCAAAGAAAGAGAGAGAGATATTCGACGGCAGGGTGAGAGGGCTGAGGGAAAGGCTGGGGGAGGACGGGTTGGTTGGCCGGCGAGGCTTGACGGCATGCCTGTGGGCTGCTCACGCTGGCTCGCGGCGTCGTGCCATGGAGAGAAGTCGAGGGACGCGGCTAGGTTGGCTTGAGCAGAAATGATGGCGTCGGGCAAAAAGGGTGAGGGAGGATCAGAGGTGGAGGGGCTGGCGACGTCGGGAGGGTGATTGTTAGGGACCCCGGTCTTGTCCCTAAACATTAAATCCGTGAGCTTGCCTTGGTGATGATGGTGACCGAGTGTCAAGCCTTCTTGCTTGGTCTTGCACGTATAATGGCAATGATGGGTTCCTAGGTTGATGAATGTATAGTGTTTAGTGATGGAAATGATGATGATGATGATGAGTTCGGGTGATCTAAGTGGCGAATATGCGTGTTTGATGCAATGTGGAACGGCTTATGGGTTGCCCTTGATGTTGGGCCCTTTTGGATGATGTTTAGGGTTGATATGATGAAGTTGGGCTAGGGTTTGAATGGTGGCTAAGGGAAATTTCGAGATTTGGAAGAGTTGGCTTAGGGTTGGAGTGTAGGATGAGATGTTAGGGTTGGAAGGATGTTGTTGGATGAGGCTAGGACTCCTTGATTGATGAGTCACTTTGGGAAAGATGGGAATTAGGTTAAGGATGAAGATGAGTTGTGTTTGAATGGGTCTAGGGTTGTTCCTTGAGTTTAGGGATTTGGAGATGGAAGATGGGATTTGAATATGGCAAGATAGGATGATAGTCTTTTGATTGATTTGAGTGGTTCTAGGGAATGAGTGGTTTGAGGGATTGGATATGGAAGATGAGATTTGATTGTGGTAAGATAAGGAAGGTATGATTTGAATATGGCAAGAGGTGGGAAGTCTTTGGTTGGCTTGGGAGATTCTAGGAATTAAGTGATTTTAGGGAAGTTGAGTAATTGGAGGGATTGAGATTCGGTTTTGGCTATTGAGGTAAGTCTTGGTTGGCTAGAGATATTGTAGGGATGGAGAGGTTTAAGGGATTGACAATGGGTTGGCAATTCCTTAAATCAAGGGATATGGATTTGGAAGATAGGTTTGGGATGATGGGTAAGGTGGCTAGGGTTGATTCTAAATGGTAAGAGGCATGTGAGTTGTTGGGAAGTTGGTGTTTGGCTAAGGCAAGGGATGGATTTCGAATTTGGATTAATTGGAAGATGGGTTAAGGATTCCTAAGTGGTAGGAATTACCTTATGGGAGTCTAGGGTTAAGTTGGATGAAGGGTGGCTAGGGTTAGGTGGAATGCGGAAGAAGGCTAATTTAGGTAAGTGGTCAATATGAAAAATGTGGGATTTGGCTAGGTCAATGTAAGATTGAATGAAGGATAGATATGGGGTGATTAGGGTTCCTAAAGTTTAGGAATGGCTTTGGAATTGGTAGGATTTGTGGGATACAAGGGTTTCGGCTAGGGTTATTGTGTATGGTTGAGGCTAATTATGGTAGTGATGACAATTATGGAAAGTAGGGTAAACACTAGGATTGGTCGAATAGTGTATGTGGGAAGATCAAAATGGATGGAAGGAAATTTATGGATGAACACTATAGATGAACAATATGGATGAACACGCATGCACATTCAAGAACACAATGGTGAATAACTTCAACACCAATTCTAGAATGCACAAAGATGAATGGACTCAACAAAAGAATATGAAGACTTTTTTTTTTATGGTTTATATGGGTATTTTGAGAAATCAAAGAATACTAAAATTGAGACTTAGGATGTCTTTGATTTGCAAGAAAGTAAAGATGAACAAGATGAAAAATATTAGAACAAACACGAAAATATAAGAACAATTTATTTTTAGATTTTTGAATATAGAATGGAAAACATAAACACAAGAAGATAATTGAATCAACACCTATTCAATGAATTGCAAGATGATGAAACAAAGATCGATAAAAGGATAGATAAATAAATCACCATTGATTCACGAATTGCACAATGATGAAATAGGATAGATTGAATCACCACCTATTCACGAATTGCAAGGTGATGATCCTCTACTAGGGATTCACGAATTTCACCCAAGTAGCCCAAGTGCTAAGCACCGAAAAGTGTTCTTCAAGAACACACCCAAACCGTTCCACAAAGGAAAAATGTCAAATGATCAAAGATGTAAAATGAAATGCCTAAGGGTCCTATTTATAGAGATTGCAAAGTGGAAACCCCCAATAGGTCCCTTGAAATATAATTAAAAATAAATAAGGATAAATAAATGATATGGTCTTGCATGGCCAATATGGCTTGTGATATGTCTTGGCCCTTGGTTGGCCTTGGCTAGCCTTGATCTTGGAAGTAACTCGATCTTTGTTGTCCATGCATGCCTAGGACCTTGTCCTAGGGCGGTTTTTGATGAGGTCCCAACAGTGATGCCGGTAGGTAGCGGCAGCGGCTTGCTGCTGTGGAGACGTGCGAGAGAAGGGAGGGTCTCACGGGGGAGGGGGTGTCTTTTGGAGGGGAGGGCAGGAGAGAGAGAGAGAGAGAGAGAGAAGAAGAAGAAGAAGAAGAAGAAGGAGGAAAAGAAGTGTTTTAGGCTGAGTTTGGGTAACGAAGTATTCTCAACTATTTCCAACTATTTTTGTACGGGTAAAGAGACTTCACATGCCAAATGCAATTGTTACACTTCTGAGTAGTTTTCAAACACTTCGAGCAAAATCACTATGAGCTCGAGAGAGAGTTGCGGTCATGCGAATTCCAATGTGCGACAGAGAGGGAGAGGAAGGTTCGTGGTGGCTTGGTTTGGGAGAGGTGGTCGCCGGTGCGAGGTGGTGGAGGTGCGGTGGCCTGAGTGGCTACGTACGGCGGCGAAAGTGCACAGAAATGGGTAAAACCCATTTCGGTTGGGTTACTGCAAGGGAGAGAATCGGCTGCACGTGGGGGAGATCGGTGGTGGGGGAGATGGTCGCCGGCGTGAGGGGGAGTCGCCGGTGGTGGCGGTGAGGCTGGGTGGCCGCGTATGGCGGCGCAAGTGGAGAGAATTGGGCCATACCCATTTCGGTTGGGTTACCGCATGAGAGAGAATCGGCTGCGCATAGGGGAGTCGCCGGCGTGAGAGGAAGTCACCAGTGGTGGCGGTGAGGCCAGGCGTCGCATGGCGGCGACCAAACCAGCGGAAACCCGTTTCGGGCGTGAGGGAATGGGGCAGAGGAGAGAGAGAGAGAGAGAGAGAGAGAGAGAGAGAGAGAAAGTGAGGAAAGAGAAAAAATACTATAATATAAAAATAAATAAAATCATTATAATCTAAAATAAGAATAAACAAATTATTATAATATTTGTTATTATTATAAAATCACTATAATATTTATGGGACCCACATTTTTTTTAACCACCTATCCAAAAGTCAACAACTCAACATACTTCATACATCCAAACAACTTAAAACACTTTCAATGGGACCTACAAACTCACTCCAATCTCTACTCACAACTATTCAAAACACTTCTCGTCATCCAAACTAGGCCTTAATTTCACAAGATTAATTTCGGCAATAAAATGCCACCGCAAATACTAATATTCCACAAAGGAAAAATAATTATGGTAAACATATTTGCGGCGATAAAAATGCGCCGCAAAAAGTCAATCAGTTCGTCACAAAATCGAATTTCCCACAAAAGTAAAGGTGTTACGGTAAAATTATTTTCGGCGAAGATAAATCGCCGCAAAAAATTCTTTTTTCCACGAAATTTTACTTACCAACAACATCTCATGGTAAAAGGCTAGTTTTTTTCCCACGAATTATTTTCGTGTCATTAACTAATTATTTGCCACGAATGTATATCTTGAAAAAGAAATTTATGAGAAAAAGTCATATTTGTTGTAGTGTCAATATATAAGACTATATATGATTGTAAAATTAAAATCATGTGGATATTTCTTAGGATATACCAATCAACTACATTTTGCCTACACGTACGAGACAAGACGGCGCATCTATTGCTACATAACGCGTAACCAAACAAACTCCAAATATATATTTATATATATATGTGTGTGTATATATATATATATATATATATATATATATATATATATATATATTTATATGAGCTTCAATTGGACGATATATTAAAGAGCACAATTAGATAATGACGAAATATGTTGTCGCCTAACTGCACAAACGATAATTATGCTTTGCGTTTTTTTTCCCAGAAAACAAAAGTGGGTTAGGCATTTTGGGATTCATGAACTAGAACAAGCCAAACCTAAGTTGTCTCATCATGTTATCATACTTTGTCAAACATTGTATTCCAAAGAAATTACAGTGTCATTTCATTTATTTTGTTTATTTTATGCTTAAAGTTCTGTGCAAACCGACGATTGGACTTGGAGAGTTCTACTTCTTATAACTCAAAAAACTTCGCCTCCACTCGGTACATATCTCTTAGCTATATATATATAGATAATAATATATATAGCTAACTTTTTGAACATTGGTTTTACCGAAATTTAACTTAACTCGTTTAGAGTGACATGGCGCAGAACCGGATAATTTTGGTTATATCCTTATCACAAAGTTTAAACTGTCAAAGTGACTGCTTTGCCGTCTAGTAGAGTGCAGACATTTCAACTTTGTCTCAAATGGAAATGATATCATCGAAAACCTTTGTCTTTCTCACTTGAAGAAGTAAAACAAATTTAGCATAAGACAACTTTGGTTGCACAATATATAGACTTCCACTCAGCTAGCTCCTCAACATCAGGCAATAAGATCAGTTGTCTGCCATTATTGTTTGTTAAGTACTGAGCTGAGAGAACTGAGAAGAAATCTAAAATGGAGATGATCGCAGTGAAATCAGCTATGAGCCAATTAGGAAGCCGTAGTCGCGTGTGCATGATTGAAGGTGATCATCATGCTTTGGCTAATAAGTGCGTCAAGAGGAGGCGAAGATCAGATCCCTCTGCAACTGCTGCAATAAGCTGCATTAATAATGATAATAATCAAGGGGACCAACCTCAGAAGCAAGCACAGGCTGAACAATCCACTACTACTACTACCAGTAGTACTGGCGTGAAAAGAAGTTCAAGATTTCGTGGAGTCAGCAGGTTCGATATAAAAATCTATTTCTTAAGATACATACATGTGTGTGTGTGTACGTAATAGAAGCTAATATATGGCTGCATGCAACACCAGGCATAGATGGACTGGACGTTTTGAAGCTCATTTATGGGATAAGGGGTCCTGGAATCCAACCCAGAGGAAGAAGGGAAAGCAAGGTCAATCACTTCTTGTCATCTTCTTCTTTTAATAAATTCTGATGTTACATATATATGTCCGTCTTGATTACTTAAACTTTCTTTACTCTACTGTTTGCATATTGGAATTGCCGCATGGAGCAGTGTACCTAGGTGAGCAGCTTTATTGCTAATTTAAATTACTTTGCCCATTTAGAGAGACTAGATTTTTAGGCACTGACCTTTGTGACATTGATAATTCATCAGGAGCTTATAATGAAGAAGAATGTGCTGCAAGAGCATATGATTTGGCTGCCCTCAAGTATTGGGGAACATCAACTTTTACCAATTTCCCGGTAACAATTATCAACATGAATTTTGAAAAACTTTGTTTCTTTTTGTTAAAAATAAAAGCAATTAGGGACCCATTTTGTTTAGTCTTTTCTCAACTCAGGTGGTCTGGTACGATATTTTTGCAGCTATCTGATTATGAGAAAGATATTGAGATAATGGGGACTGTAACAAAAGAAGAATACTTAGCCACTTTACGAAGGTACCTCTTCTCCTTTTAAAAACTACTTCCCTCAACAAGTTTCCAATAATATCGAGAATGTAATTGGCTTTATATTCGTTTGTAGGAAAAGCAGCGGTTTTTCAAGAGGTGTATCCAAGTACAGAGGAGTTGCAAGGTAATCTAACTTTCCAGAATTATGAGTTTATCATTTGACCCTTATACACACGCACACACACTATACCCGGCTAACAAAGAACCAATTCATGAACTTTTTTGGCAAACTGCAGGCACCATCATAATGGGAGATGGGAAGCAAGGATAGGGAGGGTGTTTGGAAACAAATATCTCTACCTTGGCACTTATAGTGAGTGAAACCCTCAGAATCTCTTGTTTTCTTGTGGTTTTATAGGGCTGCATGAATTTCAAACACAGCAAATTAATGGCTCCATAGTTGCAGAACAATGAAGTGCAACTGGTTTAGGATATCTGATGTCATAATTTTTGTAGGTACTCAAGAGGAGGCTGCTCATGCTTATGATATAGCAGCAATAGAATACAGAGGGATTAATGCAGTAACCAACTTCGACCTGAGCACATACATCAGATGGCTGAGACCAAGTCCCAATTCTTTTGCTTCCCAAGAACAAAAGTTAAGCGTAGAGTCTCAGCCTATGGGAGTTTTCTATAACCCCACTCCAGGCAAGGGACCATCCGAGCACTCCAATACCTTAACCAGAGATGGAGTGGACACCCTTAGAAAACAGGACGTTTTCCAAAGTGAGAAACCCATTAGTCCTTGCACCTCTTCATCGTCCCCAACTGCACTTGGCCTTCTCCTAAAATCTTCACTATTTAAAGAGCTCATGGAGAGGAGTTTGAATGCCACTGAAAAAGAAACTGAAGCAAAGGAGACAAAGTTGCCTCTGTATACAGGAATTGACAATGAAGTTGGGGGGAACTTCTGGCAATGAAACTGGTAATAACTTGCTTAAACGTGTTGTGCTGAAGGCCATGCGTTGGCGTGGTTTGGAGTCTCCAGATGAAAAGTGCATATTGCATTTTTGTCAGCACTTCTGGAACGGTACCTTTAGCATGATCCCTCACTAACAACCGCTACGCTTATGTAAAAGCCTTCACCAATTTTAAGAAGGCATGTGTATTGTGCTTTCTGGTTGTGCACCATAGATTACCTCTCGTTAAATAAAGCGACTTGTGGGTGCGTTGGGAAATTAAGTGTAACCGGTTCTATCAACACTTTAAAATAAAGCGATTAATCTGCTCTTTTTTCTTTTTTTATTTATTTCTATTTTAAAATGACAGAATCAAGGCTAAGCTTTTAAAGCGGTGGACGGTGGCTTCTAGGGGTGTAAATTTAAATCGAAAAATCGGATCGAATCGGACCGGATTGATTTTACTACTTTTGAATCGGTCCGGTCTGGAACCGGTTTTTATAATTCATAAACCGGTTGGAACCGGTCCGGTTCCGATTTTAAGATTTTTTAGACCGGACCGGACCGAACCGGTTGATAAAAAATATATAAAAAATAATATTTTATATATAAGTTTTATACAAAATTAAAATTATACAAAATATTTTATATATATTAATATATAAGTTTTATATATAATGTATAATTATATGTGAAATTTTTATATATAATTATATATCATATATGAAATAATTTCATATCATAATTTATAAAATATAACATAAAATATTAATTTAAATATGAATATATGTAATTTGTTTGATCATATACTATTAATATAATTATATATAAGATAATGTTATTATAAAATAAAAGTTTAATCTTAAAAATGAAAATATAATTAATCATGTATTATATAGCTATACTACTTATAAAAAAAAATGTATTATATATCTATACTAATATATAGTTTATCACTAATACTAATATATAGTTATACTAATATATAAGTTTATAACTTGTACTAATAATCTAATATAGACTATAGTTATAATTATATTAATAGTCTAATATAGATTAATAAAAGTATAATAGATTTTTTTAAAACAGTTTTTTTTAAACATATTTTTAATGACAAAATGTCAAACTTACATTTAAAAAAAACTGGAAAACCGGACCGGACCGGTAAAACCGGAAGTACCGGTTTAGGAGGGTAACCGGGGCGTAATCGATTTTGAAAAATACAAAACCTGTCATACTGGTTCGGTCCAAGATTTTGTCTAAAACCGGACCGGACCGGACCGGTTACACCCCTAGTGACCTCCCTGTGGCAAATTTCTACATGAATAATGCCCCATTTAAGATTGGCATCCCAATTGTACCAACATTTTGGAAACAGATTGATAATAGCTCATCAGGTCCGCTTTGCGACGGTTCGCTGTTGCTAAACCATTAACAACGTCCAATAGAAGTCCTCTACGTCAGCAATCCCACACAAAAACCATAAGGATCAACACACTGGATGAAATCAATATTTTTGCAAAAAACACAAAAACCACAACCTCGGTCTGAAGAGTCCCTCACAAACTTCAGACCGCCGCTGGCTACAAGATCTGTCGCCCACTGCCGGGTTTTGTGTCACCCATCAGTTCCGTCGCCACCAGCTTAGTTACCACCTATTTCGTCGCCACCTGTTCCGTCGGCCACCAAATAACAGACGCCCACCAATTATTTTTCTAGGAATACTCCAAACGAGATTGGAAATAGAGAAAAACCTGTATGACTTTTTCTGCCTAACTGTAGTTGCCCATTTGAGTTCTAATGAATACAAACGTAGCTTTCAAGTTAAAAGAGCGTTTGGTGAGAAGTAGCTGTGAATGTGTTCACTTGGATTTTCTGAGAAGGGAAGCTTCTATATTTATAGCAGATAAAACACCCTTATGAGAACATCCATATTGAATTCTCCATAAAATTTTTCATAATTTAATCAAAAAGTACATTTTTAAAATTTTTTTTCTAAATTTTACATATCTTTCAAAATAAAAAAATCTTCACAACCTCTTACTATTCATCCACACTCTATACAGCACATTTTTTTAATTTTTTCTTTTATCAAATATTTATTATATGAATAGTGAATAGAAAATTTAAAATAGTTTAAAAAGAATTAACTCTAAAAAAATTTTAAAAAAATATTAAAAAATTTTAAATTTTAAAAAAATGTGGAATGTGGTGGAGGTTGTGTAGCAAAATCTCTTTAAAAAATCTTCTACATCTCATTCCCCATCCCAATCTATATTCTATTAAATAATATTTCTCTATTCTTTCTTTATTATTTTTTTCTCTTACTTCCATTTACAATCTTAATTACTAACTCTTTTGTCTTATTATCTTCTTTTCAAATATCACATTATATTGAATATTTATACGATTTTGAGTACCGAATACAATATTATTTTTTAAACCGAAATCCGTATTATAAAAATAGTAATTTTTTTTAATATGTGCATTTTCTAACGGTACATTTTGAACTCCTACCACCAACGGTATCATTTTCAACTCCTGTCTCCAACAGTAATATTTTTTGTCTTTTCTCCAACGGTAACTTTTTTTTTATCTTCTCTCAAACAATAACATTTTTTATCCTATATGTAACGGTAACTTTTTCCTTTATAAATACGCATTCTGCTTACACTCACATTCTTACAAACTCAAGTCTCATTTGATCTAAAAAACTGAAATTCTCGTGTCTCCCTTGATATCTCACTCCTTTCATCAAATGGCTCGTACATTCTTTCGCAAATTACTCACATACTTATCCTCTGAAAATGAGTTGGATGTTGTTCTTAATGACGAAGCCAAAAGATAGTCATCGAGGCATCATGGCAATTGTCAACGCCGTAAGTTCATTCGATGTGATCATATTCAAGGGCACTAGCGCCTTTTTCGCGATTATTTTGCAGAAAATTCAGTATATCCCTCGAATCTATTTCGAATGAGATTTTGGATGAGCCGTCCCCTATTTCTCTGTATTTTAAATGAGGTAGAGTCTTACAAACCGTACTTCGTCTAAAGAAGAGATAGTGCTAGAAAACTTGGTTTATCTTCTATGCAAAAAATAACCGCAGCACTTAGAATGCTTACGTATGGGGTTACTAGAAATTTTATAGATGAATACATACGTATTGGTGAAAGTTCCGTAATGAAGAGCCTTAAAAAATTCTCTGAGACAATAGTCAGTGTTTTTTCAGATGACTACTTGCGGTCACCAAATGCCAATGATATTAACACTTGTGAATTAATCCGCACTACAACACCATCATCACAACGTAATAACAGCCCCCTCCCCTGAGAGATACGAAATACGGCAAAGAAACCCAACAACACGGAACAAATTATCCATGGAAAGAGCAATGAAACATAATTGATTTAAGGAACCTAAATTTACATTTTTTGGATATTATGAAATTTACATAATTGGTTTGAAGCCATGATGGACCGATGTATAAGGAGTTTACATATTTGGTTTGAAGTCATTTGAGTCTACATGAGTTTATATATGAGTTTAATGAAACTGATCTCGAGCACCTTGTCTATGTACTACTCTATCTCTAGCTAAGTATACATTTCTCAAAATACCATAGGCTATGTGAACCAACCAAAATTGACATTTTTACACCAACAAAATTCTATTTATAATACCCATTCATTCTCAACCCAAAATAATAAAAGAATAAATTAAATTCAAGCTTGATATTTTGGTGATGAAACCAAAATCGAAGGGGCTATCCAACTATGTTTGAAGAATTTAAAACCTATATATATCCTCAAGACAAACTTAATTTTAAGCCTTTCTTGTCTCTAAAAATCTTGACAAAAGATTTTAATGTTGCTGCTTTTCCTAAATGAAAATATTGAAGTAGTGAAAGTGGAGTTCTATTATAAAATGCGCCAAAACAAAATATCTACCCTCACATTAAAACTTACCCTTTGTCACAATATAATCAACTCTCTTCAAAATTTAATTTTTTTTTCTTATTCCTTTCTTTTGTTGTGAATATCAAGCACAGAAAATGAACCAATTAAAAAAATATATATTTCCCAAATCAAGAAAAATGGGACATTAGATGGAAAAACAAACAAAAATTGCCCAATTATTCACATGGCTAAGAGCCCAACAATTTGGCAACACCAGTCCAAAGCAGATTGATGAATCAATAAATTTTTACCTACAAAATATTTGGTCACAACCCCAAAACCTCAAGGTGGAATAAAAACCCATCCCAAAACTAAAATAACAACCATACAAATCTAAAAATCAATTGAATGAAACAAGTTTATCACACACAATATCATTCATCTCCTCCATCCAACTCAACGTAGTGATAAAATACAAACAAATAAATGGCAACGCAAGCTGAAATGAGAACCGGTTTCCTCAAACAAAGCCCAAAATGAGAATGACTAAACGAGAGAGTGACCAAAAATAGGATAAATTGAACCATCTGAAAGTATAAAAGATTTTCTTAGCAGCCAAACAATTCGTATGTAAGATTTTCTCGACAGCCAAACAGCGAAGAGCTCGTCCACGCAGATTATCCATCGCATACTTACCTTGATCATGGTGAAAATTTTCAAGAGAGAAACAGAGAAGCATTCGGGATAAGAAATGAGAAAAAAATTTCGAAAATGAGGGAGAGGGGCTGTGAATCTTGGTGTTGCGAAATCAAAGCATCAAAATCTTCAGCAAACTGAAAGCAAAACTTACAAAATTTGTCGATGGATTCGGGGCTGCGATCAATGTTTTGAATATCGTACCGGATGCCGTACCGGTGAAGGCACTGGAACGAAATATTTCGGTACCGATACCGTTTCGGGATAGTCGATATATAAATAAATTATATATATAAATTATATTTCAAAATAATAGTCTATATATGAATAAATTATACATAAATACATAGATATATAAATTATAAATAGCCTAATCTGAATTAAGGGTCAAAAAATGAGCTTATAGTTTGAAAAAATAAAAAAATTAAGGGCCGAAATATCGGTCGATACAGACTGAAATATCGGCCGGTATGAAACAGACAGTGTACCTGTATCGGACTAGTGGCCGGTACGAAAAATACCGGCCGGTACGATACGAAACTCAAAACCCTGGCTACGATCGTTGATGTTTCGAGGGATGGATTGAGCCGAGGGAGAAGAATGCGGGACAGAAGAGCAACAAATGCGATGGGGAGCTACAGTCGTTCTCCATATATGGGAAACGACTGTAGATACTGTATAGTTAAACCGTAAAATGGGGAATCCAATGGCGAGGGATTTTTCTCCAAAACCCTAAATTGATCCCCAAATTATAGGGATAGATGGGATATGGGGACTTTGATGGGGATGCTCTGATATAATGACCCAAGGATGGAGAATCTGGAGCATTCAAGATTGTTAGAACCAATATGTGTGGATGGGATCAAATGGCCATGTTACTGTTGGCTAAAGAAAGCATATCTCTTGTGGTCTGTTGCTTTGAAAATTGACCGAACACTGTTGTTATGACTCTTGTAAACTTATATTGTAATCAAACGTGAAGGTAACTGATGAATGGAAATGAATATGAAAGTAATGAAGAAGATGATGAAAGCTACGGTAATTTCATAAATTGGATTTTTGAGGAATCCAAAACCTCCTAAAAGATCAAAGATCTAACAATTTTCTAGGTTTAGAATGATTCCCTCATTTTCCTCTTCCAGACTTAACCAGTGTGACCCTAACAGAATTACAAGTAAAATGACCAAACAAACCCCAAGTGACTTTTGTTAAAAACAACGTTTTAATGGAAAGCAATAAACTAAAACTACACCGTTTACATCGAAGACCCCTGCCTTACTTACAACGACACCTCATGCCCCTTTTCAATCCACATCGTTTTATACTCACTTTAAGTCATCCTCACTCTCGCAAACTTTCATTTGCCCTAGCCTTCATCTTTTTCGTATTCTCTTTCTTCAGAGCCAAGATTCCAGCTTTCCTCCTTCCTTGCACACAATCTTTTCACTAGAACCCATAACAATCTCCACAAGTTTTCCCAAGTGCTATCCTCCAAGGGGGCTCTAGCCCATTTAATCAAAGCTTTGGTCACGGCATAGTGGCCTTGCTGCCTTATGCGGCGTTCCAAAATAGCCTTAGGCTCAGGTATGATCTCTACCATGTCATTTGTGGGTGGAAGAGTAGGAAGGGGTTGAACTCGTTCTCCAACCTTCTTCTTTTAAGCAGTACACGTGAAAAATGGGATGGATCTTGGACGTGGATAGAAGATCAAGGTGGTAGGCCACAGATCCGAGCCGTTTGACCACCTTGAATGGCCTATAGAAATGGGGAGCGAGTTTAAAATTGTGGTGCACGGCCAGTGACTTCTGTCGATACGGTTGAAGCCGTAGGTAAACCCAGTCTCATTCCTTGTATTCCCTTTTTATTCTTTTCATCTCTGCATGCAATTTCATTCGGTCTTGAGCTGCCTTGAGGTTGTTCTTCAAAGTACTTGTATAAAGCCTTGAAATGTGATAGCTTGGTGGAACTGTGATAACTACTATTATACCACCACTCTGCTAATGGTAGTCATTGTCCCCAAGTCTTAGGCTTTTGACTCGCGTAACACCTTAGGTATCCTTCAGACTTCTATTCAAAACTTTTGTCTTTCCATCACTCTAGGGGTGATAGGCAGAGTTAAAATTGAGGATAGTGCCTTGGAGAACAAACAAACTCTTCCAGAAAGAGCTAAGAAACATAGAATCACAGTCTGAAACAATGGTTCTTGGAAACCCATATAACTTAAATACTGAAGTCAAGAACACTTGAGCCATACCCTGGGCCATGTAGAGATGGGAAAGTGCCATAAAATGACCCATATTTGGTGAATCTGTCCACAACCACATAGATAATAGTAGCTCCTTTGGAACTAGGTAGCCCCTCTATGAAATCTGAAACCCATATAACTTAAACACTTAAGTCAAGAATACCTGAGCCACATCTTGGGCCGTGTAAGGATGGGAAAGTGCCATAAAATGACCATATTTAGTGAATTTGGCCACAACCACATAGATAATAGTAGCTCCTTTGGAACTAGGCAGACCGACCCTCTATGAAATCCATAGAGATGTCGGTCGATGCTTGTTATGGTATGGGCAGGGATTGGAGTAGACCAGCTCGAGGGATTGGTTCATATTTAACAGCCTGACACACATCACATTCTCGCACCCATTTCTTTGTCTTTTTTCATGTTGGCCTAGTAAAAATCCCTTTTTGCTCTCTAGTATGTTTTAAGATATCCCGAATGCCTAGCCATAGGGTCAATATGAATGTAATCAAGCACCTTTTTAGTAAAAGGGGACCTCAATACTAACATCAGCCTTCCTTTCTTTAAAATGAGCCCTTGCATTATAGATATCCCCTTAGGAATTTCTTGTTGGTCCCTTGCCTTAGCAATCAGATCTGTGAACTCCTTAGACAACGGGTAGCTCTGTTTCAATTCTTCCACCCAGTCTGGTTTTGGAAACGTTATTTGAGCCAAAACCCCTTCTGTAAAGTAGCCATCCTCCCCTTTTCGAGAAAGAGCGTTGGCAACTCTATTCACCTGGCCCTTCTTAGATTCGATCTAAAACTCATACCCCATCAGTTTAGTGAGCCATTTTTGCTGGCTTCCATGCCGATCCTCTAATCTAATAAAAACTTTAAGGCTTTCTGGTCTGTTTTCACTATAAAGGATTGTCCCAATGGATAGGGGTGTCATTTTTGAATAGCCATCACCAAGGCCAGTAGTTCCCTCTCATACGTGGAGAGGAGAAAGCCTTTCCCTTCAACATTTTGCTTAGAAAAGTTATAGGTTGCCCAAACTGCATTAGTACAGCTCCAATTCCCTTCCCACTAGCATCACACTTGATGGTGATTGGATGCGTAAAATCAAGGATACATGGGGCTGGGTAACCACTTCCTTCAATTTAAAGTCATTCTTTTTCAAGAGGTCTGTTAAGGGGGCATCCGGCATGTCATGCCCTTTAATGAATTTCCTATAATAGCCCGTTAGGCCTAGGAAACCTCTCAAGGCCTTAGGGTTCTTAGGAGTGGGCCACTCAAATATAGAAATTACCTTGGCTGGGTCTACCCTTACTCCTTTGGTAGAAATAATGTGATCGAGATAATCAACTTCCACCACCTTTGAACCTGCACTTGGGCAGCTTTGCGTAAAGCTTATGATATTGTAGTAAGTCTAGCACCTATCTCAGGTGATCTAAGTGCTCCATCTAGCTACAGCTGTATACTAAAACATCATCGAAAAATACCAAAACAAATCGTCACAATAACGACTTAAATACATGGATCATTAGCCCCTGAAAAAGTGGAAGGGGCATTAGTGAGCCCAAAGGGCATCATCACTAAGAACTCATAATGCCCTTCATGAGTTCTAAACAAGGTCTTAGCTATATCCTCAGGCCCCACTCTTATCTGATGGTACCCTGACCTCAAATCTAGATTTGAAAACACTATTGCCCCACATAGCTCATCCACTAACTCATATATTACTGGAATGAAAAACTTATCATTTACTAGTATTGTTTGTTGGTTTAATGCACGGTAATCAACACACATTCGCCAACTTCCATTCTCCTTGTGCACTAGCGGCATCAGGGAGGAGAAGGGGCTGGAACTGGGTTTGATCACCCTAGTTTTAAGTAAATCAATCACTATTTTTTCAATCTCCGATTTCTTAAAATAGGGATAATGATAGGGTTGTTTAGAGATTGGTGGTGTATCCTCTTTTAGCACTATTATGTGGCCATGGCTTCTTGGAGGAGTAACCCCTGAGGCTCCTAAAAAATCCCTTTGACCTGTTCCAATAATTCCCTAATTTCTACACTGTCCACAACATTGTTCCCTTCATTTTCTTCCATTTGAATTTGTAACAAGAACCCCTTCCCTTTGGTTACCGAAGCTAACATTGCCTTACTACTCCACTCAATGGATAGTGGCTGGGGTTCCAGCCCTCTAAGCTCAATATTCCTGTCATCTTTCATAAATTGTATTGATAGTTTGGAGAAGTCCCAAACAATGGCGCCAAGAGTCTCTAACTAGTTCACCCCCAGTACAACATCACATCTGCCCAACTCAAGAATATAAAGAGAAGGGAAAAACTGAGTGCCTTGCATTTTAAGAAGGACTGAGTCATAGTGACCTTCACGCTGAATTATGGCCCCATTTGCCACCCTTACAACTAATTTTGTGGATTGGTTTACATTCAATCTAGCCCTTCTTGCTACAATAGGGTCTAGGAAGCTATGAGTGCTTCTCGAGTCCACTAGAATCACCACTTGTGCCCCACTGATCCTCCCCATCAACCTCATCATACTCGAGCTAGGAATTCCAGCTATCGCATTCAAAGAAATTTTAGGTGCCACCTTCACCGTTAGGCCCATTACTACTTCATCTTTCAACTGATTTTCCTCCCTTTTCTTTCCAGTTGGCTCATTTTCAGCCTTATCATACCCTTGCAACAAGTATATTTTTGGGGATTTACGTACATGCGATGGGTGCCACTTTTCGTCGCAATGGTAACATAACCCTTTTCTTCGTTTTTCATCCATCTGAGTTGATAATATTTTTTGTACGTGCAAATGGTTTGGAACACTTACTGCCCCTTTTAGCGGACTGTCCCCGTATGATGTATTACTGGCAACATGTAAGATACCCTTCTCACTCCATGTTTTGAGGCTCTTTTTGTGTGCTCATAAAATATTCTTCCTATATTTTGGCCAATCCAAAGGCCGCATTTAAGCTTACTATGTTGAGCATCCTTAATGGTAGGCGGATTTCATCTTTCAACCCACTAAGTAAGTAGCTAAGTTTGTGCACATCTGTAAGACCTTTAAGCCTGTTAGATAGTGCTTCAAACTGTGTTTTGTAAGCTGCCACTGTAGAGGTCTATTTCAACCTCGTCAAGGCCTCCATTGGGTCGTCGTAAGCAGTAGGACCAAATCTGATTTGGAGAGCTTAGGTAAAACCGAAAAAGTCTCCCAGGTAAAATGGCCACTATCTCATGCATCTTGATACCAGATAAGTGCCTCCCCATGCATGCGATATGAAGCCATTAATAAACGTTGTGCTGGATGTATTTGATGAATTTCAAAATAATGGTTTTCTTTAAATACCCAACCTATTGGGTTGTCCCCATCAAACTATGGAAAATCTAATTTAACACCCCTTGTTGATGCTCTTCTAGGTCATTTACCTCAAGGTCTCGGTCTGGTTTGTGTTCTGGTGCTTGTACCAGGTTCTGGTGTTCAAACATCATGTGTAGCATGTCAATGATTGGATTTACACGTTCCCTGAGCTCCTGGAGGGCATTCTTCTGTTCCTCTGATTTGCGTTGCTTGATTCTAATTTGTTTCATTCTAGTACATCTTGGACTTCTTTCTTCTCTCTCTCTCTCTCTCTCTCTCTCTCTCTCTCTCTCTCTCTCTCTCTCTCTCTCTCTCTCTCTCTCTCTCTCTCTCTCTCTCTCTCTCTCTCTCTCAAATCATATTATTTTACCAAATGGTCGATTATGGGAAGTTTTTGTGATTCTGATATTGCATATGTAGTGTTACCATATGAAACAATGAAAGAGAGAAAGTGGAGAACTGCCGTTTGTATATTTTACAAGATAAAGCAATGGATGCTGGGCTGGCATTTATTTCACGAAGTGTTTGATTTTACTAGATATTACCAATGATTTTACTAGAATCTCGAGGGTTACATCGGTGGCAGCGTCCCATCCTCTGAGTGTCACGGCTTCGAGTGTTACGTCGGCGACGGTAGCTTCGAGTAAGGAGGGTCATGAGGTTTCTAGTCTAGTCTAGGGAGGGGTGGTTTTCATGCTAAAGGATGGGAGACGGGGAAAAGGGGAAGGGGGAGATGGGAGACGGGGGAGACTCTAGAGAGGATGAATTTTGTTTCCGTGGGGCCATCTAATCTGATGCACATGGGAACTAAAATGGGAAGCCTATTTGTCATTCACCTATTGGAGGGCTGTTATTTGGGGTTTATTAGACAGCCGGTCAAAAGATTTCCTAATAGCTCATACCGAATCAATCTCCACATCAATTTCCATAGTCTCTCTAGTTACAAATTGCAGACTATATTGTCATTCGCACAACTTCGGGTAATCGAGCGGTACAAGCTGGCTAAAAAAATAAATTCAAACCATGGAGAAACATCTTTCTTAACAAGTTAAAAAAGAATACGGGTCAAATCTCATGCATATAGGTCGACACTGAGTTGGCTTCGCCCAAGACAATTAGACAACCCGATGGGTGTTTTATTCAGTTCATCGTTACATAGAAACAAGCTTTACAGCACCGATTAGAACTTATTCTTACCACATTCGAAGGGGGGAAAAAAATTCTATCTATGCGTGTAGAAATTAATACATGAAAAATCCCCAGAGTTGAAAAATAAAACCAAATTACATGCTGCACAAGTACATCGAGGAAGAACCACACTGATGGCTAGTTACCATCTCGTCTAGAAGTCTGTATTCAACACCTGGTAGAAAGCGCCCTGCGAAGTTACGAGCACAATTGAATAAATAGTTACAGAATATATATTTCAAATTTTCCAGAGGGAGGAGACAAAGCAAGCAAAGAACCAGAACCATATGGGATACATGCATGCATGTTTTATGGCATGAGAAACATCCGATCAACCAACATCATCTCTATTGCAAGCATGATAGAGAAAAATAATCCACAAATATATTTTTTGATTATGTGGAACCTCATAAAGCACCTTCAGACCTGTCCCCAAGGAGTAAACCCTGTCTACAAGAACCCACCCAAAAGAACCTTTTATAAGGTATTCTAGGGAACTCGTGTGGAATGAGCCCAGATGTTTGACCACTACGCAGCACCCTGATAGGCATCCACCAATGTATCCCATTGTCTTTCTGAGTCCAAAGTCCAAACTATCCAGTAGAATACTCCCAAAAGAAATTGGTCTTTCATGCTGAATTATGACTAAATAACCTTGTCATTTATTGAAGTGGAGAATGAGTTAGTTCACAATCCAGGAAGGCTTTAGCGATGAACCAGTGTTTCAAACATAAATCTTTTATGAACGGCAACCACCTAAGCTCAAGAAACAAAGACATGCATGAAGGTTGGTGCTTGGCAGTTGGCAACTCACTCTCTGAGAAACCTCAAAAAATAAATGTGGCTAATGACACAGATGTTACCAACGAAGCATAATATGGGGCTTCAGAAATGGCATGACTACATCAGACTAAGAACATTTAGACATTTATAGGCACCCTATTGCAATAGACTCCTCCCAAAAGCATGAGACTTTCAAGGAGACCCGTCGTGATGGGAGTGGGAGTGAATGCAGCAATAGTATGTAAATGGTGATCTTAAAAAATAACCTAGCAACAAAAGTTGAGGTTAAAAGTTCAATGATTTAATTATGTTGAATAATGCATTTATGAATACTAAAACACACTCATACAGATAGGATCCTTATTCTAAAATGCACAGGAAGGATACTAAAACGCACTTATAAAAATAATATACAAAAAGTATGTATCAAATGACTAGCAAACGATCATGCACGTCTGAAAACACACTTTCCTCTAGAAAAATCTACGCAGATGAAATGCAAAATCAAAACCTCAGCAGGGTTCTTGGCTGTTCTTCCAACCTATCAATACCATCTTGCACAATAGCATCCAATGCTGACCTATCTATACCTCCAGACAAACTGTCTACAATCTCTTTAAGACCCTGCAAGCAAATTAAGTGACAAAAGGTTCAAACAGAGAGGACACCTCTAACCAAAGATGCATTTTTTTAAGAAGATGCTGATAAACCAATTTTATTAGTAAACCCTCGTTTTTGGCCAAAGAAAACATTTAGTGTGTGTGTATACAAATACATACATACACACATATATATATGTATATATTTGCTAGGAAATTTTTTTGAGTGCACCAGGGCCCTAGTAGTTAGGGGTTCAAACCCCAACTATGGACCCCATGGTCCCTAAGGACAGGGGTAGTGCCATTCAGCCCAAGAGCATTGTCCTCTTACCATAGATACATATGACCAATAACTTAAGGAGAAGAATCCCCATGCCAAACATTAGGCAGTATAAAGTTTACAGGACTTCTCTGAAGATATAGCACGAGTACAAAGCAGGCATATGTGAGAGAGAGAGAGAGAGAGAGAGAGCATTTGTTACAGCAATACCAGAAAGAGAATGGGTTCTTTTTGCATTACAACCAGAATAACTGGTTTAGGTAGTGGGCTTGAGAACCAAATTAAGGAAATTATCAGGTACATTGAGTACATATAATTGAAAAACACATGCCCAACTGCAAAATATTAACTTCAAGAAAGTTATAGATCAGCAGGTAATATTGCCCCATTGAGAATTTCTGGACTAGGAAATACATGATAATCAACAGGATTCTTAGTAACGGATTTGAGCATTGCATCTCTATTTTGCTAATCAAGCAAACAGAAGAAAAAGGGTACAGAGGAACAAACCTTCATACTTGGAGTTTCTGTATATGTGAGTAAACTACGAGATTTTCCAGTAAGTTTAAGTTGTTCCTACAAGATGTTGAACAATAGTTAGCTTAGTAATCAGCTATGTGATAAAGCCCCTAGAGATGACTCTAACAACTCTGTAATAAGGAAAATGTTAAAGACAAAGCATTATAAATTCTGTATCCCATTCAACATAGGTTATTTTGCCTGTCAAAAGTTTATCCATAACCACAAAGCACAGAATATGTTCCTTGAAACGATCGCGAGATGACATCAGATGCCATTATTGCTGCTTTAAAGAGTTTCACGAAATGAACAAGGGCAGGATGATAGTAAACTCTAAATACAACATGATCGATTACTAGGATGGATATATTGCAAATAATCAGCTATTTGGGGAGCTCAAAGTTATAAAAAAAAAAAAAAAGACGATTTGAGCTTAAGCATTAACTACAAACAATATTTAAACAACTACTTGTTCAAACCTTGAAAACTTCGGGCATTACTCCTTTCTTTCCATCAACAAAGTTGCACAAATATAGAACACCTAGATTTGCTATATCCTGACACCATAAAATAATGTCAGCATCCCCTCGAGCAGATACATATGCAATCACAAGTTTAGGATTACCAGCCAATACCAATGCAACTCTTATATGAGTGGTGATTCATCCTCACAAGAGTAAGTTCAAAGCACAAAGTCATAATTATTTGCATCTCAAGAAACCATGAAATACACTTCCGGCTTAAACTAAGACATCACTTGGTTTACCTCAAAGAAACCCAAGTTCATCCTATTATTGATATTATTATTATTATTATTACTTTTTTGTATTGTGAAACACATCCAACCCATCCATGGAACATTTTGCAAGTATTCAAATTACCCAAAATGCATCAATGTTGCAACTGTCATTAATTTTAAACAAAGATTATTAACATTTCTTGCCTCAACTGGATTGGATTACCTGGTCTCTACCATAACAACAACCCCCCCCCCCCCCCCCCCAACACTAATTCCAACCTTTACAACAAATATATTAACAGGATTTGCAAGTAAAAAAGGTCTGTCAACTGGATTACCACTATAGGCAGATATCTTCTCTCCAACAGTACATACACAACTTAAAAAGCATCATTACTTATTTTCCATTTTTTCCTTTTTCAACTTGGGGTTTTTACTTTTTCCAGGCTAACATAAGAGTTGCAAACAGAAAATTTCAGGAGATGTTATAGCAAACAGTAGAATTCGTGTTAAAATAAGGCTTTTCATAAAGAGGACATTATGAAAGTCTTACCTGCTTATCTTCCAATGTACCTATCTTGCCATCCTGAAACAAAAATTAAAATTAGAATCAATTAAGAAAAGCAAGCGTCAGGCATGTGAGATATGTGTATATATATATAGGCGACTCCCTCTTCCCCAATTCATGAGAAAGGAAAGTTATAAGAAAACTATCTCCTTTTTCGTTCTTGGAAACAAACAGCCAAAAAAAGAATTCTTAGACACAAATTTCGGTTACTTCACAGTGTGAGCTTTGGGATAAAGGGAATAAAAATGTCATAAAGATTGCCGCTGCAAACTCAACCATACAAGACACTGCCAAACAATAAAAGTACACAAATTTCAAGAAACTCACCAAACCTTCCACCAATCTCTGTAGCTCATTCAAGTCATAGCCAATGTCAGAAAGTGACTTTTGAACTTCAGAAACCTGTTAACAAGTCGTTTGAGAATTAACTAGTACTCATGTTGAGATTAATTATCAAATTACAAGAAAGCAGGCAAAACTTTTTTTTTTATTTATTGGCATCGGGTGTCCAGGAACAATGTCCCGACTAATCCTAGGAGTGCACAGGCCCTCGGCAAGGAGTTTCCTGCAAGTGCACCTCGGGTAATTCAAGGGAAAAATCCCCATAGTCCGATGGCCCCTAGAGATTGTACCCAACGGGATTCGAACCTTTGAACTGGAGGCAACATACCCCCAAGCCCAAGGCCTTCACCACTTGAGCCAACCCATAGGGGTTAGAAAGCAGGCAAAACTAATCCCCATATTCATGAATGTATCATCAGAATCAACTCACAGTATTGTTTAATATATATATATATATATATATATATATATATATATATATTGTATCATCAAAATCAGCTCCAAAGCATTCTTTGCTATAGAAATGAATAATAACAAATGCACTCAAAGCACATACATCATTCTTAATTAGCTTTGAAATCTCATTCAGCTTTTCCATTTTATCATCCAAGTTTGCTATGCGCTGCGTCAAGTGCCTCTTTGTTGCCTGTTCAACAGAATAATTGTAAATACAATCAACATTTATAGACAACCATCAAATAATTCAAAGTAATTCACAAAGTAAATTGTCTCAGATAACATTCCCTCATTGAACTTAAATTACACAAATATTGATTCAACCTTTTTCTTTGAGCAAGGATGCGCTTGCACCTTGACTGACAAGATTGGAGGTGAAGTCGATTACCACAACTTCTCATTCTTTTAAGATTACCCAAAATTACACAGAGGAAGAGAAATAAATGCACATGTGTTGGGACAAACCCACACCATATCTACATAAGAGACTGAACAAATCTAATGGGTGGGTTGGGGGGGGGGGGGGGGTGGGGGGTGTGGAACTTGAAAAAAAAAAAAACTTATCAGAGAATGAAAAAAGTTCACCCAGAACATAAATGCTTACTAGAAGAAATATGCTTTTACATGGCATTGAAGCAAAACATGGTAGAAAATTTCAAAACCATTCAAAATATTGAGCAAGGGCATGCACAAGCTTGTTGCTCTCACTAACACTGCTGCATCCAATGTGCCATAATTGAACAATAAAAGAGGTTTACACATTATCTGAGACATAAAGTATACTAAAATACGCATAAAAGTTGCCTAATCAATGCTAATTTTTTTCAAATTACCTAAGTTACGGGCCTCTTTTCAAAAGCATATCTATACCCAGAGAATTTGTGTTCAGACCATATCAGTCAACCAAGTTGCAATCAGCAAACAGGAACTTACAGCAAGAGCCTCTGAAACATGCTCCAAATGCTTTGTCAAGTTTGAAACGGCATTGGCCATATTACGCTTTGTCACATACATAAGATCTGAGAATTTAAGGCCCTATTCATAAATGGAAAGGGATGAAAGGACAAATTAGTATCCCTATATAACAGTATGCTGGTCCCAGAAATTCACCAAAAGAATATCAAGGAAAAATAAATTAATTTGACAAAACTGTACACTTAAAAAGGTGCATAAACTACAGCATTAACGAGCACATACCTTCCACCACATGTAGCCATAACCCAACGCCCCTAAGGTAGCAGCTGGAACTATGAGAGATGTTAAGTTACCTGCAAGAAAAAAAGTGGAGGCACAATTGAACAACAACTACCAACAAGAATACAATCAATATGGATTGGAATGAAAATAGCTCATTAAGAAACATTAGTTTTAGCAAACTTGAACAAAAAGGAAAGCCATAATAATGCATTGAGAAACATGCGGATATATACAAAAAACTGAAGTCATAAAAAAGTAATAACTGTGAAACATAAATAGAATTTGTTAATGTATTTCTTGGTAAGTAAATAGCAATTGTTAGTGTAAATGATGGAGGATACCGATTTGACCACTATTCCCATTCAGAATAGTAACCTGCCGTGCTGAGGCTAGTTGTCGAACTTCCATTGCCAATCGGCGCACCTACCAAGTATTCAAGTAGCAATTGAGTACAATGTATATCTCAGTTCAAATATTTACATTAGACTGTTAGTTCATATTACCTGGGTCGCAATGGCATCAGAATATTCAGCATTGCCATCCGAGTGGTCCCCAGATTTTTCCATTCCCTTTACTAATGACTGTCAATACAGCAGGGCAATCCAATAAGATAAAGAAAATAAACAATTTTCAAACGTAATATGCAAAATGAAGATTATTTATCTGTGGAAATTTTCATTTCTTTCCCAACCTGGGTTCACCGTTTAGCTTTCATTAGATTGAAAAAAAAAAATTCCAAAACTAGACATGATCGCAAAAATCTGTTCAATCTTACAATTTTAAAAGTTTGAGAAAAGCAATCCAAAAATTGACATGATCGCAAAAATCTGTTCAATTTTACAAAAAATCAAAATGAGAAAAGAAATATCGAAGCATTTCCCAAAATAAAACACTATTAACACCCGATTGATATTATAAATTAAAAAAAGGGGTCCGTGTACAAGTAAATCACAGGAGCCAGTTGAACAAGCAGTCAAGTTAGCAGGATTTTTTACCCCAAAAAAACATAAAGAATACCTGAAGTTCTCCAAGAAAGTCCGAAAATTTACCGTTCTTGAGCATGATCGTGCCAGTGTATCCTACACAAAGAACACTCTCAAATCACAATAGCTCACAACTGATAGATACAGAGTGTTTAGATATATATAATTGGACGTGGTTGAGGAAAAGAAACGTTACCTGCTCCGACTAAGATCAGGATACGGGATAATGTCATGCCCGCTTGCATAGCCATGGCTGAGCTAGATGGTCCGAAGCCCTTACGAGAGAGAGAGAGTGTGTGTACGGACTACGGAGGTAATGCTTTCCGAGAGACCGTTTACAGTTTTTTTTTTTTAACACCGTTTACACTTGTTAGAGCGTGGCAATAACCTATCCAAATATTAATGCAAGTTGATAATTTGATTAGATGTGAAAAAATATATTTATATTAGACTAGCTAAAAGTCTAAAGTTTAAGACTTGAGCTACAACAAATCTCAACTCCCCTCCAAATATAGAGAGTTATTGTTCACCATTGAAACCTATATTTTATTATTTCATATACTTTCCCTCGTTCTTTTCTCTTTTTTCTTTCCATTTTTCTCATTTTTCTTTTCTTTTTTTCTCGAAATTTGTGAACAAAACCCATATCTCCATCTTGAGTCATTCGTCTTCTTCAACTGCAAGCACACTTCTCTCCGTCATGAGTCCACGTAGCTGTTGTTTTCCAGCCCAAAAGGTAATTTATCTTCCTCGCTTCTCTCTCCGTCTTCTCTGCTTAGATTTCCTCTCCCTCTTCTCTTTCTATTTTCTCCCACTTCCTCTTCATCAAGTGATTGATTTTGTGTGTTAGGGTTTGCAAGGACCAATCTGTCACAAGGTTGCACATTTCCTCCACAAACTGAACTTGAAAATCGTGATTTGGGTATTTCTGTATAACTAATTTGCGATTTTAGTATTTTGGTTTATGATTTGGGTATTTCTCTGTGGTCATGCGAATTTGGACTCAGGAAGCATGAACCATTTTTAATTTATCCATTTGCTTAGATTTTCTTAGTTTTTTGCATAGTGTGATTTTCTTGGGCAAATAAAATAAAAAGTGGTTTTTTGTTTCATGTTTTCTCATTGATTAGATCAGAAGGTCTATGTTAGTTTGGAAGTTATCATTTTTGGAAGTTGTTTGACTTGATTTGCTGAGAAAGGGTACTGAGGTTTTGTTTTAGTAAAATTCTGCATCTCTACTCCTTTTGAGGGCAGACAAGGGAGTTGTTTATTTACTACTGAAACAGGCAATGAGATTCCGTGTGGAGGGGTTATGCTAGCTATGTATAATTGGGTTCAAATAATGGGGGGTTTTCAATTCAATAAAGTGGGGAGTTGCTTTAATAAAAGAGACAACTAAAGATATTCCTTGTGTTCTTTAGTAAGGAAGACTGTGCAATGTTCTTTAGTCCTTTTTGTTGTGAGTGTTAGGTTTAGTACTTTGTGCATTTGTTTTAGTCGTAACTCCCTGTAATAGGTGTGATTGAGCTGCTAAAAATTACGTCTACTCCTTGATGAAATGATGAGCAAGATAATGACTAAGAACATAATGGGTTGTTTGACTAGATTCATCTGGGATATTTTTAGATCCCAATTCATCTAGGATCTTTTTAGATCTCTTTAAATTTTGGAAGTTGTTTGACTTGATTTGCTTGGAAGGTTGTAATTAGAGGTTTGGGAGGATGGGTTTCCTGCATTTCTGCAAACATTACTAGACTGAGTGAATTTGCTCATGATTACAACCTGCATTTCTGCAAACATTACTAGACAAAGTGAATTTCCTGCTATTGGAGAGTGATCATGATTAAAGTATCTTCATCTTCCATTATGCTAGTTTTGTTGGTTTGCATTTGTATCAATTCTAGAAAACCAAGGCAACTGGTATGCATTTATATTTGCTTTGCATTTGTCATCTCACTTAACTTTTAAAAACCAAGGCAACTGAAGTTGGAATATTGTGATTGTGCAGGAATCTTGTGAATTTGGACTTATACTAAATAACTTTTCTGACTCCTTGAAAATTTAATCTTTTTCAAAGATGGTCACACATTTTGATGATGACCTATTCTTCACCACTCTCTTACAAAGTGGAGGAGGAGGTTGTAATAACACCCCAACGCAATATTCTAATGTTGTGATCCAAGCAACCCCTAATGACGGTGAAAAGAGACATCATTCATAAAAAGTTTAAAGATGTGCATCTTTCACTGTTGAAGAGGATAACCTTCTCGTCTCAGTTTAGCTCAACATTAGCATCGATGCAATAAGAGGTACTAATAAAAAATCCACTTAAATGTGGGAAAGAATTACCAGATTTTATCATGAATATAAAAAAACCAAACATTGCTGACTGTTCTCAAGGCTCATTGATGAATCAGTGGTTCATGATTCAAAAATAGATAAATAAGTTATGTGCATATATAGCACAGGTAGAGTCATTGCATCCGAGTGGTGCAACCGAACAAGATAAGATATGTACCATTTTATTTTAATCATGAATTTATGTTGGACTTATTTATGAACTAATAAATATTCCTTCACCTTTGTAGATTGAGAAGGCAAAGATGTTGTACAAAGAGATGGTAGGGTCTAATTTCACAATGGAGCACCGTTGGTGTCTTCTGAGATACCAACCAAAATACTAGCAACACATATCCACCTTTGGTAAGAAAAGAAGGCCACAAGAAAAAAATGTTGGTGAAGTTGATGTTGATTTAGCCGAGGAGGACCTGGAGGTTCTTACTGAGAGACCTCCAGGCAAAAAAGTTGAGAAAGAAGGGAGAGAAAGCAGAAGTCGATGAAAGGCAAAGAGGTAGAGATCAAAATTGTGTTAGATAAAATGACCAAGGATAGAGCGATGACCATGGAAGAGCGGAGAAATATTATGTTGAAGACAGACCAAAAAAGCAAGAAAATATTTGAACTAGAGAAGAAGAAGTTTGAACTAAATATGATGATGCTAGATGTACATGGCATGCAAGTTGAGTATTTTCGTAATATTCAACTACCAATTTTTGAGGATTTGAAGTTCCATTCAGGAGGTACATCAACATTTCCTTCGACACCTTATGGAGGTGTCTAACTTCTAATGTTGGTAGTACTAAATTTTTAGGGAATTAATTAGTGGCTGCCCAACCACATATGGGCTGGATAAATATGTGGCTAGGTAGCAACTAAATGATTGGACTGTGGATATTATCTTTATACTAGAAACCGAACTGTGTAGGTAATCTGTGGACTATTACCAAATCTGTATATATATTATTTTGTTGAGAATATCTTGAGGCCACCGGTCTCTATTTAGTGCATCACACTAAAATTTTGGGTTGTAGAATTTCTTGAAGAATGTCAAAGTTGCTTTCAAAGAAACTACAGATAGTGTATAGGTTATGTGTGCTCTGCTTCCCCAATTCTGATATCCGCATTAAGAGCTGATTCATGTACTTGGATTTTTTTTCCTAGCAAACTTCTGAACTCCTAGCATTTATTTGTGGACTGTGTTGCTTAATACAGCTAATTCATTTTATATATGTTGGACTGTGGACTGTGTTGATGATACTAATGTTGAGGATACTAATGTTTATTAACAAATAAATATTTATTTGTTAATATTTATTTAATACTAATGGCAGAATTTTTTTATTTATTCTACTTATTTATGAAGTGTATTTGTAAAATATAAAAAAAAATTAAATATTATTAAAATATATAATATTATATTATTATTTTCACTTTAAGATGGCTAGTCCAATGTGGACTCATCTAGCTAAAAGTTGATGGTATAGTCAAAAGTTAAAATTCTAGCCAAACTTTAGACTCTAGGCCATTGCCAATGCTTTGGTGACACTCATATAATATCCAAATACATAAACGACAGCGTTTAGCCAAGCTGAAAGCCTAAAACCTACATCATTATATTAATAGAAATGCTAAACCCATTGAAAAAGTGTCTCGAAGCAATTTTTTTTAACTTAATGATTAAGAAAGTTTTTTTTAATAATGTTGTGAATTTTTTATTTTTTTAAATGTTTATGATGATTAAAAAAATACATGAAAAAAAGAAAAGAAAAATAAAAAAATAAAATGCATTTATCAGGACACACTTTTGGGACAAATTTTTGGTGGATATAGTGTTACTTTTATATTAATTTTTTGAAAAATGCTAAACTCAGCATTGTTTAGACACTACGCACGATCTGGCCTGGCCATGAGATTAATGATAGTTGCAGTCGTGAATGTGCAAATGTTATGCAATCATTTTGAAAAAAATAAATAAATATTAGATCCATATGAAAAGAAAACTAATTTTTTAATAGTGGACCACACTCTTTTTCAAAACGACTACACGGCGCTTGTGCACTCCATGACTGTATGTAACATTACTCTTGGCCAAAACGTGAGTGAGGCTTCATTTTGAACGGAAGAAGCAAACGTAAAAAACACATACACTCCTCATTTTCCCCTCCCACCCCCCCTCTCTACATGAATTTCTAAACTAAATTTTCTATTTTCCATCTTCTCTTCTGATTCGCTAGATCATGACATCCTCAATCAAAGAAGGTACACTCTCTCTAACTAAGCAAAATTGACACGATAAAACTTAATACTTGTGGAAACAAAGTTTGTTTTCTTTTCTCTCAGAATACAAAAGAAAACAGAGTTAGAGTAAGTTGTTCAGTATTTTGAATTGTTATATAATATTGATTGAACTTTGGTTTAATTGGATGGAAGGTGATAGAGACTTAGAGTTGTTTTGGATAACAAGATACTCTTATCTGATCTCATTTCAATATCCAAACACCACAACTACAAACACTTTTCAATTTGAAATATTCAATTTTTTCATCTAATTATTACAACTTTTCTAAACTTACAAACAAAATACAAAAAATAATTCAACTTTTTCAAATTTCAAAATAAAAATTATATTCTAACAATATTTTAACTATAAAATATTTTTATTCAACATTTTCTCTCTCCTTTCCCAAAACCCAATAAACATCTTAACTTAAACTATTTCATTACAATTCATAAATCATTTTACTATTATTCATAGATCTTCTTATCTTATTTTACTATCCAAACGAGATCTTAGAGAAGGGACTGATGACTCCACCACCAAATCAAAACCCTCTACAAGTGCTTTACGACCGGGGGATTTGGATTTATGTTCTTTATTTTCTTCTTTTGGGTTGATTTTTTTTTAATTTCTCTCTCTTTTTGGTTTGAAATGGTTAATAACTTCAGACATCCATGGAAAGTTCTTGAAGCATAATGCAGTGCAGTTATCTAACGACGGAGCTCAATGGTGGAAGAGAGCAATTGATCTTGGTCCAAACATGGCGGAGCAGCAAAGTGCACGACAGGCCGATCTGAGGCCGGATCTCACCAATCATGGTCGAGGAATGAAAGGGGGTCTGAGAGAGATGAACAAGAATGGTGCTTTTTTGTATTTTTCTTTTTTCATTTTAACAAAATAACTGTTGATGTGGTAAAATGACACGTCAGCGAAGTGCATAGTGCCTACACATAGGTGTCTGAACATAGCAAAACCCTAATTTCTTTATGGAACCGACCAGGCCTAGAGAAAATGCACCACAAAGTGGCTTATTTCATGCTACTGCCTGGTGGTCGAATCCATGTCCATTCAGAAAATGGTCAGTTGAGTTTTTTTTCCGTTTGAACAAAGCACTAGAAAGTATTAGGGTTGTTTGCATGTCGAGATAGTTTCATCTCATTCTATCTCATCTCAATATCCAAACACCACTCAAACGTACACTTCTCAATTTCAAATTTTTAACTTTTTCATTTAATTATTACCTAATCATTACAACTTTCTCACACTTAAAAAAAACAAAAAGAAAATTGAGTTTTTCAAATCTCAAAACAAACATTATATTCTAATAATATTTTAATTTTATAAATAGTCTACTTTTTTTTTACTAAAACGTACGGGTTCTCTTGTCTTTCTCTCGTGGCTCCATGAGGCGAAAGTTGGTTTCTCCTTAGTTTTGGATTGTTGTTTCATTCACTTTCCTCTTACGACTGAGGATATTGCCAACCTCTAGAAGAAATTGGAAGAAATTATCTCTCACTGAGGAGGTGAACCAGGATGTTGTTGTTGAGGATGGTGCTAACCGTGTAACTCTGGAAATAGGTAAATTTTGCTTCATTGAAGTTGCCCTTTAACGTATTTGGGATGGACAACCCTGATTGTTTGATCAATTTCTTCTTCGCTTGAAGTATTTTGATGGCATTACTCCACCCTATGATCTTACTTTTTTACGTGCATTTATGTGGGTCCAAATTCACAACTTACCCTTTGGTTGCATGAATTCTGATGTTGGTTTGCGAATTGGTGTTTCTCTTGAAAGAGCCATCCGTGTGAATGTTGACGATACTGGTACTAGGTGGGGGAAGTTTCTGCATGTTCTTGCTGAAGGTAAGATGATTAATATTCTAGGCAAATGTGTATTTGTTCATTTTAAGTATGAACGTCTTCCTCGTTTCTATTTTGTTTTTGGGATTATTTCGCATTCTACTATGGGATGTCCTATAAAGATTAATTCTGGTTCTGAAGGTTCGACATCAACACTGTAATATGGTGTTTGGTTGAGGGCCTCTAGTTCTTTTCAAACTATTGGTTTGGGTTGATTCGTTCTTGTTTTTCCACAAGGATTTTTTTTCCTCTGATGATGGGAAGATGGTGGTTATTGATGATGAATCTAAAAGTGGTAACTGCTCTTATCAGTTATTTGGTGGTTCTTGTTTTAGTATGCAAGGATTGGCTAGAAAGTCAGTTACTTCCACGTGTCCTGTTGGTACATAAAACCTTCTATCTATTAAGTTGGTAGCTGATAAAACTACTCTACTTGAGCCTTCTTGTGATGGATGAACATCCGCCCTGTTTTGATGTTATGCATCCATCACAGGGTACTAGTTCTAATCCTACTTTCAAATCCTCCCCTAACTTTTCTATTCCTAGAGAGATATATGGTTGTTTTATGAGGGATGAGAGTTCTATTTTTCCTGACACTTATCCTTTGATTTTTATGGAGAATGAGTCTCATGTTAAGTTTGTTTCTTATGTGCCCCTCATTGGCTCTTTGGTGAAGTAAAAGAGGCAGATAAGGGGCCGAGGGAAAGAATATGTTTCTCACCCTTTTGTTCATGTTGATGGTCGTAAAAGAAAGATTTATCTTAAAGGTTCTGACTTGCAATCCAAGTTTCCCTTTAGAACTTGTAGGAAAACTCGATCAAATAGCCAGAATTGTAATGTATTGGTAGAGGTTGTGGAGCAGCCTGCCGAGAGAAATTAAACTACTAAGTTGGAACTACCTAGGGATTGAAAACCCCCAGACAATTTTTTATCTTGATTGTATGGTCAAGATTAGGTTTGGCTAATGAGAATACCTTAAGTACCCTCAAACACTCTTACTACTATTCTTTACTTTATTATTACTTTTCACCTTCTTTTTACTACTATTCATTAATTTTCATCTACTTTTTAATACTATTCAATATTCTATTATTACTTTTTCACTGCTATTTACAAACATTCTCAAATACTTTCACTATCCAAACGTAGGAGGCTCCATCTATTGTATTTTTAATGGAGACAAGAGTTCTTAAGCATAAGTTGGATAGATTGAAGTGTAAGCTGGGGTTTCATGGTTTGTTTACTATTAAGGTATTGGTCATGGTGGGGGTTGGCACTGTTTTGGAAAGATGATATACCTCTTCAAATCCAAAGTTACTCACATTGACATTTTAATTCTTGGGTGACAACACCATATTGTGGTTTAACTTGGATGTTGACCTGTTTTTATGGCCACCCAGAAACTGACCAAATGATTGCTAGCTTTTAATGTGCTCAGATTACTAGATCAGGTAAACACTCAATTACGGTTTTGTATTGGTGGTTTTAATGAGCTTCTATACTATTTTGAGAAAAGTGGTGGGGCTTGTAGAAATGATAGACAAATGTAGCTTTTTCATCAAACTCTGCTGGACTACCAGCTTTGTGATTTGGATTTTGTTAGCAGGTATTTTACCTGATCCAATAACATAAGGGATGAAACTTACACTAAAAAAAAATTGGATCGTGCAGTTGCTTCAAAATCTTGGTGTGATGTTTTTGGAGATGGAGAAATTCATGTGCTACCTACTTTATCTTCTGACCATTGTCCTCTCTTATTAACAATTATGCAAAGACAACAGCAGGTTGTGTCTCATCATAGAATTTGTAGATATGAAGCTGCCTGGTCCTCTTATGAAGACTGTCAAGAGATTGTTCAACAAATGTGGTCCTCAACTGGTACTTCCAATGGGTCTTTCTCTTCAATCATGAATAAACTCCAAGCAGGGATGCACACTTTGACAAGATGGATTCATCATAAGGACCTTATTTCTGATCTTTCTCTTCAATCCAAACTAAGCAGATTGACTTACCTTGCAGCAATCTATGTCTATTACCTTTGTTGGGAAAATAAAACAAATTCAAAGTGATATTGATCTGTTATTAGAGAGGTTAAATAAGAAGTAGAAGCAATGAGTTAAGGTTCATTGGCTCAAAAAGGGGAAAAAATACTAAATATTTTCACTTCTATTTTCACTTCTATTCTACACAAAGAAGGAAGAGGAACAATGTACAGTGTTACTGGTGAGGAGGGTGCTGTGTTTACTAATTCAAAGGACATTGACACTGCTTTTACTCATTATTATCATAAACTTTTTACTTCATCTAATCCCTCAAATATTGACTTATGTCTTGCTAATCTACTTGAGAAAGTCACCCTTGAGATGAATGCAGAATTGCTTCAACCTTTTACTATGGAAGAAATTGAGATTGCTCTCTTTCAAATGGGTCTTCATAAAGCTCCAGGACCTGATGATTATGGTGCCTGTTTTTACCAAGATCATTGACCAATTGTCAAAGATGAGGTCTATATGCTTTCCTTTCTTTTTTTAAACTCAAATAGCTCTATTGTTGAGATTAATTTCACTTATCTTGTCATGATTCCAAAGAAGCACAGTCCACCGTTTATCAATGAATATTGTCCTATTAGCCTTTATAATATGTTGTATAAGCTCATTTCAAAAGTTCTGGCTAATAGATTGAAAATGATATTGCCTAGTATTGTCTCACCAACTCAATGGGTTTTTGTGCCTGGTCTTTTAATTTCTAATAACTTCTTGGCTACATATGAGACTCTTCGCACCATAAATAGTCAGCTTTATAGTCAAAATGGGTTTATGACTTTGAAATTAGAGATGAGTAAGGCGTATGACTATGTTGAATGGGCTTTCCTTAAGACTGTGTTGAGCAACTTAGGATTTGCACCAAGTTGGATTAATATGATTTTGGAATGTGTTTCTTCATCAACTTTTTCAATATTGGTGAACGGCTCTTCTTAGCAGATTTTTAAGCCATAAAGAGGTCGTAGACAAGGTTGTCCCCTTTAACCATATCTCTTCATTTTATGTGCTAAAGCTCTTAGCTCTCAACTTTCAATTGCGAAACATCAATGGTTAATTTGAGGTGTTCCTATTGCTAGGAGTGTATTGTTTGTGAACCACTAGTTATTTGCTGATGACAACCTAGTTTTTTGTCAAGCAAATATGATTGAATGGGCAATAGTTAATCATATTTTGAGCTTATATGAAGAGGCCTCTGGACAGCTACTTGATAGAGAGAAAATTGCTCCTTTTTTTTTTTTTTTTTTATAGTAGAAACACAAAGCCTTCAACTATGCCTTATCTTATGGAGATTGCTGGTTTAAATGCTTCTTATAATTTGGATAATTATCTTGGACTTCCCTCATTGGTTGGGAAATTGGATTTAAGATGGGATGAAGTTTGATGTAAGATGGGAAATTGGAAGAATATAAAGTTTCTTTCCTAGGCTGGGAAAGAAGTTCTTATTAAAGTTATGCTTCAATCAGTGCCTACATACTGTATGAGTGTCTTCCTATTGCCTAAAAACCTCTGGCTTCAACTGAATTCTTTGATTTCAAATTTTTGGTAGGGAAGTATTAATGTTGTGAATAAAATTCATTGGAAATCTTGGAGTGTGATGTGTACTGGCAAACAACAAGGAGGTTGTGGTTTTTGAGATTTGACAAGTTTTAACTTAGCTCTATTGGCAAAACAGGCATGAAGATCTCTTACTTCTCCAAACTCTCTTCCTAGTAGAATTTTAAGGCTAGGTATTTCCCAAATTCATCTGTGTTACAATCTAATCTTGGCTCAAGACCTTTTTTTGTTTGGAGAAGCATTTGATGGGCTACAAAATTACTTAAAGATAGGGTTATTTGGAGAGTTAGTAATGGGACACAAATCCACATTTGGAAAGATAAGTGGCTACCAAGGGAAAGTTCTTGTATGGTCCAATTTCTTGTAAAAATTTTAGATGTTGATGCTTTGGTGGAGGACCTTATTGATACACAAATTGGTTGGTGGAATGTTGAGTTTGTGAAGAATGTTTTCACTGAAGTTGATTCCTCTACTATTTTACAATTACCAGTTAGTGCTTTATTTGCTTATGATAGATTGGTATGGAAAGGCACTTCCAATGGTATCTTTTCTGTAAAGTGTGCTTTTCACATGTATATGTCTACACAATTAACTCACAAAGGAGAATCCTCAAACACTAGAGATTTTATTGTATGTTGGAAACAAATCTGGGCCCCACCTACTACTAATGCAGTTAAAAATTTCTTATGGAGAGCTTGTACCAATTCTCTTCCAACTAAACTGAACCTTTATAAGAGGAAAGAAATTGCAGACCCTTTATGTTCAATCTATTTGAGGGTGGATGAATCACCTAGACATGTTCTATGGTCCTATCCAACTATCGTTTCTAATTTTTGATTGTTGGGTAATAAAACTCTGCAGAAAGCATTTATCACATATATTGATTTTGCTCAAATATGTAAGCATGTTTAAGCTAGATTGAACATGTAGGAGTTAACTTATTTTGCTTTTATTTCTTGAGCCTTGTGGCACGGGAGGAACTTTTTGGTTCATGAGGGAAGAGTCTCACACCCTTCATCTTTCTTTCATCATGCTGTCCAAGATTTTCATGCATATCAATAAACTATACAACCCACTAATTTCTCACATGTACCAGTTTCATTCATGACTGTGAAATGGAAGTTACCACCTGCTAATTGGAACAAAATTAAGTGGGATGTTGCTATATAGAAACATTCTAATAGGATTGGTATTGGTGATGTAATTTGAGATTGTTCTAGGTCTGTTTTGATGAGTTTGATGAAACCATTAAGTTATTGCTCTTATGCTGCCATAGCTGAAGTTAAGGGTCTATTTGAAACTGTTATTCTTTGCAAAGAGCTTGGTTTAATTGACTACTTGTTTAAGGGTGATTCCTCTCAAGTAGTTACTGTTGTTCATCATCAGAACTTGGAGTATGGATTTGATAATCCTCTTGTAGCTGACATTAAGTCCTTACTACATGGTTCTGGTTGGACGCTGAGGCATGTTAAATGGGATGCTAATAAAGTGGCTCATACTTTAGCAAGAGAAGCTGTATTATTGATATTATTGCTCATTGTATTTATGCTCTTGTATTCCCATACATACACTCTTAAACTAATAAATACAACTTTTTCAAACTAATCATTGTAACTTTTCCAAAATTTCAAACAAAAAATAATTCAACTTTTTCAAATCTCAAAATAAAAATTATATTAAAAAATTATATTATAACAATATTTTATTCAATTTTTAACTTTTATCTCATTTCATCTCATCTGTGTAACCAAACGAGACCACTCAAACTATCTCACTATAATTCACAAACTATCTTGCTATTATTCAGAAAATTCTCATCTCATCTCATTCCCTAAGCATCCCCTAACAGTATCATTAGTATGAAGAAAGATTCTACTTTAAAATTGTAAGGATGCATTTGGATATTAAACTGAGTTGAAATCTTTATGAATGATAGTAAGTTAAGATGGTGAAGTGAGTTTTGTGGAGTCCATCTAAAATGAGTTTATATACGTCTAGATGTTAAGATGAGTTTAGATGTATTTATGAGAAAATGAAAAAAGTTGTCGATCACGTGTGTAAAGAGGTGTTGATTTGAAAAAGGTTGTTGGTCTCACTTGTAAAGATGTCTTGAGTTGAGTGATATTTAGTAATTTGAGAGTTGTGTGTTTGAATATTGGGCTAGGTTTAAATTTGAACTCAACTCAGATGAGCTCAGTTGCTTACATGAACTCAACACCTAGTTTGTTTTCGCATACGAGATGATATGAGTTGAGATGATAGTTGAAAACTGAATAAAATATTATTAGAAACCCTTAGGGGTTGGCTCAAGTGGTAAAGGCGTTGGATTTGTGGGTATGCTCCCCTCAAGTCTAAGGTTCGAATCCCCTTGGGTGCAAACAATCTTTATGGGCCACACTCCCTGGTAAAAAGTCAACGATTTAACCAATTCTGTGTAGGAAAACTTCTAAGGGTGTGGTGCACAAGACCAAGGTTTACTTTGCAGGGGGTCCGAACTCCGAAGGGCCCTGCCTTGGAGAGGTTCCCTGACATAAAAAAAATATTGTTAGAATATATTTTTTTAATATTATTTTTGTTTTAGAATTTGAAAAAGTTGAATTGTTATTTTATTTTGTATGTGAATTTGAAAAAAATGTAATAATTAAGGTATCGTTTGTTTTCACAACTCTTCTTAACTCATCTGATCTAATTATTATAATTTTTTTAAATTCTAACTCAAAATGAAATAAATAATTTAATATTTTCAAATTCTAAAATAAAAATAATATTAAAAAATATATTTTAATAATATTTTATTTAATTTTTAATTTATATTTTAACTTATCTGTAAAAATAAATGATAGCTAAATAAGATCAGATGAAATGAGATTGAAATAATTGTTATATTTTTAACTACACTCGCAAAATATCACAGATGTTTTACAAGCAAAATTGAAAAAGAAAGCATAACCGGGAAGAGAGTGCAGCAGCAGAAGAGCAAGAATGCTGCGACTACAGTCCCTATCTTCCCCACTCACTATTAACCAAAGCCCTAAACTCCACCTTAAACCCTCGTTCTCATCCTTGCCACCCTCTACTAAAGGCACCGCTTTCTGCCCCAAAATCTCGAGCAAGAAACTCTCTGTGAAGTGCCGCCACGCCGAGCACTTCGAGCAACAGAAGTTCTCCCCTCCAAACAACTCCTTTGCTTCAGAGACTCCTGCTGGAGGTACTTCCTATATTCCTTTTTTTAGTTAGTCGTTTCTGGATCGCCGACTCAAAAACTAGTACAAGAGTGAACGCAGCTTGAACCAATGTTTGCTTGCCGATAAAGAATTTACTAACAGCGTAATTTCTCAAATTTGGTTGGGTCAGTTCAAAGTCTTTATTTCTCTTCTTTTCTTCCTCGATTGTCTCTGCGACCAAATTGTGGGTTTATACGATTTTTCTCAACCTAGCATGGGCTTATTTTAATTATTTCCCCTTGAATTCCTTCCAGTAGTAATGAAGACAGACCAAAGACAGGGCTAAGTTAAAATTTCTCTGTTTATAGTGTTGATAATGCAGTTTTTTGGCTCGAATTCCTTTGTATGTGTAGCAGGAACATTCCCGCCTAGGTTTTTTGTGGGTCACTCAATTTATAAAGGGAAGGCAGCTCTTACGGTTGAGCCCAGAGCTCCAGAGTTCATCCCTTTGGATGTATGTTATATTGAAGCTACTTTTTTTTCATGATCGTAGTTATTCGTGGTAATTGAACTGTTCACGCTGTAGAGGTGTGAATGCTTGTTCTATGATGTTTTCTCTTCTATGTAGTCAGGGGCATTCAAACTCTCCAAGGAAGGTTTTGTGCTGCTTCAGTTTGCTCCTGCTGCTGGTGTACGTCAATACGATTGGAACAGAAAGCAGGTGATCAAAATTTGGTTATTACACATTGTAAAATGTGGGACATGTTTCGATATGCTACATCTGAATTACAATGATTTGAGAACAATAATGGTGGGGAACCTTAGACTGAATATCAGTGTTGCGAATGATATTCTGTTATTATTAAATTCTCCTCATTTCAACGGTTAATTCAAGATTGACACTATAAATCTCAAGCAATGTTTAAAAAAACTTTTGTATATTTCAATCAGTCCTTTATCTTTGAATTCATTTTATACTCCATTGTTTTCAATTAGACTATCATCTGACAAAATGAAGTGGGTAAGTTCCAAATGCTTTCACTCTGGATTGCATGGGTGCTCAAACCATGAGAACTTTTGCATGGTCTTTTTGGGATTTTTTTTAGATCCCTGATGATAGTACACTTTGGAGGCATGATAAATATAAAAGAAAAAAAATTCAAGTGTGGTTCAATTCAGGGATTTGATCATGCAGCCATATTGATTGAAAACTCATTGTGACTTCATGATCAATTATTCAGTCTGTTTTATGAATTTTTTTTTCTCTGCTTGTTTGCTCATGTTGGTATGAGTGAATTCACTTTCAAGCATTGTTTTTTTGGGCTAACCTACAAATTGACATTTCTTAAAGAGAAAAAAAAAGCGAGATCTTCTCTCTCTTGTATACACCTCGTGTACTTGGCTGGCTAAGCCTATTAATATTAATAAAATTTTACTTTTGAAAAAAAGGAGGTCTTCTCTCTCTGAGAAGGTTTTCTTTCTACTGTTTACTTACACCTAAATAGTAAATATCATCCTCTACCATTCTGCTATGAAAAATTTCTTGAAGAATCTTAGAAGCTATACAATGGTTGCCAGTCTAAATTGAACTCTATTTGGTGGATGCTAGTACAATCTTGATGAATCTTTGTAGATGTTTTAAAGGTTCAAATATGTGATGATGGTTTGATTTGTTTGAATGTAGTTATTCTCACTATCAGTGACAGAAATTGGAAATCTAGTTAGCCTTGGCACAAGGGATTCGTGTGAATTTTTTCATGATCCTTTTAAGGGAAAAAGGTACTTTCTACTCTGCTACCTTTGCAATTTCAAAATGATGGCTGAGAAATCTTTCTAGTGTGAACTGTCCCATTTTTTGTCTACTTGTTAACTTTGTTGTTTTTCGGACAAAGTTTTCCTCCAAATTGAGTTTGAGGAAGTTCTTCCGTACTAGTTTTTAAAATTGTCGCATGTGTTTTGAACACATAAAAGATACATGTGTTTTTTAATAGGATCACTGGTGTTAGTCCACTTGCTAACTTTTTTTCTTTTAACATCTACAAATCACTTGCTGTTTATCTAACACTGTTGATCCTATTTAGAAAAGGAAAATGGTTTGTACTGTCCTAGGGTGTGAAAGCCCCGCGTAGTCCCTTTGAAAGACAGTGGGGCACACGTTGGACCCATAGGAAAAAATCAGCATTTTCATGGTGGGCCCCACTTTTTTTCACAGGGATTGCGTGGGGCTTGCACACCTTAGGACTACATCTAGCATTACTTTTAAAAAAATGCCTCTCACATGCTCAAAAGACACATGACAATTTAATGGTTTGTTTGGTCTAAGATCCCTCAACCCAATTTGGTGGAAATCTATAGTACATGTTATAAAGGATTTTGATCATGTTGCCTATCCTGTATATGGATCAATATTTACCTTTCTCATTTTCTGTAATGGTAAGGATATATGACTGCAATAAGCTTGGTATTCTTGTCACTATGGCCTTAACAATATAAATATTATATCCATACACATAGATACACGAGGACTTGCCAAGTTATTTTCATGTTCATCGACACCTGTTGCATTGCTTATTATCAATAACACTACAAAATGTTAGTTCTCATAAGCTTCAGATGGTGTGCTTTGTCATGTATATAAAGTTGTTCTGTTTTGCAGTGAGGAGGGGAAGGTCAGGAAGGTGTTGAAGGTGGAGCCTCTTCCAGACGGTTCTGGCCACTTCTTTAACCTCAGTAATCCCCATTTTCATAAAGTCTCGGCTGTGAACTGTTGGATATTGTTTGCTTTAAAATGCTGTAATATGTGACTATGATGCTGTAGTTGTCAATTTTTTATGCACTTGAAGTCTGTGGAATTTAATATTCTCAAGTCTAATAGCACACAGTGGATACGCTCTTTTCTTGTTTAAAAAATTTTCCCATGTATTACCACAATGAAGATCTAAATATTTCAATTATTACTTCTTCAAGTTTTATCATGTCTTCAAATGGTGTGTATCGCATTTATTGCCAGAAATCTGGAGGTAAGTTAGTTTGTCTGTGGATATTTACTATTTATAAATTATGCGTACAAGTTTCCCAATTGATCTTTTCCTCAGTTATTCCCCTATATCAATATATACTGGTGAAGTGCCAGTGGAGTTTAGCACATCACCATAGTATTTGACTTAAAAAAAATGGTATTTGACTTGGATAAATATATCATTTCCACCCATAGTATTTTGAAGAGTGTTTCTTTTATTTGTCTAGAACTTCATCTATCTACTTAGCAAATAACTTCCTGCATATTGATCGTGTTATTTCACTACTTTTTGAAGGTGTTCAGAACAAGCTTTTAAATGTGGATGAGAGCATTTATATTCCTATCACCAGAGCAGAGCTCGCTGTCCTTATCTCAGCTTTCAATGTACGATATGCTTCTCGCCCACTGTCTCCGTCTTTTTTTTTTTTTTTTGGGGTTGGGGGGGGGGGGGTGCTGTCCTGCATGCGCATATGTTTAGATTTTGTGTGTGAGAAATTGTGAGGAAGGATATGGTATGTCTGCTTGCCTTTGATGTGAAAAAAACATTAAAAATAAATAAATTAATGGATCTAACGAATACCATGGAGTCAAAAATTACATTTGGAGGTTCACTTCATAAAAAATATAAAACTAACCTTTGGCTGTACAGGAAATTTTAGGCCTTTTGATATGGTCCCCAAAATTGTAATAGAATATTAGCCTTATTAATATGGGCGCTAGGTGAAACAATCACTATGAAGCTCAAAAGTAGCTTTTTTCTGCCTTGAAACTTGTCAAAACTAAGTTATACACCTTTTTTTTTAATAAGTAAAATCTAAATTACACACTAGAACGGAAAATGTTTTCCTAGTAAATCATTTGGTAGGTTATATTAAGAAAGAAATTGTTAGGAATTTCAATACAAACATGATAATACAGGAATTTTATTTCATGAAAGACATTCGTCAAGAACAATCTGAAGGAGATACTAAGTTGTTTTTTGGATTTTTTTTTTTTTCTTTCAGTTATATTGCAAACTAGGAACTTTTGTTTACTTTTCTAGTGTATTTAAAAGAAAAATTATATTCTAAGATGATTTTATAGACATGTATTTCTTGTATATAATTATAGCTTACTATTAACTATGAAATTAGATTTAAAACATGTTCGTTTTTATAATGGATAATAAGCATGCTCATATTACACATATAGAGAGAAGCTGTATGCATTCAGATAGGTTTCCACCAAAAGGATTCCTAATTCTGCACTTCTTGTTGCTCTTCACTTTTTATGTGAACTCTGTTACGCATGTTGTGTATATTTTAAATATCTTACCATTTATGATGCTTTCCGATTTGTTTCTACGCAGTTTATCTTGCCATATCTTTTAGGTTGGCACGCTTTTGCAAATTCCATAAAGCCAGAAGATTCTGGCCGTGCCAATATTGCTAGTTCTAGATATGGTGGAGACTTAGAGTGGAGCAGAAAGTGAGTATTGCAGAGTCTGATGGAAATGATGAAGAAGATTGTCTTGTAATTTCTGGACCTTCTTTTGTGGGGATCGGATCATCCTCTTGTTTGGATGAATTGATCTGAGAAATTGGCTGTACCGTTGGATGGAGGATTTAAAATTTGAAATGACTATGAATCAGCAAAAGAGTGCAACTATGTTATGCTAAATTGAAGTGTAATGTAACTACAGGGATTAATCCAGGATTTTTGTTTAGAGATTTGGATACAGTTTTATTTAAAATTTTAAAGAATGTATTTCCCAACAATTTATTTGTGGCCAACAATCTTTAAGTTATAGAAGATGACCCTTGAACAATTCGAAAAAGGAAAAATCACAAGGTAATTCAAAGATAAAAAGATCAAATTAAATGTACAAATGTATGAAAAATAATCATAAAAGAATTTTTACCAAATCCGCAGGCATAAAAGTTCCGAGTAAATAAAAGTAATTTTGAAGGAAAAGCTAAAATTAAAATAAATAAATTTAACGTTAAAAGCCCTATAAGCCATATTGGAATTGGAATTTCGTGACATGTAGCGCAAGTATGTTCGGGGAATAACAAACTTGGCTACTGGATTAAAAGATGAAGATTGGGTGGTACGTGTTTACCCCTTATGTTCTTAAAATGATGTGAAAACATCGTTGATACAATAAAAAAGATATTGAAATTATAAAATAATAGTAATAATAAAAATAATAAAAGCTCTAATATATATACATATATTATATTAAATAAATTTAATTTACAAGTAAGCGTGGATATAACAGATAAAAGTATAAATTTGATGCATCTAGAAACAACGAGCATATATAGCCAAAAACACATATGGATCAGCCTAATAGGCTAATATCTGAGAAATATCTAATATTATCGCTATTTTATTTTTGTTTTTCCCAAATGGATCGCCATTTTAAAACAATCTACTCTACTGAAAGTGACCGATCGATAACTATGTGAGACAAGCATTGGGATCTTCCTGGGCAGATATATGCCATAATCACCGATTTCTGCTCTATCCATAAAAAAATTATATAAAATAATTTTATAAATTGATGTGATTTTATCTGATTTATTAGATCTATTTTAGGATATAAGTAATTTTACAATCTGATAAACAACATCAAACTACATCAGTTTATGATATTACTTTTATGTAATCATTTTTTTATATTTATTTATCATTTTTTCAATCGAATCTATATGATGCATACCGTATGAATGATGTCTAATAAATATAGAAAAATACAGTTTTAGAATATGTAAAGTGCACCTTTCTTTTAAAAAAAAAAAATCTGAAACTTAGAAGAAAAAATTTTTTTTTTTTTTTATAATAGTTCTCATTTTTTTTAAATGATTGTGCAAAACTTCCATATCCTTATCTTTATTTTAATTTATTGCAAAAAATAGTTGAGAAGGAACTGAGTTTAGTTACAAGTCGTACTGATTCTAATCAGTGCCTAATGATCAAATATTATTAATCGGCATTCTCAAAAAAAAAAAAAAATATTAATCGGCTATATTCTTGAGCATGATCTTGCTCATTGACTCGTCTATTTTAAAAATGCAGCCCCGGCCAAAACGTCCTGAGATTGTGTTGAAAACAATATAAGATTAATCAAGTGGACATTTAAAAGTAAAACATGACTTCGAATTAATTCCCATTCACATTGGGCTTATTAAAGTTTTTGCCAAATTTTATTCAAAAATATATTTTCCTATTTTAACAACTCATCTTCTCAAAATCTCTTAAATGTCACGCTTTATTAAAATAATCATGCGTCTTATATATTCCAAAATAAACACATTTCAAAACTATATGATAATTATTGATCATAGACTTACTGCAAAACTGAAACAATTTTTGTAATATTTTTGACAAATGATCGAATCCATGATGGATGCATTCTTTGAGCATTTGAAGGGGCGTTGACTTACATGAAATAAATGGACCAATTTCATAATATTTAATTTGTAGCATAAAACAGACTGTTGGAAGTTTGCTACATATATAAATATTAATTTAGCTAATTAATTTATGTTAAGTGGGCCGTTTGGATGATGATCACATATACTCCAATATCATCTTCAGCAGGTTGCCGTTTTTTATTCAATCAGACCGCAAATACTCTTTCTTTTACATGCTTAAAAATCGGCTTTTATTCACTTAGAATTATAAATATATATATATATATATATATATATATATATATATATATAAATATTTATTCTATTATAATAAGTAGCTATCTAACTGTGAATAATAATTTTTATTTTTTTTCTCATTAATTTTTTTTTTATTTTTCCGTTAAATCATGTTTTACTAAAAAACCTTAAAACTTTTGACCATTTGAGTTATAGCTCCCTTGTAGAATTTAATGAAGGATTATGTTTTACCAAAAGGTCCTTAAGACCTTTAACTATTTGACGTATAAATCTCTTGTAGAATTTAATGAAGGATCATATTTTATTAAAAGACTCTTAATATTAAATTAATAATATTTTATTATTATATAAAAAGTAAATAAATAATCTAATATAGATACAGACCAATATTCATTCTTTGTTAAAGTTTAGATTTTTTTTTATTTTAATTTTTCGTTTTTCTTTAATCTTGTATTTTTTTTAAATATATAAATTATTGACTTTTTATTTTTTATTTTATTTAAATCATTATGTTAGGTAAGACTAACGTACCGAGACCATTCCTTCCCGTGTGTATAAATATATATATATAACAATTACGTACCACTTGGCCGTTTAGTTTACTCAAGAATATGCACAAGTTTCAAGGTTTTTAGCAATCAATCCAGTGCTTTGTCACGACATTAAGCTGTCAACAGCATATCCTACATCTATTTTTTAATATATATATATATATATATATGTTTGTATATATTTTATATACAATATTATACAGTGACGATCATATTTTATCAAATTTTTTTAATTCAAATTTTAAAATTTAAAATGTTCATAATTCAATAACGGACACATAAATATTAATAATCACATGAATAACATTATAAGTATAATTAGAATCTTTTATATAAAAATAGTAGGATAAAAGTTGTTAATTGTATGCGTGTGGTATCGAACAAACAAACAAATAAATAAATACGTAGGCAAATAAGACCTGCACATCAGCACCTTTCACATCAATTTGCCATTGAGTCATACTTTATCATTTAGTACGAAAGCTGCATTAATATTAATTTAATTATTCATTAATACAATACATTTTTCCAATTTAATTGACAGTTAATTACTCCCGGCCTTATCAATTACACGTAATGATAACACACTTGCCCTTAAATTAATTATAACAACAAGTAAGTACTCTCAGCACCTTCAAAGAAAAAAATCACCTTTCGTCCGAAAATTTATTTGAATATTGCCGGCCAAAACATTTTAGTAAACCCCTTTCACCAACTGAATTTAATTGATTAATATCTTTTTTATTTTTTTCTAAGCTTGCGAAACACGTTTTGTTTTAATTAGTTTTATTTATTTAAATTAAAGAATTGAACGCGGGGAAAGTCTCAAGAAATTACGTACATCCTAGGTCAAGGTTGTTTGTCTTATTACCCGGCACGCAATGTTTTTCTAATTAGTACTTAATAATTAATTAAGCTGTCTAAACTTCTAAATTAATCGTGATGGATTAATTTGGACTTATAAATGGATGATTTTGATTTTCCGCGACATTATTCAGATACTGAAAGCTCCATGCATTGACCAAAAATACAGGAGTGGTTGCGCCGCGCAGACCCTTTACGCAGTTTACGCTGAAACCTGCTCACAATATATTTTTTGAGAGAAAAATAATAAATACACATCACTTTTCATAATATTTTACATAATAATTTTTTTTAAAAAATATTATTTTTGTAAACTAAATTGTAAAAGTAATATTATTTTACCAAAATATTCTTATTTTATAATATGTATTATGAAATATATTGTGTGGGTATCATTATTCTTTTTAAAAATATAAGGTAAAATAATCGTACAATGTTGACCAGGTCGTTGTGTTTTTATCGATCATTAATTATTTTCTATCATTTTCCTCTTTAACTAATTAATGGCCCTGTTGATATTGTGTTTCGCAACCCGAGCAACACCGCGAGGCCCAGTTTCACGTCGCTTGTAACTAAGAGGGGAAAAGACTTCGGTGATTTCTAAAATCACTTTGATGCCAAAGTCAGTGATAGTTCTATAAAAAAAAGTTCAAAAATGCAAATGATAGATGAGTTATAAGAGAATGTGAGAGCTTTCCCATGGAAGAGATGATCCTTATTTATACCTGATCCAGATTCCACTGCTAAGGGAGATTGTGGTATGTCAGGTGCCAGACCTGCTATCACTCATTTTCCTGTCACCACAATGTGTCAGTCTGTAGCCTTAGTGGCTGCAGGAGATCATGCTGTGTCAAGTCGTGCTAGGTCAGATTTGCTGCGTCATTTCTACCATAGTCAGGTGTTAGATCGTGGCTGAGCCATCCTACATGCTCTGGAGGGGGGTTCATGCCGTTGCGTATTGAGCCTTCTGACATGTGCTTGAGTGCGGTGAGCTCGGAGCCTGTTGAGACTACGATTGGGCACGTGGATGTCCTGTTTGATGCCATATGGTAGGGCTCGGTAAGTTGCCAAGCCCTGAGACGTTCTCGCTAGTTCCTCCGAGCTCGTGTAAAAAGGCATTCCCGGGTTGGGAATGTTGGCTTTGGTCCACTTGTCGAGACCTCCTCTTCCCCTTTTGGGCCCGGAGTTCCATAGCTCGACTTTCCTGGGCCCGGGCCCTTCGAGGAAGGGTCCTCCCTTATAGGTTCCATAACTCATCCATCCTGAGCCCGGGGCCTTCTGGGAAGGGCTCTCCCTTACAAGCACAGAAAAGGAAGAAAAAGAACATGGCAAAGTTCTTTCCTTATCAATTTTAAAATGTACGTAATTACTTAGAACTTATCACTTTGGTCTAAACAAACGCTGGATTTTATAATTAATTCATGAGTTTGATCAAAATGCAGATATATATATATATATGTGTATATATATTATATATTGACGACGTAAACCATTAAAATAATGCCAAACCTAGCTAGGGGTTAGTGCAAATTGAAGTTTCTATATATTATATATAAATTAGACGTAAAAATTCATCAATCAACATTGCAAAATGTTGGGAATAGACCAAATGTAATAAAGGCTAAGTTGAAGTAAATAATAGTGAAAGCAAACAAAATAAACAACAAGCATACAAAGAACACCAAGATTTAAGTGGTATAGCTTAATGTGAGCCTACGTCCACTGGCGGAGTCGTTTTCAATGATTTCACTATCAACAAAAGATGGAGTACAAAGTATTGATTAAAAATCCTCTTTCAAAGTGTCAAAACACACTTGGGAATATTACAAAGAGGACCTCACTTTTCACCTACAAAAGTTGCAAACTTAAATGCTTCAAAAGTGTGTAATGAATGTTGAAACATTCATATTTATACTGTAGTGGTGTGGGCCCTGTTTTATGAACATTCTCTCCAGTAAAGAGTCGAGTGAAGCTCGATCGAACGTTAGGGTTGCTATCCTGCTTGAGCTGAGTGTTGAGTGGGTGTCGAATGAACTCTTTGGAAGTGTCTTTGCTCGAGCTCATTGTCGAGAAGTAGATAAGCAAACTTACTGGGTGAGTCTTTGCTTGAGCGGTGAAGACACCGCTCGAGCGACCAATCTTTAGAAGTGCTTTTTCAACAGGATTCAAGCCACCTCTCAACAAATCTCCATCTTGACTTGAATTCTACCAAACCTAACAAGAAACCATTAACCAAAGAGCCGACCACCTCCACCAAATCTCCTAAGGGAATCACATACCCCAAACACTAATCAAGTCAAAACAAAGTCTGAATTTGTATACTGGAACTGGCTTTGTCATCATATATGCTAGATTTTTTATAGTAGCAATCTTCTAAATTTCTAACACGCCTTCTGTAACAATTTTTCGAAGAAAATGATACCTGACATTAATATGCTTTGTTCTCTCATGATACATTTGATTTTTGGTCAAATGTATTACACTCTGGCTGTCACAAAATATTGAAATTGCATCCTGCTGTAATCCCAAATCACTGATCAAACCTTTCAACCAATGGCCTCCTTAACAGCCTCGGCTGCTGCCATATACTCTGCTTTTGTAGTTGATAAAGCAACAGTAGATTGTAGTGTTACTTTCTAACTAATAGCAGAACCACACAAAGTTAAAACATACATTGTCAATGATCTTCTTTTATCCAAGTCCCAAGCATAATCAGAAGCAACATAACCAAGCACCCTTGAATTGTAGTTAGTTTCTCTATCAAAGATTAAACCAAGGTTCGAAGTACCTCTCAAATATTTGAGTATCTATTTCACAGCCTGCCAATGGTACCTGGGTTAGCCATGTACTTGCTAACAACACTCACTACCTGTGAAATATCTGAACGAGTACAAACCATTGCATATACAATAGTGCCAACTGCACTGGAATAAGGAACACTAGCTATGAACCGTTCCTCTTCGTCTGTTTGAGGAGATATGGATGCTAAAAGTTTAAAGTGTGTAGCAAGTGGTGTACTTATTGGTTTGGAATTAGACATTCCAAATTTCTGAAAAACTTTCTCAATGTACTTTCCCTGGGACAAGTAGAACTTTTTAGCTTTTCTATCTCTGTGATCTCCATCCCAAAATCTTTTTTGTAGCACCTAAGTCTTTCATTTCAAACTTATTTTTGAGTTGGGTTTTCAACAAATTAATGTCAGATATGCTTTTAGTAGCAATAAGCATATTATCAATATAAAGTAGCAAATAAATGAAAGACCTATCAAATAACTACCCGTAATAAACGCAACTATCATAACTACTCATCACATAACCATGATCTATCATAAAAGAATCAAAACGTTTATACAATTACCACGGAGACTACTTCAAACCATACAATGATTTTTTCAATCTGCACACATTATCTTATTTTCCTTGAACAATGAACCCCTCCGGCTAATGCATGTAAATGGTCTCCTCAAGCTCATCATGCAAGAACGTTGTTTTAATGTCAAGTTGCTGAAGCTCTAGGTCATGCCCTGCTACCATGGCAAGCAACAACCTGATTAAACTGTGATTTACAACTGGAGAGAAAACTTCATTGAAGTCGATGCCTTCTCTCTAATTGTAGCCTTTTGCAACTAAGCGTGCCTTGTACCTTGTATCTACAACACTTTGGATTCCGTCCTTTCTTTGGAAGATCCATTTGCAGCCAACAGTCTTCGTATTCTTAGGCAACTTAACTAAATCCCAAGTTTGGTCCTTGTGAAGAGACTCAATCTCCTTAGTAATTGTTGTGCACCATTGTGCACACTCCTTACTTTTGACAGCTTCTGAATAACTAAAAGACTCCTAATCATCTATGTCCTCTATTGTAGTAAGTGCATACATCACCATGTTTGTATGAGCATATCTTTGAGGTGGCTTGATCTGCCTCCTCTATTTACCAATAGCAGTATCGTAGTCTTACTCAACCTGTGCGCTATCATCAAAGTCAAGATCATGCTCATCAGTAATAACATGATCTTGGGTGTCGCCTGGCACACTTTGTGAAGCCTCAACATGTAAATTCACCTTCTTGCCATTACTCTACTTTTCACCTGTAGACATAATAAACTCCTTTCTCGAATTAAGTATGGATTGCTCATCAAATACTACATCTCTGCTAATTACAAACTTAAGGTGATTTGGGATCAACACACTATAACTTGAATCCTTTCACCCCATTGGCATATCTAATAAATATGCCATTCTTTGTCATTGGCTTAAGTTTTCTATCATTAATATGGACATATGCAGTACAACTAAAAATTTTCAAATTTGAATAATCAAAGGGAGTAACAGACCATACCTCATTTGAAATTTTTAAACCAATAACTGTGGCTGGAGAGCAGTTAACCAAATAGCAAGCTGTGTTGACTGCTTTAGCCCAAAAACCTTTAGACAAGCTGGCATTTAAAAGCATACTACGGGCTCTCTCCAAGAGAGTCCTATTCATCCGTTCAGCTATTCTATTTTGTTGTGGACTATGTTTCACTGTGCGGTGCCTCACTATGCCTTCATCTTTGCAGAATTGATCAAAATCATCTCCGCAAAATTCCATATTTTTGTTGGTTCAGAGTTTCTTAACCTTCTTGCTTGTCTGATTTTTAATCAAAACCTTCCACTGTTTAAAGTTAGCAAATACATCGCTCTTCTGTTTCAAAAAATAAACCCAAATGTTCCCTGAGTAATCATCAATAAAAGTAAGCAAATACTGGGCTCCACCTTTCGATGGAACTGAAGATGGACCCCAAAGGTCAGAATGAATATAGCCCACAGTACTTTTAGTTCTTTGAACCCTTGTAGTAAACTAAACCCTGCACTGTTTTTCAAACACAAAATGTTCACAGAATTCAAGTTTTCTTATCTTCTGATCACACAACAAACTCTGTTTACTTAGAATAGATATCCCCTTTTCACTCATGTGACCAAATGCATGTGCCATAGACGGGTAATGTCTAAATCTGGATTATCTGAAACAGACACTATAGATGCACTTGTCACTGTTCTGCCCTGAAGGAAGTAAAAATCATATGTCTTATCTCCTCTCATTACAATCATGGAGCCCTTACTGACTCTAATAGCTCCATCTTCATCAATGTACCGAAAACCTAAAGAATCAAGAGTGCCCAAGGAAATAAGAGTTTTCTTCAAATTTGGGATGTGTAGGACATTAGACAATATCCTGACGATCCTATCAAACATCTTAATCTTAACTGAACCAATCGCAACAATTTTACAAACCATATCATTTTCCATCAAAATGGAGCCACCGCTAACTGGCTCATAGGTAGTGAACCAGTCCATCTTTGGACACATATGAAAAGTACAAGTTGAGTTTATGACCCACTTGTCACCATAACGACTATTTGAGCTGCTAATTGCTAGGACAATATCTATGCTGTTAGACCTTTCATCAGCAACACTAACAGTATTAAAGGAACTAGTGCCTTCCTCTTTGTTTTTCAGTTTAGGACACTCATTTTTGTAATGACTAAATTTATGACTGTAATAACATTTAACATTTTTCTTGTTAAATTTTGACTATGAACTGCTCCTGAATTTACCCCTATTATTCTCTGAACTTCTCTCATTTGATCTACCCCTAGTAGATCAACCCTTAATAAACAAACCATTGGCTTGATTATTCGTCTTGCTCAAATTCAATTTAGTTCTTAATTCCTTAGAGTTCAAAGCAGATTTTACATCCGCTAAGGAAAGAGTATCTCTACTATACAACATCGAATTCATGAAATTATCAAATGACATAGGCAACAAACACAAAATAATTAAGGCTTGATCCTCTTCTTCAAGCTTAACATCTATATTCCTCAAATCCATAATAATCTTATTAAATTTATCTAAGTGTTTAGAGATAAGAGTACATTCCTTCATTTTGAGCGTGTATAACCGTTGCTTCAAATACAAACGGTTGGTGAGAGACTTCTTCATGCACAAACTCTCAAGCTTAGACCAAAGACTGGCAGCGGTTTCCTTATTGGCAACCTCCCTCAAAACTCCATCCGATAATGACAACAAAATGGCACTATGTGCCTTCTCTTTATCTTCTCTTGTCGGTGCAGGAGAGTCATCCGATACCTTCCCTTCCAACACTTTCGACAAGCGTTGTTGTCGCAACAAAGCCTTCATCTTGATGCGCCATAAGCTAAAACTATTTTGCCTATCAAATTTCTCACTTAAAACTTTGCCATAGCCATTCCTCAAGACTTTGCACAGAGCTTGACGCTCTAATACTAGTTTGTTGGGAATAGACCAAATGTAACAAAGGGTAAGTTGAAGTAAATAATAAAGGAATCAAACAAAATAAACAAGACGCACACAAAGAACACCAAAATTTAAGTGGTTCAGCTCAATGTGAGCCTACGTCCACTGGTAGGGTCAGTTTCAATGATTTCACTGTCAACAAAAGATGGAGTACAAAGTATTGATTACATAATCCTCTTCCAAAGTGTCAAAACACACTTGGAAATATTACAAAGAGGACCTCAATTTTCACCTACAAAAGTCACAGCCTTAAATGGTTCAAAAGTGTGTATAATGAATGTTGAAACATTCATATTTATACTGTAGTGGCGCGGGCCATGTTTTATGAACATTTAGGGTTGCTATCCCGCTCGAGCTGAGTGTCGAGCAGGGTGTCGAGCGAACTCTCTGGAAGCCATCTCGCCTGAGCTGAGTGTCGAGCGAACTCTCTAGATGTGTCTTTGCTTGAGCTCACTGTCAAGCAACAAATGAGCGAACTCACTGGGTGAGTCTTCACTTGAGCGGTGGAGACACCGCTCGAGCGACCAATCTCTAGAAGTGCTTTTTCAACAGGATTCAAGCCACCACTCACCACATAATGCAAATTAAGTTGTAGACTGTGCATGCGTTGCCGGAACCTCGTGCGAGTGACCAGTTTATGCTTCCAATATCTTATTTATTTTCGTCCACGTGGATAGAACCACATGTATGTCTCTGTCTCATGATCACTCTTATAAATCTAATATTGGCTCCTAGCTAGATCGATCCTGAGTACTGTATGACTCATATTGGTACGTTGTCTGTCTTTTACCAACAATGAGACAATACCTCGTTGATTGGAGATGGATGGCCATGCCAGCCATCAAATCGAGATGCAATAATATTCAGCCCGGGGCTACAAATTGTCAACCAAATATTCCAATATCGCTTTTAGATAGGAGAAGAATTAACATGCATGATTTTGTCACTTGGAATAAATCACATGAGCTTGTAGAAAAAAAAGTGTGACAGCTTATCTCATGCATATTGAAATCCTTTTTCAATTCCTACTTTAAGATCATGATTAACATGTAATTATTACCTGAGAAAATGATCATTTGACCAACGTGTATGTTACACGCTCTACTTTTTGGACAATTGGAGAACGAGCTTGATCTCATGTGATCAATAATACATGATGAGTAGAATGGTGCTAATTTTTATCTACTAATTTTTACTGCATGCAATAACTCGATCGGCCTCCTTTCCAGGCCAGTTTATTCAACAGCTAGCTAGCTAGCTCTCTCCTTCATGTCTTGAAAGCTAATCATATATGTAATTTTTCCAATATGAAAGAGATTAAAATATATATATTGAAAGAAATTTATATGCAAAAGCTGCTTGATCTTACAGATTTTAATTGCCTGCATGATGATATATCTATATATCTGTTATTAATTATCTTCTTTTATCTTTTCTTCTAACACAATGAATTAATTTAATTAGCTAGATCATACGTATGCATGATATATGAATTAGATGATCATCAGAACCTGCGGTTTCAAAGATTGTATTTTTTAAAACAAGAATTGAACTTACTATATATTAACATCAAAGGTAAATTAACAAGTAGCTAGATCATTAACATGCATCATGTCAATCAAGGGACTATCGCGCGTCATCAGTATCACTGCATTTAATTAACCAACCGATCTTCATGCACATGTTTTCTTCTTCTTAGAAAATTTCATTACCTATTTATATTTTCATTATGATTTTGATCTCCGATGGATTTGATCTGATGTACCGCGTATTCCTCCAATTCCCTGATCTATTTCTTGGCTTCTTTAATAATTTCCTCCTTATTTTTCATTTTATTTGTGTAGTAAACTGCATTTTCTAGCTCTAATGATATTCAACGGCCTATATAATCATGTTTGACTATAACTTCTACTTCTTTCTATCAATTTAAGTTTTTAGTTGAGTAAAATAGCTAGTAATTTTTTCATGTTAAACCACTACATGATATACCTAAAATTAAACAGGTGGGAGGTTGTGGATTTCACTATCTATATTATATTTTAACACTTCCAGCCCTCATGTGTAGGCTAGATTCTTTCTAATATATAAGTGAACCCAACCCGTAAAATATTTAATTAAATGAGTAAATACGCCAATATTTGAATTTATAATCTCTACTATTATATAATAGAGGCCGAGATTATATGATATCTTTCCACGACATTTACTGTGTGCTGAACATGAATATGTGAAGCATGGTATCCTGCTTAATTCCCTAGCAACTAGTAGTCGTAGCAGAACAGTTTGTCCAGACCAATTGGCTAGAACTACTCAAAGATTCTCTCTGATCAATAGATCGAAGCCATGCACACCATTTGTCTGTTTAATTAACAACTTGCACCTTCGAATTGACCATGGGAGTACGATTTGTACCTGCACTGCATGCATGTTGAAGACAAATATGATCTCGTTTCTTCCGTACATGTTATGATCTCTTTCATACATAAGGGAAATTAAAATTATACGTACGTACCTTATACCAGCTAATTAATTAATACTTGTGGATTATTATCTGTTTTATGATGTGCACTTTAAATTTATAATTTATAATTAACGTGCATTTTTAAGTTATCAATAAATTTTAGTACGAATAAAAAAAATAGATTGGATGACATAATTTTAATGTGATCTGGATCTCAGTTGGCCGGGTTCTGTTCATGGAAAATAATTAATAGTAGTAGTTGGGGTGCACATTAAAAATAATTGATATTTTGGGAATGCAAAATATAGTTAGTCGATCTCCATTAATTAATATATTATGTTAATTAGCCAAAAAGTCACAATCTTTCGGGCTTAATTCATCTATGCCCCTATGATCCTTTCAAACCAACCATTATTGACCAAATTAAGATGGTATAGAGACATGCATCAAAGGAGGGGCCTCTCGTTTCATGACTATTACTGAAAGCTGCATGTTGCCTAGAAAAAAAAAGGACATGTATATGGAAAGTAATTAAGGTCAATCTGAGCTTGTCAACAATCGATTAATTGCATGTTCCTATCCTAGCTCATTAATTCCAGCTTAATGGTCATATATTTACGTACCTTAATTATAACTTAGAAATCTTGACAGATAAATAAATGTCACGGGCCCATTGATCAAATTATATATAGCAATGCTATATATATATATATATTATATCACTGGAAAAATATTTATATGTTGTCAGTTATTTGTGATAAAAATAAATATTTACCATTAAATTAAATCTACTCTCGTCGCAATTAGTTATTTTTATCAAAAATAATTCATCAAGTAATAACTATATATGCAATATGTAATTAATATATAAATATTGAAAATGATGGGACAGACATGAAATATATATAAAAAATAGGGAAATAATAGTCCCTAACCACTTCTTAAAAAGCCCACATTGGTCACCCGAGTCAATGATGATTTCCGTGGCTGAACTTTGACCGAAATGGTTTCCAGTCATGTATATATGTCCGTGTGACATCTAATGTACGTACACTAAAATTAATAATCTTCGACATGTTTAATATAATATATTTAAACAGTGTTAATTGAGAGCGAGATAGATAGCTTAGAATGGATTAATTGATCTATGATCACCACACATACACATGACACACACATATATAAATTATTAAGGGTCAATTTGAACAATACTATAATTTGTTTGTGAAACAAGTTGATTTATTTATTTTTAAAGACAACTAATTAAGAAATAAAATAAACTGACTTTATTTTGTTGCTTCTTGGAGTGTATTTACACATTTTGATATTTCTCTCGGATCGTCATAACATCGCCAAGGATGAGCTGGGAATTGGAATTTTTTAAAAGAGCAAGTCAAAAGTCTTGAGGTCTGCCTCTCCTTATATAATAACATGAATCAAAGCTCCGATTGGAATGGTACAGAACCATAATTATTTCAAAAGCATTAATGGAGAATAATACTTCGGAAATATCTTTTTTCGGTAACATGCAGGATAGGGAAGACAGAACAGTGAAATCTATTATTGGTAAATCAGAAGCTGGTAGTAGTGGTTCCACCGAGATCAACAAGCTGGTGAGTTTCTTTCAAATTTCTTGCATAGTTAGCTAGCTGCAGCTTGCAAATGATTATGTACACTTCGCTAGCTATGATCATCATGGTTTTCTCCCTGATTTTCTTTTCCGGTAGAGTTTCCCATATCGTGGGTAAAGTTTGGGGGACGAATCAATCATTTTTGTTGCTTTTTGGATAGAGTTTTGAGTTTTGTGTTAGCAATTTCCAGGCTTAATTTGAACGTTCCCAGAGATCCATGAATACCTAAAGATATCGACCATGTGCGTAATTATTTGAACGACAACCACCAATACAAATTCTTGAAAATCTTGGAATTTTCATAGATCATGAGTCTTCATATGTTTGACTATTGTTGGTGTTTTCCTTTTTTGTGGCCTGATGATCATATTGATCTTCTTTTAACGCGATTATTTTGAATTGATCAGTTTCATATATGTAAATACAATCCTTATTATGCATGGAGCTGTACCCTTCTGTATTCCAGGAAGTTCATGGCCGGAAGCATATTGATCAAGAAGAGGAAAACAGTTCGATGCCGCCTTCTTCTCCCAGTCGAAAAAATCTAAACAGTGTCAAACAGGTAATTAAGAAACCAGGAAGTCGATCCGAAAATGAACTATCTGAATTAATGAAGATGCATGCAATATATAAATAAATAAATAATAATTATTATTATTTTCATTTTCCTTTCTTTTTCTCAATCCCTATTGATCATGAGCTTCAAGGATCTTATTTACTTGGGCGCTTTTTTTTTTTTTTCCCTAAAGCTATGCATGAGTTTCTATGATCAAGATAAGCTAATTCTCGTAAGATGATCTATTGGGCACAGAGAGATCAGTACTGTGTATTCACTTTTACTGTGACAGATATGTACAATATGGCCGATTTGTCTCAAAATTAGTATATATTTATATGCCCATGCATGTGTACTATTTGATTATCATGCGTAGTACCTCATGATGGATTGTTAATTATAGCTTCCAAAAGCCATAAATATTGCCGGCCAATGGTACTGAATCCATATGATTTATCACAACCCACGACTTAAGACCAATTAGTGGATCCATCACGTGGTAGCTAGATCTGATTTATCACAGCCTACGACTTAAGTCCAATTAAGGATTTCCAGGCTAGTCCACAAAGTCAAAATCCTTTTATCTGTCACAAAGTGCGCGCATGTCGAGTGGTCGACTTCCATCAATGATTTTACCTTTCTCTCTGTCCCTTTTTCTTTCTCCTTTTTTTTTTTGTACGTCTGTTCGTTTATTTTCAGCAAAGCAAGATTTGTAGCTGCTGGGGCCTACATATCGTCTGTCATCTATATAAATATATATATTATTACAATAATCAAGTAATTAGTTTCTCCAATATTCGCAGGTGCCTGGTGCAATGGAGAAAAATACCAAAGACTTGCTTTCCAGTTCCAAAAGAAAGAATCAGGTAAGATGATGATCTTCTACGTACTTACTCGATCGGGGGCAGATATTTTAGCATAACATTGTGAATCCTTCTCATGATATCTAACGTTCATATATAGCTCATTTATCGTAAGAAGATGGTTCCTAATTTAGCAGCACGTTTTTTCTTTAATTTTCCCCAGGAGGAGAAGCTAAAATTAGCTGAAGCTGAAATGGTCGAGGTTAAAGGAGAAAACGAAAGGTTAAAGCTGTTATTGGCACGAATTGCAAAGGACTACGAAACCCTACAGATGCATTTCTTTGACATTCTTCAACAAGAAAAAACCAAATATACAGATACAGCTTCTAGCAATCAGCCAAAAGATCAGGAACCTGAAGTACTTGTTTCCCTCAGCCTTGGGATAACGTCAACTGATCAGGAGGTCGGAAAGGGTGACAAAAAGAATAGTAACTTGAGTAATGGCCGACTAGAGAACGAGAAACTCAGTGGAGAACTTTCACTGGGGTTGGACTGCATATCTGAGCCAAGCTCAACCGAGAATATGAGGAACGCAAGCTCCAAGAATACTAGCATTGATCAGGAACTGAAGGAAGATCAGCAGCCCACTGAAATTTGGCCACCGAATAAAATTTTAAAGACTGTAAGAAGTGGAGACGATGAAGTTTTAGAACAAGGCCCGTTGAAGAAAGCTAGGGTTTCTGTCAGAGCAAGATGCGACACCCCAACGGTTAGTGTCAATTATCCAGTGTCACGCCTGATCATATGACATGCTACAAGTTACCTTTTGTATTTCATGATAACTACATTATATAATGTTATAATACATCATCGGGTTGTGTGGTTTAGACAAAATTAATGGATTTTCTTCTTCTTTTCTTATTATTATTTTTTCCTTGTATATATAGATGAACGATGGCTGTCAATGGAGAAAATACGGACAGAAGATATCTAAAGGAAATCCATGCCCTCGGGGATACTACCGTTGCACAGTCTCACCATCTTGTCCTGTGAGAAAACAGGTATAATATCTTCTGCCTGCATTGTGTTGAAATTTATATGGTATGGTCATTTGGCGTAATCAAAAAACTAGCTTGTCATAGAGTTTCAACATGCATGGCCATCATTTGCAACTTTAAAAGGGAATTAATTCGGAATTAGAAACCTCATTTATATATTAGATTCTTAATTTCTCAATTTTCAGGTGCAAAGATGTGCTGATGACATGTCCATCTTGATCACTACCTATGAAGGAACACACGATCACCCGCTTCCAATTTCAGCCTCAGCCATGGCTTCCACCACTTCTGCTGCTGTTTCTATGCTTCAATCCCGCTCATCGAGCTCAACAGGCATCGGGATCTCAGCTTCTGTCCCCATTTCCTCCTCCATTGCTACTAACCTCCATGGATTCAACTTCAGTACACTCTCCCAAACTTCAAGACCACTGCAATTCTATATTCCAAACTCTTCAATCTCAACTACAAATTCACACCCAACAGTAACTCTTGACCTCACCAGAACTGCACCATCCACCTCCTCTCCTCTTGGAAGGTTTTCTTCTAGTTTCTCATCTACACCAAGATATTCCTCAACGTGTCTAAACTTTTCCTCATCATCTTCCGCTTCTTTAGAGCCTAACGCCCTACAACCATTTTGGCATGGTTATACTGGCTACAACAATTACGGAACTTCGGCTTACAATCAAAACCATATCGGGTATTTGAACAGTACTGGAAAGCAACCTGCATTGCAAGACCATCTGTTCCAAACTTACATGAACGCGAATCAGAATGCTTCTCAGCAGCCTTTCAAAGAAACCATAGAAGCAGCAACCAAGGCAATCACATCAAACCCGAATTTTCAGTCAGTTCTAGCTGCAGCACTCACATCATATACTGGAGACGGAGGCGGGAATTCCCGAGATCAAAATCAGGGTGTGGGAAATAGCTCATGCCAGAAGATGAAGTGGGATGAGTCTCTTATAAGGGCGAATCCTATGATCTACCAGTCTAGCCAGAATGGCATAGGGTGTGGGTCAAGCTACTTGAACATCAAATCGTCCTCTTTAAATTCTCCACAACAAAGTGGTTTAACCTTGTTCCCGACTTCATTGCACCTTTCTGAAACTAAGAGTAGTGCTGCTTCCGCGGCTTCCGCTGACAATAGGCCGGACCTTTCCAAGTTGTGAGAGTTAAGGTTAGTGGTGTCTGTCATATTTTCTAGCTTGCTACTAGTGAAACGACCCAGACGATCTTCTTGCTTTAAGGTTTGCTAAATCTTCTGTGTAATGAAAATCTGGATAAGGTTAATTTGTGAAATTTCATTTTTGAGCAATTGCATGTAAGTCTGTAAGAATAGTCTTCTTGCCAGCCCACCGACAGTAAGCAACGACTTTGAATAATAGGAGCTGGAAATTATTCAATGAAGAAATTCCAATGTAGGTATTGACATTAATGGATAAAAGGGGAAAAAAAAGTAAAAGAATCAATCCCCTAGCTTCCTGCTGTTTCTAATGGATTCAAATAACTCTTGTTCAAAATACTGATGTCAGATATTTACTGAATAAAACATTTACGCGCGTAGATCTCTCGGATATTTTGCATTTGCGGACGTCCGGATTTGATTAAAGTTAATTAGTGACGTAAAGAAAGATAAATATTATTTTTTTCACCTTAAAGATAAAGAAAGTGATATAATTACATCATTAATTAATGTGAGGCATTTAATTAAATTCTCATCTCACTAATTGATATATATATATATGTAATCATTTAATAAGCTCTATACATATATATATATATATATATATATATGTATATATATATATATATATATATATATGTTAATTTGATGCATAGAAATAAAAACTAAATTTGATACAAATTTACAAAATAAAGTATCATACATGTCTAATGTCAACTGTATTTGATACAAGTTTAAAAAATAAAGTGGTTTACACATCATATATAAATGATAGTTTAATACATAATTCTGATATTCTCTCAGAATGAGGTTGCCATGACTACCTAGGTTGTTATACCTTTCTCCTTGGACAGGCTTCAAGAACTCATTAATGCTGACAGACTATAACAACCACATCACATAATACCAGTTTAGTATTAATTAAGATAAGACATGCAACTTAAGGAGAATGAAAAGCAGAAAAAAATTAAGTCAAGGCTGGAGCAAGCATCAAGCAGCAAATCATATGAAAGATATAAAACTGTTGGATAAACATGTCAAAAAATAAAAATAAAATTTGAATTCTTTAAAAAGAAAAAAATGAACTGCATAAGCATTCATAATTTTTGCAAGCCATGCTTTGCCTATGAGCTATTTTATGAAAGTATTGAAAAATTCATATTTAATTGGAAAGCAATAACATTAAAAGAAAAAAAAATTGGAAAAGCTATAAATATATATCTATATTGTACATAATATAACATTTGAACTCGTATATTCGGACATAAAGTGATAAAATAGTGCTTAAACTTTTGAATCGTAAACTCCAATTAGTCAAAATTGATAAAGGTAAAAAACACGATAGACAATAGACACTAATATATATATATATATATATATATTTATATATATTAAATTGGATATAATTTGTACGTCCAAAAGAAAGGGGAAGTACTGTAGGGTGCTATTAATTAATGTCAATTGGGCTAAACATTAATTTTGAGAAAAAGAAACGAAATTATTAAAATATATTTAATTACATTGAAATCAGAAATTACCCAGAAAAAATATGTAAATTATGTTACTTCATAATTAATTGCAATGAAATTGAAAATTACCCAAAAATATTATATAACAATATATATTAAAAGAAATAAATGATATTTGTAGCAGTAGAGTACACAAAAGTTATGTAATCTTTTTGAAAAAAAAAAAATAAATACAGGATTTATGTGAAAAATAAAAATAATAATTTTTTAATAATAAATCTCATTTTTGTTAAAAGAATTATATGATACTTACGCACTTCACGACTGTATCTAATATTCTTTATTAAATGAATAAGAAATGATATTTATAGTCGTGAAATATGTTGTCGTATAATTTCTTTAAAAAAAAAGTAAATATATTATTTATATAAAAAAATTAATATTTTAATAATAAATTTAAGAATAATGTAGTATTACATCTATAGTGATAAATTGACGATGTTGGTTGATGCAGAGAAGGAACCAGGCTACTAAAGTCTAAGGCTACTTGGTATTGATCAAATAAAAAAGAAAAATGCTACTTGGTATTGTTGTCAGCATGTGCATAGCATGTCATGCACGGACACAAAGCGACGAAAAAGAAAGAAATTCAAAAAAGGACCAGATAGACGGAGACAACAAAAACACTATTCATCTGCCATCCTCACTTATTAAATATAGTATAGATATAGATATATATATATATATATATATATATATATATATATATGATCGAAGTTAGCAGCAATTAAAGAGAGTAACGTCAAGACAATATTATTAATTAGGGTCCCTCTACGTGCACCAATGATGTACCGATTCTGTATTTTATTTTTTAATATTAAAAATAAAATAAAATGTACAGTCGGTGCATATTATCATTGTCAACCCAAGTGTACCACCAAGTAAAATGACTCCCCTCAAGTTGCACAATGATATGAAATAATCCATCTTAGCAGAAGAAGTTGCATCAGGAACATCCCTTTGTTGATTCTGTATTTTGTTATTTTTTGGCAGCTAGTGTAACTATATTGTATTTTTTTTTCCTTCCATGCAGCTTTACTCAGGTAAATAAATATGACCTCATATTGTAAATGATTATGCAATGAAATGAATTGAATTCTTAAAACCTTTTCCTCTACTCGTTCTGTTATGGTATCAGAGCTACTGACTAGTAGTCTCTTGATCCACTCCTTTCCCTCATCATGACTACCGAATCTATAAATCACCCTCAAGCTCTAGCCTTCATCTCTCCCTCATTCTCTCGTATAGTTACCATTAAGCTTAACTCAGATAACTACCTCTTATGGAATGTGCAAATTTTCACCTACCTCAAAGGCCAAGACCTCTATTCTTATGTTGATGGCACGGAACCTACAACTTTTGCTTTCCTTTCCAACTCTTCTGATTCTAATCCAAAGCCAAATCTAGCCTATCAAATCTGGTGAAAAAATGACTAGTTGATCCTCAGCATCCTTTTCTCTTCCCTTTCAGAATCGATTATTAGCTATGTTGTCTCAACAACCACCTCAAGAGCCCTCTGGAAAATCCTTGAATCCATGTTTAGTTCTTACTCTCAAGCAAAGGAATTTCATATTAGGTTCCAACTTACCAATCTTTCTTGTGGTGACCAACCAATCTCTGAATACTTTAGCAAAGTTTGTATGTTGTCTGATACATTGTCCACCACTGGCACTTCACTCTCGGATAAAGAATTTGTAACCTACCTACTGAATAGACTTGGTCCTGCCTATGAAAACTTCATCACTTCAGTCACTACTTGCACAGATCTCATTACCTCCCACGAGCTTTATCACATTCTTCTAATGTGGTTGGATGCAGAGGGGTCTTCAAAACAAAGCTACGCTCAGACGGCTCCATCGAAAGGTGTAAAGCCAGGCTTGTCGCAAAGGGGTTTCACCAACAACTTGGCATTGATTACACGGAACATTTAGCACAGTAGTCAAGCTGTCCGCCATTAGACTGGTTCTTTCAATTGCTATTTCTCATCGTTGGTCACTGTGCCAAATTGACATACAGAACATCTTTCTCTATGGCGAACCCACTAAGACCGTCTTCATGCAACAACCTCCCAGATTCATCGATTCAAACAGACCCAATTTCATGTGTAAACTCAACAAAACTCTGTATGGCCTCAAGCAGTCCCCCCATGCGCGGTTCGCCAAATTATGCTCATGACTTCTCAATTATGGATTTTCTGCATCTCAAGGTGATCCATCTTTATTCATTCTCCATAAAAATAGCCTCTGCATATTCATTCCAGTCTATATTGACAATATGGTCATTACGTTTTCATCTACTGCTGTTGTTGACAATTTGATCAATGCACTTGGACAAGCATTCCCTATAACTGATTTAGGGCAACTTCATACTTCTTAGGCTTATAACTCAATTACATGCCCGATGAAATTTTGATGTCCCAAAAAAAATATATCATTGATATTCTCACCAAAACTAACATGTTAACTGCCAATCCAATTTTCCCCCCAATGTCGGCTTCCACCAAATTATCTAAGTTTGATTCTCCTGCCTTTGACAATATCACTTTGTTTCGAAGTGTTGCTGGAAGCTTGCAGTACCTCTCCCTTACCAGACCAGACATATTCTTTTCAGTAAACAAAGTCTGCCAGTTCATACATGAACCTAAACTTAGCCATTGGACAATAGTTAAGCATATCCTCAGATACCTTAAACAGACCATTGACCATGGTATTTTCTTCCCATACAACTTTAAATTCTCACTTCATGCCTACTTGGACGCTGATTGGGCTAACTACCCAGATGATCGATGTTCCACCAGAGGTTTCTGCATCTTCCTAGAAAGCCATCTCATCTCATGGAGTCCTCGTAAACAACGAACAATGGCTAGGTCAAGTACTGAGGTTGAATACAAGTCCTTAACAAACGCCACTACTGAGTTAATTTGGCCGCAAACTCTCATCAAGGAACTTGGTTTTTCACTGTCTCATCCCTCTGTGTTATGGTGTGATAACTTAGGGGCAATGTATCTCACTGCCAATCCAATGTATCATTCACGTACCAAGCACAGGGATATTGACTTCCACTTTGTAAGGGATAGGGTTGCTACAAAAACACTTCAGGTCTCTTTTTGTAGTAGTAAGGATCAACTGGCTGTCATTTTTACAAAACCCTTAGTTGTCGACAGATTTACAACTTTGAGAGCGAGTCTCACTATGCGTGAACCCCCAGTAGACTCAAGGGGGCATATCAACACAAGTGTACCACCCAAGCAAAATGACTCAGCTACCAAGCTGGATAATGATCTGGAATAATCCATCTCAGTAGAAGAAGCGTCATCAAGAACATCCCTTTGTTGATTTTGTATTTTGTTAGTTTTTGGCAGATAGTGTAACTGCATTGTATTCCTTTTTTTTTTTCCCTTTTGTGTAGCTCTACTCAAGTCTATAAATGACCTCATACTGTAAATGATTATGCAATGCAATGAATTGAATTCTTAAAAACTTTTCCTCTGCTCATTCTGTTAATCATTACATAATCATTGATGTAATTAGCATTTTTCATATTATTAATAGGAATTATCAATAGTACTAATGATGGGAAAGTGTAAGGGAGCCATGCTTGCCATATGCACTTGGTGCTTAAAGTTTATAAAGAGATTGTTTCAAAAAAAAAAAAAAAGTTTATAAAGAGGCTCTAACCCTAATTGGTTGAACAAAACTGCATTATTTACTTCTTCTATGAATGATTTTGAAATTGTGAAATTATCGCTTGTTCCATTCTGATATGATCTAAAATTATCATTTATTTTAAAAAATTTAATTTATAAAAAATATAAATTTAAACATTTATATTTACCAAGAGAAATGCATTAATATTGCCTAGAGAATTTTTATGGATGCAATTCTCTATGGAAATAGATTTTTGTAAATTCTCCTAAAAACTTAAATACCATTAATTTTCTTTCTTTTTAGCAAAACGAGGTCGAGGCCTCCTATTATAAAAAGACCCTGAGTAAGGCAAAGGAACAACCATGGTTACAACATTAAAGCCTAGGGGTGCTACTCGCCTCCTACAGGTTAGGGTAGCCCCCTCCCCATCTCCCGCCCCCGCATGTGCATGGTGGGATTTTCCACCTCGGCACCCTCCTTCGGTGTGCGGGGGAGGGGTACCCCATCCGGTATCGTGGTGCGGGGATGGACGTCCGAACCGTCTGCCCCCCCCCCCCCCAAAACCCGCATGAATGGGCCACAGGCCCAATAAGAATTCTGGGCCATTTTGGGCCCAGAGTTAAAGTAAAAAATATTAAAAAATACAAAATTTAATAATAAAGATAACAAAAAATAATTTACAGAATTATTAATTATATACTACTAAGTTGCAGCTATTAAAAAATAATCACAACTAAGCTATTAGTATATTACAATGATAATTAAGAGAAAACCACTATAAAACTAAATTACAAATTCATCTAAAAAAATTACAAATTATACTATTGTAGCAATATTACAATTAAGTAAATTAACAAAAGAATAATATTTCATTCTTCAATGGAATTTGGGATGGCCATGGTGGTAGAAAAGTAAGTTGTGATGGTTGCTGTGGGATTGTGAGAATCGAAATCATAAAACTTGAAATATTAATAATTTAAAATAAAAAAAAATTAGATTCATAAACATGAAACAAAAAATAAAAATAAAAACATATACTAGAAATGTAAAAATTACAAACATTAAAGTACTAACTAAGATGAGATCGGGATCAAGATGAATAATCATTAGGTCCTTGGGAAGTTAGGATTAAGATTTGGCATATGACATTGAGATTATAAAAATTAAAAAAAATACAAGCAAAAGAATTAGATACAAAAAATTATATAAAATATAAATACAAAAACAATTAAGGGATAAACTGAAAAGGTAGCTTGTCCATGATGATTATATGTACTAGGTGTCTCCTACACTCCTAAGGATCATATTTAGTATACCCATTTAACGTTGCACCCCCCTACTCCTATCTACCATTTTTTTAAATCCAATCTTTAGTCTAGATTGACTCTTCTCTTATAAAGATTTTAATATTGGACTTTTCTTGTATTATTCTTCTAAGTATACCTTTAATTGAGATGTACCATGTCTCTAATAATGACATCCATACACTTTACTAAAATAGTTACACTCAGCTTTGGGGTTATTGATGTTACCATTCTCTAATTTAATAAAATGGGTCCATACTAAAGAAATAGGCTGGTTTCTTGCTTTGTGGGGGCAAGGGGGCAGGCCCGGCAGTTGCAGGGTAAGGGTCTATAGGGATAAGTGTTGGGGTAGGGTAGGAGTAGGGATAAGAGAGCTAGCACTACAATCTGACAAATTTTCTATTCTTCAAAACTGACAAAAATCTGAAATGAAGTAACATCACACCAAGTTCTAACAATTAAAACCATGCAACATGATGATGATGGAAGGCCAAAAGATAATCAAAGAAATTGATTCTTGCAATGAGAGATGCTTCGCCTTTATCAATATAAACATAATGCATGATTGGAGTCATCAATGATTTGCTTCTTATTAATTGTCTTTTTACTTTTTTCAGTTTTTAGAAATTTGCCTTATGTTAAGTTGTTTTCTTTGATAGACTGTTTGGTATTGTTTTTAGAAGGCAAAATAAACTCCTTATGATCTTAAATTAAAGAATATTTGTTAACTATTAGACATTAGCACCCATAAAAAGTTAACTATACTTGACATCTTATCCTGTGCAAAGAAACAATAATTCATGCATTCCCAAACACCAAAAAAGATTATGTACAAAACAAACCTCTATCTGAAACTGTACCCCATACCAATGATTCAGACCACCTCTAAATATTAGAATAAAATCTCAATTACCATTACCCTAAAAGATCGACCAAGATAAAACCTGAGTTCATTGGCATGCAAACTAATATAAATTAAATCATAATGAGCGGCAAATTCCGGAATAAAAATAGTTGTTGCAGTTAACTGATTTGAAGTATGGACAGTTTTTCTTTTCTTTTTTTAACAAGTATTTCAAGTGTGGTTAGTAAAAATTCAAGAATTGCACTTGATTAAAAGGCAGATAGTGCAACAAGAAACAAACTAACAAAAAACTGCCATTGTTTTTAAAAGAATCAAGGCACATGACATATAATATTCCAGAGGTCTCAATAATTAATTAATAATTATAACATGATTGACCATATATACTCAAAGATTAAAACCCTTCAATTAATTTAGGGCTTTAGATTGGAATTCCAATCCGAAACCCATGCACATTCACAAACTACATTCACAGTTCACATTCACAAATCCATGCAGAAATTCTTTATAGCACACAGTTCACAAATCCCATCCTCCATCTCCATTTGATCCCAACCTTCCTCCAATTTCCATAACTCAACAAAGAAAAAAACTTAAAATACTAAAACTAAGAGGTTCGGATTTGGGGATTACCTTTGGCGAAGATGGTGCGATAGCCATAGAGAGTAACAATGACAACGACAACTACAGAGAGCGACGGAGATGAGCAGAGAGAGACTGAGAGAGAATTGAGGGTCATGGAGTTCGTGGGACATGAGAGAGACAGAGAAGGGGAGGGGCTGGGGGGAGGAGAGTCGCGGGACGGGGGGGGGTGAGGTTTAATTAACCCAAACGAAACAATGTCGTTTTGTCATTATAAACGGCCCCATTTTGCCTATAATGATAAAACGACGTCGTTTTGTCTAAAGTGTTTTAAATAAATAACCTCCCACAGACAAAATGATGCCATTTTTTCCAGCGTCGTTTTGTTTATTGTGGGGGGGGGGGGGGGGGGGAGGGGTTAATACACACACACACATACACACACATATATATATAAAAAGCGGGGTGGGGCCGGGAAACCTGGAGTGGGGCGGGTCCCCTCCAACCCCTGCCCTTGCTGGAGGCCTCAGATGCGGGGGGAAGGGGGCACCCGCCCCCCGCATTTGCGGCACGGAGGCTCGCCTCGCCCATGCTGGGGTGGGGCAGTGAGGCCCCGCTGCCCACCCCTGTTAAAGCCTCTTGAAAGCAAACAACAAAAAAATACATCAATGTCGAATATAAGGAATACCCAATCTATCCAAACGAACAAGACCCCGAATCCTTCCTTGCACAAGACCATCACCAATAAAATCTAAAGATCTTCCTTCAGTGCCCTCTTTCTCCAAAAACATCCACAACCATTTTAGCTTGTCTAAAAATATGTCGAAACTGGACATTAGCATGCGAATAAGCTCATGCACTTCCTCCCGAATATTCCATAAAATCCAATACTTAGAAACTCTCGAAGTTAGCCATCCCACCACTACACTCGAATCCGACTCCACCAATAAATATCTCAACCTAATCAATGACACAACAGTAGCCCATCAAGTAGAGCTCGACACTCCGCAATTGTGTTCATTGCTTGGCCATAAATTAAATGAGCAAATTCCGCATGAACACGTCCCTACGAATCACGAATAATTCCTCCCCCACCTGAAGCACCCTGGTTTCCATAAGATCCACCATCCACATTAAGCTTAACCAACCCCACTTCAAGTGGATGCCACGCAATCAACCTTGGTAGCTTTGCACGAACCGGAACAATTGGGCAATTTAACACTGGGCAATTTAACTCTTGAAGCACCAATAAATCATTAGGACCCATTTTCCTAAAATGCCGCAAGGTACTAGATATCTCCATTAAAGAAACTTTCATTGCACAAGTTATGGCCCTCCAGTCATATTTTATATCTTCCATCCGAATTGCACAATGAGCTCTCCAAAGTGCCTAGGAAATAATAATGGGAATGATCCCACGTATCCAACCAACTTGAGATGAACAACAAGCATGACACCACTATACATTAAGCAACCCCATCCAGCCACGAACCTGTGGCAACCACAAACTCCCGCAAAGAAATTCCAAACCTTCCTCGCCCCCTCCCCATCGCAAAGCACATGATCCAAAGTTTCAACTTGGGGAGCAAAACAACAATTACACTTTGAAACAATCAGAATATCAATATGTTTGATTGCATCATCCACAGGTAATGCCTTCCGTCGAGCTCTCCAACACATATAATATATTTTCTTCGACACATGATCCACCATGGACATAAATTACCGAGCTGTCTAATAAGCTGCCAAGCCGATTTTGTGGTGAATGCCCTCATCCATCGAATGCTTCCAGACGCAAACATCATCACCCTCACACAAACGAAAGTGAAACTGAGAAATCTTCTCTACCAAGTTTTCGTCAACTAGTGTTCTCAACAATCCAAAATTCCATCTAGCTTCATCAATCATAGACCGCACTTGCAATCCAGCATCACCCACCACCATTTGCTCATCCAAAATCGAGTCATCCCCCAACCAATTGTTATACCAAAAATTCAACTTTCCACTTCGAACCAACCATCTCGAATTCCTTAACACAGTAGGCAATACCTGCATGAGACCTATCCAGAATTGAGAACCTCTTAACGAAGACATAACCGTAGCAATGTGAGCATCACCCACATATTTTGTGGAGAAAAAAATTCGACCATAGTGGTCCACCAATAATTAATTTCCATGCAAACTTCATTAACAATGAACTTTGGACCTCAGATAGATCCCAAATACCAAGCCCACCTTCTTCCACCGGCAAACAAATCTTACGCCAATATATCCATTTTTGCTTCTTTTTTTCTATGCTAGAACCCCATATAAAACTGGAAAAAATTGCTTTAAGACCTGACAACACTCCCTTTATTCAACATTGAGAGCATATGGATGAACATACTATTCAGAACATGCTTAATGAGAATAAGCTTACTCCCAAAAGATAAAATATTACTTTTCCAACCTGTTAACTTCTTTTGAACTTTAGCCAACAAATGACCAAACATACATAACTTCACTCTCCCCACATGCAACAGAATCCCTACGTAATTACAAGGCCAAGAACCCTTTTCAAAACCAGATAAACGCTTCAGCTCTAATTTCCTTTCGAAAGAGATATTTGAAGAGAAAAACATAAAAGACTTGTTGGGACTAAGGAGCTGTCCAGACATACGCTTAAAATTATGGATCACCTCCATAAGTTTTTGAATAAAGGCCTTTCCACCATTAGCACAAATCAAGATATCATTAGCGTACAACAAATGGCTCATCATAGTACCCCCACTCGGATTAAAAGGCTTAATCATCCTCAACTGAAATTCTTTGTGCAGCATTCGAGAAAGCAGCTCCTCTGGCAAAATAAATAAATAAGGTGATAAAGGATCTCCTTGACGAAGACCATGAGAAGGCTTAAAAAAACCTCTAGACATCCATTCAACATGACCAAATAAAATGGAGAAAATGGAATTAAAAATAAGAGATCGCCACTTATCTGAAAGACCCAACCTTCGCAACAATTTCATTGAAAATCTCAAATTCACTTGATCATAAGCTTTCGCCATGTCAATTTTCAACATTAAGTTACCTCCCCTAGTCTCTGATTAATGTTGTGAACCAATTCCTGAGTGAGAGCCATATTATCAAAGATACTCCTCCCATGAATGAACACTACCTGCTTCGGACAGATAATACATCCAAGTATCGGTGCCAATCTAAAAACCATAATTTTTGCCATGATTTTGTAGACCACAGAACATTAACTTATGGAGCAAAATTGCCCAAAGCCCACTGGTGCATCCACCTTTGGAATTAGTACTAAATTCGTAGCACCAAAAAATGTTGATAAGGGCTTCCCCTAAAAATGTTCACTCTCCATGTCCAAAAGATCCTGATTAACAATATCCCAAGCAAGGATGAAAAAACTAGCCGAAAAACCATCTGGTCCCAAGCTACTATATGGCAAAATAGACCAAAGTACCACTTTTAATTCTTCTGTCGATGGTGGCACACACAAATGGATCATTTTATTGATTCGAAATCGACGGCAACAACAAATTCAAAGACGACTCATCAAATTCAACACTAGTCATAGTAAAGAGATCCTAAAAAGAAACCAACCACTCCATTATGGACCTCCTTTGATGACTCCAACATCTGCCCATTTTCAATTGTCATTCGGTCTACCAGCTTGTTCTTATTTTTAACTCTCATCATTGCATGGAAGAAAGCCGTATTAGAATCACCTTCTGTTAATCATTTAACACGCGACTTTTGGCACCCCAACATTTCCTCACGGTGAAGCCACTGCAAATGGTGTTGTTTGCACTTTAATAATTCAAATTCATGTTCCTTAGTGTAATCTGAACTAACTGACTGCTCCAACAAAAAGATACAATCTTCAATACTTTTCAATTCCACTTCAACTTTGCCAAAAGTATCTATATTCCATTTTTTCAAGGCCTCTTCCATTTTTTAACTTCAATAACCAAGACTCTATTGAGCCTTGCCCAAATCAGTCGACCCCCTAACCTTCCATTACACCAAGATAATCGCTGGCCCTCACAAGGAAGATCAATCAAACCACACTCTTAAATACAATAGTTGAAATCAGCTTTCACACGAGATGCCCGCATAAGGCCACCCACTTTTTCATCATTCTCTGAATTATATTAAAATCCCCCCTATGAACCACGACCATCTACCCATATCTTGACCACTTAAAAAATTCCAAAGCACACCATACACTTCCTTTGAAAACAGCTAGCATAAACAAAAGTCACCAAAACTCGCATACTCCCATAAACAAACCAACCACACAACGCCTGATTGACATTCATACCAACTCAAAATCAAAGCCCTCCTCCCAGAATAACCATATTTTTCCTTCAACCTCAACATTATTAAAACAATAAGGCAGTTTCATCCACCTTGCCCATGTACTACATTTATTAGCACCAAGAAAATGCTCTAAAAGAGCCACCATAGACGGGTGGCTTTTTTTCAAAATTCGCCAAAGTCTACTCTTCGACAAAAGAATTCCCCTATATTCTACATAAGTATATTCCTCATAGTTAGAGAAATTTTTTGGAGCGAGTCCTCCTCTCCAAAACAACAACAGATTTTTCTTTCCTTACCCCCCATAACCTCTTCAAATGTACATTCATATCTGGGTTTGAATCAAAACATTTGATTGCCAGCCCATTCAACTCCTCCTTTGGTTCCATATCAGAGATGGCTTGGTACTGAGAGAAAAACCCCATCCTCACCAAGTGCCCCTCGATCTGTCAAACAAGCAAGCTCAAATTCCAGAGCTTCATCCACCACCTTCAGGAAACTACCAGGAGATAATCAACCAATAGGCAATTTAGCATGGTCATCGTTTGATGCTTCTTATATTAACTCAGACCATCTTCCCAACTGCTTTGGAGAAGATTTTGTTTGATCAATAGCCACACTAGCTGCACCACCACACTCTTGAATAACACCAACCCGTCTGGTCAATTCATTTTCCAATGGACCCTCTGGCTTTACTACCAGATCAAATTGACTCTTATTTAGAATCTCTCCATTCAAAGACACGAATAAAACATCCCTCTAAGTCCCTTTCGCCTCACCTTTATGTTTTCGAATTCCATCCAGAATTTCCGCCCTACGAGAATATGATTTAATCACTATATTTTCAACCTACTCTTGTGTCAAAGCCTCCTTATCATGAACCCCCATTGCCTTCCAAACTTGTTTGGGTCTGTCTCTTCTCCCCTCTTTTTGATTCCCATATGGCACCCGCTTTTTCTCATGCCGATCCCAACAAAACATTTATTCTCTTGGTGGCTTTGTTTCCTACAATGCGAACAAAATGCTAGAAGCCTAGAAGCTTTTCGAAAAACACCTCCTGATAATGATTGTTCTCTAGACCCGGTGTATCTAACCAGAATGTGCCTCAAAGGCTTAGAGATTTTCATTCGACACAAATACACAATGCCTCCGGACGAGTCACACACGTAGTTGCATTAATTGATATGACATATTTAATAAACTATTTAAATAAAATTCACACAACTGGACTGATCTAATATAATATATGGTCCAACCCAATCAACTTCATGTACTTCATGCCAGGGACATACATAGGATTGTAGCAGGTGAGCATGTCTCCCAGACTTTTACAAACTGCCGCGTGCCGAGTTATCACTCTGCCATGCGTCCACCACCTACACATGGCAAGGCTAGAGCCCATGCCTGCTGTTATTAGAACCCGTATAACTGAAACTTTCAGGAGATGAACAGGGAGCTTTACCTTAGCATAACCGAGTCTTCATCTGTAAACACGACGTTTTGAACAGGTATCTCATTCCGAACATCTTCATTGCAGATCTCCTTTTCATGTCAAGTTATTTATTTATTTATTTTCAATTTTAAGATGTGGAACTTGAACGTGAATTCCATCTCGCCCTTTTCTTCGCTATTGGTCAAGTTTTTTTTTTTTTTTTTGAAGGTCAAGCAATTCAAACTTTTTAGATCAATGAACACAATTGTAAAAACAAAGTTCATTGTACAACCCCTCTTTATGATGGGCGTGTGAGATACCATGATGATTTGGTGGTGAACTCCAATTATTTACAAAGGCTAAAAGGAAAAATATGAGATATTAGGGTTAAAAAAGTAGCACACCCAATTGGATTTTACCCATGGTTGTCCCCTTCACATGGTGGACCGTCAGTTTTGTGTAGAAGTAATCACACCATTTTGTATTTAAAAGGAAGAATTTGGGATATTGGGAAACTCTAGTAAGTGCCTTTGGTGTAGGTATGGCAGCCGAACAACTGATCAAAGACAGTTCTTCACTTTCAAGCTATGATGCTTATTTTGAGAAGATGCAGTCAAGGAAGAAATTACCACGACCTCTGCAAGAGATTTTAACAAATGCATTTTCAGATATTCCAGTTTCATCATTCCCACAAGTTCCCGGTGGTAAAGGTGATTATCAACAAAATTGTTGTTCTTGTAAAGTTTTAGCAGTACTTGGTTCATGTACTTAGCATGAATTGAAGGAAAGCATATCTGAATCACTAAGACAGTGTTGCACATTGCCTATATATCCTGCAGTGATTGAAATTTCAGCAGACACTTCCGTTGCTGATGCTGTAAAGATTTTATCTGAATGCAACATTTTTTCTGCTCCTGTGAGAAACCCTGACAAAGGAAATAGTTCAGATTGGAGAGATAGGTACCTAGGGATCATAGATTACTCTGCCATTGTTCTGTGGGTCTTGGAGAGTGCAGAAGTTGCTGCTGTTGCCCTATCAGCTAGTTCAGCAGCAGCCGCTGGAGTTGGTGCAGGCGCAGTTGGCGCTCTTGGGGCACTAGCATTGGGTGCGACAGGGCCTGCTGCAGTGGTGGGGCTAACAGCTGCTGCAGTTGGTGCTGCTGTGGCTGGTGGTGTTGCTGCAGATAAAAGGATGGGAAAAGATGCTCCCACAGCTGCTGACAAATTGGGCGAGGATTTTTACAAAGTTTTATTGCAAGATGAACCCTTCAAGTCAACCACAGTAAGCTTGTCTTTGCCAAGAGCATAATTTTTAGAGCCCAAGTTGCCTTTGGTACCTTATATAATATTGTTTGTTTGGACTAACTTAAGCGATAGGTTGTGTGTCATTTTTATTGTCTGCCCTCTTTTTCTCCATTAATTATGAGCAATTTTAATTTTATTTGGTCGTGAAGTCCCTTGATGGATCCAAGTGAGACAAAATGGAAATCAAATCATATTAGAAATGATGTTTCTTTATTTTCTTTTTCTTTTTTGTTTCAGGTGAGTTCAATAATCAAATCATTCCGTTGGGCTCCTTTCATTCCAGTTTCAACAGAGAGTTCTATGTTGACTGTCTTACTGCTACTCTCTAAGTATAGGATGAGGAATGTACCTGTAATTGAAACAGGCAAGCCGGAGATAAAGAACTTCATTACTCAATCGGCAGTCGTTCAGGGTCTTGAGGGTTGTGCAGGAAGGGACTGGTTTGACAGCATTGCTGCACAGCCTATATCTGATTTTGGACTTCCTTTCATGTCTTCTGCAGAGGTAAGCTTTGCACTGTTAAATGAGTGTTCTTCTAGCTCACTACTGAATTCATACTTTCAAATGTTCCTTTGTCGTCTTGGCCAGGTTGTAAGCATCCAGGGCAGTGAGTTGATTCTACAGGCTTTCAAGAAAATGAAAGAGAACCAAATTGGTGGTCTTCCAGTAGTAGGACCAAAGAAGAAGATAGTCGGAAACATAAGCATGAGAGACATCCGATACTTACTGCTGAAATCTGAGCTTTTCTCAAATTTTAGGTAGGGTAAAAGGAAAAGCTTTGAAATTCAAGAGTCGATTGTTTCAATTTGATACATTATCAAGATTTTCAAGTGTAAAGTGTGAACATAAGAAACCGTAAGAGTTAATTTTGGGAAGAGACATAGGTTGCAGTACAGAGAAATTACTCTTTAGACCTTATTAGTGGGACTTACCATATCAATCTATCCTCCTTATGTTGACTTGCTCCTCCATGTTAGTCTTGACTGTCGACTTTATTCTATTCGCCGTTTCATTCAGGAAGCTGACTGTGATGTATTGAGCTATCTTCCTCTGTTGCCACTAAGTCCTCCACTTCAGCTGCTCATGCCAACGAGTCCTCCACTTCAGCTAGCTCAAGCAGGACCACCATCACATCAGATCCTTCTGGAAATCACCTAGATTAGGCTGGTGCCTACCCTCTGGGTATGGCTGCTGGTTCAGTGGTCAGTGTTGTATTGTGGCCGACAGCTTTGTAACCAACTCTGCATTGTATTCATTTATGTACTGCATAACAGATGCTTGAGAATATTCCTAGGCAAGTTTGTTAAGGCTGCCTTGTATATATATACACACTTGTACTCAAAAATATTAATGAAGCGAATACATTTGAATTTCTCCTGTCTTCTCTGTTCTCTCAACATGGTACCAGAGCTAAAACTTTGACTAACGTCATCTTTTTTTTTTCTTACCGATCCTCTCCAATGGCTTCCGAAACTCCCCTTTCTGAAAAAGAAATCTCCAGTCCTAATCCCTTCCAACTACCCAGTCATTTCTCCCACATTGTCTCTATAAAGCTTGGTTCCGATAACTATCTACTCTGGCGTGCACAGATCATCCCCTATCTCCATGGCCAAGAACTCTATCTTTTTATAGATGGCTCTTCTCCTCCACCCCCTCCTATCCTTCCCGTCTCCTCACCTTCCAGCTCTACTCTCTCTCAACCTCAGCCAAATCCCGTTTATCTTCAGTGGCGTCGCACTGACCAAATGCTCCTCAGTGCACTACTCTCCTCTCTCACTGAAACAATTCTTGCCCAAGCCATAACTTCTCGCACATCTCGTGAACTATGGCTCACACTAGAAACCATGTTTACATCACAATCTCAGGCCAAAATTTTTCAGATTCGTCATCAACTCACAAACCTCAAGAAAGGGTCTCTCTCTGTTACTGATTATTATAGGAAAGTCCGTCTCTTATCAGATACCATGACTGCTGCTGGAGAGCCCCTTCGAGATTCTGAAGTTGTCTCTTACCTCCTAAATGGTCTCAATTCCGAGTACGAGTCCTTTGTTGTCTCGGTTACAACCAGAGCTACTCCTATCAGCTCGACTGAGCTTTTTAATCTCCTTCTTACCTTCGAAAGTCGAGTCTCCCTCACCACCATTCAGCATGGTCTTCTGCCTACTCCTACTGCTAACATCACCACTTCCATGCCCTCCTATAACACTAATCGTGGTCGAAACTCTCATCGAGGGGGACGCCATAACAACAGGGGTGGTCGCTACCGTGGTGGACGCTCTCCTCAATCCTCTTCACCAACTCCTTACCAGCCCAACAAACCCACTTGTCAGGTCTGCAACAAAGTTGGCCATATAGCCCTTCAGTGCTACCATCGTTTCGATCAGGCATATCAATTTGATCCACCCCGTTCCCTGTCTGCACATTATACTAGCTCACAGTCCTTTTCGGATCGCCAATGGTATCCAGATTCAGCTGCAACAAATCATCTCACATCTGATCTTCAGCATCTCAACTTATCAGCTGAACCATATCTCGGACAAGACCACATCCAAGTTGGCGATGGCACTGAACTTCCCATAACTCATATCGGTGACTCTCAAATTTCTTCTTCCAACTCTAATTTTTCTCTTCATAAATTATTGTGTGTTCCTAAAATAACCAAAAACTTAATTTCTGTCCAACAATTCTGCCGTGACAACTCAGTTTTCTTTGAGTTTCATGCTTCTAATTTTATTGTGAAGGACAAAATGACGGGAAGAATGCTTCTCCAAGGACCAACGCATAATGGTCTCTACCTGTTCCCTCCTCCCGCCTCTTCAAAATCTGCTCCAGTTGCTCTTATTGGTGAAAGAACCTCAGTTGCACAATGGCATCACCGACTTGGCCATCCCAATCTTCAACTTGTCTCCCGAATCATACGAACCAAATGCTTGCCTTTCATTCCCTCTCAATCTAATTTTTTTTGTTCTTCTTGTCCTCTTGCAAAATGTAGACAATTACCGTTTAAATCTTCTAGTAATCGGTCTGTGAGACCCTTGTCTTTAATTTTTGTGGATGTTTGGGGTCCCTCCCCACATATATCAAGAGATGGTTTTCGCTATTATATCTCATTTGTTGATGATTTTAGTCGTTACACGTGGTTCTATCCCTTAGCCTCAAAGGGTGATGCAACATCCGTCTTTCTTATTTTCCAAAAACACGTGGAACGCCTATTTAACCATAAAATAAAAAATATTCAAAGTGATTGGGGTGGAGAATTTCGACCTCTCACTCGGATTCTAAATTCTCAAGGCATTAACCATCGTCTATCTTGTCCTCACACCCACCAACAAAATGGTGTGGTTGAAAGAAAACATCGCCATATAGTCGAAACGGGCCTTGCTCTCCTTGCAACGGCTTCTCTTCCCTATGAATTTTGGGCCGATGCTTTTCAAACTGCGGCTCACCTCATTAATTTTCTTCCCTCACCTTCTCTTCAAAACAAGTCTCCTCATCTTCTACTCTATCAAAAGGAGCCCGACTACTCCTTTCTCAAAGTTTTTGGATCCGAATGTTGGCCCAATCTTAGGCCTCACAACACACACAAAATTCATTTTCGTTCTCTACCATGTCTTTTTCTTGGCTACAGTACTATTCATAAGGGATATAAGTGCCTTCATTTACCAACAAATCGGATGTACATTTCACGTGATGTCCTTTTTAATGAATCTTCTTTTCCTTATACTTCCACAAAATCCCAATTAACTACGACCCCAACTAATTCCCAGACCACTCATACCCTTCTTCCCCTTTCTTTATCTATATCTCCTGGTCCATCTCCAACCCATCTCACAAACGGCCCATCCAACACACAAGGCCCATCCATATCTTCTAATCCCTCTCACTCTTCTTCAACCTCCAACACATCAACCCGACCCTCGTCTCCAACAGAACCATCTCTTCCTTCTGATTCGATAACCTCTCAATCCATTCCACTCTCTCAACTACCTCGTTCACCCATCATCACACGCTCTAAAACCAACTCCTCCCGACCAAAAAATTTTTCTGATGGTCAAATCCCTTATCCTCCACCTCGCAAATGCCTCACTTCATCTCTTACAGTACCTGAGGAACCAAGCTGCTACACTACGGCCTCCCGCTACCCCGAATGGCGAAATGCCATGACAAATGAGTTCCAAGCTCTTATTCAAAATCAAACCTGGACTCTGGTTCCCCCTCCCCTTTCTACTAACATTGTTGGTTGCAGGTGGGTCTTCCGTACAAAGCATCGCGCCGATGGCTCCATTGAACGGCATAAGGCGCGTCTCGTTGCAAAAGGTTTTCATCAACAAGAGGGGGTCGACTACTCCGAGACCTTCAGTCCCGTTGTGAAACCCACAACAATTCGGTTAGTCCTTTCCCTTGCCGTATCTTGTGGTTGGTCCCTTAGACAACTAGATATCCAAAATGCTTTCCTTCATGGAACACTCACTGAAACTGTGTACATGTCTCAGCCTATTGGTTTTGTTCATCCCGATTATCCCCACTATGTTTGTCGCTTGCAAAAGGCCATCTATGGCCTCAAGCAAGCACCCCGTGCATGGTTTGCACGGCTTAGCTCCAAGCTTTGTGATTTTGGTTTTATTCCGTCTAAGGCAGATCCCTCTCTCTTTGTTTATTCATCCACTTCTGTTCTAACTTATGTCTTAGTTTACGTGGATGACATTATTGTCACCAGTTCTCACTCACCTCACATTGAAAATCTTCTCTCCTTTCTTGAATCTATTTTTCCAATCAAGGATTTAGGCAAACCCTCCTACTTTCTTGGTTTGGAAATTTCTTACTTAAATGATGGCATTCATCTTTCTCAACGGAAATACATCCGTGATTTACTTTCTCGCACAAATATGTTATCTGCCAATGGTGTCTCCTCTCCCATGTCTGCCTCAACCCGACTCTCTTTATCTGATAATCCACCCTTTTCTGATCCTACTCTTTATCGTCGCACTGTAGGGAGTCTACAATACCTGTCACTAACTCGGCCAGATCTTGCCTTTTCCATTAACAAAATTTCTCAGTTCATGCACAGTCCGAAAACTCCACATTGGCAAGCTATTAAGCGACTCCTACGGTATCTCAAACACACTCTAAATTTTGGCCTACACATTAAAAAATCATCACCCTCTTTTCAGCTTCAAACTTTTTCTGATGCCGATTGGGCGGGTTGTCCGGATGACCGTCGTTCTACCGGTGGTTTTTGTATTTTTCTTGGTCAAAATTTAGTGTCATGGAGCTCTCGTAAGCAACGAACCGTTGCTCGTTCCAGCACAGAGGCCGAATATAAGGCCATTGCAAATGCCACAGCCGAACTCCTATGGGTTCAATCTCTCCTCAAAGAACTATGTGTTTTCCTTCCAAAACCCCCCATCCTTTGGTGTGACAATCTAGGTGCCACCTACCTCTCCGTTAACCCTGTTCTTCATTCTAGAACTAAACACATGGAAGTTGATTTTCACTTTGTGCGTGATCGAGTCGCAGCCAAGACCCTTCAAGTTGCCTTCCTTCCTTCCAAAGATCAATTGGCTGATATATTTACCAAACCGATTGTTTCTTCTCGGTTCCACTTCATGAGAACAAGCCTCATGGTTATTGATACACCATTAGGCTTGCAGGGGCGTATTGAGCTATCTTCCTCTGTTGCCACTAAGTCCTCCACTTCAGCTGCTCATGCCAACGAGTCCTCCACTTCAGCTAGCTCAAGCAGGACCACCATCACATCAGATCCTTCTGGAAATCACCTAGATTAGGCTGGTGCCTACCCTCTGGGTATGGCTGCTGGTTCAGTGGTCAGTGTTGTATTGTGGCCGACAGCTTTGTAACCAACTCTGCATTGTATTCATTTATGTACTGCATAACAGATGCTTGAGAATATTCCTAGGCAAGTTTGTTAAGGCTGCCTTGTATATATATACACACTTGTACTCAAAAATATTAATGAAGCGAATACATTTGAATTTCTCCTGTCTTCTCTGTTCTCTCAACATGATGGATTTCGTGCACATCATTGCCTCCCAAGCAGCCGGTAAAGTCGTCCCTCCAATTACATGCAAGCCCAATTCAACTCTGGGCAGTGTGATCCACACACTTGCTTCAAGATCAGTTCACAGGATTTATGTGGTAGCTGGAGAGGAGGATGAAGTTGCTGGCGTCATTACACTTAGAGATGTGATTTCTTGCTTCATTTATGAACCACCCAACCACTTTGATAACTACTTCGGGTTTGCGGTGAAGGAAATGCTAGAGTAGTGATGCTTCAGGTGCGAAAATCCTTTCAAATTTATGGAAGTGAAGATATGTAACAAAATCTGGTTTAGGACCAGAGAACAACTTCTTAAATACCATGTATGTACTTTTCATGTTTATACTCTAAAGCTAAAGCCAGGGTGCATCTTTTTTTGGGTAAGTAAAACCAGGGTGCTTTCTCAACCCTTTATCCCTCATTATCACCTTAATCATTTCACATCCCTACACCTTCCAAATGCAGCATGCATATTGTACAGGATTACAAAAGGAGTCGCATTTTCTGGCTCTAAATCCGAAAGCTTTATTGCCATTTGTTCGGGCAAAGAAGCAAAAACAGATGTATATGCTTGGTAATTCTTTGTATTAACCCTCAGAGCTTCATTCAAACGACCATAATCCCTAGATCGGCCAAACAGATCCCCCACGCAACCAGTTTACCCTATTTTGGTTTCAAACGATCGCCTTTACTCATCATCCCAAGTAGTTGCCGACATCAAAGTAACTCTAATAGTCCTGGAATTCAGCCTGTGGCCCTGAGCGTTCCAAACTCATCTTGTTTTTATATTCTGGGTCTACGATACCCATTCTAAAAACCAGAAAGTACGGCATTAAGTGAAACCAGATTATTTTTCTTTCAGGCATTTCATCGAAAAGCTTGAGAGCATCCTGTGTTATAGGCAGTTTCAGAGACGTGAAGCGTGGGAAGTGGTTGTGTAAATACCCATGTAGAGCTGAATTGAGCTTGGCACGGGCTTTGATTGTAGAACCCATCCGTGACAAGCTTCGCTATATTGGGATTCATGGGATGGTTCGAAAATGGGCAATTAATTAGGGGCTCCGGAGTGTAATGAGCCCTTGTAACCTGACTATTTCGAGGAAGTCGACCTCCAGAAATGAAGACCTAGAGAAGGAAAGAGAGGAGAATTTGAGAAGAGAAAAGGACAGAATAGGAGGGACAGTTAACTGAATTTCAAAGTTGGTTCTGCCCAGCTCTTACGTTTCTTTTTATAGCCATGTATTAAACGCACTATATCATCTTTGAATACAAACATTACTGGTATATAACGACAACGTTTTAGTTAATCATTTACTAACTCAGACGACACCTTATTATTTTATTCCTTTCCTCACTCACCCAGACTACTCCCAACGATAACGTTTCACCCATATTCAACTAACAGACTAATATTACACTTTAACAAAATAACGACTCCTCTTCACTTCCCATTTCTGCATCTGCTTTCTTCACTGCTACCAGCTTCCCCTTCCATTTCATTTGCTTCCCATTTTCTTTATGCTGGTAACATATCCCTCCCCTTCATAACACATTGCCCACAAGGTGAGGAAACTTCTCTCTCAATTTCCAATACGATTCCCAGGTTGCATCTGCTGTGGAAGCCCCTTGCCATTGAACAAGCACCTCCACCAGAGGTCTGTTGTTACTGTTTCTGGTCCTTCTTTGTAAGATAAGTTCAGGCTTTGGTAATAATTCACCATGGATGTCAATTGGAGGAAGTGTAGAAAGAAGTGAAATGTGCTGACCCAATTTTTTCTTCATACAAGAAACATGAAAAATTGGGTGAATAATGGTCTGCTGAGGAAGATCCAACTTGTAAGCAACTGAGCCAATCCTTGGAGTACTTGAAAAGGACCAAAAAATCTAGGAGACAATTTGAAATTTCGCCTAACAGCCAAAGACTGTCATCTATAAGGTTGCAGTCTCAAATACACCCAATCTACAACTAAGAATTCCCTTTTAGTATGTGCTTTATCATATTGAGCCTTCATTTTGTCTTGAGCTTCAACTAGGTTTTGCTTGAGAATCAAGAGAATCTAATCTCTGGACTTCTACAAGTCCTCAACTGCTTGGTTAGTTGTAATGCCTAGAATGTAATTGTGGAGTTTTGTATAGGCCTGCCATACACTGCCTTATAAGGGGTCAATTTAGTTGAAGCATAAAAAGTAGTATTATACCACCATTCAGCAAGAGTCAGCCACTCAACCCACTGTCTAGGCTTATCACTAGAAAAAAAAAATCCTCAAAAAAATGTTCAACACACTTATTGACAACTTCAGTTTGCCCATCGCTTTGAGGATGGTAAGCAGATGAATAGGCAAGTGTGACCCCTTGCAATCTAAAGAGTTCTCTCCAAAAGGAACTAGTAAATGTAGCACCTCTATTAGACACAATGGTATGTGGCATGCCATGAAGTTTAAAGAAATTATCAAAGAACAAGAAAGCTACTTAATAGCAGTAAAAGGATGTTTCAAAGGCATGAAATGAGAATATTTTGATAACCTATCAACCACCATAATTAATACAGGAGTACCATTTAGAATTAGGTAACCCTTTTATGAAATCCATAGACAAATAAGACCATATGTGTTGAGGAATAGGCAAGGGTTGAAGGAGACCAACACTACTTTATTCCTCTTACAAGTATCACATTCTCAAATGTAATGCTTAACTTCTGTCTTCAAACTAGGCCAATATAAATCATGCCTAGCACGTTGGAGAGACTTCTGAAAGCCTGAGTGTCCAGCACTAGGAGAAGCATGGATGAAGTCTAAAATCTTAGCCTTAAGCTCATGGCTATTAGGAACATATATCCTACCCTTCTTAAACAAGAGACCATCTCTAAGTGAGAAGGCAAAAGTACAAGGCAAACCATCCTGCAATGACTTGAGCTATTGCTAGGCCACATCATCAAACATGTAAGCTTGCTTGATTTGCTCCTACCAAGTTGGAGTAGGAAAATAAATAATAACTAATGATTAATTCTGATTAACGCAATGTTATCTTCCATTCCAATGCATATTTTTCTGTAATTTACCCTCCTAAAAAGATGTTGGATTTAATCCAACAAGCTTTTGCATCTTTCTTTTGGAGGGAAAGTGAAGGGCAGTAAAAAAAAAAAAGGTTTCTTAGGAAAAGATAAGTAGACCTATTGAAGAGAGTGGACTGGGCATAAGGAGTTTATATGATGTTGTAAACGCTTTACAATGCAGGCTTGCTTGGAATCTAGTAAGTTCAATCTCTCTTTGGGCAGTTTATATGAGGCAAAAATATTTGGCTAATGTTGTACCTTTAGAATCAGTTTCTATAAGACCATGACATTCTTATATTTGGAGATCTATGTGTATATTTGCCCTTCATACAATCTGAAAGTTAGTGGAATATTAAAAGTGGGAACATTAGTTTTTTGCATGATAATTGGATGGGTAATGGGTCCCTTGCATCTTTGGGTTTCCTTGTCACTATATCAAACCTAAGATAAATGATTTATGTTCTGTAGTTGGTTGGCAAAGGGATAAACTTGAAATTCTTCAAAATTTTGTATTGATGTATCATGTGCTTAGTTTTTGAATAAAGCTAAGAAGTGGTGATGATGATAGATATTGGAAGCATACAAATGATGATAAATTCTAATATGAACATGCGGGAATGTAATCCCTTAAACCCACAATCAATTTGAAAACTTATCCAAGAAAGTCAAAATCAAGTCAATGGATGGAGAATCTAGACCCATTGAGAACTCGTTTCAAGAACCTAAGTTATATTAAAATTTAGACCTGTTAAAGAATCTGTCTCAAGAACTCAGATTACAAGAAGGAATACCACAAAGGTTGTAATTTACTTTTGATAAGTTCAAAAGTTCAATCAAGAACAAAAGGAGATAAACTCAACTTATAATGAATAAATTCATTAAATTTCATAAATTTATTAAAATAAGGCTACAAAGAGTATTTAAATCAAAACCTAATCAAAACCCTAGCCAAAATAAAACCTCATCTTCCATAAATACTCCTGAGTGAATAGTGTCGCGCTATAGTACCGCGGCTACAGTAACTTGGCTACAGTACTTATTGAAATCCTAATTCAACAAAATAAAACATATGTGAGCCAAGCATCTTCAAGTCCAATTATTTTAGACCAATTCCTATAACTAATAAAATAAACCATTTTAATGAAATAAACAAGTCCAAGACCTTCAATCACATAAATATAATAATAGGCCCTAATATATATTGCACTCTTCCATAGCTTGTATCACATGGATCAAAACTAGTTCTTCTTCTTCAAAACTCATTTTTTGTGTTGGGTTCTTGCTAGTTTCATCCCAAGTGGATTGCACCAATTCTTGCATTGCTTCCTTGATCTTCTTAACTCTTGATCTTGTAATTGGCTCATCTAGAACTTGCAAAGGATTTTTAAGATTAGGTTCATCTTGTGCCCATTAAATTCACTACTCATTCAACATGGAGTTTTCTTAGAACTGAACATTCTCGATTTTTTGCTTATAAATATATTTGGAATAAGAATATTCTAATAAAACTTTCTATTTCTGTATGGAAATTGTGGAATAATGGGGTAGCTTTGGACTTTAATGTTAAAAAATGTGGCATAAGCTTGGCTTCTAAGTGTAGTTGTGGGGTGAGGCTGTTGATTTACATATTTTTAATGATTGTTCTCTTGTTGTATCTATAGGGCATCACTTCTCATAGATTTTTGGCATCTTAAATCTTTCAACTTTAAGGTGGAGAGATAAATTGTTAACTTGGTGGTCGGTTTTTCATGGCATAAATCAGATTCATATAATTACTCAGCTAGCTCCTTGTTTAATACTTTGGGAGTTGTGGCTAGCAAGAAACTCAGTCAAATATGAAGGTAAAATCAGACCTGCTTCTTGCATTATTTGAAGAATTGTGAAGTGTTTGCAAGAATTAAATTTGATGATTAAACCATCAAGGGGTATAACAAGGCTAGATGATGTTTCTATTTTAAATTTCTTGAGAATTCCATTGTTGAAGACTGAGTAAATAAATAAAAATTAGTTTAATTCACTAGCTGAATCTCCCTAATAGTAGAATGAAACTTAATATCAATAGGGCCTAAAAGAGTTGGTCAGTTTCTGGTTATATTGGTTTGGTCCCCAATTATGTGAAGGTTTATCTTTGTAAATCATTCTTTGCAAAATCAACTTTAAGATATGTGGGAATACTGATAGCCTAGATGTATCCACTATAAATATGGTTGAATTAACTACTCATATTTCTCACTAAACTCTAGGAAGTGTTAAGGAAACTGTTTCTTTGGTTCTCCCTTTCTCTCTAATAATTAAGTTAAGACCCACAGATGAATCAAATCACTCTCTTTGATTAATCTCTCTTATTTTCTTTTTAACAAGATTTTTTGACTTTCCTGTATATTGTCCAATCAAGCTAGCCCTGTCAATGTAAGGCTTGTTTCTCCCTTCCATTTTCTATGAGCCATTGGTGGGTTTAACACTTAGTACATTTATGTACTTGCCAATACATATATGCATGTATCGTGCATGGCTCCCAGATTTTTGTTAATTAATAGTACAAGAAAAAGCATGGTTTTGGTTTATGCTTATATTTCCTTCAATTCATGCATGTGACCTATATTTCTTGTCAATTATTTAGATAAAATCCTGACATATAGATAATTAATTAATTAAATGTGAAACTACATGCTGTAAGTCTATCATTGTACTAGTAGCGGTGATTGAGTCAGTTGAAACTCAGACCAGTTTCAAAGAAAACTTAACATCAATTAGGAAGAGCTGCACAGATGAAACTTCACAAGAGAGTCAAACCTACTTCTGGATGGTAAGAAAGATGAACCTGGGGCTGAGATGTCCAAGGAAGAAGACCATCCATTTAATAGGATTGAGAATCAAACCAGTGTAGCTGAGCTTTTGTAGATTCCCCTCAAATGGACTGTGCTGCAATCCATAATCAAAACTATGCTAATGTCGGTTATTCTTGTCATCATGTGTGTGGGTATTACTACTCTTTTTGTGATTGTTCAATATGAAGAGAGACGATCTCATTGAGATTCTTGAAACTGTTTCCAAGATAGTTTCAAGTATATATAAATTTATGATTCGTTCTCTTTCAAATGTGAGGATTCCTAACCATAATGTACAATCCATGATGGTTGTGTGTAACAATAGGCTGAAGCCCATGAGGTTTTGAAAGAAATTTATGATGATACTAAATAGAGTTGCTTGTGAAAAGATCATTGCTCTAGTATTTTTATAACAATACACAGTAGTGAAGTTCATTTTGTTGTATCGGTTTTTTTTGTGTATCATTGCCAGATTGGAGTTGGAGATCGAAATATCAAATATACAAAAATTTTATTTATAAGGGCATTGATGTCGTCGTGTTGAAGCTATTCTACCCACCCCTCATGCCCAGGTGCATATTGAAATAGCTAACTAGATATAATTTTTAAAGATAGAGGAGCAGGACAATTGATAAATATTGCCTGAATGTGCACATTTTCTGGTAATGTTTAGAAGCATAATGTGTTCTAAATATTTAGTAGTTGAGTTGTAGGTTTTGGATCCCAATTGGTCCCCCCTAGCATATAGCCCATAATTACATTATGTGAATTCTATGTAACTGACTTTGAATGAATGAATGTATTTGATTAGGAGCTCAAAATGTTTCCTATTTATTTGTGGTGTAAACTTTTTTTAACACATAATTTATCTTATTTCAAGTCAGTCAGTAAATATATATTTAATAATTGACCTGAAATAAGATAAATTATGTATTACTAAGATAAATTAAGTGTGACAATGACACCCAGCCAAAAGAGCGAATTAAGGAAAAAAAATGAGCCAAAGCTAGTTTGCGGCGAATTCAAACTCACTGCATTTGGCCAAATAGATTACTTGCAGCGATTAGTTCTCACTGATATTATTTAATTGCAGCGATTAATATGCGCTGCAAATATACACCGTATCCGCTCACTTACTATATCGATGACAAACTAAATCGACGCGATTACTATTTGCGGCATTTTTTAGTTTTAGCAATGATATTACGTCTGTTGCAAATAAGTTCATTGCAACGAAAACTAAAATCGTTGAAAAATGTCGAAGATATTTCTAGCGATTTTGACATATTTGCGGTGATATCAATCGCCGAAATTAAACTTAATACCAACGATTTTTGTGTATTGCTGGAAAAAATAACACAATTGCGGCGATTTTGGTAGCATTTGCGACGATTTTAGTCATTGCTGTTGACTTTTTTCTACGATTTTGTATCAAACTGATATAGTCTTTTCCGGCATTTTTGAACATTATTTGAGGCAAAAAATAATCGCCGGAAAAAGTATGCTTTTGCAGCAATTTTTGCCTTTCGCTGCGTTTGATCAGAAATATCATTTTTATTTCGTCGAAAGTGCAACGATTTGAAAATCGCCGAAATTGATCAAACGCAGTGATTTTGGGGTGTTTTTACGATGGTTTTTAGCACTGAAAAAGTCCTTTTTTCTTGTAGTGAACAACCCCAAACTTGTTGGCTGTGGTGGTATTATTCGATATCACTATGGGCAGTGTTTATACATGGCTTCTCCATTCATTTGAGGATTGGTACAAATGTTTTTGTAGAGATTTTCGTAGTGAAAACTGGTATTTCTTTGTGTTAGTAGCTTAGTTTTTATGATGTCATTGTTGAATCGGATGCATAGCTTGTAGTTAATTGATACATAAATAAGAAATGCCCCGCTTGCAGGTATGTGAATATTTGGGAGGATATACTTGACTTTAACAAGTTTATAAGTTTTGACATACAACATATATACAGAGAAGGTAATAGTGTCGCAGATGGATTAGCTAATCTTGGAGTTTTAGGTATTACGCTGTCTTTTTCCTCTATTTTACAATTACCTAGGCATTTGTATAGACTTTTTGTTATTGATAAATCTAGTTTACCAAATTTTAGATGGAAATAGTACTTTTGAACATTTCCTTTATGAGTGTTGCTATGGTGCTGCCCAACAGTGACCTCTGGGCGTGCCCTAGGAAAAATTCAATTTTTTAATTTTTAAAATTTTTCTTATTCATATTTTTTTAACATTTCTAAAAATTTTTAAAAAATATATCAATACACTAATAATCACTTCCTTAACTAGTAAGTAAAAGAAAAAAAATTTAAAAAAAATTAAATGCATAAGCGGTAAAAATGGTGGGACAAAATGGAGGGGCATAGTAGCATTATTCTTTACTTTATTTATGTTATTGTAATAGATACTTTGGAATAATTAATGTAAGTAGTAGTTTTTGCTTAGAATGCATGCTTTTACAAGAGTTTTGATTTTGAGATTCATATAACCTCCAAAGCTTTTACACTGCTTGTAAAATGTATTCATTCGCTACAAGAGAGGGTTATTATTAAATATGGGAGTATTTCACTTTTTCCTTTAAAAAGAAAAAAAGAAAGAAGAAGAAGCTCTATGTTCTTCACAAATGATTAGAACGTCTTATTTATTATGTTATAAATAGTTGTCTTTTTTTCGAAAATTGAATGGATAATACATCACACACATGAGGTGGATTTCATTCAAATTGTAATGAAAATTTGACCAACGGTGAACAACAGCATGCATTTCAATAAAATAAAATATTATATATATATATATATATATATATATATATATATATATTCAAGATCCATATCATGAGATTATGATAAACTAATACATTTAAGACTTTGAAAGAAAAGGGGCATCAATAATCTAAATCGGATATTTATGACAAATATAACATATGAGTATAAGATAATTCTAATATTTTCCAAAGTTATTAACCGGATTATTGTTATTGAGGACGTGTTCCGGACTCTGGTGATTGACTCAACTAGTCTACACCAAGGAACATAGTAGTTTGGTGTGCCTGATTCACCTCCGGTGCTTAAGTCAGAATCTAAGATAGAGAAATATTTCAATGGAAGATATATCGAAAAAGTTTATTTCAAATTGCCAGTATCGGCCCTTTATATAAGAATGAATCTTATTCGATGATGATCATATAACGACACGATCCTCTCCTTTAATCTTGGAATCCTGTTTATTGGGACCAGGATTTGTATCTAAACAAGGAAAGTATTGACATCCTCAGGCGAGTATCTCGCCCTTTCCTTTTATAGCGATTGTCATATTTATTCACAATTGGAGGGCACGGTCCTCTGAAGACAGGTATATTGTATACTCTTTATTCGCTAGGCTAATGTAAGACTGTTCAAATGGGCCGAGTTTTTTCTTGGCCCAGTCCGAAACCCGAAAAATCGGGATCCGGTTTCGGGTTTCGGCCCGGATCAAACCTGGGTTGAAAAATCCGGACCTATCCAGTCCGGATGCGGGTTACAAACCCGGTACTCGGGTCTCTTTACACTTCCTAAACAGAACGTCAAAATTTAACCCCCCAGGTCTATAGCTCTCTCTCTCTCATTATGAACTTAGGCTTGCTAAACGAAAACCCTAAGTCCGTGCCTCCTCACCGCGACTCCATCGCCACCGCCGCATCTCCGTCGCCGTCGGCCTTTCCCGAAGTCCTTTCCCGTGAGTCTCTCTCTGTCTCTCTCTCTATCTCCCTCTCTCCCTCTCTCCATTGGATTTCTGGGTCTGTTGTTCACAATCGTTAGTCTAGGACTCCGCCTGATCTGGGTTTGGGTTGAAAATTATTTGAGTATATTTTATTGTCTAATGGGTGACCGATTTGATTGGTCTGTGATATGGGTAATCATCCAAGGGTGATTGAAGAACACAGGAGGCAAAAAAAAAAAAAAAAAGAGGAGACAGCAGGTGGGGCATTCCAGTATTTTTGAGGGGGAGTCCAAAAATTCTTACAATGATAGAGCCACTATGAATGGCTTTTGATTTGATGATTTAGTGTACCAAAACACATAGCCCTAGGAAAACGAATCTTGCGAGAGAGGGGGACTCAACAAATTTGTGGTCACTGGAAAACTTAGAGCCTAAAACGATGTGATTCTGTTTTTGCTTGTCTGGTTTGAAAGGAAATGTCACAATTTCATCATAACCATTTGCTTGTTCCTGAAAAAAAGAAAAAAAAAACCCAAGTACAACTTGGAATCCGGATTTCCAGGTTTCAAAAACCCGGATTCACCCGGATCTGACCCGGGCATACTCGGTCCGGATTTCGGTCGGAATTTGAAACCCGGGTTTTGGTCCGGGTATACCCGGATTTCCGGGTCGGAACCCGGATGAACAGTGCTAGGCTAATGGATCGTATTAGTAGACGTTAACGAACCATAGCAGGCCAAATGAAGGGGATAGAAGCATCCCTCCAATTGTAATATTGCAACAAAGGATATGGTTCCATGCCTCGTGGTCAGTCTCCACAAAATACGAATTTATGCAAAGGTGATCATGGAATCATTATTTTAGTAAAAAATTGACACATTTTTTCAAAATTTCCGATTCGTTTCTAATGGCTTTCCAAATCAACGAATTTCATATTAATAATCTTAAGAAACTTCTATAACCCTTCTTGTTATTTTATTATTATTATTATTAGAAAAAATATGTTTTTGGCTTTCAAAGTCCTCGCACACAACCGAAAAATAACACATAAATATTCGGTTGACTTTAAATTTTCATTGGTGGCATCCATAGTGCAGTGTAGTGATCCGGAGTTCAATTTCTTACTAGTTTAGGGATTCTGAGAGATAATATATATAAACTGAACTCTAATATTTATTTAGCATATTATGTATTTATAAGATTTAATTAGGGTTTAAAATGAGATAGAGATTATTAAGAGTGATAATATGTGACATGATCTGTAAACTCAATACGAACACGACATAAAATTAGCATATTTGAGTTTGATGTTAACGGGTTAAGACATAATTTATAAGCAGGTTGATAACGGCTCAACCCGTTTAACCTGAAATCAACGCATTTTGACTCTTTTAGATTTTATTTCAAAATTAAAATTTTATTATTATTAATGATTAATATTGATATTTCTCAGTATGCTTATATTTTTATTATTGTGATTGTAATTTTGGACCTATGTTCATATTTGTTGTTGTAAGGTTTGTAATATTGCTTATGTTAAAATAATGATATTTTTTGTTAGTACACAGTCTTTTTTTTAAGATATTGTGACTACTAATAAATATAGATTTTAACTTTTATATGAAATTATGTTAATATAGTCAAATGGGTTGTGAGTGTTAATTCAACCAATTTACATGAAATGAATTTAAATGAGTCGTGTCGTGTTAACTAATTTCTAATTTATTATTAAACGGGTCAAAATGAGTGGCATGGCATGACTCGTTATTTAAATAGGTTAGAATAGAATTTAAAAGTTTGACACATTTAGTTTAATGGGCCGGGTTTGAGTCGACATATATAGAATATTATGATTTGACACAACACGTACAAGACCTGAAAACACGATTTTCCACCCCTAATAGAGATTGATATCTAAGGTGGATTCTATAATATTTTATTCAATATTTTGTGCATGTTTTTCTCTCACTAAGTCTTTTCGAAAAAAAATTCTAAAAAAAATTAAATCTTGTGTACATCTGCATGAAATATCATTGACCACCTTAGAATATGTAAATACCATTTTCTTCCTTACATGTTAGTTTCTAAAATATGTAAATCTACTTAGAAGTGATTCAAAGGAGCAATCTTGGTGGCATTTTATGGTGTCACGCGATAATCAAGTTAGGCCCTCAGTAGATAAGTAAATAGTAGTAAGATAGATTGTAAATAGTAGTGAGATAATTTGAATTGAGTATTTTTTGAGTTTTTATTTTTTATTTACTTTGTAATAGTATTCATTATATATGGGCCAAATGACCGATACATTCAAGGATATCTTCAAGGTCTATTATGACAGTGTCAATATGAAAAAGTTGTAAAAAAATATAATAAAGTTAAAATATTGTAAAAATATAGTTTTATAATATTATTTTTGTTTAGGAATTTGAAAAGGTTGTAATTATTTTTATTTTTTATTTAAAAATTTAAAAAAGTTGTATTGATTAGTCTGAAAAAGTTGTAATGATTAATTTAAAAATTTTGTATTTGAATTATAGCGTTATATCCTTACGAATAACGTTACTCCCTTGTTGATATCATGCCCACGTGGGCCCTTGGGCCGCGAGCCTTGTAGGTCAAAATGGCAAGCTGAGCCTGCTTATCAGCCGTAGGCTTGGCAGCAAGAGGATGCAAATAGCCCTTCCATTTATCCCTCTAATTTTCTTTGTGCCAACACATAGGAAATTTACTAGTTTCGTGCCTTATATGCCCACGTGATATCCTTACCTCATTGGCTTGCAAAAGGTAGTCGGTTAGCCAGGTTTCTTCCTACCCTGCTGAGGGTCCATGATAGATAATGTATGGGCTTAAGTTTATACCCATTCCTCAAAACGTAGCCCACGTCAGACATAGATGTTCACACTCTTTCAACACCCTTTATTTGAAAGAAATGACAATAGTCAGCACAACCAACCTTTTAGATTCCCAAGAACCCTCATGATTACATTTCCTGATCTTTCTTGATTCACTTACCTTTGCCTGTACTCCCTCTTTTCGCACTTCTTCTTCACTCTATATTCTCTTCTCCCTTCTCGAGCCCTCTGTTATTGTTATCTTCAAGAACATATTTCTCTTGCAATGGCTAGCCATGACTCTTCCCGTACTCTCATCCATTCTTCCAGCCAAACTATAGTGAGGGGCTCCCCTTCCCCTGCTGTCGAGTCTTCCCTTAGTCGAATCCCTACCTCTTTTGAGGGTTTTTCTTAGCGTTCCACCCTATCCAAGTGAGATTTGGCGCATCTAAGGTCCATTTACTGAATTCCAGATTCAGTGTAGCTTTCTATTCCCAGGGTGGGGTGTACCAACGAATAAGGGTTCATCGGCAACGTGGCCCTTACAGTGAGTGCCTTAACGCACGAGCTGCGATACCTTTTCATACGTCCTGTCCATGATGTCTTGGATTTCTTGGGGTTAGCCCCTGCCCAGCTTCACTCACATGCTTGGCCTGTTCTTATGTGTTCATCTGTGGTTTTTTGCATGGTTTGGAGCCCCTGGGGGAGACTTACCCAGATTTGACAACGAAAGAATTTCTTTCATTTTATGGGGTGAAGCCATTGCTGGGCAATGTTTGTAGTTTTCAAGTTAGGTCACAACGCTTGGTAGCCTTTGAGCCTCATTATTCCAATGCCAAGCAGTGGCAAAACAAACTCTTTTTTGTTTCTGGTAGTAATTGTATGTATCCTACCGACGTGATGAATTTTCGGGATTACCTAGTCTGTGCTAATTAGGGAAGGGTCCCCGAGGACAAAAGCTTGTTGTTGGACTTAACTGACAGGGAGCGTTCTCTTGTTGACATAGTCATTAATTGGGTGAAGGAAAATGACAGGAGTGGTTTGGCGACGGAGGATTCACTTTCTACCACCAACATCGACAGATTCTTGGTGATACCCAACCGTGCCCATGTAAGGTGGAATAAACTTAAGGTTGTGGTGCCCCCGGCGAAGAGACGTGCTCCCCAGCCGGGGGGAAAAGGCGTGCTTCTCAAACTGATGGTTCTTTGCTCAAGCGCCCTCGTGGTAGCGTCGTTGGGGGCGACGTTGTTGGATCCTCTCCAGGGGCAAAAGTGGAGGCGGATAGAGGAGCACATTGCGATTCTAACCTTGCTGTTGGTGAGGGGGCTCCTGATGCTTCCCTTGGAGAGAAGATGCCTGAAGTTTCTCCAGTTAGGGTCTCCCCCCCAGTGTCGCCAAGTGTTGACAACCTTATTGGGCTCACGGGCCAAGCCCTCGCTGACTTGGCAATGACTTTTGATTTTGACTTGCCTGCCAAGGGTACTGAATTTGTGAGCACGCCGCCCTTTGAGTTTCCTTCTCTCCTCTCCTTGGCATCAACACCCAGCATTGGTGACTTTTCTACATATATGTACAGTGTCTTTTCTATGGGTGTGGCTGGGGCTGGGGCGCCTGAATCCGTCTTAGTTGGCGGCGTCTAGACCAACATTGAGGGCAGGGATGAAGATGACCACAGGGAGCAAGGATCTACCTCGAGTTCTCTCCCCACGACCCTTTATGGAGATGAGACCTATGCTACTGACCAAGAGAGGGTCTATATCCTTTCTCCCTCCCTTTCCTAATTTGGGTGGCGAGGAGGACTATCCCACTCTTCCCAAAGGGGGTGGATCCTCCCTAGAAGGGGGAAGGTTTGAAGAAGACAGGGTTGACCAAAGAGATGGGGGTGATGGGAGATTTGTGGACACGGAAGTTGATAGGCAGGTTAAAGGCCAAGGGATGTTTGTGGCTGAGTTGGGGGATCTGGCCACCCTTTCCCTTCCTTTTGTGCCCCACTTGCCAAGATGGACCCCTACGGTTGATGGAGCAGGCGAGGTTGAGGAGGTGGGCCCCTGGTGCGCCCCTTCCCCTTTGGGGTCAGTCGTGGAGATGTCAAGATGCCTAAGAGCATGCTTTCCCTGGTACTGTGTTTATTTTTGCTTAATATGGTTGCCTTTGTGTGGAATCGTTTTACTTGGCCATTTTGCTTGTGTAGGGTGTTGACGACCTGGTGGCTTGGATGGTGGCTGAGCGGGTCGAGTTAGAAGATGAAGTTCAAGAGCGACGAAAGTTCAGATACTATGCCAAGAAGGAAATGACTCGACTCTTGGCTGAGAAGATTGAGGTGGAATGCTACCTAGAACAGGCCGATGGGCACATCCGCAATTTAGAAACCAACCTTGAATTCCTCCATGATGAAGTGTGCAAGCTTCGTGGTGAATCACTTCGAGCTCAGTCTATCCAGGCGCGTGACAACTTTGACTTGTAGCTGGCGCTGAATAGGAGTTTGCTCGAGCTTAGGTATCTTGACTGAGTGGGGCGCTAGCCACCTCCCAACGGTCTTAAGTGGAGGCTAAGCAATGTTCCTAGGAGTCTGCCTAAGCATTTTCTACCTTGGAGGAGGAGCGCAAGAGGCTTGCCCTTGAACTGTTAAAGGTGAAGGCGTCGCGTGTAGAGGAGCGTAGGCAGTTCGACCTCCAATTGTCCGAGGCGAAGGGAAATCGTAAAGAGCTGCGATGAGGTTTGTTGCCTATAAGAAGGTCCGAAAGGATACTGATGCCAAGCAGGGCAAGATAGCTCATAGTTTGCCGCATTTGAACACTACTATCAAGGAGCAAAAACAACAATTGGAGGGGTTAGGGTCTCAATTAGTTTCTGCCAATGGGGAGTTGGTCCATTCGAACCCTCAATTGGTTGTTGCCAAGGCTTTAAGGGACCGGTCGTTTGGGTATGGCTATGGGGCTGGTATGACTCACTTGCGAACTCACTTGTTGGCTAACCCTCGTACCAATTTGAAGAGCCTAGACTTGGAGGAGTTTTAACCTAATGCAGTGTCTTGTCAATTTGTGGACGCCTTGGGATGCAACACCATGCCTGATGTCTTCCCTATCCCAGCATCCTCATCCTACCCAGGTGGGGCCAATTCCTCATGATGTCTGTGATGTTTATATGAGTTTTAACTTTTGCGTTGGTTTTTGACAATGTTTCTATAACGACCCCGCCCCGCGAAGGGCGAGACTGCTACATACGTACCTATTCTTTCCGTACTTTTTTCTCCTTTTCCTTCATTTCTTTTTCCTCACTAACAGGGACGACACTAAGCGTCCGCCTCTCTCTCTGCAGTAATGTCTTGCTCCCCAACCTTTTCTTCATTTCCTGGACGTTTAAAACATTTAAAAGAAAAGTGAGTCTAATACTCAGTAAGTAGTACACCATGCAGTAAACATACTAGGCATCTATTCTTTTCCTTTTGAAAACATGCATACATAAACATTTGTGTTTCATTTCATGCATAAACATTCTTAGAAATATTTAGGCTTTCATGCATAAACATTCTTTTCATGCTTTACATCTTTTCACTTTCATAGGCCATTGCACACTGTTACGCCCCACGTGCTAGGGTTAGCGGCCCTATGGCCAATGGATTCGCCTGTGGCTACAAGTTGGAATCCCATTCCGTCAGGGTGCAGCACTGGGTGCACTACCAAATACTACTACCCGGCATTGCAATCTGCCCATTCATTTATTGGGTACCCATTTTCCTTTCATGTGGCCGTTACGTATTTTCATTCATTGAAACTTTCGTTTCCTTTTAGTCCTTTTGTACTTTCATTCATTTCAGTCTTTTTCATTTAACAGTTCATTCATAGGAAAGGAATGTCATTTAAAAACATGAACTTAAACATCATTGAGAGAGACATTCACTTAAACATCACTTAAAAGCATAGGCTTAAACATCAATTGAAAGCATAGGCTTAAACATCATTTGAAGGCATAAACTTAAACATCATTTAAAAGAATAGGCTTAAACCCTAATCAAAACATGAGCTTAAAATCATTTAAAAGTACGAGCATAAACCTCATTTAAAAGCATGAGCATAAACATTATTTGAAAGCACGAGTATAAACATCCTTTCAAAACAAGAACTTAAGCATCATTTTTCAAAACATCTCTTAAAATGCCAGCTCATGGCATCCTTTAAAACGATAGTTTTCAGGGATATTTTAAAACATCAGTTCTCAGGGGCATTTTAAAACGTCAGTTCTCATGGGCATTTAAAGCATCAGTTTATAGGAACATTTTAAAACACATTTAAAGCATCATTGAAGTATAAAACATGAGACGTTCCTTTCTTTTCCTTTTCTTTGCATCTAAACATTTTCATCATCTTTCTTAGTTCAATGCATATGCATTTTCATGAACAAAATATATTTTTATGCTATACTACATATAGGAAATAATCATAAATTTCTTGAGAGAGCATGCATGAAAATCTCATGACTTAGAATCTATATGCATGCATTACTTTATACATATACACACAATTATAATCGATAGGATACTTAACAGGGGCTATCAAGGAAGGATTGTACATACTATATTCATTTAATTAGAGAAACATTTGCAATAAAAGAGATATATTCTTTCATAAAGAGAGCATGGTGTAAGAAGTATGGTTATAGCTACTTACCTCTAAGCTTTACTAGCGAGTCCATTTGAACTTGGAAGTAGGATCCTAGTCCTATTCAATAAAATGAGATAGACATATCAACATCTACCTTACTTTGAGCCTTACTAAGCGATACTCTCACACGCTCACTTAAATTCTATTTTGGAATTAAACGTTCCCTTGACCCTTTCGGCTACCCACCAAGCATGGCACTAAGCCAAAACGTTAAAATCTCCATTCTAAATATTTTTAAAGAAACTTATGAAAGTAAATAACATGCTTGCCATCCATTTAAAATTAAACATAACATAAAATATAACGAGGTTACCCGTTTAATAGACTTTAAAACTTTTAAAGACTTAAGCTTATACTTTACTCATTTAATACCCTTAAAAGCAAGATATAAAATTATAGAACCAAGCAAAACCTCTAAACCAAACCTCTAGCATCTTAAAATAGATTACCAACCACTATTAATAAAAGACACATGATACCAATATTTATATAAATTAAAATAATTATAATCATCATTTATGATTAAACCAAATTTAAGAATAACTTAGCAAAAATTCGAAATATAGGAAATCACATAGGAAAAACCCACTTTAACATATTCGGTTTGGGCTAAAAACAGAGCACACATACTTATTTGCAATATAGAAAATTAAATACATCAAAACATGAGCTTAAACAACTCAAAAGGCTTCCAAAATCACATTAAAAGTAAATAAGTTAAATTAAGATTTTTACCTTAAGTTCTTAGCTCCTTTCAAGAGGCAAGAAAGAGGATCAAAAGGTGATGAACGTGTAGATGAGGACAAGATGATAACACTATCCTAACCCCAAAACCGAAACACAAAAGGGTAAGGAAATTGTGAAATTCGAAATTCCTATGGAGATCATGCTAGAAAGTGAATCAAAAATTTATTACCTTCAATATTTGATCCTTTGGAAGATGAAATCAAGCTTTGGTTCCAAGCTTTGAAAAAAAATATTTTTCTTCCTCCATTTCCATGGAGTTGCAAGCTTGAAGGAGATAAAGAATCTTGATTTCTTGAAGAGCAAAAGAGAAGAGATGAAGAAAGGTGTGCTAACTTGCTTGGAAAGGGAGTGAAATTTTGTTTCCTCCCTTGGGTGTGGCCGACGGGTATAGGGGGGAATAAAGGGAAAATTGTTTTTATTTTTCTTCTTCTTCTCCTTTTGGTTGGCTTGCTTTGGAAGATAGGTAGGTGGGTCAAAGGCTTCCTTTTGAAGCTTGGAGTGTCTTGGACGATGGAAGCTTTGGAGGAAAGAAATAAAAGCTTCTCTTGGAAGCTATTGGAAATCTTCTTGACCGATGCATGGCTTGGAGGAAATAATTGCAAAACTTATCTTGGAAACCATCGGTTTCTCATGAAAGAAAAGTGAATTGATAAGTCAAGGAGCTTATCGTATAAGCCAAGGGATGAATGGTGAGGATTCAAGCATGGAAAGATAATTTCCTCACCTACCAATCCAATAGATGGGATTAATTGGACTATTCCATAAATAAATAAAATTAAGGGGGTTAAGGAAAAAAATTTCAAAGTCTTGAAAATAGTATTCTTGACTCATTTTAATAAATCATACTTTTAAAAAAATAAAACATACTCATCTTAGTTTTTTTAAAAAAATAAGACATACTCACCTCAAAATAAAATAATTGAGAGTAGCAATAAAAATAATCTTTATCTTAAAATATTTAACTTAAAGAATTATTAAAATGATGTAAGGACCTAAGTAGTAGGATGCGAGTATTATAGTTTGGCCCTTGCATTGGCCCTCTGTGTGTAACAATTGGGCTATTTGTTTTGGCCTTACTGCTTTATATAGTTTAATGTTTGCGCCGCGGGTACTTAGTTTTTGTATGGGCCTTATGTTATGGGGGTCACGGGGTCTTTTGACCTCCATACCTGTTTGCTTGCAAATGGAGTTAAACTCGGTAATGGTAGCTAACAGTTGGTTTGTTGTGGGGTCTACTGACCTCCATGGCCTTTTAACCCGCATCATGAGTTACTTTTGATACTGGTAGCTAACTGTTATCGGGTCGTCGTGGGGTCTCTTGACCTCCACGCCCGTTTGTTTGCACCGCAAGTTAGACTCAGTACTGGTGGCTAATTGTTGGCGGGTCATGACGTCTTTTGACCTCCATGCATATTTGTTTGCGTCGCGAGTTAGACTCAACACTGGAGGCTAACTGTTGGGAGGGGTCGTGGAGTCTTTTGACCTCCATGCCCGTTTGTTTGCACCACGAGTTAGACTCGGCATTAGTGGCTAATTGTTGGTGGGTTGTGGGGTCTTTTGACCTTCACGTCCTTTTGCTTGTACCACAAGTTAGACTCGACATTGGTGGCTAACTGTAATGGGGTCGTGGGGTCTTTTGACCTCCATGCCTGTTTGCTTGCACCGCGAGTTAGAGTCGACACTAATGGCTAACTATTGGGAGTTGTGGGGTCTTTTAACCTCTACGCCTGTTTGCTTGCACCGAGAGTTAGACTCGCCAGTGGTGGCTAACTGTTGGGAGTCGTGGGGTTTTTTGACCTTCACACCCGTTTGCTTGCACCGCGAGTTAGACTTGATACTGCAGATTAACTGTTGGCAGGTCGTGGGGTTTTTTTTACCTCCACGCCTGTTTGTCTACACTACGTGTAACTCCCCAGTCCCTGAAGAGGTCAGAGAGTTATTACCTGTCATCTAAAATCATCTTTCACAATATAAAAGGATATTCCGAAAGACTCCATAAACATAACCTCCTTTAATTTCAAAAGAACTCCATAACTATAGATACATCTATTACCACCAAAAATACATAAAACTCCTTCTACACAGTCATCAAAATAATAATCTAACAAATAGATCAACTCCTTAAGGCTTTAATAAAAGAAAAAAACTACTTTGCCTCCCACTTGTATTGCTCCATTTGATCGCTTGACCCAATTTGGTTTTTTTTTTTTTTTTACTGAGTGATTAAGAAAGTGATTTTAAGTGTATTGGAACATTTTTTTTATTTTTTAAAATATTTAAATATATTAAAAAAATGAAAAAAAAAAACACAAAACACAAAAGTGATCAACTAGAGCGGCCTACTCTGGGCGGTAAAGTAGCCCGACTCTTAATAAAAGTGTCAGCATCCCATTAACTAAATCGATAGAAAAAATTAATCTTCTAAATAGTAGTCTCTAGAAATTCAGCACTACTTGCCCCCTTCACATAATAATCTTATGGTTTCCCGCTTTCATTCTTGATCCTCAACTAAACAAATTATCTAAAAAATATTGTGAAAATAAGGGAGTGAGTTATCATCAATTCAGTAAGCAGAGAATACATACTAGTATGTAAACATGAGTAGTTATCAAAATTTGGAATGCTGAACAAATATTTTCTTTCAGAATGCAGAGTCAGAATACTTGTTTTCAAAATGCAAAATCAAAACATGTTACTAAAAATATAAGAACGAAACTCTCAGAAAACATACTTATTCAAAAATTCCCTTTGGCAAAGCATAACTGAACATTTTCATTTTATCTTATCATATCAGAACAGAGACCATTTTTAACCCCTGTGGTAGGGTTGTGCATTCTACGAAAAAGTAAGCAGAACATAAATCACCATAAATATCAAAGTGATTGCACTCAGAACAGAAAACCACTATTATATCCCTGGTGAGCCAGAGGTCACTATTATATCTCGCGACAAGGTTAGAGGTCACTATTGTATCCCGTGACAGGACCAGAGGTCACTATTGTATCCCGTGACAAGGCCAGAAGTAACTATTATATCCCGTGACAGGGCCACATGTTAGAACAAAACAGAATTAGAATCACATCAAAATCAGAATCAGAGTCAGAACAAAACCAGAACGTCATGCCAAAGTTTTTCAGATGCCAAATCATTCCAAAACGGAGTACTGAACAAATTCATATCACTTCACATTTTCCAAAATAAATTCAAAATATCTTCATGTCACATGCAAAAATTATAAATTTTCATATTCATTCATATTTTTCTCAGTTCAAAAATAGAATGCCAAAAATGAGCACATGTCTATACCAGTCATGCTAAAAAATATTTTATTCTTATAAAGAATCTCATGAGCAATGCAAAACAAATAACTGAGGTTGTTTAACATTTCTTTTCATAACACAACAACACATTTTCAAAACCTCATTCCATTTTATTTTTATGCAAAGTCTAGCATAGGAACTCATCTTACCTAAACTTCTCAACTTATTCAAAAAAATTTCACAATAGTTTGAACAATTGTCAATCGTCACCTATAAAAATTCATGTAACTTAAATAAATTTTCAGTGAACAAATAAATCTCATATTACACTTGAAGTACCTATTTTAATTCCTCAAAAACTTAAAATTTCTTTTAATTCTAAAATACCATCATTTCCTAAATTCCTCAATATCTACATAACTATTAAACTCAGAATATTTATAAAATTGTATAATAATATTCGTAATAGATACAATTATGCCATAAAATACATTTTTGGTTTAAAGGCTCATTAAAAAAAATCTGATTAAAGTAGGAGAGCAAATATTTTATTTAATAAAAATAGACTAATTAGTTTCTCTTTAAAAAGTTCAAAATAAAAATCTTGCACTACAATGTACTTCTAAAAAAATATTAATACTAATAATATATTTCAAATATTTATTTAATATGTATTTAAAACAAAGTGAATTTAACATATAAAAAGTAAAACATGATCAACTTATAATTATTCTGTTAAAAGCATCAGTATACTGACTTAGTGTATAAGCCCATACGTCTATGCCCAAAATAGACTGCAGCCCACAACATACAAAACTCATGCTTTCAGATTCAATATACATAAAATCAACTCATGCGGTTCAAAGAAGGCAAAAGGGTAATAACACCTCATATGGTTAGGGTAACATACACAAATATATATATATATATATATATATATATACTAGCAAAGGGCAACGTGCGCTGCACGTGTGCCCTGTGACCAATTTTATTATGTTTTAAATTTTTAATTATAAATGAACAGTGGAGACAGTCTAAAACTATAACGAAAAATCATAATAACTGATCATGATTTATTTTTAAAAAGTTAGTATACAAAAAAAAAAAAAAAATTAAGTTAGCTTGTTTGCAAGAGTTTAATTGCAGACTATTTGTGTTTATTACATAATGTTGATTACCCATTTCAACATATCATGGAATCTCCGATTCTAACCAACAATACAAACTCTACTACAAACAGAATAATTGGTTCAGAAGATAATAGACTTGATGGTGGGGAAATTGAAGTGCCATGTGAATCTCTTAAAATTGAAGAATGTATTAAGGATATACCAATTCCTCAGGAACCTGATGATGGTAGTGTCGAGAAATCTCAGAATGTCCAAGTGGATGATGATGATGATACGATCGAGGAGCCAAAGTCAGGAATGGAGTTTAATTCCCTTAAAGATTTAGTAAGTTATTATAAGTAATATGGTTATGGGAGAAAACATTTTTAAATTATTAGTAAGTTATTTAGTAAGTTATTATTAGTAACTTTTTAAATTTTCATATAAAATATAATAAACATTTCAATTTTTTAAAATTTTAAAATAATAATATCAATAATAATAAATAATATTTTAACAATATTTTATTTAACTTTTAATTTTTATCTCAACTAATCTCATCTAAATTTAATATCCAACCTTAAAAAGAAAAAACCTTAACTCACCTAATCGGCAAAAGAGCAAAAGTATAAGAGAATCGGATTTTATGAGAAAAATAGGAAAAAAAAAAAAAGAGTAATTGATGAGCAATTGTGTACTGAACGTGTATCTAGTTAGAAATATATAAAAATGAAAAACTGATAGCAAATGAGAAGTGAAAAAATGAAGAAATTCTTTTAAACAAAGTTAAAACAAGTCATGAGTTTATATAATTTGAGATAAACTTACTATAAACTTAACAGAAATGATAAATCCATATAAGTTGGTGTTTTATTTAGTTATATAACACAAAAGTTTAATAAGAAAATTTTAATAAAAGCTTAAATTAATAATAAAAATATTAATACTAAAATTTTATTACAAATTTTAAAATGTAGAAATAAGGCTGCAAGCGAAAAAATGATATTTATTACAGTTTGAAAATTAAAATTAATGTTAATGATAATTTTGTTAGGTTTCTATATAAAAAAAGATTGGGTGAATTCATTTGGTTATAGGAGAAAATATTTTTAAATTACAGATTGTACTGAAAGATTATTGAAAAAAAAATTGTTTTAATTTTATCTTCTTTATGAGAAGATAATTTGTTAGTAATTATGAAACATTTATTCATAAATATGTAAAAAAAAAAAATTCCAACATTATATAAATTATCAGAAAAGGAAAAAATTAAAAATGTATTCTAAACTATATTATTCTGTACTACAAATAATGTTAAATCATTACGTTATTCCAAAGGCAGTTTAGTTTTTAGTTTAAGAATGTAAACCAAATTATTTTAATTTATTTTAAAAAACTTTTCATAACCTTTTTTAGTATTATTAAAACAGAAGCACTATAAGAAATAATAACAACGAAAAACATTAATTTATTTAACATTTTCAACCTTGGCTAAATAAAATAGTAATAATGATATATTATATTTTTAAATTATTAAGAAGTTATAATTTATTTTCTTATGAAAATTTGTAATTATACCAAGCAACCTACTATTATTACTCTTAATAGTTATGGTTGGATGCGTATGTTGTATATTTGTTATTTCCAAAATAAAAATATAATGTGTTAATTTTAAAATTCAAAACTATAGTGTTAAGTATTAAATAATTTAATCATGTATTTTATAAAGTTTTATCCTTTACATTTAAAAAAAATTAAATAAATTATAGTACATTAGAAACTGTAGATCTATCTCAAATAGTGTAATTAATTTCATATTAATTAATAAACTATTCAATTTATGTAGAAATGAAAAAAATATATATTTAAGTTTATTTCTTAATAAATCATTAAACAAAAATTATTAATAAAATTAAATTATTAATAGTTCAATTCGATATTTACATAATTCAAAATTAAAGGAAATAAAATACTGCACAACATTAAAATTTAATTTTTAAGATTTTGATTTTTTATTAAAATTTTATGAAGACTTGGTATCAATTTGGAAAAAAAAAATACTATAATCCAATTGTAAAACTCAACTGATTTGTAATGTTACTCATTTTTTACATCTAAAACCTAAAAGTAATGCTATATCTTTCTTCCGACAAGGATAAAAAAATCTATTTTTTTTTTATTTTTTATTCAATTTTTTAGACGCTTAAACATTAAAAAAATTTCACAATATCATTAAAAATATTTTTTTATAATAATGAAATGAAATGAGATGAATTGATAGTGTTTCTATAAAGGGGGCAAAATAGGAAAAATATTTTCAGACGAAACACTATTCATGCCCGATTCGCACGGTGGGTTAGATCGGCTCACGGCGGTTAACGGCTGCAGGAGAGGGGTTGAGATTGGAAGGGGAGGGGTGACGGACGGAGAAAAAGAGAATGGACCGGGCAGTGTTGGCCATGCCGGTGTGCGGCGGCGCACTAGAGGGGACGAAGAAATGGGCCGGCAGCGGCTTGGATTCGCTCGTGGCGGTTAACGGCGGCACGATAGGAGCTGAGATTTGAAGGGGAGGCACGCCTAACGGAGGCGAAGAGAATCGCCGGGTGGTGTTGGTCACGCCGGCGTCCAGCGGTGCACTGCGGTAGATGAAGCGAACGGGGGACGGGCAGTGGTAAAACGAAAATTTTGGAATAGTAGCAGGGGCAAAATGGGAAGAATCCAGGGGTAAAACGGGAATTTAGAAACAGAAGCAGGGGCAAAATTGGAAAAAAATTTGTTAGACGAAAATACTGTAGATGGGCGATTCACACTTTATATATAAGTAGATATATATATATATTTATATATATTTATTAGTATAGATCACTACGTGAGTGGCAGCACAGATTCACCCAAGAGAAACCGAGTGAAGCTCACTACTTTGAGTTTTGCTACACAACCTCCTCACATTCCACACTCCACAAAACAAAAAAAAATTTAGATCACTATTCATATAAAAATATATTTGATAAAAAAATTATTAAAAAAAGATGAAAATAGTAGTTGAGTAGATTTTTTCACTACTTTTACAAAAATTATACTTAACCTCCTACTATTCACACCACACTCCACACTTCATCTTTTTTTTAATTTTTTTTATCAAATATATTTTTATATGAATAGTGAATAAAAAATTATAAATAGTTTAAAAAAAAAAAATTAAAAAAAAAATTTAAAAATATTAAAAATTATTAAAAAATGTGGAGTGTAGAGTGTGTGGATGATGAATAGCAAAACCCCACTTTTATGGGCAAACACAGAGTAATGAGAGACCAAACAAAAAGGGCATGCAATGGGAATAAATCACAAGCATGAGCCACGAAATTAGTAAGGAAAATTTAAGAGAAAGTACAACAATGGAGGCTCGCGGACAGACCTGCAAATGGAGAGAAAAATAGATGAAAAATAAAGGCTAAAGAGGAAGAGATCTGCACGATTTTAACGCAAAAGAGAAACCGAAACTTAAAGAGATTGAAATGGAACCTTTACCAGCCAAAGATGGAGAAATGAGCGGTGGCATTCGCTGACTTGCAGAGGGAAAGAACCAAAAATAAGATGGAGGAGAAGAAGGAATGCAGCAGACGGCATCCCAATGAGAAACAGAGGGAAGAAATGACATAAAATAAAGAAGGAGAAGAAGAGAAGCAACAGTCGCATGGGTTGAACATGGGGATGAAAACTGAAACGGAAATGAGGTGGAGAAGCTACGGCGCGCAGGAGAAAGAAGGAGAAGAAAAGAAGAGATGAAGAAGCCCTAAGGGCTGGACCAAATGACGCCGTTTGGGGGGATTTAGTGGGCTGGGTTGAAGACTCACGGGTTGGGCTGGGCCTAAAAGAAAAATATAACACACTCAAACAGGTCCAATCCAAAAATAGAAGAATCCAATAAAAGAAAAAGGCATAATAAAAATAAATAAGACTCAAATAAAAATACTACAACTTAACATTAATAAAATAAAATAATTAAAGTCCAACAATAAAATAAATCAAAGCAAAGAGAGCAATTTAAATGCAAACAATAATTAATATCAAGAAAGCACATCAAAATAAATTTCACAACTTAAAAATAAAAAATTAAACCAACGATAAACATGATAAATTTAAAACAAGAGAACTAATATTTAAATTAAATAAAATAATATTTCAATTAAAAAAATAATAAAATATGGGGTATCACACTACGAGTTAGACTCGACACTAGTGGCTAACTCAGACCTCCATCCGCTTTATTGACTTGTCTCTTATTAAAAGCATACATTCTTGAAAGGATGAAAAAGAAATGCTTAAAAATAACTTCCTAGAGATAAAACCAGCACAAGGTCGCCGACTCTAAAAGATCGGTGCTTGACCCGTTTGTTGAAGTAGTACTCGGTCTTCCTTTTGTTGAAAATATTATGGACTTTTGCTTCCTCTCCCACCTCTTTTAATAGGTCGAGATGCTCTTCAAGTATTTCATTGTTGTCTTTTGGGTTGAAGTGGTTGGTTTAGTATGTGGTCAAGCCAACCTCCACCGGCGCTACCGATTCACTCCCAAAGGCCAAATTAAATGGTGTTTCCACCGTTGGGGTCTTCACTATCATTCTGTAGGCTTATAAGACCCCTAGGAGTTCTTTCGCCCATTCTCCTTTCTTGTCATCGAGTTTCTTCTTTAATATTCCCAACAAAGATTTGTTCATTGATTCTGCTTGTCCGTTTGCCTAGGGGTGCCCTGGTGATGAATATTTTACTTGGATACCTAAATCTCAGCACCATTCTCTACAATAGTTTGAGTCAAATTGCTTCCCGTTGTCAGAGACTATGCTATTGGGATGCCAAACCTACACACGATATTCTTCCATAAGAACTTAGTCACGACCTTTGTTGTGATGGTCATGAGGGGCTCTACTTCTACCCATTTCGTGAAATAGTCTACTGCCACGATTATGTACTTTACCCCACCCTTCCCTGATGGGAAGGGGCCGACTAAGTCGACTCCCCATTGAGTGAATGGCCACGGGGCAGTGATAGAAAGTAATTTTTCTGGCGAATAGTGTGGGATTGGGGTGTAGACTTGGCATTGGGCACACTACTTTGCGAAAATTTTAGCATCTCTTAAAGTGTTGTGCCAATAATATCTTGCCTTGAGAAATTTCCTTACCAAGACCTTCCCACCCGAATGGTTGCTGCAAATGCCTTCGTGTATCTCTGTCAGGACATATTGTGCTTCCTTAGGTGAGATGCACCTTAGTAAGGAAGCCGCAAAACCCTTCTTATATAGGACTCCATCAATTCTGATGAACCGCGCCACATTCCTTTTCACTTTCCTTGTTGCCTCCTTCCCTTCCAGAAGTTTGCTGGCTTCTAAGTACTCCAATATCTCTTTGGCCCACTCTAGCCTTGAGAGGCCTACATTATTCACATGATTTCCACTCATTGGAACTTCAATCACCTTTTTCTATACTTTACACAACTTTTCATCATCTTGTGCAGAAGTGACCTTGGCTAGCCTATCGGTTATCACGTTATTCGCCCTTGGGACCTGTTCTAGTTTGAAGTAAGTAAACAGGTCGCGGATCACTAATACCCGATTTAAGTACTTTTTTAATTGGCGTAGGCTCCAGTCACTTGGTTCACGACTATCTGGGAGTCTACTTTTTCTTCGACCTCGTTGGCACCAAGAGTCTTAGCGATTGAAAGTCCTACTATTAGGGCCTTGTACTCTGCTTCATTGTTAGTAGTCTTGAAAGCCAGTGTGGCCATGTAGTAGTGTTCATGTCTTGTCTCCCCAATGATATAAATCCCGATACCTCCTCCTGTTTGGCAAGTTGAACCATCGACCAACATCATCCAGGGTCGAGCAGGAGATGCTACTTCAACATTTGCTGGGAAATTGGTGAACTCAGCGACAAAGTCCGCTAATGCTTGCCTTTTAATTGCACTCTTGGGCATGTAGTCAACGTTGAACTCATTGAGCTCTATCGACCATGCGATCTTCCTGAGCTGTCCGGCTTCTGTAATATCTTCCTAAGGGGGTGCTCCATCAATATCCTTATAGGGTGGGCTTAGAAGTACGACTGCAACCTCCTAGCGACTGTCACTAGTGCAAATGCTAGCATTTCCATTCGTGGATACCTGGCCTCTGTGCCTTTCAGCACATGACTTATGTAGTAGATTGGAGCCTGTGCTGCACCCTTATCTTTGCATAATACTGTTGAGGCAGCGTGGGGGGACACTGCCAAGTACACGTACAGGATGTCCCCTAGGTTGGGCTGTTTTAGCTGGGAGAATGGCCACGTACTACTTCAATTCCTCGAAGGCTCGGTCGCAATCTTCATTCCACGAATCTTTCTTCCTTAAGACCTTAAAGAAAGGGAGGCACCTATCCATGGATCTTGATACGAACCTGTTTAAGGCGGCTACCCTTTTCGCCAGTCGCTAGGCGTCATTGATGCTCTATGGCGGTGCCATGTTTAAAATGGCATCAATCTTCTCAATGTTCACCTCAATGCCCCTCTCTGATACTATAAATCCCAAAAACTTGCCCGAGTTGACCCCGGAAGCACACTTATTAGGGTTCAACTTCATTTTGTACTTGCATAGCACTACAAAAGATTCTTTGAGGTCCGCTAAGTGCTGCACAGGTTCTTTACTCTTCACCAGTAAGTCGTCAACGTATACCTCCATGTTCTTGCCAATCTGGCGCTTGAAAATTTGATTTACCAACCTCTGATATGTAGCCCTATCATTTTTCAACCTAAAGTGCATTACTTGGTAACATTAAAAGCTTCTGTCGGTGATGAATGTTGTCTTCTCCTCATCCATCTTATTCATTCGGATCTGATTATACCCTGAATATGTATCCATGATCTTAGAACTTTGTACCCCGCAGTGGCATCTACAATGACATCAATTCGTGGAAGTGAGAAACTGTCCTTTGGGCGGGTTTTGTTTAAGTCAATGAAGTCCATGCATATTCTCCACTTATCATTTGTCTTCTTGACTAGGACCACGTTGGAGAATCATTCTAGATAGTAAGCCTCTCTTATAAACTGCTAACAGACGGTCTATTTCTTCAACTATGGTCATGCATTTCTCTATGCTAAAAGACCTTTTTTTTAGCATACCTTTTTTGCCTCTGGAGTGACACACAAGTTGTGCTCTATGATTGCATTGTCAATTCTTGGCATATCTTCATGGCTCCATGCAAACACATCTCTATGTTCAACCAGCAAGCCTTTTAGTTCCACCCTGTACTCTGGCGGGCGTCTTGTCTCAAACCTTGTAGTGGTGTTTGAGCATTAAGGGTGTAGTGCTACAATCTCTAGAGCTCATTTGCTTTAGCCTGCATGAGGTTGTCTTTGTCACTCGCTTCTATGTTCTGGCTATCTTCATCCAAAGGTGGGGGTGGCAGCTGTTTGCTCCTTCTGTCCATTGTACACACAATAGGTGGCCCTCCCTTGTGCTTCTGTATGTAGCACTCTCGCGCCAAAATTTGCTCCCCACGGACCTCACCGACGCCTGCTTCAGTTGAGAATGTCATTTTCAAATGGTAAGTGGAGGTGACTACCTTCAAGTCATTGAGAGTCGACCTTCCTAATATGGCATTATAGGATGATGGAGCTTTAACCACCAGGAAATCCATCATTGTGGTGGTCATGAGGGCGCCTTGGCCAACTGTAACTGGGTGCGCAATGGTGCCCACAAGTTGAACAGCTTCTCTAGAGAACCCCTTTAGTGGAGATGGTGATGGGCGTAGCTTGTCAGGGCTAATGTCCATCCTGGTGAAGGTGTCCCAAAATAAGATGTCGGCTGAGCTTCCATTGTCTATCAAAATTCATCTAGTCGTGTAGTTGGCTACTAGCAAGGTGACAACTAGGGTGTCATCATAGGGGTTGCATTTAACCTGGGATGCTTGGGGGATTTGTTTGCCATGTATACTTGGTGTATCTTACTCTCTGGGCATGAGCCTTTCTTCTAGTTGCTGTTACACCCCTACTGGCGACCCTCCTGCTATGGTACGGATCTCTCTAAGGGGTGCTTGGTCTTGACCTTGTGGTTGTCGAGGGGTATTATGTCTTCGCTCCTCCTTTGGCCTCTGGCGTTTGGGGTTTTGCTTCACCTACTTTTGTGCTTACGACTCTCTTCCTTCTCCAGCTTGAGATAGTTGGCGAGCATTCTTTCGATCTCTTCACTTCCTATGAGGTTGGCGACCCTCTTCTTTAATGTAGTGCAATTCTCGGTCCAATGAGTACCTGACTGGTGGTACTTACAGTACCGGTGCCCTCTTATCAGCTAATTTTTCTCCTCTCTTGCTATCTTATTTTTTTCTTGCATGCTCATGTTTTTGTGAATGAGGCTGCGCCACTAGTCTTGTTGATTGGAATACCTTTTTCGTCTTTCATCCTATGACTTTGCCCAGTCTTCTTATCTTTGGAACTATTCTGGTTTTTAACTTCTGACTTGATATCCTACTTCCTTGGCTCTAGGAGATTTTGTAACGTGTCTTCAGCATTTATGAAGTCGTTTGCTCTATCCACAAACTCTCTTAGGGTGGAGGGATTTTCCTGGCCAATTTCGTCATGAAAGGGCTTTGCGGCCAAATGCCCCATAAGAGGGTAGCCAATGTAATCTTCTCATCCTGGTCGTTTGTGTTTAGTCTCTCCTTATTGAAACTGGTCAGATATATTTTCAAGCTCTCTCATTCTTTTTGCTTGATGGTTAGCAGATAGGCGGCTGGTATGCGACGCCTCCTACTTGCCATGAATTGTGTAAGGAACTATTTTGCCAGTTCCTCAAAGTTGCTAATGGATCCTAGGCACAACGTCTCAAACCATCCTTTTGCTATTCCTTTCAACGTCAATGGGAAAGCACAACATGCCACCTCCCTGAGAAATCCGTAGAGGGTCATGTGTGCTTTGAAGTTTTCAATGTGATCTACAAGGTCTAGTGACCTGTCGTATAAGTCAAATATGAGGAACCTTAAACCTTGGTGGGAAGGGAATCACCATCACTTCTTTGCTATAAGGGAGGTTAGTGCAGGTGAGCAGTTGTTCCACCGAAAATGATCATCTCTTCCTTCTTTCCATCTCTTTATATTTGTTAACAAGGTTGCGTACTTCATCGTGTAACCTCTTCTTTTCCAAGTCTTCCATATTCACACCTCCCGCACTGTGTGCATCTCCTTCTACCTGCCCATTCTGGACAGGTGGTATGGTGGCGTTCTGCCGCTTCAATTTTTCATTCTTCTTTTGTAACTGCTCCACTACTGTCACAGCCTCTCTTAGCTTGTTCGACCTCTGCCAGCCTCACTTCTATCTTCGCTGCATTCATCTCTTGATCACGGGTTGCTTGAGATCGCGTAGTAGTTGGCATGTGAAAATCACGCAGAAGTCTGCAAAGATCCCACAGATGGTGCCACTGTAAAGGACGTGTTTCATACCACCAACCACTCGAATGATCTACAATGAACAACTCGAAGGCACTAGGTGTCCAAGATAAACTTTGATGCCTAAGTTAGAGCAATGGTTTCAATATATAATATCTCAATAAAAATTCAAAAGGGCATTTGTTACATTTATGTACCATTTATAGAGTTGCATGAACGTGTCCATGGAGTCGATAACCATTCATTCCCTGCATTAATCTCTAGTTATCCTTTAACAAAGGAGGATGAGATAACTGCTTTGATTTATAGGGGTTATCCATCTCAGGATAACTGTCTTCATCTTGGGGCGTTATTTCCTTGCGAATAATGTTGCTTCCTTATTGATATCATGCCTCCCTAGCCCTTGAGCCGCGGGCCTTGTAGGTCAAAATGGGAAGCTGAGCCTGTTTGTTAGCCGTGAGCTTGGCAGCAAGAGGACCCAAATAGCCTTCCAAGTAGTGAAATAAATTATGAATGTTAGTGAAATGGTTTGAATTAAAATATTTTAGTGAATTTTTATAAATAAGAAAAAAGAATAAAAATTTTATAAAATTAAAATATAGTTTTTTAATATTAAACCAAACCATACCAGTTAATCCTACTACACATAAATCTTACATGCAGGAAAGCAATTAATGTAATATATTAGTTTTTTTTTTTCTAAGCAAGTAAACTTCAATAAAATAAAAGATGATACATGTTAGAGAAGGTGGGGTTCCCCAACAAAATACCCCAACACAAGAAACATAGTGCAAATGTGGTGAAAAATAGAAAAAAAAAAGGTTCTGAGATCAATTTCCTGATTTTTACCCAAGTTCTACTAAGAGGGATTTGTCTTAAAAGACGATTTGAATGTAAGCCACCGCTAGAAGCGGTGCAAGTGGATGCACTGTAGTTGAAAGCCTTGAGGTATTTATTGGTGAGGTCCTTAGTCTCTCTCACAAGATCACCGATTAGGAAAAACAATAACCCGAATAGACTGGCAGGAGAAGATCAGATTTGCAGTAGAGGAACAATCAACCCACGCCTGGCGCGTGAGGACCACATGCTGGGGGAAATGGATGAGGCGTCTGGCCGATCTGAAAGATCGGAGGGTGGGGATTCTACTGGTGCGGCATGTGTAGCTGGTGGAGTTGTTGGAGTGCGGCGGCACGTTAAGACCATGCGCAGAAACAAATTGCCCATGAGGGCCACTCGCCGACATATTGGGCACAATTTCGTGTCATCTCAGTAGATCAGCAGGAGGGGAATGTTGTGGTGGGGCGCGTGTCGACTGTTCATGGTCGAAGTGTAGCAAATTTGAGAAAATTTTTTTCAATAGAAAAATATTACTATAAAAATATATAGGTAGTGAAAAAAAAGAGAAAAACAAAAAGAAAATAAAGAGGAAGGAGTGAGCTTCTCCGGTGACGGCATTTAGAGGAATTTGTTTTCTTTTTTGAGAGAAGGCAAAGCTTCTCTGTCTAACTCGGTGGGTACTTTCTCAGACAAAAAAAAAAAAAACTCGGTGGGTACACCTGAGAGAGGTATAATAATATATTAGTTGTATAGTCAAGATATCGATAGCTAAAAATCTGGAAACCGATTTAATATTGAATCATAATTATATTATTTTATACGTTTTCCCCGCGCAAAAAGACAATAATAATAAATAAATACACATACATACATACATACAGTGCATGGCGTAGCCACTAGCCAGTAGGAACCACAGGTCAGGAGAAAGCAGCCGTGGAAGGAGAGAGACAGAGAGAGAGAGAGAGAGATAATCTCAACCCAAACCTTATTGTTATTTCTAGCTGATCAGGCCGTCACCGTTTTATTCATCTGTTTCTTCTCCTATAAAGTTCTGGGGAGAGAAAAGATTCTTCTGAAGCGCGGTTAGGACCTCACAGGTAAGAAATCCGATACTGGGTTTTATATACTTGTTACATTGGAGATAGCCCTAGTTTTGGTTGCTAAATTTCTTTAGAATTTGAAAGTGCTTGGCGCGTTTGACTGGAAAAACTTGGGAGAAACTCTCGATTATCGATATGGGGTTTTCTGTTTGTTCTGTGTGCGTTTGCTTGATAAGAAATCGGCCTTTTTATCTAATGAGCATTTCTAATTAATTATGGGCTTCGTATTTGATGTCAGTGGTATTCTTAATTACTAATTAATTAAGAAACCCCATCACACATTTTTTTTTTATCTGGGGTTTATTTAGTGTTTTGATATAATTAACACGTTCTTAGTTAAATTTTATGTTGCCAATATGTGGGAGGCCGGAAATTAGCTATCCCAGTTGGGATTAGTTTGTTGGATTTTCTCAACCTGTATCTTTTTTGAAGGATTAATTTAGTACTATATGGTTCATAGACCCTTCAATGCACGGTTATTGTTGCAGTTTTGTTCGATGGTTGATCTAGCGCTCTACTTTCTCTGCGCACCCATATGGGTACGGAAATTACTAACTATTATAGTTTGGCTTGAATTTACAGGCGGTCAGGATGTCGACTCCTGCGAGGAAGAGGTTGATGAGGGATTTTAAGAGGTTGCAGCAAGATCCTCCCGCAGGCATCAGTGGTGCTCCTCAAGACAACAACATAATGCTTTGGAATGCTGTTATCTTTGGGTGCGTTCCAACCAAAAGCATAACTGTCTTCATCTCTGTTTCAATATATGTTCTTTTTTTCTGTGTAATGTATATATTTATTTTGACTGTTCTGAATGAGTATAGGTCTGATATAGTTGTACTTATGACCTTCCTATTGTTGAATTGCAGCCCTGATGATACCCCATGGGATGGAGGTAAAGTTAATTGTTGTGCCTAATCTCATATAAATAGGACTAACATGTTTTGATGCTTTTAGTCTTTTTTCTCCTGCAACTATTCAAGTGCATGGAGAGGTTTCAAAGATACTATAGTTTATTATTAGTGAACTGTCAAAGCATATTTTGAAAGCTAGACCCGTTGTTTGTTTGGTTGCCACTTTCTTTCTATATAGGTAATTTGATCCCTGATTGTGTTTAGGAATTGATTTGGTAGCCCACTAGCTACCTTCTGAGTTTTTCTATTTCTGTAAAGATTTCCTGTGACTTTTATGGGGAAAGGACCGTGAATGATTGGTCCTCCATACATGGTGCAATCGCATGCATTGGTCATGTTTGGCTTGCTACAATGGTGTGCTGGGGACCATCCCATCTTAACTCATCCTGCAGTGAATTATTTATTATTTACTACCTACTTCTTATGGTATTACTTGCATCCATCACTGTTCACATTCTAGTTTTGGGTATGCTTTGGGAGGCAACAAATTCATATCTCAATAAACCTTCCAATTCAGAAAAATTGGAAGGTTTGAGCTAATCCTGAGAGAAGGGTGTGATTGTTGTATCTTATGTTGTCAACCATGCAACACGTAGTTGTGTTTGTGTTTTCGTTAATATGATATTTTTGAGCTTTTAATTGTGCTTAACATGGGTATTACAAAAAAAAATCTGCAAAATGGTATTTTTGTTATGCTAATTGTTTATTGGTGTTCTCTTTGAAATTTTCATTTATATGACTGACGTTATCAATATACAGGCTGTATTGCTAGCACAGATTTTATTGAATATTCTATGTTCATACTGATATCTTTGAGTCCTCCAGGTACGTTTAAATTGACACTCCAGTTTACGGAGGATTATCCAAACAAACCACCAACAGTGCACTTTGTCTCTCGAATGTTCCATCCAAATAGTAAGCTGACAAACAATTTTTAACGTCTACAATTTCTTGATATTCCTGATATCCTTTCTGTTCACTTTGAATGTGTGAATGTCACTTAAAAAAAAATGTGTGAAAGTCTAGACATATGCAATGATTACAATTTCATAGTGGTACGTCCAGGGCATGGCTTATTATTCCTTGTTCTGCCTTTAATTATTTTTGCTCCATAAATGGATACAAAGAAGGGTTCTCTTGGACCCTTGGTTATGTCATTTATTCCTGTTGCTCAGCGGGGGTGTCTCCATGAGGGGTTTTCAATATTTGTTCTTTCTTTAATATCCTAACTTCTCATGATCACAACCTATTTCCTTGGAAGGGAATTTGGTGGACTAAGGTCCCTATGAAAGCTGCGATTTTGTTTGGACAGCCTCTCTGAGTCTCTAAGAAAAAGAAAAATCGTTATGATTGATTGGTGTTGCATGTGCAAGAGGAATAAAGAGTTTGCTGATCATCTTAAACCCCATCTTGGGTCTTTTTTTGCTAGGCAAGTTTTAAGGGACAACACCCTAGTAGTTGGGGCGTTTTGAACCCCCAACCTTAGACCTCAAGGTCCCAAAGGACCAGGGTAGTGCCAATGGCCTTATGGCCATTGCCACCCCATTGTGGGATTGCTAATGTTTTGTGGAATGAATTCTTCAGCCAGTTGGGTCTGACTTAGTGACTTGGGTAGTGATCAGAAAAATGGACCTTTTTGGTTCTTGGAGGGGGTTAAGTGTTAGTCTACAAATTGCAGCAGCATGAAAGATGTTCTCTACTGGCCTCATATGGTGTATTCGAAGTGATAGGAATGCAAAAACTTCAATGATAAAGCACAGACATTGGATATGATCAACAACTCCTTTTTAAAAAATTCCTCTTTTGTACTTATCAAAAAAAAAAAAAAAAAAAATCTCTTTTCTACATGTTGAATCTTGGTTGTGCCCCTTATGCTTTTTAATGAGTTTATTACTTATTTAAAAAAAATTAGAAATTGTGTGTATTTATCCTTCATCTTTCTGTAAATACCTGTCTTTTCATTTCTAATGTCCATCAGACTGGCCATGCAATGGCATTAGGTATTGAGACTGAGTAGGAAACTAGTTCGTTGGGGTTGTGGAGCATCTTTTCCCATCTTTCGTGATACTATTCTCTGTTGGGAGTAACTTTAAAAAGTTCGCTGAGATCTTTTGTTTGTGAACAACTTCAAAATTTCTAAGGAGAGATTTTGTTTCTTGGCATAAATTTCAGCCATTTATTGTTCTAAGTTCCTTTTCTTATTTTTTTGTTCAGTTTATGCGGATGGAAGCATATGTTTGGATATTCTACAAAATCAATGGAGCCCTATTTATGATGTGGCAGCTATACTTACCTCTATCCAGGTATTAAATTGATACAAACTTAAGGACTGTGAATTATTGGTTAACATGTCATGATCATTTTGGTATGGATCTACTGATGCTTATGTACGAGTCCATCCCCCATACCTTGTCTCTCCCTTAGTTTTCTATCTAATGCATTTAACTATATTTTCTGACCCAATGTTTCTCTTGTATTACATGTCTCTCCCCACAAATTTTTATGTTGTTGCTTATTTGTGTGCTTAGCTTGTTCAAATCATCTTACATTTGCAAAGGATAGGGCTGGGTAGTGGGCCCCCATTACCCAGCTGATCCACCTAGCCCGCCTGTTACCCCAGTCTAGGCAGGTGTGAAAGACTAAAATTTTAATTGTTAATTGGGCGGGTTTGGGGGGGGGGGGGGTGGATGGTCGGTAATAACCCACCCTTCAGCCCGCTCGGGTGATATACATATTTATATAAAACCTGAGATTACTCTCTTCAGCTGTTTCTCCCTTCTTCTCTCCTCCTCCTCTCCCGGTCATGGGTCTTTAAGGCATGGATCTATAACTATAACCGTGGGTCTCGAACCTGATCTTTGATCAAATCTGAGCCGACTAGATCTGAGATCTTTTGTTGTGATTTGACTGTTTGAGTTTGATTGCGATTGGGATTGTTTGGCTGCTTGCAGGATGTTGAATCTGGATCTGATACTCTAGTCTTGTGTGAGGGCTCTGGACCGTGGGTTGGTCAATCCGCCTGCTCGTTTAGTGGGTAGGGGCATGGTTGGGGTTGGGGGTGATATCAGTGAGGATAGTGTCCACCCCGCCCAGGCGGGGGAAGTGGCCTTCCACCCATTTTATTATGGCATACAGATATAAATACATGCTTGCTCGAGATGTATATTATAGTAAAATGCAATTGCCTGTGTCTGTGTCATAGAAAGAATTGAAATATGTGATTTTAAAGGATTTAGTTTTTCTGATGATGTTGCTTGGATCTTATTTTAAACCAATCATCATTTTCTGGTTGCAGTCATTGCTTTGTGACCCAAATCCAAATTCTCCTGCAAATTCAGAAGCTGCACGGATGTTTAGCGAGAACAAACGTGAATATAATAGGAGAGTACGCCAGATTGTTGAGCAGAGTTGGACTGCTGATTAGTTATTGTAGTTCAGGTGCTACGGAACTTCAAATATATTCCAATGGCCTGTTTAAATAACAATGGCACTAAGCAATTGTGTTTTGAACTCGACTACTTGACATGTTTGTGTGTTTGCCACTTCTCTCTGAATTTTTCTTGTATCTCATACACTGCGTATTCTCTAGACTTCATATATAAAAGTCCTGGTCACTGCGTCTCATTCTTATACCGTTGGAACTTGAAAAGAAACAATTATTCGAAAACTAGTTGTTGCAAATGGTTCCTGCAATGTTACTGAACCATCATGGCGCTCTGACTGGAGAGGTAGGTGAGATGGAAATACATGTATATAATCTCTGGTCAAACCATAGGAAAATTGGTAGCAATACATGTAAATAATCTCTGGTCAAACAATAGGAAAATTGGTAGGGTAGCAACTAATATGGTAACAATGCAGGGCAAGGGAAGCTCTATTTACAATAATTTTTATGATAAATGAATTGTAGCACAAAAGCAGCATGAAGTGCTGACAGCCACAGCATTATAATAATCTTCAACTAAAGCGCTACATCTATGTGCTTAGGTTTCCACTGCTGGTCCATCCTTCTTGAACTTGAATTGAGTACTGCAAATTCCAGAGAACGTCTTCTATCGAAGGCCGCTTGCTCGAATCCTTGCACAGGCAGTTGAGAGTAATTTCAACTGTGGTCTTTAATGATTGATATGCGAAAGATCCCTGGATAGAGGGATCGGTTGCAGCCCTTAATTTTGATGCTGATTCTGTTAGGCCATCCTCAATCTGTGAAGGGAGCAAGCAATATGACCAATGAATTCCAGGTTAGCAATGCATGATTGGATAGTTTCTCCTCATCTGAAAGTACTTGACAAAATAGATGAATAGCTGTATGAGTACCTGATGCTTTAGGTCACTCACTTCAATGGCTGATGTGATCCGTTTACCGGTTATAACCTCAAGTAGGATAACACCCAGCTGATAAATATCTTCTTTTTCTGCCGTCTCGGTGCTGCATGTACAGGGCACATGAAGATTATATTGGGATTGTCAGAGCAGTTGAGGCAACAAGAAAAGGAAGGGGAGAAGAGGATCAATACCTGCTGATGTGATTGTCTTGTCCATGGAGAGGGCTCTCTGAACTTACCTGGGAAATTATATCAGCAAAAATTAACAGGGAAAATGGTTGGAATTCAACTATGATGACAAAAAATGCTACGGATGAAAAGGGTTATTCGCTTTTAACCTTAAATGGCAAGGAGAAGTTATAGCTACTAATTTTTGCGATGAGGCTGTCATCCAACAAAACATTGTCGATCTTTAAATTATTTCCAAACACGCCAGGTGCAGTCCCTGTGTGCAAGAACTGGACACCTCTCGCGATGCCAATGGTAATTGCCATTCTCTGTGGCCATTTCAGCATCTCCTTTTTTCTCCAGTCTGCCAAAATCAATTTAAAAAGCAGTTCATTGAGAATTTTGAGTTTGTTAAGAAAAGAAAAAAAGGGTTTTCTGTTGACTTTACCACTAAGATAATCCCCAAGTGATCCATTTGGGACGTATTCGAGAACAATAAAAACAGCTCTAGCTGCACTGGAATGGTCTTGATAATTGACAATGCAGTGTCCAAGAATGCTGACCAAATGCCGATGTCTCATCTGGGATAGCACTTCCATGTGCTGCGCCAAGCTTTGAGGCAAGATCTTTTGCTTCAATTTCAGGCACTTCACCAGGACCACCGAACCATCTCTTAGCCAACCTTTATAGAGCTGTAATAAAGCAAGTACTTTCAGATGGGGAGAGAAGTGAAATAGGGTTCCCTCAAGATATGATATTCCCTCGGTATATGCTAATCCGACAAACAGTTTGAATCAAATGCTTTTACCTGTCCTTGAGATCCTTCCCCAATCAAATTTGATGGGTCAAAATTATTTGTCAAGTCTTCAATCTCCTCCAATGTGAAAACACGATATGGTGGGAGCCCGAGTGCTGCTGCTAACCTCATTGTCTGCGGCAAGCGCCCTATAAGAAACAAAATCGAATTCTTTTCTATTGAAGGAACAAGAAATATATAAAAACCACCCTACAAGGAATTATACAATGGTTCAAAGCACTTAGTTTAAGCAGTATCTGCAACATTCTCGGTATATTTGACAGAAAAATTAAGCTAAAAAATTCCTTACTTGCATCCATGTTTGATCTTGGGGAGCTACGAATGGACATTTTATCGGCTACAGATCTGTCAAATTTGTTATCTTTATCTCTCCTCTCATCTGTCCTTCTGACAATGACCAAGATCAGCAGTCCAAGAATTCCAGCCATGGCCACGGCACCTCCAATGATAGCGAGTATTAGGCCTAGTTTGATGCTGGACTCCCGCTTCTTACTTTTGATTGGAGGCTTAACGGCCAATGCTTCCTTGTGGCAAAATCTATATGGATGCTGATACTTTGAGTTCCCGCTAGACAAACAGTTCCATGAGAAGAGTACAGTCCGGTTTGAAGACTTTGGGGCCAAGCAGGATGGCAGTTTTCCTGTCAAGAGGTTATGTGAAATGTCTACAAGCTTAAGCTCATCATTGCACGATATATTTATAGGAAGAGTCCCCCTTAGTTGATTTTTGGCCAAACTAAGATTCTGAATCGAAGGCAGAGAGAACAGAAAAGATGGGATTGGTTCAAGAAATTTATTCGAAGAGATGTCAAACTGCTGGAGTTGAGCAAAGTTCCTGACTTTTGAGGGAATCTGAGATCTGAAGGAATTGTTGCTCAATATAATACTCACGAGACTGTTGCCTAGTGAGGGAAATCCCGGTCCTAGATGATTGTCACCCAAATTCAGTTCTTGAAGAACTACGAGACTTTTAAGATCTGGAACACTCCCATTGAACAAATTATCAGCCAAAACAAGACTTCTCAGATTCTTCAATGAAGCAATTGATGAAGGAAGCTGTCCATAAATAAAGTTGGAGCTAACATTTAGCACTTCTAGTGACCAGAAGCGGTTGATCTTGGATGGTAAAGGACCCCACAATCCCAAGGAAACAAGTGACAACACTTGCAAGTTGGAAAGCTTCGTTAGAACAGTAAAGAAAGAATCAATGGAGAATCTTTCAGATAAAGTTTGCTGGGAAACTTTGAATTTCCCCGAAGCAAGTTTTGGGCTGTGAGAAGGTGAGCTTTTGTTTCCGACAATAGTTAATTCGGTTAAGCGATTGTTTGAGCAGACAACCCTGAGAGAAGGTGAGGGAGGGAGGTAACAGAAGTTGGTCCAATTTGTCCACCCTTGAAGAGCTGCAGGGTATTCAAGTAGCTCTTGAGCTTGGAAAAGAACTCGGGTTTCGCTTGGAGTCAGTTGCGCCATAGAAAATGGAGCAAGCACAGCAAGAATTAATGCCGGAAACAAGAAATGAAACGAAACCCGGAGATTCTCCATTGCTGAGGCAAATATACATATATAGAACTCGAAGCTTAAGCCTCAAATTCCAATTATATATAAAGAGAAAATGATTGGGTTGATCATGCAAATTAACGATATGAAAGAATCATAACATTTATCGTACAGAAAAATGGGTTTTATCACAGAATTTAACAAAACAGAAATGATAGTAGGAAAAAGTAGGGAGCAAATAGATCATTGCTTAGTTGTTCATACAATATGAGGAAAAAGGTTTTCATGGGCAAAGTCTGAAGCCATGATTTGATCGAGAAAGATTTTAAATCGAAAAAATTGGTGAAAAGAAAGACAAAACTATGTTTGTGGATTGAAACAGAGATCTGACAGAGTGAGTATATATGCACAGAAAATAGAACCAAAACTCATATACGCTGCGGAGACATAAGACTGCAATCGGGGTGACATCAAACCGCACTCGCCGTCGATTTAAAGAATCCAACTTTTTTTTCTTTTGATAAAGTCAAAAGTCAACCCAGCGGTGACGTCAAGTGGCCGAAACAATGCGAGAACCTCGGTGTCGACCACGTTAATTAACGTAGATCCGCGGGTATCACAAAGTCACGTGCCAAAGGCAAGTGAAGTCTGTGAAGGACAAGCTGCCTCCTGTATTTATGTTAAAGAAACCCAAATTAAGACATGACCAGAATGCCCTACGAATGTCCATATCAACCAAGAAACAACGGTCCAGAAGTGGTTGCACGAAGTTACATAAACAGCCTTGGTGTTTGTGATAACAACTAACATGTGTGGTTGTGTCGGTAAGGGTTACTGCCCCTCTAAATGAGGGTATCGATCCAATGATCCGAGAGGCAAGACAGCTTTTTCACACACGTATTAGTCATATACCTAATCCTTTATCTTCCAGCCTAATTTTTAAATTGTAATTAGTTATTTTAATTATAATATATTATTCACCTTATGCTTTGCATACGATTGGATATTTTGTTAAAAAAAAAAAAATCATTTGTTAATAAGGAGTGACCAGATATATACATAATATAATCGGATCTCGAAACACTTGTTTTTGGTTAATTACAAGGGGTAGAAGACAAGATAACAAAACAATTCTTTATATATATAAAGATTGTTATAAACTGATTTAGCGATGGCATTCTATGGTCACCAAATAGGCACATGACATGCCTTGAAAACAGTGCATTTCCAACTATTCGCATATTTAAATGTATACATGTGACAACGATGACAATTTTCGCTCATAATCCGGGTTCGTGCGTGTCATATATATTTAATTGATCCAAATACTTGATTGACTATATTTATATCTTATAAGCAGCACAGATTCGATCAATTATGCACATCCACATTATACAAACTCATGACAAAATCAGTATCCATGCATATGTTACAGTTACCAATAAAGATAATCAATATTTCAATATTGCATATCGAATTTGTATAATGTTGTAAACCAATACATATTTTAAACCAACAAACATAGCAATAAAAGAGTTTTAAAGTTTTAAAGGTACAATATTAATAACAAATAATTTTAATTTAATTATACATGAATGAGATAAAAATAGAAGGCCCAGATGTGCCAGGCTCAACCCATCAAAAGGTCACATTAGTAAGAAAGAGAAAAAGATAAGGAAGTGAAAAAAACAAAAAGCAAAAGTTGAGAGAGGAAGGCAAGTTAGACATGCAAGGGATGAGTGATATAAAGTTGATTTCCTCATCTACCACTTATAGGGTCAAAGTAAAAGGGGTATGAGATCTGAGGGAAAGAGACTCCAGATTTCTGAGCAACTATTACGTGAACATAGAGATATTTTCAACCACACAACAAGAGCTCAAGAGAGATATTGTCTTCTCCAGACTAAAGAGGTCTCCGATCTCTATTGTACAAAAAATGAGAGACTATAAGATACTGTAAAATATTCTTATTATAGTGAATTTGTCCTTCAAACGACTCGTAGACGTAGGCCCTGTGCCAAACCACGTAAATCTGTGTGTCATCATCTTTATTTACATTTCCAGTATTATTTATTTATTTATTGTTATTGATATGAATCCGCAGGAATGAAATCCTTTAAACCCACAATCAAATTAAAAACTCATCCAAGAAAACCAAAATCAAGTCAATAGATGGAAAATCTAGACCCGTTGAGAACTCGTTTCAAGAACCTAAATTATATTAAAATCTAGATCCGTTGAAGCACTTGTCTCAAGAACCCAAATTATAAGGAGGAACACTACAAAGGTTGTGATTTACCTTTGATAAGTTCAAAAGTTTATTCAAGAACAATAGGAGATAAACTCAACTCACAATAAATAAATTTATCAAATTTCATAAATTGATTAAAATGAGGCTACAAAGAGTATTTAAAGCAAAACCTAATTTAAATCCTAACCAAAATAAATTTCCATCTTTCAAAAATGCCCCTGAGTGAATAATGTCGCGGCTATAGTACCATAGCTACAATACTTCTTGAAACCTTAGTTTGCTACAGTACTTTTAAAATCCTAGTTCAATAAAATAAAACATATGTGGGCCAAGTATCCTCAAGCCCAATTACTTTAGACTAATTCCTATAACAAATAAAATAAGCCTCTTTAATAAAATAAATAAGTCCAAGGCCTTTAATCACATAAACATAATAATTGGCCTTAATTTATGTTACACTGGTCCATAACTTATATCATGTGGATGATCACTTGATCTCTTTCTCTCAAGCCCATCTTGAATCTTTGGCTCTTGCTATACTCGTCTCAAGTGGATTGCACCAATCATTGCATTGCTTCCTTGATTTTCTTAGCTCTTGATCTTGTAATTGGTCCATCTGAAACTTGCAAAAAATCTTTAAAACTAGGTCCATGTTGGTGTCCATCATTCCCCCTCTCCTCAAAAGGATTCGACCTCAAATCCCCACTTACATCAAAGGGAAAAATGTTAGTAACATTGAAAATAACAGAAACATTATACTTACCTGGAAGATCCACTTGATATGCATTATCATTAATTTGTTCAAGAATTTGGAAAAGTCCATCGAAACTACTCCTGTCATCAATAGGTAAAGATATTAAATCTAAAAGAATAAATGGATTAAATTTATAAACAATTTCAAAATGTGAAAATTTATTAGTAGCATGAACACTCTAATTATATGTGAACTCAATGAATGGTAAACAATAGTCCCACAAATGTTCATGAAACATATCTAAAGTCTTCTTTACACCAAAATGACCACTCCAATTATATGCAAACTCAATGAATGACAATAAATACTTCCACAAACGTTTATGCAACACCTTAATGAATGACAAATGATACTCTCACAAACATTCACGCAACATGTCAATAAATGAAAAATGATACTCCTACAAACATTCATGCAACAAATCTAAAGTCTTCCTTGCACCAAAATGACCACTCTAATTATATACAAACTCAATGAATGGTAAGCAATAGTCCCACCCATTGTCACGCCATATGTTTAAAATCCTTTTTTTTTTTTTTTCACTAAAATGACCCAACAAATCATATCCATGCACTAGCATCTCACGCATAAGACTAGTAGGCTCACAAAGTTTATTCTCTCTAAACAAATATCAATCTAATCTATAACACTTACCAAATGATGCATTCTCACATGTTCCATACACACTAGCAAAGTCATCATCATTAGCATGCAATTCCTTATCATATTCAAATCTCAATAACTTTGCATCTAAAATGAAGACAAGGACATACTTTTTTACTAAAACATTAACTACAAAATTTTTCTTACCTTGTGTGTACTTGATTACATGAGGAAAGGTCTCAATGAATTGCACCCACTTGGCATGCATTCTATTCAACTTACCTTGTCTCTTCAAGTGCGTCAATGACTCATCTTCTTCAAAGAGAGGTTGGGTATGGATTGTCGTACCTAGCACAAAATTAATGTAATGCTTTATCTTTATAATAGGTGGCAATCTACTAAACACACCGCTTGGAATTATGACCTCATATCTCTGCAAAAAAAAAAAAAAACACTAGGCAAAGAGTCGTTAAATTCGTTAGTATGAAAGCTTGCCTTAGCATAAAAACTCACTTTTATTTTTTCGTTTCTCTCTGCAATCTCTCTTTCTTTCTTTTTTTCGTGGCTAAACTTTTTTTTCTTGACTCTCAATCACATCTCTATTTTCTTTTTTACTCACTTTCTCTTGATGTTTCAGCCTCATTCTCTTTTTTTCTTTCATTTTTTTTTCTTTTTCACTCTCATTTTTTATTGAACTCTCGGCCTCACAATAGTTTTTCAACACATTCTCTTTTTTTCTTGAGGTTTCAATCTCACCTTCATCCTTTTTCTCTCTCATTTCTCTCTCTATCTCTCTCTTTTTCGGTCTCACTATTTTTTTTTCCTCAATCTCATCCTCACTTTTATTCCCTCTTTTTTTTTTTTTTTTTTTTTATCAGTCTCACTTTTCAGCTCTGGTTGGTCCTCATGGACCTGTGTTGGAGTTAAAGGAGCAAGTTTGATTATTTTTTCATCATTTTCAAAACTGTACATGTTTCTTAACCCATCATAGATCACCTTCCTATCATACTGTCACGACTTCCCCAACAAAATATGGCCAATATGCATAGGCACTACATCACAAAGCACCACATCTTGGTATTTCCCAATTGAAAAAGAAATTAACACTTGCTTATTTACCCTAACCTCCTCACAATCATTCAACCACTGCAACTTGTATGGTCTAGGGTGTTTCAAGGTAGGTAAACTCAATTTCTCAACTAAAGTAGTGCTAGCCAAATTAATACAACTCCTCATATCATTGATCATACTACATACCTTGTTGTTGATGTGGCATCTAGTATGAAAAATGTTCTCGCTCTGCTGCTTTGTATCATCTATCTTAATTTGGGTATTGAGAGCACGCTTGACAACAAGAGACTCACCATACTCTTCATTCTTACACTCATTTTCAACCCTAGGCTCACGTCGCTTCCTATCTCTCTCACCTTGCAAATTTTTAATTTCTACTTCTTGATGATCCATTTCATCTCTCACTTCTCCCAACACCAAGTTCAACTGCTCAAATTGTTGTTGCATAGCCTACAACGTAAAGGATGGGTTATGGGTCATCCCCCTTGGTGATGAGTCACTCCGGTGAGATATTGTGTAACACCCTGCTCATTCCTTTCTTCTGACGTAAGGAATTACATCAGATGCGTCAACCTGTTCACTCCCCTCTCTAGTGCCTAAGAGCCCCGTTACGCGTGCCAGACCCAGATGGCTTGTTTTTAAAGATACTACGTAATTTATAAAATTAGTCTTGTGTTTTAAAGTAATGTGTATTTTACATGGAAGATTCCTATTATTATTTAAATAAAGAATATTTTAAATAACTCAATTATAATATCTTTGAAGAGCTCTAAAAATATTATAATTGTAGGGAATCATTTTATGTAAATGATTCCAGTTATTTAAAATATTAGGTGATTTAAATAATGATGGAATCTTTATTTATTTAATAGTTTTACTCTTTTAAATATTTTAAGTAAGACTTCATCATTTTATAAATGATGAGGGAATATTATTTTAAATAATATTCTATCTTAATTCCTCTCAGTACTTTTAAATAAATTAGCTTTTACGCATTTTCAAATCAGTATTTAAGGGTCATCGTAGACCATTTTTATAGACCCCTAGATGTCGGGTTTTAGGATAAAACCCTAGCCCCTCTCTCTTTCTCCCTCACTTTTCCCTCCTCTCTCTCTCTCCTCTCTCCCTCTTGGCTTGCAACGTACGCGGCCTCCCTCTCACGCCCGAACGCCTCAGCCCCAGCTCGGCGTCACCGTGCACCGGCGTGCCACACGACCACCACCACCGGCACCGCCTCCCTCCGGCAAGTCTCCTAGCATCGGCCCTGCTCCCTCACGCTCTCTCCTCCTCCTCCCACGGCTATGCAAGCCTGAACGGGCTTAGGAGCCACAGCGCCGCCGTGCGCCGTCCTCCGGCGCCACCATCACTAGGGTAGCTTCCCCAGCCACCGACCGGCCTTCTCCAGTGATCTCGGCCTCCCTTTCCTTGCCGGTAGCCTCCATGCACGAGTTTAGGCTCCTCCACGCATGGGTTCACTGTGCGAGCCCCTAGCGCCGCCGTGCGCGGCCACCTCGACCACCGGCCACCACCATGAGACTCCTGAGGTCTCCCCCTTCCTCCTCCAGCAAACCCACGGCCAATAGACCCCTCCTCCACCTTCCGGTGTCTCCTATAGTGGCGCACGGGTTTGCCCCGATCCGCCGCCGTCCGCCGCCACCCACGGCGAACGACCACCCTAGTCGGCATCCTTAGGCCACCACGAACCCAATGGTACCACCCACGGCCCCACACTCTCTCGCACTCTCCCACGGCTTCTCCTCCCTCACAGTGCACGACCGGCCACTGTAGACCGCCGTGCCGATCGCCACCGAGCCTCCACGGCTCCACTAGCAACCTCCCCTAGCCTAACCCAAGCTTAAACCACCACTTTATGTGGTGGGTAATCACTGCACGTGATGGACAGTCACTGCGCGTGACTGACCGCCACTGTACACGGCTAGATCCACCGTGTTACACTCATTGTCATCATCATCAAGGTCACCGTAGACCCTTCCAAGACCACACCTAACTATCCAAACAATTAAACAGTCACTGTATACGGTATAGCCACCCCGTACGCTCCTCCGGCGTATTCACTGTGACGGTCAACGAGCGACGCACGGGTTATCCCGTCGATGGTATAATTCTCTATCCCTCGCTATTTATGTTAGATGCTAGCTAGTTGACTAGGTTGTGGACTGTGCTGTTAGTATTATAGGACTGCTGTGTAGTATGATGGTGATGTGATGGGCTGTGATGTGAAGTGCTGGGCGTAGTTGAGAAGTGTGCGGTATAGTATTGGGGATTGTGTTGTTGGTGTTGTGGTCTGTGCTGTGTAGTGTTGTGGACTGTGCTATGAAGTGTGGTTGTAGTGCATGTGCGGTAGTAGTGACGTGGTGTAGTTCGGTGAATGGAGTATATGTGGAGTGTACTCCATGTGGTGAGATGCTACACCATATGGCGTATGTGCCATAGCGGTGACGTGGCATGGTTCTGTGAATAGAGTATACGCGAAGTATACTCTATGTGGTAAGTGCTGCACCGTATGGTGTGTATGCCATAACGGTGACGTGGCGTAGTTCTGTGATTGGAGTACACGAGGAATGTACTTCATGTTGTGAGACGATGCTCCATATGGCGTATGTGCCATATTGGTGATGTGGCGTAGTTCGGTGAATGGAGTATACGCGGAGTGTACTCCATGTGGTGAGACGTTACACCATATGGCATATGTGCCATAGCGGTGACGTGGCATGGTTCTGTGAGTAGAGTATACGCGGAGTATACTCTATGTGGTAGTGTTGCACCGTATGGCGTGTATGCCATAACGGTGACGTGGCGTAATTCTGTGAATGGAGTACATGAGGAGTGTACTCCATGTTGTGAGACAATGCACCATATGGCGTGTATGCCATAATGGTGATGTGACGTAGTGTTGTGAAGGGAGTATATATGGAGTGTACTCCCTGAGGTGCAGCGATACACCGTATGGCGTGTCGCAAGGATAAGGGCGGTTGCGTAATTGTTAAGGGAAGAACTTTGTGTATGGTGTCAGGAACTGTGGAATAGTGTCCCGAAATGGCTGCGAAGTATGGCTGTAGCCCAAGCCGACGGGTGTCGCCATGTGATTGGCTTATAGTCGGGAATAAGTGCAAAGTGGCTAAAAAGTATCAGAGCAGTGCAGCGGAAGCATGATTGGGCAACGCCATGAAGTGACATGGTCCATCATGGAGTTGCGCTGTGATAACCTAAGATGTAGGTAAGGTGATGTGACAAGGTCACGGTGTAACTTGGGAATAGTCTCGAGCTATATGGCGTGACGTGAAGTGTGGTTATGAACAGAGTCCCATTGTGTTAATAGTTGGGATAAACTGTCATGAGGGCCGGGTAGCACGAAGAGTCGTGCTAGCCGGGTATGAGAAGGTTGGTAACGAAGTATGGCGTTCGCCATACGAGTCCGTGACCAATGTATTACATGATGGCCTTAAGAGATAAAAGGGTAAGGTACGTGTGTTGTCTGGTTAGACACATGTACCAGACAGATTTACCGTAAATAATGGGTAATCTATCCTATGTATGATGACACGGTACTTAAGTCTCAGGATTGGCTTAGAGCCGTGTGATGTGTACGGATGGTCATGAGAAGTAGAGTGAGCTAAGATGCATGAGGGTAAGGATGAAGGTACTGTCTAAGAATGAGATGCATGACTTGGTTGGTCTAAGTCGTGCATCAGAATGTGGTTAGTAAGAAGAACAGGACAAAGGTCCTAGTGTCTTAATTCTAAAATGAACATGGGTTCATCCTAGTGAGTAAGCACTCGGAGTAGAACGTCAAGATTAAAGAAAGTAGAGACCGTAATGGGTCCCTAAGGATTTTTATCATAGTAAGAAATGTGAAAGAGCACGGGGGATAGAAGGAGAGTGTTCTCTAAGTAAAGCATAGCTCTATTTATAGTCAGTTGCTTATGCACTAGATAGAGAATAACGTTAAGGTTATGTATGCATGTAGGTTGCCATCTGACACGCGCATGAATGGACTGTACGGTATGAATGGACTGTATAGTATGAAAGTAGCATGGAGTCCAGGTAAGTTTTACGTTCATACTCTTCTAGAGTTTTCTAAAGATATGAAAAAGAATAAGAAATGTTTTTCCTTACGAAAACGAAGAAAAGAAATGGTCTCCCTTTTCAAGGGCAGACGTTTTACGAAAATGAGAACGAAAAGTAACGCATTTAAAGTATAAGTATGTACGGCCCCCTTTGGCAGCCCCTTTTCATGCACCCAAAAGTATTAAGTGTATGCATGTGAATGGATGACTATACGTAGTATCTATTGTATGTATTTTCAAAGAAAAGACAACGAACGAAAAGATGTTTTCAGGCTCTCACCCTAAACGAACGTTTTCTCAAGAAAAGAATGTTTTCTCACGAAAAGACGTTTTCCACGAAAAGATATTTGTTTCCATGAAAGCACGAACGAAATGAAAAGAAAGGAAAGGCATGCTTATGCACTTGAAATGAATGAAAGCTGCGGCTCTCTAGAGCCGCCATGAATGAATGAACGTAAGAAAGAACGAAAGAAAGGCATGAGCATGCATAAATGTATGAAAATACGTAACGGCCACATGAAATAAATGAACGGGGTACCCAAACGAATGAATGGGCAGATTGCAATGCCGGTCGGTAGTATCTGGTAGTGCACCCAGTGCTGCATCCCTGACGGAAAGGGGTTCCAACCCGTGGCCACGGGCGAATCTATCGGCCCAAAAGGCCGCTAACCCCAGCACACAGGGCGTAATAGTGTGCACTGGCCTATGAAAGTGATAAGAAAAGAATGTATGAATGCATGACACTCTTCAAGAATTGAAGGCAGTAACGGGGGAAGGTTTTACTAAAAGAAAAACACGTTTTAAATATGAAAACCCCTGTCTATTGGCGTTTACGAAAAGAAAAAGTAATGTAAGAATGCACAGCATTCTTTAAGAAATGGAGGCACTGACGGGGGAAACGTTTTAAGAAAAGAAAACCAGTTTTTAAAGAAGAAAAACCCCGTCAATGATATTTACAAACGAAAGCAAGTATGCATGTACATATAGTATATATGGAATGATTAATGCATGATTGAAAACCTATGTTTTTATATTTTAACGGTATGAAGTAATGCTTACTGAGTATTCGACTCATTTTAGTTTTTATGTGTGCCCCTCCCCCCACAGGAACTGAATGAGTAGTACGTTCAGGAGGGACACGGCCAAAAGGAGAAGGGCACGAAAGTCTAGGCATGATGGTTTTAAATGTAAGAAATGCCTTTTTATTTTAAAGATTTATATTTTCCACTGTTTTAAACCCCAAGCCTCTTTTATTGTAAAAGCACATTTTATTTTATAACGTAGAGTCTTGCACCCTGGGAAGGACTGTAAAAGATGTTTTAAATCGGAAGGTAATTTCCGTCGTATTTTTAAAAATATTTTGTAAAAATACCCACCACGAGGACGGGCGTTACACATTGTAATGTGCTGCACAAGGAGAATGTTAGTAGTAAAAAAAAACCACACTCACTCCCTTATGTGTTTACACTCAAATGATGGCAATCCACTCGTGTGTCACTCTTAAATGGCTTTTTTCCTATAATAGTCTCACACTCTCTTGCCTTTTACCTCAAGATTTTTTTCACTCAAGTTCTTTAAGAACTAATTGAACTCAATCAAGACAATACAATCTTGTTTTATCGCAACTAGTAATTAGGTCTAAGAAACAAGAATAAGAGAAACACAAAAGGAATATAAACGACACCAGAATCAAGAAAATTATATGAATGAAAGGGTAATTATAAAACAAGATGCCAACTAGAATGATGTATTCAGCCACTTTGATGATAAAACTCAATCAAAATATGTCTTTATTTCTCTTTGTTGTAACTATGTAACAACCTTGGAATATACTACATTTTCTTTTCTCTCTCTCTTTTTATTTTATTTTTTCAGAATTCTTTTATTTATTTTTTCTTTTCTTCTCCTTTCTTTTCTTTTCTTTTCTTTACTCTAATTCAATCACAAACAGTAATATTCAATTGTGAAAATTAAGCAATTGAATTCAAACACACAAGAATTGACAATGAAGTAGAAGAGAATCAATGGAACAACACTCCAAGCAATTGACACACTTAGAGATGTAAGAAACTCTAGAATTTTGAAATCATAGGTGATGCAAATTTCAGCCAAACCAAAAAATCCCTAAGAATTTTGGCAGCCTATTTTTTGTTTTTTTTTTGGCAACCCTAGAACAATAAAACCCTAAAATTAAATTTAAAGATGCAAGAATTAAAAGATAGAATTAGACCTGATTGGAAACGTTGCTCTGAATACCAAATGATATGAACCCCCAGGAATGGAATTTCTTGAATCTACAATCAAATTGAAAACTCACCTAAGAAAGCCAAAATTAAGTCAGTGGATGGAGAATTTAGACCCGTTGAGAACTTGTTTCTAGAACCTAGATTATATTAAAATCTAGACCTGTTGAAAAACCTGTCTCAAGAACTCAGATTACAAGGAGGAATGCCACAAACGTTGTGATTTACCTTTGATAAGTTCAAAAGTTCATTCAAGAATAAGAGGAGATAAACAACTCATAATGAATAAATTTATCAAATTTCACAAACTAATTAAAATGAGGCTACAAAAAGTATTTAAAGCAAAACTTAATTAAAACTCTGGTCAAAATAAATCCCCATCTTCCAAAAATGCCCTTGAGTGAATAGTGCCACAGTTACAGTAACTCGGCTACAGTACTTTTGAAACCCTAGTTCAATAAAATAAAACATATGTGAGCCAAGCATCCTCAAGCCCAATTACTCTAGACTAATTCTTATAACTAATCAAATAAGCCCCTTTAATGAAATAAATAAGTCTAAGGCCTTTAATCACATAAACATAATAATTGGCCCTAATTTATGTTACACTCTTCCATAACTTGTATCACATGGATGATCATTTGATCTCCTTCTCTCAAACCCATCTCAAATATTCGGCTTTTGCTAGACTCATCCCAAGTGGATTGCACCAATTTTTACATTACTTCGTTGATCTTCTTAGTTCTTGATCTTGTAATTGGCCTATTTGGAACTTGCAAAGAATCTTTAAGATTAGGTCCATGTTGGTGCCCATCAGTTATGGACATACCTACGGGTACCATATTGACGTCCTGAACCGCCACCATAGGCTCTAGAAGACACTAATCAAGGCTCGAGTCACTACCGTGGGTTAGGACTAACTATTTCTCCTGTTCCGACCCGTTATGTGATTTTTGGCATTAATAATACATATCTATTTAATAATATAATAGTCAAGTTTTAATGGATGACATGGCAATCTTTCCGCAATATTCGGCTTTAAGTGTGTAAAGTTGCAATCTGTTTGCATAGTTCCCACAATATTCGACGAAAGTGTGTAAGTTTGCAGTCGGTTTGCAAAGTTTCAACCTGTGATGAAGAATAACTTAAATTCTCATACATGTAATGGTGTTGACAATATTAAAAATGTAAATATTATTTTAGATGTTTTTTCTATCTTAATTTTACACTTGCATTCTCTTCAATATTATTTTTCTTTTTTTACAAAGTGTCAAGTGGTGCATGCAATTCAAAAAGGAACCGAATGACAAGCACCAACTGCCAACTCAAAAAGGAACCGAATAAAACTCTTCACAATTAAAAGCAATTTTCAAAAAGTCTTCAGGAAGTTTTCTGCATTCAAGAAAAGTGAGGCCACACCAAATAAAAGAAGAGTTTTATGCATTCAGGAAGTCTTTAGGAAGTTTTCTTCTCACCACCAAAGAAAAGTTATTTCTTTCACTTTCTTATTCGCTGTCTCTATATCTCAAATAAAGTAAGGCCACGCCGCTGTTGTTTCTGCTTTCAACTGTTCTCACAATTGTGGATGTGCTGAAGTTCAAAGGAAAATTAGACAGGTGAGTCCAACTGCCTTTATGTGTTCATGATATATATTTTATCTATACATTACACATGTTTGTTCATAGTCCTAAGAAATGAATTCAAAATTGTGTCAGTGTAAACACAATCTATGCAATATGTTATGAATCTGTATAAACACAATTTAATATTGGGAAATAAATTAAGGGCTCTAACTTCTACCAAAACCCAAATCCATGGTTTTAGTGGAAAAAATTTAGAATTCAATCAAACCCAGATTCACAAAATACATGTGCATGAATATATGGACATACTTCATAGTAGTGTGTGTGTGTGTGATTGCTTTGGCTTGGTTCATTTCTTCTTCCTTTAGATAACACAGACAATATATACTCACATTACCTAAGAGAAGAAAGTTATTCGTCACAAAATCCAATAATGGTTTTACCCAACGTAGCCCAAATGATGCCTCATAATCAACAGAACATATAAGTAATTAACAAATACCACGGTGATGTGATTGATTTCAAAAAACTATAATTTATTCTATTAGTTATAGCTACTTACTATGAGATATAGAATCATTCATGAATTGAGAGATATTAGCACTTATTTACTTTAAAAAAAAACAGAGAGATATCAACACTTATTATTATTTTTTTTTTATGCAAAACACCAGAGCTTCCTCATAACACCCAATAATGGACAAAGAGATATAAATGTCATAAAAAAACCTATGCTTTTAATGGCAATTAGATTGTTTAAAGTTGATAGTGGCCAAAGAAAATAGCTTCTACTAGATATTTAATCGCACAAGCATATGAATATACTCATTCTAGCAAAGATAATAGATATAGTTAATCATATCAAATTTAATTGGCATGGCTAAAGAAGCATTGCACAATAGTAAAAAATCAGTTCTTGCCACGGTTATACTACTAACGTAGAAGTCAACTCAATAAACTCAATCAAACCAAAAAATTCAACTAAATTCACACAGTTAGACCTGAAAAATCAGCTCAATCATACTTCTAAAAAAGCTCATTTAATCATGTAGATACTGCACATTCATAAACTAAGATAATTTATGTCAATCGGCTTGCATAAACAAACAAAATGTGAAAAATGCAACCATTTCCAACAACGATGAAGAAAAATTACCGCTTTGCGAAGCTTTTTAATCAGGGCCATTGGCTTATACTTCAATACCCTCTGAAACTAATAACGCCACAACCAATACATAGAAATAGACCAATTTTCAACCTTAATACAAAGGCCCGACGAAAATTTCAGAACCATATGAGATAGTATATGTTACCGAAAGGTCACCAGCAAGATAGACACAATAGAGAGAGAGACGACAGCTGAAGCTTGAAATAGAGACACACGGAGGCTGGGGTTCCCGATTTCGTGTGTGAGAGAGAGAGAGAGGTCTGAGCAGAGAGAAGAGAAAGAAGTGAAGAATGAGAAGTGAAGGACGGCGAGACAGACATAGAGAGAGAGAGAGAGAGACGACAGCTGAAGCTTGAAATAGAGAGACACGGAGGCTAGGGTTCCCGATTCTGCGTGAGAGAGAGAGAGAAAGGTCTGAGCAGAGAGAAAAAGAGACAGAAGTGAAGAGATATGAATGAGAAGTGAAGGAGAGGGGGCCGGAAGATGCTTAGAGCATTGGTAGTGGCTTCTCCATCATCATCTTTATCTTTAAATTTGAAGAATATGTTTTTCAATTTATTTACATTAGCTTATGCATTTTAAAATTTTTGCATATCTATAAATAGTGTTTCTTCAAATTTGAAAAAATATTATTGATTCTTCAAATATTATTTTACTATTTTTTTTCTCTCATACCCATTAAAATCAACTTTGTAAAATTTATATTAAGATGAGTTCGATACATGAAATTTATATTAAGTTGATAATACAAAGTGAATGCTAATTGTAATATATATATATATAAAATAATTTTAGGAAACAAATAAATAAAAAAATAATATTCTATTATTATTTGGTTCAAAAATGCATAAATCAATGTGAGAGTTTTTCTTCATATGTAAAATCATTCTTCAAAAGAGGTGATTTTGTATATGAAGATGTATAAACCACTACCAATGCTCTTACCGATTAATATACCAAGTAGTAATTGAAATTTTTTTTATCCATTATATATGTTAAAATGTGATTATTAATAATAGCTAATGATTTTATTTATTGTTAGGAGGTGAGCTTGGTTTTTTTTATTAAATTTATTTGTGATTTGATTATTATTTTTTTGATAAGTTAATTTGTTTTTGATTAATTTACTTATATTAAGTTAAACTAATAATGATCTTTATCTGATGCATTTATGTTCATTTCTAGCGCTTAGTAAAGATTGCTTCTTTAGCTGGACGAAACTACCCTTTACGTGCTCTGCTAGGGTTTTACTGTGTTTCTTCTCCGTTTGGCCCCTGGGTTGCTTCAGGCTGCATGGCAGCCGTGGATGGCCACGTTTCTGGCCGTCAAACCTTTGCTGAGATGGCTGCTGCGGTCCCTCAGCCTCTTCCCGATATCTCTGTAGCCCCGCGTGCTCCAAAAATTATGGATGGTGAGATCTTTTTTCAGTTCTCCAAAGAAGAAATCAGTAGATCTGCTGAACCATTCCGGTTCTCCATCGTGATCAAGTTCCTTCGACAAAGGCCTTCCCTGGACGCCATACGTGCTTTTATTTCCAGCCGCTGGGGACTGTCTTCTACTCCGGTGGTTTCCTCCATGAAAATACCGCGTAATGTTTTTATTCGAATGGCTTCCGAAGCTGATTTTGTGAAAGCTCTCTCCCGGGAATCCTGTGAAGTAAATGGAGTGGCATACCGTGCTTTTCATTGGTCTCCAGAATTCAATGAAGAGCATGAACCTTCTAATGTTCCCGTGTGGATCTTGCTCCCGGGATTACCTCCCAACTATTATCAAGAGTCTTTTCTTCGAATATTTACTGCTCCTATAGGCCGGTTCATTCGGAGGGACAACCCCACGCGTTGTGCTACCCGAACTGATGGAGCGAGACTCTGTTTGGAGATGGATGCAGCCAAGGAGCCGATTACCTATTTCTGGATTGGTGCCCCAGGTTTGCCTACTAGTCGGAAACAGGAGGTGCACTATGAAACGTTGCCCGCGTACTGTGGAAAATGCAGAGTTCAGGGTCATAATCTGAAAACCTGTCGGGTTGGCAAGGATTTCAACCGTGGTGGTAAGAAAGTTGAACCAATAAAGGGTGATACTCGTGCTGGTCAGATTCAGGGGGATGAGATGATCAAAATCGTGGGCACCCCTGAAACAGAGTCTGCGGAACAGGTTGTTATTCCGGAACAACCTTCCATCACTGCTTTATCTCCTGCACAGAGGGATGTTCTTACGGAGGCTGATATACATGATGAGGGAGGGGTGCTTGTGATAAGCGAAGTTGCTGGGAATACTTCTCGTGAGCAGACTCTTGAAACAGAGCTTGCTGACCAAACTACGGTTCAAATTTTAACCGTTTCCTCAGCCCCGGTCCAGGGGGTTAATCACTCAGATTCTGGAGAAGGAGGAACGCTAGTGCTAAGTGAGGATACAGGTAATCTTTCCAACCATCCTAAAGAGTTTTCTTTTAATGTTGACAAACCACTTATTCCGATGCTGGAGGCAGCTCTTAATACTAACCTGGAAGAAGATCATATTAGTCAAGCTGTTGAACAAAGATTACCATTCGGTAGCCTACAGGAAAATCATGAGTATAATCTGGAAGAAGTGGTTTCTGAGCCTGACACTGATATCTTTCCAGACGTGCTCCCTCAATTCAAGGATTACCATTCCGATTCTACAGGTAACTCGCATAAGAAAAAATATCAAAAGAAAAAGTTTGAGAAAGTTCGAAGCTCAAGTCGGGTTATTACCCGTCCCACTCCTTTGTCTTTATGAGCCACATTATTGTTTGGAATGCCCGTGGTATTGGTACCTCTCGTCGTAGATTGAAGAATTTAGTTTGTCAGTTTAAGCCTAAGCTGGTTGCGGTTTTGGAACCTTTTCAAGCTCTGGATAAAGCCATTCATTTACAACATTACTTAAATTTTGATTTTTTTATTTCGAATATTGTGGATGGTGGTAAAATCTGGATTTTCTGGGACAAGACTCTTGATATTCAAGTGATGCGGACTAATTTGCAATTTATTTCTCTTCGTGTTAACATGGGGTCCTATAAATTTTTGTGTACTATTATCTATGCTAAATGCAGTATGTATGAGAGGAAAATGTTATGGGAGGATCTTAGTTCCCAGGTTATGGGTCCCGAACCTTGTCTTTTTGCTGGGGATTTTAATATTATCAGGAATAATTCGGAACGGAGAGGTGGTGCACCTCGTTCTAATGTGGCGATGGAAGATTTTAATAACTGGATTCATCAAGGTGGTCTGGTTGAAATGAGGTCTAAGGGTAATAAATTTTCTTGGTGTAATGGACAGCTGGGTCTTGCTAGATCTTGGGCGAGATTAGATCGGGTTTTAATGGATTTCTCTATGCTCGATTATTTCTCTCATGCAGTTTGCTCTTATCTTCCTCGCACCACGTCTGATCATTCCCCTATGGTTATTGAATTCAAGATGGATCCGTTCTCTTATGGCCCTTCCCCTTTTCGTTTTCAACAAATGTGGGTGGATCATCCGCATTTTTTGCTGTGTGTCCGACAAGCGTGGTCTATTCCTGTTGGTGGTCGGGGTCTTACTAAATTGGTTTTTAAATTGAAGAACACTAAGGTCGCCTTGCGTGAATGGAACAAAAAGGTTTTCGGTTTTACTAATGTGCATATTACTTCTCTTGAAAAGCATATTGAAGAGCTTGAAATTAAATTGCAGCAACACTGGGATGATGATACTGAAAGGGAGCTTTTAATTTCTTCAGCGGAACTAGAGGATTGGGTCCGTCGTGAAGATACTAGGTTGGCTCAAATGTCTAAATTAAAATGGCACATGGATGGTGATCGTAACACGAAGTTCTTCCATGCCTGCCTGGCTAATAAACGCCGTAAAAGGGTGGTGGAAATGAAATCTTCGAATGGTATGGTGTTTAATTCGCCAGAGAGTATTCATCAGGGGGCCGTGGATTTCTTTTCTAATTTTCTGCAGGGCACGCCGGCTAGTTTATTACCTGATTTATCAGCTCTTATCTCTCCTATTATTTCTGAGTCTGATAATTTGATGTTATGTGCAGTTCCCTCTATGAATGAAGTTTTCTCTGCTCTATCCTCTATTCCTTCTAATAGCTCCCCGGGACCTGATGGTTTTGGTTCGGGTTTCTTCAAAAGTTGTTGGGATATTGTGAAAGAGGATGTCTTGGAAGCCATTACTGAATTTTTTAATTCCAAGCAGCTTCCAAGATTTTTTACTGCTTCCTTTCTTGTTTTAATCCCAAAGGTTGACATACCTTCTGGATTTGATAAGTTTAGGCCTATAAGCCTTTGCTCGGTTTTCTATAAAATTTGCTCCAAAATCATTGTTAATCGGTTGACAGGTTTCCTTTCTCAAATGATATCATGGGAACAAGGTGCTTTCATTCCAGGGCGAAGCATCTTTGAGAATATTAGTCTCACCCAGGAAATGGTCCATTCTATCAACAAGAAGGCACATGGAGGTAATATCATGATTAAACTGGATATGGCTAAAGCTTATGATAGAGTGGATTGGCTCTTTCTTCTGGAGGTTCTTCGCTGTTTTGGGTTTTCCTCTGATTTTTGTGCTCTTATCAAAACATGCATCTCGACTCCTTGGTTTTCGATTATGATGAATGGCACTATTAAAGGTTTTTTTCAAAGTGGCCGGGGACTGCGACAGGGTGATCCTCTTTCTCCCTATCTCTTTATTATCCTTCAAGAAATTCTCTCAAGATTGATCAAGCAAAGTGTACAGGCTCAAAAATTTGGTCAATTCTCTCAGGCCCGAGGTACCCCCATTATTTCTCATCTTATGTATGCTGATGATGTTGTGCTTTTTTCTAATGGTAGCTCTAACGCTATAAGGGAAATATTATATGTGCTTCATAAGTATGAGCGCTGGTCGGGTCAATGTATCAATCACTCTAAATCTGCCATTTATTGCTCAAAGCATATCTCTTCCATGCGTAAAAACTTATTATTACGGCAGACTGGATTTTCAGAAGGATCTTTCCCTTTCAAATATCTGGGCGTGCCTATTATTTTGGGTCGTCTTAAACAGGTACATCTGGAAGATATGGTGTCTAATATTCAAAAGAAAATATCGGGATGGAAGATGAGATTTCTTTCAGCGGGTGGTCGTCTTATTCTACTCCGACATGTACTCTCTAGTATGGCTCTTCATCTCTTTGCTGTTCTTCAGGTCCCGCAATCCACTATTAATGCTATTCATCGTATGATGAGTACTTTTTTCTGGGGGGAGCATAATGGAAAAGGTAAGAAAAAATGGGTGGCCTGGAATTCTATCTGTCGTCCCGTGGAGGAAGGTGGTTTGGCTCTTAGGAATCTTGATGATATGCAAAAAGCCCTTCATGCTAGATTTGCATGGAATCTCATTCAAGGTAATTCTTTATGGGCAAATTTTTTTAAGAGTAAGTATGTGGGTTCTAAACCTTGGGTCTTAGTTGATCCAATGAAAGGTACGAGGTTATGGAAAATGATTGCTAATTCACTCCCTTTGATCTTGGATAAGTCTAAGTGGCGCCTTAAAGAGGGTTTGGTTTCTTTCTGGTATGATAACTGGCGGGACAACGGTCCGTTAGTTAATGATATGCATATTATGGGTCATCCTCATCTTCAGGTAAAGGATTGCAAATTAAATAATGAATGGGACATGGACTTTATTCTTCAATTAGTGGGACCGAATCACTTTGATGGTATCTTAGTGGATTTGGGTAAGGCTAAACCAGGTATTGATGTGCTGATTTGGACCAATAATGATAATGGTTTTTTCTCCACTAAGTCTGCTTGGGATTGTTTACGTATTAGGGGTGATACTATTGAGGAACATTCATGGATATGGCATAAGAGTCTTCCTCTCAAAATGTCTACCCACATGTGGAAAGCTTGGTTTATGGCCCTTAGCGTCGATCACCACCTTAGACATATTGGTATTCCTATTACCTCCCGTTGTGATTGTTGTGCTAACGGTCATTATGAGGACCAAAATCATGTTCTTTTTGCAGGTGATATTGCGAAAACTGTTTGGCGTTATTTTGGGGCTAACCTTGGGATCCCAATGGGACAAAATTGGAAAGATTCGGTGAGGATTTGGTTTCGCCGTGCAAAGTTATCGTCTCAAGTTGGCATTCTTGTGGGAATCCTGCCGGTGATTATCACTTGGCGTATTTGGCGGCGACGATGTTTGGCGCGTATGGAGGGTCGCTTTGAATCTGCCTCTGACATCATTCATTCTGTTCGGCGGTGGATAAATATTATTTGTCGTGATATTCATGCTAGTTCTCACCTTTCTAGCTTTGATTTACAGGTTCTTGAGGGTTTGAACGTCCGGCCAAATTTACCCCCAACCCGGCATTGCAAAGTTGTTGCTTGGCAACGGCCTTCGGTGGGATGGGTTAAGCTGAACACAGATGGCAGTAGTTTGGGTAATCCTGGGGCCTCAGGTATAGGTGGAGTTATTAGAAATAATCACGGTCATCTAATTCATGCTTTTTCCTTGTCCATTGGTACAGGTTCTAATAATTGGGCTGAGTTGTTAGCTCTTCTCCATGGGCTCCAGGTATGTCAATCATTATCCTTAAATTATGTAGAAATTGAACTTGACTCTATGATGGTAATTGCCTGGTGGAGAAGTAAAAGATGTGGGGTGTGGTATTTGGAGGATTTTTGGGAGGAGATAATGGACATTATGAACTCTATGACGTGCTCGATTCATCATGTTTATCGGGAGGCTAATAAAGTTGCAGATTGGCTAGCCAAACATGGGGCTTCTGGTAGTGATTTGATTTGTTCGCATTTGACGGAGACTCCTCGAGCTTTGCGTGGTCTTATCCGAATGGATTACTCTGGTTTACCTTCAATTCGTTTTGTTTAAGTTTGGGTGGTCTTTGTTTGGGGTTCTTTTTGTGGTCCTTTTCTTTCTAGCTGTTTCCCTTTTCTGCATTCTGGGTTTATTTTGTACTCCAGATGCTTGTTTTGTTACCACGGTTTTCCTCCGCCACAAGTGAGGGTTATTAATAAAATTGGGGAGGGGTCACTCTTGGACATGTGACCCTAACTCTTTAAAAAAAAAAAAAAAAAAAAAATTTATGTTCATTTCTAATCTTTACTTAATTTGTTCTTTATCTCGGATAATTTGTTTCATGGTGATTGTTCTGCTGCATTTATTCGTGATTTAATTAATTTGCTTATATTAAGTTAAATAATTGATCTTTTATCTGATGTATTTATGTTTATTTTTTAGTTTTATCTGATACATTTATGTTCATTTTTTATCTTTAGTTATTTTGTTCTTTATCTGAGATAATTTGTTTCATGGTAACCATTGTCATGCATTTATTTGTGATTTAATTAATTTGTTTATGTTAAGTTAAACTATTCATCTTTATCTGATGCATTTATGTTCATTTTTTCCTTTGTGATCATTTCTATTCATTAGAAAAATTAAAAATGAAAAATAATAGACTAGCACATTATAGAAGACAAACGATTATTAATAATAAAAGGAGTAGAGCAAGAATGCATCGTGATGATGAACAAAGTAGTGATAGTATAAATGATGGCATAATTGTGCGATGTAGAAGACGAATGATAATAGATGATATAGGAAGTGACTTAATTACATAATTGATGTATAATAACACATTTTCTATAATAAGATTAATAGTAATAATACTTTTTGGTTTTCTTTTTTGCATTTTAGGAAAATACACAGAGCCTTGAAATTTTGGTCCTCCATCTTATGAATGTGATTATTGTTATGCAATATTATGGTATGAAGAGAGAACTCAAAAATCAAGGATGCCAACTCAACCGAGATTTTTTCTTTATTGTATGGAGGGTCAATTGTCAAGATATTGAAATTAAAGAACTCGAATGGACTGCAGAGATAGAGATTGATTTTGTGTTTTAAATTTAATATAATATACCATTTTTTAAGATTACACACTTTCTATAATAACTAATAATAATTTAATATTGTAGGAAATACTAGTGACGTGTTTTATGCAAAATTATCAAAATAGACAACAAATTTGGAAGGTATTATAGTTCGTGCTTTGTGTGCAAAACAAAAGTTAAATTCATCGAAAGAACTTCTTGGTGTGAAGGATATAAGGCAGAACCAAAACTTATTGTACCAAGGTAATTTCACAAAACTAATTCAATGTATATTTTCATTTGCACGCACGCACACACACAAGTGAACATCTATATTTTAATTAAATGTGTTGTTTATTTAATAAGTATTTCGGTATTTAGGTATCGGATAAATATGGAGCTGGTTGATGATTCAGGGTCAGCATCGTCGGTCCTATTTGAGAAAGAGGCTGCGAAAATCTTACATAAAACTGCAAAAGAACTTACAGAAAAATAAGACCAGATAAGAAAATAGTAAATATTTTTAAAACTAATATTGGTATAGAAAGTATAATAACTACATTAAATATTAGATATACCATTATTATAACATATATATTTGTATTTGTGTAGGATTAGAATGATGATAATTTCGCAAATGATCTATAGCAAAGTGTTGGCAAAGAGTACATCTTTCTATTACGACTTGATGAATACAATTTAAATATGGACAGGAAAACTACACGATTCAGCAAATATTTGATCTCGAATCTATAGAATCAAAGTCAATTAAAAAGGTAACAATAAATTACATGATTTGGTATTTAATCATATTTTCTATTAGATTTTATATTTATAATAGTTTTACTTCTCATTGTTCAATCAATTCGTTGTGGGTGTTGATCAATATACTGTTATACTATTCTTTAATAGAAATTTAATGATTAAAATTTTTTATACATAAACTTTTTTAACGATATTAATCTTATTTCAGGAAACTATTGTGGACATCAATCTTGACATCAACTCAAATACAAAGAAAAATAATAAAAAATCTCAGGCTTCATCATCCAAGAGAAGAAAAATCCAAAAAAAAATATTAATTGCACAATCGCATCTCATATTAATTATATTTATTTTACATTGTTCTAAATTGAACAGCCATATATATATATATATATATATATATATATATTACATTTTTAATATTGTAAATTGACTATGAAATATTTATTGGTAAAGTGAACTCTTTTATATATGGATACTACATTTTATATATATTTGATATGCATTTATCAGCTTATAGTAACTATTTAAAGTTAGTATAAATAATGATCCGCGCATTGCGCGAGTTATAAGCTCGTTAAAACTAATTTCGGGTTTTGTGAGTTCAACCGTAATCGACTTATTTCTCAATCATATTTAATTGGGTCTCGATCATTCCATTCTGATTAGAATCCGATAAGGCTAAACTCTAAGATTTTAATTATATATATCTTGTGTTAGTCATGTTGAGTCTATGAATGACAGTATTATCCATACATATCAAGTGATAGATCAATACCGAATATGGCTTGTTGGGTATTTTCTTATATATTAATATTAATACAGCTTTTATTACAGGCATAATAAAGGGTATATGTGGTGAGGATCTTTCCATGCACCACAATGGTGAAAAAAGAAGAAAAATGAGGACCTTAGCCGTCAGCTGATTATAATAATCCAATTGCATTGAGTTGATCAAACAAAATTTTGAAAGCCCGAGAGTACTCCTTAAAAACGCTATGTGAGCATTTCTAGTTTTGGAGTTGATCCTAGTCAATTGGAATTCATTTTCAGTTGAATCTTCTTAGTTTTGGGTTTAAGGGAGAAGGATATTATTGATTCAAGAAAAACTCTAGCTGCAGTCATTGGGCGCAAACGCGGGGCAAACGGGTCCTACGTGGAGTAAATAAAAATGCACCATTTAGTTGAAGATGATGCATTTCCTTCAGTCACCCTCCCTCTCTGCATTTCCTTCAGTCCCCCTCCCTCTGCATTTCCTCTCATTCCCCCTCCTCAAGAACTCCCTCTCTCGATGGACAAAAGCTTCGAAAGTTGGATTCGTTTGCATCAAAGCTGTTATATTTTCTCGCACAACTTAAACTACTTGTGTCACTTTCCTCATAGTCCACTACGAATTCAGCATTCTTCTGAGCCGCAACAGTGCTGACATTGCTCATATTGCTGCTACTCGTACTGTTCTCAAACCCAGAAACTGTGCTGCTAAAAAGACTGATGCTAACACTAGTATCCAAGCTTAGTTCTTGGAGGTTGCCGGCGAGGGATTCGGTATCATTGTTTTCACTACTCTGGGCTGGTTTTTCCATGCCTGAATGAATGGGCTTTGAAAGTGTTTGATGGAAGTTTGAGAGAAGGGGGTCAGGATTAAATATGTGGGTTGGTGAGGTCAAGATGGGAGGGGATGAAATCGAGGCGGTCAAAGTGAGGGTGAGAGAGACGCAAGCACGAAGAGAGCTAAGCATAGGGACCCAAAAGGAGTAGTGAAAACTAAAAGGGTATTCAAATTTGAAATCCGAAGAGGTGGTGAAAGTGAGAGACCCAATGAGTAAATTGGGTTTAGAGTCCATTTCTCTCTTGCACTGTCCAGAAAATGTTACAGCTTAGAGATAAAATACAGAGGATCGATCAGAGAGAGAAAGAGAGAGAATCCCTATTTACGAGGACGACAAAAGCCTTTCCGATTTTTCTAGACGAACGTGTTTAGAGGAAGAAGAACGAAGGTTGGGGTATTAGATATTAAAACCCTCTTCTGATTTTTCCAGATGCCTGATGCAAGCAAATGTAATTTAAAAACCCTCTTTGCATTCACCCTTTATTCATTTATTCCTGTCTTCTGGGTTTGTCCCAATATGATGAGGAAGAAGAACGAAGGTTGGGATATTAGATATTCTACAGTCTGCACTCTTTTTTTTTTAATTAACAGTAACTACCACGTCAGCAGTCGATTGCACGGCGACTACATATAGCAAAATTGTTGATTCAAATATTGTTTATATACATTAAGAATATAATATAAATAATAAAATTTATGCATCAACTTAAGTTTGAGGGACAAGTGGTTCAAATTCAAGACCTCTTCTGATATCAAGTGAAATTATTATTTATCTCAAAAATTTAAATTGATAAGAAGGCGTTAATTTAATTATTTAGTTTATATTCTTAACCATGCATGGGAACCTTCGTTCAGAGAATTTGATCAGTTCGATGCCACATATTTGAGGACCCGAAACTGTGTTTTTGTCTTTGTCAGATTAGTGGAGGGTGGAGCATCGATGGAACCAACGTGTCGTTTGTAGAAGATAGTGCTCATGGCACCTTTTAAGAAAGTAGCGAATATTGCATGCGGTAGAACTGAAATTAATGGTTAGCATGGGGATCGTGTTGAATCCAGGTTAAGGGATTGGGGGAAAGAAAATAACGGGCAGTGGAATCCCTGGCCGGTTAAGAAAAAAAAAAGAAAGAAGCAAAACAGAGAGAATCAGATCATGTTAATGGCTGTACTGATACCATGACAAGCTGACTTGATAAAACTTACAGGTGATCAAAACAAACGAAGCTGCAATAATATAGATCGGTTTTCTCGATCGACTCAGTCCTAGTAGCTTGAGGATTCTGTTGATCTTATATAATTGAGTTGCATACCAATTACGAAATATTGGTATGCAACTCGGATTCTAAGAATCCTAAAGATGGAATATGAGCAAAGAAATATATATTCTATTATGCCTTTGCATGTCATGAGATCGATCGATTGTGTGTGTTGGCATGAAGATTTGGTGGGATATGATCGTGATCGATGAGCTCTGTCTTTGTATGAAAAAGTATTTTGAACATATATTCAAATGGGAAATTAAAGATGATTGTCTTTACTTAGTTTGAAGATATAAATTCAAAACTCAAAAATGTATCGCTAGTTTATTCCATTAATTGGTGACATATATATAGAGCTTTTGATCCTAAAGCAAGTGCCTGTGCCATAATATTAAAAGACATGCCAAAACATGATGAGAATCCAAATAGTTTTGACATGACCGTGTAAATTAAGTAGTGCAGAAGAATCTCATAATTTCTTTTCCTCATCTATGTTGATTTGCTTCTGACGGTAATATTATTCTTCCGTGTCGATGCTGATCTGTTTCTGCCGGCACCTATGGCTGCAAAATGCCTGAAATTCTCTGCATTGCATAAACTACCACCTTTATTATCTAGTCCATAAAATGGACTCTGGCTAATCATGACATGAAATACGGATCTATGAATGCATGCATCGAATGCTTCGACAAGTAGAAACGAAAGCAAGAAAAAAGCACTGCAGATAGTACTGTAATGCACATGATGGAATTAAAACATTATAACGATCGAGTTAAGTTCTGCAAATTCCTGTTTCTTGTACTACTTCTCGACCCATCTCATGAACGACAATACAAAAGTACTCTAGAACTTCATTAAATTCTCCTTTTAATTTCCTTTAAAATAATTGAGAAATTAATTTCCAAATATTTCCTTTAATTTCCTAATGAGAACGATCAGAGGTTTATTACATCAAGCTGTAAATACCAGGTAAATCTAAATAATTAGAGAGAAGAAAAGCTCAGTCTTAGAATCTTCTCTATCTCTTTTCGTTGTTTTTCTGAAGCACGTACGATCGATATATAGAGAATCGATTGACTCAGTCATGATCATATTGTATAGGAATGGTGCCCCCTTTGTTATATATTCTACGTACTTATAACGCACATACACTTAGTATTTCATCAGTAGACTTTTCTCACTTGTAAATAATTAAAAAAACGAAACTACAGTGGTTTTTGCATGCATTGAAAGAACAGAAAACTGGAGACTAGAGAAATCCTACGTACCCATACAAAAACAATTCAGCGTCCTCTTTAAGTTCACTCTTACAAAGGCAACATATCTTGAGAAGAGATCCAAAGTCTGTCGACTTCTCCGTTTCAGATGATGACAATGAAAATATACTTGGCTGCTGTGAGTCCTTCGCCATTGTTAGGGTTATCAAGGATTCGTTTGGAAACGAGAGTCAAGAAGGGACAGGAAGATTGTGGGTTGGACTAGGGCGCCGAGGCAACCTTAGAACGTTTCATACATATGCTTGGGGTTTATAAAGAGAATACCGTAGGCCTCTAAAAGAAACTTCTGAGCAAGTGCGAGCAGTAGTAATATTGCAGAAATAAAAGTGTAGAAATTTGGGAGTTGCAAAGTCAGTTCTAACCATTTTACGACCTAATTTTCGACCTCTCCAACGAACGAAAGTTTTGTCTAATTTCTTTGTACGATTTTACTTCTGTTTTTTCTTCTTTAATATTTATTTTACAATTCGCCTTTTTAAAAAGGAAAATGCTACTTTATCTCGTAGTAGTTTTGGCCTCTCATTTTCACCGTTCTTATATTTTATTTTATCTTTTAATTTTTTATTTAATAATTAAAAAATGATTATTAATGAATTTATGTATTTTCTTAAAAAAATATTTAAAGATGCTTAAAATATAAAAAATAAAAAGTGCAAATGTACTAAGAAGCGCACAGTACATCATTATGGCCGGCGGCTGAGTAGCTTTAATATATATTGTCGTTTTCTTTTTGGATTATAGTAATTATTTACGGGTGAGTGATTTCTACCGCGCACCGCTAGCCGCACAATATATGATTTCATGGTGGTGGTGTTAATTAAACACAAAATATAAATTATTAAATCTATTTTTTTCCATCAATTTAAATTTTTAAGATAAGTTGTCGTTTCACATGTATAGGATCATAGATCCTGAATTTTAATCCCGAATTAAATTTCTAGTATTGGATTTTTTAAATAAATTTTTGGAACAAGCAAATATTTTCCACAGGAATGCCTAACTAGCTAGCTTCCTTGTGCTAAACTAAATGATGCCTCGTACGTACTGATCTCCTTTCGTAATCTGTTGATCGGAAGTGAATGCCTTCCTAAGCCTTGCTGACAGAAAGTCCACCATTTGGGATATCTGGTTTCCAAAGCACTTCATATTATACTCACGATCGAATGGTTTAGCCTAGCTAGCTACCAGAAGTACTTAACAGGAATGACATTTTTAATTTCTGGATCTCCATCCAATGGTAGTGGCCGGTAGTAAACATGATCCCAAGCAACTTTGGCTCCTGTTTTAATCAAGTTTCTGTTTTTCCATAGAAAAGCTCTTAGCTAGGATCCACTCGATCTATATGACTTTGCTTAAAAGTAATGCTACTCTTTATTATAAATCATGTCATGCATCGTAGTTCTGTTATCTCAAGTCACATGACATGGTGATCATGTGGTATATCTTAAAATGCATGGTGATGTGTTACAGCTTCCATTTGTTCATAAAAATGAACTTATTAATTAATTATATATATATAGGCATAACTTTATTTAAAGCAGGTCGATCGATCCACGCATATAATATATCTCAACATGATGAAATGTGACTTAAATCTTGAGGTTTATATATATTATTCTTTGCCTTTAATTTACTGTCTTATTTATTAACGATCGATGGGCCTCTCACTGAACGCAGAAAGCAAAGAGTGAAGTTCCGGTAGTCCATGTGGGGTGGAATCGTGCCAGGCCAACTGAATATCCACTCCCAATATAAGCACATCCGTAACTCACTGCTGCACCCCCGAAGACAGTAGCACCCGTATTATTTGACCACAGGATTTTCCCTGTTTTTGCATCCATTGCATATACCGGACCATTTGGTGCTACAGACCCAGCAAATAGAACTCCATTCGCGAGCGTGACAGGTCCACTGGCAGTCTCATTACTGGGGTTCGCCGTCGACCACAATATTTCTCCAGAATTCGCATCAAGAGCCACCCATGCGCCGGCCGTCGTTGTCTCGTTTGATGGTTGGAGAGTGAAGAGAGTTCTGTTGCTGTTGGCTATGTTTGTGTACACCCTTCTCTCATCTGTTGCAGCACCCCAGTACCCTCCTCCTTCCAATCCACCGGGTCCAGCCAACTGCAAAATTCATGATCACCTTTAGATCAGTTTAGATCTATATAACTGAAAGTTACTCGTTGATCTACACATTTGCTACAATGTAAAACAGCGAACTTTAAGATCCACTAGCTACTTCGATTAGAATCATACCTTAAACCAGACTATGTTGCCATTATCGCGGTCTAGAGCCCATGCAAACCCACTTTTCTGCACGGCAACCGCAACGTCACGTTTCGTTCCATTAGCATTTATGCTAAGCAGCATGGGAGCCGCGCTAAAGTCGGCATCTAAGTTAGGCCCTGGCGGACAATCAGGGTTATTAGGGGTTAGGCATGCGAAATAGAATACGTCATAGCCCCCAAGTTGCCTGGACCAAACGATCCTCCCGGAATCCAACTCCAAGGCCAAAATTGAATCGTAATGGATATCTTCCCCAATGCACTGATCAGGTTGACTAGGTTTTGTTGTCTGATTGTTCTGCTTCGCTTGACACTCTGCCACCTCGGGTGGAGTTGTGTAAAGTTGCCCCGTTCCTACATAAACATGTTTCCTCTTTACGTCGATGGAAGGGCTGCTTCCCCATATAGCAGCACCTGAATAACCTCCTAATTTCCCACCGTTATCTGGAAGCATGTAGGTCCGCCAAACGACTCTACCGGTTTGAATATCAAGCTTCACCAAGCTGCCTCTGAATGTGCAACATTGATTCGCTGGTAATCCTACCTCCAATGAAGAGACCCCAACATAGAATGCCCTGAACAAAAGAACTAATGAAATGAAAACTATTTAAAACCAATATTATTGAAGGTTATTATTTATAAATATGAATGTAAATAATTATTAATATATTTCAATGGTTGAGTACTAGCTAGCTAGGTACCCCATGTGGGCTGTGCCAGACATGGTGATCTGTGATCGAGGACGCGAATCAAGTTGGGTCAACCAAAGGAGCCTCCCATTTGATCGATCCAGAGCAATCACAACAGCCGGTCCATAAATTCCAACAATCAAGAGGTTACTGTATATCGTCGGCGTCGATCTCGATACGGTTACGTTTACTACGATTCCGGTGCCCGTCAGTCCGGTTAATTCAGTAAGGTTCTGACTCCATATCAATGCACCATTGAAAGCATTAACAGCGTACAAATATCCATTCCATGATGGGAAATAGACCGCGCCATTGGCCACTGAGGGTGTCGCAGATATGTCTTTACCGGCAAAGAATGTCCATTTCAGCCGCATTTTTGACATTTTCATCGGGTTGATCAGAACTTCTTCATATGCGTACCTCCGATTTCTAAGATCTCCCCCGTGATTGAGCCACTGAAAATATATACATATATATATATATATATATATATATATATATATATATGTATGTATCAAAACCCTTAGCTTTATTAGATTTAATTGCATGAGAATACGTGAAAACAAAAGGAGAAAATTCTTCTAAAAACATTATATAAATGGACGTTGGAAGAAAAGCATGCTCACAACTGCGACTGTGTTCTCCACTAGTGTAAATGTACATAATACTACTATAAAAAGGCTACAGATGATGCGGTGATCGTTATGGGCTCGAATGTTGAAAGCCATGAATATAGAAATGTAAATGTTTAAGTTGCATGCAAAGGTTATGGATGGAGATCAAGTTATGTGACTATCTAGCTTAATTTATAGTACTTTCAGCAAATTGTGGAGAGATGGGGGTTGATGAAGATGATCAGTTTCGTGTGGCAAAAGCCACAGCTAGCTACGCATGCAGCTAGCTATCTAGCACATTATTCCGAAGGGTGGTTTCACGCTTACTGTGCAACCTTCTTGACAAAGACCGGCGTTTTACATGTAGTAGTGCATCGAGTCATAGACGGTTATTTTGGCACTTTCCTAGAAGCATTAAATGCGCTTGTGGGCGGACTTCTCGGCCTTCCATTGTTTATTTATTTATTTATTTTTTATGGGATGGGGGTTGGTTTTCTAACTAGTAACCTCAACGCGTGGGAAAGCCAGCTGACTATAGTGATCTATATAGAGATGGCATGACATATATTTAACGTACGGGGGCTTCGTAAAATATCTGAGATTCGGAAAGGTCACTTTTTTTCTCTTAGCTGAGATAGTATCTATCCAATAAAATTGTTTATTTAGGGAAAAAATTATCTATTTGGGGAGAAAATTGAGGGCCAATTGAATTGTTCTAATGTCATTATTTTTTGATAACAGAATGCCATTTTCATTATTTGTTGTACTCATGATTACGGCCAATAGGCCATGCATCTTAACACGTACAAGTTTTGACTTTCCTTTTTTTCTTTTTATTATTATTTATAAACACAAACATAAATATAGACTTGATAAATGAACCATCCTTTCTAGACCTCCTTTCTTGGGAAGAGTGAGAGCAAGAATATTAGGCGACATTTCCCGATAGATAGTAAAGCCTCGAAAGCTAAGTTTTGCCCATGTGATAGAGTGGTCCGATTTTTAAAAATTGGGGAAACTAAGGCTGTGTTTGGGTAACGGAAGTTGCTCAACACTTCTCAATACTTTTCGTACGGATGAGAATATTTCATATGCTAAACAATATTTTTGTACTTTCAAACATATCTCAGCATTCCTCTCTCTACACAACAAAGACACTGTTTGCACTCTCAACAGTGTTTCACCCATTTCTACTTGCTGTGCGACTGAAAGGGAGAGGGAGGGGGAGATTCGTGGTGGCTGGGTCTGCGAGAGGTGGTTGCCGGTGTGAGGTGGTGGAGGTGCGGTCGCCTGGATGACCGCGTACGGCGGCCTGAGTGGATAAGAACCACCGAAACCCGTTTCGGTTGGGTTACCGCAGGGGAGAGAGAACGCTGCGCGTGGAGGAGATCGGTGGTGGCTGGGAGAGTCTCCGACATGAGGGGGAGCTGTCCGTGGTGGCGGTGAGGTCGGGCAGTCACGTACAGCTGCGTAGTGGAGAGAATCGGGCCATGCCCGATTCGGTTGGGTACCGCAGGGGATAATGCTGAGCCGCGCGTAGGGGAGAGAGAGAGTGGCTGGGGGAGTCGCCGGCGTGAGGGGGAGCTGTCGGTGGTGGCGGTGAGGCCCAGCAGCGCACGGAGGCACCGGGCTGGACTGAAACTATTTCGGCCGTGATTTCGAATCGGGCAGAGGAGGGAGGGAGGGAGAGAGAGAGAGAGAGAGAGAGAGAGAAATAAAGAAAATAAAAAGATAAAATAAAATATAAAAATATTTTATCATTATTATATATAAAAAGAAAATAAAATCATTATAATAAAATCACTATAATATTTTTTACTAAAAATAAAATTACTATAATATTTATGGGACTCACACATTTTCCAACTATTTATCTAAAAGTCAACAACTTAATATATTTCATACATCCAAACAACTCAAATTACTCTCAATGGGACCCACAAACTCCAATCTCTACTCACAACTATTCACAACACTTCTCAACACTTCTCACTATACAAACATAGCCTAAGAATAGCCCATTTAACTTTTTTTTTTAATAATATCTTACCGATAACTTCTAGAAAACTTCCTCCCCATCAATATGGATTTGATCATTTGTCCTAACCTGTAAAATGGAGGAAGAATCCCTCTCCCACTTGTGTCTAAATTGCTCTGTCTCTTGGATATTATGGAGGCAATCCCCTTGACCTCTCAACATTTCTTGCTTTGTTGATCAAGGCATCTCTAACGCGATTAAAATGGTTCTATATTTCCTATCTTCGCTAAGCCTCTCTCGTGAAGATAATTGCAGGTTCCAATTGTTTGCTATCTTGGTTGTAAGCTGGACCGAGTGAGAGTACTTAGATTGTAAAATTCAGCTGAATTCAATCTAATTTTAAGATGATTCTAATATCTAAATATCTAACTCTCAAATTATTAAACTCATCTCAACTCAAAACCTCTTTATATGTAAGACTCACAACCTTTTTTAACTTAACACATTTTTATACGTGGGATTTACAACCTTTTTTAATTTTCTATAAAAAGTATTAAACTCATTTTAATATTTAAATACATTTTAAATTCAATTTAGATGGGTTCCACATAACTTCTTTTACTACACAACTCATTACTATTTATAAAAAACTGAGCTCAACCTTAGAGAGAGACGGAAGAAAGATAGACTTATTGGCTAGACAAGACAGCGACAAGTGCGGTAGCAGGGAGATGGCTTGGGGAGGGGCAACATTTTCAAATACAGAGAAGAGAGAGACAGGCTATCCGGCTCAAGGAAAACCACTCTGAATCTTATCAGAAAAATTCCCAATTCACCCTTTGGGACTTTGATTCTTACATAAAGTTCTTGTTTTAGCAATTCAAAAATAGGAATTGAGTTCAAGATCCTTTGCATCAATTGACAATACCTTAATTTTTTATTAAGAGAATCAATGATTGAATTTCCCTCCCTATATATAAAAAAAAAAAAAAAAAAAAAGAAAAAGAAAAGAACTGGGAAGAGGAAACTATAAGGGAGGGAGGGGCTTAGGGCTTATGCTACAAAACACACTGTTTCGGTATTTTTTGTTTTTAATGGTGAGCTTTTGCGCCGATTTAATGTTACCACAAATAGTCATGTACTAAATAGTCGCTGCAAGCAGTTAGATAGCTACCGCAAGTAGTTAAATATTATGCAACACATTTCACAACAAACAAATGTCTCCGTAAGAGACACAACTTGTGTCAGAATTGACTTTTTCGGTCAATATTATTTGCGGAGACATTTCCTACCACGAAAAGAAGTTTTTAGTGATGAATTGGAACTTGTTGGAAATTAAATGACGAAAATGCACTTTTTACGTCCAAGATTAAGCCTCGCAAAAGAAGTTAGTCGCAAAAAGCTATATATCTAGATTTGCTTTATACGATTCAGAGTAATACTATTCATTATCTCAATTCACATCATCTTTATATCATCTTATGATATGATAATAGATGATGAAAGATTATTTATTATATTTTATTTATAAATTTATTATCTAATATTATATTATAAGATAATAAGAAGATAATGAAAAAATAGATGAATAAATTTTTTCATTCTCCAATTTCCATACTTCGTACCTACCTACAAATTCGTAGCATTGACTACATGATGCAATTTCATTCCCATTTTTAAGCCACTAATATTAATTATGTTGTATTATAAATTTTTGACCTTTAAAGTTTTGGGATTATCGCTGGGTAGTTAATGCATGCTACCTTGAATTTCAAGGCTCATATAAGTGCCGGCCGATAGAGTGCTACATCGATCAAGTCAATGCTATTGATCGTCAAATTAAAATTGACAAATTGTATTAATTTGAATGTTCGAGCAAGTGGGGGTGGTGTAGTAATGGGTTTCTTCTTCTTCTTTCTTTCTTTCTTTCCTCTTTTTTTTTTTTCTTTTAATTATGATTTGATTGAACTTAATTAATTTGATTGTTACTGCTAGGGGTGCGGGGGTGGGGAATATTTCCCCGTACCCCGTCCCCGTCCATGTGGGAGTGGGGTACCCGTTCGTTGCTTAGGGTGTGGGGTGGACCTTCATCTATCCCCCCTGCCCCGTCTCGCCTCTCTTCCCTTCGGCCCAATTTGGTTATCTGGGCCCAAAATGGCCCAGAATCTGATTTTGAGACCAGAATTTAACTAAAAAAATAAATATATTTAACAAATAAAAACAAAAAATAAATTATATAGATAGAATTATTAACTATATACTATGTTTAAACTAATACTATTAAGTATTAACTAATAATTATCACTAAGGTATTAAGCTATTACAATTTACAATTATACAAATTAAGAGAACTAATAAACTATTACAATATTACAAACTCATCTAAAAATAGGAAAGATTACAAATTGTACTACTAACTATTGTAGGAACATTACAATTAATTGTAAATTAACAAAATTATAACATTTCAAATTTGATCAATTTGGGGTGGCAGTGAGTTCACTGAGACTGAGTTGTGTCGATTGTTGTGAGACTTAGAATCGAGATCATAAAATTTATAAAACCTACAATATTAATAAGTAAAAATAAAACAAATTAAATTATAAAGTTATAAACATGAAACAAAAAATTTAAAATACAAAATTTTAAAAGTACTAATCAAGATGAGATTGGATCATTGGGATGAAGATGAGCATAGATTATTGGGTCCTTAGGATTAGGATTCAATATATGTATATTGAGAATATAAAAGCTAAAAAACATACAAGCAAAATAATTCGATACTAAAATATTATATAAAATTATAAATGCAAAAAACAATTAAGGGACAAATTGTGCAAACCATGGCAATGGTGGGTCCAATACACACAAAGTCATACTGCATCGGATGTAGCCGTAGACACCATCTCATGTATCACTATAACAATTAAATTTAAAATTAATACGGATGAAATGAAAATAAATAAATAAAAATAAGAAAATAAAATTCAAGTCCTACGATTACTAGATCTAGACTGATCACCACTCTCCTCTTCAATGTCGGCCTTGTCATAGTCAAGAACATTTAGAATATGAATTGGAGTCCCCGTGATCCAATTCTATGTGCAAATCAAAGCCTCCACAGTGGTAGGAGCTGATGAACTCCGGAATGAATCCAATACACGCACTTTGGTGCTAAAGGTCGACTCTGAGACTACAGTGCTAATAGGGATGGCCAAAAACCTACAGATTATCTCTTTAAGGACGAGATACTTCACGGCATTCACCTTCTACCAACTTAATATATCAAACTCTCATGAAAATGGTTGAAGTTCTGTTGCCAAGTAGATGTCTATATTTGACTGAGCCTCTGTAGAACTCCAGACCAAGGGGGTTTACTCCAACCTCTCACCCTAGTTCAATCTACGTCTATTTCAACCTCAACTTTTGGAACTGGTTGGGGGGTTGGTGTAGGTGCCGCAATATTACCACCTTGCAAGATAGTAAACTCATAAAATAATCTACTAAGGGTTTCCCTAACCCTTGCAGGAATAATCTACCACCTCGCAGCAACATTGAATTTATCCAATCTCGAAAGAGAAGATCTCACCCATCTCATAGCAGGCCTAACCCGAGCAATCTAGTTATGAAAATCCTTCAAACCATCAGTGATAATAAGACTCAAAATATGTGCCACATATCTCACATGCAGACATTTACTACCTATGATTATCTTATTTGCCTCTCTAAGATAGGTTTTAAGATATCCCAATGTGATATCATTAGACGATGTATTATTAACTGTGATTGTAACAACTTGTGTCAACCTCCACTCCTTTATTTCAGCCTCCAAGGCCCTCCCAATCGTCTTACCCTTGTGATTGGTGATTTGACATAAATTTATAATTTTCTTGGGCAATGTCCAATTACCATCAACAAAATGCACAGTTAAATATATATAATTAAATTTTAGACTGATGTCCAAAATCAGTGGTGAGACAAACAAATTGACCCAACAATTGACCCCTTAACTTCTATTTTTCAGATAAATAATATTTTTTTACATCTTTTGCCGCCGTGTGGTGAGAAGGAAGATTAAACCTTGACTCTAAGTATTGAGAATACACTTGAAACACTTTCCCATCAACAACTTGAAAATGTAACTCGTCCATGATGATCATGTGAGGTAGGTGTCTCCTACACTCATTGGGATCATACTTAGTATATTCCTTCAATGCTACACCCCCACTACTTCTATCTGCCATTTTTTAAAGTCTAATTTCTAGCCTTATTTGGCTCTTCTATTGTAATGATCTTAATATTGTACTTTTTTTGTATTTCTCTTCTGAGATGCCCCAACTCCCACGTACGGCAACACGGGAATCATGACGTCAGGATGATGACAACGTGGGTCATGCATCCCAACGATAAGTGCTCAAGTGTGTGCAACATGAAAACAGTGCACAATAAATACGCAGCGGATAATTAAATAAATCAACTAAGTACCAGAATTTTTTATATACAAAACTATCAATATAAAAGTATTATTGAAAAAGTTATACAGTCATCCTAAAATACAACAAAAAGCCAAATACATACACGAGTGGGAAACAAATCCCACAATCCAAAACAAAAGCAACCACAAGCCACTATCTCCACGAAGCCGAATCCCTAAGGCTCTTCTTCTTCATTTGCATCAAAATCTACGGTACCATAAAATGGAACCGCAGGTAAGTAATAATCCAAATAACAACGAGATAAAAGTGCATTAATGCAACCAACATGCATGCACATGATGAAATATGCCTTAGCCTTAAAACATCATTTTTCCCGAAAGAATATTTTCTAAACACACGCCAAAATCCCATTTTTGCCCAAAAATATATTCCGTCATTTTTTCAGAAAATGATTTACACAAAAATATTTATCGGACACTGTAGGTGTGAATCACAAGCGGGACTCTACCACCATCCCTACCGCGTGCATCGTAGGCGGAAATCACAGGCGGAACAACACCACCATCCCTGTTTACCACCATCCATATCGCGTGCACCATAGGCGGGAATCACAGGCGGGACTATACTACCGTCCTTGCTTACCACCATCCCAACAGTTCATTTCCACACAAAAAGTACCCATCAGAACACTGTAGGCAGGATCACAAGTGGGACTCTACCACCATCCCTATCGCGTGTACCGTAGGCGGGAATCACAGGTGGGACTATACCACCATCCCTACTGCGTGCACCATAGGCAGGAACCGCAGGTGGGACTATACCACCATCCCTATAGTTTCTTTCTATTTTTCTCACATGAAAACTCAGTTTTCAAATAAACACATGAACATGAATGCAATTACATGAAAACCCAGTTTTTATTTACAAACACGAACATGTGTGCAACACGCAATGTACAAGACATGACATAATATCCAACAATCAACAAATCCCAATATAAATCAACCACATAAATAACTTCATCCTCAAATCCATCTAACCCCCTACTCCTCGGACTCAGTCCAGAACAACCAACCAGAACACAGTAAATGAGTGTTAGTGCAAAAATAAATTTAAATCTCAAAAGTTTTTTGGAAAAATACTTATAGCGCTATATAGTAATTTTTGGAGGATCACGGATGAGCTAGAAGCTACAAAACAGCAACAAAGCAGTGTAAAATACATTGTGGCAATGGGTCTCAAAAACTCACTTTAGGACGGGGTCAAACCGAGACTCGAGATTGCAAGGGTAGGGCCTAGGGAGGTCGGTGAAGCTAATGGTGGTGGCTTTTAGTCGTGGGTGGCGGTGCAGGTGGCGGTTTAAAGCCAAAAAGGGTTAAATCAGAGATGTGGTTAATGCGGCTTCACCGGTGATGGATCGGGGTTGGGGATGGGTGCTTTGGGTTGCTAGAAGGTCGAGAATGAAGTGGTGATGAAGTGGTGGCCGGTGGTGGTGCGACGGTGGCGCTGTAGCACAAAGAAGGCCGCGGCTTAGAGGTTCTCGCGGAGGTTAACGGCGGCGAGAGAGGAGGTGAAAATGGAGGGGTGAGGTTGCCGGCCGAAGGCGAAGAAAATGGGAGCGGCAGTGACGGCAATGGGAGCTTATAGGCCAAATCGGGCTTTACTCAGCGAAGAGAGAGAATGAGGGAGCGTGGGAAAGGGAAATCAGGGTGGGGGTGGTTGCCGGGAGGTGGCGGTGAAGATGGGTTGGGTGGTGTCGCCGGACGGTGGCTCACAGCGGTGCTAGAGGCTGAGGAAGGAACAGACGTGAGGGAGAAGGGAGACGTGTTCTCGCGGGAGAGAAGAATAGCAGGGAAGAAAAGAAGGAAGGAAAAGAAAAAAGAAAGAGGAAAAAGAAAAAATATAAGGAAAATAAATGAGATCCAATCCTCATAACTTGGGTCACAAAAATGATCAAACGAAAATGATTTCAAAACACTAAATAAAATAAAATAATTCAAATGCAGTGAAAAGCTTAAATAAAATAAGAATAATTTTAAAATTCATAAACAAACTAATTTAAATTAAAGATCAATTTCAGTGCAAAACAGTAATTAATATTAATAAAGTATAACAAAATAATTTTCACAACTTAAAAATCATAAAATAAACCAACAAGAAATCCAATAAATTTTAAAACAAGAGAATCAATCATAAAAATAAATCACGTAATTATTTAATTAAAATACACATAATAATGGGATGTTACATCCTCCCCCCCTTGAAAATAAAATTTCGTCCTCAAAATTTATAGGGTCAAACATTAACGCTAAGGCAGCTACAAGATACAACTCAAAACACGCTTAAGAAAATCACATGACCAACAACACCCAACGTATAAGGGTACAGCTTGCACAACTTTTCCAAAACACGAGAATAACCCACACTAGCCATCCAATACGAAAAGATCAGACTAGATCCATACGTGCCATAACTCCAGCGACCTGAGTCTCTAGAACCTCATCCCCAGCACTACCAGGAGTCATCGCGTACACCTGAGCCTGAACTACTTGCCTCTGATTAGTTCTACCACCACGATGACGACCTTGATTCCCTTGGGACCGATTAGGGCACTCATGAGCAAAGTGTTGAGTGTTGTGGAAACTAGTCCACCGCTCGAGCAGAGTCTCTAGCCGCTCGAGCGAAGTCAGGCAGATTGGTCCACTCGAACACCGCTCAACAGACAGCTCGAGCGAAGTCAGACAGAGTGGTCCGCTCGAAGATCCGCTCGACTCATGGCTCGAGCTATTACGGGAAACAGGTTCGCTCGACGCGCACTCGACATGTCGCTCGAGCAAACATCGCTAAGTCTGAAATTATTAGGGTTTCCGCTGCATGACATATAAATGTGTTTTGTTCTGACTTGTGGCTGTATAGTGAGTGAATAGTAGTCGCCCAAACTATTGTATTGTGATTCCTCAAGAAATAAAATCCTCTACAGCTCCCGTGGACATAGGCAATTTGCCGAACCACGTAAATCATTGTGTCGTGTGTGATTGCTTCTTGTGTGTGTTTATTTTTACGTTATTGTTATAATTTTTCACAACAATTGGTATTAAGAGCCAAGGTTCAGGTCTGAGGAAAAACGATGGCTGGAGTAGACGTGAAAGCGTCAGGGATCGAGAAGTTCAATGGCACGGATTTTGGATACTAGAGGATGCAGATAGAGGATTACCTCTATGGGAAGAAACTTCATCTTCCATTGTTGGGGACGAAGCCGGACAACATGTCAGTTGCTGATTGGAACCTATTGGATTGACAGGTTCTGAGGGTTATTCGACTAACCCTGTCGAGATCTATTGCTCACAACGTCATCAAGGAGAAGACGACTGCGGATCTCATGGCGGCTTTGTCAGGTATGTATAAAAAGTCGTCAGCAAATAACAAGGTACATTTGATGAAAAAGTTATTCAATTTGAGGATGGCAGATGATACGTCTGTTGCACAACATCTGAATGATTTTAATACTATCACAAATCAATTGTCGTCTGTTGAAATTGAATTTGATGATGAGATACGTGCATTGATACTTTTGGCATCACTGCCAAATAGTTGGGAAGCCATGAGAATGGTTGTTAGTAATTCTGCCGGTAAATCAAAGTTGAATTATGATAATATTCGTGATTTGATTTTGGCTAAGGAGGTGCGCAGGAGAGATTCAGGCGAGACCTCGGGTTCGAGTTCAACATTGAATGTTGACTCTCGGGGGAGAGCACAAAACAGGAACTCAAACAGAGGTAGATCAAAATCACGGGGTAAGAGCAAGTCAATGCCTGGTCAGCAGGCAACTTGCTAGAATTGTGGCATGGCTGGCCACATAAAGAGAAATTGCAAAAATCCCAAGAAGACCGAGAATGATAATGCTAATGTGGTAAGTGAAGAAGTACATGATGCACTATTGCTTGCAGTTCATAGCCCAATTGAAGACTGGGTACTGGATTCAGGGGTTTCTTTCCATACATCTTCCCATCAGGAGTTAATACAAAACTATGTTGCAGGTGATTTTGGGAAGGTGTACCTGGCTGATGGGGAGGCTTTGAACGTGGTGGGAATGGGAGATGTGGACATTGCACTCCCTAACAAGAATAAATGGACCTTATAGAAGGTCAGGCACATTACTGAGTTGAAGAAGAACCTCATATCTGTTGGATAGTTTGATAATTGTGGCCATTCAGTGGTGTTCTCCAATGGCACCTGGAAGGTCACCAAAGGGGCATTGGTACTGGCTAGGGGTAGAAAACTGGTACACTCTATATGACTACTGGTTTGGATAACACTATTGCTACTACCGTTGCAGAGAGCACAACAGATTTGTGGCATTGTAGACTTGGCCATATCAGTCAGAAGGGCATGAAAGAACTTCTGTCTAGAGGCAAGCTACCAGAATTGAAGTCAGTTGATCTCAGTATGTGTGAGAGTTGCATTATGGGGAAACAAAAGAAGGTCAGTTTCTTGAAAAGTGGTAGAGCACTGAAGACAGGAAAACTGGATCTTGTGCACACAGATGTGTGGGGACCTTCTCCAGTGGCATCCCTTGGAGGTTCTTGTTACTATGTCACGTTCATTGATGACCACAACAGGAAGGTATGGGTTTATTTTTTGAAGCATAAATCTGAGGTATTTAATGTGTTCAAAATTTGGAAGGCCATGGTTGAGACAGAGACAGACTTGAAGTTGAAATGCTTGAGGTCTGATAATGGCGGTGAGTACATTGATGGTGAGTTCAAGGAGTACTGTGCGACTCAGGGTATCAGAATGGAGAAGACCATTCCTGGGACATCACAGCAAAATGGAGTTGCTGAACGCATGAACGGAACCATTAATGAGCGTGTTAGAAGCATGAGGCTGCACGCTGGATTACCACCTACTTTCTGGGCAGATGCAGTCATCACTGTCGTCTACTTGATAAACAGAGGGTGGTCAGTTCTGTTGGATTGTGGATTGCCTGAGGAGGCTTGGAGTGGGAAAGAGGTCAAATTTTCTCACCTTAAAACTTTTGGCTATCTTTCTTATGTTCTTATTGATTATGATGCTCGTAGTAAACTTGAGGCTAAGTCAAGGAAATGTTATTTCATTGGCTATGGAGACGAGGCATTTGACTATCGTTTCTGGGATGATCAGGGTCGGAAGATTATAAGAAGCAGGAATGTGATTTCAATGAGAAGATTGTGTACAAGAACAAGACTAGTATAGTTGCTGAAGAAGTTCCTCAGGAGTCTGATTTTGTGAGACTGGATGACCTACCAGAGGTCACAGTGCAGTGCAGAGATGTGAGTGACGGGGAGAGTGGGTCCAGTAAACCCACTCCTATTATTCCGCAGTTAGATCCAAGGCCGTCCACTCCTACAGCTGCAGTTCGCAGGTCAGTTAGGACTATTCATCCTCCACAGTGTTTCTCACCCACTTTGAATTATATTCTGTTGACAGATGGTGGAGAACCGCAGAGCTATCAAGAAACTTTGCAAGATGAACATTCTAGCAAGTGGGAGCTGGCCATGAAAGATGAGATGGATTCCTTGTTAGGGAATTAGACATGGGAGTTGACAAAACTTCCATTCGGGAAGAAGGCATTGCACAATAAGTGGGTGTACTAGGTGAAGACTGAGCATGATGGCAATAAGAGGTACAAGGCCAGACTTGTTGTAAAAGGCTTTCAGCAGAAGCAGGGTATTGATTACTCTGAAATTTTTTCTCCTGTGGTAAAGATCACAACTATCAGATTGGTGTTGACTATGGTTGCTACTGAAGATCTATTTCTTGAGCAGCTAGATGTGAAGATAACTTTTCTTGGAGACCTTGAGGAAGACATCTATATGCACCAACTTGAGGGGTTTGTAGTACAGGGAAAGGAAGATTCAGTTTGCAAACTGAAGAAGAGTTTGTATGTCCTGAAGCAAGCTCCTAAACAGTGGTACAAGAAGTTTAACAGTTTTATGTGCAGTGCTGGGTACATCAGATGTCAGGCAGATCACTGCCGTTATGTCAGACAGTTTGACAATTCTTATATTATCTTGTTGCTATATGTGGATGATAGAGCACTTTGCAATAAAGGATATGGGAGCTGCAAAGCAAATCCTTGGCATGAGAATTGTCAGAGACAGAGTCAGAGGCACGTTGAGACTCTCTCAGGCTGAGTATGTGAAAAAGGTACTCAGCAGGTTCAATATGAACAAGGCCAAACCAGTTGGCACACCCTTGGGCAGTTACTTCAGACTCAGCAAGGATCAGTCACCAAAGTCAGAAGAGGAACAAGACTACATGAGTAAGGTTCCTTATGCCTCAACTATTGGTTCACTTATGTATGCTATAGTTTGCACAAAATTAGATATTGCCAATGCAGTGGGAGTTGTGAGTAGATACATGAGTAACCTGGGAAGACAACATTGGGAAGCAGTAAAGTGAATTTTGAGGTACCTAAAAGGCTCCTCAGAAACGTGCTTGTGTTTCTCAGGAGAGGGCTTAGAGGTGCAGGGCTATGTTGATGCTGATTTAGCTGGAGATGTTGATAGCAGAAAGAGTACCATAGGGTTTGTTTACACCCTGGGTGGTACTGCAGTTTCATGGGGTTCTAATCTACAGAAGACAATTTCTTTGTCGACGATAGAAGCTGAATACATTGCAGTTTCAGAAGCTGCAAAGGAGATGATTTGGCTACAGGGCTTCTTGGAGGAATTGGGTAAAAAGAATCAGAAGGGCACTCTCTACAGTGACAGTCAGAGTGCCATATTCCTTGCCAAGAACCCAGTGTTTCATTCCAGGACTAAGCACATTCAGATCAAGTATCACTTTATACGTCATTGTTGAATGACGGACAGTTGTTGCTTGAGAAAATTTGTGAAAGTAAGAACCCTGCTGATATGTTGACAAAGGGTGTTATACTTGAGAAACTGAAGTTGTGCGCAACTTCAGTTGGTCTTCTAGCATGAAGACAGGGGCAGTGAGTTGTAAAGGTGGAGGATATTGTGTTTGAGGCAGAGGGTGATACTATGGGTGTACCAGTCTCCAAGTGGGAGAATTGTTGAGTATTGTGGAAACTGGTCCTCTGCTCGAGCGAAGTCAGGCAGATTGGTCTGTAGTAACATCGCTCGACAGACAGCTCGAGCGAAATCAGGCAGATTGGTCTGCTCTAACACCGCTCGACAGACAGCTCGAGCGAAGTCAGGCAGAGTGGTTAGCTCGAAGATCCGCTCGACTCATGGCTCGAGCTATTGCGGGAAACAGGTTTGCTCGACGCATGCTCGACACGCCGTTCGAGTGAACATTGCTTTGTCTGAAATTATTAGGGTTTCCACCACATGACATATAAATGTGTTTTGTTCTGACTTGTGGCCGTACAGTGAGTGAATACTAGTCGCCCAAACTATTGTATTGTGATTCCTCAAGAAATAAAATCCTTTACAGCTCCCGTAGACGTAGGCAATTTGTCAAACCACGTAAATCATTGTGTTGTGTGTGATTGTTTCTTGTGTGTGTTTGTTTTTACGTTATTGTCATCATTTTTCACAACACAAAGTGACCCATCTGACCACACTCAAAGCACTGGCTCCTACCTTGACGGTACTCTCCCTCGTGTGCTCTATTACATCTGTCGCAAACTGGAGCTCGGCCTCCCATACGCACACTGGAGGTTGCATGCGATCAGGCCCTAATCCTTTGTACAAACTTTTGTGGCGACCCCGAACTGATCTCTTCGCCATCAACGTTCGTCCGCTTCTTACTTGGAGGGGAGCCTACCTCAACAGCTCGCTCTCGCTCAGCAATATACGCCACCTCGACTAACCTCTGAAAGTTCTGAATTTGTAGGCACCCTACCTGTCTGTGGATCTGAGGGCGCAACCCTTCCTGGAAATGTTTGGCCCGCATCTCTTCAGTAGTTATCAGATGAGTCGCAAATCGCCCGAGCTCCATAAATCTTTGGGCATACTGCTCAACAGTCATATCCCCCTGGACCAAGTTATTGAATTCCCGTGCTAGCTGTCGTCTCACAAAAATAGGGAAGAAACGGTCATTGAACTCTTTCTTAAAGCGCTGCCAAGACACAGCTGCAAAAGATCCCTGCTCCATCACTAAGAGTTCCCGTTTAGTCTTCCACCAGTTAGTTGCTTTACCTATAGCATGTAGCTCCCATACAACACCTTTTGAGCCTTCGTGCAACCACAGACTTCGAATGTCCTTTCGAGATCTTCAATCCATCTTCCGGCCCGAAGTGGGTCCTCTTCTCCCGTGAAGACAGGGGTTCTATGCACCAAGAAGCACTCATAGGAGCACCCGACTTGCGCCACCCTATTCTGCTCTCCTTGCGGTGGACGAAAATTCTGCTAAAGGAATTCTGTCATCCGATTTAACGCCTTCACCATGGCGTAATTCCCATCGCCTCTCGGCAATTCATCCACAGGTTCATCCGTCGGCCTTCTTGGTCATACCATCTTCCTGCCATAGCGTAACCCTTAACCCCACTCTTACTCAAAATAAATTAAAAATATAATTATAGCAAAATAAATTAAAATATAAAAAAATAACACGAAATAAAATAAAATAAAACCAACAAAACATAATACCATACAATAAATTAAAACACTTAAAATAACATATTTCAAACAAAATAATTTCAAATCACAACTTTAAAACTTTCTGATACTGCACCTAAGTGACATGTGGTTTTACCTAGAGTCGAACTGCTCTAATACCACCTGTGACGCCCCGACTCCCACGTACGGAAATGCGGGAATCATGACGTCAGGATGATGACAACGCGGGTCATGCATCCCAACAATAAGTGCTCAAGTGTGTGCAACATGCAAACAATGCATAATAAATACGCAGCGGATAATTAAATATGTCAACTAAGTACCATAATTTTTTATATACAAAACTATCAATATAAAAGTATTACTGAAAAAGTTATACAGTTATCTAAAAATACATCAGAAAGGCAAATACATACACGAGTTGAAAACAAATCCCACAATCCAAAACAAAAGCAACGACATGCCACTATCTCCACGAAGCCGACTCCCTAAGGCTCGTCGTCCTCATCTGCATCAAAATTTACGGTACCATAAAGGTAAGTAATAATCCAAATAACAATGAGATAAAAGTGCATTAATGCAACCAACATGCATGCACATGATGAAATATGCCTTAGCCTCAAAACATCATTTTTTCCAAAAGAATATTTTCCAAACACACGCCGAAATCTCATTTTGGCCCAAAAATATATTCCGTCATTTTTTCAGAAAATGATTTATACAAAAACATTTATCGGACACTATAGGCGGGAATCATAGGCAGGACTCTACCACCATCCCTGTTTACCACCATCCCTACCGCGTGCACCATAGGCGGGAATCACAGGCGGACAACACCATCATCCCTGCTTACCACCATCCCTATCGCGTGCACCGTAGGACTATACCACCATCCCTACAATTCCTTTCCACACAAAAAGTACCCATCAGAGCACTATAGGTGGGAATCACAAGTGGGACTCTACCACCGTCCTTGCTTACCACCATTCCTACAGCGTGCACTGTAGGCAGCAATCATAGGCGGGACTATACCACCATCCCTGCTTACCACCATCCCTACCGCGTGCACCATAGGCGGGACTATACCACCATCCCTACATTCTCTTTCTCTTTTTCTAATATGAAAATCTAGTTTTCAAATAAACACATGAACATGAATGCAATTACATGAAAACCTAGTTTTCATTTACAAATATGAACATGCGTGCAACATGCAATGTAAAAGACATTGCATAATATCCAACAATCAACAAATCCCAATATAAATCAACCACACAAATAACTCCATCCTCAATGAATGAACATGTGTTGTATGCAATTGAGCAAGGATGGACTAAACCTGAGACAACTATTGATGCTTGGACAAGAGATGAGAACACTAACTTAAAGTGAAATAGCAAGGGATCACTTAATGCTATCTTTATGGCTGCCTCTCCCGATGAATTTAAAGGAATCTTTATGTGTAAGATTGCTAAAGAAGCATGGGATATCTTAGATGTTATACATGAGGGGACAAAGATTATAAAAAATTTGAAATTATAGTTGCTAACCTCAAAATTTGAAAAAATTAAGATGCTGGAAGATGAAAGTTTTAATGATTTCTATGCTAAACTTAATGATGTTGTGGATTCCAGGTTTAATGTCAGTGATAAAGATTTTAAGGTCCTTGCCTGAAAGATTTCACTCAAAAGTTACAGTCATTGAAGAAAGCAAGGATTTGGATGCTATTAATGTTGAGGAACTGATCAACTCCTTACAAATATATGAGTAATCTCTTTCTCAAACAAGAAAAGGTAAGTCCATTGCTTTAAAAACTATTGAAGAAGATTGAGATGATTTTTCTGATAAAGGAAATCTGAACGATAAGGATATAGATCTCATAGCAAAGAAATTTAGAAAATTCTTGTTTAATAACAAAAGAATAAATGGGAAGTAAAAGGGAGGTAAGAAGATTCCTACGAGAAAGAGTGATCTTGAAAAATTGAATAAAGATAAATATGAGCAAAAAGATAAAGTGAAGTGCTATGAATATTCAGGTTATGATCATATAAGAATTGAATGTCCAAACTTTAAGAAAAATAAAGGAAAAGCACTGAATATCACACTTAGTGATATTTCAGAATCTGAAACTTCAAGTTCATCATCTGATGATGAAAATTATTTTGTAGCCTTCACTATTGTGAATAGTTTTCTTGAGATTACACTAACAAAATCTGAAAGTGAAAGTGATGATAGTGATTTGGATTTAGCACTTGTTGATGCTAACTAAGAATTGAGTGTACAGGAAGCATACTATGATTCCTGTGAAGAAGTGGTCAAACTAAAGAAACTCAACAATAAGCTGTATAATAAACTTACTTCTGTAGAGAATGAGATAAATAACCTCTCTAAGGCATCAAAAATTTATGATGTTGAAGTTTCATGATTAAAGGATCAAAAGGCTACACTAGAAAAAGAATTGGAAAATTTTTAGGAGTGCAAACAAAAACTGCAACACATAAATTAGAAGAAATGTTGAGTTTTCAGAAGTTGAGTAGAGATAGAACTGGCTTAGGATATACAACTTCCAAAGAGAAAGAAAACAAGCCTCATCATCCGTTGCCACTACATCTAAATGTTTTGTTTTCGTTATAGGAAGTCAATGTATAAACGTTAAAAATCATGTTGTATCTAAGTCAATTCATTCAAAAAATCTGCATGAAAAATCAGCCACAAAAATGATGAAGAAAGGTAAGTATGAAGATAAATTTATTCCTACATGTCATCATTGTGGTGTTGCTGGCCATATAAGACCATATTGCTTTAGCGTGAATAAAGCGAAGAATCACGGAGGTGAAAGAAAGTTAAAAATGAAGGGAAAGATTCTAGAAAATCTAGTTGACAAATCACCTTTATAAGTCTAAAGCTTGGTGAACTAGCAGAATTTTATCTTCACAACAAAGAAAAGATCATACATAGTAGTGTTGATGAAAAGAATTGGCCAAAATTGAAAGCAAAGTGGGTGGTCAAATAAGATGTCGTGTCACATTAATTTATAGGATCACTTGCATGTTCTTACATTCCTTGCATATCATTAGTCAAGGACATGCATTTTGTTTTTCTTTTTTTAATTTATGTTTCTGCTCTCAGTTTCTAAATAAGAAAAATATAAGAATTTTTTTTTTGGTTTGTTTCTAATTTTGTTTGGTGGAAGTGTATGCTTGATATATCAAAGTTTTGAGCAAATGTGTTTTCAAAAAATAAATTTTTGAACTTATGCATCTTTCTACTTTGTACAGTTCACTTTATACATACTAACCTTATGAGTCATCTTGATGAAATTCATTTACAAAGCACTGTAAGGAACTTATATGTATGCTCCTTATAATTAAGTTCCATATTTATTATTGAAATGCTCACTTTAGGGAGAGTCTATGCCTTGAATTGACTAATACTAGTTAAACCTAGTACAATAATAAAGGGACCTCCCCTTGCCAAACACAAATGATTGATCCATATAGAAAAATTCAATGTTGAATCATTGCGGAAAAAGATAAACACACTACACGGATCTGTCCTTTAAGTCTTTATAGAAATAATCACTGTTCAAATCATTGTGGAAAAAGATAAGCAACAAAAATGGACATATAAAAGGGTTGTGCAAACTAGTGTTTGGAAAAGATACTCATGTATCTAGGCCTTAGTATAAAGTTTGACTTTTGAAGTGAGTGACAATTTTTTGGGAGCATCTATAAGAAGAAAATACTCATGGATGATATTATAAAAAATATATTGAAAAATAAATAAAGAGTTACTTTTCTATATAAGTTTACTCACTCACACTATAAATATGTAATTGGAAATAGAGGACTAGAACTTTGAGAAGGAATTTCTTGAGAGAAAATCAATGTGATTTCTCATTAGAACTGTATTGAATTGCTTGAATGAAATGTTGTACATCACTACTGTTTATATACACAAATTGGCAATGTAGGCCATCTGACTTTAACTAACTTTAACTAACTTAACTGTCATATAACAACTTCATCTTCTGAGTTTGGTTGCACGTGACTTTAACTCTAATGCTTCAATTTGCTCTTGTATATTCCAACACCCCCCTCAAGAGGGGAATGGATATTGATCATTCCCATCTTGCGGATCAAATGATGAAAATTTAGAGAGCCAAGTGGTTTAGTTAGTATGTCTACAATTGATGTTTAGAAGGGATGTGAATGATCTTGATTAGTCCTTCTTGCAACTTTTCTCGAACCAGATGACAATCTAGCTGGATGTGTTTTGTCCTTTCATGTTGAACAGGGTTTGATGCAATTTCAGAAGTTGGTTTGTTGTTAGTATAAAGCAAAACAGCTTGTGGATGTGGAATGTGCAAGTCAGCTAGTAGATAGATTAACCATTGAAGTTCATATGTAGTAGAGGCTAGAGCTCTATACTCAGACTCAGCTGAGGATCGACTAACAGTTGGTTGTTTCTTTGACTTTCATGAGATGAGAGAGTTTCCAATAAACAATGTGAAGCTAGTAACACTCCTTCTAGTGTTGATACATCTACCTCAGTCACTGTTTGAATAGGCTTTTAAGTGAAGAGGAGAATCTGCAGACAAGAAAATGCCCTGACTTGGTGTTGCTTTGATGTACCTAAGAACCCTCTCAGTAGCTTGGAGATGCTTGGTGCTTGGATTAGCCATAAATTGACTTAATGCTTGTACTGGGTAAGATAAGTCAGGTCTGGTTATAGTAATATACAATAGACGACCAACAAGTCTTCTATATAGTGCCGGATCTGACAGTGGAGGAGATGAATTATTAACACTGAGCTTAGGGTAGATTCCATAGGAAAAGCTACAGGTTTGCATCCTGAAAATCCACTGTCTTGCAAGATTTCTAAAGCATACTTGTGTTGGTACAAAGAGATGCCTTTAGCTGATCTGGCCACTTCAATCCCCAAAAAGTATTTCAGTTCCCCCAAATCTTTTATTGTAAAAGAGTCATGTAAAAACTGTTTGACAGTAGCTATTTCATCAAGATTATTCGAGGCAAGTATGACATCATCAACATAGATCAAAAGTGCCATAAAATTGGTTGAATTGTGTCTGATGAATAAAGAGGAATCAGTTTTTGCTTGTGTTAAACCAAACTGAGGCAATGAAGATGACAGCTTAGAAAACCATTGCCTCGAGGCCTGTTTGAGACCATATAGACTCTTTTTGAGTTTGCAAACTCTAGGATCAGTTGGTGAGGAGTACCCTGGTGGCAGCTGCATGTATACCTCCTCATTTAAGTCTCCATGGAGGAAAGCATTGTTTACATCAAGTTGGTGTAAATGCCAATGCTTAATTGCAGCAATTGATAATAAAGTACATACTATTGTCATCTTAGCCACATGGGAAAATGTATCAAAATAGTCAAGGCTTTCTTGTTGAGTGTACCCCTTTGCCACCAATCTAGCCTTGTATCTTTCAATTGTGCCATCAGCTTTGTATTTAACATGATAAACCCACTTACATCCAATTGCAGTCTTATTTGGAGGTAGAATTGCAAGTTCCCAAGTTTTATTTAACTCAAGAGCTTTAATTTCATCTGACATGGTAGTTTGCCATTGAGAATGTGAACTAGTTTGTCTGAAAGTCTTAGGTTCGAATGTAGAAGATAAAGTAGAAGAAAAAGCTCTATGTTTAGGAGACAATTTTGTAGTGGAAAGAAAATGTGCAATAGAGTATGGCTTACCAGGAGAAGGAAGACAACAATTGAAAGATTCCTGAGATGTTGAAGCAGGCTTAACCATATTACCACAATAAAAATTCTGCAAGTATGGAGGAGGATTCCTTACTCTCTCAGATCTTTTAGTATTTATAGGTTCATGGTTAATTTGGGAAATGATAGGTACTGTAATTTCAGGAGATGAACTTGAAGGTGGTGTAGTATGAGAATGTGTGTAATCTGATTCATGAATCACAGGAGGTGTTACAATCTGAGAGGAGGGTGACACATGAGGTACTATTATTTCAGAAGGTAAAATGGTTGGTTCTGCAATATTAGAAGATGAAATGGGAGGTACTGTAATTTCAGAACTTGGAATGGAAGGTACTGTGAAATCATATAGTGAAGGGAAATCAGGAAATACAAAAGGTGTGTGATTGGTGTTTGGTATGGAAGGGAAGACAGATTCATGAAATGTAACATTTATAGAAACAAAGATTTTAAGGGTGAGAAGATCAGGCACTTTATATCCTTCAATATTAGGTGGATAACCAAGAAATAAACATTTTGAGGCTCTAGGCTGAAACTTTCCTCAATTATTTTGGATAGTGTTGGCAAAACACAAAAAACCAAAAAATTTGAGATAGTTGTATGTAGGTGGTTTATGAAAAAGAAAGGCATATGGTGTGTTATTTTCTAGCACAGATGAGGGAGTTCGATTGATGAGATGTGTGGCAGTTAACACACACTCACTCCAATATGATAAAGGTAATTTGGATTGAAAAAGGAGGGCTCTAGCTACATTTAACAAATGCTGGTTTTTTCTTTCAACTCTACCATTTTGCTCAGGAATTTCTACACAAGATAGTTGATGAATCATGCCATACTTTTGATAGAGAGCAGCCATGTTGAATTCTTGGCCATTATCTGTTTTAGGTGTTTGGATTTGGGTATTAAATTGAGTTTGAACATAAGCAATGAAGTTGATGAGTAAGAATCTGGTTTCTGCCTTTGTTTTCATAAGATAAAGCCAAGTGAAACGTGTATGATCATCTACAATTGTAAGAAAAAATCTATAACTAGAATGAGAGAGTTGAGAATGGGCCCCAAATGTCACAATGTACTAATTGAAAAGCTTTATTTGCATTGTTTTGTGATACAGGAAAAGACAATTTCTTTTGTCGAGCTAGAGGAAAAATCTTACAAACATGATTGTGAGATGATTTTACAGAAGAATCAATGGAACTAATGATTTTCAATCTGGCAGGAGAAAGATGTTGCAATTGAGAATGCCATATGTTAGGACTGATGGTAGATGTGTTGGCCAAAAAAGAGTTGTTTGAGTCAGGTAATCCCTTCTATGTGTTAGCAGGAAAATTAATGAGGTGGTATAGGCCAGCTCTGACTTCAGCAAGCCCAATCATCTTCCATTTGCTAAGATCCTGCAAAACACATTTAGATTGAAAAAGAAACAAGGCAATAGAGTTGTCTTTAGTCAATCTTGAAGCAGATATAAGATTGATATGAAAAGAAGGGATGTAGAGAGCATTATGTAGCACTATATCAGAGGAGAGTTTGATAGTTCCTGTAAAACTAATAGGAACAGATTGACCATTTGGTAAATGGACTGAAGAGGGTTTGGTGGGTATTTTTATTGAAGTGAAAAGATGGGGAGAATAGATCATATGATCTGTTGCTCCAGTATCAAGTATCCAAGGAGAATTATTGTTCAAAGAATTAGTGGCTAAACAAGAGGTGAAGTGATTACCTGATATGGAGGCAGTATTGACTGCAGGATTAGGATTGATAGGTAAAGTAGTCAAGCTATTTGCAAGAGTAATCAGATTCTGTATTTGCTCTTGAGAAAAATGTATACATGGGATGTTTGAGTTTTGTTCCAAAAAAGATGCAATGTTTGCATTGGGTAGCCATGTTGAATTAAATCTTTTTCCTTGAGGGCCTTTCCACCCTGGTGGATAACTTATGATCTGAAAACACTTGTCTGCAAGGTGTCTAGAGAATCCACAATGGGAACAAGTATGTGACGCCCCGACTCCCACGTACAAAGAAAAACTGCAGGAATCGTGATGTCAGGATGATGACAATGAGGGTCACGCATCCCAACGATAAGTGCCAAGTGTGTGTACAAGCAATGATGTACAATAAAAATAAGCAGCGGATAATATAAATAAGTTAACTAAGTACCAGAATTTGTTTAATACAAACATCCAAATACAAAGCATTTTAAAACAAAAACCAATGTCCCATAAAGTAATACAAGGCTTAAAATACAAATACAAGTGATCCCAGATCACTCATCCGGTAGAGCCAAATCCTCAGGCTCAGCATCTGCATCATCAACATCAAAATCTGCGATACCATTAAATGGTACCGCAAGTAAGTTATAATCCAACCAACTCTGAGATAAAAACACATTAATGTAACCAACCATGCATGCATATGATGTAATATGCATGAAATCAAAAAATATCATTTTCCCCGAAAATGAATATTTTTCCAATACATGCCAAAATCCCATTTTGGCTCAAAATATTTCCATTAAACATTTTCCACCATTTTTCCTGAAAATGGCCTAAACCAATAATCCATCATTTTCCCAGAAAATGACTCACACAAAAATTCATTATCCAACACACGTCATTTTTCCAGAAAATAGCCCATTATCCATTTTATCTGTATGCACCATGATCTCCCATAGGGACCATCCATACACCCTGGCTTCATAAAGAGCGATGCCTAGTTCCGCATCTAATGCGTTCGTGGCACGAGAGCTTTACCATTCCGTTCGATCTCGTTGTCGCCCAGGGACAACCCAGGAGAAATCACTCAGTTTATTCCGCTCCTGAGTGACAAGAGGAGCTCCACCGAGATAATGCCCCATCTCGGCTTGTGGTCATGATACACAAGCACCCAAAAATTATTTTCACATGAAAAATCAGTTTTCAAATATCCACATGAACATGAATGCAATCACTTGAAAACCCAGTTTTCATTTACAAACATGAACATGCGTGCACATGCAATGTACCAGGCACAATATCAATATCCAATAACCAACCAATCCCAATATAAACTAATCACACAAGCAACTCTATCCTCCAATCCATCCGACCCTCAACTCCTCAGACTCAGTCCAGAACAACCAACCAGAACACAGTAAAATGAGTTAGTGCAAAAATATATTTAAATCTCAAAAGATGTTTGGAAAAATACTTACAGTGCTAGATTATAATTTTTGGAGGATCATGGATGAGCTAGAAGCAACAAAATAGCAATAGAGTAGTACAAAATGCACTGTGGCCGTGGGTGGCGGCGTAAGTGGCGGTTTAAGGCCAGAAAGAGTCAAATTGGAGATGTAGATAATGGAGCTTCACCAGTAATGGATCGGAGCTGGGGTTGGGTCCATTAGGTAGCTGGGAGGTCGAGGAAGATGTGGTGTAGAAATGGTGGCCGGTGGTGGTGCGACGGCGATGCTGGAATGAATGGAACGCCGCGGCTTTAGGCAGTTAGTGTGGGTTGACAACGGCACGAGATGACCTGAAATTGATGGTGGGTGATCGCCGGTCGGAGGGGAAGAGAGGGAGAGGGGCAGTGTCGAAGGAGGGTGGCGCATTGGCCGGATGAAAATACGCACGGGGGAGAGGGAGGGAGAGTTGTCGCATGGGAGGAAAAAGCCGAGAAGAAAAATGAGGAGAAAAGAAAAGAAGGAGAAAAGAGAAAGAAGAGAAAAAGAAAAGAGAAAAAGAAAAAGATGGGGAAAAGAAATGAGGTCCAATCCTCACTACTTGGGTCCCAAAATGATCCAACAAAAATGATTTTAAAACAATAAACTAAATAAAATAATTCAAACGCAGTGAAATGATTAAATAAAATAATAATAATTTTAAAACCCATAAACATGCTAATTTAAATTAAGGATCAATTTAAATGCGAAACAGTAATTAATATTAAGAAAGCACATTAAAAATAATTTTCACAACTTAAAAATATTATAAAATAATATATCAAAACTCTCATAATTTTAAAACAAGAGAATCAATATTTAAATTAATTAAAATAATCATTTAATCAAAATACACTAAAATACGGGGTGTTACAAAGTAACAAGAAGTTTTCCCTTAAGTTTGCTAAACTTAGAAACATTGGAAAAGATTTGTCTGGGAGGTTGTACAGCAGCCATAGCATGAGAATCAAGAGGAAGCCCTACTGCATTTGTCAAAGATCTTTGACTTTCTTCTTGTAGCAACAAAGAAAATACCTTTCCCATTGGTGGTAAAGGAGAGAGAAGCAGTTGACTTCGAATGGCAGAATAAGAATCATGTAAACCAACAAAGAATTTCATCACATAGTCTACTTGTTGGCAATTAGCAAGATTCTTTAAGATGGCACAAGTATAAGTGTTCATGATTCCACAAGAACATTTAGGGAGAGGACGATAGCTAATGTATTCATCCCATAAAGTTTTGAAATCACTGAAATATTCAATGATTGAGTTTGAACCTTGAGAAATAGAGTTTAAAGATTTCTCTAATGTAAAAACTTGAGGGCCATCACTTCGAAGGTATCTAACCTTTAGTTCATCCCAAATATCAAAAGCAATATTGAAATAGAGGAGACTTCCCCGAATCTCTTTTGCAATTGAGTTCATCAACCAAGATAAAACAAGGTTGTTTGCTCGCAACCAAGCAACTTGAAACTTTGTGTTGTCAGGACTGGGTTAAGGCAGACTTCCATCAATAAAAGCAAGCGTGTTCTTTACAGTAAGAGCAATCGAGATCTATCTACTCCAAGCAACATAATTTGCACCATTGAAATTTTAGAAACAAGAAGAGCTCTAGGGTTATCACTAGGATGCAGATAGTAGGGGCTTGATGAATCATTAGATGGATTCATTGAAGATGAAGTAGAATATTTCATCATATTAGCAGAAGATTCCATATTGGCATGAGATTCCATAGCAACAAGAAAGGTAAAGAATTGATCAAGAAAGCAGCGGAAATTTTGATACTTGATGATACCATGTAAAATATGTAATTGGAAACAGAGGACTAGAACTTTGAGAAGGAATTTCTTGAGAGAAAATCAATGTGATTTCTCATTAGAACTGTATTGAATTGCTTGAATGAAATGTTGTACATCACTACTGTTTATATACACGAATTGGCAATGTAGGCCATCTGACTTTAACTAACTTTAACTAACTTAACTGTCATATAACAACTTCTTCATCTTCTGAGTTTGGCTGCACATAACTTTAACTAACTTAACTATCATATAACAACTTCTTCATCTTCTGAGTTTGGCTGCATGTGACTTTAACTCTGATACTTCAATTTGCTCTTGTATATTCCAACACACATAATCACATGAACTTTGACATTGATTATCTTATGAGGTGTGAACATCTATAGTAATTGTTGCAAATAAGAGTGTACTCTATTGAATTTGTTTTGTGAGTGAGACTATGTTTGAACTAAGATGCATCTAAGCATGTTACCTGCCTTATTGTTTATATATATATATATATATATATAATTATTAATTTTTTTAATGTTTTATTTACTTTGTTTTATATAAAAGAAATATAAAAATATATTTAATATTGAGGTATGGGTCAGTGTTGGGTATTTGTGATTCTGAAGTTGAAGTCTGGGGCTTGGTTTCTACTTTATTAGCATAAGTTCCAGTGGGACTCTAAGGCATAAGGCATGTGCACGGTCACCAGTCACTTAAGTGACTTAGAGCACTAGCATTGAATTCATCAAATTCATCTTCAAAATTTAATGAAAAGTACATGTTTTCCATAAATGTAAAACCTTCACATTCATAATCCCACATTGGATTAGCCATTGGATTCATCAAAATAATAATATAATATTATTTATTTTAATAATAATATTTTTAATTTTTTCTTTCATATCTTGCAATTACACTAACCATATGTTAAGTAATAATTTAATTTAATACTTAAATTTTTGTGTCTCAATTAATTTTTTCCTCAACCTAATTATCCAACAAACATATTTTGCCAACCTTTCTTCTACCAAACAATCATATATACAATTTATGAAACCAACAAACACATTTTGCCAACATTTCTTCTATCCAACAAACACATCTACAATAAATTTCAACCAGCAAACATATTAGTCCAATATTTCTTCTACCCAATGGTCATATCTACAATTCTTAAAACAAACAAACATTCATTCCCAAACCCTTCTTTGCTATCCAAACTTCACATCTACAATTCTAAAAACTAACAAATACATAAATTCCACTTGGGACAATACCAAACATTCATATATACAATTCTTGAAACCAACAATTAGATGTAGCCAACCATTCTTCCTTTGCCAAGATTTTTAGTTGTAGCTAATAGTCTTGGATTAAGCTCTATAAATAAACCCATCTTCTCACTACTTCCCACTCATCAAAAATCAATCTTTCTTCTTCTATTCCATCAAATTTTATTCTCTCAATTCCCTATGGATCCCTTTTGGAGTATTGATCATATGGAAGATGAAGATTATTATGATCACAAGGAGTATATGATACAAGCAATGATCTATTGGAAGGTCATGAACACCTTTGGAATGATTACTTTGCTGAGTTGTCAATATATCCGCCAAACGTTTTAGGAGGAGGTTCAAATGCATCGTAATGTTTTTTTACGCATACATTCTGCATGTGAAGCTCATGATGATTATTTTGTCCAAAAAAGAGACGCTAGTGGGAGACTTGGATTGTCTTCCCTTCAAAAGATGACTGCAGTAATTACGATGCTTGCATATGGGGTAATGATAGATCTTATGGATGAGTATGTAAGAATTGGAGAAAGCACCGCACGCTTGAGTATGAAGAAATTTGTAAAGGCGATCGTGTTAATTTTTTGGGGGCGAGTACTTGAGGTCTCCAACCTCAAGCGATATAGCGAGGTTATTAGAAGTTGGACAAAGGTGTGGGTTTCCAGGAATGTTGGGTAGTATTGATTACATGCATTGGAAATGGAAGAACTATCCTAGTGCTTGGAAATGTATGTACTCTGGTCACGTAAATGAACCAACTATTATTTTTGAGGCTGTTGCGTCTTACAATATTTGGATATGACATGCTTTTTTTGGTTTGCCTGGGTCTCATAACGACATCAACGTACTCGATCGATCTTCTGTTTTTGCTGCTTTGGCCGAAGGTCGTGCTCCTTTGTGCAACTACACAATCAATGGTCACGAATACACAATGGGTATTATCTTGCAGATGGTATATATCCTTCGTGGGCAATATTAGTGAAAACAATTCCTACTCCACATGGAAAAAAGAAAAAATATTTTGCTGCTTGTCAAGAGTTTGCAAGGAAAGATGTGGAGCATGCCTTCAGAGTACTCCAAGCTAGATTTGCAATTGTGTGTGGACCTGTTAGGTATTTCTAGCCCCAAGTTCTAAAAGACATTATGTACGCATGCATAATCATGCACAATATGATCGTTGAAAATGAGCGTCATCTATATCTCGGGACGAACCCAATGACAATACTCCTCATGAGCCACTTTTACGCGATAAAATACCTAAATTCATGGAATTCATTGCTCAACATCATCGTATTAGAGATAGAGGCACTCATTCTCAACTCCAAGCCAACCTTATCGAGCATTTATGGAATATTCATGGTCGCGCATAATGTGGTTAATGGGTCCCTTTTTATTATTTAATGTGGAATCCAATTTTCCTTGCATATTAAGGAAGTTCTATTATTTAATGGGTCCCTTTTTATTGTTTTTGCGGAAGTAGGCTACCATAATACTGAATATTGTGTAGTTGACTGTTTTTAAATATTGAAGTTATGTTGAGTGAAAGATTGAAATATTGAAGTTGGAAATCTAACCGCACAGCATATACAATTCAAGATTGTAAAATAAAACTTAATTAATTAAATCATAAGACACCTATAAAATACTCATTCTATAGCAGAAGCTGTCAGTTACACATTCATTCACCAAAAAAGCTCAAGAATCAACTCCCCTTCTGCCATCACGTAAACAACTCCCCTTCCAAAACTTGCTACCATCACTTTAACATTAGAATCAAGAATCAACTCAAATGCATTACATATGTTCAACTAAGATTCATTCACTTTAATCAAACTCAGAATCAACACAAAATATTTATCCATAACATTTTAATCGGCAACTTAAAAATCACATAATCTAACCTGCTCCATCACTTTAATCAAGCTCAAGAATCAACTTAAATAAATTCACTATCATGAACTCAGATGAATTTGCTATAATCAACTCAAATGCATTCATTATAATCAACTCAGATTCATTCACTATTTAACATTCATTGCCTCACAATCACTTCAATCGACAATAAGGATTACACAATTTAAAAAGCTACCAACCCAGATTAAACTTAACATTCACTTTAATCTAACTTGCCGCCATCACAGAAAATATTTAACACTCACTTGCTGCCATCACACAAGCATCTCAAACTTAACATTCACAATTCAGATTACATCAACTTAATTCCCCTTCCAAAATCAGATCACAATTCAGTACCCCATTAAGTGACAACCCAGATTCTGAGGTGAAGTTCCCCTTCCAAAACTTAGTCACAAAATACAATCAACCAACAAAAAAGTTAACTTGTACAAAATACAATCAACCATTTATAAAAAAACATGTTTATCCAAAACATGTGGCTGGGCAGACACTAAAAGCTGGAAATCTGAAGTGATATTCAACAGTTACTCAACTCCATGAGGTGTGGATGGAGATTTGTCGAATGTACCTTCGGAATTATCCAAAGTGTCCTCAAATATTTTTCTCTGAATATTCAAGAAGTAGGCTTGCTGCATGGTAGTCATGCCAGAGAGATCCTTGCTCATGATCTTTGCCTCAAACTTTCTCTTATCAAGTTCCAGTTGTACACCTCTATCAGCATCTTTCTTCGCCACCCATGCTCTCCTCTCTGCCATGAATCTTCGTCTATCATCAATCATTTGTACTAACGTCATGTTAAACTCAGCATCACATGATTCTTGGGCCTTCCACTTCCTCAAGTTATCTTTCTCAGCTTTTTTTCCTGGAGGCCTTTCAACGTTCTCTAGATTAATCATGTGCTGTTGCCACTTAGGTTAGTGTCTCAATTGACACCAACAATGCTCCAGTGTGAAGTTCCCTCTCTCTATCTTCTTGTACATTTTTTTAAAATTTTCAATCTAAAAATTAAAATTAATATTGTCAAAAAACAGAATTATAGATAAAATAAAACATTATTAAAGGAAAATGGTACAGACCTTGTCTTGCTTAGTCGCACTACTTGGGTGCAATAATTCTACTTGCGCTAGAAATGCACAAAACTTGTTTGTGCATTTCTGGATCATGGACCAACGATTGATCAATGACCCTATCGAATAATTTGTAGTATTTGATTTTTTATACTCATGATAAAACTCAGAAATTCTATCCCACATTTGAGTAGATTTTTTATCAGTACCCTGTATGGCATCAATGCTAATGTTGAGCCAACCAGAGACAAGTTATCCTCCTCAACAGTGAAAGATGCCCATCTTTGAACTTTTTTTGCCGAAGGCCTCTTTTCACTGGGAAGGGGAGTTACACCAACCGTAACATTAGAATATTGCTCATATGTTGGATTGCTATGAAAACCTTCTCCACCACTTTGTACGAGAGTGGTGAAGAAGGGATCCTCCTCAAATGGAGTATCCATCCTTTAAGAACCATAACCTTGGGTTGTCAAACGAGGCAGCACAAGAAAATAAATACAAGGCAGCATATTTTAAACAAAATATCAAATCATGCTGCATGTTGCTTTCCCAAACAGTTACACATTAAGTTCATTACTCAACATCACATGTTAAGTTCATTATACAATTACACATCAAGTTCATTAAACAGCTACACAGCAAGTTCATTACTAACAGTTACACAGCAAGTTCATTACACACGTACACATCTTGCTTCATTAAACAACTACTCAAGTTCATTACACAGTTACACAACAAGTTCATTAAACAGCTACACAACAAGATTCATTACACAGTTACATATTGAAGTTCATTACACAGCTACACAAAGAAAAAAGTAATAATAAAAATCGCTAGACATGATAACTGTTGAGAATTTAGTTCAATCCAGAGTTTTAACAATACAGTTGCCATTGTTTTGCAAAAATAGAGTTTTATCAGTTGCTTAATATGAATATGATGCTATACTACAAGATAAAAAATGTCCAAAGCAATAGGAACTTTAAAACAATAGTGCCTAACTTACTATAACACTTTTTTTTTTCACTGCAGCAACTTAAAGATCTTCATCACTGCAAAAACTTAGCTTAGTGTAACACAAAACCACTAGCTCACGTTACAAAAGTAGGGGTTTTGAATTTCATCAATTTTCTTTTCGACCTAAAGTTATATTCAAATCAGTTATATTTTTGTCTTCATAAGTTAATATTCAGATCAAGTATATAGATCTAAATGTGATGCTATCGAGTGAATACAAGGATAAAAGAAAATGAAATTAATTGAAAAAAATGGTATATTTTTGCACGTGAAGAAACAACAGAAAGGCCACCAAAATGATGTCTCAAAACCATTCTTTGTTTCATACAAATGTAGTATCAAATTTCTCACACATGCATATATGTTTAGTATATAAAGACGTGGAGAAAGCACTCACGAAGGTGGAGAATCGAACAACCAAATGGGATCGGTAACGGTGCGCCTATGGAGGTGATGGAGATCCTCTGAAGCCTGAAACACCTCATACTAACTTGAACCCCAGTGGATGAAGATGAAATGCTCACTCTCACGGCAAAGGGAATGGATAGCTTGGCGAAAACAAGAGAGGAAACGGAGGGAAGAAACAGAGAGGAAGAAAGGGAGAGAAAGAACTATGCTGGGAATCGGGAAGGGAGAGGAGAGGAAGAAAGAAAGGGCTTTCAGGATTTGGGGGTGAGGAAGAAAGCCTCTGAAGAGGAAGAGAAGAGAAAGAGAAAGAAAAAAAACAAGATTGCATGCGAAACCGTCGTTTTGTTAATAAAATAATACAATGGATGTTGAACAGTCGTTCTTCAAATTTGAAGATAAATGAGGATGAACTATAGCTCATAGCTTCACAAACACATGAAAGATGAAACCGATGTCGGCCTTTTTAAGTGAAATTCATCAAATTTTAAACATTGGACTCATTTGATGAGTCCAATGCTAGTGTAGTTATTTGAGCCAAACACATACACGTCCAGCCCCCGAGTGTATTTCTCTAAGTCCCCTTATATAAGGCTCATGGTAGACACATTGCAAGAGCCCTAGCCTATTCTCTTCCATATCTCATTCGATTTACTTGTGAGAAATAGTTGGTCCTGGGTTTTTTGATTCAAGGTTCTCCATCATGGTAAGACCTCTAGTTTATTCAAATCATTCTCTCCTTCCAGTTCTTGGAATCGAAGAATCTATATCTGAAGTTTGGGATTTTGATTATTGCGTTGTGAAGTTAGGGCTAGAATTCTCGGATACTTGAATATTTGTTCAAATGGGGTTATATTATGCATGTATTGAGGACCATTTTGGGTGGTTAATGCTTTATACACTTTGGTTTTCATGCTATGCCCACCAAGTGTTTGTTTTTATGTCTCAACCAAACTATTTCATTCATTTTGTCATGATTTTATTTGCATTCATGCTCATACATTAGGTGCATTTAATCCATGAAAAGTTGAGACACATGGGAGTTGTTCATCATGTCTTTTTTAGTGTCTTCATCTTGGCTCACATAAGTGGTATTTATTATCTTATGAGTCTTGTCATATTAGTGACAAAAAGAGAGAGCATTGGAGGAGCATGTTGATTTATTTTGGGCATTATGAAATTGGTATTATGAAATTTAGGGGGAGTTTGAGTAAGTGTGTTGTTGAGGGGGAGTTGAATGATTTTTTTTTGTTCGTTTAATATTGAAGGCGAGAACTAAATTCTAGACATAATTTTGATGTTGGACTAAAGCATGGTTAGACCTTGATTTGGATTTTAAATCTTGTGAATTTTGATTGTACTAATCTTAGTCATTGTTCTATGTCAGTATTTTTTTCTTGATTATTTTCTTGGAATTTCTACTCGGTTTCTTGGTTTGCTGTTTGTAATTTTGACAGGTTTATATTACATTCATCAAGTTCATTTTGTCACTAATCCGCCAAAGGGGGAGATTGTAGATGCAAGAAATTCATCAAGTTGACTTTGTCACCAATCCGCCAAAGGGGGAGATTGTAGATGTAAAAATTTGACTAGGACGAGGTGACTAAGTTGATAAGTTTGGATATTATTAGGTGACTAAAATAATAGAGTTTATCCTATCATTAAGTTTGTAATTTTGGATGAATGTAAATTATTTATTGACTTTATCTATAACAATATTAAGTTTATCTAAGAGGTATTAGAGATTGTTTAGATAAGTCATAATTATGAAAATCGAGTCCCAAGGAATCTGCACTTATCAAGAGAAGAGGTTGAACTTAAATCTATTACTATAGAGAAGATTTATCGCTGGTGTTAGCATTCCATTAGGAGACGTTTCACGGCAGACTCGCCTTGTCAGTAGAGTCCTACTGAAACTAAAACTTCCTTCAGATTATTTATTTAAGAGATCCTACTGGTTAGGATCTGTAGAGATTCATGTCTAGATATTTTCTAGAGCACTTTCAAGTGCATATTTTAGTGAGAAAAATCCTTGAGGAATTTTCATATTGTTTCTCTTAAAGATTGTGATCATGCTCTTTTTGGAGAATTGATTGGTCGAGTTTTAGCCATTGGAGTTCTAGGAGAAAAGTCAATATTTGAAGATCGTCAGAAGTTTTGGCTGCTACTGCAGTAGAAGACAAATGGGTCATTTGTGTGGTCAAGTAATAGTGTCAATTGACAAAGGTTTTGTAATTGAGTTTTACTTGTAATTGATTTTCTAATAATAAAATTGACTTTTTGGGATTTTACTTTAAAGAGTTCTTTAAAGGGTTTCCCTTTGATACTAAAATTGGTGTTACGCACTTCGTTTATTTTATGTATTTGATTGTTTATCAAATTATTGCATAATTGACGACTAGCTAGTTTTTTGAGTGAATTGGTAGATATTTCCTTTGCGTAACAAGACAAGGATATTTGGATAATTTCAATTGACATCAGTGCATGGTTCACTCATTCGAGTGTGATTCGTGTCTCCTTATAGATCATGTCGTTGTCATTATATGTTCCACCATACTTTGATGGGGAAAACTATGCATATTGGAAAGTTCGTATGATGGCTTTTCTCGAGTTTGTTGATGAATGTGTGTGGTATGCAATTGAGTGAGAATGGATTAAACCCGAGATAACTATTGATGCTTGGACAAGAGATGAGATCACCAACTCAAAATGGGAATAGCAGGGGACTTAATGCTATCTTTATAGCTGTATCTCCAGATGAATTTAAAAGAATCTCAATGTGTGAGATTGCTAAAGAAGCACGGGATATCTTGAAAGTTACACATGAGGGGATAAAGATTGTAAAAATTTCAAAATTACAGTTGCTAACTTCAAAATTTGAAGAGATTAAGATGCTATAAGATGAAAGTTTTAATGATTTCTATGCTAAACTTAATGATGTTGTGAATTCCAGGTTTAATCTCAGCTAGAAGAGGGAGGATTCAAGGGTCGTGAGAAATATTTTAAGCTCATTACTTAAAAGATTTCGCCCAAAAGTTACGGTCATTGAAGAAAGTAAAGATTTCGATGCTTTTGAGATTGAAGAACTAGTCAGTTCCTTACAAACATATGAGTCCTCTTTTCCTCAAACAGGAAAAGGTAAACAAGCAACAGTTCTCTCTCTAAGTTAAGAAGAAGCTGTTATAAAAATAGCAGAGTAGTTGATCTTGAAAGGGTTAGATAAACAATTAATATATATTTGGTTCAGTGAGAGAGACCAAAAGTATTCTTAATTATGACACAGTCATTATTAAAAATTTACACCGGCAAAATGCATGCACTCTTTGCACAAAATGTTTAAAATTTACCTGCTAAATGACTGGAAAACAATAATATCCTACAAAACAGGGAAGCAACAACCAACAAATTGCATGAATGTATCCACTAATGGATATCAGTTTCATGATAAATGAATGATGACAATTTCTCTTAAAAATATATTTGCATTTTTTTTTATTAATACAAGGAGTTTACGAATACAAGAGATTACAATTTCAAGAGTTTGCTTCTAATCGATCACGTGAACAATTATTGAAGTGCAAGTTGCATCTTTTGCAACATTTTAACTCAAGTTAGGTATTTTATGCATGCATTTTCTAATTGCAACTTAAAATCATTTGTTTTCTTATACAGAAGTACAAATTAAACCACCCATAAATTAGAATGGTGCTGCTAGATGCACTGATATATTTAGGCTTCATTTGGATTGAGAAAGTATTTCATCTCATTTCATTTCATCATGATAACTTTTTCAAATTTTCACACAAATTATAATAAACAATTCAACTTTTTCAAATCCTAATTCAACTTTTTTATATCTCAACAATAATAATATTAAAAAATAATATTCTAACAATATGTTTTTTAACTTTTATCAAAAATCATCTTATTTCATCTCTGAATCCAGACCAGCCCTTTTTCTATACACACCTCCCATCCGTTTAGCATTATTCAAACTAGAATCTGTCATTATATTTTTCAAATGAATGTACATATTCACAACCCAACCTTGACTCTCTCTTGGAAGTAAGATCATACGGCCAAGAACAAGTAGCTCTTTACCTGACCATCTGGCTAGATCCTAGCTACAGGCAGTACCCTTGATGATAAGGTGACATTTTTGGCGGCGAAATCAACACGCTGGCAACTTCCTTTCTTAGGATTGAGCTTGGCGAGTCAGACAGCCATAGACAAAAAAGTTATGAGATGAAAATAAGCCTCGAGAAACCCCAAAGATATTCGGCGTCGTTTGTTTTCACAAATCATCTTATCTCATCTCATCTAATGATCATTACAATTCTATATTCTAAATTTTCACACAAAATACAATAAACAATTCAATTTTTTCAAATTGAAAAATAAAAATAAAAATAAAAGATTATATTCTAATAATATTTTATTCAACTTTCAGTTTTCATCTTATCTCATATGTGTATAACAAATGAGGTTGAAGAAAATAAAGTAACTAGGCCTTTGAATGAAAAGAAAAAGTAGATCGAGGAGAAGACTCAAAAAAAAAAAAAAAAAAAGAAGAGAAAAAGCAGATGTATGATGTCGCGGGAAGGTCATGTAGCTGAGCTCGAAGGCACAAATAGACGGATCAGTTCAATAATATTCCCGCGGCAATTACAATTAAGCCACCTCATGTTTAACCTATATGTAACGTGAGGATCATACCCATATCAAATTGGAAAATCAACTTTATTAGAACATGCATTACCAAAAAGGATAACAAATAAACCCCTAATCTCTAAAGGAGCACTTTAGTCTAAGAGCCACAACAAAACCGATGTCTTCAACCCTAAACTCTTGCTAAGTCATAGTTAATAGATGACCATGAAAAGTCTTGTGTGCATGTCCAATTTTTCATTGATCTCAACTCATGTCTGTGTCTTAAACAACTACATAAAAATGAGAAGTGTTACATCTACAAAAAAATCTTATAAAAATAAACTTATAAATTGATTTAGGTTTATGTAATATGTCATATATATCTATTTAATTTATAGTAAAAATAACTCTACAATCTAATATATGATCATATAAAAAAAATCAATTATTGAATTTATTTTTGTATATTACCAAACTAATTTACTCATTTGGAGATGTCAATTTCTAGCTAGTTTTGATAGTTTGAGTTACGAAATAAATTAAAAAGGCAGTAATAATAGCACGAGGGTATGAAACAAACTTTTTCAAAAAAAAGGAAAAAAAGAGAGAGATATAGCAAGGTCTTCAACGCGAACCCCTTCTACTTTGAAGTGAATAATAATATTATACAGTGAATAGTATGCTTTTGATCAAGAGGGCAGCGTATTATTATAATATAGTACAGCCATTCCTAACCTGGCCCTTAGTACTGACAATAATGTATATATATATATAAGAAGTACTGCATGCATGCCGACCTTGTTTTGCTAAGTGCTAATCAAATGCCATCGGGAGTTCCCATGTAACACCTCGCTCTCCAATAAAGACATTTTAGAATTTTTCGGGGAGCCAATGTGCTACTACTGAATTTGACTAAAACTTTTTCCTTTAAATAACGAGCTAGATGCAAAAGATTCTATAAATAAAATATAATTTAATTAATACTTAAAATCTAACATAGAGTCTGCGGAAGCACTTAAAAAAAATGGAAGTCTCATGTGCTTATCAAAATAATTTACTTAAATCTTAAAAATTCCGTCCTCGAAATTTGGTAGACCTCAACAACCTATGTATTTATTCGCCACATTCTTTCGTCGTCTTTATTAAATCCTTGATCATTTAGTCGAATTTATTATTCCCAAACTTTTAATCCTTCGAGACTTATTTTTAAACCTCGCTTATTCTCTAAAATTGTAAACCTCAATATTACGCTTTATTACAAGCCTAATAATAATTTGACTAGATGATTATCTGAACTCCACAAGAAAAGTAATTAAAGCTCTCCACATGCAATAATAACCTCCAAAATTCGTAACCTTATACTCTCCAAAGTTCGGATCCTAAATCCTACAACTCATACTTAGTGATAGAATCACGATATCTATAGAACATAAGAGTACCACCAATCATCATGAAATACCTTACACCGTATATAAATCTATGTCATAACTTCAAAATTACTCTAAATTCATTTCTAATTTCCTCAAACAAAACGTTACAAAATATAAGACTATTTTCTCGTAAACAAGATTCGTCATCAATCTTAAACTCAAAGATTCCTGACCTCATATTTAGAAGCTTCCTTACCTTATGGGCTAAAAGCCTTTCACGTCGTAGGTGCACTTTGACATGCATGTATCCAAAAATTTCATTCACAATTTTTCATTAAAATAGTAAAATAGTAACAATTAAAAATACTTACTGCAGAGCAGAACTTGCCTTGGGGAGACCTTGGCCTAGACATTCATTTCCATCTTCTTCTTCTTTTTTTCAAAAATTTCTCTGATTTTAAAAAATTTTCTTTGCAAAAAGTTTCCCTCTTTATTTTGAAAAGTCTACAGAATCTTTCGACCTGGCTCTGATACCAACTGTAACACCCCGCTCCCCAATAAAGACATTTTAGAATTTTTCGGGGAGCCAATGTGCTACTACTAAATTTGACTAAAACATTTTCCTTTAAATAACAAGCCAGATGCAAAAGATTCCATAAATAAAATATAATTTAATTAATACTTAAAATCTAACATAGAGTCTGCGGAAGCACTTAAAAAAAATATAGAAGTCTCATGTACTTATCAAAATAATTTACTTAAATCTTAAACCATAAAAGCTAATCATATCATAATCTGTCTAGGCCTCTGTCTCGCCTCCTGGGGTCAAGTCCTGTCCTGCAGTCTCATCCTCATAAATGTCATCACCTGGGATGGTTTAAAAACATGAAAAAAAAATTAAAATGAGTCGAATACTCAATAAGCACACATCATACAGTAAACATAATGAACATAAGGTTTCTTTGAAAAAACGTGCATACTCATAAATACATACGTAAATAACATGAACATGAACATGAGCTTATCTTTCACTTGTCATAGGCCGTTACCCACTGTTGACCCCCGTGAGTTAGGGTTAGCGAATGTAAATAGATTCCGATTCCGCTCGTGGCCACGGGTTGCGGAATCCATACATAAGGAAGACATACTGGGTGCACTACCAGCATGTACGACCTGGCAATGCAATATGCCCATAACATAGGTACCGTCTTCGTATCATAACATAGGCCGTTACGTATCTTATCATTCTTATTTCATCATAATCATACTTGCATACTTGTCATATCATAGATTTCAAAAGAAATCACATTCATACTTGTAATATCATAGATTTCAAAAGAAATCACATTTATAGTTGTTATATCTTGTCATATCATATCATAGATTTCAAATGAAATCGCATTCTTTCATAACATGTCGTGATGCATAACTTCTCACATAAAATCATAACTTTTCATAAATCTTTTGATGCATAATTTCTTTAATAACTTGATGCGTAATTATTTACATAAAATCATAAATTTTCATATTTTTATCATGTCTTGGGTACGTAAAAAGGGGCTTCCAATAAATAGCATACATGCATAATATTTTTATAAAAGACATGTCGTTTACCGTACATACGTGTAAGGGTATGATCATGCTACTTACCTTGCAGCGCTAATCCACTATTTTCGACGTAATCGATCACATATACAATGAGCGTGTAATATCCGTAAATATTCCAATCGAACCCGTATTTAGATATTTAACTGTAAAATGCTAAAATTATCCTATTTTAATTCTTCAATACTTAAAATTTCTCTTAATTCTAAAATACCATCATTTTCCAAATCCATCAATATTCACTTAATTTCTCTGACTAAGATATTAAATACTAACTATTGAAAACAAACTATAAAATTTAATGCTAGATAATATAATTATATCAAAATATTTTAAATTATATAGCAACAATATAATAAACTAGACCATAATAAATAAATAAAATACAACATTATCGATTATTCTTTTTAAAGAAATCTTTACTTTAAAAACAATTTAAAAATACTGTAAAGGCAAATAAAATAGGATACACTATTCCATGTAAAAAGTTTAAAAACAAATTAATATAGTGGTAACTCAAAGGGTAAACAAGTAATTAAGACGCTTTATTTTAACCTAACGGCATGCATCACAATTAAACCATCCTACTAAAATTGTAAAAATGAAACAGGGACTAATAAACACACGGAGGCTCACCGAGAGAGAAGTGAAACGTGCGGCGGAGCAAAGGGCTGGGCGGTGGACGACAGTGGTCACATCGGTGGGGCACTGAGAGAGAGAGATGAGTGAGAGAAAAGAGAGAACCTGAGAGGTAGAGGTGCGGAGGAAACGGGGCTGAAGGTGTTGACATGGGCTGCTCTGTTTTTGGGTGGGAAAAACAGAGCTTTCCGTGCGGTGCAACTCTGGTGGCTGAGGCGTGAAGAATCAAGGGTGATGGTGGTGGTTTGTTGGGCCGGTTCTACGGCAACGCAACTGTCTTCGCATTGCACTGCGGTGCAGTGGGTGATCTGTGCAGCGGCGCCAAAGGATATATATCGTGCTGCGTTACGGGCTGGGCTCGTTTGTGGTAGTGGTTGGGGTACTGCATGGCTGCGCTGTGGGAAAGTGCTCACGGTGTGGAGGAGAAATAGGCTACGGAGGGGAAGAGGTTGGGCAGTGGGCGGTTTCTCTTTGCTGCGGTTGCTTCGGTGGTTTTGTGATGAGTTTTGTGTGTGTGTTACAGGAAGACTCGAGCTGCTTTTATAGGCAATGGAGAGGAGGAAGTTGGCTGAACTTAGGAGACCTAATCCTACGAGGATACAAACACGGATCGGTAAACAACTGAGGGGAAAGGCCCACGTGCGTGTGCATGAAGTGTATAATGAACGTAGTGACGTGCATGTGTGATTAATGGAGAGAGAGACGTGCGTGGCTGGAGAAGTCGTTCATGAACTGGGTTGGTTTCGATGGTCAATCCGGAGGAAAACTAAGATGAGATTTAGAGATAAAACTAGGCTTACGGGTGGATATAGAGAGAATAAAATTTAAATTCAAAACTAAAATTCTTGTAGCTAAATCAAAAATTTCGTTTATGATAAAATACTAATAATAAAATTGATAATAATAACAATGTTAAAAAAAAAAATCTGATTAAAACTGATAATTGCAAAATATGATAAAATAATAATAATAATAATAATAGAATATTTATGATTATAAGAAAAATACATAAAACTTATCTTATAGCCTAAACTTAGGATCGGGTTGTTACATCTCCAAACACTTCAGTAGAGAGCAGCTGGATGATCATTTCATTCAGTCTCCAATGAAGTGGTCAAGGGAACTCTCAGGGACATTTGATCATGTTGTTCCGCCACTTTCCATTTGTTTTGTTTGGATGAGTACGTAAGGTTGGGGCACTCACTCAACAATTTATAGTAAGAGAAGTACTGCCCATCAATCGTTTCTCATTTCCCTCTTTCATTTAGGTTATGTTTGGATCCTCAATACAATTCAACTCAATTCAACTCATCATTACAATTTTTTCAAATCTCAATACAAAATATAATAAAAAATTCAACTTTTTCAAATTCTAAAATAATAATAATATTAAAAAATAATATTCTAACAATATTTTATCATCTCAATCCAACTCAACTCAACTCAACTCAGTTCAACATCCAAACACAATCTTAGTCGTCTATATATATACAATACGCCTACGCTGGGAACCAAAAGGAAACATGTACAGTAAGGGGTAACGATAAATTTAAAGGGTTTTGCTATTCATCCTCCCCACACTCCACACTCCATACTTTTTAATATTTTTTAATATTTTTTTAAATTTTTTTTGAATTTATTTTTTTAAAACTATTTATAATTTTTTATTCACTATTCATATAAAAATATATTTGATAAAAAAAATTAAAAAAAAAATTAAAAAAAAAGATGAAGTGTGGAATGTGGTGTGAATAGTAGGAGGTTGAGTAGAATTTTTGAAATTTAAAGGTACGCAGCTCATGTAGCGCGCGTTAATGGGAAAAAAAAAAGTGAAATAAAAAAGAGGGATAATAATAGTACTGTACGTAGTCATGAGTGAACCTAGACGGCATAGGGGCTACATTAATTGAGGTTAGGGAATATGAAGGTGAGTGGCCATATATATGCCATTCTTTCTTTTAACACACCGCGTACAGCTCTATGTCCTCTCGACCCATTCCTTTCCTGCCTTTTGCATCGAAACAGAGCCACTAGTGACTGGATTCTGGTATATACACACAACCTTTTGTGATCACAGACACGTTCGTACTAAATATCAGACTTTATAGGCGGCGCCGGAGGACGTGGACGTGTATGCGTGCTCGAGTGTGAAGACACTATTATAAAGCAGCTTATAATCCCTCCACGATTTAGATATCCTGCACGAATATGACTGATATTTTGATTACAAATAATTCAGATACTGCCAGAATGTGCTCTGAGGTCAAGAATCATGCTCTGATCTCCTAATTTTATCTGTTCTCCAATTACTTTCTATTAGATGATGACGAGAACGCCTCTTTTTCAGATTTTCTGTCGGTGAAATTACTAATTGCTAGATTCTAAAAAGGATCCCTTTTGTATGCACTTGAAAAGCAGAAAAGTACTGGGCGGACGGAGGACACTGGAAAACAAAGAATGGCATGTGGCGTCTCGATTTCAATCGACATCAAATTTTCTCTAGCATGCATGTTCATCTAGCCATAGTTGCGTCTAGGTTCACTCGGTATAGCTTTAGACTCTTTGTCTTCTTGATGAGGGCAACATGAGCTAAGTGCAAAGAGATAGAGGAAGTGATCCCTATAAATAGAGGGGTTCGGTGGCCACTTTGAATCAAGCAATTCTAGTTGGAGCAAATTGGATTATAAACGTCAGGTGTCCCCTAGAGTTCCCCGGAACGCTTCATTGGGGTCTCTTTTAATAAAAGAGCTTTCTTCTCCTGATCTCCCCACTGAAGTGTTTGGGGGAACTCCGGGTGTCATTTGATAATATTGTTAGGAATGGTTTAGAGCTGGTTGATGACCATCTTATAATCAGCCCCCAGCTTCATGAACACGTACATGCAGTATCCTTTTACACATATATTAGTAGCCTAAACAGTAGGGCTTTTCGTTTATTTTACATCAATGCTCTTTAAGGAGGCCATGAGTTCCTTTTTTCCCCCTTGTTGCTATATATCTTTTGCTGTTTGTAGATTGGTAATGACTATAATGCGGAATGATATTTGTGTTAACCATCAACTCTGATTTGATTTCAGCTTGATTCTTGCCATGGAGAATCCGTCAATCGGGACAAGATTACAAAAGATCAGCACAGAGATAATTCTGCACAGGGAAAAGTTCTATTAGTTTCCATGTTTAGTCTTCTCATCTCCAGTTGTATGGATTTAATTCACTGGCAGTAAATATTAGTCAATTTTTGTGTAAATAAACCATTATTTAACAATATTATCAATAAAATTATATATTAAGCCTTTCTCGACATCTAATTTTCTTATAATTTCTCTCTCTCTCTCTCTCTCTCTCTCTCTCTCTCTCTATACATATAATATGTATGACAGGTCTTGAACGACAATATGGTCTGATCAGAAGTCATTAATTGGTCACCAAATATAACAAAATCCAAAAGCCAATACGACACCTTTTAATAATAAATCTATCTTCAAATCCCCAGATCTACTAGATCACCACGTACGCTTTTAACGCCAAGTAATTGCATTAATTGGACCATTCGTGGCTATTCTTCCATAGTATTGAAGTCCAATTAATGTCCAACGAAACTCCATGCATCACATGATGAGTTAGGTACATCCAGAGTATCGTTTGTTCCTGATGCAAGCTGCTGGGCTCTACGATCACTTTTAAATTAATTACGTACCAATAATCGGAAATCCCGATAAATCGTTTCAGGATCCAGCTCCCCAAATATGAAAAAGAAACTCTTCTCTTGGTTTGGAGTTAGTCATGCCATCCCTTTAGATTATGGGAGTATGTCTTTAACAAGGGATAGGGAACCTGTAGACGAACAAGGAGACTACACAAAAATAGTCTGCACCCCCCTGCATGTGCACCGTCGATCCCCATGGTGACAATTTTCCATGGAGGCGTTGGTTGAGATTGTGTCAAGAGACAATTATTCAACAATTGCAGTACTAACATTGAATCCTTTGTCCATTACCAACATGTGGGACAAACATATATACTAACTGGATTCTCACCAACTTGATCTACAAATTCTATTAGTGGTATCATAACCTTGTCGTGACAGAGAGATTGTTTTCTCGTATAGAAAAGACCATTAATAGGCAACTGCTTGGTTTGACAACCATACTTGCATATTACAATCACTTAAAAGAGGATTTCAAACCCATCACAAAAGCTTTTTTAAATCAATGTGGAGGGCTCGAGTACACTAGTAATTTGCAAAACTTGGTTATCAAATACTATTTTGAGGAAAGTTATTGGAAAATCTTCACACATAGAGGTAAACGGGAAGTGTCCAAAACAGAGGTGAATCAAAAAATTGCAAAAAACTTTTGAACAATCGCCGGAGTGTTTCACCACCGTCAAGGTTCAAGAGTGTCGAAGACTCATCATGTAACGCCCCGTCCCCAATGGTCTGGAGAGTTAATTAATATCACAAAAAAAAATCATTTTCCATCCACATAGTACATACTCAATTTTTTCTCTATCGCACAAAATACTCATTAATTCACATCAAATACTACAGTATAATTACTCTAAGACAATACAAAGTCTTAATATAAACATCAACATCCCAACAAATCACATCAGTAAAGCACAACAAGCTTGCTGAAAAAAAAATCCTCAATACTCATATAAACCTTTTATGCTTGAACCATCATTCTTAACTCCTCTCTCTCATGCTTCATATTCTTGATTCTCAACTAGAATATTCAAATCATTTGAAAAATATTGTGGAGATAAGGGGTGAGTTATCAACAACTCAGTAAGCAGAAAACATATACTAGAATGTAAACATGAGCATTTTCAGAAAGTTCAGTATGCAGAAACAACACATTTTATTTTTATATGCAGATCTCAGAAACGTGTTATCAGAAAATCAGAGCGACTTTTCAACCTTTTCATACTCAAAAATCAACTGTTCACATTTAAAGATACTTTTCATATTGAAAGACCACCACTTTCATATCCAAAAACAAATTGTTCACATTTAAAGACACTTTTCAAATTCAAAGACCATTTTCATATTCAAAAACCAATTGTTCACATTTAAAGATCCGTTTCATTTTCAAAAATGCTTTGGCATAACATAACTGAATATCTTCATCTTATTATATCATATCATATCATATACCATGTTTAACCCCCGTGGTAGGGTTGTGCTATCTCCGATGGCCAAACCAGGCAGTATCATATTGTGAAACTTCCCCTTTTTCAATCTCAGAACTCCGAGTGTGCACACAGGAAAGAACACATAAAAGATCACTTTGTTTCCAAAGTGGGTGCACTCATATCATATTGGTACCAACCATATTACGTGAACTAGTATCATCATATCAAAACTATATTCAGAATCAGAATCAAAACAGATAAGTATGCCAAATTTTTTTTTTTCATATCCATATCATATCAAAACATGTGCTAAATATATTCATATCATGCCCCATTTTATGTGCAATCATGGATAGATGCTCCAAATGAGGTTAAGGATCACATTCGGACCCATGTACTAGTGAGTTTATATATGAACGTAAATTTTTTTAGAGATGTTTTGATTTCATATTTTTGACACAATTCACTTCTTAGGATGAATTTGACCTCAATTTTGGCCATAGCGAGGATGTGAGAACTATGAATGAGTTGATGACTACATTATTTTGGCGTCACAAGGGATGAAATCATCACCACTTCAAGAAATTCGAGACATTGGAAGAGTTTGTTCAAACCCCTTTTCAGAAAATAAAGTTAGAAGATTGGAGGAAGTGTTGTGATCTCTTCACAAGTCCAGATTATCAGGCATTCTAAATTTATTCCCTATAACTTATTTACTTCTATATTAGTTCCATATATTATATTTAACATTGTAAATTTTTCATGCAGCACTTAGTTCTATTAATGTACAAAATAAAATGGCTTTGAAAATCCACCATTCCACCGGCTCAAGGTCATTCCAATGTCTTGCCTATACAATGATAATTAATAACTTATTAAAACTCACTCATTTTTATCATATTCTTTTATTAATTAAGTACCAACATTATTTTTTAAAATTACTAATGTGGCTTAGTTAGAAACGTGATGATCCTGAAAATATCTCTCTCACTCATGTCTATACTACTACTCACACTGATGAACACAGTAAGTGGGTTGATCCTGTTGCTAAAAATAATTATGTAAGTGAGGTTATTTTTTGTGAATAAATTACGCAAAATGTCAATTCAAATTATATTTGATTCCTTATTTCTTTTAATATGTTACATATTGTGTGTTTTCATTGTAATTGCAGGAAAAAATGATTGAGATCCAGTCAGCCGTTGAGGAATCCTCTCCTAGTGACATGGATATATTCACGCAAGTGCTCAGGTGCACGTTTGGTTTGGTAAGAGGTTTGAGATGTTCTTTCAAGCGTGTCGGTTCATCCTCCACGACCTCGACTTCAGAAGTTAATAATCTTACTAAAGATTTAGATGCAGCATGCCAAAAAATTGAGCAGATGAAGTCGAGATAGCAGAAGTTTGAGTCTCTCTTATCACGACTGTCTGATTTAGATACACGTTTGCCAGAGCGAGGAAGAGACCAGGAAAAGAGAATACGCATTGAAGTCCAAAAGCAAATACAGAAGGAGAGGCTAGTCCAAATGGAACGTGTTATGTCACTTCAGCAGGATCGTGGTGGGTGATGAAAGAAGAAGAAATGAATATATCATTATCATTATTAGAAACTTTTATTGTCTATTTTTGAAACTCTATAAGACATTATTAGTTGTTATATTTATGATATAATATGATACAATTTGTATGCTTTTTTATTTTATGAAATTATTATTTCAGATCAGAACGTTCGAATGTAAAGAACAAACGTTCGAACATGGCTTCACGTTCAAACCAACGTTCGAACATAATTCAACCGAATTAAAAAAAAAACATTTGAACATAAGTCACTCCGTTTGAACGTTTCCATGCAAAAATGAACTAAGTGTTCAAATGTTTAGAATAGATAAGTTCAAACGACAACCCAACATTCGAACGTTAAAAATTGTACGTTTGAGAGCTTCTCCATTAACATCTGAATGCTACATTCAAACATCTCCAAGCAAACGTTTGAACAATGTTACGTTTGAACGTAAATATTAATTGTGCAAAGCAAAAACAATGAATGTCTAATTTTTTCGAATGTTAATCAATCGGGTTAATGTTCGAATGTCGGTTTTTACATGCAAACGTTACTTTCTATAATAGATTTTAATTGTCACAAGAAAACATCACATTTGAAAGTATCATCTCATGGAAGACTTCCAACTATCATACAAAAAAATTTTGTGACCAAAAAGAATTTTGTGATGCCTTTTAGGTGACAATCATGGTGATGTTCTCAAACCGTTACAAAAAATTATTGTGATGGTTTGCTTTTTTTTTTTTTTTTGTGGCGATTTCGTCCATCACAAAAGCCAAAATTTGTAGTGCGTCAATGGGATTCCACATAATTACAAGTCTATATTTGTTTAATAAATTAGCTAGCATGCAATATATGTATGTGTGTGTGTGTGTGTGTGTGTGTTCTCATATATGGGTACGTTTGGCTCGGCTCATGACCTAGCTAATTTGCTTTCTCTAGTTTTGGTTTCTTGTCACAACAATAATGTACAGGAACCTGGCACCCTATTATATATCATTGTTTATAGAAACATTAATTCTCTATCTTCACTCACATGACAAACGTTGATAAGTAATTATGGATGCCTTGTTAAATATTTTAACATGAACATTAATAATTAGATTTTGATTTTCTATGATCCACAATAATAAGACAATGATAATTAAATATGTACCATTCTCCATCTATTTGATGAAGAAATTAATCTGACTATTAGAGAAAGATTCTCCTAACAACTTTGCCCCCTAAGTGTCTCCCGATGGCTAGAGGCACTCTAATGTTGTAGGTGAGAACCCCTAACCCCTCAGCACTATTTATAGACTTCTGGTCATCAATAAATCTAAGGATATTGTGTCCCATTGTGACTAAAAATAAGGTTGTTCTTATCCCACTGTGACTCATCACTTAAGAGATAACCATTGAGCTATCTTAAACCCATTAAGATATATATATATTAATAGAAATAAACATCTTCATTGGATATCAAATAATTATAGAAATTTATCAAGCCATAAGGCTTGAGAAAGATATGGATGTGTGGAACATAGAGTTTAAATAAAACTCTTACATTCTCTCACTTGGCCCATACGCTCATAATATTTTTCGTTCATGGATTTATTAATGAAAATTAACCATACTGCGCAAATTCATTTTCAGAAACTTTCATAACTCAAAATACATTATATGAGTTATGTAATATCAATGTCAAACTAGCTACTAATGCGAGTCATGGTGGTTCTCTGTTATATAATCAAAAAATTCCCTTCCATGTACCACAACTCCAGTAGCTTAATTTAACATGATCTTTAATTTGGATAATTAAAGCTAATACTGTAATGCCTTTGGGTTCCAATTCATGTATATTGTAGACATTATCTTGTCGTCATTCATCCACATCATTTGATGTAGATATAAAATAGAAAGACAAGAAAATAGAAACAAAACAACCATAATAGATATCATTATATGTCCAATTAGAATTCAAAAAAATCGACGAGCTCATTAACATGTTCACATCATAAGACTCATTCTATTAATATGTTCTTTAAACTGCTTCGCTACTAGACACTTTGTCAATGGGTTTGCTATCATAAGCATAGTACTAATATGTTCTATGGACACTGTTTGTTTCTGTACTTCCTCCTTAACGCTTAAGTATTTGAGCTCCATGTGTTTAAAACCTTTAGAATACCTATTGTTTTTGGAGAAAAATACTGCAGGGGAATTATTATAATAAATTCTCAGCAGCCTGGCAATAAAGACGACAACTCCATGTCCTGAGATAAAGTTCCTTAGCCATAAACCATCCACTGTGGCCTCAAAGCACGCCATAAACTCAACCTCCAATGTCGATGAAGCAATGATTATTTGCTTCATGCTTCAGCATGAGATCACTCCACCAGCCAACAGGAAAACATAACCTGAAGTAGATTTCATACTATTAGAGCAACTAGCAAAATCAGAGTCTGAGTATTCAGTTATCTCCAAACTGTCAGTTCTTCTCAAGGTAAACTAGTAATCCTTAGTTCCTTGCTAATATCGCAATACCCTTGTTGAGTCTGAACTTTCACTCAAAATAATAAGTAAAAAATTCAGAGCAGTTTTACCTGCAAGTATACAAGTGTTGTAGTACCTTACAGGATCGAATCCACAGGGATTGACTATTGTGATAAAGAGAACAAAATAAAAATAGATTATCAAAAGGAGCGTGCAATCAAAAAGAGGAGATTACAAAGATGAGAATTTTTAAAGTAACAAAATATAACTGAAATAATAGAATAAATTAATATAGAGAATGACTAAGGTTTCGAGGACCCGTCTAATAATTTAGAATATTATTTCCAATCAATTTAGCTCAGTTAGACTAGAATAATGATTCCGTCTAACTGGAAGATTTAACAATTAAGCCCAAGAAAACTAATCACCAAAGATTAAGTTTGAATAATTGATGGTATAAACATTTAAAAATCTATTTGATTACCACAGGGATTCTTCAAGCATCTAATGTATTCGGAAATCACAATGGATCAAGAAAAGTATATAGATAATCAAAGTTTCTAATAATAACACCAAAAATTCTTTCGATCACTAAAGATTAAGTTTGAACAATTTATGGTAGAAACATTCACAAGTCCAATTGATTACCACAAGGATTCTTCAAGCATCCAATGTATTCGGAAATCACAATAGATTAAGAAAAGTATATAGATAATCAAAGTTTCTAGTAATAATACCATTCAATTGATCAAACTCACAATATAAACTCTATTGTTGATCCAAAACAATATTTAAATCATTAGACTTCACTTCTAACGTTGAAAATGTAGACATGTAGTTTATAACTCTAAACTGAAATAATAATAAAAATAAAAAAAATAAAAAATAAAATAACACTTAAAATAATAATTCTACTCTACTCTACTCTACTCTACTCCTAATTACAAAAACTATAACTGTTTTATTTCTCTCCTAAAATCTGATTGTCTGTTTCGTTCGTTTCAAGCCCTTTTATAGGCTTCAAATAGCACTACAAATAAGTGTTGCTTAGCTGCCAAGTCCTGATGTTTCCCACTGCCGAAAGCTTCCCACATGCATGTGCCGTGCGCTTTTTTTTTTCTTTCTTTTCTTTTCATTGCTTTCGGCGTCACATGCATGTTGTTGCCTTAGTATTATTTTCTTTTCCTCTTGTTTGCCGCAATCAACATGCATGAGTTTTAAAAACCAAATTAATGCCAACAAATTCTTCTTGTCTTCCACTGAACTTTAGCTTTTATCTTTCTTTTTCTCAAACCGAAAAGCAACGCATGCTGCCACTTCCACTGATAGCCGAAAGCCCATAGTCGAAGGTTTATTTCCAGCTTTTTGGTTTCCACGTTTTCTGCATATGTGAGATTCTTGTTCCAGCGTGCGTGAATGACAACCAACCCAGTGAAACCAAGGTTTCTTCCACGTGGATCTGCTGCTGCTCTGTAGGCCATTATCTCTGGTTTGTTAAAAAGGAAAAATATGCTGCTGTGTGTTGCTTTGCCAACCGAAAGAATCTACTGCTCCACTTCCATGCCTCTTGTTTTATTTTATATTTCTACTAAGCTCTCTGTCAAACAAAAACTGCATGCATTATTGCTCCAGCTGGTCTCGTGTGAATGGAGAGCATCTGTCTCCAACAAGCCGTGTCTTCCACTGATTATTTCTTCCAGCCGACAGTAGGTATGATATGTTCCGTGAAAACCGAATGTGAGTTGCGACTTCTTCATGGTTTCGTGATAGTCTGTCCCACAGAGAAGCAAATGATCTTCCAGTAGCAAGTGGAGGAGATTGGAAACGGGGTACTGCGTAGCTCGGTGGTTTCGGCAAGTGGTTCGTCCAAGTGCAGCGTGGTGGCTTCGAAGGAGACTGGGCAGTCGAGGCAACGGCTCTTGGCCGTGTATGGAGGTGCTCATGCTGGAGTGGAGTTTGCGTGCACTATAGACGCTGGACGGAGGTTGAAGATGACGAAAACGACTTATCGTTTTCGCCTATTGACTAAACGACAAGTCGTTTAGCAGACAGGGCTTATAATTTCGATGGCAAAACGACACGTCGTTTATCCAGCAGCCGAATTCAAACTAATTACCAAACGACATGTCGTTTAGTCTGCACTGAAAAACAGAAATAAAATAAAATAAAATAAAATAAAATAAAATAAAATAGTTAAATAAAATAAAACATGCAGAATAAATAATAATAATTAAATAAACAAAAATAAAAATAAAAAAGAAAATAAATAATTTAATAAAGATAAAATCTAGACTAAAATATTAAAAGTGTGTTGTGTATGTAAAGAAACAATATCAAATTAAATCACAAGTATTAAAACCAAGCATAAATTATGCTATTAATCAATTTAAATCACAACTTGGATTTATTCCTTTTAACCATTTTCTTATCTAAAATCAATAATAAAATAGTAAAACAATTAAAAATGCATTGATTTTAACTATATAAACTATGCAATAATGCAGCTCAATCAACCCTCTTCTCTGCTTTTCAATGAGACATCCTTAGGTTACTTTGGTAGCGCCCAAGCATGCCGACTTCAAAGCTAATGTTTGGCCTTGTGTAAATCTAAGCATATATCAAGCTCCCCACAACCGAAGGATAGGGGATTTTTGCCATCTCTTTACGCTCCCACTCAGTTTTTGGACATTTTGATAGGTTAAACTGATCACCTTTTGATATCGAAGTATCTAGTGATGAACAACTTTCCATGCCAAATCCCTTAAGAAATATTTCTATGTAACTTTTATGAGACAATCCCAACAATCTTTTTTTTTTTTTTTATCTCAATTTTTTTTTATTTTGATCACAAAGGAAGCCTCACTCATATCTTTCATTTCAAAGTTCTTGGAGAGAAAACCCTTGGTTTCATAAAGTAGGCAGAGATCACTACTACCAAACAAGATATCATCAACATACAGGATCAAAATTATAAACTTGCTCCCATTGACCTTTAGATATATACATCGATCAACAATGTTTTGCTTAAATCCAAAAGTAGTAAAGGTATCATTAAACTTTAAGTACCATTGTCGGGAGGCTTGTTTAAGCCAATAGATCGATTTCTTTAGCCTACATACTAGGTGATCTTTACCCTTTTCTGAGTAGCCTTTTGGCTATTTCATGTCTCTTCATCCAAACTTCCATTTAAAAATTCCGTTTTCACATCCATCTGGTATAGCTCTAAATCATAATGAGCCACCAATGCCATAATAATCCTCAAAGAGTCATTTTTAGATACTAGAGAAAATGTCTCTTTGTAATCGATGCATTCTTTTTGAGTGAAACCCTTGGCAACAAGTCTGGCCTTATATCGTTCAACATTGCCTTTTGAATCGTGTTTGGTCTTAAAGACCCATTTACACCCGACTCTTTTACTCCCTTCAGACAATTCAACAAGACCCTAGACTTGATTTTGATCCATGGAATTCAACTCTTCTTTCATGGCATCTATTCATTTACTAGAATCACTTCCCTTTATGGCTTGTGAAAACATTAGTGGATCTTTACTTGTCCCAATGTCAAATTTAGATTCTTGGAGATACACAACATAGTCTGCCGAAATAGCTAGTCTCTAATCTCTCTGAGATCTATGTAAAACAACCTATTTTGGTGACTTCGAACTTGGTTCATCAGTGGTATTATCATTCTAAGATAGGTGATCATTTACTTATCTGAATGTATCATTGTGATGATCAATTAGAGGAACCATTATCTTTTCTGAGGATGTAGGTATAAGGACATCTACTCGTACTTTCTCAATGATCACTTCTCTAAGTTTAATTCTCCCACTGATCTTACCAAGTTCAATGAATTTGGCATTTCTTATTTCCACCATTCTTGGACTTTGATTAGGACAGTAAAACCTATACCATTTGGATCTCTCTGGGTACCCAATAAAGTACCCATTTACTGTTCTACGATCCAATTTCCTTTCATGTGGATTGTAAAGTCTCTCTTCAGCTGGGCAACCTTAAACATGCATGTACCTTAAACTTGGTGTCCTATCAGTCCATAACTCGAAAGGAGTTTTTGGAGTTGACTTACTAGGAACTCGGTTTAAGATATACATTGTTATTTTAATGGCTTCACCCCACGATGATTTGGGTAAGGTAGAATTACTTATCATACTTTTGAACATATCCAGTAAGGTCTGATTATGCCTTTTAGCAACACTGTTCTACTATGGCATCCTTGGCATCGTGTATTGTGCAACAATGCCATACTGTTCAAGAAGTTTGGCGAACGGGTCATGTTATGACCCGATTTGTCATACTTTCCTTAGTATTCTTCACCTCGATCGGACACGATAATTTTCACCTTCCTATCTAACTACCTTTCCACCTCTATGAGAAATATCTCAAGTACTGAGATAACTTGAGATTTCTCATGTGACGCCCCAACTCTCACGTACAAAAAGACCTTGAGAATTGTGACGTTAGGATGATGACACACCGTTCACGCATCCCAACGACAAGTGCCAAGTGTGTGTACAAGTAACAGTGTATAATAAAAATAAGCAGCGGATAATAAATAAGTCAACTAGTACTAGAATTTTAGTTTAATACAAATATCTAAATACACAGTGTTTTAAAACAAAAGCCAAAGTCTCAAATAAAAATAATACAAGGTTGAAAAAAACATAAACACGAGTGATCCCAAATCACTCCTCCGGTGGAGCCAAATTTTCAAGTTTGGCATCTGCATCATCATCAACAAAATCTGCAATACCATTAAATGGTACCACATGTAAGTTATAACCCAACCAATCCTGAAATAAAAACATATTTAATGCAACCAACCATGCATGCATATGATGTGCTATGCATGAAATCCAAAAAATATCATTTTCCCCTAAAATTGATATTTTTCCAACACACGCCAAAATCCCATTTGGCCCAAAACATTTTCATCACAACATTTCCACCATTTTCCCAGAAAATGGCCCAAAACAAAATATCCATCATTTTTCTAGAAAATGACTCACACAAATACCATATCCAGCACATGCTATTTTCCTATAAAACAACCATTTTTCATTTTTCCATTGATCCATATGCACCATGGTCTCCCCTAGGGACCATCCGCACGTCCTAGCTGCATAACGAGCGATGCCCAGTTCCGCAACTAGTGCGTTCGTGGCCAGGCATCCTCTAGCCCCTGCCAGCAGAAGGGCCACGGAGTCGGAACGTAACTCGTCCGATCCCATTGTCGCCTAGCGACAACTTAGGGACGTCACTCAGTATATTCCGCTCCCAAGTGACTAGAGGAGCTCCACTGAAATAATGCCTCATCTCGGCTTGGGGTCGTGATAAACACGCACCCAAAAATTCATTCCACACATCAAAATCTAGTTTTCAAAATATCCACATGAACATGAATGCAATTACACAACAACTCAGTTTTCAATTTACAAACATGAACATGCGTGCAATATACAATGAACCAGACATAACCTCAATATCCAACAACCAACCAAATCACAATATAACCAACACACAAATATTCCGTTCTCAAATCCATCCGACCCCTGTACTCCTCGGACTCAGTCCGGAATAACCAACTAGAATACAGTAAAATGAGTTAGTGCAAAAATATATTTAAATCTCGAAAGATGTTTGGAAAAATACTTACCGCACTATATATTAATTTTTGGAGGATCAATGATGAACTAGAAGCTCCAAAACAACAACTCCACAGTGTAAAAATACACTGGCCGTGGGTCTCAAAAATTCACTTTTGAATGGGGTCAAACCAAGACTCGAAATTGATAGGGTAGGGCCTAGAAAGGTCGGTGAAGCTAATGGTGGTGGCCTTTGGTCGTGGGTGGCGGCGGAATGGGCAGTTTAAGGCCAAAAAGCCCAAATCAGAAATGTGGTTAATGCGGCTTCACCGGTGATAGATTGGAGCTGGGGTTGGGTCCTATGGGTTGCTGGGAAGTAGAGGAAGAAGTAGTGAAAAGATTGTGACCGGACGGCGACGCAGCGACACAAGGAACCCCGTAGCTTTGGACGGAAAGTGGGGGCAAACAGTGGCACTAGCCGGCTTGAGATTGGAGGGGGATGGTCGCTGGCAGCTGGGGAACCGATTGGGCCAGGCGGTGAGGACCACGGAGGCTCGCGGTGGTGGCTGGGAGGAGATCACCGAATCGCATGGGGAGAGAGAGAGAGACAAAAGAGAAAGGGTCGAGCGGTAAAGGGCCGAGAGAAATAGAGAGAAGAAAAAAAGAAAGAAAAGAAAAGAAGAGAAAATGGAAAGATGAAGAAAAGAAACGAGGTCCAATCCTCACATCTTGGGGTCCCAAAATGATCCAACGAAAAGGATTTTAAAACAATAATAGATTTAAAACCCATAAACAAACCAATTTAAATTAAAGATCACTTTAAATGCAAAATAGTAAATAATACTAAGAAAGCACATTAAAAAATAATTTTCACAACTTAAAATATTATAAAATAATATAATAAAACCTCCAAAATTTTAAAACAAGAGAATCAAATTTTAAATTAATTAAAATAATCTTTCATTAAAAATATACTAAAATATGGGGTGTTACATCTCATGTAGTAGATAGATATATCCAAATCGTGAAAAATCATCTATGAAGGTGATAAAATATTTTTCTCCACCAAAACATTCAGTTGATAATGGTCCCCATATATCTGTGTGATTTATTTCAAGAAGTTCTTTACTTCTTATGGCACCTTTCTTAGTATGTTTGGTTTGCTTTCCTTTAATGCAATCCACATACACTTCAAGATTAGTAAAATAAAGATGCAGAAGAATCCATTCTTTTACTAATCTCTGTAACCTTTTTTTGGAGATGTGCACCAATCTTTTATGCCACAAGTCATAATAATTTTCATTTATCATGTTTCATTTAGTTCCAATACATGTTTCATGGTGTTGGATATAGGTATTTTTAATAAATGTATTATCGAGGTAAAGTCAATAAAGGCCATCGAAAAAAAACCTAGAACCAATAGATGAATTATTTTTAAACAAATTGAAACTACCATTATGGAACAAAAAAGAATAACCATCAGTATCTAGTCTAGATAAGGAAATGAAATTACGCCTAACAGAAGGCACATATATTGTGTTATGAAGGTCTAAATAATGACCGGTACTCAAAACTAAACGAAAAGTTTCTATGGCTAAAACTTCAGTCTTATTCTCATTTTCCATAAAGATAAATCACTCACTGGGGTTTGGTGTTTGGCTTGTAAGGTATCCCTGCATGGTTATGGAAACATAGACATTAGCACCCGAATCTAGCAACCAATAGTTAGTGGGAACATTTACAAGGTTTGATTCAAAACATATAAAGGTAAGTGGCTTACCCTTCTTTTCAAACCAAGCCTTACGTTTCGGACACTCAACTTTCATGTGTCCATGCTTCCCACAAAAGTAGCATTTGTTACCGTTATGTTGAACCTGATTAACTTGCCCAGGCTAACTTCCTTTCGGTGGTCCAATTCATTTCATTTTGCCATAATGGTGTTTTTTCTTTCTAACTTCTTGAGTCACAAAATTAGCAGAGTAATGTCCTTATTGTTTCAATATCGCTTCCTCCTGAACAACCATACTTGCCAAGACATTCACATTCCATTTATCTTTATTAGAATTATAATGCATTTGGAATGGACCATACTGAGGTGGCAATGAGTTCAGAATAAACTGAACAATGAAGGACTCTTCTACTTTCATTCCCAAGGTTTGTAATCTAGCAGCAATATTTGTCATTTCAAGGATATGCTCCTGCATTCCTTTAGCACCATCATATTTCATTGTGGTAAGTCTAGCCATAAGTGTTTCTGCTAAAAATGTATCTGCAGACTGAAACCTCTCCTTAGCATTTTTCAAAAAAATTTGGGCATGCTTAGTACTAGGAAGTGAATGTTTTATATTTTCGGCTATAGTCATTTTTATGCACAATAGACTCAGCCTGTTTGATCGCTCCCACTATTTAGATGACTCTCTTTCATCTCTGTTAATACTCTTAGTGATGAGTGGTAGTTTTGGACTCGTAAGTGATGAGTCCAAGTCAAGGACTCCTAAGGTGAACTTGACTCGCTCAACCCACTCTAAAAAATTAGAGTCATTCAAAACAGGAACAAATAAAGTCTATGAGTGAAGTGATGTAGGTACGTTTACTGCAAGAAACTTTTGTCACATAATGCTTTGAGTTAGACACTTACAAACAATAATCATAATTTAAACAATTATGGATGAACTAGTAATGTCATCAAGACCCTCTTTTAGGAGTAGATCTTGATACACAAAACATTCTCACCAGTATTAAATTATGTGGATGAGCTAGTTGTATCATCATAATTGTCCTTTAGGAGTAAACTTTGACACACAAAGTGTTCCCTCCAACCTTACTTTTGATGAATGAACTAGTAGTATCATCAAGACCCTCATTTGGGAGTAGGTTTTGATACACAAAGTGTTCACTCTATCATATCCACCTTACTATGGGGTTTAATGATTTGTCACCAAAATTAAGAAAATCTGGTATCTTTAGGAAACCAATCTTTTCTTAAATTTTGATGTAAATCATTTACCCTATATTGGATAAACAAATTTACATGGCATAATAATAGAGCCAAAATAAAAAATTCATACATGTATTTAATAATAATAACATGGACATAAAATTTTAATATATGTATATACCAATAATAACATGTATAGAAAATTTAATAAAATTTAATACATGTATTTAACAATAATAACATGCATATAAAGAAAAATAAAATTTCACATTTTTTTAATAAATAAATAATATTAAAATAATAATAATATTTTATTTTATAATCTAGCCAGTCTAGGTCTGGACAAGACCGGTTTAGTAATCCGGGCCAAAACCTGGTTAAAAAAAAAAAACAGGGTTTGGGTTGGGCCACAACAGTGTAAGTCTCTCGTGCTGGGCCAGAGCCCACGGCCCAAGGCCCTTAGTCTTTGAGAAGGAAGCCCTAGAGGTTTTCTTTTCTTCTTCCCCTAACACACAATGCCGCACCTCGATTTCTTTTCTTATTCCCTCAATACACAGTGCTACACCTCATGTAAAACCTCTTTTGGTTTGGTGCAACGGTAGACGTTGTCAATGAGAAAAAGACAGCATGGTATCCCCAGCCTCCTCCCGCCGCTGATGTCCACCTCTATTCACGGTTGTCCCCCACCCTTCTTTTTTTTTTTACAAAACCAATCGCCACAGCCACTGGGCTTTAAAGCCCCTTGCACCACTGTTACAGAGGTATCGGCGAGGAGGTTCTCAGCCTCCTCGTGGCGCTGACCTCCCTTTCAGTCGATAATTGGAACCTTAAATAGGCTGGGGCGGCATCCATTCGGGACTTCACAGTCCCACTGTGCTACCCGGTCACCTCCTTTACATTGCCGGCATGTTAGGCCACCGACCACCATACACAATGCTTTGCCCCACACCTAGCAGCTACCCAACGACTCACTGTTACAAGGCTGTTTACACAAAACCCCTCAACTTCCATACAACACAGCACTCGGCGACTCATGGTTTCTCAACACGCAATAACAACATACAGAGACAAGTGAAAATAAAACCCAAGCAAGGAGATGCATCAATATGTCAGGGAGTTTGTCTTTCTCCACGGATTCAAAACAGCAAAAGTAAAATTCAACACATATACATAATATTACTTTGTGGGTTCTCGTGTAAATCAACCACATGGTGGATTTTTTGAAACAACAACATAAAATTATGTGTCAAATCAAAAGGATAATATTTTCAATCTATGAAATCATAGATATATGCAAATATATATTCACTGCATATTTTACCGAGATCATAAAAAATCTATAACTTGGCGCTCTGATACCACATGTTAAATATTTTAACATGAACATTAATAATGGGATATTTGATTTTCTATGATCCACAATAATAAAACAATGATAATTAAATATGTACCTTTCTCTATTTGTTTGATAAAGAAATTAATCTAACTATGAGAAAATGATCACCTTAACAACTTTACCTCTTAAGTGTCTCTCTTGGTTAGAGGCACTCTAATGTTGTAGGTGAGAACCTTTAACCCCTCAGTACTCTTTATAGACTTCTAGCTATCAATAAATTTAAGGAGTTTGTGTCCCATTGTGATTAGAAATAGGGTTGTTCTTATACTCATCATTATGAGATAACAATTGAGCTACCTTAATTAATCCATTAGGATATGGGTGTGAATGACATAGAGTTTAAATAAAACTCTTATATGCCTATCTAGTATCTTTGGGTTAACGGAGGACCACCGGGGAGAGAGATATATTACATGAACAAACAGATAGAATAATATTAATGGGTCAGCTGAAAGATATTATACTAGAAAATATTATATATCCTAGTACTGCATGCGGTGAGTGGCCATAAACTTTACGGCCTGGCCAAAAGCTTACATACCAAAGCAATGCTCTATTTAACACATGATAAATATTATCTCCTTTTCTACCTGTTTAAGGTTTCTCCTAGCTGGTCCAAGGCATCATGAATTGGCAGGCATCATGAATTATGTATGGGTCGGCCTGTACTGCATGCATGGCCTCATCGTTTTATAGCGCTGAACTTGGAAAAACTTCAATTCTAGTACCACTGCTTTACATTAATTAGAACCTGTACGTCTGTGATCACAAAAGGCTGTGCGTATAACACTGTATTTACCAGAATCCAGTCACTAGTGGCTCTGTATCGATGCAAAAAGCAGGGAAGGAATGGGTCTAGAGGATATAGAGCTGTTTGCGGTGTGTAAAAAGATATAATGGCATATATATGGCCACTCACCTTCATATTCCCTAACCTCATTTAATGTAGCCCCTATGCCGTCTAGGTTCACTCATGACTACGTACAGTACTATCATCCCTCTTTTTTATTTCACTTCTTTTTTTTTTCGATTAAAGCTACATAAGCTACGTACCTTTTATCGTTTCCCTAGTTAGGTTAAGAGAGAACTCAGGGGAGAGAGAAAATGGGGAATGAGAGAGAGAGGGATTCTTCTGTGTTTTTACTTTATCCTCGCATGCGAGACGCGAGACAACGCACACGAAACAACACGAAAGACAAGAAAAACACTGTTTATTACTGTAGCAGCTCGATAGCCGCTATATAATAGAGACAGATATTAAAGACCGAATGAAAGAGGGAAATGAGAAACGATTTGATGCGCATGCACTACTTCTCTTGCTATAAATTATTGAGTGAGTGCCCCCAACCTTACGTACTCACCAAACAAAACAAATGGAAAGTGGCAGAACAACATGATCAAATGTCCCCGAGAGTTCCCTTGACCACTTCATTGGGGACGTACCCGGACGTCTGTCTTTGAATGAAATGGTCATCCAGCTGCTCTCTACTGAAGTGTTTGGGGGAACTCTTGATGGCATTTGATTAGCACTTAGCAAAACAAGGTGGGCATGCATGCAGTACCTTCTTGTATACATTATTGTCAGTACTAAGGGCAAGGTTAGGGATGGCCGCGCGTATATTATAATAATACGCTTCCCTCTTGATCGAAATCATACCATTCACTTCAAAGTACAAGCTAGGGGTTTGCGTTGAAGGCGTTGCAATATCTCTCTTTTTTAAAAAAAAAAAATTTGTTTCATACCCTCGTGCTATTATTACTGCATTTTTAATTTATTTCGTAACTCAAACTATCAAAACTAGCTAGAAATTGACATCCCAAAATTAGTAAATTAGTTTAGTAATATACAAAAATAAATTCATAAATTGATATGTTTTTATATATATGATCATATCTTAGATTGTACAGTTGTTTTTACTATAAAATATATCTGACGTATTACTTAAACTTAAGTCAGTTTGTAAGTTTATTTTTATTAATTTTTTTTGTAAATGTAACACTTCTCATTTTTATATAGTTGATTAAGACACGACATGAGTTGAGATCAATGAAAAATTGGACATGCATGCAAAACAATTTTCATGGTCATCTATTAACTATGACTTAAGCAAGAGTTAAGGGTTGAAGACATCGGTTTCCTTTGTGGTAAATGCATGTTCTATTACTAAAGTTGATTTTCCAATTTGATATGGGTATGATCCTCACGTTACATATAGGGTAAACATGAGGTGGCTTAATTGTAATTGCCGCGGGAATAATATTATTAGTGTTGTTGTGAACGGATGGATGACATTACCCTTATTTTATATAATCGGTACTAATGTTGTTTTGAGTTGGGATAAAACTGTGTTGGACTGATCCGTCTATTAATTGTGCCTTCAAGCTCAGTGACATGATTTTCCCTCGACATCTTCCTCTTCAGAGAAGTCTGCTAGCTTTCTTTCTCAGATTCTCCTCATCTCCTTTTTCTTTTCATTCAAAGGCCTAGCTATTTTATTTTCTTCAGCCAGTCTCATTTGTTTACACAGATAAGATGAAATGAAAGTTGGAATTAATTTAATAAAATATTGTTAGAATATAATTTTTTTAATATAATTTTTGTTTTGAGATTTAAAAAAATTGAACTGTTTATTGTATTTTGTGTGAGAATTTGAAAAAATTATAATGATTAGATGAGATGAGATAAGATGATTTATTAAAACAAAAACATCTTTAGGGTTTCTTGAGGCTTATTTTCATCTTATAACTTTGTTGTCTATGGCTATCTTACTTGCCGAGCTTAGGCCCGAGAAAGGAAGCTGCATGCCCTTCTCTTTTTATGCAAAAACAAGGGATCAAGGTCTTCCTTGGATTCTCCTTCCATGGTGCTGATTTCACTGCCAAAAAGGTCACCTTATCGTCAAGGGTACTGCAGCTCGGATCTAGCCAAATGGTCAGGTAAAGAGCTTGTTCTTGGCCGTATGATCTCACTTCCAAGAGAGACTCAAGGTTGGGTATGACATACAGGTAAGTGGAGTGCTACAACCACAAAAGGAATACACAAAAGTAATCACAGAATTTGACGTAGCTTCATTTGATCCATTTGATCTGTTTTAAAATAAAAGTAACTTTATAATCTGACAAACCACATCAAATCAAATTAGTTTATGAGATTATTTTTGTATAATCACTTTATAATTAGAATATTTCTCTTCGGGTAAACACGATTTCATTGAGTCTAGGTGCCTCAACTTGAAGGTAAGAGATCCCCTTGGCCTATACTCATGATAGACCATCTATATATAAAAGGTGTTTCTTCTTTATTTTCAAGTTTTATAAACTTGCAGGTTCTCTTTGGCACCAAAAAAAAATGTTTTTATTTGCGTGAATCTCGTTACTTTGGTGGGTACCATACGTACTGTATTCACCTTTTGTGAATTGCACATGTTTTCTCTTTGCATGTTAAAAGGTTGTGAATATGTACATTTGAAAATTAGAAAGACAAAGGTAAACTAGTGATGGCTGCAAGCAAGGTTGAAAATGAGGTGGAGAATCCATCTATCATTGAACTGTTGGCTTTACTAAGAGGCTTACAGTTGGTTGTCCACTTGGGTTTTTCAAAACTAATTGTTGAGAGTGATTCTATGCTGCTGGTTCAAGAACTAAAAAATGAACAAGGTTCTTTGTCAGCAGATGGTAACTTTATTAAGGAAGCAAAGACCTTGTTGCAACATTTTTAGGAGGTTGAAATCCAACATATGCATTGCATGGGGAATGAGGTAGCTCATAGATTAGCACGTTATGCTCAGAATGTTGATAATATTTCTATGTGGTGGAAGCATGTTCCTACTTTTGTTGATCATTCTCTTTGGATTGATCAAAACAATATGTTTTGAGGTTTATGAATGAATGAATGTATGGTTATAAAAAATAATAATAATAAGAAGAAGAAGAAAAAAATTAGAATGACAGATCTTTTCTTTTTTCCCATAAACGAGGACTGCACCTCCAATTTATTAAAAGAATCCTCACTTTTGGTGGAGGATGAACCATGCTTACAGGACCCATGCTAGCGTTTAAAACCACAAAATACAAGGGACACCACTAAATGACTCTGCATAAAATACAAGGGACACAACTAATAAAGCATGACGAGGGACACGACTTTTACTAACAGAAGCGCAAATAAGGGAGGTTGAGCTTATCCGTTTGGATGAGACCTCGGAGGTTCTAAGGCAATTGCATGAGATTGTTCCAAACTATATTATTACCTTGTGCACCGAGTTTCACGAAATAATCGGTTGGGGCATTTCCTTCGTGGAGAACATGCTAAATCGTGTGATCCTCTACTCTGAAAAATTTCAAAACTTCATCCTAATAGTCTTCTAGGTACCACACTCCACATTTGGCACCACAAATCCACTTGACTACCAATAATGAGTCGATTTCTACCTCCACTTTGTTAATCCCCTATTCTTGGCAGAGCTTAAGTCCTTGAAGAATTTCCCTTAATTCAGCAGCGTTGTTACTACCAACACCAAAGTCTACGGAGAAGGCAAATATTAAATTACCTTTGCCATCTTGAAGGAGACCTTTTGCCCCTGAAGCACCCAAACTGCTACTCCCATCTGTATTGAGCTTGAACTCCCCTGCTGAGGCTTTAACCACCTAACCACTTGTGCACGTTTATGCCTAACTTGGAGGACATCAATGTTCAGCCCCAACAACATTTATTTATCACCACCTACATGCTTTCAGAACCTGGAAGAGTCCTTCATTAACCTGGCGAACCAAAATCTAAATGCCTGCCACACTTCTTCTGTTGATTCCATATATTCATCCGTGTGTGCCCTGCATCTCCTTAGCCATAGTCTCCATGTAACAATTCAAGGAAGTACACCCCAGCTTACCCCTATTTGAGATGACCGAGAAGCCCACCGAAACCATAGTAACATGTTTTCCTTCCACGTTATATCCTCCTGAAAAGGAAAACCCAAGTGCTGAGTGCATCTCTTCCATATTTGTTGTTGGGCAAACTCACCTGCATAAAGTACGTGGTTAATATCCTCATATCCTCCTGCACGACAACAGTTACATTATGAAATCACTGGGATCCCAATGCTCCTTAGTCTATCATCCACACTATGGCTGTTGTTCCACGCTTTCCATGCCAAACCCACGTCGACCATGGTGTTTCGGGGGACTTCACACGCAGGCACTCCCAAGCCTTTCGAGCCAAGAACTTACCATCTTTGGATGGGGTCCTTATGAGTAAGTCACACCCCAGTCGAGGATCTCCCAAGGTATCAAGTATCTCTACCATTTTTTTCGCCCCTACCAAACTCTCTATAAGCTGCACATCCCATACATTATCTATTTTACACTCACATATCTTGAGCCCAGAGGATGCAGTTATTTCTAGTTCATCAGTCAGAGGTCCTTCTCTCATACAAGAGTCCAACCAAAAATTTATTTCACCCTCACGTACTTTCCAACGAGCTTGTTCCAAGACATAGGGTACTTGCTTCATCACCATTCTCCAAAAGCGGGTTCCTTTTGAGTTCTCTACAAGGGATAGATGGTCCCTCACATATTTCTCCCAGAAGAAATGAGCCCATAGGGAGCCTTCTGTGATGATATCCATGTGACACCCTAACTCCCACGTACAAAAAAAATCTCAGGAATCGTGACGTCAGGATAATGACAACACGGGTCACGCATCCCAACGATAAGTGCCAAGTGTGTGTACAAGCAACCGTGTACAGTAAAAATAAGCAGCAGATAATATAAATAAGTCAACTAAGTACCAGAATTTGTTTAATACAAACATGAGTAATACAAAGCATTTTAAAACAAAAACTAATGTCCCATAAAAGTAATACAAGGCTTAAAATACAAATACAAGTGATCTCAGATCATTCCTCCAGCGGAGCCAAATCCTCAGGCTCAGCATCTGCATCAACAACATCAAAATCTGTGATACCATTAAATGGTACCGCAGGTAAGTTATAATCCAAACAACCCCGAGATAAAAACACATTAATGCAATCAACCATGCATGCATATGATGTAATATGCATGAAATCCAAAAATATCATTTTCCCCGAAAATGAATATATTCCAATACACGCCAAATCCCATTTGGCCCAAAACATTTCCATCAAAATATTTTCCACCATTTTCCTGAAAATGGCCCAAAACATTAATCCATCATTTTCTCAGAAAATGACTCACACCAAATCCATTATCCAACACACGTCATTTTTTCAGAAAATAGCCTATTATCCATTTTATCCGTATGCACCATGATCTCCCCTAGGGACTATCTGTACACCCTGGTTTCATAACGAGCGATGCCCAATTCCGCACCCAGTGCGTTCATGGCCAAGCATCCTCTAGGCCCCTCCAGTAGAGGGTCCACGGAGTCGGCACGAGAGATTTACCATCCCGTCCGATCTCGTTGTTGCTCGGCGACAACCCAGGGGATGTCACTCAATATATTCCGCTCCCGAGTGACCAGATGAGCTCCATTGAAATAATACCCTATCTCGGTTTGGGGTCGTGATACACACGCACCAAAAAATTCTTTCTGCACATGAAAACCCAGTTTTCAAATATCTACATGAACATGAATGCAATTACCCGAAAACCCAGTCTTCATTTACAAACATGAACATGCGTGCACATGCAATGTACCAGACACAACATCAATTTCCAACAACCAACCAATTCCAATATAACTAATCACACAAACAATTTCATCCTCCAATCCATCCGACCTCCATACTCCTCGGACTCAGTCTGGCACAACCAACCAAACACAGTAAAATGTGTTAGTGCAAAAATATATTTAAATCTCAAAAAATGTTTGGAAAAATACTTACAGCGCTATGATATAATTTTTGGAGGATCACGAATGAGCTAGAAGCGGCAAAATAACAACTGAGTAGTGCAAAATGCACTGTGGCCATGGGTCTCAAAAATTCACTTTTGAATGGGGACAAACTAAGACTCGAGATTGCAAAGGTAGGGCCAAGAGATGTCGGTGAAGCTAATGGAAGTGGTGGCTGGCCGTGGGTGGCGGCGTAGGTGGCGATTTAAGGCCATAATGTACAAATCAAAGATGTAGGTAATGGGGCTTCACCGGTGACGGATCGGAGCTGGGGTTGGGTCCATTAGGTAGTTGGGAGGTCAAGGAAGATGTGGTGAAGAAATTGTGGCCGGTGGTGGTGCGACGACAGCACTGGAACGAATGGAACACCGCGGCTTTAGGCAGTGCGTGCGGGTCGACGGTAGTACGAGGCGGCCTAAAATCGATAGGGTGTGGTCGCCGGCTGGAGGGGAAGAGGGTGGGGTGGGCGGTGGGGCCACAGATGGCAAGCGGTGGTGCAGAGGGAGGGAGAAGAATTCGGACAGTAGAGAGGGAAGGTCTATCGCATGGGAAGGAGAAGGAGAAAATGGAGGAAAAAGAAAAGAAAGAAAAGAAAAAGAGAAAGAAGAAAGGAGGAAAAGAAAATTGAAGGGAAAGAAATGAGGTCCAATCCTCACAACTTGGGTCACAAAAAGGATCAAACGAAAAGAATTTCAAAATAGTAAATAAAATAAAATAATTCAAACGTAGTGAAAAGTTTAAATAAAACAATAATAATTTTCAAACACATAAACAAACTAATTTAAATGCAAAACAATAATTAATATTAAGAAAACATATCTAAAATAATTTTTTTACAACTTGAAAATATTATAAAATAATATATCAAAACTCTCGTAATTTTAAAACAAGAAAATTAATATTTAAATTAATTAAAATAATCATTTAATTAAAATATACTAAAATACAGGATGTTACAATCTAGGCAAATCTCATATGTAAGGATTTTTATATCTCCTCTAAGTCCCGTATTCCTAAACCCCCTTCGGACACTGGCTTACAAATTTTATTCCATGCATACCATTTCTTTTTTGGTGATCCATCCCTTTCACCCCAAAAGAAGGTACTAAGTATGCGATTAATGATGATAAAAACTAACTTAGGCACCTGTAAAACATAAAGGAGATGTATTGGCATACTTGTTAAAACATGCTTTAGGAGGATTAGTTTCCCTCCTACAGCGAGGAGTCTCGTCTTCCAGCCACTAGCTTTATCTTGGATCTTGTGAATTAATTCTTCCAAGTGCCGACTAGTAAGCTTGCCATTTACAATAGTCACCCCTAAGTATTTTAACAGATGCCTTCTCAAAAACCCGTTAGATTAATGACTTCTTTTCTTCTAGTTGATGTAATATGCTTGGAGAAGAGAATAGCCGACTTCTCCTTATTCACTTGCTGCCCTGACTAGGTTTCATACACTCTCAGCACTTTAGTCAATACTTTGATAGATCTTTTTGCTCCATTTGTGAAAATTACTAAGTCATCTGCATATAACAAATGGGAGACAGGTGGCATACTTCTAGCTTGGGAGAAACCTATAATAGTTCCTTGCTCATATTTTCTATTTAACAACCTCGTAAACACTTCCTCCATCAATATGAATAAATATGGCGAAAGGGGATCTCCTTGTTGAAGTCCTCTCTCCCCCTTAAAGAAACCTTTAACAGTTCCATTAAGGAGGATGGAATACCACGGTGACATGATACATGTCTTGATCAGCCCACAAACCTCTTCCGAAAAGCCAAAGGAAGCCAGAACATGTAGCAAGAAATTCCAATTCACTCAGTCATATGCTTTGGACATGTCCACCTTTAGCATCACATTTACCCCGTTCTTTTTCTCATGGATTGATGGGCCATCTCCTGGGTCAAGTTGATGTTTTCAAAGATACTCCTGTAGGGAATGAAGGCCCCTTGTTTTGGGGATATCAACCAGTAAATGAGTAATCCTTGCTACAACTATTTTTGAGCATATTTTATAGATCACGGAACATATGCTTATAAGCCTAAATTTATCAAACCTAGTAGGCTACTATATTTTGGGGATTAGAGCCACATAAGTCGCCGTATAATACCATGGGAGTTACTTTTCTTCAAAGAATTCTTTTACAGTGTTCAACAAATCACCTTGAATAAATTCCCAGCAATTTCTGAAAAATCCGGAACCAAAGTCATTTGGCCCCGGACTACTCTCCACCGAAATGCTGAAGTGCCAACCAAATTTCTTCTACTGAGGGCTTTTTAAGATCTCATTATTTTCTGCTTCCCCTCACAACTATAATCGAACTCAAGTCTGGTAACTCCCCCTCACAGCTTTGACCCAACAACTCTTGGAAGTATTTCACTGCTCCCTCATGAACTGCTTCAGGAGATTCAAATGAAGTGCCATCAGCTTTGAGCATTTGGTTAACTTGATTTACTGCCTTCCCTTCAGCACTAGGTAAAAGAACTGAGTGTTATTATCCCTTTCTCTTAGCCATTTGACTTTGGCCTTCTGTACAAGCATGGACTCCTCTCTATTCTTCCATATATCCAGCTCAATTTTAGAGACGAGCAGATCCTGTTCCACCATTTCATCATATCCTTCCTGTAGGTGAGTATCTAGAGCTTCAATCCTTTGTTCTAGCTCTCGGATCATTATTTCCACATGGCCAAAGTTTTCCTTGTTCCATGTTTTGAGAACGTGTTTCACATTTGTTGGAAGTGAAATGGAGATGGCCCATACCTTTGGAAATTCTGAGCACAAGAAACTATCATTGGCAAGGGATCCAAAGTATTGCGTCCCGAATAAATCAACGAAGTTAAAGGGAGAAATTCTAATAACTTTGTGTTGATAAATCCTCTGTCTAGCCTAGCCCAACTCCTTGCTAATCCCTCTTGCCCGTTGCACCAAGTTAGCCTTTTTCCTTGGGAATTAATTTCGAGTAGTCCACACCCATTGATCCAGTTGTTAAACTCCTCCATCGCTATCAAAGGGCAAGGGCACCCCCCTTCGTTCTTCATTAGTTCTTATAATATTGAAATCCCCTACGATCATCCAAGGTAAGTTTGTCTACACCTCCTCTTCTAAGTCCCTCCATAGCTGTCTCCGTAGACTGTACTTACATTTGGCATATACAAATGTGATTAGAGACACCGTGATCCCCTCCAACATTTTCACTGTAATAAATTGATCACTCATACCAACAACACTTACTTTTACACTCTTATCCCACAACAGCCAAAGTTTCCCAGCGTCCACCCATTCTCCATCCATAAATATTTCATAAGGTTATCTTCCTCTCATTTACAAATGTCTTTGCTAGCGCTACTACTTTAGGATTAAATTTTTTAACTAGCTTCTTCAACCTTCCCCTTGATGTTTCCAAACCTCTGATATTCCAGTACAATATTGGCCCTATCATAAAATTAGTTTTGAAGGGCGGGTAATGACCCGCTTTGTGCTTCTTGTAGAGCTTGGACCATCTATTCCATCTCTACTCTTAACTCCACTAGTTCCTCCCTCAGACAGGTAGTCTTTATCTTTTCCTACTTTGTCATTTAATTCACCCTCTTCTTGATCAGACAGAAATTGACTCCCATCCTCTATTTTGCCCACTTGTTTCTCTTGTCCCCATTCATCCAAAGGTATGTCTTCAATTAATACAACATCCTCCTCCCTACACACCTCACCAAACATCTGTTTCAAGCTGTCTAAAACAATTTTCTGTGACTCCATTAGTGCATCTCCCTTGTATATTGGGGAATTCATATTGTCCATTAGAGACCCTTGCTCCTGTCTAGCCCACTCTTGACCACCTTGCACGTCTCTATCACCCTGCTCTCCTTGTTTTTTCTTATCTTCCCACTGCCCCTCTTCTTGTTCGGTCTCCATAGCATTCTCCTCTCCAGCCCAAGCAGGTGCTTCCACTTCTTCCATTGTCCTAGGTTTTGTTCCATTTCTTCCCCCCATGTTTGTGTTCCCTTTTGACTACACAGTTCTCCTTAGCAGCCTTTTGTTTACCTGCTATTTCTGGTTCTCATTTATTTTTGCCTCTCCTACATGTCCGATGGTTGTGGCCCTACATTTTACATGATAAACAAAATGCCAACATTGTCTCAAACACCACCTCTTGTTTAAAACCAGACCCCGATGCTCCAATCCAAAAGTAGTCTAGATGTTGTCGAGAGGCATCCATTTCCAGGCATACTCATGTGCCATCCATTCTTGTTGCACAACGAGTTGAGTTATCTGTCCGGATAAAATTACCTATCAATGCCATCAAGATCCTGAGAATAGAGTCATGGTAAAAATTTGGTGGTAATCCAGGGAGCATTACCCAGACTGGTACTATTGGAGATTCCTCATCTTTAGTATAACCCGGCATCCAGTGGAGCACTCTGTAAGGTACCCTGTTAATCTCACTTACCTCTTGGGAGAAAGCTTTGTTAAAGTCCTCCTCCGAGGTTAGACACACAAAAGCATTTCTGTTCTTACTCATGGAAGAGACTACCACAATACCCCCTAACCCCCATCTGTTACGTATAAATGTTCTTATGGCATCAAGAGTTGGCCTCTACTTGATGAACTTCAAAACCAGAGAGAACATGAAGGGTGATGCCAATGCTGTCATTTCATCCTTTGAAAACAAGAAACATACTTGACCGTCTATGATTTTTGGGGGCCTCATCGGGAGGTTGACTTCCGGCAACGACTGTGGGACGGCCATGACCAGGTCAGCAAAGGACCTGGCTTTGTTTGCTGGCATGGGACTGCCTGTCTTGGCCATGGCAATGGCCATGACGGCATGAGGTCCCTCAAACGAGGAGACCTAAAAATCTCACTTTTGTGATTTGCTTTGTCTTTTTCTCTCTCCTCAAGGCAAAAAAGAATGACAGATCATTCTAGTATGAATAATGCTAAACAGACAGGACGTGTGTATAGAATAGCAGTACCATTCTAATTTATGGGTGGTTTAATTTGTACTTTTGTAAAAGAAGAAAAAAATGATTTAAGTTCCAATTAGAAAATGCATACATAAAAATATTCCTAACTTGAGTTAAAATGTTGCAAAAGATGCAACTTGCTCTTGAAATAATTGTTGATGTGCAGTGATTGATTAGAAGCAAACTCTTGAAATTGTAAACTATTGTATCAGTAATCTCCTTGTATTAATATATATATATATATATATATATATATATATATATATTTAAGAGAAACTGTCATCATTCATTTATTAAGAAACTTATATCTTGGTTGTTGCTTTCGAATTTTGTAAGATATTATTGTTTTACAGTCATTTAGCATGTCAATTTTAAACATTTTGCGCCAAGAGTGCATGCATTTTGCTGGTGTAAATTTTTAGTAATGATTGTGTCATAATTAGAATACTTTTGGTCTTAATGGGAGTTCAATTACATCATTATGTAGAAACAGCCAGGGAGAATCAATCTTCATACAAACAGACTTCATCAATAGCACAAATCCAAATGTAGGGGAAGCAATGGCAGCTCTGATGGTAATACAAGAGGTAGTCAAAAGGAAGATTCCAAAAGTTATTAAAGAGGGAGACTCAAAGCAAGTCACACAAGCAATATCCATCTCATCAAGATCAGCAGATTGGACCATGCAACCCACCATTAGAGACATCAAATACTTACTTAGACACTTTGAAGAATGGCGGGTGCAAAAAATACACCGTTCTCAAAACTAGTGCGCGCACAACTTTGCGCAATGGGTAGCTTCCAATTTAACATATGGAAGCATACTCCAGAACTGGATCCCACCTAGCCTACTCAACTTTCATAGCAGAAAGGACCCCCTTCTATTGTCTATTGTATAATTAATACTCTGATCATGTACTTCTTCTCAGTTTGTTTATTAATATATTATTACTTGCCGAGAAAAAAAAAATACTTTTGGTCTCTCGCACTTAACCAAATATATATTAAATATTGTTCCAAGGTCAACTACTCTGCTATTTTGCAAAAATTGTTGTAAACAATATGGCTTATGTATACATCCACGGACGAGGCCGGGGGGGGGGGGGGCTCTTACCAAAAATTAAAAAATAATATATATATATATATATATAGTAAGTATAATCTTGTCTAATTTGTCTATTTTTTTTTTTTATATTTTTGTTCTTTTTCTTGTCCACGACTCAAAACTAGCATGGTCAATATTTTTAAATGACCAGTCTTAAGGGGTACCTTTCAAATTTTCAATAATTTTTTAATAAATCTTTCTTATATATCATCGAATTAGAATTTGATCTCATTTAAAATTTTATGATAAATACATTTTGTTGTCATTATTTTTTTTAAAGAAATTAAATTAGAATATAATATTCACATGCAATTACATTACCTAAAAACTTTTAAATATATAACATTACTGCTATAAATTATTAAGCAAAATACAAAATTTAGTTTATGGTTTACATATATTATCTCTTTTTTATAATTCCTATATAGATTGTTTCCATAATTCAAATTCTTCTCTTAATTGCAACATATGAAAAACTTAGATGTAAAATTACCGGTATCCATTGAAGAATGCAAGTTTGAAATTTATATTTTTCTTTCTTGCTTTTTATTTGGTTTTTCTTCTTCTTCTTCTTCTTCTTCTTTTTTTTTTTTTTTTTTTTTTTTTTTTTTTTTTTATCAATTTGTTAAAGGTGTTCCTAAAAATTTTCAATTCAACTATTTATTATAGGCCTAAATGTATCTGCCCCTCCAAACTTATAATCCTAATTCGTCCCTGTATACATCAGAGTGAATTTGTAGTAAACGATATGGCTGCTAGCCTACAAAGGCCACGCCTTGAAAATTGGTAATTAGTCTTTGCAAACTACTTTATTAACTCATGAAAAATTAAGTAAATTTGCTTGGTCTAAAATGAAATAAAATTTTCCAAGGAAACAATAAGTCTGTTTTTGCTTCCAACATGATTATATATAATTAACTATAAATACGAACAAAGTTTGGGATAATTTCATGTTAATCTTGTAGATCATAAATGGGCTTTTGATAACAGTGCATTTCATTTGTAGGATATATTATTGGAGCACAATATATGAAGAAAATTCTCACTTTGATTTAGAAATTGTCACTATGATGCAAACAATGGCATGCATAGCACCGACTAATACTTAAACATATGTATTTTTCATATATATACAAAATCTCTTAATGGTGCCTCATTACGTGTAACTGTTTTTTTTTCCTCCATGTACTAATTTATTTTGGTGTATTTGATTTAAAATCAGGGATGATCCGATCCTGTGGTAGGTCGATCACTATATATGCCAAGGTGACAGTTCTTGTCCACCAACTTAAGGGAAGTAGCTTGAGGTTTTCACACTTTGAAAACTAGCTCTGTTATCTCAGCTAATTGTTTGCATGTGGTGGGTCAAGCATTACTATTGCAGGTTGGGCTTTCGAAGCTTATTATTGGAATCATCAGATGATTTGAGAAGTGCAGGCACAAACGCTCGGAAGGCATGCATTAGATTCCTTAGGCATTGGTGACTTTATCCGGCAACATCAAAAAATGGCTTCAAGCGGGCGTGACTCCCCCTAACTTTTCTTAGAGTTTGATAAAATATATAAATAAAGTGTAGGAATTTCAGGACTTCAAACTTCAAAGTTGCTATTCAAGACCAAAACGGAACTTGTCACTACACTGCACCCTTGCTAATCTTGGTTCCCAACAGAAACTTTTTTTTTTTTTCCTTAACCGAGGAAGCCTCTTTATTAAAAAAGATCCTCACTTTTGGCAGAGAAATACCATTACAAACCATTGACCAAGCCAAAACATGCCCAAAACCAATAAATAACAACCCAACCTATGAAAAAAAAAACTCAAAATCTAAGATATGGCAAACCCAACTTGTCCATTCTCAACAAACCTTTGATCACCTCTCTTGGCACCTCCCTTACGCAATCCCACGAACAGGTGGTCCCATTTGCGCCCAACCGTGCTAAGTGGTCCACCAAACTATTCCCTTAATGATAAATATGAAGCGCACAAAAAACCATCTGAGAAAGAAGCGCCGTGATTTTATCCCAATAGTCCTCCAAGTACCAAAGATTGCAACAAGTTCCTCTAATCCAATTGACCACAATCATTGAATCCAATTCCAGCACTATCGATTAAAACCCAACCTTTGCGCCTGTCTAAGACCATACGAAAGACCCAGCACCTCAGCAAAATTATTAGTACCATGCCCCAACAAAACAGCATAGGCATTAAGCAAGCTACCCTCCTAATTTCCAAGAACTCCACCTACACCAACGTTACCAGGATTACCAAGACCACAACCATCCGAATCGAGTTTGATCCATCCTAATTCCAGCCTCTTCCAAAATACTAATTTAAGCACTTTTCTTTTAGTCGGTTTGATAGGCACTTGCACCTCCAATAAAATAGCTATATCTCTTGAAGAAAGTCCCTTTCCTACACTAACTTTCTCCCCAATCCGCGAAACCCAGTAAAGAATCGATCTCCATACTGTATCAACAGAGTCAGCTTGACCAGCCATACGAGCTCTACATCTCCGCAACCAAAGACATCAAGTAATAATTTCCAGCAACAAACCAAAAACCTGACCTGATTGTGAAGACTGAGAAGCTCTGGAAAACCACAACTCAACCAGATCAGACCAACTTCTTCCATCCACAAGCAGCAACCCCACAATTCTAAAACACATTCTCCATATTTCTTTAGCAACCTCTCCTTTAGCTAATACATGATCCATTGAATCTATAGCTCCCAATAAACAACAATCACATTTAGAAGTTAGAGGAATGCCAATTGATTTAATTTTCTCATCCACACTTAGACCATTAAACATTGCTTTCCACCAAGTCACTGACATATTTTTTGGCAAACAAGAGTGCCAAAACCAAACCGACCATCTATGTGGCGATGCACATACATGGATACAATCTCAAGCACTCTTCGATGAAAATTTTCCATCCCCTGTCCATCCTCATTACCTCATCTATTCTATTCACTCCAACCATACGTTGAAGAGACTCAACATCCCAACCAAATTCCAACTTGCAATCTTTTATTAACAGAACTGGTCTCTCACTTATTGGTAGTAACTGCATCAATGGCCCCTCATCAAGCCATCTATCACGCCAAAAGGAAAATTTTCCTTCCTTAACAAGCCATTTTGACAAGCGAAGCACCTCCAGCATGCAATGAATTACCAATCTCCAAAACTGAGATCCCTTATTACAATCAATCAAAGAAACATGATTATTACGAATATATTTTGCAGAAAAAAAATAGACCACAAAGAACTATCCACAAGTAATTTCTAAGAAAATTTCATATGCAAGGACTTTTGAATATCCTGAAGTTGCTGTAAACCCACACTTCCTTCCCCAACCGGTTGACACACAACAAGCCATGCCAACCAATGCTTCTTTGGTTTACCATCAACCATCCACCAAAAGAAATTACTGAAATAACAATTTAGAACCTGCACAACTGAAAGGGGCACCTGAATAACATACATCAGATGGATCGGCAAACTCATAAGCACATATTTCAGTAACATTAGTCTAGCCCATTAGATAGAAATCTATTTTGCCATCCTTCCAATCTCTTTTTAATTTTTTTGACTAAATCATCCAAATAAATTGCTTTTAATCTTCTTGAAATAATCGAAACTCCCAAGCATTATAACAAAAAAAAACCTTCCACAAATCCCATCATTCGCAATAACATCCACTCTGAGCAGGAGCAATATATTTTGCAAAAGTAATGGGCAATTTCGCTTTGCTAACCAATTGACTAGACAACAACTCATATTGTTTCAGAATATTAGCAATGCATTTAAGAGAAGATTTTTCACCATTGGAGAAGATGACAATATCATCCGCATAGAGTATATGCGAAAAAAGTGAAGTATTCCAAGAATGATAAAAAACCTTTATTTTTTTTATCTACAAAAGCTTTCTTCAAAAGCAAGGATAGAACTTCTTCAACCATAATAAATAAATAAAGGCGACAATGGATCTCCTTGCCTCAACCCATGGCCTCCTTTAAAAAAACCTTTGGAAACCCCGTTCATCACAACGGAAAACCAAGGTGTTGTAACACATTGTCTCAACAGATTGCACACCACCTCAGAAAAATCGAAACTTGCCAACACTTGAAATAAGAACTCCCAATCCACACTATCATACACTTTAGCCATATCAATCTTAAGAATAATATTTTCACCCCTCACAGGTTTATTAATACAATGTACCATCTCCTGGGTTAGACTTATATTCTCAAAAATACTCATTACTTCCTTTAATAAAAGCACCCTGTTCTTGAGTAATAAGACGAGGCATAAAACAAACCAAAAGATCAACCAAAGTCTTGGAACATACTTTGTAAAAAACTGAACCAAAATTGATTGGTCTGAATTTATAAAAAGATGCCAGATTACCAACCTTCGGAATAAGAACCAAAGCCGACGTTGTAAAGAAATGAGGCATTTCAGAACCTTGAAAAAAATCATGAACTGCAGCGACAACATCCTTCTCAACAATACTCCAACAAGATTGAAAGAAACCTGACCCGAATACATCTAGGCTAGGTCTACTATTCACAGGAATAGAAAAAACAGTAGCTTTAATAACTTGGATTGAAGCGAGTTGATGAATCATTTCATTATCAAGCTCAGAAATATCACTAGTTATTATAGAAGAGAAATCTGGTAGAGAATCAACCTATTTATGGGCCAAAAATTGCTCAAAGCATTTAACTGCCTCATCATGGATCATTTCCGGAGAAGATAGAAGATTGCCATTAGGGAGTCTCATCTCATGAACCACTGCAAATGATTTAATAGTGTGAGCCCAAAACAATTCAGCTGACGCCTCCCCATTGTCTAGCCAATGCTGCTTTTCCTGTTGCTTCAACCTAATCAATTCACGATCATGCCAAGTCTGCAACTAAACTTTAGTACAAAGAAAATCCAGCTCATCCTCTTTGGAGTAATTATCCTACAATTTTCCTTCAACTTCTGAGAGCCTCTCTTCCAACCAGCTTATATGCCTCTTCGTTTTACAAAAGACTTCTTTATTCCATCTCCTTAAAGCCAATTTTGTATTCTTCAATTGTCAAACCAGTCTCTACATTCCATTCCCCTCCTCATCAAACATCCATGCCTTCTATACACATTCCTTAAAAAGAAAAATGAGTCACCCACATTTGCTGAAATTTAAACAAAGGAAAACCATATCTTCTATCATCCTCTTTCAACCAAACCACCACTGGAGAATGATCGGACGTTTGTCTACTCTAGTAACTCATATGTGAAGAAGAAAATTTTGAAAGAGAGATCGTGTTCATCAACACTCAATCAAGTCTGGACCAGCTTTGAGATCTTCCATCTTGTCCATTACACAAAGAAATTTGATTCCCAGCAAACCTCATCTCCAACAAGCCAGCCTCATCAATGAATTCATTAAATTCTTCCCTTACCAAAGCCAACCTCGGTCAACCTCCCCTCCTTTCAGCATCACATTGAATAATATTAAAATCTCCCATGACAAACCATGGCACCCCATCAGGACTAATATTTCTCAATTCCTCCCATAACTCCCTTTTCTCATACTGTGAAAATTTTGCATACACAAAAGAATAACAAATACAATCATCATTATCTTGCACAAGAATAGTAAGCGACTAATTTAACGCAACCACCAGAGAAATTGGCACATCAAATCGCCAAAAAATCCATAACTTTCCCCCTTGATCTTCATTTGACATACACCTAGAAAACAAAAAATCATTTCGAGCTTTTACCAAATTATTACCAAACTGAAACGGCTCCGCTATAACCAAGATACCATTTTTATGCTTTCTACACAATTTCTTTAATCTTTTTTCTTTGACGACCCTAACCCCCTAATTTTCCAATAAATTATTAGAAATATCATAAATTCAATCTAGGCGGCTTGCTTTTTACCCTGGTCAAACTCCTGGTAGAAATAGCATCCTTCTTTCCTTTTAAAACCTCAGCATACAAACTATAATCTTTCTCTTTACAAAGCTAGCCTACCTCCTCTTCCTTCCCATAATCTAAGCGAATTTTGATGTCAAAGGCTTCCTCCTGCTGACCCTCATCCTCATGACTACCTTTTCTATCCATCCAAATGCCTTCCATCAAACCTACAGCTTCACTACCCACCCCTGTTTTCACTACAACATTAGACAAAACCTTCTTTGTGCCATCATCCTACGCAATATACCCATCCTTATAAACATCATTCACTAGAAAAATGACTTCTTCCAAACCAGGATCCTCTTCAGAAATTACAACATTTTCAGAAATTAGGACACAAGCGTTACTAGAACCTTCAATCTTTTCCTCATCAATAGGATGCAGCACCTACACCATAAGTCTATTTGAACCATGAAATTCCCAAAGTACCCCAGTAACACAACGGATATATCTACCAATTTACTTGAACAAATTTGTTAGATCTCAATCTTATGATTATATAATAAATCAAATACTTAAAGAAAATAAATAACCTTGCATGACACAACGATTAGTTACGAAGTGAAACCCTTTAAAGAACTTCTTTTAAGGTAAAACCCTACGGGGCAGCCAAACCATTATTTGAAAATCAATTACAAGTACTCATCAATTACAAAACCTTTGCAACTTGACTCTTTTACTTGCCCAGACAAACGACCCGTTTGTCTTCTACCGCTGTAGCAGCCAGAACCTCTGGAGATCTTCAAATATTGCCTTTCCTCCTAGAACTCTATGGGCTAAAATCCAATCACACGATCCTCCACACTTGGAGCACGATCACACTTGAAGGAGAGATGAAAATCAAAGTAAAAATCCTCAAGAAAAATTTTCCTTCATAAGCACATGAACAGTATTTCAATAATCCTTATTCAAACTCCTTGCTGAGTTAGGAAACTGAATTCCTTTAAATAATAGATTTGGAAAGAGTCCCAGTTGAAGTAGAATTCTGTTGACAGACAGAGACAGTCATGAGAACGTTTCCTGATGGATTGCTGACATGTCACTATAATTCTTTACTTGTAGTTTCTGATCTATGTTCAGTTTCTATTTTGGATAATTGCAGATCTTTTTTTTTTGAATTCGAATTTCATATGACAAATTTATATACACAATCTTAAGGACTTCTAGATAGACTCAATGTTGTTAAAGATAAAGTCAACAATTATTTTACATTCATCCAAATTCAAATTTATAATGATAGGATAAATCTTATCATTTTAGTCACCTAATCCTATAAAAATTTATCAACATAGTCACCTAGTCCTAGCCAAACTTTTTACATCTGCAATCTCCCCCTTTGGCGGATTGGTGACAAAGTCAACTTGATGAATGTCTTGCATCTACAATCTCCCCCTTTGGCGGATTGGTGACAAAACCAACTTGATGAATGTAGTGTGTACCTATGACAAAAACAACCAGTGGACCAAAATCTCGTGAAGTATCATTAATTAATATTAAAATTTTAGTTCAAACCATCTTTGTTTAAATTAGACTTATAACTGAATTAAACCATATTTCTTAAGATTTAAAAATTCATTTAAAGTCTAATCATGTTCTAATCCAACATCAAATTATGTCCAGCAAAGATAATCTTTCTCCTCTTTAACATCAGTCAACTCCCCCTCAACAAATTCATTTCAGCAGCAAATTCTTCAACTCCCCCTCAACAACACACTACTCAAACTCTCCCTAAAATTTACAATACAAAAATATTTTAATTTGCTCTAATACTCCCCTTTTTTGCCACTAATCTGACAATACAATAAGAGAAACTCCCATGTGTGTGCTGAGATGAAAGTACTACGAAATGCATGATGAAAAACTCCCATGTGTCTCAACTTCTCACGGATTAAATGCTCCTGATGTATGAGCATGAATGTATGTCAAACAATGAGCAAATGATTGAGACAACTTGGTTGAGACAAAAAATCAAACACTTGGTATGCACTGAGATAAAAGTGAAATGTATAATCACATAACTCACAAAAAATTGTCCTCAATACATGAATAAAATACTCTCATATGATCAACAATGTCAATGCCCATTTTGCCAAAACAAAGTCGCAGCCTCAATATCACAAATCAATAATCAAAATCCCAACTTTCAGATATAGATGTTCCGAAATTTAGAACTGAAAGAAGAGAGTGATTGGAATAAACTCAAAATCTTACCATGAATCTGTGATGGAGAGATTTTAGTCAAGAAACTTAGACCCGAGTATTTCTCCCAAACAAATCGAAGGAGATATGGAAGAGATGAGGAGGGCTACGACTTGCGTATAGAGAGTGTCATGAGCTGTGTATTGGGGGACTTAGAGAAATCAACTTGGGGGCTGGGTGTATGTGTGACTTAAGTCACTTAACTGACTAAGGACCGTGCACGTGCTTTGTGCCTTAGAGTCCCACTAGGACTTAGAATCAAAACAGAGACCCAATACTGGGACTTATGCCAATAAAATAGAAACCGAGTCTTTGACTTCAACCAACATCTAATACTTACCCAACTAAAAATTATATTTTATATTTTTATCACTTTGTTTATTTTTCATAAAAATGATAAGTAACAAAGAAATAAAAATAAAAAATTGAAAATAATCCTTTTTTTTTATATATATAAACAATGAGGCAAGTAACATGCCTAGATGCATCTTAGTTCAAGCATAATGTCAGTCACAAAATAAATTCAATAGAGTACACTCTCTTATTTGCAACAATCACTATGGATGTTCACATCTCATAACATCATAAATGTCAAAGTTCATGTGAGTGTGTGAGTGAGCAAACTTATATTAAAACATAACTTTTTTTTTCTTCAACATATTTTTGATAATATTAATCATGAGTATTTTCTTCTTATAGATGCTCCCAAGAATTTGTCACTTGCCTTAAAAGTCAAACTTTATGCTAGGGCTTAGATACATAAGTATCTCCTCCAAACACTAGTTTGCACAACCCCTTTCATGTCCATTTTTGTTGCTCATATTTTTTCACAATGATTTGAGCCATGATTTTTTCTATAAGGACTCAAGGGATAGATCCGTGTATGGTGTTTGCCTTTTTTCACAATGATATAATACCGACTTTTTCTATATGGATCAACTATTTGTGTTTGGCAAGGAAAAAACTCCTTATTTTTATACTAGGTTCAACTAGTATTGGTCAATTCAAGACATGGACTCCCTCTATGATGAGCATCTCAATAATAAATATAGAACTTTAATTATAAGGTGCATACATATAAGTTTATCACAGTGCTTTGTAAATGAACTTTGTCAAGATGACTCAAAGGGTTAGTATGCACAAAGTAAACTGTACAAAGTAGAGAGATGCATAAGTTCAAAATTTTATTTTGTGAGAACATATGTGCTCAAAACATTGACATATCAATCATGTACTTCCCAAAAAAAAATTAGAAACAAACCAAAAAAAAAATTTATATTATTTTTCTTATTAAAAATTGAAAACAGAAACATAACTTAAAAACAGAAAAATAAAATGCATGTCCTAGACTAATAAAATGAAATGTAAGGAATGTGAGAATATGCAAGTGGTCCTATCAATTAATGTGACCCAATATCTTTTTTGACCACCCACTTTGCTTTACATTTTGGTCTATTATTTTCATTAATATCACTTTGTATGATATTTTCTTTATTGTGATAGCAAAATTCTGCTAGTTCACCAAGTTTTAGAGTTATGAAAGTGATTTGTTGACTCATCTCATCAACTTGATTTTCTAGAGTATTTTCCTTCCATTTTAACTTTCTTTCACCTCCATTTTTTGTCACTTTTTTTAAGCTAAAGCAATATGGCCTTATATGTCCAGGAATACCACAATGATGACAAGTAGGAATAAACTTATCTTCAGACTTACCTTGGTTGGGCTTCTTTGTCATTGATCTATCATGTGAGGCTCTCGAAACATGAGTTTTAGACATGGCCTTCTTTGGAGCTTCCTTATCTTGATTTCCTTTAACAAATATGATACTTTTTGATGAAGTGGCAGTGGATGATGAGTCTTTAAGTTCCATACCTTGGGAAGTCATATACCCCAAACCCGTGCAATCATAACTAGATTTTTTAGAACTCAACATCTCTTCTAATTTTTGTGTTGCTATTTTCTGCTTGTACTCCTGAAACTTTTCAAATTCTTTTTCAAGTGCAGCCTTTTGATATTTTAATATTGATATTTCAACATCAGAAATTTTTAATGCCTTAGAGAGATTGTTTTTCTCATTCTCCACAGTAGTAAATTTATGGTACAGCTTCTTGTTGAGTTTATTTAATTTGACCACTTCTTCACATGCATTATTGTATGCTTCCTATAAACTTAGTTCTTGGTCAGCATCAACAAGTGATACATCTGAATCACTGTAATCACAACCACTTTCAGATTTTGTTAGTGCAATCTCAGGAAAATCATTCATAATAGAAGGAAAAGTCATAAAAGATTTTTCATCATCAGATGATAAGCTTGAACTTTCAAAATCTGAACTATCACTAAGTATGACATTTAATGTTTTTCCTTTACTTTTCTTAAAATTTGGACATTCAATTCTTATGTGGCCATAACCAGAACATTCATAGCATTTTACTTTATTATAATTATCAACTTTTTCAGAATAAATTTTCCTTGCAAAAAATTCTTTACCTCACTTTTGTTTTCCACTAGCCTTTTTGTTAAACAAGAATTTTTTGAATTTTCTTAAAATCAGATCTATATCCTCATTGTTAAAATTTTCTTTATCAAAAAAATTATCTTCATCATTTTTTACTGTTTTTAAAGCAATGGACTAACTTTTTCTTATTTAAGGAAGTGAGGATTCATACATTTGTAAGGAACCGACCAGCTCTTCAACCCTTATTGCACATCCAAATGCTTACTTTCCTCAATGGCAGTAACCTTAGGCCAAAATCTTTCAAGTAGAGACCTCAAAATCTTTCTCATGATCTTTGAATCTTCCACCTTCTCACCGAGATTAAACCTGAAATTTACAATATCGTTAAGTTTTGCATAAAAATCATTAAAACTTTCTTCTTCCAACATCTTAATCTATTCAAATTTTGAAGTAAGCAATTGTAATTTTGAGTTTTTCACAATTTTTGTTCATTCATGTATAACCTCCAAGATGTTCCATGCTTCTTTAGCAATCTCACACATGGAGATTCTCTTAAATTCTTCTGAGGATACATCCATGAAAATAACATTCAATCTCTTGCTATTCCAGTTACAATTGCTGATTTCATCTTTCGTCCAAGTTTCTATAGATGTCTCTGGTTTAGTCCATCCTAGTTCAACAGAATGCCATTCACATTCATCCAAAGACTTGAGGAAATCCCTCATACGAACTTTCCAATAAGCATAATCTTCTCCATCGAAGTGTGGTGGAACATATAATGATGTTGACATGATCTACAAGGGCATGGATCACACTCATATGAGTGAACCATGCTCTTATGCTAATTGAAATTCCCAAAGTACCCCTGTAATGCAGCGGATATATCTACCAATTTACATGAACAAATTTGTTAGATCTCAATCTTATGATTATATAATAAATCAAATACTTAAAGAAAATAAATAAACTTACATGACACAAAGATTGGTTACGAAGTGAAACCCTTTAAAGAACTTCTTTAAAGGTAAAACCCTACGGGGTAGCCAAACTCAGGAAAGCTAATTTTATTATTTGAAAATCAATTACAAGTACTCATCAATTACAAAACATTTGCAACTTAACTCTCTTACTTGCCCAGACAAATGACCCATTTGTCTTTTACTGTGGTAGCAGTCATAACCTCTAGCGATCTTCAAATATTGCCTTTCCTCCTAGAACTCTGCGGGCTGAAATCCAATCACACAATCCTCCATACTTGGAGTACGATTACATTTGAAGGAGAGATGAAAATCAAAGTAAAAATCCTCAAGAGATTTTTTCCTTCATAAACACATGAACAGTATCTCAATAATCATTAATCAAACTCCTTGCTGATTTAGGAAACTGAATTCTTTTAAATAATAGATCTGGAAAGAGTCCCAGTTGAAGTAGCATTCTGCTAACAGGCAGAGACAGTCACGAGATTGTTTCCTAACGGATTACTGACATGTCGCGATAATTCTTCACTTGTGGTTTCTGATCTATGTTTAGTTTCTGTCTTGGATAATTGTAGATCTTTTTTTTTTTAATTCAAATTTCATATGACAGATTTATCTACACAACCTTAAGGACTTCTAGATAGACTCAATGTTGTTAAAGATAAAGTCAACAATTATTTTACATTCATCCAAATTCAAATTTATAATGATAGGATAAACCTTATCATTTTAGTCACATAATCCTATACAAACTTATCAACATAGTCACCTAGTCCTAGCCAAGCTTTTACATCTACAATCTCCCCCTTTGCCGGATTGGTGACAAAGTCAACTTGATGAATGTCTTGCATCTACAAACCACTACCAGAACCATCACCCATAAGAACTTCATTACTCACCTCCAAATTGTCTTCCCTTGACACATGTAGCCCCTTTAAGTCTTGCTCTTTTAGAGTGAGATTTGGTTCAGCACCCAATTTCTCCTTCCTAATCCATTTTTTACCCTCTTTGCCTCCATCACTTTCCTTCTTATCAACCAGCAACTTACCTATCTTTTTGCATGTATCAAGGTTGTGACCTTGCACCAAACAATGTGTGCAGTATGCCGATAATGTTTTGTACACAACATGCTGAATAAAACTTCCTTTCTAATATGGCATCCCAATCCAAAATGACTTAATCAGTGCCTTGGCAACATTCATTTCAACACGCACCCTAGCACCATCCATGCGAATAGCACATCTTGGAAAGTTATCTCTCCTCAAAAATTTCCCCAAAGGCATTGTAATATTTGAAAGGAATGACTCATGAAAAAAATTTGGTGGGAGCCCGGCAACACAATCCAAACAGGTACAAAATGCGGCTCAAACTCATCCAAATACTCAAGACTCCGATGAAATACCCTATACTGCACTCCCTCCACATCACAAGATTCCTTTGAAAAAGCTTTAAAAAAATCAACCTCATTAGAGAATCTAAAAAACAATCGACCTGGGATTGGGCATCGCATAGATTACCAGATGTGAATCCTAGACCCGTCTTCCATAAACAAAGGCCCTAATGGAATCTAGAGATGGCCGTTGACGAAGTTACTTGAGAACTAAAGAGAACATAAACGGCATTGCCGAATGATCGAGTTCTTCCTTGGAAAAATTGATTAACATAACCCCATCCAAAACTCTCTGTGGCCTTAAAGGAATCTCCACCTCAAGAAGAGGTTGAGGAGTTTGAGCCACCATATCAGCAAAAGAATGTCGATGAGAGGACGGTGAGGCCCCCGGCTGGGACATAGCGGCAGGTATCATGTGAAGAAATACAAAACCCTAGGAGAGAGCAAAAAGACTCTGCCACATCAGCAACACTCTATTCCGTACATACGTAGTTGCCAACAGCAACTTGTGAAATCATTTATTACAATGAACAATGGCCCAAACCTCTGATCCATAACCAATTTCTATTTTTAGTTTTCTTTCTTATATTCATTTATTTCTAATATGATTAAGGAATCTTCATCTGCTTTAAAACAAAATTGTCTGTAATAAGGTTTCTGAATGGGGTATTCCCTTCTCTCAGCTTCTTGTATGATTAATTTGGTTTGATGCATGTTTGATAATTAAAAACAAAAGCATATGTTGACTTGGCTTCATACTGAAAAGCTAGGATACTTGAGGTGTGTGATACTGAAAAGTCTATGCTGACTTGGCTTTATTATACTCCTGGACGCATGCTAGTAAAGTGTTTAGGGGAACTCTCGAATATGTTAATGTTGCATCCTGCTTTACAGATTTAATTTTCGTTAAATCAAATAATGAGCAACAAAAAGAAAAATATTTTAGCCATAAACAGATTTCACAAAAAAATATTCATAAATTGATGTGATTTGTTTATGTGAGACGTTAAATTTACTTTACAATAAAAGTGGCTTTATAATCTAATGTATCACAACAAGGTACATCAGTTTGTAAGTTTAATTTTATGAAATCTCTTTATGACTAAATCACTTCTCAATAAAAAAAAAATTCTCCATTTTCTACCGAAGGTTTTTAGTGCAAAACATCAAATAATTAAAGGAAAGCCATATTGGTAAGAGACCTGTAATTAGGTAGGAGAAATATCTATGTAAATGAAGTAGTTGAATGCACCTGGTTTGATTTTTCAATAAGATGAAGGGAAGAGATAAGTAAAGTTGATGTAAGTGTCTGGATGTTTTCTTCTGTTTCTTTTCTCCAGATTCCAATTAGTCTTATCATCTATCATTTTCATGGATACTAAATATCAGACTTTATAGGGTGGAGGACATGCACGTCTATGTGTGCCTGAGTGTGAAGACACGATTGTAAAGCATGTTATAATCCATCCACTATTTAGATATCCTCCACAACTACGACTGATATTTTCATTACAGAGAATTCAGATAATGCCAGAATGTTCTCTGAGGTCAAGAAGCATGCCTGATCTCCTAATTTCATTGGTTCTCCAACTTACTTTCTATTAGCACCATCACATGACGAGAATGCCTATTTTTTAGATTTTCTGTAGCTACAATTACTTGCTAGATTCTAAAAAGGATCCCTTTTGTATGTACTTGAAAAGCATAAAAGTATTGGGTGGATGGAGGACACTGGAAAACAAAGAATGGCATGTGGCATCTCAATTTCAATCGACATCCAAATATTCTCTAGCATGCATGTTCATCTAGCCATAGTTGTGTCTAGGTTCACTCGGTATAGCTAGCTTTAGACTTTTTGTCTTCTTGATGAGGGCAACATATATATGTAGCTAAATGCAAAGAGATAGAGGAACTTATCACTATAAATAGAGAGGTTCGATGGCCACTTTGAATCAAGCAACTAGTTGGAGCAAAATAGATTATAAACGTCAGGTGTCCCCTAGAGTTCCCCCGAACGCTTCATTGGGGAATCTCTTTTAATAAAAGAGTTGTCTTCTCCTCTCCCCACTGAAGTGTTTGGGGGAACTCCGGGTGTCATTTGATAATATTGTTAGGAATGGTTTAGAGCTGGTTGATGACCATCTTATAATCAGCCCCCAGCTTCATGAACACGTACGTGTAGTACTACATGTATATATCTTTTGATGCTTGTAGATTGGTAATGACTATAACGCGAAATGATATTTCTGTTAACCATGAACTCTAATTTGATTTCAGCTTGATTCTTGTCATGGAGAATCCATCAATTAGTGCAAGATTATGAAAGATTAGCACAGAGATAATTCTGCACAGAGAAAAGTTCTATTACTTTCCATGTTTAGTCTTCTCATGTCCAGTTCAAGTATGGATTTAATTTGCTAGCAGTAAATATTAGTCAATTGTTATCTAAATAAACCATTCTTTAACAATATTATCAATAAAATTATATATTAAGCCTTTCTTGACATCTAATTTTCTTACAATCTCTCTCTTTCTCTCTCTCTCTCTACCCCTCCCTCCCTCCCTATATATATATATATAATGTATGATAGGTCTTGAATGACATCTAACCCAAAAGTCATAACCGTGTAACAATACATGCCTTGGTCGATGATGAAGGAGGTCTTCTCCTCGTCCTCGAGGTTCATGTGAATCTCATTATACCCAAAGTAAGTATTCATGAAGCTGAGCATATGATTACCTACCGTGTAATCGATGATCAGATTGAAGTGGAGAAGTGGGAAGCTGTCCTTCAGGCAAGCTTTGTTAAGGTTGGTGAAGTCGACGCATATTCTCCACTTGCCGATCGGCTACTTTACGAGTACCACGTTAGACAACCATACCGAATAGTGGCTTCCTGGATAAATCCAAGGGCTATTCCGGGGATGTCCTTGTGGCTCGAAGCAAATACATCTTGGTGTTCGGTGAGGAGTTACTGCATGGTGCTCTGCACCTCAAGTGTCAGTTCCTACGATTAGAGCGTGGTTGAAATATGTCAGACCTGTCTTTACCATCAACCGTTTGTTTGCTCTTCCCTATTGGTGCCTTGCTCCAAGGGTGAGTACAAGCCCTGAGGCCAGGTAGTGGGTCCAAGCCAGTGGGCTTATGAAGTGGGGGAAAATCCCCTTACACTTTGGATGGTTGCTTGGGAAGGAGGAATCACAGCTCGGGCTTTAGAGTTTCAAAAGGGGGTGATTTGGGGAAGGAGGAATCATAGCTCAGGCTAGGGGATGAGGGCTTCCATAATAGAGGTTTATTTTTTTGCTTAGTTTTAAACACTTAAACACATGGTGGCCACGCATCGTGTCCACGTGAAGCGGTAAGAGGAGCGGTAACAATGAGGAAACCAACTAGTATTTTTTCGAGAAATATATATCCATGTACGTGAAGTTTCCCAAATTGAACTTGGTCAGAATTGTGTATAAGATGGAGGGACGTAGGGCCAGAAGAATATTAAGGCCGTGATCAGTGGCCTTAGGCTCCCAAAAACTTTTTTTTATCCTCTTCAATCTTTTTCATTCGAAGGAAGCTTAGTTACAAATTAATTAGAATCAAATCTGGAAATCTGGTTGATCATTAATTAGCTCAAGGATAGCAACGACGTACAGATATATGCAGTACAAAAAATCTGAGTTAATTATAAGCAGCCCTTCATTATGGTTAATGCGGATAATGTGGAACATTATATTTATCCCCACAACTTATTACTTGGTCAAAAATTAATGTTGTGGGCCGCGTTCCCGGTGCATTGATGGTGAACTTGGCGAAACTTTCTTCTTTCTAGTAGTTTTAACTTTCAAGTATTGCATGCCTTGATATTAAGAGCTGCTTTTGTGACCACATGCAGTTTGTTGTATATACTGACATCTAGCTATAAGATCGAGAGAGATTGCTTCGTATCATTGAGAAAAGGTGAAAAAGAAAGGATGAACAAATAGACAAGATCAGTAAAGAGCTAGGGCAGAGTTCCATCTTCATGATTCTTAAGTTTCATCTAGCCCACAGTTCTGTCTAGGTTCACAACCACATATACGGTACTCCCATCTATCTCTCCGCTAGCGGAAACAGAACCAAACACAAGCATAGGAATATAAACATAGGAACTGTCTTTAAATATGTGTTGTTGATATAGCCATTTCCTTAACAAACATTCATGCATATTTATTTCATTTAATATTAAATATATATATATATATACTGGCAGTACTCATGGAAACGAGGGTCGACCCTAATGTAGCAAGACCACTTTAATACAAAAATAAAAGCCTAGCTTACTACAGAGACGGCCTCCACGAATTGATCATAAACATGCGCCTCATAATTATATAACGTGCATGCATGCCGTTCTTTAGAAATGCCTGATTAATTAGTAGAGTCCTAGCTATATATCTTTTCTCATATCTTTTTGTTTATTTCGTTTGCTAATTATCCCCTTTATTTTTTGTGTAACAGGCAATCAGTTGACAACGTTGGGGGCAAGTATACAAAATTAATGCCTCCCATTCTTCAGCTTGCATTCAATTTTCTTTACTCGTTGTCATAATTAAATTCGGATGGTGGCAATGGTAGATTAATATACGTATATATATATATATATATATATATATATATATATATATATATATATATATATTTAACGTTTTTTAGTTATTTCACGGTCTTCCGTTTGTCACCATATTAATATTATTAAAAACCATTTATTGAATATTTTCCGTCCTAGTTCAATCTAGAAAAGCAAAGGAGAAATACTGGAATATCAAGATTATAAAGGGCCCGTTTGGACGATTGAAATATCTCAAAATTTTGTAAATAAGAGTAAAATGTTTTATTAGGTTTTGAAAAATGAGAGGGAAAATTTTGAATAAAAATATTAAAACATTAAAAAACTATTTGAATATTATTTTTATTTTGAAATTTGTAAAAGTTGTTTTTATATTTTGTTTTGAAATTTATAAAAGTTGTACCTGTTTTTATCTTTGGATACTAATAAGGTATTTATTAGATTAAAAAATGAAAATGAAAATTAAAATATTTTTTGCGTTTGATTGATGTTTATGAATAAAATTATGAATTTTTTTGATAATTATGTGTCTAAACTATGTATTCAAATTACCTCCCCTAAATATTACCTTATTAAATGGTAACTCTAAAGGGACTCTTGAATATCTTTCCTTAGAAACGATGTTTTCCGTACAACCTTAATTTTTTTTTTTGAAAAGAATAGACTCATTTAATTAATGAACCGAAGTTACAAATGTGACTTATCAATACATGGAAAATTCAGACTATAAGTCAACTACGCATCAGCTCTGGGGCTTCCCCACTCACAAACTGCTCTGTGGCGGACAGTGGCTTAACTTCTAGAAACTTTCTCATAAACAGAGAAAGCGCTCTGTAAAAACAGAACTAAAGTGTCCCTTTGGACATTCCTAGAGGAATGAGTACGGGACGCTATGGACATCAAATCCAATAGCTTATTTCTATTTTATTACTAACTAACAACAAACCTACACCTAAATACAATACAAAAACAAAACAACAAAAGGACCCTAAGCATTGGTGCGATCCCGGACGTCACGCCCATCGCAAGCATCGGCACCTCGAATCTGGATTGGACGGGCACCCAGCTCGCGCACGGACCACAAAGCCTGGCCGTACCAACCACCAGCGTAGCATCGCCCAACACTCTCGAATAGCTCTTGCCACGAGGTACGTCCAATCCAAGGGTCCAACACCACACTCGGGTCAACAAAATTAACAATAAAACATAAAACAACTACAAAATAGTGAAAATTACATAACGAAAAAATAAAACAACAAAAAACACGGGTGAACAGTGCACGGAGGATTCGGCAGTGACTCGTGCAAAGCACTGTTGCTCGGAGAGGAGAGCCGATCGTCAAACTTGGAAGCCCAGAAGTCAGGGAGCCCAGAGAAGCCGATCGTGGTGTCGGCAGAGGCCTCCTCGGTAGCGCGTGGTGGACACGCGCCGTCGGGGTCCGCAAGTTTCGTCCCGCGCATGCGGGCAACGCGCCACTCCGATGGACGCCGGATTTTGGGGTCTTGAAGATCGGCGCCTGGGCGTCCTCCCTGTGTGGCGCGTGTAACGATCCGGTGGCTGGAAAGACCCGAACGGTGCTCCTCCCGAATGTAACCTGAAAAAACTGAGAAAAAAACTACAACGAAGAGTAAAATACACCGGAGACGAAGGGCCGGTGAGGAGAGGGAGGAAAAGGCGAGGAAGAAGGAGCCGAGGCTCCCCCTTCCCCCCAACTGGATTCGGACGAGAAGGTCTGTTTAGGGAGAGAGGGTCTGTTTAGAGAGAGAGAGAGAGGGGTCTCACGACTCAACCTTAGCAGATCCCCCTAATTTTGTAGCAGATCCAAAGACGATAGAGGAGAGAGAATTGCACAGTAATAGCTAGCAAAAAATGGAGGAACATAGATAAAAATAGAAATTTAGCATACTAGCTAGGTTGACAACCACAGGCGGTACGGAGAGTAAACTCCACAAATAAAAATGAAAGAATATATTAATCTCCCAAGTATAAATGAAAGAATACAAGTTCTCTAAAAAATTAATGCGGTCCCGTATTTATTTATTTTATCTAGAAATTATCCAAATTCTGTAAAAGGATGGAAATTAAAGATGATCACACAATTTTTCACGGTTTCTGAGTCATCTTCTAGAATTAACATGCGCAAAGAGTCCAATAGGGTACAAAGACACTTCACCTTCCGAGTCTCCCACTTACTGAGGTCAATAGATATAGAGGTGAGATTAGAACAAAATATGCAGAAAAAGTTGAAGATTCAATCACAAAAAATGTTCGAACAGTGGCAATTAATGATGTCCCAAAACTTTATGCCACCACAATCCTAGAACTTATTTTCTTTAGTTATCTTTTTAGTGTTCTAACTTGATGACAAATGTGATGTTTTAATTACAATATCTAATACTAGTTTCATGTTTTGAATTTACAACTTACTGTATCATGAGTACCGCTCGAACATGAAATATCCAATCGGATGGTAATTTACAATTTATTACCTTTCAAACGCATTCTAGCTTCTATTCGAACTACTAATCAAAACCATTCGAATGATTTGAGAATTGTCAATTCTGTTCAAATATATTAATTTTTTGTTTGAACAGACTTCATGTTTGAACATTCGAGCAAATAATAGTTTGTTCGAACACATTTGTCATCATTCAAATATACCGTACACCGTTCGAACAAAAATATTGACCTTCCTATTCAAACAGATGTTTTCAATTCGAATGTATATAAATCGTGGTTGACCAAATTATTTTTGTTCAAACATAAATATATATGTTCAAACACTCCCTCCATTCGAATAGGATTAAATAAATTTGTATCGTTCGAATCAAATTTCGATAGAGTTCGAACAGATATCCGACCGTCCGAACAGTTCATGATCCATTCAAAGAGTTTTTTGAGACAAAAATGTTTCGTCTCAAAATAATATTCTCATTGAATGCTTTCTTTCGGTTCCACTAGATTTCTTCCGACAGTTTTTTTGGGACAAATTCAAATTTCGTCTACAAAACTTTTTGAGATGAAAGAGACAAAAGTTTTTCTTCTCTAATATATACTCTTTTGGGACAAAATCCCATTTATTGGGTCAAAATTTTTCACGAGCGGTTCTATTCGCTTGCAGCCCTAGCTGCTACCCTACAAAGGCCAAGCCTTGAAACTAGGTAATCTTTGCAAACTACTTGGTTAACTTAAAATTAAGCGAATTTGCTTGGTCTAAAATGAAATAAAATTTTCCAAAGAAACAATAAGTCTGTTTTTGCTTCCACCGTGATTATAATTAACTCTACGAACAAAGTTTGGGATAATTTGTTAATCTTGAGATTCATAAATGGGCTTTTGATAACCGTGCATTTCATTTGTAGGATATATTATTGCACCACAATATATGAAGAAAATTCTCACTTTGATTTAGAAATTGTCACCATGTTATGCGCCCATGATGCAAAGAATGGCATGCTTGCCACCGCCTAATTAAACAAATGTATTATATATATATATATATATATATATATATATATACACAAAATCTATTAATGGTGCCTCATTAATTACGTGTAACTGTTTTATTTCCTCCATGTTCTAATTAATTTTGGTGTATTTAATCTAGTATTTTAATTAATATTAAAATTACCAAGCTGTAATTTGAATTAAAACACTTACTTTTGAGGAAGAATACCATTTACAATATTGGGAAAAGCTTTGGGATTACAAAGTTCTAAAACCAAACTAAAAGAAAAACATCTCCTATGCGTATCTATGCAAATCACACTGTCTCCACAATAGTTCAAATCCAAAATACTCAATACCAATTCGTTAAGAGAAACTATTTACAAAGATTTCAATATAAATTCTAGAAGTCTAGACCATGTCATTTGTCAATTTTGATAGTACCACATGAGTTTTAAATGTAGCATGTTGCAAAAAACATTAGTATATATAGTTGAACGGTGCAGCAAACGTGAAAAGTTCAAGTTCATCGCTATTAATAGGCGAAGGATATATCGAGGACATTAACTAACAACGAAAGATGAATGAGGGAAATAAATTAAGAGCGCCCACATACGCGATAACCGATCTCATTATCTATGACATAAATTGAATTGTCTTAATTAATTCCTTTTTTATTCTCTAATATTGACCTTTCCAGCTTCTAGGTTGAAGAATGCATGCCAGTCATTCTTGCCTTGTTAGTGCACAATTAGTTTCAAGTTTGGAAGTGATTCTGATTTTGATTTTGACCAAATTTTTGGTAGAATTCTTGTTTATTTATTTATTAATTTCTCAAACAATAATTTAGATCTTTCTAGTTTTGAAAAAACTTCATAATTTCAAATTTTGCAGCTATTTAAGTCCAGCTTGTGGGCTTCATAAATAATTTCGAGTTTAACTAGTAACCAATATTATTCAGAGTTTTCTCTGTGCTTTAGACAAATCTCTTGTTTTCTATGTGTTAATTATCTATTGAAAATAGCTGTCTGAATTAATCTAAATTCTACCCAATGTCCATTGGTATTAGAGCAATATTAGTTATTTTCCTTGGACTAATATTTCCAAATTGCATCATTTGTACAAATTCGTATTGGAAGTGAAACCAAATATTTCCTAACAAGGCAAAAATGAGCATAAATATATATTTGAAGGAAAATAACTAATATTACCCTTAGTCTACGGAAGATATTAAGCTAGTCTTTCCATATTTGTATGGATTCATTTTCTTAAGATAGTACTTCAATGCAATCAACGTAAAATCTGGACCTAGATATGTGTGTACACCAAAATAGTACACGTATATTCTTCGGCCTCAAATCTTCTAGGCCTTCACCACCAGCACACAGTCGTGTGAACCACCCATCCTGCTTTCGATGATCATGTGGATCTAGATCAAGGTAACAAAATAGTGGGTAACCTCGTCCAAAGCATCAAAATACTCATTACACTGCACCCTTGCTAATCCTGGCTCCCAACAGCAACTTGTCAAACCATTTGTTGCAAGGAACAATGGCCCAAACCTTTGATCCATAGCCAATTTCTCTTTTTAGTTTTCTTTCTTATATTCATTTATTTCTAATATGATTACGGAATCTCCATCTTCTTTAAAAAAAATTGTTTGTAATATGCAGGTTTTGTACGGGTAGTCTACTCTCTCAGCTTCTTGTATATGTAGTTTGATTTGATGCATGTTTCATAATTTTTTTTTTTAAAAGGCATACCATTACAACTTAAAAGCTAGGATACATCAAATTGAGGTGCGTGATACTGAAAAATCTAATGTAGACTTGGCTTTATTAGAATCCTGAACCCGTGCCAGTAAAATGTTCAGTGGAACTCTTGAAGACATTAATGATGCATCCTACTTTAATGATTTACTTTTTGTTAAATCAAATAATACACCACAAGAAGAAAAATATTTTAGCTTCAAATAGTTTCACAAAAAAAAAAATACTCAGAAATTGATGTGATTTGATTATGTGATACGTTAAATTTACTTTACAATAAAAGTGGCTTTATGATCTAACGTATCACATCAAGACATATCAGTTTGTGAGTTTACTTTTGTGAAATCTCTTTATCACTGTATCACTTCTCATTAAAAAACAATCTCCATTTTCGATTGAAGGCTTTCATTGCAAAACATCAAATAATTAAAGGTAAGCCCTATTGGTAAGAGACCTGTAATTAGGGAGGAGAAAAATCTATGAAAACCAAGTAGTTGAATGCACCTGGTCTGAATTCTCGATAAGAAGAAGGGCAGAGATAAGTAATGTCGATGTAAGTGTCTAGAGGCTTTCTTTTGCTTCTTTTCTCTAGATTCCAATAAGACCTATCATCTATCATTTTCACGGATACTAAATATCAGACTTTATAGGCTAGAGAACGTGCAAGTCTATGCGTACCCGAGTGTGAAGACACTATTGTAAAGCAGGTTATAATCCCTCCAAGATTTAGATATCCTGCACAAATATGACAGATATTTTCATTACATAGAATTCAGATAATGCCAGAATGTGTTCTCGCTAAAATTACTTGCTAGATTCCAAAAAGGATCTGTTTTGTATGCACTTGAAAAGCATAAAAGTATTGGGTGGACGAAGGACACTGGAAAACTTCAATCGACATCCATATATTCTCCAGCATGCATGTTCATCTAGCCATAGTTGCGTGTAGGTTCACTCAATATAGCTAGCTTTAGACTTTTTGTCTTCTTGATGAGGGCCACATATATATATATATATATATATATATATATATATGCAACTAAATGCAAAGAAAAAGAGGAAGTGACCCCTATAAATAGAGGGATTCGGTGGCCACTTTAAATCAAGCAACTAGTTGGAGCAAATTAGATTATAAACGTTAGGTGTCCCCTAGAGTTCCCCTGAATGCTTCATTGGGGAATCTCTTTTAATAAAAGAGTTGTCTTCTCCTCTCCCCACTGAAGTGTTTGGGGGAACTCAGGGTGTCATTTGATAATATTGTTATGAATCGTTTAGATTTGGTTGATGACCATCATATAATCAGCTCCCAACTTCATGAACACGTACATGCAATCACTACAACACAAATGGTTTTTAGTGACGGTTGTGAATTTGTGACAGTCTCTAAACCGTCACTAAAAAGGATTTTCTGTGATAGTTTTTGGAAAGCGTCACTAAAAGTGCGAGAGATTCTTTTTTCGTTCAAACGTATTGGAAAAAAATCGTCCGAACGTCACATATACGTTCGAACATGTTGCTACTTATGTTCGAACGTCAAGAGTTATGGCGCCAACGTTTGAACATTAGTAATTAATGTTCGAACGTTAATTATAAATTTAAATTAATTATGACTCTAATTTAAAATTTATGTGGTTTTTATAATGCATAAAATTTACTTGTATATATTTATATATACACAATTTGTAAAATATAATTATAAATATATTTATGCATATTTGAAGTAGAGTGATTTAATATTAAAGTTGAAAAATATAACATTAAAGAAGATTGAGAATTGAAATAAAAAAGCTATAGATATATTAAATAATATTGTTCCCTACAAATATTAAAAGCAAAATACAAAATATGATAAAAGTACGTAAACAACAGTCAGATGATAGCATTGTCTGGGAAATCCGTAGCATGTATCTCTTCAGTCAAGGTATCAACCTTGTCATTAAGGATACCTACACGGTAGGCTATCTTGGCGATAGACATCTCTATAGCCTCGAGCGATTGATCGATCTTACGATCGATATGCATAGTCAACTGTGAGATAATTGCATCAATCCAAGCAGGCCGCACATCTCCCACAGATGTACTTGCTGGCTACTGACAACTACTCCCCACACCTTGCCTGGGCTACGTCGGAGGAACTAGATCCTGTACAGGGGGTGGCTGACGTCCCCTCACCTGTCCAATGCTACGTTGATGTGTAGTCATGTCGAGGGTGCTCATCTAATCTTTGACCCGCTCCTCCGGCTGGGTTGGCAATCCCCGAGCAAGTAATAGCCGGCTGATCAGGACATCGTATGGGACGTTGTCCGTGGAGACGATGCTCGCCTCGTAACGGATCCTCTCAAATATGTGTTGTGGCAAATCTATGAGATCTCCATGTGCCACTCGTATAAAAAACTGTGCCCGAAGCCGACTGAATGTGGTCTTATATGCCACAGGATCTACGTTTGTTGCAACAATAAGATGCAACATGTGGAAGAATGGTAGCAGATGGTTTTGGTGGAAAGAGTTTGGCCTCTCGATCTGCATGTGGTCTCTCCCAGTGAGGATGTAGAAATCCTCATCTCGATCATCATCCCTAGCCGAAGGGCTAACACCCTTGGCCTCTGACCGGTCCGCATCTCTAGCTGATGATGGATCAAATGGGCAAGTAGATGATGCAGAAGTGCCTACATCTACCTCGAGTCTACTATGAGCAGATGTAGATGTGTGAAGCGAGTCTAGAGAGTCAGCCTCAGTTGATGTTTGAACTCCTTGACGAATCCCGAGGTGCTCAGCGATGACATCGGGTGAAATATCAAATGTGACACCGCGTACGGTCACAGTGTGAGAGGAGGCGTCCTAAGGCATGTCACACATCCCCATATAGAACTCCTGAACCATAAAGGGGTATACCTTCCCCTTCAATGTGCAGATATTTCTCCAGCCTCTACTGAGGAATACATCTCTCAAGTTCATCTGCTCCCATTTGAGTTCGTCGAACTCAATGATTAGGGCTTCTCGCTCTACCATAACAGTAAGAGCCCCGATCTGAACAGTGTCTTGAGTGGCTCCTTCCTTCCCTCATTTTCTAGTATGCAAAGGATGGGCCATATCCTGGAAATAGAAGATCTATTAAAAATAATAATAATAACTTTGAGTACTATTGATGTATCTTTTGTTATAATTTTAAACTGTTTTGAATAAACGTTCGAACATAGAGCAACATACGTTTGAATAAAGAGTAACATATCTTCGAACGTTAAATAAAACGTTTGGACATATAAATTTTACTTTCGAACATAAACACAATTCGTGAGAATGTAAAATGAAACATCTGAATGTATAACATATAATTAATTTAATTGATATACGTTCAAACGTAATAGGTACACATTTGAATTCAACATATACATTCGAACGTATTAGTTTACGTGCGAACTTAAAGGATAAACGCCAAATAAATTAAACGAATTACATTCAAACTTTAAAGTATACGTTCGGATGTACCCACATAAACATTCAAACGTTAATTATATGTTTGGACGTAACAGCTTATATAAAATATACGTCCGGATGTGGATGACAAACGTTACGAACTTGAAACCTTGTTTGTTTGAATGTATTGGTGTAACGTTCAAACCTAACGATACAGAATGGCTAAGTCGACTCAGCCATTCTCGAAAGCTCCAAAATCTTCAAGAAAACCAACTAAATGCGGAAATGCCACTGTGGAAATAAAGTATACACTTCAAGGAACTTTTCTACAGTGACTTTTTGTTCAATGGCAACCCATGGTGGCCGGAAAATGGAGTTGAAAATCTGGCCACCATGGGTTTCGATTATAAGTAAAATCCATCCTAAATCTATGTATAAAATACATCTAATGCTTCAAAAAGAGATACCTACCTTTTGGTGACTGTTGCGGCGGAGTCTGAAGCGGACGCGACAGAGGAGTGGCGGCGTGCAAACAGTGTTTGGAGAAAACGGAGAAAATGACGTTTCGGGTGTTCGGTTTTGGACTTATATACATATAACGTTTGAACGTTATATTAACCTCCGAACGTGTAATGAAACGTTTGAGCATGAGATAAAATACATTCGAACATTCTAAGTCGTCGTTCAAACGTTCGTCAATTGGTTTTTCAAAATAATATTTATTTTATTAATATATGTTATATTAATTATAATGTATATTATAATAGTTAGCATACTATATCTAATATTATATTATAACATAAGTTTGGTATATGTTATTATGAAATACTTTATCTAACCTTCGTTCAATTTATAATTAGGTTATGGACTTATCTTTCTAATTCTATGAAGAATATATATAGGTTATTGTTAGTTTTATTAATTATAGCCAAATGTCTATCACTATGTATTATGTTTCTATTTAAAGTATTATGTTATAATAGTATATATATGTTGTGTATGTACATATATATATACTATATATATACATATATATATATATATATATTCTTTTATATATTATTTGTTAGTTTTATTACTTATAGCCAGATGTCTATGACTATTAATTTGTTTTCATTTAAAGTATTATGTTATCATAGTATAGATATATATATATATATATATATATATATATATATATATATATATATGAATGTACTTATAGATATATACTATATAGATATGTTGTTGTTAGTTTTATTAATTATTGCCAAATGTCTATCACTATGTATTATGTTTATATTTAAAGTATTATGTGATAATAGTACACTACATATATATATACTATATATATATTCTTTTATATATAGTTTGTTAGTTTTATTAATTATAGCCAGATGCCTATGACTATTAATTTGTTTTCATTTAAAGTATTATGTTATCATAGTATAGATATATATATGAATGTACTTATATATATATACTATATATATATATATGTTGTTATTAGTTTTATTAATTATTGTCAAATGTCTATCACTATGTATTATGTTTCTATTTAAAGTATTATGTGATAATAGTATATATATGTAGTGTATGTACATATATATATACTATATATATACATATATATATTATTTTATATATAGTTTGTTAGTTTTATTAATTATAGCCAGATGCCTATGACTATTAATTTGTTTTCATTTAAAGTATTATACTATCATAGTATAGATATATATATATGAATGTACTTTATATACTATATATATATGTTGTTATTAGTTTTATTAATTATTGCCAATGTCTATCACTATGTATTATGTTTCTGTTTAAAGTATTATGTAATAATATATATATGTAGTGTATGTATATATATATATATACTATATATATACATATATATATAGTATATATATAGTTTGTTAGTTTTATTAATTATAGCCAGATGTCTATGACTATTAATTTGTTTTCATTTAAAGTATTATGCTATCATAGTATAGATATATATATATGAATATACTTATATATATATATATATCTATATATATGTGTTGTTATTAGTTTTATTAATTATTGCCAAATGTCTATCACTATGTATTATATTTCTGTTTAAAGCATAATGTGATAATATATATATGTAGTGTATATACTTATATATATATATAGTATATATATATAGGTTTTTGCTAGTTTGATTAATTATAGCCAAATATCTATGACTATATTTATTTTTTCATTTAAAGTATTATGCTATAATAGATATATATTACATAGATACGTTGTTGTCTGATATATATACTGTATGCTCTAATATATATATTATATAAGTGGGACTTTAATACTAACGAACATCTCATTGTAATGATATATTATATATACTGCTATTCAGTGCATATGATATATTATACAACTATAATATATAACCGTAATTATGAATATGTTATATAATTTATATATTATATATATATATTAGTAAATAAATCATTTTTAACTATTAATAATCTAGTTATATGTACATTCTAACGTGAATGATTTACGCTCAAATGTTGATGAATGTGGGCGGGAAATTTCCTGCTCAATTTAAACGTTCGGACGTTAAGCCATAGACGTTCGAACGTTTGTGAAATGTGTGCGGAAAATTGAGCATATACGTTCGAACGTAAATTAATTGGTGGTGGGAAATTTTTCGCTCGATTATCGACTTCTGAGTTGAGCAGTAACGTCCAAATATAAAGCTTAAACGTTCGAACGTTTATGATTAAAATTGACCGGTTAAAAGTATAGTCAGAATGTAACACTTAAACATTCGAACATTAAATGATCAAAAGTGACCCGCCAAAAGTAGAGTCCGAACGTAACACTTAAACGTTCGAATGTAAATTGATCTAATTTCCTTTTTACATCAAAACACGCACGGGGGAAGCAGAATCATTTCTGCTTCCTTCCGTGCTTGAAATAGAGAGAGAGAGAGGAGTGAGGTTGAGCGATTTCTTTGGGGAGAGATAGAGAGATCGAGTCAGAGTGGGTTAGAGTGAGAGAGAGTGTTATTAGGGGGGTTAGAGTGAGAGAGAGTATTGTTAGAGATAGAGTAGAGTGAGAGAGAGTATTATTTGTTAAATATAGTGATTATTGAGGGCTAGTATTTTGGAACTATTTTGGTAAGGAATAATTATTTCTTCATTATTTTCAACTTCATGATATTTCTCTTGTGTTTTTTTTTTTTGAATATATGTTTCTAACTTGTTATTATTGTTGTTTTTTTTTAAGGAGATGGTTGTTTTTGCAAATTGGAAGCTTATAATTTGTAATAGTAAATTAAAAAGTGCTAGTTATATTTCTAAACTTTAGTTATTGTAATGTTTAATGATGTTGTTGTGAGAATATTGTAAAAATATTGTGATAAATTGTTGAAATAAATAAGTTTATTGTTTATTAAATATATTTATATTTTGTAAATTAATGATGAATTAATATGTATAGAAATATATAGTGATATGAATATTGTTATGTTTAATGATGTTGTTGTGGGAATATTATGAAAATGTTGTGATATGTTGTTGAAGTAAATAAGTTTATTGTTTATATATGTAGTTTTATATTTTGTGAATTAATGATGAATTAATATGTGTAGAAATATATAGTGATATAAATATTGTTATGTTTAATGATGTTGTTGTGGAAATATTGTGAAAATGTTGTGATATGTTATTTAATTAAATAAGTTTATTGTTTATTAAATATATTTATATTTTATGAATTAATGATGAATTAATATGTGTAGAAACATTGTTATAGGAATATTGTTATGTTTAATGATGTTGTTGTGGGAATATTGTGAAAATGTTGTGATATGTTGTTGAAGTAAATAAGTTTATTGTTTATTAAATATATTTTAATATGTTTAGTGATGAGTTTATGGTTTTTATTGAAAATAATCATTTAGTTGGAATAAATTGTATAATAACAACTTAATATGATAATTTTCTCTATAATAACAAATTAAAATAAATAATACTTAATAAATAAGTAAGTATCAATTAGTTGGAATAAATTAATTGATAGTTAACAACTTAAAATGCTAATTTTAAGTATAATAAAATATTATAATAAATATTTATAAATAAATAAATAAGTATCAATTATTAGAATGTTAAATTGATACTTAACAACTTAAGTATGACAATTGATAGTATAATAACAAATTGAAATAAATTGAAATTGATTAATAAATAATTTATTAATTACTTGGAATAAATTGTATAATAACAACTTAAAATGATAATTTTAATTATAATAACAAGTTAAAATAAATTGAAATTAATTAATAATTAATTAAAAAAATAAATATCAATTACTTGGAATAAATTGTATAATAACAACTTAAAATGATAATTTTAATTATAATAACAAATTATAATAAATTGAAATTAATAAGTAAATAAGTATCAAATTACATTATGGAATAAATTGTGTAATAACAACTTAAAATGATAATTTTACTTATAATAAAAAATTAAATTATATAACTAGGAAGAATGGTCTTGAAGAAATTTTAGTCTAATTGCTTGACAGTCATAGTCTTTCTGGCCTTGTGAGTTGTCAAGGCCAGAGGGACTTTGACGGTTAAGCAATTTGACTAAAATTTAGATATTTCTTCGAGATAATTCCCCATAGTACAAAAATATAACATCATAGTGTTGATCATTGTTAATCCAAGACATTTTAGGCTTATATTATTTCATATACTTTTTTATAGATATTGTATAACATTGCATATCTAACCTTAGACCCGTTCAAGAATTAGTGTACATTTAGGTGTCCATTAATTTTTGAATTGTCCAGTGTGGACAGTTTGAGATTATATCATCTGTATTGCACATTCTTGTTACTCCTACTAAACACGTTTAGTATGAAATTTTGGTGTCTTCTTCTACTATTCTTCGGGTATACTGTTCACTACGAGGGTCACAATTCCTCGTTGTGAACATGTATACTTGGAGAACTATGGGAAGATGCTGCTGAAATTTCTACTGACGTGGAAAATAGTAGAGTGACGGGATATGTGCAATATGGATAATATAATCTCGAATGGGATAGGACCAACTACCTTATAAAAATAGCAGTGAGAATTGGAGCATGACATGCATGTGAATTTTTATTGTACATTTAGTGTTACTAATAGATAGAATTTTTTAGAAATGGACAAAAGTTGGATGCGGCTAGACGATAGACTTGGAAAGGATTACGCATTCTATGCGCATGGAGTAAGAACCTTTATTGATTTTGCTCGACCATCTGGTAATAGTCATGGTTACATTAAGTGTCCATGTCGAGAGTGTAAAACTTTGTGTGCGACATCATTGGCTGAAGTTGAAAGTCATATATTTATGAATGGTATGGATCTAGGGTATACTCAATGGGTAATGCATGGTGAGCCATATGCACAATCAGCGGATGTAACGTTCGGTCAAAATTATAATATGCGAGACATGGATGATGATTATTAGCGGGATGAGATGGAGGAGATGTTGGGTGACATTAGAGCTGGGATGTTTATGGATGACGTAGACGACAATGCCTCAAGTGGTCGAGAGATTGATTGTGAAAATTTTACTGCAATGTGGGAAGATGCAAAGTGCGAGCTTTATCCAGGCTGTACAAAACATTCCAAAATGTCGTTTATTGTGCTGTTGCTTCACATTAAGTCATTGCGTGGGATGTCGACGAAAGCAATAAACATAATATTTGACTTATTTAACGAGGTGCTTCCCGATAGATCTGTATTGCCAAAGAACTTTTATGAAGCGAAACAGTTGAAAAAGGGATTAGGGTTTCAGTACAAGTTAATACATGCATGTAAGAATGACTGTGTTCTATTCTGGAATGAGAACTAGGGCAAACAAGCATGTCCTGTATGTGGAGAGTCGAGGTGGAAGGCTAAGAAAAATGTGCCGGTGAAGGTGTTGCGATATTTTCCCTTAAGACCTAGGTTGCAAAGACTATATATGTGTAAAAAAATAACTGTTGATATGAGGTGGCACGAGGAGAAAAGAGTTAAGAATGACGCATACATGAGGCAACTAGCTGACTCATTTGCATGGCGATCTTTCGATGATCAATACCCAAAGTTTGAGACAAAAGCTCGTAACGTGTGCCTGGAACTCACAATAGATGGATTCAACCCTTTTGGGAATATGAGCACAAGTTATAGCACTTGACCTGTAGTGTTAATTCCGTACAACCTTCCTCCATGGAGGTGCATGAAGGCACCCAATTTTTTGTTAACTTTACTTATTCTCGGCCCGAGATCACCTGGGAATGACACTGACGTATTCATGTAGCCATTGATTGAAGAGTTGAAAGAGTTATAGAAAACAGGTGTCAGAACTTATGATGCATCCACGTCGACATATTTTCTGATGCATGCTACAGTAATGTGGACCATAAATGACTTTCCCGCATATGGAAATCTTTCCGGTTGGAGTACTAAAGGGAAGTTAGCGTGTCAGACGTGTAATAAAGAAACGGCTAGTGAGTGGTTAACATATTCTCAGAAGTTGTGTTTCATGGGTCATCGACGTTATCTACCAGTAGATCATGCATGGAGAAGAGACTGTGCTAAGTTTGATGGGAGAGTAGAGGACAGAATTGCACCAACTGAGTTGTCTAGAGAAGAGATAGTGGAACAACTAGTAGATGTTAGAGCGAACAATTTTGGCAAAGGTCGGGGTAAGAATAAGAGAAAAAGAGACGTTTCAGAATTGAATTGGACAAAGTGTAGCATTTTTTTTGACTTGCCATATTGGTCGTCCAATATGTTGCGACATAGTTTGATGTAATGCACATAGAGAAGAATATATGTGATAATATATTAGGTATATTGATGAGTATTAATAAAAAGACAAAGGACACGATCAAGACGAGGAAAGATCTTGAGAGAATGAGAATTAAACATAATCTACATTTGCGAGTGGAAGGCAATAAGGTGGTCATGCCACATGCATGTTTTACAATGATGAGGGAGGAGAGGATGGATTTCTACAAATGGTTGCAAGGTGTGAAGTTGCCAGATGGTTATGCTTCAAATATTGGTAGATGCGTCTGTCCTGTTGACTGGAAAATCAGTGGTTTGAAAAGTCATGATTGTCACGTATTTTTATAGAAATTATTATCGGTGGGAATTCGTGGAAAGCTGACATCTGATGTACATGTCGCCATAACTGAACTATGTATGTTTTTTAAGGATTTGTGCGCTCGATTTGTAAATCGGGATATGTTGCAGAAGACGGAAGAAGACATTGCTACTATACTCTGTAAATTTGAGCAGATATTTCCACCATCATTTTTTGATGTGATGGTCCATTTAGCAATACACTTACCCTGAGAGGTATTGTTGGGTGGACCGGTGCAGTTTCGATGGATGGATCCAGTTGAAAGATATTTGGGTTGATTAAAGCGCACAGTTGGGAACAAAGCCAGAGCTGAGGGTTCAATAGCAGAGGCCTATATACACGATGAATGGTTAACGTTTTGCTCGCTATATCTTTGTGGTGTTGAGACACGATTTAATCGTCAAGAGCGAAATGCTGATCTTGCTGCTCCGCCTCCTTGTGAGCTATAAGTGTTTTTTCAGAATGTATGACCATGGGTACACAAACGGTATAAGATTTAATTGATGGAGAGTTGAGTAAAGTTCGTTGGTATGTGTTAAATAATTGTCGGGAGATTGATGACTATCTCAGGTATGTTGTTGCATGCTTCGAAAAATTCTATTTAAAAAAATGTAATTATAACTTTTGTGCTCAAAATAATATTCTTTTGCACTTATATATAGCAAGCACATGGACAAACTTAGGACGGAAGGCGTAGAGAATCTAGGGGCAAGACATGAGGAAGAATTTCCTGGATGGTTTGAACAACGTGTATGAACTAAAATCACATAAATATTAGATTTTAAAATTTTTAACTCTGGGTAACTTTTAAAATTGTTAATGTCGCTTTGTTAGAAACGTGATGATCTTGAAAACTTTTTACTTATTCATGTCTATGCTGTTGCTCACACTAATGAGAGTAGTGAGTGGATGGATCCTGCTTCTGCAAATAATTATGTAAGTGTTGTTATTTTTGTTAAATAAATTATGCAACATGTGAATAATTTATTTTTTATTTATATTTCTTTTAATACGTTATTTATTGTGTGTTTTCTTTGACATTGTAGGAAAAAATGATGGAGATGTAGTCGGCTTCTGGGAAATCCTCTCCGAGCGATATAGACATATTCACGCAAGTGCTCGGGCCCAACTCTAGTATGACAAGAGGTTTGGGACGAGCTTTCAAGCATTATGGTTCATCCTCCTCATCCTTTTCGGCTTCACAAATTAATAATCTTACCAAAGATTTAGAAGTTGCACGGCGCGAGAATGAGTATATGAGGTCGAGACAGCAAGAGTTAGAGTCTCTCTTAGAGCAACAGTCTCATTTAGAGACGCGTTTGCAAGATCAACAGAGAGATTAGGAGGAAAGAATTCGCAGTGAAGTTCAAGAGCAAGTGCAGCGGGAGATGATGGTCCAGATGGAGTGTGTTATGTCATTGCAACAACAATGGGGTGGACGAGGAAAAAAGAAATGAATTCTCTCAATTTTATTCTTTTCTATAACTTTTATTATCTAATTTTAAAAGTTTCTAAGATATTGTTAGTTGTAGAATATTTATAGTATGTAATATGATACAATTGGTATGTTTTTTAATTTTATGAAATTAGTATTTCTAATCTTTACGTTGGAATGTAAACCAAAAACGTTCCAACATCACTTCACGTTCAAACGTTAAAATGTATTTGTAAACGTTCGAACGTTCTCACCCGAAACGAACAAAAGAACAAAGCATCCGAACATTCAGACACATCATCTTTAACATTCAAAAAAACATCCAAACGTTATACTCGTTACGTTTGAGCATTGTTCCTTTAACGTTCAAACGTAAATTTGAACGTTTAATTGAGTCAACGTCCAGACGTATATACGTCCGAACGTAAAATGATACGTTCGAACACTATTCAACGAACGTCAACTTCTGTCATTTGAATGTCAACTAATCGGGTTGACATTCAGACGTATAAATTTACGTCTAAATGTTATTTTCTGTGACAGTTTTCAACCGTCACAAAAAACTTAACGTTCGAACGTGTCTCCGAATGGAACACCTCAAACCATCACTAAAAATATTTTTAGTAACGGTTCAATAGTAAAGCGTCACCAAATGTATTCTGTGATGCACATTACGTGACGGTTGTGGTGACGGTCAAATGTCTTTAGTGATGTTTTGGTTGTTTTGTGTGACGGTTTCTTCTATCACATAAGACTATTTTTGTTGTAGTGAAAACTGCATGTATATATCTTTTGCAGCTTGTAGATTGGTAATGACTATATATAATGCAAAATGATCTTTCTGTTAACCATTAACTCTGATTTGATTTAAGCTTGATTCTTGCCATGGAGAATCCATCAATTAGTGCAAGATTACGAAAGATCAGCATAGAGATAATTCTGCACAAAGAAAAGTTCTATTTGTTTCCATGTTTAGTCTTCTCATGTCCAATTGTATGGATTTAATTTGCTAGCAATAAATATTATTCAATTGTTGTTTAAATAAACCATTCTTTAACAATATTATCAATAAAATTATATATTAAGCCTTTCTCGACATCTAATTTTCTTACAATTTCTCTCTCTCTCTCTCTCTCTCTCTCTCTATATATATATATAATGTATGACAGGTCTTGAACGACAATATGGTCTTATCAGAAGTCATTAATTGGTCACCAAATATAACAAAATCCAAAAGCCAATATGACACCTATTAATAATAAATCTATCTTCAAATCCCCAGATCTACTAGATCGCCACGTACACTTTTAACGCCAAGTAATTCATGCATTGGATCATACATGGCTATTCTTCCATAGTATTGAAGTCCAATTCATGTCCAACGAAATTCCAGGCATCATATGATGAGTTAGGTACATCCACAGCATCGTTTGTTCCTGATGCAAGCTAGGCACTATGATCACTTATAAATAAATTACGTACCAATAATCGAAAATCCCAGTCAATCGTTTCAGGATCCAGCTCCCCACATATGAAAAAGAAACTCTTCTCATGCTTTGGAGTAAGTTATGCCATCCCTTTCGATTCCGGGAGCAAGTCTTTAACAAGGGATAGTGAACCCGTAGATGCACAAGGTGACTACACAAAAATAGTGTGCACCCCGCTGCATGTGCACCCTCCCATGGTGACAACTTTCCATGGAGTCGTTGGCTGAAATTGTATCAAGAGACAATTATTCAACAATTGTAGTACTAACTTTGAACCCTTTGTCCATTATCGACATGTGAGACAAACATCCTAACTGGATTCTCACCAAATTGACCAATAAATTCCATCAGTGGTATCATAGTGTTGTCGTGTTAGGGGGATTGTTTTCTTGTATAGAAAAGACCATTAATAGGCCACAAGTGCTTGGTTTGGCAACCAAACTTGCATATTACAATCACTTAAGGAGAATTTCAAACCCATCACAAAAGCTTTTTACAATCACTATGGGAGGGCTCAAGTATAGTACTGGTAATTTGCAAAACCTGGTTATCAAATACTATTTTGAGGAAAGTTACTAGAAAATCTTCACACACAGAGGTAAATGGGGAGTGTCGAAAACTAAGGCTACTATTATTAATTTTATTAGTTAAGTTGTAATTATTTAATATTAGAGTTTGAACTACTACTTTTCTAGTATTGTAATAGTACAGATCTATTATTATTAATACATTTTGTTTGTTGATATTAAGGTTTTGTTCTTTATGGCACCAAAGAAAAGTATTAATCGCGGAGATTGAAAAATCTAATGGAATAAATTGAACTTGGTCAGAATTGTGTATAAGATGGGGGGGACGTACTAGAATCAAATCTGGAAAGTGAGTTGGTCATTAATTAGCTAGCTTAAGGATAGCAACGACGTACAGATATATGCACCACAAAAAATCTGAGTTAAATAAGCAGCCCTGCATAATGGTTAATGCGCGCAGAGAACGTGGAACATTATATTTATCCCCACAACTTATTACTTGGTCAAAAATTAATGTTGTGGGCCGCGTTCCTGGTGCATTGATGGTGAGCTTGGCGAAACTTTCTGCTTTCTAGTAGTTTCAAGTATTGCATGCATTGATATTAAGAGCTGCTTTTGTGACCACAGTTTGTTGTATATATATACTGACATCTAGCTATATAGATCGAGAGAGATTGCTTCGTATCATTGAGAAAAGGTGAAAAAGAAAGGATGAACAAATAGACAAGAGTGGTAAAGCGCTAGGGCAGAATTCCATCTTCAAAATTCTTAAGTTTCATCTAGCCCACAGTTCTGTCTAGGTTCACAACCACATATACGGTACTCCCATCTTCTATCTCTCCGCTAGCTGAAACAGAACCAAACACAAACATAGGAACTCTCTATAAATATGTGTTGTTGATATAGACATTTCCTTAACAAACAACCACGCATAAAGTCGGAGCAACAAGGCCGCATGCTTGCATATTTATTTCATTTAATATTAAAAAAAAAATTAAAATATATATACTGGCAGTACTCATGGAAACCAGGGGCCCTCATGTAGCAAGACCACTTTAATTACAAAAATAAAGCCTTGCTTACTACATAGACCCTCCACGAATTGATAAACATGCGCCTCATAATTATATAACGTGCATGCATGCCGTGCTTAATTTAGAAATGCCTGATTAATTAGTAGAGTCCTATATATCTTTTTGTTTGCTAATTACCCTCTTTATTTTTTGTGTAACAGGCAATCAGAATGGGAAACGTTGCGGGGAAGTATACAAAATTAATGCCTCGCATTCTTCATCTTGCATTCAATTTTCTTTACATGTCATTAATTCGAATGGTGGCAAAGGTAGATTAATATATATAACTTTTTTTAGTTATTTCATGGTCCTCCGTTTGTCACCATATTAACTTTATTAAAAACCATTTATTGTAATATCAAGATTAAGGGCTGGTTTGGACAATTGAAATATCTCAAAATTCTGTGAATGGTATTAGTAAAATGATTGAGTTAAAATGTTTCATTGGATTTTGAAAAATAAGAGAGAAAAAGTTGAATAAAAATATTATAATATTAAAAAAACTGTTTGAATATAATTTTTTAATATAATTTTTATTTTAAAGTTTGTAAAAGTTACATTGATTTTTATATTTTGTTTTGAAATTTATAAAAGTTGTATTAGTTTTTATGTTTAGATATTGGTATGGTAATTATTAGATTGAAAATTTAAAATTGTAATTGAAAAGTTTTTTGCATTTGAGTGATATCGATGTTTATGAATGAAATTATGAGAAATTTGATAATTAAGTGTCTCATCTCTATATTCAAACCTTCCCTAAATATTACCATATTCACTAGCAACTGTAATGGGACTCTTGAATATCTTTTCTCTCCTCCCTCTCTACCATTGGCTCTGTGTCTCTGACGACCATCTTCCTACTCACGCACCACCGGGATAATTCTCACCCGCCGATCTTGCAGTCGACCGGATTGGGCGCCATTCGGAACAACGTGTTGCACCCACGCCTGGGTCTTAGGAAATGCGTGGCGCCACGCGCCACCGCAACCGCGAATCATCTTCTGTTGATGCCACGCATGGCAACTCAGGGTCCAGTGACGCCAACACTGTCTAGACTGACTAACCGGCTCCCTCCTAGAGTGGCACATGAATCTTTTCCTTTTTCTGTTTTTTCAGTTCTGTTTGTGTATTTTCGATTTCTGTTGGTGTGTTTTTGGTGTTTGTTTGTTGGTTTTGTTTGTAGGTGAAAATAAGTGAAATAGGCTATTGGACTCTGTGTCCATAGCAGTGTTGGTTCCTCCCTCCTTCGGTTAGGAAGATGGGTGTGGTGTTTACTTCTCCTCCTTTGGAGGATGGAGTTTGGATGCAGGTTCTTTTACCTCTGTTTTATACAAAGATTGATACTCTCTTTTTGAGAGTTTTTTGAAGTTCAGACAATGCCCGTTGTAAAGATATTTGTGTATGGGGAACCTTACAACAGATGTTAGTTTGGCTTGTAACTTAAGTCATAGATTTAACTTCCTTCATAGAATGAAATGATGTCTATTTCCTATCAAAAAATAAATAAGACACTTATGCTTTGGCTGTTGTCGGTTTCAAGTTTGAAGGTGATTCTGAATTTTATTTTGACGAAAGTTTTGGTAATATTCTTGTTTATTTATGTATTAATTTCTAATACAATAATTTAGATTTTTCTATTCTTTGGAAAAATCTTCATAATTTTGAATTTTGCAACCACTTAAGTCTGGCTTGTGGGGTTCATAAATTAATTTCAAATTTTAATATTAATCAATATTATTTAGAGTTTTCTCTATGTTTTGGGCAAATCTCTTATCTTCTGTGTGTTGATCATCTGTCGAAACTAGCCATTAGAATTAATCTAAATTCTATCCGGCATCAATTGGTATCAAAGCAATATTAGTTATTTTCCTTGGACCAATATTTCAAGTCTACATCATTTGTACAGATTCATATTGGAAGTGAAACCAAATATCTACTAACAACGTCATCATCCCGACGTCACGATTTCTGAAATTTTTTGTACGGGGGAGTCGGGGTGTCACAAACAATGCAAGAATGAGCATAAATATTAAGCGTTTTCTTCCTTATTTGTACAGATTAATATTCTTAAGGTAGTACTTTAATGCAATTAACGTAGAATCTGGACCTAAATACCCCATAGCAATTTGGGTTTACATCAAAATAATACACGTACATTCTAGGCCTCAAATCTTCTAGGCCTTCACCGTTGACAAACAGTCATGTGAACCATTCGTCCTGCTTCCCACAATCATGTGGATTTGGATCAAGGTAATAAAACAATGTGTAACCTCGTCCAAAGTACCAAAATACTCACTACACTGCACCCTTTCTAATCCTTGCTCCCAATAGAAACATGTCAAACCATTTGTTGCAAGGCACAATGGCCCAAACCTCTAATTCACAGCCAATTTCTCTTTTTAGTTTTCTTTCTTATACTCATTTATTTATAATATGATTAGGGAATCTTCATCTTCTTATAAAGAAAAAAATTGTTTGTAATAAGGTTTTTGTACGAGGTATTCCACTCCTTGAGCTTCTTGTATGTTTAATTTGGTTTGATGCATATTTGATAATTAAAAACAAAAGCATAGCATTAAAACTTACAAGCTAGGATACATCAAATTGAGGTGTGCGATGCTAAAAAGTCTATGTTGACTTGGCTTTATTAGAATTCTGGACACGTGTGTCAGTAAAGTGTTCAGGAGAACTCTTGAAGGCATTATTGTTGCATCCTTCTTTAGTGAGTTACTTTTCATTAAACAAATAATGAGTCACAAAAAGAAAAATATTTTAGCTACAAATAGGTTTCGAAAAAAAAAATACTCATAAATTGATGTGATACGTTAAATTTACTTTTTAATAAAAGTGATTTTATAATCTAACGTATCACATTAATGCACATCAATTTGTAGGTTTAATTTTGTGGAGACTCTTTATGACTATATCATTTCTCATTAACAAACTTTCTCCATTTTCTACCGAAGGTTTTTAGTGCAAAACATCAAATAATTAAAGGTATGCCCTATTAGTAAGAAACCTGTAATTAGGGAGGTGAAAATTCTATGTAAACCAAGTAGCTGAATGCACATGGTCTAAGTTTTCAGTAAGATGAAGGGCAGAGATAAGTAACATCGATGTAAGTCTCTAGTGGCCTTATTCTACTTCTTTTCTCCAAAATCCAATTAGTCCTATCATCTGTCATTTTCATGGATACTAAATATCAAACTTTATAGGCCAGAGGACGTGCACGTCTATGTGTGCCTGAGTGTGAAGACACAAATTGTAAAGCAATTATAATCCCTCCACGATTTAGATATCCCACACAAATATGACTGATATTTTCATTACAGAGGATTTAGATAATGCCAGAATGTCCTTTGAGGTCAATAATCATGCACTGATCTCCTAATTTCATTTGTTCTCCAACTTACTTTCTATTAGCACAATCACATTCCGAGAAGGCTTCTTTTTTAGATTTTTTGTTGTTGAAATTACTTGCTAGATTCTAAAAAGGATCCCTTTTGTATGCACTTGAAAAGTAGAAAAGTACTGGGCAGATGGTGGATACTGGAAGACAAAGAATGGTGTGAGGCATCTTGGTTTCAATCGACATCCAAATATTCTCTAGCATGCATGTGCATCTAGCCATAGTTGCGTCTAGGTTCACTCGGTATAGCTAGCTTTAGATTTTTTGTCTTCTGGTTGAGGGCAACATATATATGTAGCTAAATGTGAAGAGATAGAGGAAGTGATCCCTATAAATAGAGGGGTTCGGTGGCCACTTTGAATCAAGTATCTAGTTGGAGCAAATTAGATTATAAATGTCAGGTGTCCCCTAGAGTTCCCTTGAACACTTCATTGGGGAATCTCTTTCAATAAAAGAGTTTTCTTCTCCTCTCCCCACTGAAGCGTTTGGGGGAACTCTGGGTGTCATTTGATAATATTGTTAGGAATGGTTTAAAGCTGGTTGATTACCATCTTATAATCAGCCCCCGGCTTCATGAACATGTACATGCAGTACTGTAGATTGGTAATGACTATAATGTGAAATGATATTTTTGTTAATCATCAACTCTAATTTGATTTCAGCTTGAGTCTTGCCATGGAGAATCCATCAATCTGTGCAAGATTATGAAAGATCAGCACAGAGATAATTCTGCAGATAGAAGAGTTTTATTCGTTTCCATGTTTAGTCTTCTCATGTCTAGTTGTATGGATTTAATTTGCTAGCAATAAATATTAGGGAATTTCTCTCTCTCTCTCTCTCCTCATATATTTATAATAAATGACAGTTCTTGAACGACATCAAACCCAAAAGGCATTGCCGTGTAACAATACATGCCTTGGTCGATGATGAAGGAGGTATTCTCCTCATCCTCAGGGTTCATGTGAATCTGGTTATACCTAGAGTAACCATCCATGAAGTTGAGCATATGATGACCTACCATGGAATTGATGATCAGATTAGTGTGGAGAATTGGGATGATATCATTCGAGTGAGATTTGTTGAGATCGGTGAAGTCGACTCACATTCTCCATTTGCCGCTAGGCTTCTTTAAAAGTACCACATTGGACGGCCATTCTGGATAGTGAGTTTACTAGATAAATTCAGTGGCTAATAGGCGGTCCACTTCCTCAGCTATGGTGACATTCTTTTCTATATTAACACTTTGGCATTTTTGTCTCACTCCTTTGGCCTTCAGGTTTATGTTATGGATGTGCTGTATGATTTCGGTGGCTATTTCAAGCATGTCCTTGTGGCTCCAAGCAAATACATCCTAGTGCTCGGTGAGGAGTTGTTGCATGGCGCTCTGCAACTCAGGTGTCAATTCCCACGATCAGAGCGTGGTCGAAATATGTCAGGCATGTCTATGCCATCAACCATATGTTTGCTCTCCCTTATAGGCACCTTGCTCCAAGGGTGAGCATCGGCCCTGAAGCTGGGTAGTGGGTCGAAGCCCAGTGGGCTTATGAAGTGGGGGAAAATCCCCTTACACTCTGGATGGTTGCTTGGGAAGGAGGAATCACAGCTCAAGCTCTAGAGGTTCAAAAGGGGCCAATTTGGAGGAGGAAGGAATCATAGCTCTTGGGCTATGGTACAAGGGCTTCCATTACAATTGGTTTTTTGCTTAATTTAAACACTTAATCACATGGCGGCCACGTATCGTGTCCACGTCAAGTGGTAAGAGGAATGGTAACAAGGAGGGGACCAAATAGTATTTTCACGAGAAATATATATCCATGTATGTGAAGTTTCCTAAACTGAACTTGGTCAGAATAGTGTACGTATAAGATGGAGGGACGTAGGGCCAGGAGAGCTGCTTTCTAGTTGTTTCAAATATTAATGCCTGCCTAGATATTAAGAGCTGCTTTTGTGACCACAGTTTGTTGTATATACTGACATCTAGCTATAAAGATCAAGAGTGATTGCTTTGTATCACTGAGAAAAGGTGAAAAGGAAAAGATGAACAAATAGACAAGATCAGTAAAGAGCTAGGGCAGAATTCCATCTTCAAGATTCTTAACTTTCATCTAACCCATAGTTCTGTCTAGGTTCACAGCCACATACGGTACTCCAATCTTCTATCTCTCGGCTAGCTGAAACAGAACCAAACACAAACAAAGGAATATAAACATAGGAACTGCCTATAAATATGTGTTGTTGATATAGCCATTTCCTTAACAAACAACCACGCATAAAGTCGAGGTAACAGCGCATGCATGCATTTTTATTTCATTTAATATTAAAAAAATTAAAATTATATACTGCCAGTACTCATAAAATTAAACCAGGGGCCCTTTAGTGAGACCACTTCAATTACAAAAATAAAAGCCTTGCTTACGCATAAAGGCGAATTGATAAACATGCGCCTCATAATTATATCATGTGCATGCATGCCGTTCTTGAGAAATGCCTGATTAATTAGTATAAGTGTCCTATATATCTTTTAGTTTCTTTTGTTTGCTAATTATCCCCTTTATTTTCTGTGTAACAGGCAATCAGAATTGACAACGTTGCGGGGAAGTATACAAAATAAATACCACGCATTCTTCAGCTTGCATTAAATTTTCTATACATGTCATAAATTCGGATGGCGGCAAAGGTAGATTAATATATAACTTTTTTAGTTATTTCTTGGTCCTCCGTTTGTCACCATATTAATATTATTAAAAACCATTTATTGAATATTTTACTTCCCAGTTCAATCTAGAAAAGCGAAGTAGAAATATTGTAATATCAAGATTAAGGGCTTGTTTGGCCATGTTGAAATATCTCAATTTTTTGGGAATAGTAGTGTGACGCCCCGACTCTCACATACAAAAAGCGCAAGAATCGTGAAGTCGGGATGATAACAACACATGTCATACATCTCAACAATAAGTACTCAAGTGTGTGCAACACACAAAAAGTACACAACAAAATGCAGCGGATAAAGTAAATAAGTTAATTAAATACCAGAATTTTTAATACCAATATCCAAAAAACAAAGTGTTTTAAAAGTAATACAGTTGTTCCAAAAAAACATACTAATTACAAATACAATATTTCAAAGAAGGGAAAACAAATCCCAAGATCCAAACGAAGCAACCACACGTCACTCCTCCAGTGGAGTCACATTCTCAGGCTCCACTTCCTCATCTGCATCATGGTATCGCAGGTAAATAATAATCCAAACAACTAACGAGATAAAAGTGCATTAATGCAATAGACATGCATGCATATGATAAAATATGTCTTAGCCTCAAAACATCATTTTTCCCAAAACTAAATAATTTTTCAACACATGCCAAAATCCCATTTTGGCCCAAAAATATAATCTGTCATTTTTCCAGAAAATGATTCACACAAAAAATATTTATTGAACGCTGTAGGCGGGAATCACATGGGGGACTCTACCACCATCCCTGCTTACCACCATCCCTACCGCGTGCACCGTAGGTGGGAATCACAGGTAGGACAACACCATCATTCCTACTGCGTGCACCGTAGGCGGGAATGGCAGGTGAGACTATACCACCATCCCTACTTACTACCATCCCTACAGTTTCTTTCCGCACAAGAGGTACCCATCAGAGCACTGTAAGCAGAAATCACAGGCGAGACTCTATCACCATCCCTACTTACCACCATCCATACCGCGTGCACTGTAGGCGGGAATCACAGGTGGGACAACACCACCATCCCTGCTTACCACCATCCCTATCGCATGCATCGTAGGAGGGAATCACAGGCGGGACTATACCACCATCCCTGCTTACTACCATCCATACAGTCTCTTTTCCTTTTTCTCACATGAAAACTCAATTTTCAAATATACACATGAACATGTATGCAACTATATGAAAACTCAGTTTTCATTTACAAACATGAACATGCATGCAAATATGCAATGTACATGACACAACATCAATATCCAACAACCAACCAATCCCAATATAACCAATCACACAAACAACTTCATCCTACAATCCAACTAACCCCTTTACTCCTCGGACTCAATCTTACACTACCAACCAATTTACAGTAAATGAGTGTTAGTGTAAAAATACATTTAAATCTTAAAATTTATTTAGAAAAATACTTACAGCGCTATATTATAATTTTTGAAGGATCACGAATGAGCTAGAAGCGGCAAAACAACAACTGAGTAGTGCAAAATGCACTGTGGTTGTGGGTCAAAAATAGTGAATTTCGAACGGGGTCAAAGGAAGACTTGATATTGCTAAGGTAAGGCTTAGAGAGGTCGGTGGAGTTAATGGTGGTGGCCTTTGGCCGTGGGTGGCAGCGAGGGAGGTGGTTTAAGGCCAAAAAGCTCAAATCGGAGATTAAACTAGAAGTGCTTCACTGGTGATGAATCGGAGCTGGGGATGCATCCATTAGGTAGCTGGAAGGTTGAGGAATATGTGGTGAAGAAATGGTGGCCAGAGGTGGCGCAACAGCTGATTGAGCTGCATTATTGCATATTTTATACATTTAAAATCAATATATTTTTAATTATTTTATTATTTTATCATTGATTTTAGATGGAAAAATGATCAAGAGGCAATAAATCCAAGTTGTGATTTAAATTGATTAAAATCATAGTTTATGCTTATTTTTATAACTTCTGATTTTATTTGATTTTATTTCCTCACATGCATAACACACTTTTAATATTTTAGTTTAGTTTTGTTTAATTTTTATTTAATTATGTATTTTCTTTTTCTAGTTTTATTTTTATGTAAGTATTATTTATTTTATCTGTCTTATTTTATTTTATTTTGTTTTTGTTTTATTTTATTTTTTTTTATTTTTATTTTCAATTTTTATTTTTTTATTTTTGATTTTCTGTGCAGGCTAAACGACATGTCGTTTGGTCTGCAAACCAAACGACATGTCATTTTCTAGTGGATTTGAATCTGTCGTCTGAGGTCGACGACATGTCGATTGACAAAAACGACATGTCATTTGCCTCGTCTTCAACCTCGCCCCTGCGTCTTCATGCTACAATTCCGCCGTGCCCAACAGCTTCGAGCCACCACCGTGAGCCATCCTATACACTCCGCACGTCCATAGAAACACCATGAACACGGCCATGAGCCGTCTCGCCTTGTCCAGAAGCCTCACGGCCAGCAACCCCACGTTTGTGTCATCTTCAACCTTCGGCCTCCCCTACAGCACCTCTCCACGTCCAACAGCACTCCTCCACGCCTCGTGCTCCTCCATCAAGCATGCCCAGTGCTCCACCAACCGTGAACCATCCTCAAACACGTCCATGCAAGCTACACCTCCACTCCTATGCAGCCGCAATGCACTGCCACCGTAGCAGCACAACCATGGCAGAACCTCTTCTTGCATGCACAGCATCACCGCACGTCTAATGCGCACATGCAACCTTGTGCCACTGCTCAGCATGCACAGCCATGCGAATCAACCATCACCGAGAAGCCCCTGTTCTACATCTTCAAAACAGAACACTTCCACCTCTCATTTACGATCATGCACGCAGCTCCTCATCACCATGCCCAGCCACCTTGAGCCCCTCCTTCAACCTTCAGCAACGCCATCACCAAAAAGCCTCTGCTCAGCCTCCCACAGTGGTAGCAACACTTCCATCCACAAGTTCGGCTTCGGACAGGAAGAAGACGCAGCAACGGAGAGGAAATGAAGCAAAAAGAAAAAGAAAAGAAATAAAGAGGAAGAAGTAGCATGCAGAGAAATAGAACGATAGGGATCACACACGCACGCACACAGTGGCCAACTGGAAAGCTTCGGACAGTAGTGAAGAAATTAGGTGGAGTTATTTTCGTGGGGACAGATCACTCACACCGGCAGACCAAGCAGACACACATGCAGGGACAAACAGAATAACTTTCTGAGTGGGGACGAGATCACATACACGGGGCAGCTAAGCGCATACTTTTGATGCCTATATAAGAGGTGTATGCGAACTGGAGAAGGGGAAGTCAGTAGTTAGTGGTTAGAGTTAGAGTCAGTCAGGAGTTAGAGTGATTTTAGTGTGAAATTAGAGTTAGAGTTCAGAATAAAAATAGTGAGTGAGTTTTTGTAGTTAGTTTTTATTTTTTCTGAGTTCAGTTTTTAATTTCGTGTAATTTATTCATCAGTCAGTTTCAATTTATGGCTCAGTAAATTTTATTTTTGTAAGTCTTTATTTCCAGTTTTGAGTTTGTTTAGTGAGTAAATTTTCAAACCTCTTTGATAAATGTTGAGAGTCCATTTTATTTTTGAGAGTTTACTTTAATTGAAAGTTCAGATTTTTGGGTTGGAGAACGCAGTCTCCATTTCCAAACATCAAGTTTATTCCTTACAATTTCTGTTTTTATTTAATTTCGAATTACTGCCATTTAATTTTCTCGCACTTTTAATTTCCTACAATTTAAATTTATGTCATTTAATTTCCTCGCACTTTTAATTTCTTGCAATTTAAATTGATGTCATTTAATTTTCTCGCACTTTTAATTTCCTGCAATTTAAATTACTGTCATTTAATTTTCCTGCACATTTAATTTTTGCAATTTACTTTTATGTCATTTAAATTTTATTGTCCCTTTACATTTCAGTTATTTAATTTTCAGCAATTTTAATTTACTGTCTTGCATTTTAATTTCTTACCTTTCATCGTCCACTCAAAACCAACAAATATGAATCTAGTCCATGACTAGTAAATTTTCATTTCCATTGCACTCCCACATTCATTGTACATATCATCACTTTTATTTTTATTTTCTCATTGTAACTATTTCCACCATTTTACACGAGTTTGATTTTTAAGCACTTTCCCTGTGGAGACGATTTAGGAATTTATTCCTAATTACTACGCAACACGCTCCTGCACTTGGGATAGCCTTTGGGCTGCTCATTTTCGAACGAGTCAACAGCGGCGCGTGATCTCAAGGTTGCTGCGGCTTTGGAGCTGCGGGTGAAGGCTCACGCCAATTGGGAGAAGGAGATTCAGCCAAAGGAGAGAAAGAAAGAGGGCCTCGTGTGCGGGAGAGAAGGGGAAATGGGGGAAAAAGAAAAGGAAGAACAGAAAAAGAGGGAAAAAGAAAAGAGGAAAAGAAAATTGAAGAGAAAGAAATGAGGTCTAATCTTCACAACTTAGGTCCCAAAAATGATCAAACGAAAATTATTTTAAAACAATAACCTAAATAAAATAATTCAAATGCAGTGAAAAGCTTAAATAAAATAATAATAATTTTAGAACCCATAAACAAACTAATTTAAATTAAAGATCAATTTAAATGCAAAACAGTAATTAATAACAGGAAAACATATCGAAAATAATTTTTACAACTTAAAAATATCATAAAATAATATATCAAAACCCCTATAATTTTAAAACAAGAGAACCAATCTCTGAAATAATTAAAATAATTATTTAATTAAAATACACTAAAATACGGGATGTCACAAGTAGTGAAATTATTAGAGTTAAAATATATTATTGAGTTTTGAAAAATGAGAGAGAAAAAATTGAATAAAAATATTATAACATTAAAAAACTGTTTGAATATAATATTTTAATATTATTTTTATTTTAAAGTTTGTAAAAGTTGCATTGATTTTTATATTTTGTTTTGAAAATTATAAAAGTTGTATTAGTTTTTATGTTTGGATACTGATAAGGTAATTATTAGATTAAAAAATAAAAATTGAAATTGAAAAGCTTTTTATATTTAAGTGACTCTTATGAATGAAATTTTGAGAAATTTTGATAATTATTTGTCTCATCTCCGTATTCAAATCTCTCCTAAATATACCTTATTCACTGGCAACTCTGAAGGGACTCTTGAATATCTTTCCTTTGAAACGGTGTCTTCCATACAAACTTAATTCATTTTGTAGTAGATCCAAAAACGATAGGGGAGCGAGAATTGCATGGTAATAACTAGCAAAAAATGGAGGAATATAGATAAAAACAGGAATTTAGCGTGCTAGCTAGCTAGGCTGGCAATCACAGGCAGTCCGGAGAGTAAACTCCATGAATATAAATGAAAGAATATAAGCTCTCTAAAAAATTAATGGGGTCTGTATTTATTTATTTTGCCTAGAAATTACCCAAATTCTGTAAAAAGATGGAAATTAAAGAAGATCACACAGTTTTTTCATGGGTTCTAGAATTCTGAACATAATTTCTGAGTCATGATCTTCTAAAACTAGCATGCAAAGAGTCCAAGAGGCTACCAAGACTCTTCACCTCCCGAGTCTCCCACTTACTAAGGTCAATGGATATAGAGGCAAGATTAGAACAAAACATGCAGAAGAAGCTGGAGATTCAATCCCAGAAAATGTTCAAACTTATGCAATTAATGATGTCCAAAACTCTATGCCACCATAATCCTTGAACTTGTTTTTTTAGTTGTCTTTTTATCATTCTGACTTGATACAACATTTGAGCAAATGTGATGTTTTAATTACAATATCTAATACTAGTTTCATATTTTGAATTTATAGCTTACTGTATCATGAATATCATTCGAACGTAAAATACCCAGATCAAACTACCAATCAAAACCATTCAAATGAATTGAGAATCGTCAATTATGTTCAAATAGATTAATTGTTTGTTCAAACAGACTCCATGTTTGAACATTAGAACAAATAATTGTTTGTTCGAACACATTTGTCGCCATTCGAATATACCATACATTGTTCAAACAAAAATATTGAACCACCCGTTCGAACAGATATTTTTAATTCAAACGTATATAATCGAGTTCATTCAAATTATCTTTGTTTGAACATAAATATATATGTTCGAACACAAATAAACTGTTCGAACACTCCCCTTATTCAAACCGGATCAATTAAATATGCATCGTTCAAATCAAATTTCGATAGAGTTTGAACAGATTTCTTCCCAAATACTCTTTCGGGAAAAAAATGACATTTTTTGGGAAAAAAACTTTAAGTTTTGTCCCAAAAAATGGAACTCAAACTGTTCACTAGCGGTTCTGTTCGTTTGCAGCCCTAGTTGCTAGCTTACAAAGGCCATGCCTTGAACTTGGAAATATTTGCACAAACTACTTGGTTAACTCATGAAAAATTAAGGGAATTTGCTTGGTCTAAATTGAAATAAAATTTGCCAAGGAAACAATAAGTCTGTTTTTGCTTCCACCATGACTATAATTAACTATACGAACAAAGTTTGGGATAATTTGTTAATCTTGTAGATCATAAATGGGCTTTTGATAACCCTGCATTTCATTCGTAGGGTATGTTATTGGACCACAATATATGAAGATCAAAATTCTCACTTTGATTTAGAAATTTTCACCATGTTCTGCCATGAGGCAAAACAGTGGCATGCATAGCACCGACTAATTAACATATGTATTTTTTATATATAGACAAAATCTCTTAATGGTGCCTCATTACGTGCAACTGTTTCTTTTTTCCTCCATGCTCTAATTAATTTTGGTGTATTTGATCTAAAATCAGCGATGATCCTGTTGTAGATCGATCACTATGCCAAGGTGACAGTACTTGTCCACCAACTTAAGGGATGTAGCTTGAGGTTTTCACACTTTGAAAACCAGCTCTGTTAACCTTCTCAGCTAATTGTTTGCATGCAATCTGTTAGCAGAACTTCATATCGAAATAATGGAAAATTAAATTAATTGCGTTCAAATATAGACATCTACGTGCGTGCATTGCATGGTGGATCAAGCATTACTACTATTGCAGGTTGGGTTTTGAAAGCTTATTATTGGAATCATCAGATGATTTGAGAAGTGCAGGCTATGCCTTGACAACATTCAAAAACGCTCGGAAGGCATTAGATTCCTTAGGAATTGGTGACTTTATCTGGCAACATCATAAAATGGCTACAAGTGTAATGTTGAGTCCTCCGATATGTTTATCATGTCCTCCTTGGATTACAGATAGTTCTCTATGGATGATGATTAAGGCTTCGTTTGGTTCTTTAACCAAACTCATCTCATCTCACTCATCATTATAACTTTTTCAAATCCCAACACAAAATATAATAAACAATTCAACTTTTTCAAATTTCAAAACAATAAAAATATTCAAAAATAATATTTTAACAATATTTTATTATCTAAACTCCACTCAACTCAACTCATTTCAACAACCAAACGCACCCTAAGTTTGTGGGCGTGACTCCCGCTAACTTCTCTGAGAGTTTGATAAAATATATAAATAAAGTTATATCCATGTCCTTTAAAGTCAAAGAGGTACTTGGTATCATGTATTTTTCATTACAAAAAGGATTTATTTTTAAAAGATATACCATTCATAGTGTCCTCGAATTATAAGTAGGACAACATCTCACTAATCTACAAAGATACAAGTGTAGGAATGCGCCTACTTCAACAATTTCAGGACTTCGTTTTGGACAATACTTTACTAGAGGTCATTTCCTTCTTAAGGGTGAGGTTTTTGCTTTATCTCTTGGCAAAGATATTATCTCTTGGGCGATAGTCCATAGAGTCTACTAAGATGGATGATGAGATTACTAAACGATAGGGGTCTCTTAAGCTGACTGACGAAGAGCAATAGGAGCTTATACTACCAAAAGATGCAGTTACTGTAACCAAGCTCAGAAGCAGCCATTGCCTACTTGCACTCATCAATAATGACAAAACTACAAACCGTGAAGCTTTTAAGATCACAATGGTGAAGGTGTGGAGTACTACAGGATGGATAACCTTCAAGGACCTTGGCACCAACAGATTCCTTATCGAGTTCCAACTCTTATCAAATAAAAAGAAGGTCTTACAGGGAAGACCATGGTCTTTTAATCGTTACCTTGTCTGCCTAAAGGAGTTTGTTGGAGAGCTATCTCCAAATGAGGTGCAGTTCTCATCAAAACCCTTATGGGTTCAAGTCCATAACCTCCATTTCGTAGGTATGAATAAAATATTGGGGGAGAAGATAGGTGCAACCATAGGCAGGGTGCACATAGTGGAGGTTGATGCCCAGGGGTGTGGATGGGGGAGTTTTCTAAGATTCAAGGTGGATGTGGATGTCACCAAGCCTTTGAAACGAGGCCAAATGATCAACCTGGGTGGTAAACCATGCTAGACTTATTTCAAATACGAATGTCTTCCTAATTTCTGCTTCAAGTGTGGCCTACTAAAGCACGTAAATGAGAAGTGCTCAAGTTTTAATCAACCCCCTCAGACTTAAGATCAATACGGTCCATGGCTTAAAGTTTCTTCTACATTCCCTCAACCATCCTCTATGAAGAAGTATGGAGGCTCACCGTAAGTTTCCTCTATTAGAGGAGGAAGGTAACCAGGAAACTAGTAATGGGTAGTCTCAATTAGCAGCAGAGGCAGAGGCCTCAAGTCAGGAAATCCCAGCTTGTTTAAATGAACCTACCACAATCCAGCCTTTCTCTAGCCAAACCAACCAGGATAGCAACATGTCCTCTGAGCAAACTTGTAGCCAATGAGCTTGTCTGAGGATCCCCTCTTTCTCGGGATTCCTGCTGTGCCAACTGAAGCTTGTCCTTGGCCTTCTAAAGGTGCAGAGAAAAAGGTCAGTCACATAAGCCAAACTTACCTTTCCTTATGAATGAAAACAAGAGGGCAACTATTAGTAACACCACACCAAAGGCAAACTTTCCTAGTAACTCAAATCCCTCTAATTCTAGAGTTTCCCCTAGTGAACCCAAACCACATACTTCTTTACCTACCAAAAGTAAAACTTGGAAAAGGCAAGCTAGAGGTCAGACTTCAAGCTCCTTGACATCACTAATACCCCAAATGCCTCTCCTCAATTCAGTTCTGCCAAAAGACCAGCCTCTATGGTTGAGACTAGGGCCAGTTCTCATGCCCTTAAGAAAACTAAAACCAACCTCAAACCTAAAAGGTGGAAAACTTAGGCACAAGTGGTGGTGGCTGCTCAGTAGCCCCACCCCACCCAATGAATTACCTGAGTTGGAAATGCTAGGGGCTTGAGAACCTCAAACAATTCATGAACTTCACCTTTCGGTGAAATCAAAGGCCTCACACTTGGTTTTCCTCACAGAAACTAAGTGCAATAGAGAAAAGATGGAGACAATTTGAGTTAAATTGTGTTTTGACTACTACTTTAGTGTCAATAGCAGGGGCATAAGTGGTGGTTTGGCCTTTCTTTGGAATTCTTTAGTAGAACTTAGAGTGTCTACTTACACTAGTTGGCACATCTCAGCCTCCCTTAAGCTTCATAGTGATAAGACCCCTTGGTTGTTAACATGATTTTATGGCCACCCAAATAGAGCTAAAAGAGTTGGAACTTGGCTTCTTTTAAAAGGCTTAACCCCTGCACAGAATGTCCCTTGGTTGTGCATTGATGAAAAAATGGGAGCTGCCATCAGACCCTATAGACAAATTGTGGATTTCAGGGAAGCACTTGAGGTTTGTAATCTAAATGATCTTGGCTTTGAAGGAGACAGAGTTACCTGGGCTAATAATAGAGAGGGAGGTAATTTTACTAAAGAAAGGATTGACAGAGCTCTTGGCAACTCTAAATGGATAGCCAAGTTTGAGGATCACTCTACTGCCACTTGGCAGCATCCACCTCAGACCACAGACCCCTTCTCATTAAAATCCAGAATAATTTGCCTAGCACAAAGAAAGTGAGGCCTTTCAGGTTTGAAACAAACTAGAGTAACAAGGAGGGGTGCGAGGACTTGATTAAACGGATATGGGACAATTCAATTAGCCAGCCAGACTCATTAACAAACACACTCTATGGCCTTAGAATTGCAAAGAAGGGTTGATAAGGTGGAGCAGAAATTTGCATAGAAATCATGGGAATCTTCTATAGTCTAAAACAGATACACTCAACTCTATGAAAGAGACAAATGAGGGCCAATTGTATGATGACATTAAATCTCTCCAAACAAAAGTTGACTCACTGCTTGATGTAGAAAATACCAAGTGGCAACAGAGGGCAAAGCAAAACTAGCTAAGGGAAGGGGACAGGAACACAACTTTCTTCCATAAATTTCCTAGCCAATGAAGAAAGTAAAACACCATCAACAAGATCAAAGATGAGTCTGGCCATGAGTACACTAGTCAAGAAGATATTAGTCAGGTTTTTCATAATTATTTCCAATCCCTTTTCACTTCCTCAAGCCTCATTGGGATTGCTGAATGCATATCCTCTATGCCCAAGAAGCTCAAAGCAGAAATGAACCTCCCCCTATCTCGACCTTTCAATGCAACTGAAGTTGAAGAAGCCCTATTTAGTATGAATCCAATGGGTTCTCTTGGCCCAGATGGATTTCTTGTCATTTTTTTCCAAACTCATTGGTCCACAATGGGTGAAAGGGTTACCTGTGCTATGCTTGCAGCCCTAAATGAAGGTAGGTGGGCTAGTGGATTGAATGAAACCCTAATTACTCTAATTCCTAAAAAACCATCCCCCTCTCATGTTACTGACTTCAGGCCTATTAGTCTATGTAATGTTTTTTACAAAATCATTGTAAAGACATTGGCAAATAGGCTGAAACTTGTTCTGCCAAAGATCATTTTCCCAACACAGACAGCTTTTGTTCCTAGTAGGTTGATCACATATAACATCATAGTGGCCTTCAAATCCCTCCACACAATGAAGGCCAGATTGAAAGGAAAAGATGGTTATATGGCACTTAAATTCGACATGACTAAGGCATATGACAAGATAGAATGGCCCTTTCTAAAATTTGTCCTGCAGCAATTTGGTTTTGAACAAAATTAGGTAGACTTAATACTGAGGTGTGTAGGGACAGTGTCTTATTCTCTCCTTCTCAATGGTATTCCTCAAGATAGCTCCCTTCCCACAAGAGGGCTCTGGCAAGGGGATCCTTTATACCCCTACTTTTTCATCATGTGCACAGATGTTCTCAGCTGCATGCTTAACAAAGCTGAGGAATTTGGTTTCATCACTGGTCTTCCCATAAGAAGGAACAAACTTTCTATTAACCACTTATTTTTTTGCAGATGATAGGCTTCTATTTGCAAAGACAACTCTATTGAATGGAGCAGACTCCATTACTTGCTGGAATCCTATGATCTTGGCTTAGGTTAGAGGCTAAACAAGGAAAAAACTTCAATATATTTTAGCAAGAACACCAAAGAAGATACAAAGGGGATCATAATCAACATTGATGGCATAAGGGGCACCAACTCCTACGAAAAAATACTTAAGCCTACCAGCTTTCATTGGAAGGTCTCTAGCTCATTCTTTCAAAAGTATCATAGACAAGGTGCAAGTGAGGATCTCTAACTAGAAGAAAAAGTTTCTTTCCCAAGCAGGAAAAGAAATTCTCTTTAAAGCCATCATACAGGCTATCCCTATGTATAGCATGGGCATTTTCAAATTGCCTAAGCAACTTGGCCTAGAACTGAACAAATTGGTAAGAAGTTTCTAGTGGGGGTAGCAAGCTCTGGAACACAAGATACACTGGATACATTGGAATCAAATGAAGAGAGCCAAGTACCAGGCTGGGATTAAGGGATTTTACAAATTTCAACTTAGCTCTACTAGCTAAACAAGGTTGGGGAATTGTCTCTAAACCTAAATCACTTGCTGCACAAGTCTTAAAGGAGAAATAATTTCATAACAACTCCTTCATTTCTGCTAAGCTAGGCCAGAATTCTTCATACCTATGGCAAAACTTCAAAGCTGCTAGATCTCTGCTCAATTAAGGCTATTATGAAGAATTGGAGATGGGGAATCTATTGGCATCTGGAATGACAAATGGCTTCCTAGGCAGTCCTTTTTCATGCCTCAAAGCTCTATCAGGTTTATGCAAGCTGACACAAAAGTTTCTTTCCTTATTGACCATTCAACAAACCAATGGAAAGGAGACTTGGTTTCTTCTATGTTCTCTAAGGAGGAAGCAGACCTCATCAGAACCCTTCCTCTCTGCCCAATCCTAAACCTGATAGACTAATATGGAGATGCACCATCTTAGGAGATTTCAGTGTAAAAAGTGCTTATTATTTGCCAACTGAATTAGATGACCAACAACTAGGACAATCCTCAAGGCTAACCACACCACAGGTTCCTTAGACTAAATTATGGAACCTGAACACTCCTAATGCAGCTAAAAACTTCCTTTGGAGGGCTTGCCTCAATGGTTTGCCCACCCGAGCCAACCTATTGAAGAGAAAAGCCTTTGTGGACCTGCTTGCCCAATGTGTAAGCTGCAACCTGAACCTGTTTAGCATATCCTCGGGGAATGCCCCTCAGCGAGGGATGTTTGTGTGACACCCCATATTTTAGTATATTTAAATTGAAGGAATATTTTAAATTAATTTAAATATTGGTTCTCTTATTTTAAAATTATTGGATTTCTCGTTGGTTTATTTTATGATTTTTATTTTACTTAGTCACTGTGATTAAATTAGTTTTATTTAAATTGCCGTTTTGAAATCATTTTCGTTGGACCAGTTTGAGACCCAAGATGAAAATACTGGATCTCATCTTTTTCCTTTTCCTTTTCTTTTTGTTGCTCTTTTTCCTTTTTCCCTCCATTCTTTCTCTCCTTCTTCTCTTTTCTTTTCTTCCTTTTCATCTATTTCTCTCCCAGCCCATGCGAAGCTCCTCCTCTCTCTCCCCGTGCGTCTCCTTCACCTAGTCCACCATCGTGCACCACCAGACCGCATCGCCCAGCCCACCTGCTCCACCACCCTCCGGCGACCTCCCCCACCCCAGCCTCGCTTCCCCATGCTCTCTTTCTCTCTCCCCGTTGGCCGTGTATAACCCATTCGGGTTTTGTATTTTCTGCACCACCATGCGCGGCGTCACCACCACCACCACAACTTCCCCTCCTACCAGCCATCATCCCCTACCAAGCTCAGCCCCTAACTCGCCATCGTTTGCTCCCATGAAGCTCACCATGTCCATAGTTTTCTCCCATTTTCCCCACCCTCAGCTGTGGCTCCACCTTCCCTCACCTTCCTTCACTCTCCCAAGGCCTATTTTCCTCAATGTGGGCCGATCTCCTCCGTGAGCTGCCACCCACGGCCACCAGCCACCACCATCAACTCCACTGACCTCTATGAGCCCTTCCATGACCAACCCAAGCCACCCGTTGCTCCCTTTTGAAAGTGGGTTTTTGAGACCCATGGCCATAGTGCATTTTGCATTGTTCCGCTGCTGTGTCGCCAAATTTTGCACCTTCGTGATCATTCAAAAAATATATTATAGCACTGGAAGTATTTTTTCAAATAAATTTTGAGATTTAAATGTATTTTTACACTAACACTCATTTACTGTAAATTGGTTGGTTGTGTCGGACTGAGTCTGTGGAGTAAGGGGTAGGATGGATTGGAGGATGGAGATGTTTGTGTGATTGGTTTATATTGGGATCTGTTGGTTCTTGGATATTGATGTCGTGTCATGTACATTGCATATTTGCACGCATGTTTATGTTTGTAAATGAAAACTGGATTTTCACATAATTGCATACATGTTCATGTATATATTTGAAAACTGGGTTTTCATGTGAAAAAAGGAAAAGAGTCTGTAGAGATGGTGGTATAGTCCCGCCTGCATTCCCACCTACGGTACACGCGATTGGGATGATGGTGTAGTCCCGCCTGTGATTCCCGCCTACGGTGCATGCGGTAGGGATGGTGGTAGAGTCCCGCTTGTGATTCCCGCCTACAGTGCTCTGATGGGTACTTTTTGTGTGGAAAGGAAATGTAGGGATGGTGGTATAGTCCCGCCTACGGTGCACACTGTAGAGATGGTGGTAAGTAGAAATTGTGGTATAGTCTCGCCTGTGATTCCCGCCTACGGTGCATTCGGTAGGGATGGTGGTAAGCAGGAATGGTGGTAGAGTCCCGTCTGTGATTCCCGCCTACAGTATCCGATAAATATTTTTGTGTAAATCATTTTCTGAGAAAATGACAGATTATATTTTTAGGCCAAATGAGATTATGGCATGTGTTGAAAAATATTCATTTCCAGGGAAAATGATGTTTTGAGTCTAGAGCATATTTCATCATGTGCATGCATGTTGGTTGCATTAATGCACTTTTATCTCGTACTTGTTTGGATTATTACTTATCCGCGGTACCGTTTTATGGTACCGTAGATTTTGGTACAGATGAGGATGTGGAGCTTGAGTGATCAGCTACCTGGAGGTGGTGACATGTAGTTACTTTTGATTTGGATTATGGGAATTGTTTCCCACTCATGTATGTATTTGGCTTCTATTATAATTATAATGGATAACTGTATAACTTTTTAACGTATATTTATTTTGGATATTTGTATTAAACAATGCTGGTACTTAGTCGACTTATTTAATTTAACCGCTGCAACTTTTATGGTGCTCTTGTTGCACGTTGCACACACTTCAGCACTTATCGTTGGGATTTGTAACCCGTGTTGTCATCATTCCAACGTCACAATTCTCACGTTGCCATACATGGGAGTCGGGGCGTCACTGGTGATATTAGAGAAGTTCAGCTATGGGTAAAACCACTTGTCCCTTAGGTGCGGTACCAGAAAGTGTTAAAGTTGTGATTTGAAATTATTTTGTTTGATGTATGATATTTTAAGTGTTTTAATTTATTGTATGTTATTAAATTTTGTTGGTTTTATTCTATTTTATTTCATATTATTTTATTGTATTTTAATTTATTTTGATATAATTATATTTTAATTTGGTTTGAGTTGAAAGTAGGGTTAAGGGTTGCGCTATGACAGGAAGATGATACGACCGAGAATGCCATTGATAGGTATTAATATTTAATGTTGTAGGCTTGAACTTTTATCAAATTGGTTTGCTTTGATAATATCGAGGCTTGTAAGGAATGTTATGGTCTGGGTGATCTCTTTGAGGAGTAGGATAATTGAGGTTTTAGATTTTGTGAAGATATGACTTACGGCTTTAGAATAGAAGGTTGTAAGTTCAACAAACTTTAAGGTTAGATTTACGAGAATTTCACAAAAGGTTTAAGGTTTTGCAGACTTTAGGAAATGATTTGTGATCATTTAATGTTTTAGATTTTGGAAGCTTCAAGAGTCGATTGTTTTATTATTGAGTATAAGTTCATCGATTTTATAGATTTTGGAAAGTGATTCTATTATAGTTTAAGGTTTTAGAATTGCAATTTTGAAGGACTGATTGGTAATAAGATTTAAGTTTTAATTCTAAAGGCTTGATATGCTAGCTTGATTTATTTTGAAGACTAATTAGTCTGTGACCATTATATGGGGTTGATTGGAGTTGAGTTATTGATATAAGAATCTTCAAGGAGAATATTTCTTTGGGGATTGAAGGTATTGATTTAGTTCGTGTATTTTTTGAGGTTTGAGGATTTGGATCTAATTCGGAAAATAATTGTTATTAGTTCAAGATTATAGTGGTAAATTTTAGGATGGATCCATATCAAGTTTAAGGATAATAGATGGTACGGATTTAGGAGATGATTCTGGTTGATTTTTAAGGAATAGGTCCAAATGATAGAAATGGTAGGAATGAATCATTTGTACGTTGGAGGAATATTGGTTTTAACTAATGATGCGCGAGATTGATATGTAATAGTTGTGGGAGTATGGAGTTGGAGAGTACATGTTCTCGTTCTGTTTTGGCTTGGGAGAAGTAGTTTTGGTAGCTGTTAATTTTTTAGGGCATAATTTTATGCAGGTGGCAAATTATCAAAGTGCGCAGCAGGAGCATGATTTTTTTTTTTTTTGGTTGTAATTAGGAGTTCAACTTTGTGCTGATTTTGAGGAATTAGTGGTGACTTGAAATTTTGAGAAGGTACTTGTAATTGGAGATTAATCATTTCTTTATGCATATTGATGGTTAATTTTAGAAGTAGCCATTTGGTTACCAAAGGTAGAGTACAATGAAGGTTTGGAGGTTATAGAGTTGATTGTGTGAAGATAATCATTGGAATTTACTATAGACACAGAGTGGAGCTTGAGAGATTGAGAGATTGACTCCCTGGGAGAGGTGACATGTAGTTACTTTTGATTTGGATTATGGGAATTGTTTTCCACTCGCGTATGTATTTAGCTTTTTAATGTATTTTTAGATAACTGTATAACTTTTTAACAGATATTTATTTTGGATATTTGTATTAAACAATTATGGTACTTAATTGATTTATTTAATTTAACCGCTGTGACTTTTTGGTGCTCTTGTTGCATGTTGCACACACTTGAGCACTTAGCGTTGGGATGCGTGACCTATGTTGTCATCATCCCAACATCACAATTCTCACGTTACCGTACGTGGAAGTCGGGGTGTCACTGTTTGGGCCCTGAGCACTAGGAAATTGTAGAAAGCAAGCCCTTACTACTAGCAATTCAAAGACATTGTCGAAGGGTTAGTGGAAACTCTAGAACCTGAGGGACATATGTCTTCTGCTTCAACAACATGGTTTATATGGAAAAGGAGGAATGACATGGTCTTCAAGAATCTGTTTATACACCTAACCAAGATTGTCCAGCAAGCTACACACCTGATGGAGGAGTTAGAACAGATCTCTCAGCAAAAAAAGTCTCATGCTATCAACTTACAGTAGCACACAGAGTGGGAAGCCCCACCTCAAGGAAGGTTAAAATTGAATTGCGATGCAGCACTTGACAAAGTAGCTTGTAGAGTGGGAGTGGGTGCAGTTATTAGAGACTGTGAAGTGAAAGTGCTAGCCACCCTTAGAATGCAACATGCTTTGTACCCTGATCCTTTAATGGCAGAAGCTTATGCTGCACTTCAAGCATCCTTGTTTTGCACGTCCATTGGATACCGAGATATCATCATGGAGGGTGACTCCATGCAGGTTGTTTCAGCTCTTAATTCTTCTATAGACACTTTCACCTACGTAGGGTAGCTGTTAACAAACACAAGATCTACTCTCACCTCTTTTGCTTCTTGGTTAGTAAGGCGCACTATAACAACAAACAATTCAGTTACTCATGCCTTAAGTAAGGATGCTCTTAGCATCAGTAGTTATACCACCTCTTTTGATTTTGTTTCAAATTGTATCCAAACTTTGGTTTAATCCTTAAAACAAATTACGTTTTCCTCAAAAAAAAAAAAAATCAATTTCAGGACTTCAAACTTAAGAGTTGCTATTTAAGACCAAAATGGAAAAAGTAAGTAAAAATTAAACGTCATGCATGCAATCAACACACATTGCCTCAATAACTGATATCCTCTTTGTCTTGTCCATCCAACTCCTACAAAAATTGCTTTTCTTCCCTTCGAAATTCATTTATTTGATCTTTCAGGAACCATATATATATGTAGCAATGTTAAACTTGATGAATTTAATGTTCACTAATGTTTAAGCTTCTGTGATGATTGGCAGCGATCAATATGTGAATTGTGATGCGCACACCGGCAGAGACCATGAAGTTTGATGTGTAAATGGAAGTTTCTATTTTATGCTATATTAATAAGACAGTTATGCTTTGGTTGTTGTTGGTTTGTATTGTATTAAGACAACTTATAACTTTCTAAATATTTACTAACAATGTAAGAATGAGCATAAATATATGATTTGAAGGAAAATAACTAATATTGCCCTTAGTCCAAGGAAGATATTAAGTTTTTCCTTCCGTATTTGTACAGATTCATCTTTTTAAGGTAGTACTTCAATATAATTAACATAGAATCTAGACTTAGATTCCCCATATCAATTTGGGTTTACACCAAAATAGTACACGTACATTCTTCGGCCTCAAATCTTCTAGGCCTTCACCATCGACAGACAGTCAATAAGTAATTATGGATGCCTAGCTTGGGTTAAGAAAGGCCACCATAGAGTACTATATATATATATATATATATATCATGAATGAACAGATAAAGGTAAACCTGGCAAGAACAATATTAATGGGTCTATTGAGGCACATACTCCACATGAGCAGCATGATGGAAGCATCACAAGGCAAACGGCCTCTGCCACAACAAAGCAACCTGCAGACCTCTGTCATGAGCAACATCCATAGTCTAGAATATTCCTTGTAATAGAATGATGAGCTAGACATTTGTGATTGGTGTAACTTGTACATTCTAGAATATTACTCTCTCTCTCATAGATGCTATACATGCATATAAGCACTACTCTGTAAATGAGGATCAATGGAATAGAAAATATAATTCTTCAGAAAACTTTCTTGTCAAGGCATTTTACCAAACACTTGGTTTGCTTTCTCTGATTGTCATTTTACAAGCTCAAACGGTCAGCTGAAAGATATTATACAGAGATTACACCCTAGTACTGCATGCGGTGATCAGTGGCCACAAACTTTTCGGCCTGACCAAAAGCTTACATACCAAAGCACTTCTTAATGCTCTATTTAACACATGATAAATATTATCTACTTTTCTACCTGTTTAAGGTTTCTCCTAGTTGGTCCAAGGCATCATGAATTGACAGACATGGATTATTATGTATGGGTCGGCCTGTACTGCATGCATGGCCTCATCGTTTTAGGGCTCAACTTGGAAAAACTTTAATTCTAGTACCACTGCTTTACATTAGATCCTGTACGTACGTGTCTGTGATCACAAAAGGCTGTGTATATACCAGAATTTAGTCACTAGTGGCTCTGTATCGATGCAAAAAGCAGGAAAGGAATGGGTCCAGATGATATAGAGCTCATGTACGTGCAGTGTAAAAAGATAGATAGAATCATGGCGCCCTTCACCTTTATACTCCCTAACCTCAATTAATGTATCCCCTATGCCGTCTAGGTTCACTCGTGACTACTACGTACACTATTATATATATATCCCTCTTTTTTATTTCCCTAGCTACGTACCTTTTATCGTTACCCAAGCTTACAGTTGTTTCCTTTTGATTCCCAGCGTGGGCCTATTGTATATATATAGAACTAGACCAAATGAAAGAGGGTAATGAAAAACGATTGATGGGTAGTACTTCTCTTGCTATAAATTATTGAGTGAGTGCCCCCAACCTTACGTACTCACCAAACAAAACAAATGGAAAGTGGCAGAACAAGATGATCAAATGTCCCCGAGAGTTCCCTTGACCACTTCATTGGGGACGTCGGACGTCTGTCTTTGAATGAAATGGTCATCCAGCTGCTCTCTACTGAAGTGTTTGGGGGAACTCCTGATGGCATTTGATTAGTAGTAGTTAGCAAAACAAGGTGGGCATGCCTGCAGCACTTCTTATATACATTATTGTCAGTACTAAGGGCAAGGTTAGGGATGGCCGTATATTATAATGCGCTGCCCTCTTGATCGAGATTATACAATTCACTGTATAATATTATTATTCACTTCAAAGTAGCAGGGGTTTGCGTTGAAGTTGCTATACGTCTCCTTTTGTTTTTTTGGTTTTTTAAAGTTTGTTTCGTACCCTCGTTCTATTATTACTGCCTTCTTAATTTCTGTGATTACCCAAACTATCAAAACTATCTAGAAATTGACATCCCCAGATTAGTAAATTAGTTTGGTAAGATGCAAGAATAAATTCACAAATTAATCATATGTTTTTTACTATAAAAGAGATATGAAGTATTACATAAACCTAAGTCAGTTTTTAAGTTTATTTTTATAAAATTTCTTTTGTAGATGTAACACTTCTCATTTTTAATAGTTGATTAAGATACGACATGAGTTGAGATCAATGAAAAATTGGACATGCACGCAAAAACAATTTTCATGGTCATCCATTAACTGTGACTTAAGCGAGAGTTTAGGGTTGAAGACATGGTTTTGTTGCGTACAGTAATGCATCATGTTCTAATAAAGTTGATCTTCCAATTTGATATGGGTATGATAGGGTAAACATGAGGTGGCTTAGTTGAAATTGCCTAGGGAATGTTATTAATGTTGTTGTGAACGGATGGATGACATTACCCTTATTTATTTAATCGTTACTGATGTTGTTTTGAGTTGGCATAAAACATTGTGTTGGACTGATCCGTCTATTTATGCCTTCGAGCTCAGCGACATGATCTTCCCGCGACATCTTCCTCTTCATGATAGACGTCTTCTTTTTTTCTCAGACTCTCCTCATCTCCTTTTTCTTTCATTCAAAGGCCTAACTACTTTTTTTTCTTTAGCTAGCCTCGTTTATTTACACAGATGAGATGAGAAAAAAATTAAATAAAATATTATTAGAATATAATTTTTTTAATATAATTTTTGTTTTAAAATTTGAAAAAATTGAATTGTTTACTATATTTTATGTGGAAATTTGAAAAAATTATAATAATTAGATGAAATGAAATAATTTGTGAAAACAAAAAAATATTTGTGCCTTCAAGCTCAGCGACATGATCTTCCCGTGACATCTTCCTCTTCAATGGTGTCTGCTTTTTTCCTAAGACTCACCTCCTCTCTTTTTTCTTTTCATCAAAGCTAGCTACTGTATTTTCTTCAACCTCGTTTATTTACACAGTTGAGATGAAATGAAATTTAAAATTTGAATAAAATATTATTAGAATATTATTTTTATTTTAAGATTTGAAAAAATTGAATTATTTATTGTATTTTATGTGAAAATTTAAAAAAATTATGAAGAGTAGATGAGATGAGAAAACCTGTGAAAGCAAATGACGCCTAATATCTTTGTGGTTTCTCGAGGCTTAGTTTCATCTCATAACTTTGTTGTCTATGGCCATCTTACTTGCCAAGCTTAGGCCCGAGAAAGGAAGTTGCATGCCCTTCTCTTAATTTTATGCAAAAACAAGAGAGGTCGTACTTGGATTCTTCTTCCAGTGTGCTGATTTTGCCGCCAAAAACACCACCTTATCGTCAAGGGTACTGCAGCTCGGATCTAGCCAAATGGTCAAGAAATGCACTTCTTCTTAGCCATATGATCTCACTTCCAAGAGAGACTCAAGGTTGGGTATGACATTCGGGTAAGAGGAGTGCTACAACCACCAAAGGATTATACAAAAGTAATCTCACAATCTGACATCATAATTTCATGTACATATGATCCATCAGATCTGGTTTATAATAAAAGTAAATTTATAATCTGACAAATCACATCAAATCAGATCAATTTATGAGATTATTTTTGTATAATCACTTTATGATTAGAATATTTCTCTTTGGCTAAACACCATTTCATTAAGTCTAGGAGCCTCAAGTACTTGAAGTTAAGAGATCCCCCTGGCCTGTACTCATAGACCATCTATATATAAAGGTGTTTCTTCTTTATTTTCAAGTTTTATAAACTTGCAGGTTTTGTTTGGTACCAAAAAAAAAAATGTTTTCTCCTTGTACTTCGGTGTGCTAAAACAGAGACATGAATACACAATAAGTACTTGAGGAAATGTTCCAAAGGAACTAAATATTGTATTGCCGTGTATTTTCTTGAGTCATCATGATGTACTGATGGTTATTTATAGACTATGTACATAATAGAATTGAAAGGAAAGTCCACTAATATTGTGACACCTAGCTAGCCAATTTATTCTCTCTATTACAATGAGATTCGTATGAAACATTCCCAGAGGCACTAGAAGATTCTTGCTGATTTGCTGAAGGTAAATCAACTACTCTGCTATTTTGTAAAAATTGTAGTAAACAATCTTGCTTATGTATATATACATCCAGGGACGAGGCCGGGGGGTGGGGTGGGGTGGCCCCCAGGCTCTTACCAAAAATAAAAGAAAATAATATATATAAAAATATATATATATATTATAATCTTGTCTAATTGGTGTATTTCTCTTAGTTTTTTATACTTTTGTTCTTGTTCTTGTCTCACAACTCATAACTAGCAGTGGCCAATATTTTTAAATGACCAATCTTAAGGGGTACCTTTCAAATTGTCAATAATTTTTAATAGATCTTTCTTATATATCATCAAATTAGAATTTGATCTTATTTAAAATTTTATGATAACTACATTTTTTTTTCATTATTTTTTTTAAAGAAATTAAATTAGAATATAATATTCACATGCAATTACATTACCTAAAATCTTTTAAATATATAACATTACTACTAGGGCTGTGCATAGGGCTATAAGCCCGATCCGTCCGAAATAACCGACTTCACCAACTCGTGAAAGACGGGTTCATCAGATCAAACTTATGCTACTGGGTTTTATTAAAAAAATCCATCGAAACCGAAACACTTCTCTCTGGTCTCCACTGCACGAAAGCACTCTTCTCTCAAACCCTAGTCACTGTCGCGCCATTCTCCATTGCCGTCCGCCGTCGCCATTCTCCATCGCCGTCTCTGGTCGCAGAAGTGAGTTCTCTCTCTCTCTCTCTCTCTTCTCTAGATGTGAGATTTACTGCTTGGGTCTGTTGTGGGATGAAGATTTTATAATTGATGAAGATTTATAATCTTTGCACTTGTTTCTGTTGTCCTTTAACACCATCTGATAATTAGATTTGCTTTTCACTTCCTGAGGTGATGTGATTTGTAATTGATGAAGATTTATATTCTTTGAGGTTAGAAACTTAGATGAACCGATGATTATCACCAGTTATTGGGGGGAAAACTGATGTTTGGGAATGAAGTTTATTTTGTTTTGTTGGGTTTTATGCAATCCTTGTTAATTTTCTGGGCCTAGTTTTCTTATCCAAACTTTCAGTATTTTTTTGTTTCGGTGGTGGTAGTTTTCTCTTGTTTCTTTCCATTTTTCAAGCCACCACTCCATGATAATACTTAGTTGGGATCAAACATTGGACAATGACCCACATTTCGTTTGTTATTCAGCAGCTGAAAAAACTCTTTATAAAACTTATCGTTATAAAAATAAAATTTATGTCAAATTGTCCAGAACCTATCCTCTCTTTTCAGTAAAAAAAAAAGAGGAGTGGTTGATGGATTCGGGATTGACCATTTGTTGGTATTTAAATTGCATAAAAGATATAAAAATATATTTATGCACTACAAAAACCCAACTACAAATTCTGCAAGCACATGTTCTATCATTGGCCAAAGATCCAAGGCAAACAAATCTTAAAGAAAAGTTGGCTTATGGAAAGCAATCTTCCGTGAAGTTAGTGCTGGAGGGAGATTGAACCATCACAAAGTTGCCATCTTTTAGTTCTTAAGTTCAACTGCTAATTAAAAAATAAAGAGTTTCTAGTTCTTAAGGTTAATTGAGGCCTAATGCAATGAACCTTTAGAAGAAGGAGTAGTTTACGCATGTGGAGGTTGACAAATCCTACTAACCATAAATTCGGGCTTTCAAATCCTACTAACCATAAATTTCAGCAGTTTTAATGATATTTTCATTATTGAGTTTCCTATATGTTACTGTTTGGAAAGAAATTTGCCTGACTTTGATGTAGAGCCATGGATTGCATGTAATTCACAAACTCTTTTTGGATGTGGAAGGTCTCCAGAGAACTTGAGAAAGAGGAAAATTAGAGTAAAGGGAGTGCGGTTATGATGCTATTGCCAGTGAAGAATCTATGAAGATGCTGATGGAGGAAAAGATGATATTTAGCCTCTCTTTTTTTCTTAATCACCATGTATTAAGTCATGGCATGATGAATCACTGGAAAGCATACATCAGTAACTTTTTGTACCCATTATAAGAGCAAGCATGCTTGTGTTTTGTGATTGTGTTTCTGGGTATATTTCCCTTCTCCATGTGTAAGGATTGTTAGCTTTACAACAAAATCCAAAAGCTGGATCTTCTTTATAAACTAAAAAAAAGGGGGGAGAGAGAACGGTTCGACCCAACCCGTACTGTGTCGGGTCAGATCGGATCTAGTTGGTGTGCAAACAGTGACAGGTCAGGTCATATGGGTCCAGACCTGGTTATATTTCATCGGGTTGTAGGCCTAATTACTGCTATGCATTAAATATAATTCCTATATAGATCGTTTCCATAATTCAAATTCTTCTCTTAATTGCAACATATGAAAACTTTAGATGTAAAATTACCGGTATCCATTGAAGAATGCAAGTTTCAAATTTATTTTTTTCTTCCTTATTTTGTATTTGGTTGTTTTTATCAATTTGTTAAAGGTGTTCCTAACAATTTTCAATTCAACTATTTATAATAGACCTAAAAATATCCGGCTCCTCCAAACTAATAATCTTGACTTTGCCCTTGTATGCCTTAGAGTAAATTTGTAGTAAACGATATCACGGCTAGCCTACAAAGGCCACACCTAGAAACTTGGTAATCTTTGCAAACTACTTGGTTAACTCATGAAAAATTAAGTGAATTTGCTTGGTCTAAAATAAAATAAAATTTGCCAAGGAAACAATAGTCTGTTTTTGCTTCCACCATGATTATGATTAACTATACGAACAAAGTTTGGGATAATTTGTTAATCTTGTAGATCATAAATGGGCTTCTAATAACAGTGCATTTGATTTGTAGGATATATTAATGGACCACAATATATGAAAATCAAAATTCTCACTTTGATTTAGAAATTTTCACCATGTTCTGCCATGATGCAAAACAGTGGCATGCATAGCACCGACTAATTAACATATGTATTTTTTATATATAGACAAAATCTCTTAATGGTGCCTCATTACGTGCAACTGTTTTTTTTCCTCCATGCTCTAATTAATTTTGGTGTATTTGATCTAAAATCAGGGATGATCCTGTTGTAGATCGATCACCATGCCAAGGTGACAGTTCTTATACACCAACTAATTAAGGGAAGTAGCTTGAGGAATACCAACTAGTGAAAAAAAAACCCACACTTTGGTGGAAGAATACCATTATAAACCATTAACCAAGCCAAAACATGCCCAAAACCAATGAATAAGAACCCAGCCTATGAAAAAAAACACAACTCAAAATCTAAGATAAGGCAAACCCAACTTGTCCATTCTCAACAAACCTTTCACCTTCCTTGGCACCTCCCTTAGGTAATCCCACAAGCACGTGGTCCCATCTGTGCCCAACTGTGCTAAGTGGTCCGCCAGACTATTCCCTTGACGATAAATATGAAGCACACAAAAAAACATCTGAGAAAGAAGCATCATGATTTCATCCCAATAGTCCTCCAAGTACCAAAGATTGCAACGAGTTCCTCTAATCCAATTGACCATAATTATTGAATCTAATTACAGCACTATCCGATTAAAACCCAACCTTCGCACTTGTCTAAGGCCATATAAAAGACTTAGCACCTCAGCAAAATTAGTAGTACCATGCCCCAGCAAAACAACATAGGCATTAAGCAACATGCCCTCATGATTTCTCATAACTCAACCTACACCAGCGTCACTTGGATTACCATGACTACTGCCATCCAAATTGAGTTTTATCCATCCTTATTCCAGCCTCTTCCAAAATACTAATTTAAGCACTTTTCTTTTAGTTGGTTTGATAGGCACTTGCAGCTCCAATAAAATAGCCTTATCTCTTGAAGAAAGTCCCTTTCCTACAATAACATTCTCCCCAATCCATGAAACCCAGTAAAGAATATGTCTCCATACCGTATCAACTGAGTCAGCTTGACCAGTCATACGAGCTCGACATCTCCACAACCAAAGACACCAAGTAATGATTCCCAACAATAAACCAAAAACCTGACCTGATTGTGAAGACTGAGAAGCTCTGGAAAACCTTAACTCAACCAGATCAAACCAACTTCTTCCATCCACAAACAGCAGCCCCACAATTCTAAAACACCTTTTCCATATTTCTTTAGCAACCTCTCCTTTAGCTAATACATGATCCAGTGAATCTACAGGCTCCCAATAAACAACAATCACATTTAGAAGCTAGAGGAATGCCAATTGATTTAATTTTCTCATCCACACTAAGACCATTAAACATTGCTTTCCACCAAGCCACCAACATATTTTTAGGCAAACAGGAGTGCCACACCCAAACCGACCATCTATGTAGCGATGCACGTACACGGATACAATCCCAAGCACTCTTCGATGAAAATTTTACATCCCTAGTGTCCATCTAGATCAAACTGTTCCCACCCCCCCATTTCGACACTTGCTCAGACGCCTCATTACCTCATCTATTTTATCCACTTCAACCATACGTTTAAGAGACTCAACATCCCAACCAGATTCCAGCTTGCAATCTTTTATTAACTTATTCGGTCTCCCACTTATTGTTAGTAACTGCATCAATGGCCCCTCATCAAGCCATCAATCATGCCAAAATGATAATGTTCCCTCCTTAACAAGCCATGTTGACAAGCGAAGCATCTCAGGCATGCAACGAATAATAGATCTCCAAAACCGAGATCCCTTATTACAATCAATGAAAGAAACATGATTATTACGAATATATTTTGCAGAAAACAAATTAGACCACAAAGAACTATCCACAAGTAATTTCCAAGTAAATTTCATATACAAGGACTTTTGTATATCCTGAAGTTGCCGTCAACCCACTCCACCTTCCCCAACTGGTTGACACACAGCTAGACATGCCAACCAATGCTTCTTCGGTTTACCATCAATCATACCCAATAGAAATTATTGAAATAATGATTTAGAACCCGCACAACTAAAGGAGGCACCTAAATAACAGACATCAGATGGATCAGCAAACTCAAAAGCACATGTTTTAGTAACATTAGTCTAGCCCCATGAGATAGAAATCTATTTTGCCATCCTTCCAATTTCTTTTTAATTTTCCGACTAAATCATCCAAACGAATGGCTTTTAATCTTCCTGAAATAATCAGAACTCCCAAGTATTTGAACAGAAAAAAACCTTCCACAAATCCCATCATTCGGAATAACATGTGCCTCTAAGCAAGAGCAATATATTTTGCAAAAGTAATGGACGATTTCTCTTTGCTAAGAGATTGACCAAACCACAACTCATATTATTTCAAAATATTCGCAATGCATTTAAGAGAATATTTTCCACCATTGGAGAAGATGACAATATCATCCTCACAGAGTAGATTCGAAATAAGTGAAGTATTCTGAAGATGATAAAAAGCCTTCATTTTTTTTCTACAAAAGCTTTCTTCAAAAGCAGGGACATAACTTCTTCAACCATAATAAATAAAAAAAAAGGTGAAAATGGATCTCCTAGCCTCAACCTAAGGCCTCTTTTAAAACAACCTGACCTGAATCCATCTAGGCCAGGACAACTATTCACAGGAATAGAAAAAATAGCATCTTTAATAACTTAGATTGAAGGGAGCTGATGAATCATTTCATTATCAAGCTCAGAAATATCACTAGTTATTATAGAAGAAAGTTCCAATAAAGAACCAACTTGTTTATGCGCCAGAAATTGCTCAAAAGATTTAACTGCCTCATCATGGATCATTTCTGGAGAAGATAGAAGATTGCCATTAGGGAGTCTCATCTCATGTACCACCATAAATGATTTAGTAGTGTGAGCCCAAAAAAATCCAATTGATGCCTCCCCAATGTCCAGCCAATGCTGCTTTGCCTGTTGCCTCAGCCTAATCAATTTACGATCATGCCAAGTTTGCAACTCAACTTTAGTACAAAGAAAATCATGATCATCCTCTTCTGAGTAATTATCCTCCAATTTTCCTTCAACTTCTGAGAGCCTCTCTTCCAACCTACTTCTATGCCCTTCCATTTTACCAAATACGTCTTTATTCCATCTCCTTAAAGCCAATTTTGTATTCTTCAATTTTCTAACCTGTCTCCACATTCCATTCGCTCCTTTTCTACACATTCCTTAAAAGATTCATGAGTCACCCACATTTGCTGAAATTTAAACAAAGGAAAACCATATTTTCTATCATCCTCTTTCAACCAAACCACCGTTGGAGAATGATCCAACGTTAGTCTACTCAAGCAACTCATATGTGAAGAAGAAAATTTTGAAAGAGCGACCGTGTTCATCAACACCCAATCAAGTCTGGACCAGCTTCGAGATCTTCCTTATTGCCATTAAACCAAGAAAATTGATTCCCAGCAAACCTCATCTCCAACAAACCAGCCTCATCAATGAATTCATTAAATTCTTCCATTGCCAAAGCTAACCGAGTTTTGCTACACAACCTCCTACTATTCATCCACACTCCACACTCCACATTTTTTAATATTTTTAAATTTTTTTTTTTTGAATTTATTTTTTTTAAACTATTTCAAATTTTTTATTCACTATTCATATAAAAATTATTTAATAAAAAAAATTAAAATTTTTTTTTTAAAAGATGAAGTGTGGAGTGTTGGGAGGTTGGGAAGATTTATTGAAAAAATTAACAAATACAATCATCATTATCTTGCACAAAAACAGTAAGTGATTGATTTGACACAACCACTGGCGAAACCTGCACATCAAACCACCACAAAATCCATAACTTTCCCTCTTGATCTTCATTTGACGAACACCCAGAAAACCAAAAATCATTTCGAGCTTTTACCAAATTATTACCAGACTGAAATGGCTCCATTATAACCAAGTTACCATTTTTATGTTTTCTACACAATTTCTTTGATCTTTTTGTTTTTATGACCCTACCCCCTAATATTCCAATAAATTACTGGAAATATGATAAATTCAATCTGGGGGGCTTGGTTTTTGCCCTAGTCGAACTCCTGGTAGAAATACCATCATTTTTTCCTTTCAAAACCTCAGCATCTGAACTATAATCTTTCTTTTTACAAAGCTGGCCTACCTCATCTTCCTTCCCATAATCTGAGTGAATTTTGATGTCAAAGGCTTCCTCTTGCAAACCATCATCCTCATCACTACCTTTTCTATCCATCCCTTCAAACGCACATGAAATGTCCACGAAACCTACAACTTCACTACCCACCCCTGTTTTCACTACAGCAATAGACAAGACCTCCTTTGTGCCATTATCCTGTTGCAAGATACCCAGGCTTATCAACATCATTCACTGGAAAAATGACTTCTTCCAAACCATGATTCTCTTTAGCAATTACAAAATTTTCATAAATTAGGACACAAGCATTACCAGAACCTTTAATTTGTTCCTCAACAATAGGATGCAGCACCTGAACCATAAGTCCATTTGAACCACTACCAGAACCATCACCCATAAGAACTTCATTACTCAACTCCAAATTGCCTTCCCCTGACACATGTAGCTCCTTTAAGTCTTGCTCTTTCAGAGTGAGATATGGTTTAGCACCTGATTTCTCCTTCTTAATCCATTTTTGACCCTGTTTGCTGTTGTGGCTGAACTTTCACTCAAAATAATGAACCAAAAATTCAGATCAATTTTACTTGCAAGTATACAGGTGTTGTAGTACCTTACAGGATTGAATCCACAGGGATTGACTAATGTGATAAAGAGAATAAAATAAAAATAGATTATTAAAAAGGAGCGTGCAATCAAAAAGAGGAGATTACAGAGATGAGGATTTTTAAAGTAACAAAAATATAACTGAAATAATAAAATAAAACAATATGGAGAACGACTAAGGTTTCGAGGATCCGTCTAATAATTTAGAATATTGTTTCCAATCAATTTAGCTCAGTTAAACTGGAATAAAGATTCTGTATAACTAGAAAATTTAACAATTAAGCCCAAGAAAACTAATCACCAAAGATTAAGTTTGAATAATTGATGGTATAAACATTCAAAAGTCCATTTGATTACCACATGGATTCTTCAAGCATCCAATGTATTCAGAAATCACAATGGATCAAGAAAAGTATATAGATAATCAAAGTTTCTAATAATAACACCAAAAATTCTTTCGATCACTAAAGATTAAGTTTGAACAATTTATGGTAGAAACATTCACAAGTCTAATTGATTACCACAGAGATTCTTCAAGCATCTAATGTATTCAGAAATCACAATGGATCAAGAAAAGTATATAGATAATCAAAGTTTCTAATGATAACACCATTCAATTGATCAAACTCACAATATAAACTCTATTGTTGATCCAAAACAATATTTAAATCATTAGACTTCACCTCTAACCTTAGTACGAAAATGTAGGCATGTTTATCATAACTTCAAACTGAAATAAAATAAAAATAATAAAACTAGAAAATAAAATCACACTTAAAATAATACTTCTACTCTACTCTACTCGTACTCCTAATTATAAAAACTCTAACTATTTTATTTCTCTACTTCTCACTTCCTCTAAAATCTGATGAGTCTCTCCGTTCATTTCAAGCCCTTTTATAGGTTTCAAAAGCCAACAAGAATTAGTGAATCATGCTGTGTCTTCATCCACTGAGAAAGATATTCCATCTGTTGCTGGCCTATGTCCATTTGTATTGTTCCCCACATGCAGAAGAATCGCCTCTTTCCAGTTCATCTCCCACTGCCCAGCTTCTTCTTCGTTGCTGTCCAAAAAGCTTTCTTTTCTTTTGTTTTCTTTCTGCTGCAGTGCATCCCTTCTTCACGTGCATCCAGACCGAGAAGCAGCCCATGTGCAAACCACTTTTATTACTTTTTCTTCTTTTCTTTTCTTTTTTTTGCTTTCAGCCTTTCTGTTGCAGTGCCCAATCTTCTCGTGCGTCATGTTTTTCATTTTTATTTCTTTCAGTTGTGTTTTCTTTTCTTCTTCCCATAGGTCTTCAAAACGCAACTGCTGCGTGACCTGTGCAATGGATGGTTTGGATGTGCTCTGCATGCATGGTGATGGTGCAGTGCGCAGGAAGATGCTACCATGTGTGGAGGTTACGTGAAGGTTTGGTTGTGCATGGTCCGAACGCATGCATGGAGGCTGGCGGAGGTGTTTTCGACATGCGGTTGGTCTATACAGTGGTGTTGCAGGAGGTGGAGGTGTGATCTGTTCAAGTTGCAGAAATGGAGGTGGATTTTCTGGATATGGAGGCAGTGGGCTGCAAAGGAGTTTTACTCTATTTTCACTTCTTAAAACAGAGGTTGGTGTTGCCGCATGCGCAATGGTACTTCGTGGCTCACGGTTGTGGAGAGTTGCTCATGGTGGCTTGAGGTGGCTGGGCACAGTGCTGTGTAGGTGCAGTGCAGTGTGGATGTCGTGCGTGCTGCTGGACGAGTTGAAGGTTGAAGATGAACCAAAAAATCCTGTAGTTTTGGTCTATGAACTAAACTACATGTCGTTTACAAGGAGGCTGAGTTCATTCACAGTGAAAACGACATGTCGTTTTTGTCTACCGACAAAACTACACGTTTAGAAAAAACCTGTAAAACAGAAATAAAAATAAAAATAAAATAAAATAAAACTTAGACAAGCAAAATAAATAATAATCAAAGAAACAAAAATAAATTTAGATAAAAGATGAATAAATAAAATATTAAAAATGTGTTGTGCAAGTGAATAAATATTGTCCAATTAAATCACAAGTTATAAAATCAAACATAAATTATGCTTTTAATCAATTTAAAACACAACTTGGATTTATGACTCTTAACTATTTTTTCCATCTAAAACCAATGATAAAATAATAAAACAATTAAAAATATATTAGTTTTAAATGTATAAAATATGCAATAATGCAGCTCAATCATTTGCCACCATCACTTTTCTTCTTATCTACCTACAAATTACCTATCTTTTTGCATGTATTAAGGTTGTGACCTTGCACCAAACAATGTGTGCAATATGGCAGTAATGTTTCATACACAACATTCTGAATAAAATTTCCTTTCTGATATCGCATCCCAATCCAAAATGACTCAATCGGTGTCTTGGCAATATTCATTTCAACACACACCCTAGTACCATCTGTGCAAGTAGCACATCCAGTACAATTATCTCTCCTCACAAATTTCCCCAAAGGTATCGTAATATTTCTAAGGAATGACTTACAATAAAAATTTGGTGGGAGCCCCGGCAACACAATCGAAACAGGTACAAAATACAGCTCAGACTTATCTAAATACTCAGGACTCCAATGAAGTACCCTATACTGCACTCCCTACACATCACAAGATTCCCTTTAAAAAGCTTTGATAAAATCAACCTCATTAGAGAATCTAAAAAAAAATGACCTAAGATTGGGCATTGTAGAGATCACTGGTTTTGAATCCAAGCCCTATCTTCAACGAACAAATGCCCGAATGGAATCTAGTGATGGCCATTGAGGAAGAAACTTGAGAACCAAAGAGAACATAAACTGCATCGTCGAATAATCGATTTCTTCCTTGGAAAAATTGTTGAACATAACCCCATCAAAAACTTTCGGTGGCCTTAAAGGAATCATCACCTCAGGAAGAGGTTAAGGAGTTTGAGCCACCATATCAGCAAAAGAAAGTCGATTAGAGAACGCCAAGGCCATTGGCTGGGCCCTGGCGGTAGGCATCATGCCAAGAAATACAAAACCCTAGGAGAGAGCATAAAGACTCTGCCACATCAGCAAGACTCTATTTCGTACGTACATAACTCCCAACAGCAACTTGTCAAACCATTTGTTGAAAGGAAAAATGGCCCAAACCTCTAATCCACAATCAATTTCTATTTTTAGTTTTCTTTCTTATATTCATTTGTTTTTAATATGATTATGGAATCTTCATCTTCTTTAAAAAAAAAAAAAACAAAGAATTGTTTATAATAAGGTTTTTGTATGGGGTATTCCATTCTCTCAGCTTCTTGTATGTTTAATTTGGTTTGATGCATGTTTGATAATTAAAAACAAAAGCATAGGATTACTACTTAGAAGCTAAGATACATCAAATTGAGGTGTGTGATGCTGAAAAGTCTATGTTGACTTGGCTTTATTAGAATCCTGGACACGTGCTAGTAAAGTCTTCAAGGGAACTCTTGAATACATTAAAGCTACATCTTGCTTTAGAGATTTAATTTTCCTTAAATCAAATATTGAGCCACAAAAAGAAAAATATTTTAGCTACAAATAGATTTCACAAAAAAATACTAATAAATTGATGTGATTTGTATATGTGATACGTTAAATTTTCTTTACAATAAAAGTGGATTTATAATCTAACATATCACATCAAGGCACATTAGTTTGTGAGTTTAATTTTTTGAAATCTCTTTATGTTTGTATCTTTTCTCATTAAAAAAGTTTCTCCATATTCAACCAAAGGTTTTTAGTGCAAAACGTCAAACAATAAAAGGTATGCCCTATTGGTAAGAGACCTATAATTAGGGAGAAGAAAAATATATGTAAACCAAGTAGCTGAATGCACTTGTTCTAAATTTTCAGAAAGATGAAGGGCAAAGATAAGCAAAGTTGATGTAAGTGTCTAGAGGCATTCTTCTGCTCCTTTTCTCCATATTCCAATTAGTCTCATCATCTATCATTTTCACGGATACATTATTATCAGACTCTATAGGCTGGAGGATGTGCACGTCTATGTGTGCCCAAGTGTGAAGACATTATTGTAAAGCAAGTTATAATCCCTCCACAATTTAGATATCCTGCACAAATATGACTAATATGTTCATTACAGAGAATTCAGATAATGCCAGAATGTGGTCTAAGGTAAAGAATTATGCACTGATCTCCTAATTTCATTTGTTCTCCAACTTACTTTCTATTAGCACCATCAAATGAAGAGAACGCCTCTTTTTTAGAGTTTGTTGCTGAAATTACTTGCTAGATTCTAAAAAGGATCCCTTTCGTATGCACTTGAAAATTAGAAAAGTACTCGACGGATGCAGGACACTGGAAAACAAAGAATGGCATGTGACGTCTCGATTTCAATCGACATCCAAATATTCTCTAGCATGCATGTTCATCTAGCCATAGTTGCGTCTAGGTTCACTCGGTATAGCTAGATTTAGACTTTTTCTCTTCTTGATGAGGGCAACATATATATGTTGCTAAATGCAAAGAGATAGAGGAACTTATCCCTATAAATAGAGGGGTTTGGTGGTGTCTTTGAAGCAAGCAACTGGTTGTAGCAAATTAGATTATAAACGTTAGGTGTCCCCTAGAGTTCCCCGGAACACTTCATTGGGGAATCTCTTTTAATAAACAAGTTGTCTTCTCCTCTCCCCACTGAAGTGTTTGGGGGAACTCTGGGGTCATTTGATAATGTTGTTAGGAATGGTTTAGAGCAGGATGATGACCATCTTATAATCAACCCCCAACTTCATGAACACGTACATGCAATACTGTATGCATATATCTTTTGCTACTTGTAGATTGGTATTGACTATAATGCGAAATGATATTTCTGTTAACCATCAAATCTAATTTTATTTCAGCATGATTCTTTCAATGAAGAATCCATCAATCAGTGCAAGATTTTGAAAGATCAGCATAGAGATAATTCAGCACAGAGAAAAGTTCTATTAGTTTCCCTGTTTAGTATTCTCATATCTAGTTGTATGGATTTAATACGAGTAAATATTAGTCAATTGTTGTGTAAATAAACCATTCTTTAACAATATTATCAATAAAATTACATATCAACCCTTTCTCAACATCTAATTTTCTTAAAATCTCTCTCTCTCTCTCTCTCTCTCTCTCTCTCTCTCTCTCTCTCTCCATCTAACCCAAAAGGCATTGCCGTGTAACAATACATGCCTTGGTTGGTGATGAAAGAAGTCTTCTCCTCATCTTCAGGGTTCATGCTTATCTAGTTGTACCTAGAGTAAACATCCATGAAACTAAGCATACGATTACTTGCCGTGGAATCGACAATCTGATCGATTCGTAGAAGTGGGAAATTGTCCTTCGGGCAAGTTTTGTAACACCCCGTATTTTAGTGTATTTTTAATGAAGGATTAATTTAATTTATTTAGTGATTGGTCCTCTTGTTTTAAATTTTGGGAGTTTTTAAATATTATTTTATAATATTTTAAGTTGTGAAAATTAATTTTTTTTATGTGTTTTCTTAATATTATTTATTATTTTGCATTTAAAGTGATCTTTAATTTAAATTGGTTTGTTTTTGAGTTTTAAAATAATTATTGTTTTAATTAAGCATTTCACTGCGTTTGGATTATTTTATTTATCTAGTAGTTTTAAAATTCTCTTCGTTGGATCATTTCGAAACCCAAGATGAAAGTCTGGATCTCTCTTTGTTCCTTTCTCTTTTCCTTTTTCTCTTTTTCTTTTTCTTCTTTTCTCTTTCTTCCCCTCGGATCCTCTCTCCCCAGCCCGACCTTCTCTCTCTCCTCTCCCCGTGCGATTCGGCCATCCACTCCCAGCTGCCGTCGAGCACCTCCGGGGCCGACACCGCCCAGCCCATCGCCTCCCTCAGTTGCCGGCGACCTCTCCCCTATGATCTTGGCCTCTCCTTCGCCGGAAACAGCCCGCACACGCAACACTAAGCCGCGGCGGACCTTGAGTTGTTCCGCCGCCATCTAGCCACCATTGGCCACCATCTCTTAACCTCCTCATCACCGGCCCTCTATCAACCCTTTGGACCCAATCCCGGCTCCGATCCGTCGCCGGAGCCCCCCAACGAACTCAAGCTCCGATTTCACCTTCTCGACCTTAAACCACCGTTTCGGCCACCACCCATGGCCAAAGACCACCACCATTAGCTTCACCAACCTCCATAAGCCCTACCCTACCATTCCCAAATCTTCGTTTGGCCCCATGTGATTTTGGGTTCACTGTGTATTTCGACCATAGTGTTTTTACACTGTGGAGTTGCAGTTTTGGTGCTTCCCATTCCTCCGTGATCCTCCAAAAATATTTTTATAGTGCTGTAAGTATTTTTCTAAACATCTTTTGAGATTTTAATATATTTTTACGCTAACTCATTTTAATATTACTGTGATTGGTTATATTGTGATCTGGTTAGGTGTTGGAAGTTGGTTATTGTGATTTGGATTGATTGCTGGAGGTTGGAGTTGTGTTTGGTTATTGGTTGGTTATTGGATACTGTTGTTGTGTTTGGTACATTGCATGTGCACGCATGTTCATATTTGTAAATTAAAAACTGGATTTTCGTAAAATTGCATTCATGTTCATGTGTTTATTGGAAAATTGGATTTTGTGTGAAAAGAAAAAGGAACTGTAGGGATGGTGGTAAGCAGGGATGGTGATATAGTCTCGCCTGCGATTCCCGCCTACGGTGTACGCGTAGGGATGGTGGTAAGCAGGGATGGTGGTGTTGTCCCGCCTGAGATTCCCGCCTACGGTGCACACGGTAGGGATGGTGGTAGAGTCCTGCCTGTGATTCCCGCCTACAATGCTCCATTGGGTTTTTGTGTTGTGTGGAAAGAAACTGTAGGGATGGTGGTAAGCAGGGATGGTGGTATAGTCCCGCCTGCGATTCCCGCCTATGGTGTACGCATAGGGATGGTGGTAAGGAAGGATGGTGGTGTTGTCTCGCCTGCGATTCCCGCCTACGGTGCACGCGGTAGGGATGGTGGTAAGCAAGGATGGTGGTAGAGTCCCGCCTGTGATTCCCGCCTACAGTGTCCGACAAATATTTTTGTATAAATCATTTTCTGGGAAAATGAAGGATTATGTTTTTGGGCCAAAAATGGGATTTTTTGGCGTGTGTTGAAAAAATATCTATTTTCAGGGAAAAATGATATTTTTGGATTTGGTGCATATTTCATCATATGCATACATGTTGGTCGCATTAAATATATTTTGATCTTGGAGATTGTTTGGATTATTGCTTACCTGCGGTATCATTTTTTGGTACCGTAGATTTTGGTGCAGATGAGGATGAGGACAACGAGCCTTAGGGATCGGCTCCATGGATAAGTGGCATGTGGTTGCTGCTATTTTGGATTATGGAAATTATTTCTCTCTCGTGTATGTATTTGGCTTTTTACTGTATTTTCAGATATTTGTATTAAATTAAAATTCTGGTACTTAGTGACTTAATTATTTATTTATCCGCTGTGTTTTGTTGTGCACTGTTTATTTGTTGCACACACTTAACACTTGTTGTTGGGATGCGTGACCGTGTTGTCATCATTCTGACGTCACGATTCCCGAGACTTTTGTTTACGTGGGAGTCGGTGTGTCACAAGCTTTGTTGAGGTTGGTCAAGTCGATGCACATTCTTCACTTGTCGCTCAACTTCTTTACGAGTACCACGTTGGATAGTCATTCCTGATAGTGGGCTTCCTGGATAAATCCAGCGGCTAACAGGCGACCACTTCCTCAGCTATGGCGACATTCTTTTCTGCACTGGCACTTCGACATTCCTGTCTCACTCCTTTGGTCTTCAGGTCTATGTTATGGATGTACTGTATGATTTCGAGGGCAATTACTGGCATGTCCTCGTGGCTCTAAGCAAATACGTCCTGTGTTCAGTGAGGAGTTGTTGCATGGCCCTCTGCAACTCAGGTGTCGGTTCCCATTATCAAAGCATGGATGATATATGTTAGGCATTTCTGTTCCATCAGCTGTCTGTTTGCTCTTACCAGTAGGTGCCTTGCTCCAAGGGCGAGTATGGGCCCTGAGGCTAGATAGTGGGTTGAAGCCTAGTGGGCTTATGAAGTGGGGGGAAATCCTCTTACACTCTGGATGGTTGCTTGGGAAGGAGGAATCATAGCTCAGGCTCTAGAGTTTCGGAAGGGGGCAATTTAGGGAAGGAGGAATCACAACTCGGGCTCTAAAGTTTCGGAAGGGGGCGATTTAGGGAAGGAGGAGTCATAGCTCGGGCTAGGGGACAATGGCTTCCATAATAGAGGGTTTTTTTTTATTGCTTAATTTTAAATACTTAATCACATGGCGGCCACATATTGTAACACCCCGTATTTTAGTGTATTTTTAATGAATGATTGTTTTAATGTGCTTTCTTGATATTATTTACTATTTTGGCATTTAAAGTGATCTTTGATTTAAATTGGTTTGTTTTGGGTTTTTAAAATTATTGTTGTTTTAATTAAGTCTTTCACTGCGTTTGAATTATTTTATTTAGCTTGTAGTTTTAAAATCTTTTTCGTTGGATCATTTTTGGGATCCCAGTTATGAGGATTGGACCTCATTTCTTTTCCCCCATCTTTTCTTTCCTCTTTCCTTTTTTCTTTTCTTTCTTTTCTTTCTTTCTCTTTCGGTTTCTCCCACTCGACCTCTCTCTCTCCCGTTTCTCTTTCTCTCTCCTCGTGCTTCGGCCCACTCCTCCCAGCCACCGCCACCTGCCACCATGAAGCTCACCGCCTAGCCCATTCAACTCCCCACTGACCGGCGACCTTACCCCTCCGATCTCAGGCCGGCTAACGCCGCCGTTTGGCCGCAAGCCCTGTCCGAAGCCGCGGCCTTCTCTTCGTTCCAGCGCCGCCATCTGGCCACCACCTCTTCACCACATCTTTTTCGGTCCTCTAGCAACCCAATGGACCCAATCCCGGGCCCGATCCGTCACCAGTGAAGCAACATTAACCTCATCTCCGTTTTACACTTTTCGGCCTTAAATTGCCCCTTTCCGCCACCACCCACGACCAAAGGCCACCACCATTAGCTTCACCGACCTCCCTAGGCCTTACCCTATCTATTTCAAGTCTTGGTTAGACTTCGTTCAAAAGTGAGTTTTTGAGACCCACGACCACAATGTATTTCACACTGTGGAGTTGCTGTTTTGGAGCTTTTAGTTCATCATTGATCCTTCAAAAATTATTATTTAGCGCTGTAAGTATTTTCCCAAATAAACTTTGAGATTTAAATATATTTTTGCACTAACTGATTTCACTGTGTTTTGGTTGGTTTCTGGACTAAGTCCGAGGAGTACGGGGGTGGATGGATTGAGGACGGAGTATTTGTGTGTTGATTATATTGTGATTTGGTTGGTTGTTGGATATTGAGGTTATGTCTGGTTCATTGCATATTGCACGCATGTTCATATTTGTAAATTGAAAACTGGGTTTTCGTATAATTGTATTTATGATCATGTGGGTATTTTGAAAACTGGATTTTCATGTGTGGAATGAATTTTTGGGTGCGTATGTATCACGACCCCAAGCCGAGATGGGGCATTATCTCGGTGAAACTCCTCTGGTCACTTGGGAGCAGAATATACTGAGTGACGTCCCTTGGGTTGTCGCTGGGCGACAACGGGATCGGACGAGTTACGTGCCGACTCCGTGGCCCTTCTACTGGCGGGGGTCAGAGGATGCCTGGCCACGAACACACTGGGTGCAGAACTGGGCATCGCTCGTTATGTAGCCAGGACGTGCGGATGGTGCCTAGGGGAGACCATGGTGTATATGGATTAATGGATAAATGGAAATGGTTGTTTTCTGGGAAAATAGTGTGTGTTGGATATGAATTCTGTGTGAGTCATTTTCTGAGAAAATGATGGATATTTGTTTTGGGCCATTTTCTGAGAAAATGGTGGAAATATTTTATTGGAAATGTTTTTGGGCCAAGATGGGATTTTGGCGTGTGTTGGAAAAATATTCATTTTCAGGGAAAATGATATTTTTGGATTTCATGCATAGCACATCATATGCATGCATAGTTGGTTGCATTAAATGTGTTTTTATCTTAAGATTGGTTGGGTTATAACTTACTTGTGGTACCATTTAATGGTACTGTAGATTTTGTTGATGATGCAGATGCCGAGCCTGAGAATTTGGCTCCGCCGGAGGAGTGATCTGGGATCACTCGTGTTATGTTCTTTTTTAGCCTTGTATTATTTGGGACATTTGGTTTATGCTTTTAAGACGCTTTGTATTTGATTATTTGTATTTGAACAAAATTCTGGTAATAGTAGACTTATTTATTTTTTGCTACGTATTTTTATTGTGCACTGTTTATTTGTTACACACATGACTTGGCACTTGTCGTTGGGATGCGTGACTGTGTTGTCATCATCCTGACGTCACGATTCCCGAAACTTTTTGTACATGGGAGTCGGGGCATCACACATATCATGTCCACATCAAGTAGTAAGAGGAGCAGTAACAAGGAGGGCCACTGAATTGTATTTTTCGGGAAAATATTTATATATCCATGTATGCGAAGTTTCCCAAACTGAACCTGGTCAGAATTGTGTATAGATGGAGAGACGTAGGGCCAGAAGAATATTAAGGCCGTGAGTGGCCTTAGGCTCCCACAAGCTTTTCTTTTTTATCCTCTTGAATCTCTCCCATTCGAAGGAAGCTTAGTTACTAATTAGTTAAGGATAGCAACGACGTACAGATATATGCACTACAAAAAGTCTGACTTAAATAAGCAGCCCTTCATTATGGTTAATGCGCGCCGATAATGTGGAACATTATATTTATCCCCACAACTTATTACTTGGTCAAAAATTAATGTTGTGGGCCGCGTTCCTGGTGCATTGATGGTGAACTTAGCGAAACTTTCTGCTTTCTAGTAGTTTCAAGTATTGCATGCCTTGATATTAAGAGCTGCTTTTGTGACCACAGTTTGTTGTATATACTGACATCTAGCTATAAAGATCGAGAGAGATTGCTTCGATCATTGAGAAAAGGTGAAAAAGAAAGGATGAACAAATAGACAAGAGCAGTAAAGAGCTAGCTAGGGCAGAATTCCATCTTCAAGATTCTTAAGTTTCATCTAGCCCACAGTTCTGTCTAGGTTCACAACCACATATACGGTGCTACCATCTTCTATCTCTCCGCAAGCTGAAACAGAACCAAACACAAACATAGGAAGATAAACATAGGAACTGTTTATAACTATGTGTTGTTGATATAGCCTTTTCCTTAACAAACAACCACGCATGCATAAAGTCGGAGCAACAAGGCATGCATGCATATTTATTTCATTTAATATTAAAAAAAATTAAAATATACTGGCACTACTCATGGAAATCAGGGGCCCTCATGTAGCAAGACCACTTTAATTACAAAAATAAAAGCCTTGCTTACTACATAGACCCTCCACGAATTGATAAACATGCGCCTCATAATTATTTAACGTGCATGCATGCCGTGCTTAATTTAGAAATGCCTGATTAATTAGTAGTCCTATATATCTTTTTGTTTCTTTCGTTTGCTAATTATCCTCTTTATTTTTTGTGTAACAGGCAATCAGAATTGGAAACGTTGCGGGGAAGTATACAAAATTAATGCCTCGCAATCTTCATCTTGCATTCAATTTTCTTTACTCGTCATTAATTCGAATGGTGGCAAAGGTAGATCAATATATATAACTTTTGTTGGTTATTTCTTGGTCCTCCGTTTGTCACCATATTAATTTTATTAAAAACCATTTATTGAGTTCAATCTAGAAAAGCAAAGGAGAAATACTGTAATATCAAGATTAAGGGCGGGTTTGGACAATTGAAATATCTTAAAATTCTGTGAATTGTATTAGTAAAATGATTTGAGTTAAAATGTTTGATTCGATTTTGAAAAATAAGAGAGAAAAAGTATTCACTAATCTTGGCTCCCAATAGCAACATGTCAAACCATTTGTTGCAATGAACAATGGCCCAAACCTCTGATCCACAGCCAATTTCTCTTTTTAATTTTCTTTCTTATATTCATTTATTTCTAATATGATTAGGGAATCTTCAGCTTCTTTTATAAAAAAAAAAATGTTTGCAATAAGGTTTTTGTATGGGGTATTCCACTCTCTCAGTTTCTTGTATGTTTAATTTGGCTTGATGCATGTTTGATAATTAAAAACAAAAGCATAGCATTACAACTTACAAGCTAGGATACATCAAATTGAGGTGTGTGATGCTAAAAAGTCTATGTTGACTTGGCTTTATTAGAATCCTGGACACGTGCAAGTAAAGTGTTCAGGGGACTCTCAAAGACATTATTGTTGCATCCTTCTTTAGTGAGTTACTTTTCTTTAAATCAAATAATGAGTTTAGCCACAAACAAGTTTCACAAAAAAAAAATATATATATACTCATAAATTGATGTGATTTATTTATGTGATACGTTAAATTTACTTTACAATAAAAATGGTTTTATAATCTAACATATCATATCTAGGCACATCAATTTATGAGTTTAATTATGTGGAGACTCTTTATGACTGTTTTACTTCTCATTAAAAAACTTTCTCCATTTTCTACCGAAGGTTTTTAGTGCAAAACATCAAATAATTAAAGGTATGCCCTATTGGTAAGAAACCTGTAATTAGGGAGGTGAAAATTCTATGTAAACCAAGAAGCTGAATGCACCTGGTCTGAATTTTTAGTAAGATGAAGGGCAAAGATAAGTAACATCAATGTAAGTCTCTGGAGGCTTTCTTCTGCTTCTTTTCTCCAAATTCCAATTAGTCCTATCATCTATCACTTTCATGGATATCAAATATCAGACTTTATAGGCTAGAGGACGTGCACTTTTATGTGTGCTCGAGTGTGAAGACAATATTGTAAAGTAGGTTATAATCCCTCCACAATTTAGATATCCACCACAAATATGACTGATATTTTCATTACATAGAATTTTGATAGTGCCAGAATGTGCTTTGAGGTCAAGAATCATGCACTGATCTCCTAATTTCATTTGTTCTCCAACTTACTTTCTATTAGCACAATCACATGACGAGAATGCCTCTTTTGATTTTTTGTTGCTGAAATTACTTACTAGATTCTAAAAAGGATCCCTTTTGTATGCACTTGAAAAGCAGAAAAGTACTAGGTGGATGGTGGATACTGGAAAACAAAGAATGGCATGTGGCGTCTCGATTTCAATTGACATCCAAATATTCTCTAGCATGCATGTGCGTCTAGCCATAGTTGCGTCTAGGTTCACTCGGTATAGCTAGCTTTAGAATTTTTGTCTTCTTGCTAAGGGCAACATATATATGTAGCTAAATGCGAAGAGATAGAGGAACTTATCCCTATAAATAGAAGGGTTCGGTGGCCACTTTGAATCAAGCATCTAGTTGGAGCAAATTAGATTATAAATGTCAGGTGTCCCCTAGAGTTCCCCTGAACGCTTCATTGGGGAATCTCTTTCAATAAAAGAGTTTTATTCTCATCTACCCACTGAAGCGTTTGGCGGAACTCCGGGTGTCATTTGATAATATTGTTAGGAATGGTTTAGAGCTAGTTGATGATCATCTTATAATCAGCCCCCCGCTTCATGAACATGTACATTCAGTACTGCATGTATATATCTTTAGGTACTTGTAGATTGGGAATGACTATAATGTGAAATGATATTTTTGTTAACCATCAACTCTGATTTGATTTTAGCTTGATTCTTGCCATGGAGAATCCATCAATCTGTGCAAGAGTATGAAAGATCAGCACTAAGATAATTCTGCACGGAGATGCCGTTCTATTAGTTTCCATTTTAGTCTTCTCATGTCCAATTGTATGGATTTAATTGAATATTTTACTTCCTAGTTCAATCTAGAAAAGCGAAGGAGAAATATTGTAATATCAAGATTAAGGGCTCGTTTGGCCATGTTGGAATAGTAGTGAAATGATTTTATTTAAAATATTTTATTAAGTTTTGAAAAATGAGAGAGAAAAAATTGAATAAAGAAATTATAACATAAAAAATTTGTTTGAATATAATATTTTAATATTATATTCATTTTAAAATTTGTAAATGTGACGCCCCAACTCCCACGTACCGAAAACCTTGAGAATTGTGATGTCAGGATGATGATGACACGAGTCACACATCCCAACGATAAGTGTCAAGTGTGTGTACAAGCAACGGTGTACAATAAAAATAAGCAGCGGATAATATAAATAAGTCAACTAAGTACCAGAATTTGTTTAATACAAACATCCAAATACAAAGCATTTTCAAACAAAAATTAATGTCCCATAAAATTAATACAAGGCTTAAATACAAATACTTGTGATCTCAGATCACTCCTCTGGCGGAGCCAAATCCTCAGACTCAGTATCTGTGTCAACAACATCAAAATCTGCGATACCATTAAATGGTACCGCAGGTAAGTTATAATCCAAAAAACTCCAAGATAAAAACATATTAATGCAACCAACCATGCATGCATATGATATAATATGCATAAAATCCAAAGATATTATTTTCCCCGAAAATGAATATTTTTCAACACACTCCAAAATCCCATTTTGGCCCAAAACATTTCCATCAAAATATTTTCCATCATTTTTCCTGAAAATGGCCCAAAACAATAATCCATCATTTTCTCAGAAAATGACTCACACAAAATCCATTATCCAACACATGCCATTTTTCCAGAAAATAGCCCATTATCCATTTTATCTGTATGCACCATCCTCTAGCCCCCGCCAGCAGAGGGGCCACGGAGTTGGCACGAGAGCTTAACCATCCCATCCGATCCCGTTGTCGCCAAGCGACAACGCAGGGGATGTCACTTAGTATATTCCGCCCCCGAGGGACCAAAGGAGCTCCATCGAGATAATGTCCCATCTCGGCTTGGGTCGTGAAACACACACACCCAAAATTCTTTCCACATGAAAACCCAATTTTCAAATATGCACATGAACATGAATGCAATTACTCGAAAACCCAGTTTTCATTTACAACCATGAACATGCGTGCACATGCAATGTACCAGACACAACCTCAATATCCAACAACCAACCAATCCTAATATAAACCAATCACACAAACAACTCCATCCTCTAATCCATTTGACCCTATACTCCTCGGACTCAGTCCAGCACAATCAACCAGAACACAGTAAAATGAGTTAGTGCAAAAATATATTTAAATCTCAAAGTTTGTTTGAAAAAATACTTACAGCACTATATTATAAGTTTTGAAGGACCACGGAAGTGCTAGAAGCTGCAAAACAACAACTGCGTAGTGCAAAATGCATTGTGGCCGTGGGTCAAAAATAGTGGATTTTGAATAGGGTCAAACCAAGACTTGAGATTGCTAGGATAGGGTGTGGGGAGGTCGGTGAATCTAGTGGTGGTGGCCTTTGGCCGTGGGTGGCGACGTTGGTGGCAGTTTAAGGTCCATAAAACCCAAATAAAAAATGAAGATAATAGGGCTTCACCGGTGACGGATCGGAGCTGGGGTTGGGTCCATTAGGTAGTTGGGAGGTCGAGGAAGATGTGGTGAACAAATGGTAGCCAGTGGTGGCGCGAAGGCGGCGCTGGAACAAATGGAACGCCACGGCTTCAAGCCGTGCGTGCGGGTCTATCGCGCGGGAAGGGGAAGAGACTGGGGTGCGCGGTGGCTACCACAGACGGCACACGACGGTGCAAAGGTAGGGAGAAGAATTCGGATGATAGAGAGTGAGGGACTATCGCGCGGGAAGGAGAAGGAGAAAATGGAGGAAAAAGAAAAGAAATGAAAGAAACAGAGAAAGAAGAAAAGAAGAGAAGAAAAATGAAGAGAAAGAAATAAGGTCCAATCCTCACAACTTGGGTCACAAAAATGATCCAACGAAAATGATTTTAAAACAATAAATTAAATAAAATAATTTAAACGCAGTGAAAAGCTTGAATAAAATAATAATAATTTTAAAACCCATAAATAAACTAATTTAAATTAAAGATAAATTTAAATGCAAAAGAGTAATTAATATTAAGAAAGCACATTAAAAATAATTTTCACAACTTAAAATATTATAAAATAATATATCAAAACTCTCATAATTTTAAAACAAGAAAACTAATATTTAAATTAATTAAAATACACTAAAATACGGGTTGTTACATCCTCCCCCCCGTAAATAAAATTTCGTCCTCGAAATTGGTAAGTTCAAACATTAAAGTTAAGACATGGATAAGATTCGACTAAGAGTAGACTTAAGAAACATACCACCAAGGTCAACCAAACAAATACGGATATTGCTCCCTCATGTTGGCTTTTCTCTCCCAAGAGAAATCTTGAGCCAATGGATCACCCCATGACACATTCACCAAAGGTATCATCTTGGACCTTAACCTTTACTCTTTCCAATCCACAATTTACGTCGGAACAACTTCATAGGTAAAGTTAGGCTGAAGTTAAATGCGTTCTAGGTTGACAAAACGCGGTTCTTGTTATCCAAAACTCTTATTCAACAATGACACATGGAACATATCGTGAACATCCCCAAAATAATCCGGCAATGCAACTCTATAAGCAACAAGACCAACCTTCTCCACAATCTGAAAAGGGCCAACATACCTTGGGCTAAGTTTTCCCTTCTTACCAAAGCGCTTAACGCCTTTCATAGGGGAGACTTTGAAGTACACCCAATCACCTTCCTCAAAGGATATGTCTCTTCTCCTCATATCTGCATAACTCTTCTGACGACTTTGCGCTTCTGCCATTTTATTCCTTATAACTCGAACTTGATCTTTCATTTCTTGAATTAACTCAGGCCCAATTAATTTAGTCTCACCCACTTCATCCTAACACAAATGTGATCTGTACTTCCTTCCATACAAAACTTCATACGGGGCCATCTGAATGGAGACATGAAAACTGTTGTTTTAAGCAAACTCTATTAACGGAAACTGGTTTTTTGAACTACCCTGAAATTCCATGACACATGCCCACAACATATCCTTTAGAGTTTGAATAGTATGCTTCGACTGACCATCAGTTTGAGGGTGATAAGCAGTACTGAACTTCAACTTAGTGCCTAAAGTTGCCTACAAACTCTTCCAAAAATGAGACGTGAACTGCGGGTCTCGATCTGATACAATACTCTTGGGTACTCCGTGCAAACGCACTATCTCCTAACATACAACCGAGTCAACTTTTTCGAAGAGTCGGTATTATTAACAGGCAAGAAATGGGCACTCTTGGTCAATCGATCAACAATCACCCAAACTGAGTTCTTTCAGCTAGGAGTCCTCGGAAGACCTACTATAAAATCCATAGAAATGTTGTAACACCCCGCTCCCCAATAAAGACATTTTAGAATTTGCGGGGAGCCAGTGTGCTACTACAAAACTTGAACTTTAAAAACTTTTCTTTCTAACAACGTGCCAGATGCAAAAGATTCCATGAATAAAACAAAATTTAATAAATACTTAAAATCCAACACAGAGTCTGCAGAAGCACTTATTTAAGAAAATATGGATGTCTCATGTGCTTATCAAAATAATTTATTGAAATCTTAAACCATAAAACTTAAAAATAGCAAAATCTGTCTAAGCCTCTGCCTCGCCTCCCGGGGTCAAGTCTTGTCCTACAGTCTCATCCTCATAAATGTCATCAGCTAGGGTGGTTTAAAAATATAAAACAATTAAAATGAGTCGAATACTCAATAAGCACACATCATACAGTAAACATAATAAACATAAGATTTCTTGAAAAATGTACATACTCATAAATACATACATAAATAACATGAATATGAACTTATCTTTCACTTGTCATAGGCCAATACCCACTGTTGACCCCCGCGAGTTAGGGTTATCAAATTTAAATAGATTCTGATTCCGCCCGTGGCCACGGGTTGTGGAATCCATACATAAGGAAGACATACTAGGTGCACTACCAGCATGTACGACCTGGCAATGCAATATGCCCATAACATAAGTACCATCTTCATAGCATAACATAGGCCGTTACGTATCTTATCATTCATATTTCATCATAATCATACTTGCATACTTGTCATATCATAGATTTCAAAAGAAATCACATACATACTTGTCATGTCTTATCATATCATATCATAGATTTTAAATGAAATCGCATTCTTTCATAATATGTCATGATACATGACTCCTCACATAAAATCATGATTTTTCATAAATACTTTAATGCATAAATTTTTTCATAAAATCATGAATTTTCATAAATAACTTGATGCATAATTATTTACATAAAATCATAGATTTTCATATTTTTATCATGTCTTGGCTATGTAAAAAGTGGCTTTCAATGGAGAGTATACATGCATAATATTTTTATAAAAGACATGCCGTTTACCGTACATACGTGTAAGGGTATGATCATGCTACTTACCTCGTAGCACTAATCCACTATTTTCAGCACATACTCGGACACCTATAAAATAAACACGTAATTTGCATAAATTTCTAATTCAAACATTTGATTTGATTTTAAAGCCTAATCTACTAAAATATCCTCTATTTTCTAAACCTAAAATCTCCCAAACACTAAATTATTTCTCAAACTGTAAATCTTAAAGAGTAGGGGCATTATTGTAATTTAACTAACCAACCTAAAACTTATTCTACGGGTTGCATGCATTCAGGATAGGACTTACGTGAGGGGCGAAGGGCAGGTGCTGACCGAGATCAACAGGTGGGGATGAGCAGCGACTGGAAGTGGGAGGGGTGGTTCGTGGTCTACGTCCAATGATGGAGAATATTTTCTGGTGAGTAGTGGTGGTGTGAAGGAGCTGTTGCGAGGCTTGGGTCGTGGCTCTCGGTTTGGCCTGCTATGGAGGTGTTGTGGTGGTGCTGGAGGATCCGTCGTGGGGAAGGAATCGTGGAAGTTTTTGGTGGCTCTACTACGGGTTCAAGGCCGGGATACGGTGCATGATGGGAGGTTTTCGGTTGGATGGGCTGAGGAGGCTTGAGGGATTGCCGTGCATGGGAAGAACCGGTGCTCTGTTTTTCGGTGTGAAAAACAGAGGATGGTCAGCTTCTTGTATATCTCTGGTTTTCATTTAGCCATGGGCTGTGAAGGAGGGAAGGTGGTGGTTGATGCCGTGTGGGTTTGTGGGTCAGGTTTCCGTGGTAGTTCACGGCAGAGGGAGGAGCAGCTTGGAGGAAGAGGCTCACGGTGGAGAGAGGCTGTGTGCTCATGGCTTAAGGCATATGGTGGTTCCATCGAGGTAAGTGGTCTGGTGGATGGGCTGAGCGTTTGGTTGGCTCGACAGTGGTGGTTCTTGGTGCACTATCGTGTGTGTTCTATGCGTTGTCCTCGTGGTTGAGCTACAGTGAGAGTGGGTTGTGAAAGCGAAGGGCGTTGTGCATGAGTGAGGTCCAGCTTCTCCAGATCTGTTTGTGTTTATTTCAGAGGGTCCAGGATTAGTTTTATAGATGAGGCGGAGGGAGATATCGTGAGTGATAAGGAGATTGGATAAGTTGGAGTTGGGAGTTGGTTTGATCTAAGAATCCTATTCAAATTGTGAATCCAACGTTATAGGAAAACTCGCACACGCACGGAACAGGGAAAGGACTTCAAAAAATTATAAACACTATCTTGGAACTTATCTTAAAATATATCTCAATTTCATAAAATAAAAATTTAATCCTACTTCATCTATAAAAATGTCAACCGAAAAATAACCTAATTATCAAACCCAATAAATATCCGTAATTATCCCTAATAATATAGGATCGGATCGTTACAAATGTCATCCCATTTCCACTCAGGAATAGGGAGAGGTTGAAGTTTACCAGCGGGTCTCTGATGTTTAGTCTTGACTTGATGGCACGTGTCGCATTTCTCAATAAACATGGCTCTATCCATCTTCATGCCTTCCCACAAAAAATTTCTCTTTAAATATCGATACATCTTAGTGCTTCCAAGATGAACTAAATAAAGAGCCGCATCAGCTTCTGCCATAATTCGCTCTTTAAATTCTAAATCTCTAGGAATCACTCTTCGATCCTGAAACCGAAGAATACTACCTTTATCCAAACTGTAGTGCATGGCTCCTCTAGACTTCTTGACTCTCTTCCTAATATCTAACAACTTTGGATCCCTTCTTCGGAGAGTCTTCAATTCTTCAAAATCAACTATTCGAACATCCAAAACTGAAGAGAGCAATTCTTCCTGCTGCAAACTCTCAATAAGAAGTCTCCTCATCCCACAAAGGAGAGAGTCCAATCCTGATGACTCTGCCTCATCTACCAATTTAGACTTCCTACTCAAAGCATCAGTGACTAGATTCATCTTCCCTGGATGATACTTGATCTTACATTAGTAGTCACTAATCAACTCTAACCATCGCCTCTGTCTCATATTGAGATTCTTCTGAGAAAACAGGTGCTTCAAGCTCTTATGGTCAGTGTAGACTTCACAAACTTCTCCATACAAATAATGTCGCCAGATCTTAAGAGCAAGCACTACAGCTGCCAATTCCAAATCATAAGTGACTTCTCGTGAACTTTCAACTAACGAGATGCATAAGCAACAACTCATCCCTCCTGCATAAGAACACATCCTAACCCAAACTTGGATGCATCACTAAACACCACAAATGGCTTGTGTGGCTCCGGAAGTGCTAAAACAAGCGTTGTTGTCAGTCTCTTTTTCAATTCTTGGAAACTCCTCTTGCATCTATCTGACCAAACAAACTCAGTATTCTTCCTAGTCAAAGTAGTGAGAAGTCCGGATAATCGAGAAAATCCCTCCACAAATCTCCGATAATACCCGGCAAGTCCCAAGAAACTCCGAATCTCATTCACCGTTGAAGGACGAGGCCATGACAAAACAACTTCTAGCTTGCCAGGATCTATGGCCACTCCATCTCGGCAAATCACGTGTCCAAGAAACTTAACTTCTTCCAACCAAAATTCATATTTACTTAGCTTTGCATACAATTGATGTTTCCCTAATTTCCTAAGCACCAGACGAAGGTGATAAGCATGCTCTTCCAAATCTCGAGAATAAATCAATATATCATCAATGAACACCACCACAAAAGAATCCAGATAAGGTCAAAATACTCGGTTCATCAAATCTATAAAAGCTAGAGGAGCATTAGCCAACCCAAAAGGTATCACTTTAAACTCATAATGCCCATACTCCTTGAAGCTGATCAAATAAATCATATCTGCGGAAGAGAGTACTTATTCTTGATAGTCACCTTATTAAGTTCCCAGTAGTCAATACACATTCTGAGAGTACCATCATTCTTCTTAACAAACAAACAGGGGCTCCCCAAGGTGAAGTACTAGGCTGAATAAATCCCTTATCAACCAATTCTTGCAATTGAATCTTCAACTCTTTCAACTCAGCCGGCGCCATATGGTAGGGAGCCTTGTGCACAGGAGCCGCTCCAGGTTCGAAATCAATAACAAATTCCAACTCACGAATTGGAGGCAACCCGGGCAAATCATCTACGAACACATCTAGAAATTCTTCTACAACTAGGATATCCACTAAAGACTTCTAATTTAATTAATGTAACATCCCAGATTTTAGTGTATTTTTAAAAAATGATTATTTTAATTTATTTAAAAAAATTTATTCTCTTGTTTTAAATTTATGGGAGTTTTAAATATTATTTTATTATATTTTTAAGTTGTGAAAATTATTTTAATGGATTTTCTTATTATTACTTAATGTTTTAGATTTAAATTGATTTTTAATTTAAATTAGCTTGTTTTTGGATTTTAATATTTTTACTGTTTTAATTGAGCATTTCATTAATTTTGAATTATTTTATTTATCTAGTGGTTTTAAAATCTTTTTCGTTGGATCACTTTCGAAACCCAAGTTGAAAAGTCTGGATCTATCTTTTTTCTCTTCTCTTTTCCTTTTTCTCTTTTTTGTTTTTCTTCTTTTTCCTTCTTCTCCTTCGGACCCCCCCAGCCCGATACCTCTCTCTCTCTCCTCTTCCTCGTTTTCGGCTTAACCCTCCGTGAGCAGCTGCCGACTGTCCGTGGCCGACACCACTGGCACCACCGGCTTCCCCACCTGCCAGAGAGCCACCCCTCCAAATCCCAGCCCACGCCACGCCGCCGTTAGCCTCCGGCTCCACCACTGGCACCAGCGGCTTCCACCCGTTTCACCGCCGTCTGGCCACCTCCGGCCACCAGCTCTTAGCCACCTCACCACCGGCCCCCAAGCAACCCTTTGGACCCAAACCCGGCCCCGATCCGTCGCCGGAGCCGCCCCATCGAACCCCATCTCCGATTCGAGTTTCTAGACCTTCCATCACCGTTTCGGCCACCACCCACGGCCAACCATCACCACCATTAGATTCTCCACCTTCCATAGGCCCTACCCTATCGTTTCCAAGTCTTCGTTTGGCCCCTTGAGATTTTGGATTTCACTGTGTATTTCAGCCACAGTGTATTTTTACACTGTGGTGTTGCTGTTTTGGCGCTTCCAGCTCCCTCGTGATCCTCCAAAAAATATATTAAAGCGTTGTAAGTATTTTTTCAAACATCTTTAAGATTTTAATATATTTTTGCACTGATTGGTTTATTAGGTCTGTGTATTGTACTCTATATTGATTGTTGGAATTTACTGTCGGATTGGTTGTTGGAATTTAATGTTGGATTGGTACATTGCATGTGCATGTATATTTTTTGTGTTTAATGAAAATTGGGTTTTCATTTGTGGGAAAAAGGAAAGGAGACTGTAGGGATGGTGGTGTTGTCCCGCCTGCGATTTCCGCCTATAGTGCTCCATTGGGTTTTTGGTGTTGTGTGGAAAGAAACTGTAGGGATGGTGGTAAGCAGGGATGGTGGTGTTGTCCCGCCTGCGATTCCTCCTACAGTGCTCCATTGGGTTTTTGGTGTTGTGTGGAAAGGAACTGTAGGGATGGTGGTAAGCAGGGATGGTGGTATAATCCTGCCTGCGATTCCTGCCTACGGTGTACGCGTAGGGATGGTGGTAAGCAGGGATGGTGGTGTTGTCCCGCCTGCGATTCCCGCCTACGGTGCACGCGGTAGGGATGGTGGTAAGCAAGGATGGTGGTAGAATCCTGCCTGTGATTCCAGCCTACAGTGTCCAATAAATATTTTTGGGTTTGGTGCATATTTTCTCATATACATGCATGTTGGTTACTTTAATGTATTTTAATCTTAGAGATCGTTTGGATTATTACTTACCTGCGGTACCCTTTTTGGTACCATAGATTTTGGTGCAGTTGAGGATGAGGAAGGCGAGCCTTAGGGATCGGCTCCGTGGATAAGTGGCATGTGGTTGCTGCTGTTTTGGATTACGGAAAATTATTTATCTCTCGTGTATGTATTTGAATTTTTACTGTATTTCCTGATATTTGTATTAAATATAAAAATTCTGGTACTTAGTGACTTATTTATTATTAATCCGTTGCGTTTTATTGTGCACTGTTTATTTGTTGCACACACTTGACACTTGTCGTTGGGATGCGTGACTGTGTTGTCATCATCCTGACGTCACGATTCCCGAGGCTTTTTGTACAAGGGAGTTGGGGCGTCACAATTAATCCCTCAAATGCTTGTTGAACCTACCACCTTAAATCCCATAACCTTATTTCCTAATAACTATAGGGCCACAAACCTTAGATGAACTTCTCATAAATCTATCCTTGAAGTTCTTCAAACTTACAACCTCCTACTCCATAACTCATTACATAAATTCTACGGAACCTAAGACCTCAATTATCCTAAGCCATTTAAAACTATTCCCCTCCTTAGTTGCGATTTGAGTTCCTACTCCATAGAGTTCACCTAGATCAAGGCGTTCCCTTCGAGCCTCGATATAAAAAACAAACCAATCGCTACGAGTTCAGACCTACTACACTAAATGTTCATGACTAACAATGGCATTCACGGTCGTACCATCTTCCTGCCATAGCATAACCCTTAACCCACTTTCAACTCAAACAAATTAAAATATAATCATAGTAAAATAAATTAAAATACAACAAAATAACATGAAATAAAATGGAATAAAACCAACAAATATAATAACATACAATAAATTAAAACACCTTAAATAACATACTTCAAACAAAATACTTTCAAATCACAACTTTAAAACTTTCTAGTACTACACCTAAAAGACATGTGGTTTTACCTAGAGCCGAACTGCTCTAATACCACCTGTCATGCCCCGACTCCCACGTACGGAAAACCTCAAGAATCATGACGTCGAGATGATGACAACATGGGTCACACATCCCAATGATAAGTGCCAAGTGTGTGTACAAGCAACGGTGTATAATGAAAAAAAGCAGCGGATAATATAAATAAGTCAACTAAGTACCAGAATTTGTTTAGTACAAACATCCAAATACAAAGTATTTTAAAACAAAAACCAATGTCCCATAAAAGTAATACAAGGCTTAAATACAAATATGAGTGATCCCAGATCACTCCTCCGGCGGAGCCAAATCCTCAAGCTCAACATCTACATCAACAACATCAAAATCTGCGATACCATTAAATGGTGCAGCAGGTAAGTTATAATCCAAAAAACTCCAATATAAAAATATATTAATGCAACCAACCATGCATGCATATGATGTAATATGCGTGAAATCCAAAAATATCATTTTTTCCGAAAATGAATATTTTTTAACAAACGCCAAAGTCCCATTTTGGCCCAAACATTTCCATCAAAATATTTTCCACCATTTTCCCTGAAAATGACTTAAAACAATAATCCATTATTTTCCCAGAAAAAGACTCACACACACTATTTTTCCAAAAAATAGCCCATTATCCATTTTATCCGTATGTACCATGATCTCCCCTAGGCACCATCCGCACACCTTGGCTTCATAACGAGCGATGCCCAGTTCCGCACCCAGTGCGTTCATAGCCAAGCATCCTCTAGCCCCAGCCAGCAGAGGGGCCACGGAGTTGGCACGAGAGCTTAACCATCCCGTCCGATCTCGTTGTCGCCCAGCGACAACCCAGGGGACATCACTCAGTATATTCCACTCCCAAGTGAGTGATGTCCCCTGGGTTTTCACGTTCACCCAAAATCCTTTGCACATGAAAACCCAGTTTTCAAATATCCACATGAACATGAATGCAATTACCCGAAAACCTAATTTTCATTTATAAACATGAACATGCGTGCACATGAAATGTACTTGACACAACCTCAATATCCAACAACCAACCAATCTCAATATAAACCAATCACACAAACAAGTTTATCCTCCAATCCATCAAACCCCTTACTCCTTGGACTCAGTCCGGCACAACTAACCAAAACACAGTAAAATGAGTTAGTGCAAAAATATATTTAAATCTCAAAGTTTGTTTAGAAAAATACTTACAGCGCTATATTATAATTTTTGAAGGATCGCGAAAATGCTAGAAGCGGCAAAATAGCAACTGCATAGTGCAAAATGCACTGTGGCCGTGGGTCAAAAATAATATATTTTGAACGGGGTCAAAGCAAGACTTGAGATTGCTAAGATAGGGCCTAGGGAGGTCGGTGAAGCTAGTGGTGGTGGCCTTTGGCCGTGGGTAATTAAAAGTTAGTTTTTTAGTAGCTTTTTCTGCTTTTTGTAATGTATATATATGACCTTTGTATGATCAAAAGTAATCAATGAGAATTAGTTTCTTCTCATTTTCACTTTTTGTTCTTAACAGTTTCTAACAAGATCCAAAAATGATAGAGGAGCGAGAATTGCGTAGTAATAGCTAGCAAAAAATGGAGGAACATAGAGAAAAATAGAAATTTAGCGTACTAGCTAGGCTGACAACCACTGGCGGTACAAAGAGTAAACTCCACAAATAAAAATGAAAGAATATATTACAATCTCCCAAGTATAAATGAAAGAATATAAGCTCTCTAAAAAATTAATGGGGTGCCGTATTTTTTTATTTGATAGGTATTAATATTTAATCTCCCAAGAATGCCATTGATAGGTATTAATATTTAATGTGGAAGGCTTGAACTTTTATCGACTTAGTTTGTTTTTGTAATATCGAGGCTTGAAAGGAACGGTATGGTTTGGGTGATCTTTTTGGGGAGTAGGATAATTGAGGTTTTAGGTTTTGTAGAGATATGGCATGAGGCTTTAAAGTTGGAGGTTGTAAGTTCAACAGACTTCAAGGATAGATTTACGAGAATTTCACCAAAGGTTTAAGGTTTTGCAGACTAACGAAATGATTTGTTATCATCTAATGTTTTAGATTTTGAAAGTTTCGGGAGTCGATTGTTTTATTATTGGGTATAAGTTCTTTGATTTTATAGATTTCGGAAAGTGATTCTATTATAGTTTAAGGTTTTAGAATTGCAAATTTGAAGGATTGATTTGTAATAAGATTTGAGTTTTTAATTCCGTAGGCTTAGAGTGCTAGCTTGATTATTTTGGAGATTGATTAGGCTATAACCATTAAAATAGGGTTGATCAAAGTTGAGTTATTGCTATTGGAATTTTCAAGGAGAATATTTACTTGAGGATTGAAGGTCTTGATCTAGTTTGGATAATAATTGTTATTAGTTCAAGGTTATAGTGGCAAGTTTTTGGATTGATCTATATTAAGTTTAAGGGTAATAGATGGTGCGGATCTAGGAAATGATTCTTGTTGATTTCGAGGATATAGGTCCAGATAATGGAAATGTAGGAATGGATCACTTGTATGTTATTGATGGTTAATTTTGAAGTGGCCATTAGGTTACCAAAGGTAGAATACAATGAAGGTCGGAAGTTATAGCATAAGAGTTGATTGAAGTTAGAAGTTTATTGTATGAAGATAATCATTGAAATTTACTAGGTGTTGTATTAAGGTTCTTGTGGAATGGAGATTCGGATAACATGGCCACCTTAGGAGTACTGGGTGTGATGTGTCATTGGGCGACTAATGCGAGTATGATGGAGTTGCCTATAGGAGTAAACTTAGGAGAGAATTACTCATGCTTGTTAGGAGTTGTTGATGGTATGGTCTTCTTAAGTGTGTTCGGAGTTGTATCTTATAACTGCCTTAGTGTTGATGTTTGACTTTGTAAATTTCGAGGATGAAATTTTATTCAAGGGGGAAGAATGTGATATCCCGTATTTTAGTGTATTTTCATTGAAAGATTATTTTAATTAATTTAAATATTGGTTATCTTGTTTTAAAATTTTGAGAGTTTTGATATATTATTTTATTATGTTTTTAAGTTGTGAAAATTATTTTTATGATATGCTTTCTTAATATTAATTACTGTTTTGTATTTAAATTGATCTTTAATTTAAATCAGTTTGTTTATAGGTTTTAAGATTATTATTGTTGATGGATTTTATTATTATTTTATTTAAGCTTTTCACTACGTTTGAATTATTCTATTAAACTTATTGTTTTAAAATCATTTTCGTTGGATCAATTTCGTGACCCAAGTTATGAGGATTGGACCTCATTTCTTTCCCCTTCATTTTTCTTTCTCCTCTTTTCTTTTTCCCTTTTCTTTTACTTCTCCCTCCCCTACTTTCTTCCCGCGCGAGCCCCCTCTCTTTCTCTCCTTCGGCCGATTCTTCCTCCCCCAGTTGGCACCGCCGCGCGTTGAAGTGTTTGACACCACCCAGCCCACAACTTTCCCCTCCGGCCGGCGACCTCACCCATCCAATTTCATCTCCTCTCTTGTTGGCTTTTGTCCCCACGCGCCACTCTATGCCGCTACCTTCTTTGCATTCCACCGCCGTTGTCACTCCACCTTCAGCCACCATTTTTTCACCACATCATCATTGACCTCCTAGCAACCTAAAGCACCCATCCCCAACCCCGATCTGTCACTTGTGAAGCTCCACCATCTATATTTCCGATTTGATCATTTTGGCTTCCAAACGCCTCCCACGCCGCCACCCACCACCACCATTAGTTTCACCGACATATCTAAGCCCTACCCTAACAATCTCAAGTCTTCGTTTGAACTCGTTCAAAAGTGAGTTTTTGAGACCCACGGTCTAGTGCATTTTGAACTGTTTGGTTACTGTGTTGCCGCTTCTAGAACCTCTGTGATTCTTTAGAAATTATTTTAAAGCACAGTAAGTATTTTTCCAAATAAATTTTGAGATTTAAATGTATTTTTGCACTAACACTCATTTACTATAAATTGGTTGGTTGTGCTGGACTGAGTCCGAAGAGTAAGGGCGTTGGTTGGAATGTAGGATGGAGTTGTATGTGTGATTGGTTGTATTGAGATTGGTTGATTGTTCGATATTGATGTTGTGTCATTTACATTGCATATTTGCACGCATGTTCATGTTTGAAAATGAATACTGGGTTTTCGCATAATTGCATACATGTTCATATGTATATTTGAAAACTGGATTTTCATGTGAGAAAAAGGAAAAGAGACTATAAGGATGGTGGTAAACAGGGATAGTGGTACAGTCCCGCCTGTGATTTCCACTTACGGTGCACGCGATAGGGATGATGGTAAGCAGGGATGTAGTATAGTCCCACCTGTGATTCCCACCTACGATGCACTCGGTAAGGATGGTGGTGAGTAGGGATGGTGGTATAGTCCCGCTTGTGATTCTGCCTACGGTGCATTCGGTAGGGATGGTGGTCGAGTCCCGCTTGTGATTCCCGCCTACAGTGTCCGATAAATGTTCTTATGTGAATAGTTTTCTGGAAAAATGATGGATTATTGTTTTGGGCTATTTTCTAGAAAAATTGTGAAAAATGTTTTAATAGAAATTTTTTGGGTCAAAAATGGGATTTTGGCGTGTGCTTGGAAAATATTCTTTTTGGGAAAAATGATGTTTTGAGGCTAAGACATATTTCATCATATGTATGCATATTGGTTGCATTAATGTACTTTTATCTCGTTGGTTGTTTGGATTATTACTTACCTGCGGTACCATTTTATGGTACCGTAGATTTTGGTGTAGATGAGAACGAAGAGCCTGTGGGATCGGTTTCGTGGAAGGAGTGGCATGTGGTTGCTTTTTGGAATATGAGAATTGTTTCTTTTTTGTCTATGTAATTGGATTTTTACTTTATTTCACAAATAATTGTATAACTTTTTAAAGGCAAATTTATTTTGAATATTTGTATTAAACAATTCTGGTACTTAGTCGGCTTATTTAATTTAACTGCTGCGACTTTTATGGTTCTCATATTGCACGTTGCACACAGTTGAGCACTTATCGTTGGGATGCGTGACCCATGTTGTCATCATCCCGGCGTCACGATTTCCGCGTTTCAGTACATGGGAGTCGGGGCGTCACACTAATTTTCTTACGATTTCTCTCTCTCTCTCTTTCTCTATATATATATATAATGTATGACAGGTCTTGAACGACATAAGGTCTTATCAGAAGTCATTAACTGGTCACCAAATATAACAAAATCCAAAAGCCAATATGACACCTATTAATAATAAATCTATCTTCAAATCCCCAGATCTACTAGCTCACCACGTACGCTTTTAACGCCAAGTAATTCATGCATGGATCATACATGGCTATTCTTCCACAACATTGAAGTCCAATTCGCGTCCAACGAAATTCCTTGCATCATATGATGAGTTAGGTACGTCCATAGTACCGTTTGTTCCAGATGCAAGCTAGGCACTCAACGAAATTCCTTGCGTCATATGATGAGTTAGGTACATCCATAGTATCGTTTGTTCCAGATGCAAGGTAGGCACTATGATCACTTATAAATAAATTACATACCAATAATCGAAAATCCCAATCAATCGTTTCAGGATCCAGCTCCCCACATATGAAAAAGAAACTCTTCTCATGCATTGGAGTAAGTTATGCCATCCCTTTCGATTCCGGGAGCAAGTCTTTAACAAGGGATAATGAACCCGTAGATGCACAAGGCGACTACACAAAAATAGTGTGCACCCCGCTGCATGTGCACCCTCCCCATGGCGACAACTTTCCATGGAGGCGTTGGCTGAGATTGTATCAAGAGACAATTATTCAACAATTGTAGTACTAACTTTGAACCCTTTGTCCATTACCGACATGTGAGACAAACATCCTAACTGGATTCTCACCAAATTGACCAACAAATTCCATCAGTGGTATCATAGTCTTGTCGTGACAGGGGGATTGTTTTCTCGTATAGAAAAGATCATTAATAGGCAAGTGCTTGGTTTGACAACCAAACTTGCAAATTATAATCACTTAAGGAGAATTTCAAACCCATCACAAAAGCTTTTTACAATCACTGTGGGAGGGCTCAAGTAGACTGGTAATTTGCAAAATCTAGTTATCAAATACTATTTTGAGGAAAGTTACTTGAAAATCTTCACACACGGGTAAATGGGCAGTGTCCAAAACTAGGGCTACTATTATTAATTTTATTGGTTAAGTTATAATTATTTAATATTACAGTTTGAACTACTACTTTTTTAGTATTGTAATAGTACAAATCTATTATTATTAATACATTTTGTTTATTGATATTAAGGTTTTGTTCTTTATAGCACCGAAGAAAAGTATTAATCCTCGGAGATTTAAAAATCTAATGGAATAACTTTTTTTTTTTTTTTTGATAATAACGGATCACTTCCATTCAATAAGAAGGACATACAAAGTTGACTTATAAAATAAGTCAATTACAAACGTTAGTAGAATCTCAGTACACTTTCGTGACTGACATAGTCTAGTCCAGACGGCAAATCTCTCAAGACCTAAGTCTGAGAGATAGCACAACTCTATCTACGATAGAGGTCACAGTAAACCAAACTCCATATCCAACTAATTGGAATATGGAGACCAAACCCCACATCACCGCCTAAGCGGAGGGGGGAGCAACCTTCGGACCATAGTCCGAAGACATTACATTTTGGGTTTTTTCTTGGAAAATAGACAAAACAGAAAGTAAAATACGTAATAAAACACTGTAAAAAGGGAAAAACAGTGCACAAAAAGGCTGCTGGAGGGGGAGTCGACCGTCAAGCTAGGGAGATCCAGAGGCGTTGGTGCGGGAACAGCTGCGCGTAGCAGCGGCAGTGGGTTCCTTGGTGGCGCGTGAGAGCCACGCGCAGTCGACCTCCGAAAACTCCAACCCGCGCGTGTGGGCAACGCGCCACTCCGGTTGAGGCCGCATTCGGTGGTTTATCTGATCGGCGGCTGGGCAACCTCCGGTTGAACCTGGTCAGAAAAAGATGGAGGGACGTAGGGCCAGAAGAATATTAAAGCCGTGAGTGGCCTTAGGCTAGGTCCCACAAGCTTTTTTTTTTTTTATCGTCTTGAATCTATTTCATTCGAAGGAAGCTTAGTTAATAATTAGAATCAAATCTGGAAATGTGAGTTGATCATTAATTAGCTAGCTTAAGGATAGCAACGACGTACTGATATATGCACTACAAAAAATCTGAGTTAAATAACTAGCAGCCCTGCATTATGGTTAATGAGCGCGGATAATGTGGAACATTATATTTATCCCCACAACTTATTACGTGGTCAAAAATTAATGTTGTGGGCCGCGTTCCTGGTGCATTGATGGTGAACTTGGCGAAACTTTCTTCTTTCTAGTAGTTTCAAATATTGCATGCCTGGATATTAAGAGCTTCTTTTGTGACCACAGTTTGTTGTATATACTGACATCTAGCTATAAAGATCGAGAGAGATTGCTTCGTATCATTGAGAAAAGGTGAAAAAGAAAGGATGAACAAATAGACAAGATCAGTAAAGAGCTAGGGCAGAATTCCATCTTCAAGATTCTTAAGTTTCATCTAGCCCACAATTCTGTCTAGGTTCACAACCACATATGCGGTACTCCCATCTTCTATCTCTCCGCTAGCTGATACAGAACCAAACACAAACATAGGAATATAAACATAGGAACTGTCTATAACTATGTGTTGTTGATATAGCCATTTCCGTAACAAACAACCAAGCATAAAGTCGGAGCAACAAGGCATGCATGCATATTTAATTCATTTTTTTTTTTTTAAAGAAGAGTAAGGGTCAGCTGTCCAATAGTGACCCCCCCCAATTTTATTAATAACCCTCACTTGTGGCGGAGGAAAACCGTGGTTACAAAACAAGCATCTGGGGTACAAAAGCAGACCCAGCATGCGGAAAGATCCAAAAAGTAAACAACCAGGAAACAAAAACAACAAGAAACATGAAATTAACTAAAACGAAGAGAAGGTAATCCGGCATAATCCATGCGGATGAGACCACGTAAAGCACGGAGAGTCTCCGTCAAGTGCGAAGCAATTAAATCTCTACCAGAAGCCCCATGTTTGGCTAACCAATCTGCAACTTTATTTTTCTCTCGAAAAACATGATGTATCGAGCAAGTCATGGAGTTCATAATGTCCATAATGTCCTCCCAGAAATCCTCCAGATACCACACCCCACATCTTTTACTCAACCACCAAGAAATAACAGTCATAGAGTCAAGTTCAATTTCCAAAAAATTTAAATCTAAGGATTTACAAACCTGTAATCCATGAAGAAGAGCTAGAAGTTCAGCCCGATTATTAGAACCTGTGCCAATGAACGAAGAAAAAGCATGAATAATCTGACCATGATTATTTCTAATAATCCCACCTATACCAGAGGCCCCCGGGTTACCCAAACTACTGCCATCTGTGTTCAGCTTAACCCAACCCATCGGAGGCCGTTTCTAAGTAATGACTTCGCAACACCTGATTGGGGGGCAAGCTGGTTGGACATTCAAGTCCTCAAGAACCTGCAGATCAAATCTAGATATATGATTAATAGCATGCATATCACGACAAATAAGACTAATCCACCGACGAACAGAGATAATAATGTCAGAGGCAGATTCAAAGCGACCCTCCATACGCGCCAAACAGCGACGCCGCCAAATTCTCCAAGTGATAATCACCGGAAGGATACCTACAATAATGCCAACTTGAGACGATAGTCTTGCACGGCGAAACCAAATCTTCACCGTGTCTTTCCAATTGCGGCCAATCGAGATGCCGAGTCTAGCCCCGAAATAACGCCAAACGGATTGCGCAATATCACCTGCAAAAAAAACATGATTTTGGTCCTCATAATGACCGTTAGCACAACAATCACAACGGGAGGTAATAGGAATACCAATACGACGAAGATGATGATCGACACTAAGGGCCATAAACCAAGTTTTCCACATATGGATAGACATTTTAAGAGGAAGATTCTTATGCCACATCCAAGAATGCCCCTCAATAGTATCACCCCTAATACGGACGCAATCCCAAGCCGATTTAGTGGAAAACAATCCATTATCATTATTGGTCCAAATCAAAACATCCAGACCTGGTTTAGCCTTACAAATATCCTCTAAGATACCATAAAAATGATCCGGCCCCACTAATTGAAGAATGAAATCCACGTCCCAATCATTATTTAATTGGCAATCCTTCACTTGAAGATTGGGATGACCCACAATTTGCATATCATTGACCAGAGGTCCTTTGTCCCACCATTTATCATACCAGAAAGAAACCGAGCCGTCTCTAAGCCGCCATTTAGAATTATCCAGGACTAAAGGGATAGAGTTAGCAATCATTTTCCAGAACCTAGTACCCTTAGACGGATCAACCAGGGCCCAAGGTTTAGAACCCACGTACTTACTTTTAAAAAAATTTGCCCATAAAGAATTACCTTGAATGAGGTTCCAAGCAAAGCGAGCATGAAGGGCTTTCTGCATATCATCAAGATTCCTAAGAGCCAAGCCACCTTCCTCCACGGGACGGCAGATAGAATTCCAGGCCACCCATTTTTTCTTACCTTTACCATTGTCCTCCCCCCAAAAAAAGGTACTCATCATACGATGAAGGACAGTAATAGTGGAGTGCGGGATCTGAAGGACGGCAAAAAGATGGAGAGCCATACTAGATAGAACATGTCGAAGTAAAATAAGACGGCCACCTGCCGAAAGAAATCTCATCTTCCATCCCGAAATTTTATTTTGAAAATTAGAAACCATCTCTTCTAGATGCACATGTTTGAGATGACCCAAAATTATAGGCACTCCAAGATATTTGAAAGGGAAAGATCCTTCTGAAAATCCAGTCCTCCGTAATAATAAGCTTTTGCGCAATGGAGAGATATGTTTTGAGCAATAAATAGCAAATTTAGAGTGGTTGATGCTCTGACCCGACCAACTCTCATACTTATGGAGCACTGATAAAATCTCCCTTAGAGCTTGAGGGCTGCCATTAGAAAAAAGCACAACATCATCAGCATACATAAGGTGAGAAATTATGGGTGTACCTCGGGCCTGAGAGAAATGCCCAAATTTTCGAGCCTCCACACTTTGCTTGATTAATCTAGAGAGAATTTCTTGAAGGATAATAAAAAGATATGGAGAAAGGGGATCACCCTGACGCAATCCCTGGCCACCTGGAAAAAAACCTTTAGTCATGCCATTCATCATAATAGAATACCAAGGAGTTGAGATACACGTGCTAATAAGAGCACAAAAATTAGAGGAAAATCCAAAACAGCGAAGAACCTCCAGAAGAAAAAGCCAGTCCACACGATCATAAGCTTTAGCCATATCCAGCTTAATCATGATATTACCACCATGGACCTTCTTATTAATGGAGTGGACCATTTCCTGTGTGAGACTAATATTTTCAAAGATACTTCTCCCCGGGATGAAGGCACCTTGTTCCCAAGATATCATACGAGGAAGGAAATCTGTCAAACGGTTAACAATAATTTTGGAGCATATTTTATAGAAAACAGAGCAAAGACTGATAGGCCTAAACTTATCAAACCCAGAAGGAGTATCAACCTTAGGAATTAAGACAAGGAAAGAAGCAGTAAAAAATCTTGGAAGCTGCTTAGAATTAAAAAAATCATAAATGGCTTCCAAGACATCTTCTCTCACTATCTCCCAACAACTTATGTAAAAACCAGAACCAAAACCATCAGGACCCGGGGAACTGTTAGACGGAATAGAAGAAAGAGCAGAGAAAGCTTCATTCATGGAGGGCACTGCACACAACATAGCATTATCAGAATCCGATATAATAGAAGAGATAAAGGTCGATAAATCAGGTATTAATCTATTAGGAGTGCCCTACAGAAAGTTAGAAAAGAAATCCACTGCCCCCTGATGAATACTTTCCGGAGAACTATAAACCATGCCATTCGAAGATCTCATTTCCACCACTCTTTTACGGCGTTTATTAGCAAGACAGGCATGGAAAAATTTCGTGTTGCGATCACCATCCATATGCCAATTTAATTTCGACATTTGAGCCAATCTGGTATCTTCACGACGGAGCCAATCCTCTAATTCAGCATTAGCAACCAGAAGATCCCTTTCCGTAGTTTCATCCCATCTTTGTTGGAGATTCTTTTCAAGCTCCTCAATTTGCTGCTCAAGAGAATTAATATGCATATTAGTATACCCAAAAACCTTCTTATTCCATTCACGTAAGGCGATCTTAGTGTTCTTCAATTTAAACACCAGCTTAGTAAGACCATGACCACCAACCGGGATAGACCAAGCCTGACGAACACACGATAAGAATTGCGGATGATCTACCCACATGTGTTGAAAGCGAAAAGGCGAAGGGCCATAAGAGAAGAGGTCCATCTTGAACTCTATTACCATAGGAGAGTGATCAGACGTAGTGCGTGGAAGATAAGAACAAACTGCATTAGGAAAGTAGGCGAGTAAAGAGAAATCCATGAAAACCCGATCTAACTTTGCCCAAGCCCGAGCAAGACCTGACTGCCCATTACACCAGGAAAAATTTCTGCCCTTAGAATTCATCTCAACCAAACCACCTTGGTGGACCCAAGTATTGAAGTCCTCCATTGCCGCAATTGGTCGAGGTGCACCACCCCTTCTCTCCAAGTTATTCCGGATAATATTAAAATCCCCAGCAAAAAGACAAGGTTCCGAACCCATAGTTTGGGAACTAAGATCCTCCCACAAGCTTCTCCTCTCATACATACTGCACTTAGCATATATAATATTGCACAAAAAATGATAGGACCCCATGTTAACACGAAGAGAAATAAACTGCATATTAGACCGCACCACATGAATATCAAGAATATTGTCCCAAAAAATCCAGATTTTACCACCATCAATAACATTCGATGCAAAAGAATCAAAATGTAAATAATGTTGCAAATGGATAGCTTTGTCCAGATTTTGAAAAGGTTCCAAAACCGCCACCATCTTAGGTTTGAACTTACCAACTAACATCTTCAGTCTACGACGAGAGGTGCCAATGCCACAGGCATTCCAAACAATAATAGAGTGACTCATAAAGATAAGGTAGAGGGACGGGTAATGACCCTAGTCGAACTTCTAACCTTTTCAAATTTTTTCTTTTGATATTTTTTCTTAGACTGTTTACCTTCAGCGTCTGAATAATAATCCTTAAACTGAGGATGCACTTCCGGATGGAAATTCGTGTCAGGTTCGGAGTAGATATCTTCAAGGTTATTATCTCGGATTTCATTTAGAGTCCCAACTATTAAACCAAGATCACGTGTTCCATAACATTATTATGATTCTCCTCCAGAATCAAACGAGAAGACTCTTCTACATGACAAGAAAAAGAGTTTTTATGGTTTGAAGGAATACCTACCTCCACCCTTGGCACGAGCCTCCCGCCTTCAGCATGAGCAATCTCTGTAAAAATAACCCTCTGGGCATGGGATGGGGAGGTGTTGGGACCTAGTACCATGGTATCAACATTTTCGGTAGACTCTGTTACAGGAGGGACATCACGAGTAAGAAGACCTGCCTCCTCACTAGGCTTTATCACCCCGCCATCTTCATGAGTGTTAACGACTTCCATGAGATTTTCCCCCTGGGCAGGGGTTGGAGGGACTTTGGAGGGTTTTTCCAAAATAACTGGTTCATGCTCTGTTTCCGGAGTAGGATCTACGGGATTTTGCATCTCACCATTCTGAGTATTACCAGCGTTGATGCCCCCTTGTTCTGAATCCATTTTTTTTCCACCACGTTTTAGATCCTTTCCAGCCCGACATGTCTTAGGGTTATGACCCTGCACTCTGTATTTACCACAATATGCAGGCAACGTCTCGTAGAGAATTTCTTGTTTCCTACTCGTTGGCAGGCCAAAAATATGGAATCGGTTCCTTGGCTGCATCCATTTCCAAACAAAGCCTAGCTCCATCAGTCCGGGTAGCACAATGCGTTGGGTTGTCTCTGCGAATAAAACGGCCAATCGGAGCAGTAAATATCCGAAGGAATGACTCTTGATAATAGTTGGGAGGTAAGCCCGGGAGCAATATCCACACGGGAACGTTCGAAGGTTCATGATCCTCATTAAATTCTGGAGACCAGTGAAACGCACGGTAAGGCACACCATTAATTTCACAAGACTCACGGGAGAGAGCTTTCACAAAATCTGCTTCTGTAACCATCCGAACGGATACGTTGCGTGGCAGTTTCATAGAGGAGACGACCGAAGTAGACGAAAGGCCCCAACGGCTAGAGATAAAAGCACGTATGGCATCCAGAGAGGGCCTTTGTCGAAGGAACTTCATCACTAAGGAGAAACGGAATGGCTCCGCTGATCTGCTGATTTCTTCTTTGGAGAATTGGAAAAATATCTCTCCGTCCATGACATTAGGTGCGCGAGGTGCTACAGAGATTTCAGGAAGCGGCTGTGGAACCGCAGCAGCCATTTTAGCAAAGGTCATACGGCCAAGAGCATGGCCATCCATGGCTGCCATGCAGCCTCAACGACGCAGAGGCCAAACGTAGAAGAGCTGGAAACAACACGAAACCCTAGCAGAGCACGTAAGGGGCAGTTTCGGAAGTTGTTAAAGAATATATTTATTTCATTTAATATTAAAAAAATTAAAATATACTGGCAGTACTCATGGAAACCAGGGGCCCTCATGTAGCAAGACCACTTTAATTACAAAAATAAAATTAAGCCTTGCCTACTACATAGACCCTCCACGAATTGATAAACATGCGCCTCATAATTATATAACGTGCATGCATGCCGTGCTTAATTTAGAAATGCCTTTTTAATTAGTAGAGTCCTACATATCTTTTTGTTTCTTTCGTTTGCTAATTATCCCCTTTATTTTTTGTGTAACAGGCAATCAGAATTGGAAACGTTGCGGGGAAGTATACAAAATTAATGCCTCGCATTCTTCATCTTGCATTCAATTTTCTTTACTTGTCATTAATTCGAATGGTGGCAAAGGTAGATCAATATATATAACTTTATTTAGTTATTTCATGGTCCTCCGTTTGTCACCATATTAATTTTATTAAAAACCATTTATTGTAATATCAAGATTAAGGGCTGGTTTGGACAATTCAAATATCTCAAAATTCTGTGAATGGTATTAGTAAAATGATTTGAGTTAAAATGTTTCATTGGATTTTGAAAAATAAGAGAGAAAAAGTTAAATAAAAATATTATAACATTAAAAAAACTGTTTGAATATAATTTTTTAATATAATTTTTATTTTGAAGTTTGTAAAAGTTACATAGATTTTTATATTTTGTTTTGAAATTTTATTTTTTATAAGTGATATTTTGTTTTAAAATTTATAAAAGTTGTATTAGTTTTTATGTTTAGATATTGATATGGTAATTATTAGATTGAAAATCCAAAGTTTTGGTAGTATTCTTGTTTATTTATGTATTAATTTCTTATACAATAATTTAGATTTTTCTATTTTTTGGAAAAATCTTCATAATTTTGAATTTTGCAACCATTTAAGTCTGGCTTGTGGGGTTCGTAAAATAATTTCAAAGTTTACTATTAATCAATATTATTTAGAGTTTTCTCTATGTTTTGGACAAATCTATTGTCTTCTGTGTGTTGATCATATGTCGAAACTAGCCATCAAAATTAATTTAAATTCTGTCTGGCATCAATTGGTATCAAAGCAATATTAGTTATTTTTCTTGGACCAATATTTCAAGTCTACATCATTTGTACAGATTCATATTGGAAGTGAAACCAAATATTTACTAACAATGCAAGAATGAGCATAAATATTAAGCTTTTTTCTTCCTTATTTGTACAGATTAATGTTCTTAAGGTAGTACTTCAATGCAATTAATGTAGAATCTAGACCTAAATACCCCACAGCAATTTGGGTTTACATCAAAATAATACACATACATTCTTCAGCCTCAAATCTTCTAGGCCTTCACCACCGACAAACAGTCATGTGAACCACCCGTCCTACTTCCCACGATCATGTGGATCTGGATCAAGGTAATAAAACAATAGCAACATGTCAATTCATTTGTTCCAAGGCACAATGGCCCAAACCTCTGATTTATAGCCAATTTCTCTTTTTAGTTTTCTTTCTTATGTTCATTTATTTCTAATATGATTAGGGAATCTTCATCTTATAATAAACAAATTGTTTGTAATAAGGTTTTTGTATGGGGTATTCCACTCTCTCAGCTTCTTGTATGTTTAATTTGGTTTGATGCATGTTTGATAAATAAAAACAAAAGCATAGCATTAACTCTTACAAGCTAGGATACATCAAATTGAGGCGTGTGATGCTAAAAAGTCTAGGTTGACTTGTTTTTATTAGAATCCTGGACGTGTGTCAGTAAAGCGTTCAGGGGAACTCTTGAAGACATTATTGTTGCACCCTTCTTTAGTGAGTTACTTTTCGTTAAACAAATAATGAGTCACAAAAAGAAAAATATTTTAGCTATAAACAAGTCTCACAAAAAAAATACTCATAAATTGACGCGATTTGTTTATTTGATATGTTAAATTACTTTACAATAAAAGTGATTTTATAATCTAACGTATCACATCAAGGCACATCAACTTGTGGGTTTAATTTTGTGGAGACTCTTTATGACTATATCACTTCTCATTAAAAAACTTTCTCCAATTTCTACCGAAGGTTTTTAGTGCAAAACATCAAATAATTAAAGGTATGCCCTATTGGTAAGAAACCTGTAATTAGGGAGGTGAAGATTCTATGTAAACCAAGTAGCTGAATGCACATGGTCTAAATTTTCAGTAAGATGAAGGGCAGAGATAAGTAACATCGATGTAAGTCTCTGGTGGCTTTCTTTTGCTTCTTTTCTCCAAATTCCAATTAGTCCTATCATCTATCATTTTCATGGATACTAAATATCAAACTCTATAGGCCAGAGGACGTGCACGTCTATGTGTGCCCAAGTGTGAAGACACTATTGTAAAGTAGGTTATAATCCCTCCACGATTTAGATATCCTGCACAAATATGATTGATATTTTCATTACAGAGAATTTAGATAATGCCAGAATGTTCTTTGAGGTCAATAATCACGCACTGATCTCCTAATTTCACTTGTTCTCCAGCTTACTTTCTATTAGCACAATCACATGACGAGAAGGCCTCTTTTTTAGATTTTTTATTGCTGAAATTACTTGCTAGATTCTTAAAAGGATCCCTTTTGTATGCACTTGAAAAGCAGAAAAATACTGGGCGGATGGTGGATACAAGAAAACAAAGAATGGCGTGAGGCGTCTCAATTTCAATCGACATCCAAATATTCTCTAGCATGCATGTACATCTAGGTTCACTCGGTATAGCTAGCTTTAGACTTTTTGTCTTCTTCCTGGGGGCAACATATATATGTAGCTAAATGTGAAGAGATAGAGGAAGTGATCCCTATAAATAGACGGGCTCGGTGGCCATTTTGAATCAAGCATCTAGTTGGAGCAAATTAGATTATAAATGTCTGGTGTCCCCTAGAGTTCCCCTGAACGCTTCATTGGGGAATCTCTTTCAATAAAAGAGTTTTCTTCTCCTCTCCCCACTGAAGCATTTGGGGGAACTCCGGGTGTCATTTGATAATGTTGTTAGGAATGGTTTAGAGCTGGTTGATTACCATCTTATAATCAGCCCCCAGCTTCATGAACACATACATGCAGTACTGCATGTATATATCTTTTGCTACTTGTAGATTGGTAGTGACTATAATGTGAAATGATATTTTTCCTGACCATCAACTCTAATTTGATTTCAACTTGATTCTTGCCATGGAAAATCCATCAATCTGTGCAAGATTACGAAAGATCAGTATGAAGATAATTCTACACAGAGAAAAGTTAGATTCGTTTCCATGTTTAGTCTTCTCATGTCTAGTTGTATGGATTTAATTTGCTGGCAATAAATATTAGACAATCTCTCTCTCTCTCTCTCTCTCTCTCTCTCTCTCCCCCCCCCCCTCATATATATATAATGTATGATAGTTCTTGAGCGACATCTAACCCAAAAGGCATTGTCGTGTAACAATGCATGCCTCAGTCAGTGGTGAAGGAGGTATTCTCCTAGTCTTCGGGGTTCATGTGAATCTGGTTGTACCTAAAGTAAGCATCCATGAAGTTAAGCATATGATGACCTACCATGGAATCGATGATCAGATCAGTGTGGAGAAGTGGGAAGCTGTCATTCAAGTAAGCTTTGTTGAGGTCGGTGAAGTCGACCCACATTCTCTACTTGCCACTCGGCTTCTTTAAGAGTACCACGTTGGATAGCCATTCTGGATAGTGAGTTTCCTGGATAAATCCAGTGGCTAATAGGCGGTCCACTTCCTCAACTATGGCGACATTCTTTTCTATACTAACACTTCGGCGTTTCTGTCTCACTCCTTTGGCCTTTGGGTCTATGTTATGGATGTGCTGTATGATTTCAATGGCTATTTCGAGCATGTCCTTGTGGCTCCAAGCAAATACATCCTGGTGCTTGGTGAGGAGTTGTTGCACGATGCTTTGCACCTTAGCTGTCAATTCCCATGATCAGAGCATGGTCGAAATATGTCAGGCTTGTCTATGCCATCAACCATATGTTTGCTCTCCCCTGTAGGCGCCTTGCTCCAAGGGCGAGTACGGGCCCTGAAGCCGGGTAGTGGGTCAAAGCCTAGTGGGCTTATGAAGTGGGGGAAAATTCCCTTACACTCAGGATGGTTGCTTGGGAAGGAGGAATCACAGCTCGGGCTTCAGAGTTTCAAAAGGCGGCAATTTTGAGAAGGAGGAGGGAATCATAGCTCGGGCTATGGTACAAGGGCTTCCATTACAATTGGCTTTTTGCTTAATTTTAAAAACTTAATCTCATGGCGGCCACGTATCGTGTCCACGTCAAGCAATAAGAGGAATGGTAACAATGAGGGGACCAAATAGTATTTTTACGAGAAATATATATCCATGTACGCGGAGTTTCCCAAACTGAACCTGGTCAGAATTGTGTATATGATGGAGGGACGTAGGGCCATAACTAGTTGTTTCAAGTATTGTCTGCCTTGATATTAAGAGCTGCTTTTGTGACCACAGTATGTTGTATATACTGACATCTAGCTATAAAGATCAAGAGAGATTGCTTCGTATCACTGAGAAAAGGTGGAAAGGAAATGATGAACAAATAGACAAGATCAGTAAAGAGCTAGGGCAGAATTCCATCTTCAAGATTCTTAAGTTTCATCTAACCCATAGCTCTGTCTAGGTTCACAGCCACATACGGTACTCCAATCTTCTATCTCTCCGCTAGCTGAAACAGAACCAAACACAAACATAGGAATATAAACATAGGAACTACCTATAAATATGTGTTGTTGATATAGCCACTTCCTTAACAAGCAACCACGCATAAAGTCGGAGTAACAGCGCATGCATGCCTTTTTATTTCATTTAATATTAAAAAAAATTAAAATTATATACTGCCAGTACTCATAAAATTAAACCAGGGGCCCTTTGGTAAGACCACTTTAATTACAAAAATAAAAGCCTTGCTTACTACATATATAGACCCTCCACGAATTATATAACGCGCATGCATGCCGTTCTTTAGAAATGCCTGATTAATTAGTATAAGAGTCCTATATATCTTTTAGTTTCTTTCGTTTGCTAATTATCCCCTTTATTTTCTGTGTAACAGGCAATTGACAACGTTGCGGGGAAGTATACATAATAAATACCACGCATTCTTCAGCTTGCATTAAATTTTCTTTACTTGTCATAAATTCGTATGGTGGCAAAGGTAGATTAATATATAACTTTTTTAGTCATTTCTTGGTCCTCCGTTTGTCACCATATTAATAGTATTAAAAACCATTTATTGAATATTTTACTTCCCAGTTCAATCTAGAAAAGCGAAGGAGAAATATTGTAATATCAAGATTAACAGCTTGTTTGGCCATGTTGAAATATCTCAATTTTTTGTGAATAGTAGTGAAATGATTTGAGTTAAGATATATTATTGAATTTTGAAAAATGAGAGACAAAAAAATTGAATAAAAATATTATAACATTAAAAAACTGTTTGAATATAATATTTGAATGTTATTTTTATTTTAAAGTTTGTAAAAGTTGCATTGATTTTTATATTTTTTTTTGAAAATTATTAAAGTTGTATTAGTTTATATGTTTGGATACTGATAAGGTAATTATTAGATTAAAAAATAAAAATTGAAATTGAAAGGTTTTTTTTTTATTTAAGTGATGCTTATGAATGAAATTATGAGAAATTTGGATAATTATGTGTCTCATCTTTGTATTCAAACCTCTCCTAAATATACCTTTTTCACTGGCAACTCTAAAGGGACTCTTGAATATCTTTCCTTCGAAACGATGTCTTCCATAAGCCTTAATTAATTTTGTAGCGGATCCAAAAACATACAGGAGCGAGAATTGCATGGTAATAACAAGCAAAAAATGGAGGAAGATAGATAAAAACAGGAATTTAGGGTACTAGCTAGCTAGGCTGACAATCACAGGCGGTCCAGAGAGTAAACTCCACGAATATAAATGAAATAATATAAGCTCTCTAAAAAATTAATGGGGTCCATATTTATTTATTTTGTCTAGAAATTACCCAAATTCTATAAAAAGATGGAAATTAAAGAAGATCACACATTTTTTTTCACTAGTTCTAGAATTCTGAACATAATTTCTGAGTCATGATCTTCTAGAATTAACATGCAAAGAGTCCAAGAGGCTACAAAGACTCTTCACCTCCCAAGTCTCCCACTTATTAAGGTCAATGGATATATAGGCGAGATTAGAACAAAACATGTAGAAGAAGCTAGAGATTCAATCCCAAAAAATGTTCGAACTTATGCAATTAATGATGTCCAAAACTCTATGCCACCATAATCCTTGAACTTATTTTTTTAGTTGTCTTTTTATCATTCTGACTTGATACAACATTTGAGCAAATGCAATGTTTTAATTACAATATCTAATACTAGTTTCATATTTTGAATTTATAGCTTATTGTATCATGAGTACCGTTCAAACGTAAAATACCCAGTTCAAACTACCAATCAAAACCATTCGAATGAATTGAGAATCGTCAATTATGTTTGAATAGATTAATTGTCTGTTCGAACAGACTTCATGTTTGAACATTCGAGCAAATAATAGTTTGTTCAAACACATTTGTCGCCATTTGAATATACCATACACCGTTAGAATAAAAATATTGATCCACCCGTTCGTACAGATATTTTCAATTCAAACGTATATAAATCATGTTCATATAAATATATATGTTCGAACACAAATAAACTATTCATACACTCCCTCTATTCGAACAGGATCAAATAAATTTGAATCGTTCAAATCAAATATCGATAGAGTTTGAATAGATTTCTTCCCAAATACTCTTTCGGGACAAAAATGCCATTTTTTGGGAAAAAACTTTAACTTTTGTCCCAAAAAATGGAATTCTCTTGTATTAGATAAGAAAGTGTCCTAATCAAATTAGAGTTGCTTACTCTTTATAAACATTTGACTCAATAATTCTTTTGTGAACTTAATACATTATTATACTCATCATTATTCTTTCCTAACCTTGTTATACATAAAATAACAAAGTATATTACTTATATAAAGTATCTAAAATAATAGATATAACACATAGAAATTATACAATAAAAGAAAAAAGCTAATAATATATATAGAAACATTACAAGTATTGTTACGAGTTCAAACCGAGTCGAGTCGAGTTTATACGAATTTTGTTCATGAGCTTAAACCGAGTCGAGTCGATATTATACTAGTTTAGCTCGTTTAATACTCGAACCAATATTAGTGGTTTCGAACAACTCATTTATCCAATGAATCAAGTTCGAAACAAGTATATATGAATCAAACTCAAACTGTTCACGAGTGGCTCTATTCGTTTGCAGCCCTAGCTGCTAGCTTACAAAGGCCATGCCTTGAACTTGGAAATCTTTGCAAACTACTTGGTTAACTCATGAAAAATTAAGGGAATTTGCTTGGTCTAAATTGAAATAAAATTTGCCAAGGAAACAATAAGTTTGTTTTTGCTTCCACCATGTAACACCCCGCTCCCTAATAAAGACATTTTAGACTTTTTCAGAGAGCCAATGTGCTACTACTGAACTTGACTAAAACTTTTTCTTTTAAATAACGAGCCAGATGCAAAAGATTCCATAAATAAAATATAATTTAATTAATACTTAAAATCCAACATAGAGTCTGCGGAAGCACTTATTTAAAAAAAATATGGAAGTCTCATGTGCTTATCAAAATAATTTACTTAAATCTTAAACCATAAAAGCTAATCCTATCATAATCTGTCTAGGCCTCTGTCTCGCCTCCCAGGGTCAAGTCCTGTCCTGCAGTCTCATCTTCATAAATTTCATCACCTGGGGTGTTTTAAAAACATGAAAACAAACTAAAATGAGTCGAATACTCAATAAGCACACATCATACAGTAAACATAATAAACATAAGGTTTATTGAAAAACGTGCTTACTTATAAATACATACGTAAATAACATGAACATGAGCTTATCTTTCACTTGTCATAGGCCGTTACCCACTGTTGACCCCCGTGAGTTAGGGTTAGCGAATCTAAATAGATTCCGATTCCGCCCGTGGCCGCGGGTTGTGGAATCCATACATAAGGAAGACATACTGGGTGCACTACCAGCATGTACGACCTGGCAATGCAATATGCCCATAACATAGGTACTGTCTTCATATCATAACATAGGCCGTTACATATCTTATCATTCATATTTCATCATAATCATACTTGCATACTTGCCATATCATAGATTTCAAAAGAAATCACATACATGTCATATCTTGTCATATCTTGTCATAGATTTCAAATAAAATCGCATTCTTTCATAACATGTCGTGATGCATGACTTCTCACATAAAATCATGATTTTTCATAAATACTTTAATGCATAAATCTTCACATAAAATCATGCATGGCTTTTCATAAATTATTTTAATGCATAACTCTCACATAAAATCATAACTTTTCATAAATCTTTTGATGCATAATTTCTTTCATAAAATCATTAATTTTCATAAATATCTTGATGCATAATTATTTACATAAAATCATAGATTTTTCATATTTTTATCATGTCTTGGGTACGTAAAAAGGGGCTTCCAATAGAGGTTATTCATACATAATATTTTTATAAAAGACATGTCGTTTACCGCACATACGTGTAAGGGTATGATCATGCTACTTACCTTGCAGCGCTACTTCCTGAATCTCACTTCGTAACTCGTCACCGAAGGGTACGTGATGAGGGTTGGCTAGACGAGACGACGGTGGCTCTGGGTGGCTAGGAGTGAGGCGACGCGGCTGGTTTACTAGGCTGGGTGGTGCGACGCCGAGAGAGGGAGAGATAGTACCAAGAGAGAGTTCTGTTGCCGAAGGCAACCGAGAGAGAGAGAGAGAGAGAGAGAGAAGAGGCTGGCGGTGGTTGTGGTTTCTTATGTTTTCTTCTGGAGGTCTCGGCTAGGGGTGGGTTTTATAGGTAAGGAGAAGGGTATTGTGACCATAAGGAGATGGGATAGGATTTGGAGTTGAGAGTTTGGTTTCCTAATAGGATTTGGAGTTGAGGGTTTGGTTTCCTAATAGGATTTGGAGTTGAGAGTTTGGTTTCCTAATAGGATTTGGAGTTATTAATTAGAGGATAAGGATGAGACTTATGGGTGGAAATAGGGAGAAATAATGTTTAATTTCAAAAAAACTAAAATTCTTGTGCTTAAAACAAAAAAATCCGTTCATGATAAAATACTAATAATAATAATAATAATAGAAATAACAATAATAATAATAATAATAATAATAATAATAATAATAATAATAATAATAATAATAATAGTAATGGAGGCTTAATTCTAAGTTAAATAAAAAAATAATATGTTTGATAAATTCTTTTATAGGCTTAAACTCATTTATTGAGCCTAATAAAATTATCCATAATTTATTCTTAAAAAAACATAGAATCGGGTCGTTACACACCATGATTATAATTAACTATACGAAAAAGTTTGGGATAATTTGTTGATCTTGTACATCATAAATGGGCTTTTGATAACCGCGCATTTCATTTTTAGGGTATATTATGGGACCACAACATATGAAGATCAAAATTCTCACTTTGATTTAGAAATTTTCACCATGTTCTGCCATGATGCAAAACAATGGCATGCATAGCACCGACTAATTAACATATGTATGTTTTATATATAGACAAAATCTCTTAATGGTGCCTCATTACGTGCAACTGTTTTTTTTCCTCCATGTTCTAATTAATTTTGGTGTATTTGATCTAAAATCAGGGATGATCCTGTTGTAGATCGATCACTATGCCAAGGGGACAGTTCTTGTCCACCAACTTAAGGGATGTAGCTTGAGGTTGTAACATCCCGGATTTTAGTGTATTTTTAATGAAGGATTTATTTAATTTATTTAGTGATTGATTATCTTGTTTTAAAATTATGGGAGTTTTTAAATATTATTTTATAATATTTTAAGTAGTGAAAATTAATTTTTATGGTGTTTTCTTAATGTTATTTATTGTTTTGCATTTAAAGTGATCTTTAATTTAAATTGGTTGGTTTATGGGTTTTAAAATAATTATCGTTTTATTTAAATCTTTCACTGCATTTGATTAATTTTATTTAGCTTTCAGTTTTAAAATCCTCTTCGTTGGATCATTTTGAGACCCCAAGATGAAAAGACTGGATCTCTCTTTTTTCCTTCTCTTTTTCTTTTCTCATTCCTTTTTCTCCTTTCTTTCCCTTGGATTCTCTCTCCTTAGCCCGATACCCTCTCTCTTTCCTTTCCCCCACGTCAATTCGGCCCTCTCCTCCCCGTCGCCATTGTCAGCCGCCGTGGTCGACACCGCCGGTGCCATTCGACTCCCCGTGCGCCGACGACCCTACCCCTTCATTCTCAGGCTGGCTAACGCCGCCGTTAGCTGGTGTGAGCATCCCTTCACCGTTCCGCCGCCTTCCGGCCACCATTGGCCACCATTTCTTTACCACCTCATCACCGGCCCTCCAGCAACCTTTTAGACCCAATCCCGACCCCGATCCGTCACCGGAGCCACCCCCACGAACACCCACTCCGATTTGAACTTCGTGGCCTTAAACCGTAGTTTCGGCCGCCACCCATGGCCAAAGGCCACCACCACTAGCTTCACCACCTCCCATAAGCCCTACTCTACCGTTTCCAAGTTTTCGTTTGACCCCATGTGAAATTTAGGTTTCATTGTGTTTCGGCCATAGTGTTTTTACACTGTGAAAGTTGCTGTTTTGGTGATTCCAAGTGTTCCGTGATCCTCCTGAAAATATTTTATAGCGTTGTAAGTATTTTCTAAACAATCTTTTGAGATTTAAATATAGTTTTGCATTAATTGATTATACTGTGTTCTGGTTGGTTCCGGACTGAGTCCGAGGAGTTCGGGGGTGGATGGATTGAGGACGGAGTAATTGTTGTGTTGATTATTGTGATTGGATTGTTGTTGGTTATTGGTTATATTGTGCTGTGGATTTGGTTATTAGGTATTATGGTTGTGGTTTGGTACACTGCATATTGCACGCATGTCATGTTTGTAAATTGAAAATTGGGTTTTCGTGTATTGCATTCATGATCATGTGGTTATTTTGAAAACTGAGTTTTTATGTGGATTGGACTTTTGGGTGCGTGTGTATCACGACCCCAAGCCGAGATGGGGCATTATCTTGGTGGAGCTCCTCTGGTCACTCGGGAGCGGAATATACTGAGTGACGTCCCCTGGGTTGTCGCTGGGCGACAACGGGATCAGACGTGTTATGTGCCGACTCCGTGGCCCTTCTGCTGGCGGGTGCTAGAGGATGACCTGGCCACGAACGCACTAGGTGCGGAATTGGGCATCGCTTGTTATGCAACCAGGACATGCTGATGATCCATAGGGGAGACCATGGTGCATATAGATTAATGGATAATGGAAAATGGCTATTTTCTGGAAAAATAGCGTGAGTATGATTTTGTGTATCATTTTCTAGGAAAATGATGGATATTGATTTTTGGGCCATTTTCTGGAAAAATGGTGAAAATGTTTTATCGGAAATATTTTTGGGCTAAATGTGATTTTTGGCGTGTGTTGGATTCATTGCATATCGCATCATATGCATGCATGGTTAGTTGCTTAAATATGTTTTTACCTCAGGATTTGGTTAGGTTATAACTTACCTGTGGTACCATTTAATGGTACTGCAGACTATGTTGATGATGATCAGATGCTGAGCCTGAGAATTTGGCTCCGCCAAAGGAGTGATCTGGGATCACTCGTGCTGTGTTTATTTCAGACTTGTATTATTATTTATGGGACCTTGGCTTTGTTTTTATGAGGTTTGTATTTTGGATATTGTATTAAATTAAAATTCTGGTACTAGTTGATTTATTTATTATCCTTTGTGTATTTTATTTGTGCACTGTTTATTTGTTGCACACACTTGACACTTGTCGTTGGGATGCGTGACCGTGTTGTCATCATCCTGACGTCACGATTCCTGAGACTTTTTGTACGTGAGAGTCGGGGCGTCACAGAGGTTTTCACACTTTGAAAACCAGCTCCGTTAACCTTCTCAGCTAATTGTTTGCATGCAATCTGTTAGCAGAACTTCATATAGAAATAATGGAAAATTAAATTAATTGAGTTCAAATATAGACATCTACGTGCGTGCATGGCATGTTGGATCAAGCATTATTACTATTGCAGGTTGGGCGTTAAAAGCTTATTATTGGAATCATCAGATGATTTGAGAAGTGCAGGCTATGCCTTGACAACATTCAAAAACGCTCGGAAGGCATTAGATTCCTTAGGAATTGGTGACTTTATCCGGCAACATCATAAAATGGCTACAGGTGTAATGTTGAGTCCTCCGATCTGTTTATCATGTCCTCCTTGGATTACAGATAGTTCTCTATGGATGATGATTAAGTTTGTGGGCGTGACTCCCGCTAACTTCTCTTAGAGTTTGATAAAAATATATAAATAAAGTTATATCCATGTCCTTTAAAGTCACAGAGGTACTCGGTTCAGCTAGCTCTGTTATTGTATTACTTGGTATCATGTATTTTTTTATTACAAAATGGATTTATTTTTAAGTGTAGGAATGTGCCTACTTCAACAATTTCAGGACTTCATTTTGGACAATACTTTACTAGAGGTCCTTTCCTTCTAAAGGGTGAGGTTTTTGCTTTATCTCTTGACAAAGATATTGTCTCTTGGGTGATAGTCCATAGAGTCTAGTAAGATGGATGATGAGATTACTAAACGACGAGTGTCTATGAAGCTCACTGACAAAGAGCAATAGGAGCTTATACTACCAAAAGATGCAGTTACTATAACCAAGCTCAGAGGCAGCCATTGCCTTCTTGCACTCATCCTTAATGAAAGAACTGCAAACTGTGAAACTTTTAAGATCACAATGGTGAAGGTGTGGAGTACTATAGGAAGGATAACCTTCAAGGACCTTGGCACCAACAGATTCCATATCGAGTTCCAACTCTTATCAAATAAAAAAAAAGGTCTTACAGGGAAAACCACGGTCTTTTAACCGTTACCTTGTTTGCCTAAAGAATTTCAATGGAGAGCTATCTCCAAATGAGGTGCAATTCTCATCAAAACCCTTATGGGTTCAAGTCCATAACCTCCCTTTCATAGGTATGAATAAAATATTGGGGGAGAGGATAGGTGCAACCATAGGCAGGGTGCACACAGTGGAGGTTGATGCCCAGGGGTGTGGATGGGGGAGTTTTCTAAGACTCAAGGTGGATGTGGATGTCACCAAGCCTTTAAAGCAAGGCCAAATGATCAACCTGGGTGGTAAACCATGCTGGACTTATTTCAAATATGAACGTCTTCCTAATTTCTGCTTCAAGTGTGGCCTACTAAAGCACCTAAATGAGAAGTGCTCAAGTTTTAATCAACCCCCTCAAACTCAAAATCAATACGATCCATGGCTTAGAGCTTCTTCTGCATTCCCTCAACCATCCTCTATGAAGAAGTATGGGGGCTCACCGGAAGTTTCCTCTATCAGAGGAGGAAGGTAACCAGGATACTGGTAATGGGTAGTCTCAATTAGCAGTAGAGGCATAGGCCTCAAGTCAGGAAATCCCAGGTTGTTTAAATGAACCTACCACAATCCAGCCTTTCTATTGCCAACCAACCAGGATAGCAACATGTCCTCTGAGCAAACCTGCAGCCAATGAGCTTGTATGAGGATTGCCTCTTTCTCAGGATTCCTGCTGTGCCAATTGAAGCTAGTCCTTGGCCTTTTGAAGGTGCAAAGAAAAAAGTCAGTCACATAAGCCAAACTTACCTTTCCTTATGAACGAAAACAATAGGGCAACTGTCAGTAACACCACACCAAAGGCAAACTTTCCTAGTAATTCACATCCCTCTAATTCTAAGAGTTTCCCCTATTGAACCCAGACCACATACTTCTTTACTTACCAAAAGTAAAACTTGGAAAAGGCAAGCTAGAGGTTAGGCTTCAAGCTTCCTTGACATCACTAATACCCTAAATGCCTCTCCTCAATTCAGTTATGCCAAAAGACCAGCCTCTATGTTTGAGACTAGGGCTAATTCTCATGCCCATAAGAAAACTAAAACCAACCTCACACCTAAAAGGAGGAAAACTCAGGCACAAGTGGTGAGCAGCCCCACCCCACCCAATGAATTACCTTAGTTGGAATTGGTGGGGTCTTGGGAACCCTAGGACAATTCATGAACTTCACCTTTGGGTGAAATCAAAGGCCCGACACTTGGTTTTCCTCATAGAAACTAAGTGCAACAGTGAAAAGATGGAGACAATTTGAGTTAAGCTATGTTTTGACTATTGCTTTAGTGTCAATAGCAGGGGCAGAAGTGGTGATTTGGACTTTCTTTGGAATTCTTCAGTAGAATTTAGAGTGTCTACTTACACTAGTTGGCACATCTCAGCCTCCATTAAGTTTTATAGTGATGAGACCCCTTGGCTGTTAACAGGATTCTATGGCCACCCAAATACAGCTAAAAGAGCTGGAACTTGGCTTCTTTTAAAAGGCTTAACCCCTACACAGAATGTCCCTTGGTTGTGCATTGATGAAAAAATGGGAGCTGCCATCAGACCCTATAGACAGATTGGGGATTTCAGGGAAGCACATGAGGTTTGTGATCTAAATGATCTTGGCTTTGAAGGAGGTAGAGTTAACTGGGCTAATAATAGAGAGGGAGGTAATTTTACTAAAGAAAGGATTGACATAGCTCTTGGCAACTCTAAATGGATAGCCAAGTTTGAGGATCACTCTATCCACCACCTGGCAGCTTCCATCTCAGACCATAGACCCCGTCTCATTAAAATCCAGAATACTTTGCCTAACACAAAGAAAGTGAGGCCTTTCAAGTTTGAAACAAACTGGAGTAACAAGGAGGGGTGTGAGGACTTGATTAAACATATATAGGACAATTCAATTAACCAGCCAGACTCATTGACAAACACACTCTATGGCCTTAGGAATTGCAAAGAAGGGTTGATAAGGTGGAGCAAGAATTTGCATAGAAATCATGGGAATCTTCTGAATTCTAAAACAGACACACTCAACTCAATGAAAGAGACAAATGAGGGCCAACTATATGATGACATTAAATCTCTCCAAACAGAAGTTGACTCATTGCTTGATGTAGAAAATACCAAGTGGCAATAGAGGGCAAAGCAAAACTGGCGAAGGGAAGGGGACAAGAACACAGCTTTCTTCCATAAATTTCCTAGCCAAAGAAGAAAGCAAAGCACCATCAACAAGATGAAAGATGAGTCTGGCCATGAGTACATTAGTCAAGTTTTTCATAATTATTTCCAATCCCTTTTCACTTCCTCGAGCCTCACTGGGATTGCTGAATGCATATCCTCTATGCCCAAGAAGCTTACAGCAGAAATGAACCTCCCCCTATCCCGACCTTTCAATGAAACTGAAGTTAAAGAAGCCCTATTTAGTATGAACCCAATGGGTTCTCCTGGCCTAGATGGATTTTGTGCCATTTGTTTTCCAAACTCATTGGTCCATAATGGGTGAAAGGGTTACCAGTGCTATCCTTGCAGCCATAAATGAAGGTAGGTGGGTTAGTGGATTGAATGAAACCCTCATTACTCTAATTCCTAAAAAGCCATCCCCTTCTCAAGTTACTGACTTCAAGCCTATTAGTCTATGTAATATTTTTTACAAAACCATTGTAAAGACATTGGCAAATAGGCTGAAACTTGTTCTGCCAAAGATCATTTTCCCAACACAGTCAGCTTTTGTTCCTGGTAGGTTGATCATAGATAACATCATAGTGGTTGATTGAACTGCATTACTGCATAGTTTATATAGTTAAAATCAATACATTTTTAATTGTTTTACTATTTTATTATTGATTTTAGATGAAAAAAATGATTAAGAGGCAGAAATCCAAGTTGCATTTTAAATTGATTAATAGCATAGTTTATGCTTGGTTTTAATACTTGTGATTTAATTTGATATTGTTTCCTCACATGCACAACACACTTTTAATATTTTAGTCTAGTTTTATTTTATCTTTATTTAATTAATTATTTTCTTTTTCTAGTTTTATTTTTGTTTATTTAATTATTATTATTTATTCTGCCTGTTTTATTTTATTTTATTTTTTATTTTTGATTTTCAGCGTAGGCTAAACGACATGTTGTTTGGTCAACAAGCCAAAACGACATGTCGTTTTGAGTTAAATTGAATTCGCCTATCTGATAAAACGACGTGTCATTTAGTACACGGACGAAAACGACATATTGTTTTGTCTGTCGAATTAAAAGCTTCCCTGTTCTAAATGACTTGTCGTTTAGTCAATAGACAAAAACGACAGTCATTTTCGTCATCTTCAACCTTCGTCCAGCCTCTACAGTGCACGCAAACTCCATGCTTGCGTTCAAGCTCCTCCACGGAACCACCATTCCAGCATGAGCACCTCCATACACGGCCAAGAACCGTTGCCTCGACTGCCCAGTCTCCTCCAAAGCCACCACGATGCACCTAGACGAAACACATGCCAAGTTATGCATGCACACTAAGCATCAAGCTTCCATGGACTGCACCACAGCCATACCCAGTCACCTCCAGCAGCAACAGAGGACGCCGGAGATCAAGCCTCCACCGGCCAGTGAAGTCCAGCAGGCACGACCCGATCATGGCAGTGCCGTCACGGTCTTCACCCGTAGCTGAACCTACACAACACTGCTTCTTCGAAGTGATTTCTGGAACTTGAAGAAGATCACACTTCCGCCAGCCTAAATGCATGCGTTCGGATGCTGCACAGCTTCACCTTCACCTAACACTACACCATGCACGCGATGCACGGCCAAGGAAAAAGAAAAGAAAATAAAAGAGTTTGGTGGAAGAATGCAAGGATGCACTGCAAGAAAAGAAAATAATAAAACACATACATGTGGGAGTTTCACTTTCGGCTGGATGCGAGACACACAGATGAAAGCTAGCTAGAGGTTGGGTGGAAGAATAAAGAAATGAAGAAAAAAAGAGAAGACGCACTACTGATGCATGTTGTGACACCGAAAGCAATGAAAATAAATAAATAATAGGGGACACCGAAAGATAAGCATATGACTTTCGGCTAGCTGAACATGCACCGTAATAATTCATTCGGTGGAAGAATAAAATAAAGAAGGAAGAAGTGGCAGCGAAGATAGTTGAAGGTTTTTGAAGCCTATAAAAGGACTTGAAACGAACGAAGCAGACAATCAGATTGTAGGGAATTAATTCGAGAGTTTTCTTTGCTGTGTTTGTGGACTGTTAAGTCCAAGTAGAGCTAGGGATGAACTTGCACAATTGAGGGTGTTTTTAGTTTATTTTTTATTTATGTGATTGTTCTTTATTAATGCAAACTCTTATTTATCATTCTCTAATTATCAATAGTATTTTTTTATCTCCAAATAATTTTAGAATTGATTCCTTTCATAGATTCAGTCATGCTTTTTCTATAGAATGGTAAGATCCTTGATTATGTTTGGATTAATTTATTGTCTTTATTGATTTAATTCTTTACTGCAGTATTACCTCCGGGTATATTGTTGTCGCTGGGTTTTGTCAATAATGATGATAATTTACAAGGCTTTAAAAAGTAGAGAATGATTTATCAAAGAGTTATCTTTCGACTAAAATGGTTTGTAATTCTATATCTTCCAATTGGAGACTCTGGGTGATGAATTCCCAATTGAGTAATTCACTTAATCAAGAATGAACATAAATACCCGATTTGTGCAAGGAATTCCCGATGCTTTACAATTTATAATTTTAGTGATTCTTATTTTTATCTTTGTAATTTTATTTGTTAAATTGCATTCAAAACCAATTTTTCTTTTATTGATCATTTAATATTTTTCTTTAATTCTTTTTATTATTTGTTGTATTTTCTTTAATTTGTCTCTTTGTGGAATCGATACCCCAAAGCTGTGCTACAAGTACCGCATTATGTTTTGGGCGTAATCAGTGGCTTTCAAATCCCTCCACACTATGAAGGCCAGATTGAAAGGAAAAGATCGTTATATGGCACTTAAACTTGACATGACTAAGGGATATGATAAGATAGAATGACCCTTTCTAAAATTTGTCCTGCAGCAATTTGGTCTTGAACAAAATTGGGTAGACTTAATATTGAGGTATGTAGGGACAGTGTCCTATTCTCTCCTTCTCAATGGTGTTCCTCAAGACAGCTCCCTTCCCACAAGAGGGCTCTGGCAAGGAGATTCTTTATCCCCCTACTTTTTCATCATGTGCACAGAAGTTCTCAGTTGCATGCTCAACAAAGTTGAGGAATTTGGTTTCATCACGGGTCTTCCCATAAGAAGGAACAAACTTTCTATTAACCACTTGTTTTTTTACGTATGACAGCCTTCTATTTTGCAAAGACAACTCTATTGAATGGAGTAGACTCCATTACTTGCTGGAATCCTATGATCTTGCCTCAGGTCAAAGGCTAAACAAGGAAAGAACTTTAATATATTTCAGCTAGAACACCAGAGAAGATACAAAGCGGATCATAATCAACATTGCTGGCATAAGGGGCACCAACTCATACGAAAAATACTTAAGCCTACTAGCTCTCATTGGAAGGTCTTTAACTCATTCTTTCAAAAGTATCACAGACAATGTGCAAGTGAGGATCTCTAACTGGAAGAACAAGTTTCTTTCCCAAGCAGGAAAATAAATTCTCTTTAAAGCCATCATACAGACCATCCCTACCTATAGCATGGGCATTTTCAAATTGCCTAAGCAAGTTGGCTTAGAACTGAACAAATTGGTAAGAGATTTCTAGTGAGGGTAGCAAGCTCAGGATCACAAGATACACTGGATACATTGGAATCAAATGAAGAGAGCCAAGTACTAAGGTGGGCTGGGATTAAGGGATTTTACAAATTTCAACTTAGCTTTACTAGCTAAACAAGGTTGGAGAATTGTCTCTAAACCTAAATCACTTGCTGCACAGGTCTGAAAGGAGAAATACTTTCATAACTGCTCCTTCCTTTCTGCTAAGATAGGCCAGAATCCTTCATACCTATGGCAAAGCTTCCTAGCTGCTAGATCTCTGCTCATTGAGGGCTATTCTGAAGAATTGGAGATGGGGAATCTATTGACACCTGGAATGACAAATGGCTTCCTAGGAAGTCCTCTTTCAAGCCTCAAAGCTCTATCAGGTTTATGCAAGCTGACACAAAAGTCACTTTCCTTATCGACCATTCAACAAACTAATGGAAAGGAGACTTGGTTTCTTCTATGTTCTCTAAGGAGGAAGTAGACCTCATCAGAACCCTACCTCTTAGTCCCAATCCTAAACCTGATAGACTAATATGGAGATGCACCACCTCAAGAGATTTCAATGTAAAAAGTGCTTATTATCTGCTAACTAAATTGGATGACCAACAACTAGGACAGTCCTCAAGGCTAACCACACCACAGGTTCTTTGGACTAAATTATGGAACCTGAACATTCCTAATGCAGCTAAAATCTTCCTTTGGAGGGCCTGCCTCAATGGTTTGCCCACCCGAGCCAACCTGAATCTGTTCAGTATATCCTCTGGGAATGCCCCTCAACTAGGGATGTTTGGGCCTTGAGCACTAGAAAAACTATAGAAAGCAAGCCCTTACTACCAGTAATTCAAAGACATTATTGAAGGGTTTGTGGAAACTTTTGAACTTGAGGAACAGATGTCTTTTGCTTCAACAACATGGTTTATATGGAAAAGGTGGAATGACATGGTCTTCAAGAATCTGCTTATACACCTAACCAAGATTGTCTAGCAAGCTACACACCTGATGGAGGAGTTACAATAGATCTCTCAGCAAAAGAAGGCTCATGCTATCAACTTACAGTAGCACACAGAGTGGGAAGCCCCACCTCAAGGAAGGTTAAAATTGAATTGGGATGCAGCACTTGACAAAGCAGCCTGCAAAGTGGGAGTGGGCGCAGTTATTAGAGACTGTGAAGGGAAAGTGCTAGCCACCCTTAGAATGCAACATGCTTTGTACCCTGATCCTTTAATGGCAGAAACTTATGCTGCACTTCAAGCATCCTTGTTTTGCAAGTCCATTGGATACCGAGATATCATCATGGAGGGTGACTCATTGCACGTTGTTTCAGGTCTTAATTCTTCTATAGACACTTTCACCTACGTAAGGCAGCTGTTAACAGACACAAGATCTACTCTCACCTCTTTTGCTTCTTGGTCAGTAAGGCACACTATAACAGCAAACAATTCAGTTGCCCATGCCTTAAGTAAGGATGCTCTTAGCATCAGTGGTTATACCACCTCTTTTTATTTTGTTTCAAATTGTATCCAAACTTTTGTTTAATCCTTAATACAAGTTACATTTTCCTCAAAAAAAAGAAAAAAAAACAATTTCAGGACTTCAAACTTCAGAGTTGCTATTTAAGACCAAAACGGAAAAAGTAAGTAAAAATTAAACATCATGCATGCAATAATCACACATTGCCTCAATAACTGATATCCTCTTTGTCTTGTCTATCCAATTCCAACAAAAATTGCTTTTCTTCCCTTCGAAATTCATTTATTTGATCTTTCAGGAACCATATATATATGTAGCAATGTTAAACTCGATGAATTTAATGTTTACTGATGTTTAAGCTTCTGTGATGATTGGCAGTGATCAATATGTGAATTGTGATGCGCACACCGGCAGAGACCATGAAGTTCGATGTGTAAATGGAAGTTTCTGCTTTATGCCATATTAATAAGACAGTTATGCTTTGGTTGTTGTCGGTTTGTATTGTATTAAGACCACTTATAACTTTCTAAATATTTACTAACAATGCAAGAATGAGCATAAATATATGATTTGAAGGAAAATAACTAATATTGCCCTTAGTCGAAGGAAGATATTAAGCTTTTTCATCCATATTTGTACAGATTCATCTTTTTAAGGTAGTACTTCAATGTAATTAACATAGAATTTGGACCTAGATACCCCATATCAATTTGGGTTTCCACCAAAATAGTACACGTAGATTCTTCGGCCTCAAATCTTCTAGGCCTTCACCATCGGCAAACAGTCGATAAGTAATTATGGATGCCTAGCTTTGGGTTAAGAAAGACCACCAGAGAGTACCATATATATATATATATATATATATCAGAATGAACAGATAAAGGTAAACCTGGCAAGAGTAACATTAATGGGTCTATTGAGGCACATACTCCACATGAGCAACACGATGGAAGCAACACAAGGCAAACAACCTCTGCCACAATAAAGCAACCTGCAGACCTCTGTGATGAGCAACATCCATAGTCTAGAATATTCCTTGTAACAGAATGATGAGCTGGACATTTGTGATTGGTGTAACTTGTACATTCTAGAATATTACTTTCTCTCTCATAGATGCTATACATGTATATATGCACTACTCTGTAAATGAGGATCAATGGAATAGAAAATATAATTCTTTAGAAAACTTTCTTGTCTAAGGCATTTTACCAAACACTTGGTTTGCTTTCTCTGATTGTCATTTTACAAGCTCAAACGGTCAGCTGAAAGATATTATATAGAGATTACATCCTAGTACTGCATGCGGTGATCAGTGGCCATAAACTTTTCGGCCTGACCAAAAGCTTACATACCAAAGCACTTCTTAATGCTCTATTTAACACATGATAAATATTATCTACTTTTCTACCTGTTTAAGGTTTCTCCTAGTTGGTCCAAGGCATCATGAATTGACAGACATGGATTATTATGTATGGGTCTGCCTGTACTGCATGCATGGCCTTATCGTTTTAGGGCTCAACTTGGAAAAACTTTAATTCTAGTACCACTGCTTTACATTAGATCCTGTACGTACGTGCCTGTGATCACAAAAGGCTGTGTATATACCAGAATTTAGTCACTAGTGGCTCTGTATCGATGCAAAAAGCAGGAAAGGAATGGGTTCAGAGGATATAGAGCTCATGTACGTGCTGTGTAAAACGATAGATAGAATCATGGCGCCATTCACCTTTATACTCCCTAACCTCAATTAATGTATCCCCTTTGCCGTCTAGGTTCACTCATGACTACGTACACTATTATATATCCCTCTTTTTTATTCCCTAGCTACGTACCTTTTATCGTTACCCAAGCTTACAGTTGGTTCCTTTTGATTCCCAGCGTGGGCCTATTGTATATATATAGAACTAGACCGAATGAAAGAGGGAAATGGAAAACGATTGATGGGTAGTACTTCTCTTGCTATAAATTATTGAGTGAGTGCCCCCAACCTTACGTACTCACCAAACAAAACATATGGAAAGTGGCAGAACAACATGATCAAATGTCCCCGAGAGTTCCCTTGACCACTTCATTGGGGACGTCGGACGTCTGTCTTTGAATGAAATGGTCATCCAGCTGCTCTCTACTGAAGTGTTTGGGGGAACTCCTGATGGCATCTGATTAGTAGTACTTAGCAAAACAAGGTGGGCATGCCTGCAGTACTTCTTCTATACATAATTGTCAGTACTAATTGCAAGGTTAGGGATGGCCGTATATTATAATACGCTGCCCTCTTGATCGAAATTATACAATTCACTGTATAATATTATTATTCACTTCAAAGTAGCAGGGGTTTGCGTTGAAGTTGCTATATGCCTCCTTTTGTTTTGTTTTGTTTTTTTTAAGCTTGTTTCATACCCTCGTTCGATTATTACTGCCTTTTTAATTTAATTATCTGCAGATTACTCAAACTAGCTAGAAATTGACATCCCCAGATCAGTAAATTAGTTTGGTAATATACAAAAATAAATTCACAAATTAATCATATGTTTTTATATGATCATATGTTAGATTGTAGAGTTATTTTTACTATAAAAAAAAATATGACGTATTACATAAACCTAAGTTAGTTTTTAAGTTTATTTTTATAAAATTTCTTTTGTAGATGTAACACTTCTCATTTTTAATAGTTGATTAAGATACGACATGAGTTGAGATCAATGAAAAATTGGACATGCACGCAAAACAATTTTCATGGTCATCTATTAACTATGACTTAAGCAAGAGTTTAGGGTTGGAGACATCGGTTTTCTTGCGTACAGTAATGCATCATGTTCTAATAAAGTTGATTTTCCAATTTGATATGGGTATGATCATAGGGTAAACATGAGGTGGCTTAATTGTAATTGTCGCGGGAATATTATTAATGTTGTTGTGAACGGATGGATGACATTACCCTTATTTATTTAATCGTTACTAATGTTGTTTTGAGTTGGCATAAAACTTTGTGTTGGACTGATCCGTCTATTTGTGCCTTTGAGCTCAGCAACATGATCTTCCCGCGACATCTTCCTCTTCACAGACGTCTTCTTTTTTTCTCAGACTCTCCTCATCTCCTTTTTCTTTCATTCAAAGGCCTAGCTACTTTATTTTCTTCAGCTAGTCTCGTTTATTTATACATATAAGATGAGATAAAAATTAAATAAAATATTATTAGAATATAATTTTTCTAATATAATTTTTGTTTTAAGATTTGAAAAAATTGAACTGTTTATTGTATTTTATGTGAAATTTTGAAAAAATTATAATAATTAGATGAAATGAAATAATTTGTGAAAACAAAAAAATATTTGTGCCTTCAAGCTCAGCGACATGATCTTCCCGTGACATCTTCCTCTTCAATGGTGTCTGCTTTTTTTCTAAGACTCTCCTCCTCTCCTTTTTCTTTTCATCAAAACCTAGCTACTTTATTTTCTTCAACCTCGTTTATTTACACAGTTGAGATGAAATGAAACTTGAAACTTAAATAAAATATTATTAGAATATAATTTTTTAATATAATTTTTATTTTGAGATTTGAAAAAATTGAATTATTTATTGTATTTTATGTGGAAATTTAAAAAAATTATAAAGAGTAGATGAGATGAGAAAACCTGTGAAAGCAAAGGACGCCGAATATCTTTGTGGTTTCTCGAGGCTTAGTTTCATCTCATAACTTTGTTGTCTATGGCCATCTTACTTGCTAAGCTCAGGCCCGAGAAAGGAAGTTGCATGCCCTTCTCTTAATTTTATGCAAAAACAAGAGAGGTCGTCCTTGGATTCTTCTTCCAGTGTGCTGATTTTGCTGCCAAAAACACCACCTTATCGTCAAGGGTACGGCAGCTCGGATCTAGCCAAATGGTCAAGAAATGCACTTCTTCTTAGCCATATGATCTCACTTCCAAGAGAGACTCAAGGTTGGGTATGACATTAGGGTAAGAGGAGTGTTACAACAACCAAAGGATTATACAAAAGTAATCTCACAATCTGACGTAGTGATTTCATGTACATGTGATCCGTCCGATCTGGTTTATAATAAAAGTAAATTTATAATTTGACAAACCACATCAAATCAGATCAATTTATGAGATTATTTTTGTGTAATCACTTTATGATTAGAATATTTCTCTTTGGCTAAACACCATTTCATTAAGTCTAAGAGCCTCAAGTACTTGAAGGTAAGAGATCCCCCTGGCCTGTACTCATAGACCATCTATATATAAAGGTGTTTCTTCTTTATTTTCAAATTTTATAAACTTGCAGGTTCTGTTTGGTACCAAAAAAAAGAAATGTTTTCTCCTTGTACTTCGGTGTGGTAAAATAGAGACATAAATACACACTAAGTATTTGATGAAATGTTCCAAAGGAACTAAATATTGTATTGCCGTGTATTTTCTTGAGTCATCATGTTGTACTTATGGTTATTTATAGACTATGTACATAACAGAATTGAAAGGAAAGTCCACTAATATTGTGACACCTTGCTAGCCAATTTATTCTCTCTATTACAATGAGATTCGTTTGAAACATTCCCAGAGGCACTAGAAGATTCTTGCTGATTTGCTGAAGGTAAATCAACTACTCTGCTATTTTGCAAAAATTGTAGTAAACAATATGGCTTATGTATATATACATCCAGGGACGAGGCCGGGGGGTGGGGTGGGGTGGCCCCCAGGCTCTTACCAAAAATAAAAGAAAATAATATATATATATATTATAATCTTGTCTAATTTGTGTATTTCTCTTAGTTTTTTATACTTTTGTTCTTGTTCTTGTCTCACAACTCATAACTAGCATTGGCCAATATTTTTAAATGACCAATCTTAAGGGGTACCTTTCAAATTGTCAATAATTTTTAATAGATCTTTCTTATATATCATCGAATTAGAATTTGATCTTATTTAAAATTTTATGATAACTATTTTCATTATTTTTTTAAAGAAATTAAATTAGAATATAATATTCACATGCAATTACATTACCTAAAAAATTTTAAATATATAACATTACTGCTTGGGCTGTGCATATTGGGCCGTAAGCCTGATCCGTCCGAAATAACCGACTTCACCAATCCGTGAAAGACGGGTTCATCGGATCAAACTTATGCTACCGGGTTTTATAAAAAAAACTCGTCGAAACCGAAACACTTCTCTCCAGTCTCCACTGCACGAAAGCACTCTCCTCTCAAACCCTAGTCACTGTTGCACGGTTCTCCATCGCCGTTCGCCATTCTCCATCGCTGTCGCTGGTCGTAGAGGTGCGTTCTCTCTCTCTCTCTCTCTCTCTCTCTGGAGGTGAGATTTACTGCTTGGGTCTGTTGTTGGATGAAGAGTTTATAATTGATGAAGATTTATAATCTTTGCACTTATTTATGTCGTCCCTTAACACCATTTGATAATTAGATTTTCTTTTCACTTCCTGAGGTGATGTGATTTGTAATTGATGAAGATTTATATTCTTTGAGGTTAGAAACTTAGATGAACCGATGATTATCACCAGTTATTGGGGGAAAAACTGATGTTTGGGAATGAAGTTTATTTTTTTTTGTTGGGTTTTATGCAATCCTTGTTAATTTTCTGGGCCTGGTTTTCTTATCCAAACTTTCAGTATTTTTTTTTGTTTCAATGGTGGTAGTTTTCTCCTGTTTCTTTCCATTTTTCAAGCCACTACTCCAAGATAATACTTAGTTGGGATCAAACACTAGACAATGACCCACATTTTGTTTGTTATTCAGCAGCTGAAAAAACTCTTTATAAAACTTATCGTTATAAAAATAAAATTTATGTCAAATTGTCCAGAACCTATCCTCTGTTTTCAGTCAAAAAAAAGAGGAGTGGTTGATGGATTCTGAATTGACCATTTGTTAGTATTTAAATTGCATAAAAGATTTAAAAATATATTTATGCACCACAAAAACCCAACTACAAATTCTGCTAGCACATGTTCTATCATTGGCCAAAGTTCCAAGGCAAACAAATCTTAAAGAAAAGTTGGCTTATGGAAAGCAATCTTCCATGAAGTTAGTGCTGGAGGGAGATTGGACCATCACAAAGTTGTCATCTTTTAGTTCTTAAGCTCAACTGCTAATTAAAAAAAAAAAAGTTGCTAGTTCTTAAGTTTAATTGAGGCCTAATGCAATGAATCTTTAGAAGAAGGAGCAGTTTACGCATGTGGAGCAGGTTGACAAATCCTACTAACCATAAATTTGGGCTTTCAAATCCTACTAACCATAAATTTCAGCAGTTTTAATGATATTTTCATTATTGAGTTTCCTATATGGTTCTGTTTGGAAAGAAATTTGCCTGACTTTGATGTAGAGCCATGGATTACAAGTAATTCACAAACTCTTTTTGGATATGGAAGTTCTCCAGAGAACTTGAGAAAGAAGAAAATTAGAGTGAAGGGAGTGCGGTTATGATGCTATTGCCAGTGAAGAATCTATGAAGATGCTGATGGAGGAAAAGATGATATTTAGCCTCTCTCTTTTTCTTAGTCACCATGTATTAAGTCATGGCATGATGAATCACTGGAAAGCATACATCAGTAACTTTTTGTACCCATTATAAGAGCAAGCATGCTTGTGTTTTGAGATTGTTATATTTCCCTTCTCCATGTGTAAGGATTGTTAGCTTTACTTCCTCTGATGCAGTATGATCATGCAACTTCATTTGCTTATATACACACATATATTCTTTCTTCCATGTTTAGAGTGTCTTTTGAAGACATAGAAGTGAAGTCTTTCTTAGCGACTTTGGTCCTTTTCTGGGGGTACATATAATTGAACTTGGTATATTGAAGCTGTAGAACCTATTTGTATACTGCAGTTTTCACTTCTAAACTATGGATTTGACAATGAATACCTTTTAGAGAAAAGCTAGCTTGATATAATTTGCGTTGGCTAATGCTGACCAGTTGTAGAATAAATGTGCATTTAGTAAAGCAGGATTTTGGGTATCATACCAAATGATAAGCATTTCTTCCATTACTTTTTTCCCGGTTATTCATTACATACGTAATCTTTTGTCTTGCTTTCACATTCATAGGCAGAGAATAAGATCCAAACACCCTGGAAATATGTTGTCCATCATTTCAGAACTCTAGTATTTCGGCCGAATGGTAATGCCTTTGATGACAAGCCCTCTTTTCCATTCCCCACCCTCATATTCATAGATTGAGAATTCTATCTCTCCTCTATTTTCTGGGTGATGATACAAACTCACCAACTGGGATCTCAATCCAACCCCCCCTTGGCTTTTTCATCAAATTTTCTTTATGTTCTTGCTTGTTTCCATCTGGTAGGGTGAGTCTGACATTCACTGGAACTTCCTATCCATAAGCTGGATCTTTCAACTTTACGAAAAAATCCATAAGCTGGATCTTCTTTATGAACTAAAAAAAAAGGAGGAGAGAGAACGGTTCGACCAGACCCGCATAGTGTCGGGTCGGGTCAGACTAGGTTGGTGCGCAAGCAGTGACGGGTCGGGTCATACGGGTCCAGACCAGGTTATATTTCATCGGGCTGCAGGCCTAATTACTGCTATGCATTAAATATAATTCCTATATAGATCGTTTCCATAATTCAAATTCTTCTCTTAATTGCAACATATGAAAACTTTAGATGTAAAATTACCGGTATCCATTGAAGAATGCAAGTTTCAAATTTATTTTTTTCTTCCTTATTTTGTATTTGGTTGTTTTTATCAATTTGTTAAAGGTGTTCCTAACAATTTTCAATTCAACTATTTATAATAGACCTAAAAATATCCGGCTCCTCCAAACTAATAATCCTGACTTTGTCCTTGTATGCCTTAGAGTAAATTTGTAGCAAACGATATGACGGCTAGCCTACAAAGGCCATGCCTAGAAACTTGGTGATCTTTGCAAACTACTTGGTTAACTCATGAAAAATTAAGTGAATTTGCTTGGTCTAAAATGAAATAAAATTTGCCAAGGAAACAATAGTCTGTTTTTGCTTCCACCATGATTATGATTAACTATATGAACAAAGTTTGGGATAATTTGTTAATCTTGTACATCATAAATGGGCTTCTGATAACAGTGCATTTCATTTGTAGGATATATTAATGGACCACAATATATGAATCTAATTACGTGTAACTGTTTTCTTCTCTCCATGCATATTCTAATTAATTTTGGTGTATTTGATCTAAAATCAGGGATGATCCTGTTGTAGATCGATCACCATGCCAAGGTGACAGTCCTTGTACACCAACTAATTAAGGGAAGTAGCTTGAGGAATACCAACTAGTAAAAAAAAACCCACACTTTTGGTGGAAGAATACCATTATAAACCATTAACCAAGCCAAAACATGCCAAAAACCAATGAATAAGAACCCAGCCTATGAAAAAAAAAACAACTCAAAATCTAAGATAAGGCAAACCCAACTTGTCCATTCTCAACAAACCTTTCACCTTCCTTGGCACCTCCCTTAGGTAATCCCACTAACACGTGGTCCCATCTGTGCCCAACTGTGCTAAGTGGTCCACCAGACTATTCCCTTGATGATAAATATGAAGCACACAAAAAAACATCTGAGAAAGAAGCGTCATGATTTCATCCCAATAGTTCTCCAAGTACCAAAGATTGCAACGAGTTCCTCTAATCCAATTGACCACAATTATTGAATCTAATTCCAGCACTATCCGATTAAAACCCAACCTTTGCACCTGTCTAAGGCCATATAAAAGACTCAGCACCTCAGCAAAATTATTAGTACCATGCCCTAGCAAAACAACATAGGCATTAAGCAACATGCCCTCATGGTTTCTCATAACTCAACCTACACCAGCGTCACCCGGATTACCATGCCTACTGCCATCCAAATTCAGTTTTATCCATCCTAATTCCAGCCTCTTCCAAAATACTAATTTAAGCACTTTTCTTTTAGTTGGTTTGATAGGCACTTGCAGCTCCAATAAAATAGCCTTATCTCTTGAAGAAAGTCCCTTTCCTGCAATAACATTCTCCCGAATCCATGAAACCCAGTAAAGAATATGTCTCCATACCGTATCAACTGAGTCAGCTTGACCAGTCATAAGAGCTCGACATCTCCGCAACCAAAGACACCAATTAATGATTCCCAACAATAAACCAAAAACCTGACCTGATTGTGAAGACTAAGAAGCTCTGGAAAACCACAACTCAACCAGATCAAACCAACTTCTTCCATCCCACAAACAGCAGCCCCACAATTCTAAAACACCTTCTCCATATTTCTTTAGCAACCCCTCCTTTAGCTAATACATGATCCAGTGAATCTACAGGCTCCCGATAAACAACAATCACATTTAGAAGCTAGAGGAATGCCAATTGATTTAATCTTCTCATCCACACTAAGACCATTAAACATTGCTTTCCACCAAGCCACCAACATATTTTTAGGCAAACAGGAGTGCCACACCCAAACCGACCATCTATGTAGCGATGCACATACACGGATACAATCCCAAGCACTCTTCGATGAAAATTATACATCCCTAGTGTCCATCTAGATCAAACTGTCCCCACCCCCCCATTTCGACACTTGCTCATACGCCTCATTACCTCATCTATTTTATCCACTTCAACCATACGTTTAAGAGACTCAACATCCCAACCAGATTCCAGCTTGCAATCTTTTATTAACTTATTCGGTCTCTCACTTATTGTTAGTAACTGCATCAATGGCCCCTCATCAAGCCATCAATCATGCCAAAATGATAATTTTCCATCCTTAAGAAGCCATGTTGACAAGTGAAGCATCTCAGGCATGCAACAAATAACCGATCTCCAAAACCGAGATCCCTTATGACAATCAATCAAAGAAACATGATTATTACGAATATATTTTGCAGAAAACAAATTAGACCACAAAGAACTATCCACAAGTAATTTCCAAGCAAATTTCATATACAAGGACTTTTGAATATCTTGAAGTTGCCGTCAACCCACTCCACCTTCCCCAACTGGTTGACACACAGCTAGACATGCCAACCAATGCTTCTTCGGTTTACCATCAATCATCCCCAATAGAAATTACTGAAATAACGATTTAGAACCCGCACAACTGAAAGAGGCACCTGAATAACAGACATTAGATGGATCAGCAAACTCATAAGCACATGTTTCAGTAACATTAGTCTAGCCCCATGAGATAGAAATCTATTTTACATCCTTCCAATCTCTTTTTAATTTTCCGACTAAATCATCCAAATGAATGGCTTTAAATCTTCCTGAAATAATTGGAACTCCCAAGTATTTGAATTGAAAAAAACCTTCCACAAATCCCATCATTCGGAATAACATGTGCCTCCAAGCAAGAGCAATATATTTTCCAAAAGTAATGGACGATTTCTCTTTGCTAAGTGATTGACCAAACCACAACTCATATTATTTCAAAATATTCGCAATGCATTTAAGAGAAGATTTTCCACCATTGGAGAAGATGACAATATCATCCTCACAGAGTAGATACGAAATAAGTGAAGTATTCCGAAGATGATAAAAAGCCTTTATTTTGTTTCTACAAAAGCTTTCTTCAAAAGCAGGGACAAAACTTCTTCAACCATAATAAATAAAAAAAAGGTGAAAATGAATCCCCTAGCCTCAACCCACGGCCTCTTCTAAAACAACCTTCGGAAACCCCATTCATTACAATCGAAAACCAAGGTGTTGTAACATACTGTCTCAACAGATTGCACACCACATCAGAAAAACCAAACCTTGCCAACACCAGAAATAAGAACTCTCAATCCACACTATCCTACACTTTAGCCATATCAATCTTAAGAATAACATTTCCACCCCTCACATGTTTATTAATACAATGTTCCTTCCCCTGAATTAGACTTATATTTTCAAGAATACTCCTTCCTTTAATAAAGGCACCCTATTCTTGAGCAATAAGACAAGGCAAAAAACTCACCAAACAATCAACAAAAACCTTGGAACATACTTTGTAAAAAATTGAACATAAACTAATTGGTTTAAATTTATCAAAAGATGTCAGATTATCAACCTTCGAAATAAGAACCAAAGCCGACGCCTTAAAGAAACGAGGCATTTCAGAACCTCGAAAAAAATCATGAACAGCAGTGATAACATCCCTCTCAACAATACTCCAACAAGATTGAAAAAAACCTGACCTAAATCCATCCAGGCCAGGACAACTATTCATAGGAATAGAAAAAATAGCATCTTTCATAACTTGGATTGAAGGGAGCCGATGAATCATTTCATTATCAAGCTCAAAAATATCACTAGTTATTATAGAAGAAAGTTCCAATAGAGAACCAACCTATTTATGCGCCAGAAATTGCTCAAAAGATTTAACTGCCTCATCATGGATCATTTCCGGAGAAGATAGAAGATTGCCAGTAGGGAGTCTCATCTCATGTACCACCGTAAATGATTTAGTAGTGTGAGCTCGAAAAAATCCAATCGACGCCTCCCCAATGTCTAGCCAATGCTTCTTTGCCTGTTGCCTCAGCCTAATTTACGATCATGCCAAGTTTGCAACTCAACTTTTGTACAAAGAAAATCATGCTCGTCCTCTTCTAAGTAATTATCCTCCAATTTTCCTTCAACTTCTGAGAGCCTCTCTTCCAACCTACTTCTATGCCCTTTCGTTTTACCAAATACTTCTTTAGTCCATCTCCTTGAAGCCAATTTTGTATTCTTCAATTTTCTAACCTGTCTCCACATTCCATTCCCCTCCTTATAAAAAATCCGCACCTTTTCTACGCATTCCTTAAAAGATTCATGAGTCACCCACATTTACTGAAATTTAAACAAAGGAAAACCATATTTTCTATCATCCTCTTTCAACCAAACCACCATTGGAGAATGATCCAACGTTAGTCTACTCAAGCAACTCATATGTGAAGAAGAAAATTTTGAAAGAGCGACCGTGTTCATCAACACCCGATCAAGTCTGGACCAGCTTCGAGATCTTCCTTATTGCCATTACACCAAGAAAATTGATTCCCAGCAAACCTCATCTCCAACAAACCAGCCTCATCAATGAATTCATGAAATTCTTCCATTGCCAAAGCTAACCTCAGTCGACCTCCCTTCCTTTTAGCATCACATCGAATAATATTAAAATCCCCCATGACAAACCAGGGCACCCCATTAGGACTAATATTTCTCAATTCCTCACTATGAACATTTTGCATACATAAAAAAATAACAAATACAGTCATCATTATCTTGCACAAAAGCAGTAAGTGATTGATTTGATGCAACCACTAGCAAAACCTACACATCAAACCACCACAAAATCCATGACTTTCCCTTTTGATCTTCATTTGACATACACCCAGAAAACCAAAAATCATTCTGAGCTTTTACCAAATTATTACCAGACTGAAACGACTCCATTATAACCAAGTTACCATTTTTATATTTTCTACACAATTTCTTTAATCTTTTTGTTTTTATGACCCTAACCCCCTAATATTCTAATAAATTACTAGAAATATCATAAATTCAATATGGGGGGCTTGGTTTTTGCCCTGGTCGAACTCCTGGTAGAAATACCATCCGTTTTTCCTTTCAAAACCTCAGCATCTGAACTATAATCCTTCTCTTTACAAAGATGGCCTACCTCATCTTCCTTCCCATAATCTGAGCGAATTTTGATGTCAAAGGCTTCCTCTTGCTAACCGTCGTCCTCATCACTACCTTCTCTATCCATCCCTTCAAACACACATGAAATGCCTTCCACCAAACCTACAAGTTCATTACCCACCCCTGTTTTCACTATAGCAATAGACAAGACCTCCTTTGTGCCATTATCCTGTGCAAGATACCCAGCCTTATAAACATTAGTCATTGGAAAAATGACTTCTTCCAAACCATGATCCTCTTTAGCAATTACAAAATTTTCATAAATTAGGACACAAGCATTACCAAAACCTTTAATTTGTTCCTCAACAATAGGATACAACACCTGCACCATAAGTCCATTTGAACCACTACCAGAACCATCACCCATAAGAACTTCATTACTCACCTCCAAATTGTCTTCCCCTGACGCATGTAGCTCCTTTAACTCTTGCTCTTTCAGAGTGAGATCTGGTTTAGCACCTGATTTCTCCTTCTTAATCCATTTTTGACCCTGTTTGCCACCATCACTTCTCTTCTTATCTACCTCCAAATTACCTATCTTTTTGCATGTATTAAGGTTGTGACCTTGCACCAAACAATGTGTGCAATATGCCAGTAATGTTTCATACACAACATGCTGAATAAAATTTCCTTTCTGATATGGCATCCCAATCCAAAATGACTCAATTGGTGTCTTGGCAATATTCATTTCAACACACACCCTAGTACCATCTGTGCAAGTAGCACATCCAGTACAATTATCTCTCCTCACAAATTTCCCCAAAGGCATCGTAATATTTCTAAGGAATGACTTAAGATAAAAATTTGGTGGGAGCCCCAGCAACACAATCCAAACAGGTACAAAATACGGCTCAGACTCATCTGAATACTCAGGACTCCAATGAAGTACCCTATATTGCACTCCCTCCACATCACAAGATTCCCTTTAAAAAGCTTTGATAAAATCAACCTCATTAGAGAATCTAAAAAAAAATGACCTAAGATTGGGCATTGTAGAGATCACTGGTTTGAATCCAAGCCCCATCTTCAACGAACAAATGCCCGAATGGAATCCAACGATGGCCATTGAGGAAGAAACTTGAGAACCAAAGAGAACATAAAAGGCATCGTCGAATAATCAATTTCTTCCTTGGAAAAATTGTTGAACGTAACACCATCCAAAACTTTTGGTGGCCTCAAAGGAATCTTCACCTCAGGAAGAGGTTAAGGAGTTTGAGCCACCATATCAGCAAAAGAAAGCTGGTTCAAGAATGCCAAGGCCATCGGCTGGGCCCCGGTGGTAGGCATCATGCCAAGAAATACAAAACCCTAGGAGAAAGCATAAAGACTTTGCCACATCAGCAAGACTCTATTCCGTATGTACGTAACTCCCAACAGCAACTTGTCAAACCATTTGTTGACAGAAAAAATGGCCCAAACCTCTAATCCACAACCAATTTCTATTTGTAGTTTTCTTTCTTATATTCATTTGTTTTTAATATGATTATGGAATCTTCATCTTCTTAAAAAAAAAAAAAGAATTGTTTATAATAAGGTTTTTGTATGGGGTATTCCACTCTCTTAGCTTCTTGTATGTTTAATTTGGTTTGATGCTTGTTTGATAATTAAAAACAAAAGCATAGGATTACTACTTAGAAGCTAAGATACATCAAATTGAGGTGTGTGATGCTGAAAAGTCTATGTTGACTTGGCTTTATTAGAATCCTGGACACGTGCTAGTAAAGTCTTCAGGGAACTCTTGAATACATTAAAGCTACATCTTGCTTTAGAGATTTAATTTTCCTTAAATCAAATATTGAGCCACAAAAAGAAAAATATTTTAGCTACAAATAGATTTCACAAAAAAATACTAATAAATTTATGTGATTTGTATATGTGATACATTAAATTTACTTTACAATAAAAATGGCTTTATAATCTAACATATCACATCTAGGCACATCAACTTGTGAGTTTAATTTTGTGAAATCTCTTTATGCTTGTATCTCTTCTCATTAAAAAAGTTTCTCCATATTCAACCGAAGGTTTTTAGTGCAAAACATCAAACAATTAAAGGTATGCCCTATTGGTAAGAGACTTGTAATTAGGGAGAAGAAAAATATATGTAAACCAAGTAGCTAAATGCACCTGGTCTAAATTTTCAGTAAGATGAAGGGCAGAGATAAGTAAAGTCGATGTAAGTGTCTAGAGGCTTTTTTTTGCTTCTTTTCTCCATATTCCAATTAGTCTTATCATGTAACACCCCGTATTTTAGTGTATTTTTAATGAATGATTAATTTAATTTATTTAGTGATTGGTTCTCTTGTTTTAAATTATGAGAGTTTTTAAATATTATTTTATAATATTTTAAGTTGTGAAAATTAATTTTTATGTGTTTTCTTATTACTATTTACTGTTTTGCATGTAAAGTGATCTTTAATTTAAATTGGTTTGTTTTTGGGTTTTAAAATTATTATTGTTTTAATTAAGCATTTCACTGCGTTTGAATTATTTTTTTTAGCTAGTGGTTTTAAAATCTTCTTCGTTGGATCATTTTTGTGACCCAGGATGTGAGGGTTGGACCTCATTTCTTTTCCTTTCCTCTTTCTTTTTCCCTTTCTTTTCTTTTTCTTCTTTCTTCCGGTTTTATCTCTCCCGCGTAGCCCCTTTCTCTTCTCCTCTCCCCCGTGTTTCGGTTCTCTCCTACCCGTCGCCGCCACCAGCCTCCGTGGTTGTCACCACTCAACCGAATCAACTCCCCACCAACCGGCGACCCAGCCCACTAAATCTCAGCCCGCGCCTTGCCACCATTAGCCTCCACTACTCGTTCAAAAGCGGTCTTTTCGTCGTTCCGCCGCCGTCTGGCCACCATTGGCCACCATCTCTTAACCACCTCATCACCGGCCCTCTAGCAACCCTTTGGACCCAATCCCGGCTCTGATCTGTCGCCGGAGCTGCCCCAACGAACTCAAGCTCCGATTTCACCTTCTCGGCCTTAAACCGCCGTTTTGGCCGCCACCCACGACCAAAGGCCACCACCATTAGCTTCACCACCTCCAATAGGCCCTACCCTACCGTTTCCAAGTCTTCGTTTGACCCCGTGTAAATTTGGGTTCATTGTGTATTTCGGCCACAGTGTTTTTACACTATGGAGTTGCAGTTTTGGTGCTTCCCACTCCTCCGTGATCCTCCAAAAATATTTTTATAGCGCTGTAAGTATTTCCTAAATAATCTTTTGAGACTTAAATATATTTTTGCACTAATTGATTATACTGTGTTCTGGTTGGTTCCGGACTGAGTCCGAGGAGTTCGGGGGTGAATGGATTGAGGACGGAGTATTTTGTTGTGTTGGTTATTGTGATTGGGTTGTTGTTGGATATTGGTTATATTGTGATTTAGAATTGGTTATTGGGCATTATTATTATGGTTCGGTACATTGCATATTGCACGCATGTTCATGTTTGTAAATTGGAAAACTGGGTTTTCGTGTAATTGCATTCATGATCATATGGTTATTTTGAAAACTGGGTTTTCATGTGGATTGGACTTTTGGGTGCGTGTGTATCACGACCCCAAGTCGAGATGGGGCATTATCTCGGTGGAGCTCCTCTGGTCACTCGGGAGCGGAATATACTAAGTGACGTCCCTTGAGTTGTCGCCGGGCAACAACGGGATTGGACGAGTTACGTGCCGACTCCGTGGCCCTTCTGCTGGCGGGGGCTAGAGGATGACCTGACCACGAATGCACTGGGTGCGGAACTGGGCATCGCTCGTAAAGTAGCCAGGACGTGCGGATGGTCCATCGGGGAGACCATGGTGCATATGGATTAATGAAAAAATGGAAAATGACTGTTTTCTGGGAAAATAGCGTGAGTTGAATTTTGTGTGTCATTTTCTGGGAAAATGATGGATATTTGTTTTGGGTCATTTTCTGGGAAAACGGTTGAAATGATTTATTGGAAATGTTTTTGGGCCAAATGTGATTTTTGGCGTGTGTTGCATTTCTTGCATACTGCATCATGGGCATGCATGATTAGATGCATGCATGAGAATCCATCAATCTGTGCAAGAGTATGAAAGATCAGCACAAAGATAATTCTGCACGGAGAAAAGTTCTATTAGTTTCCATGTTTAGTCTTCTCATGTCCAGTTGTATGGATTTAATTGAATATTTTACTTCCCAGTCCAATCTAGAAAAGTGAAGGATAAATATTGTAATATCACGATTAAGGGCTCGTTTGGCCATGTTGGAATAGTAGTGAAATGATTTGAGTTAAAATATTTTATTGAGTTTTGAAAAATGGGAGAGAAAAAATTAAATAAAGAAATTAGAACATTAAAACCTCGGGAATTGTGATGTCGGGATGATGATGACACGGGTCACGCATCCCAATGATAAGTGCCAAGTGTGTGTACAAGCAACGGTGTACAAGAAAAATAAGCAGCGGATAGTATAAATAAGTCAACTAAATACCATAATTTGTTTAATACAAACATCCAAATACAAAGCATTTTAAAACAAAAACCAATGTCCCATAAAAGTAATACAAGGCTTAAATACAAATACGAGTGACCCAGATCACTCCTCCTGCGGAGCCAAATCCTTAGGCTCAGCATCTGCATTAACAACATCAAAATCTGTGATACCATTAAATGGTACCACAGGTAAGTTATAATCCAAAAAACACCAAAATAAAAACATATTAATGCAACCAACCATGCATGCATATGATATAATATGCATAAAATCCAAAAATATCATTTTTCTGAAAATGAATATTTTTCAACACACACCAAAATTCCATTTTTACCCAAAACATTTCCATCAAAATATTTTTCACCATTTTCCCTAAAAATGGCCGAAAACAATAATTCGTCATTTTCTCAGAAAATGACTCACACAAAATCTATTATCCAACACACGCCATTTTTCTAGAAAATAGCCCATTATCCATTTTATCCGTATGCACCATGATCTCCCCTAGGGACCATCCGCACACCCTGGCTTCATAACGAGCGATGCCCAGTTTCGTAGCCAGTGCGTTCGTGGTCAAGTATCCTCTAACCCCCGCCAGCAGAGCGGCCATGGAGTCAGCACGAGAGCTTAACCATCCCGTTGTCACCTGGCGACAACCCAGGGGACGTCACTCAGTATATTCCGCTCCCGAGTGACTAGAAGAACTCCACCGAGATAATGTCCCATTTCGACTTGGGGTCATGATACACATGCACCCAAAATCCTTTCCACATGAAAAGTCAGTTTTCAAATATGCTCATGAACATGAATGCAATTACCCGAAAACTCAGTTTTCATTTACAAACATGAACATGCGTGCACATGCAATGTACCAGACACAACCTCAATATCCAACAACCAACCAATCCCAATCTAAACCAATCACACAAACAACTCCATCCTCTAATCCATCCGACCCCTACTCCTCAGACTCAATCCGGCACAACCAACCAGAACACAGTAAAATGAGTTTGTGCAAAAATATATTTAAATCTCAAAATTTGTTTAAAAAATACTTACAGCGTTATATTATAATTTTTGAAGAATCATGAAAGTGCTAGAAGCTACAAAACAGCAACTGCGTAGTGCAAAATGCACTGTGGCCGTGGGTGAAAAATAGTGAATTTTGAACGGGGTCAAACCAAGACTTGAGATTGCTAGGATAGGGCGTAGGGAGGTCGGTGAAGCTGGTGGTGACGGCCTTTGGCTGTGGGTGGTGGCGTAGGTAGCAGTTTAAGGTCCAAAAAACTCAAATAATGGGGCTTCACCGGTGACGGATCGGAGCTGGGGTTGAGTCCATTAGGTAGCTGGAAGGTCGAGGAAGATGTGGTGAACAAATGGTGGCCAGTGGTGGCGCGACGGCGGCGCTAGAACGAATGGAACACCACGACTTCAAGCCGTGCGTGCGGGTCTATCATGCGGGAAAGGGAAGAGACTGGGGTGGGCGGTGGCTGCCACGGACAACACGCGACAGTACAGAGGGAGGGAGAAGAATTCGAACTGTAGAGAGTGAGGGTCTATCGCGTGGGAAGGAGAAGGAGAAAATGGAGGAAAAAGAAAAGAAAGAAAAGAAAAAGAGAAAGAAGAAAAGAGGAGAAGAAAAATGAAGGGAAAGAAATGAGTTCCAGTCCTCACAACTTGGGTCACAAAAAAAAGGAAAATGATTTTAAAACAATAAATTAAATAAAATAATTTAAACGCAGTGAAAAACTTAAATAAAATAATAATAATTTTAAAACCCATAAACAAACTAATTTAAATTAAAGATCAATTTAAATGTAAAAGAGTAATTAATATTAAGAAAGCACATTAAAAATAATTTTCACAACTTAAAATATTATAAAATAATATATCAAAACTCCCATAATTTTAAAACAAGAAAACTAATATTTAAATTAATTAAAATAATTCTTTAATTAAAATACACTAAAATACGGGGTGTTACATCCTCCCCCCCTTAAATAAAATTTCGTCATTGAAATTAGTAAGTTCATACATTAAAGTTAAGATAGAGATAAGATTCGACTAAGAACAGGCTTAAGAAACATACCGCCAAGGTCAACGAAAAAAATACGGATATTACTCCCTCATGTCGGCTTCTCTCTCCTAAGAGAAATCTTGAGCCAACAGATCACCCTATGACACCTTCACCAAAGGTATCGTCTTAGACCTTAACCTTTGCTCTTTCCAATCTACAATCTATGTCGGACCAACTTTATAGGTAAGGTTAGGCTGAAGTTAAATGCGTTCCAGGTCGATAAAACACGATTCTTGTTGTCCAAAACTCTTCTTCAACGATGACACATGGAACATATCGTGAACATCTCCAAAATAATCCGGCAATGCAACTCTATAAGCAACAAAACCAACCTTCTCCACAATCTGAAAAGGGTCAACATGCCTCGGGCTAAGCTTTCCCTTCTTACCAAAGCGCTTAACGCCTTTCATAGGGGAGAGTTTGAGGTACACCCAATCACCTTCCTCAAAGGATAAGTCTCTTCTCCTCATATCTGCATAACTCTTCTGACGACTTTGCGCTTCCGCCATTTTATTCCTTATAACCCGAACTTGATCTTTCATTTCTTGAATTAACTCAGGCCCAATTAATTTACTCTCACCCACTTCATCCGAACACAAAGGTGATCTGCACTTCCTTCCATACAAATATTCATATGGGGTCATCTGAATGGAGGCATGAAAACTATTGTTGTAAGCAAACTCTATTAACGGCAACTAGTTTTCCCAACTACCCTGAAATTCCATGACACATGCCCACAACATATCCTCTAGAGTCTGAATAGTACGCTTTGACTAACCGTCAGTTTGAGGGTGGTAAGCAGTACTGAACTTTAACTTAGTGCTTAAAGCTCCCTGCAAACTCTTCCAAAAATGAGACATGAACCACGGGTCTCAATCTGATACAATACTCTTGGGTACTCCGTGCAAACTCACTATCTCCTAACATACAACCGAGTCAACATTTCCAAAGAGTCGGTATTATTGACAGGCAAGAAATGGGCACTCTTGGTCAACCAATCAACAATCACCTAAACTGAGTTCTTTCTGCTAGGAGTCCTCGGAAAACCTACTACAAAATCCATAGAAATGTCATCCCATTTCCACTCAAGAATAGGGAGAGGTTGAAGTTTACCAGTGGGTTTCTGATGTTCAGCCTTGACTTGACAGCACGTGTCATATTTCTCAATAAACATGGCTATATCCATCTTCATGCCTTTCCATAAAAAATTTCTCTTTAAATCTCGATATATCTTAGTGCTTCTAGGATGAACTAAATAAAGAGCCGCATGAGCTTCTGCCATAATTCGCTCTTTAAATTCTGAATCTCGAGGAATCACTCTTTGATCCTGAAACCGAAGAACACCACCTTTATCCAAACTGTAGTGCATTGGTCCATTAGACTTCTTGACTCGCTTCCTAATATCTAACAACTTTGGATCCCTTCTTTGGAGAGTCTTCAATTCTTCAAAATCAACTATTCGAACATCCAAAACTAAAGAGAGAAATTCTTCATGCTGCAAACTCTCAATTAGAAGTCTCCTCATCCAACAAAGGAGAGAGTCCAATCCTGATGACTCTGCCTCCTCTACCAATTGAGACTTCCTACTCAGAGCATCAGCGACTAGATTCGCCTTCCATGGATGATACTTGATCTCACATTAGTAGTCGCTAATCAACTCTAACCATCACCTCTGTCTCATATTGAGATTCTTCTGAGAAAACAGGTGCTTCAAGCTCTTATGGTCAGTGTAGACTTCACAGACTTTTTCATACAAATAATGTCACCAAATCTTAAGAGCAAACACTATAGTTGCCAATTCCAAATCATGAGTGAGATAATTCTTCTCATGAACTTTCAACTGACGAGATGCATAAGCAACAACTCATCTATAACGACCCGACCCAATATTTTCATGGATAAATTACGGATAATCTATTAGGCTCGATAAGTGAGTTGAATCCTATAAAAGATTTTATTTGAACCGAGACTTAAGCCTCTATTATTATTATTAATATTATTAATATTATTATTATTATTATTATTATCATCTAAACTTCAAACTCGTTAGACTCCAAACACTACTGGTATTCAAGATAAAACCCCTAACCACAACCATGCATGTCTGTAATGTGTTTATCCACTCACACGCACATGTACGTATGCCACTCGACTCCAAACACTAATAAACTTCTGATTTCCTCTCCATAATAAAACTCCTAGCCACTACCGGATTCCCTTCCTCAACTCACAGCCCCGCACGAAAACTAGCTAGTCCCACGGCCTTCCTCTCAATCTTACACGTCTCTTTCGATTTAAATTTTTACGTTCTGCATCACCTTTATAAACATACTTCCTGCAAAATATCAAGCCTTAGCACCGTAACCCAGTTCACATTTGGCTTCTCTACCCCGCACGTCTCCACTCTCATACACATGCACACGCACGTGGGCCTTTCCCCTCAGTTTCTATACCGATTCGTGTTTGTATCCTCGTAGGATTAGGTATCCTAAGTTCAGCCAACTTGCTCCTCCCCCTTGCCTATAAAAGCAGCTTGAGTCTTCCTGTAACACACACACAAAACTCATCACAGAACCACCGAAGCAACCGCAGCAAAGAGAACCCACCTCTCTCGTTCATCTCAGCTTTCTCCCTCTCTCAAGCTTTCAGTCTCTCTTCCCAGCACCACCTCTGTTTTACACTCTCAAAACAGAGTTTTTAGACCCCACCGTGCACCACCGCCCTGTTCTCGAACTCAGCCCGTTCTCCCCTGTTTTAGCTCCCCGAAACAGAGCAAGTTATTGCTCAAGCCGTCCAGCGAGCTTCCCTCCGCCGGCCTCTCACTGGGTGTTGCACCTCACTCCCGCCTCCGAGCTTCACAGTCGAGACCTCACAGAAACCACCACCAAGGACCTTCCGGCACCCCCTGTCTGTCGTTGCCCTCCTCCTCTCTCTCGGTCGTTCCCAGCTTCACAGAACTCTCCCTCCCCTCTCGGCTTCGCATCACCGCAGTGAAGCCTTCAGCTGCACCAACTTCACTTCCAGCCACCTTGAGCCACCGTCCAGCGCACCCCCCATCGCGTACTCTTCTCGGTCTTCTCGGTGAGCCCCTATTCTGTCTCGCACAGCAGTGTTGCATGGTTAATCCGTGTGTTTTAAATCACAGAGCATTGCACGATCCACTTCTCCCATAGGCTAGACTTTTATTCTTTTATTTCCTTTATCCTTAACTTTCCCAAAATGCCCCTGACCTTGTCTCTCACGTTAGTCGTCTCCCGCATGCATGCAACCTGTAGAATAAGTTTTAGGTTGGTTAGTTAAATTACAATAATGCCCCTGTTGTTTAAAGATTTACAGTTTGAGAATAATTTAGCTTTGGGAGATTTTAGGTTTAGAAAATAGAGGATATTTTTAGTAGTTTAGGTTTTAAATAAAATTACATGTTTAATTAGAAATTTATGCAAATTCATATTTATTTTTATAGGCGTCGAAAATAGTGGATTACGCGTCGAAAATAGTGGATTAGCGCTGCAAGGTAAGTAGCATGATCATACCCTTACACGTATATGTAGTAAACGACATGTCTTTTATAAAAATATTATGCATGAATAACCTCTATTGGAAGCCCCTTTTTACGTACCCAAGACATGATAAAAATATGAAAATCCATGATTTTATGTAAATAATTATGCATCAAGCTATTCATGAAAATTCATGATTTTATGAAAGAAGTTATGCATCAAAAGATTTATGAAAAGTCATGATTTTATGTGAGAGTTATGCATTAAAATAATTTATGAAAAGCCATGTATGATTTTATATGAAAATTTATGCATTAAAGTATTTATTTTAGGTGAGAAGTCATGCATCACAACATGCCATGAAAGAATGCGATTTCATTTTAAATCTATGATATGATATGACAAGATATGACAAGTATGTATGTGATTTCTTTTGAAATCTATGATATGACAAGTATGCAAGTATGATTATGATGAAATATAAATGATAAAATACGTAACAGCCTATGTTATGATATGAAGATGGTACTTATGTTATGGGAATATTGCATTGCCAGGTCGTATATGCTGGTAGTGCACCCAGTATGTCTTCCTTATGTATGGATTCCACAACCCGCGGTCACGGGCGGAATCGGAATCTATTTAGATTCGCTAACCCTAACTCACGGGGGTCAACAGTGGGTAACGGCCTATGACAAGTGAAATATAAGCTCATGTTCATGTTCATATTATTTACGTATGTATTTATAAGTAAGCACGTTTTTCAAGAAACCTTATGTTTATTATGTTTACTGTATGATATGTGCTTATTGAGTATTCGATTCATTTTAGTTTGTTTTCATGTTTTTAAACCACCCCAGGTGATGAAATTTATGAAGATGAGACTGCAGGACAGAACTTGACCCTGGGAGGCGAGATAGAGGCCTAGACAGATTATGATATGATTAGCTTTTATGGTTTAAGATTTAAGTAAATTATTTTGATAAGCACACAAGACTTCCATATTTTTGTTAAATAAGTGCTTCCGCAGACTCTATGTTGGATTTTAAGTATTAATTAAATTATATTTTATTTATGGAATCTTTTGCATCTGGCTCGTTACTTAAAAGAAAAAGTTTTAGTCAAGTTCAGTAGTAGCACACTGGCTCCCCGAAAAATTCTAAAATGTCTTTATTGGGGAGCAGGGTGTTACATCATCCCTCCTGCATAAGAACACATCCTAACCCAAACTTGGATGCATCACTAAACACCACAAACAATTTGTATGGCTCCGGAAGTGCCAAAACAGGCGCCGTTGTCAGTCTCTTCTTCAATTCTTGAAAACTTCTCTTGCATTTATCTGACCAAACAAATTCAGTATTCTTCCTAGTCAAAGTAGTGAGAAGTCTGGATAATCGAGAAAATCCCTCCACAAATCTCCGATAATACCCAGCAAGTCCCAAGAAACTCCGAATCTCACTCACCGTTGAAGGACGAGGCCATGACAAAATAGCTTCCACCTTGCCATGATCTACAACCACTCCATCTCGGCAAATCACGTGTCCGAGAAACTTAACTTCTTCCAACCAAAATTCACATTTACTTAGCTTTGCATACAACTAATGTTTCCCTAATTTCCCAAGCACCAGACGAAGGTGATAAGCATGCTCTTCCAAATCTCAAGAATAAATCAATATATCATCAATGAACACCACCACAAAAGAATTCAGATAAGGTCAAAATGCTCTGTTCATCAAATCCATAAAAGCTGTAGGAGCATTAGCCAACCCAAAAGGCATCACTTTAAACTCATAATGCCCATACCGCGACCTAAAAGCAGTCTTGGGTATATCTTTATCTCTTATCCTCAACTGATAGTATCCCGATCTCAAGTCAATCTTTGAGAAAATAGCTGTCCTTGAAGCTGATCAAATAAATCATCTATCCGCGGAAGAGGGTACTTATTTTTTATAGTCACCTTATTAAGTTCCCAGTAGTCAATACACATTCTGAGAGTACCATTCTTCTTCTTAACAAACAAAACAGGGGCTCCCTAAGGCGAAGTACTAGGCTGAATAAATCCCTTATCAACCAATTCTTGCAATTGAATTTTCAACTCTTTCAACTCAGCCGGCGCCATACGGTAGGGAGCCTTGTGCACAGGAGCCGTTCTAGGTTCCAAATCAATCACAAATTCCAACTCATGAATTGGAGGTAATCCGGACAAATCATCTACGAACACATCTGGAAATTCTTCTACAACTAGGATATCCACTAAAGACTTCTAATTTAATTAATCCCTCAAATACTTGTTGAACCTACTACCTTAAATCCCATAACCTTATTTCCTAATAACTATAGGGCCACAAGCCTTAGATGAACTTCTCGTAAATCTATCCTTGAAGTTCCTCGAACTTACAACCTCTTACTCCATAACTCATTACATAAATTCTACGGAACCTAAGACCTCAATTATCCTAAGCTATTTAAAACTATTCCCCTCCTCAGTTGCGACTTGAGTTCCTACTCCATAGAGTTCACCTAGATTAAGGAGTTCCCTTCGAGCCTCGATATAAAAAACAAACCAATCGCTAAGAGTTCAGACCTACTACACTAAATGTTCATGACTAACAATGGCATTCACGGTCGTACCATCTTCCTACCATAGCGTAACCCTTAACCCACTTTCAACTCAAACATGTTAAAATATAATCATAGTAAAATAAATTAAAATACAACAAAATAACATGAAATAAAATGGAATAAAACCAACAAAATATAATAACATACAATAAATTAAAACACCTTAAATAACATACTTCAAACAAAATACTTTCAAATCACAACTTTAAAACTTTTTGGTACTGCACCTAAAGGACATGTGGTTTTACCCAGAGCGGAACTGCTCTGATACCACCTGTGACGACCCGACTCCCACGTATGGAAAACTTCGAGAATCGTAACGTCGGGATGATGACAACACGGGTCACGCATCCCAACGATAAGTGCCAAGTCTATGTACAAGCAATGGTGTATAATAAAAATAAGCAGCGGATAATATAAATAAGTCAACTAAGTACCAAAATTTGTTTAATATAGACATCCAAATACAAAGCCTTTTAAAACAAAAACCAATGTCCCATAAAAGTAATACAAGGCATAAATACAAATGCGAGTGATCCTAGATCACTCCTCCGGCAGAGCCAAATCCTCAAGCTCAGCATTAGCATCAACAATATCAAAATCTGCGATACCATTAAGTGGTACCGTAGGTAAGTTATAATCCAAACAACTCTAAGATAAAAACACATTAATGCAACCAACCATGCATGCATATGATGTAATATGCATGAAACTCAACAATATCATTTTCCCTAAAAATGAATATTTTTCAACACATGCCAAAATCCGATTTTGGCCCGAAACATTTCCATAAAAATATTTTCCACCATTTTTCCTGAAAATGGCCCAAAACAATAATCCATAATTTTTCCAGAAAATGACTCACACAAAATCTATTATCCAACACACGCTATTTTTCTAAAAAATAGCCCATTATCCATTTTATCCATATGCACCATGATCTCCCCTAGGGACCATCCGCACACCCTGGCTTCATAACGAGTGATGCCCAGTTCCGCACCCAGTGCATTCGTGGCCAAGCATCCTCTAGCCCCCGCCAGTAGAAGGGCCACGGAGTTGGCATGAGAGCTTAACCATCCCGTCCGATCTCGTTGTCGCCCGACGACAACCCAGGAGACATCACTCAGTATATTCCGCTCCTAAGTGACCAGAGGAGCTCCACCGAGATAATGCCCCAGCTCAGCTTGGGGTTGTGATACACACGCACCCAAAATCCTTTGCACATGAAAACCCAGTTTTCCAATATCCACATGAATATGAATGCAATTACCCGAAAATCCAGTTTTCATTTACAAACATGAACATGTGTACACATGCAATGTACTAGATACAACCTCAATATCAAACAACCAACCAATCCCAATTTAAACAAATCACACAAATAACTCCATCCGTCAATCCATCCGACCCCCTCCTCCTCGGACTCAGTCCGGCACAACCAACCAGAACACAGTAAAATGAGTTAGTGCAAAAATATATTTAAATTTCAAAATTTGTTTAGAAAAATACTTACAGCGCTATATTATAATTTTTGAAGGATCATGAAAGTGCTAGAAGCGGCAAAACAGCAACTGCGTAGTGCAAAATACACTGTGGCCATGGGTCAAAAATAGTAGATTTTGAACGGGGTCAAACAAAGACTTGAGATTGCTAGGTGTAACACCCTGCTCCTTCCTTTCTTCTGACGTAAGCAATTACGTCGGATGCGTCAACCTGCCCACTCCCCTCTCTAGTGCCTAATAGCCCCGTTACGCGTGCCAAACCCCGATGACGTGTTTTTAAAAGATACTACGTAATTTATAAAGCTAGTTTTGTGTTTTAAAGTAATGTGTATTTTACATGGAAGATTCCTATCACTATTTAAATAAAGAATATTTTAAATAACTCAATTATAATATCTTTGAAGAGCTCCAAAAATATTATAATTTTAGGGAATCATTTTATATAAATGATTCCAGTTATTTAAAATATTATGTGATTTAAATAATAATGGAATCTTCATTTATTTAATAGTTTTACTCTTTTAAATATTTTAAGTGAGACTTCATCATTTTATAAATGATGAAGGAATATTATTTTAAATAATATTCTATTTCAATTCCTCTTAGTGCTTTCAAATAAGTTAACTTTTACGCATTTTTAAATCAGTATTTAAAAGTCATCGTAGATCATTTTATTGATTTACAGACGACGGGTTTTAGGATAAAACCCAGCCCCTCTCTCTTTCTCCCTCACTTTTCCCTCCCCTTTCTCTCTCCTCCCGTTCGGCCCTCCCCCGTACGTAGCCCCCCTCTCTCTCTCCACCGAACGCCTCCAACCCCAGCCCAGCGCCGCCATGCGCCGCCATGCCTCACCGCCCACACCATCGGCATCGCCTCCCTCCGGCGAGTCTCCCAGCACTGGCCCTGCTCCCTCACGCTCAGCCCTCCTCCTCCCACGGCAGTGCAAGCCTGAATGGGCTTTGGAGCTGATCCGCCGCCTTGCGCTGTCCTCCGGCGCCATCACCACTAGGGTAGCTTCCCTAGCCACCGACTGGCCTCCCCCTTTGATCTCGGCCTCCCTCTCCCCGCCGGTAGCCTCCATGCATGAGCTTAGGCTTCTCCACGCACGGGTTCACTGTGCGAGCCCCTAGCGCCGCCGTGCGCGGCCAACTCGGCCACCACCACAATACTCCTGAGGTCTCCCCCTTCCTCCTCCAACAAACCCACGGCCAATAGGCCTCTCCTCCACCTCCCGGTGTCACCCGTGGTGATGCACCGGTTTTTCCCCGATCCGCCGCCGTTCGCCGCCACCCACGGTGAACGACCACCCTAGCCGGCATCCTTAGGCCACCACGAGTCCAACGGTACCACCCATGGCCCCGATCTACCACCCACGGCCTATCCTCCCTCGCAGTGCACGGCCAGTCACTGTAGACTGCCGTGCCGACTGCCACCGAGCCTCCACGGCTCCACTAGCAACCTCCCCTAACCTAGCCCAAGCTTAAACCACCATTTTATATGGTGGGAAATCACTGCACGTGATGGACAGTCACTGCGCGTGACTGACAGCCACTGTACACGGCAAGATCCACCGTGATACGCTCATTGTCATCATCATCAAGGCCACCTTAGGCCCTTCCAAGACCACACCTAGCTATCCAAACACTTAAACAGTCACTGTACGCGATGTAGCCACCCCGTACGCTCCTTCGGTGTATTCGCTATGACGGTCAACGAGTGACGCACGGGTTATCCCGTCGATGGTATAATTCTCTATCCCTCGCTATTTATATTAGATGCTAGCTAGTTGACTAGGTTGTGGACTGTGCTGCTAGTATTATAGGACTGCTGTGTAGTATGGTGGTGATGTGATGGGTTGTGATGTGAAGTGTTGGGTGTATTGGGATGTGTGCTGTGAAGTATTGTGGACTGTGCTGTTGGTATTGTGGACTGTGTTGTGTAGTGTTGGGAACTGTGTTGTGAAGTGTGGTTGTAGTGCATGTGCGGTAGTAGTGACGTGGTGTAGTGCGGTGAGTGGAGTACACGTAGGGTGTACTCCATGTGGTGGAGCGATGCACCATATGGCATATGTGTCGTATTGGTGACGTAGTGGAGTGTCGTAAATGGAGTATATGTGGGATGTACTCCATGTGGTGGAGCGACGCACCGTATGGCGTGTATGCCATAACGGTGATGTGGCAGAGTGTTGTAAATGGAGTACACGTGGAGTGTACTTCATATTGGGAAACGATGCACAGTACGGCATGTGTGTCGTATTGGTGACGGGGAGTAGTGTTGTAAATGGAGTACGCGAGGAGTGTACTCCATGTGGTGAGACGTTGCACCACATGGCGTATGTGCCATAGCAATGACGTGGCATGGTTTTGTGAGTAGAGTATACGCAAAGTATGCCCTATGTGGTAAGTGCTGCACCGTATGGCGTGTATGCCATAACGGTGACGTGGCATAGTTCTGTGAATGGAGTACATGAGGAGTGTACTCCATGTTGTGAGATGATGCACCGTGTGGCGTATAGGCCATAGCGGTGATGTGGCATAATGTTGTGAAGGGAGTATATTTATGGAGTGTACTCCCTGAGGTGCAGCGATACACCGTATGGCATGTCGCAAGAATGAGGATGGTTGCGTAGTTGATAGGGGAAGAACTTGGCGTATGGTGTCGGAAACTGTGGAACAGTGTCCCAAAATGGCTGTGAAGTATGGCTGTAGTCCAAGGCGACGGATGTTGCCATGTGATTGGTTTATGACCGGGAATAAGTGCGAAGTAGCTAAGAAGTATCAGAGCAGTGCAGCGGAAGCATGATTGGGCAACATCATGAAGTGACGTGGTCCATCATGGAGTTGCGCTGTGATGACCTAAGACGTATGTGAGGTGATGTGACAAGGTCACGGTGTAGCTTGGGATCAGTCTCGAGCTATATGGCATGACGAGAAGTGTGGTTATGAACAAAGTCCCATCGTGTCAACAGTTGGGATAAATTGTCATGAGGGCCGGGTAGCACGAAGAGTCGTGCTAGCCGGGTATGAGAAGGTTGGTAACAAAGTATGGCGTTCGCCATACGAGTCTGTGATCAATGTATTACATGATGGTCTTAAGAGATAAAAGGGTAAGGTACGTGTGTTGTCTGGTTAGACACATGTGCCGGATGGATTTACCGTAAATAATGGGTAATCCGTCCTATGTATGATGACACGGTACTTAAGCCTCAGGGTTGGCTTAGAGCCGTGTGATGTGTACGGATGGTCATGAGAAGTAGAGTGAACTAAGATACGTGAGGGTAATGATGAAGGTACTGTCTAAGAATGGGATGCATGACTTAGTTGGTCCAAGTCGTGCGTCGGAATGTGGATAGTAAGAAGAACAGGACAAAGGTCCTAGTGTCTTAATCCTGAGATGAACACGAGTTCATCCTAGTGAGTAAGCACTCAGAGTAGAACGTCAAGGTTGAAGGAAATAGGGACCGTAATGGATCCCTAAGGGTTTTTATCATAGTAAGAAACGTGAAAGAGCACGGTATAGAAGGAGAGTGTTCTCTAAGTAAAGCATAGCTCTATTTCTAGTCAGTTGATTATGCACTAGATAGAGAATAACGTTAAGGTTATGTATGCATGTAGGTTGCCATCTGACACGCATGAATGGACTGTATGTTATGAAAGTAGCATGGAGTCCAGGTAAGTGTTACGTTCATACTCTTCTAGAGTTTTCTAAAGATATGAAAAAGAAAAAGAAACGTTTTTCCTTACGAAAGCTAAGAAAAGAAATGGTCTCCCTTCTCAAGGGCAGACGTGTTTACGAAAAGAAGAACGAAAAGTAACGCATTTAAAGTATAAGTATGTACGGCCTCCTTTGGCAGCCCCTTTTCATGCACCCAAAAGTATTAAGTGTATGCATGTGAATGGATGACTATACGTAGTATCTATTGTATGTATTTTCAAAGAAAAAACGATGAATGAAAAGATATTTTCGGGCTCTCGCCCCAAACGAACGTTTTCTCACGAAAAGAATGTTTTCTCACGAAAATACGTTTTTCCATGAAAGCACGAAAAGAAATGAAAAGAAAGGAAAGGCATGCTCATGCACATGAAATGAATGAAAGCTGCGGCTCTCTAGAGCCATCAAGAATGAATGAACGTAAGAAAGAACGAAAGAATGCATGAGCACGCATAAATGTATGAAAATACGTAACGACCACATGAAATGAATGAACGGGGTACCCAAATGAATGAATGGGCAGATTGCAATGCCGGGCGATAGTATATGGTAGTGCACCCAGTGCTGCATCCTTGACGGAAAGGGATTCCAACCCGTGGCCACGGGCGAATCCATCGGCCCAAAAGGCCGCTAACCCCAGCACACGGGGTGTAACAGTGTGCACTGGCCTATGAAAGTGATAAGAAAAGAATGTATGAATGCATGGCACTCTTCAAGAATTGAAGGCAGTAACGGGGGAAAGTTTTACTAAAAGAAAAACACGTTTTTAATTATGAAAACCCCCGTCTATTGACGTTTACGAAAAGAAAAAGTAACGTATGAATGCACGGCATTCTTTAAGAAATGGAGGCACTGACGGGAGAAACGTTTTAAGAAAAGGAAACCGGTTTTTAAAGAAGAAAAACCCCATCGGTGATGTTTTCAAACGAAAGCATGTATGCATGTACGTATAGTATGTATGGAATGATGAATGCATGATTGAAAACCTATGTTTTTATATTTTAACAGTATGAAGTAATGCTTACTGAGTATTCGACTCATTTTAATTTTTATGTGTGCCCCTCCCCCCACAGGAACTGAATGAGCAGTAAGCTCAAGAGGGACACGGCCAAAAGGAGAAGGGCACGAAAGTCTAGGCATGATGGTTTTAAATGTAAGAAAGGCTTTTATTTTAAAGATTTATATTTTCCACTGTTTTAAACCCCAAGCCTCTTTTATTGTAAAAGCAAAAATTTATTAATTAACGTAGAGTCTTGCACCCTGGGAAGGACTGTAAAAGATGTTTTAAATCGAACGGTAATTCCCGTCGTATTTTCTAAAATATTTTGTAAAAATACCCACCATGAGGATGGGCGTTACACTAGGATAGGGCCTAGGGAGGTCGGTGAAGCTAGTGGTGGTGGCCTATGGCCGTGCGTAATTAAAAGTTAGTTTTTTAGTAGCTTTTTCTACTTTTTGTAATGTATATATATGACCTTTGTATGATCAAAAGTAATCAATGAGAATTAGTTTCTTCACATTTTCACTTTCTGTTCTTAACAGTTTCTAACAAGATCCAAAAATGATAGAGGAGTGAGAATTGCGTAATTTAGCGTACTAGCTAGGCTGACAACCACAGGTGGTATAGAGAGTAAACTCCACAAATAAAAATGAAAGAATATATTACAATCTCCCAAGTATAAATGAAAGAATATAAGCTCTCTAAAAAATTAATGGGGTGCCATATTTTTTTATTTGATAGGTATTAATATTTAATCTCCCGAGAATGCCATTGATAGGTATTAATATTTAATGTGGAAGACTTGAACTTTTATTGACTTGGTTTATTTTTGTAATATTGAGGCTTGAAAGGAACGGTATGGTTTGGGTGATCTTTTTGGAGAGTAGGATAATTGAGGTTTTAGATTTTGTAGAGATATGGCATGAGGCTTTAAAGTAGGAGGTTGTAAGTTCAACAGACTTCAAGGATAGATTTACAAGAATTTCACCAAAGGTTTAAGGTTTTGCAGACTAGCGAAATGATTTGTTATCATCTAATGTTTTAGATTTTGAAAGTTTCGGGAGTCGATTGTTTTGTTATTGGGTATAAGTTCTTCGATTTTATAGATTTCAGAAAGTGATTCTATTATAGTTTAAGGTTTTAGAATTGCAAATTTGAAGGATCGATTTGTAATAAGATTTGAGTTTTTAATTCTGCAGACTTGGAGTGCTAGCTTGATTATTTTGGAGATTGATTAGGCTATAACCATTAAAATAGGATTGATCAAAGTTGAGTTATTGCTATTGGAATTTTCAAGGAGAATATTTCCTTGAGGATTGAAGGTATTGATCTAGTTTGGATAATAATTGTTATTAGTTCAAGGTTATAGTGGCAAGTTTTTGGATTGATCTATATTAAGTTTAAGGGTAATAGATTGTGTGGATCTAGGAAATGATTCTTGTTGATTTCAAGGATATAGGTCCAGATAATGGAAATGTAGGAATGGATCACTTGTATGTTATTGATGGTTAATTTTGGAAGTGGCCATTAGGTTACCAAAGGTAGAATACAATGAAGGTCGGAAGTTATAGCATAAGAGTTGATTGAAGTTAGCAGTTTATTGTATGAAGATAATCATTGAAATTTCCTAGGTGTTGTATTAAGGTTCTTGTGGAATGGAGATTCGGATAACATGGCCACCTTAGGAGTACTGGGTGTGATGTGTCATTGGGAGACTAATGCGAGTATGATGGAATTGCCTATAGGAGTAAACTTGGGAGAGAATTACTCATGCTTGTTGGGAGTTGTTGATGGTATGGTCTTCTCGAGCGTGTTCGGAGTTGTATCTTATAACTACCTTAGTATTGATGTTTGACCTTGTAAATTTCGAGGACGAAATTTTATTTAAGGGGGGGAGGATGTGATATCCCGTATTTTAGTGTATTTTCACTGAAAGATTATTTTAATTAATTTAAATATTAGTTATCTTGTTTTAAAATTTTGAGAGTTTTAATATATTATTTTATTATGTTTTTAAGTTGTGAAAATTATTTTTATGATATACTTTCTTAATATTAATTATTGTTTTACATTTAAATTGATCTTTAATTTAAATCAGTTTGTTTATAGGTTATAAGATTATTATTGTTGATGAATTTTATTATTATTTTATTTAAGCTTTTCACTACTTTTGAATTATTCTATTAAACTTATTGTTTTAAAATCATTTTCTTTGGATCAATTTCGTGACCCAACTTATGAGGATTAGACCTCATTTATTTTTCCTTCATTTTTCTTTCTCCTATTTTCTTTTTCCCTTTTCTTTTACTTCTCCCTCCCCTGCTTTCTTCCCGCTCGAGCCCCGTCTCTTTCTCTCCTTTGGCCAATTCTTCCTCCCCCAGTCGGCACCGCCGCGCATTGCCGTGTTTGACACCACCCAGCCCACAACCTTCCCCTCTAGCCGGCGACCTCACCCATCTAATTTCATCTCCTCTCTCATCGGCATTTGTCTCCACGCGCCACTCTATGCCACGGCCTTCTTTGCATTCTAGCACCGCCGCCACTCCACCTCCAGCCACCATTTCTTCGCCACATTATCCTTGACCTCCTAGCAACCTAAAGCACCCATCCCCACCCCCGATCTGTCACTGGTGAAGCTCCACCATCTACATTTTTGATTTGATCATTTTGGCCTCCAAACGCCTCCAACGCCACCACTCACGGCCAACTACCACTACCATTAGTTTCACCAACATCTCTAAGCTCTATCCTAACAATCTCAAGTCTTCGTTTGAACCTATTCAAAAGTGAGTTTTTGAGACCTACGGCTTAGTGCATTTTGCACTATTTGGTTACTGTGTTGCCGCTTCTAGCACCTCCGCGATCCTTCAGAAATTATTTTAAAGCGCTATAAGTATTTTTCCAAATAACTTTTGAGATTTAAATGTATTTTTTCACTCACACTCATTTACTGTAAATTGGTTGGTTGTGCTGGACTGAGTCCGAAGAGTAAGGGCATCGGTTGGAATGGAGGATGGCGTTGTATGTGTGATTGGTTATATTGAGATTAGTTGGTTGTTCGATATTGATGTTGTGTCATGTACATTGCATATTTGCATGCATGTTCATGTTTGAAAATGAATACTGGGTTTTCGCATAATTGCATACATGTTCATATGTATATTTGAAAACTGAGTTTCCATGTGAGAAAAAGGAAAAGAGACTGTAGGAATGGTAGTATAGTCCCGCCTGTGATTCCAGCCTACGATGCACGCGATAGGGATGGTGGTAAGTAGGGATGTGGTATAGTTCCGCCTGTAATTCTCGCCTACGGTGCATGCGGTAGGGATAGTGGTAAGCAGAGATGGTGGTATAGTCCCACCTATGATGCACGCGGTAGGGATGGTGGTAGAGCCCCGCTTGTGATTCCCGCCTACAGTGTCCGATAAATGTTCTTATGTGAATCATTTTCTGGAAAAATGATAGATTATTATTTTGGGTTATTTTCTGGGAAAATGGTGGAAAATGTTTTATTGGAAATGTTTTGGGTCAAAAATGGAATTTTGGCGTGTGTTTGGAAAATATTCTTTTTGGGAAAAATGACGTTTTGAGGCTAAGGCATATTTCATCATATGTATGCATGCTGGTTGCATTAATAATAAATCTATCTTCAAATCCCCAGATCTACTAGCTCACCACGTACGCTTTTAACGCCAAGTAATTCATGCATTGAATCATACATGGCTATTCTTCCATAACATTGAAGTCCAATTCATGTCCAACGAAATTCCTTGCATCATATGATGAGTTAGGTACATCCATAGTATCGTTTATTCCAGATGCAAGCTAGGCTATGATCACTTATAAATAAATTACGTACCAATAATCGAAAATCCCAATCAATCGTTTCAGGATCCAGCTCCCCACATATGGAAAAGAAACTCTTCTCATGCATTGGAGTAAGTTATGCCATCCCTTTCGATTCCGGGAGCAAGTCTTTAATAGGGTATAGTGAACCCGTAGATGCACAAGGTGACTACACAAAAATAGTGTGCACCCCGCTGCATGTGCACCCTCCCCATGGTGACAACTTTCCATGGAAGCGTTGGCTGAGATTGTATCAAGAGACAATTATTCAACAATTGAAGTACTAACTTTGAACCCTTTGTCCATTACCGACATGTGAGACAAACATCCTAACTGGATTCTCACCAAATTGACCAACAAATTCCATCAGTGGTATCATAGTCTTGTCGTGACAGGGGGATTGTTTTCTCGTATAGAAAAGACCATTAATAGGCAAGTGCTTGGTTTGACAACCAAACTTGCATATTACAATCACTTGAGGAGAATTTCAAGCCCATCACAAAAGCTTTTTACAATCACTGTGGGAGGGCTCAAGTAGACTGGTAATTTGCAAAACCTGGTTATCAAATACTATTTTGAGGAAAGTTACTAGAAAATCTTCACACACTGGTAAATGGGCAGTGTCCAAAACTAGGGCTACTATTATTAATTTTATTGGTTAAGTTGTAATTAATTATTTAATATTACAGTTTGAACTACTACTTTTTTAGTATTGTAATAGTACAGATCTATTATTATTAATACATTTTGTTTATTGATATTAAGGTTTTGTTCTTTATAGCACTGAAGAAAACTATTAATCCTTGGAGATTGAAAAATATAATGGAATAACTTGAAACTGGTCAGAATAAGATGGAGGGACGTAGGGCCAGAAGAATATTAATAAGGCCGTGAGTGGCCTTAGGCTAGCTCCCACAAGCTTCTTTTTTTTTTTATCCTCTTGAATCTATTTCATTCGAAGGAAGCTTAATTAATAATTAGAATCAAATCTGGAAATGTGAGTCGATCATTAATTAGCTAGCTTAAGGATAGCAACGACGTACTGATATATGCACTACAAAAAATCTGAGTTAAATAACTAGCAGCCCTGCATTATGGTTAATGAGCGCGGAAAATGTGGAACATTATATTTATCCCCACAACTTATTACGTGGTCAAAAATTAATGTTGTGGGCCGCGTTCCTGGTGCATTGATGGTGAACTTGGCGAAACTTTCTTCTTTCTAGTAGTTTCAAATATTGCATGCCTGGATATTAAGAGCTTCTTTTGTGACCACAGTTTGTTGTATATACTGACATCTAGCTATAAAGATCGAGAGAGATTACTTCGTATCATTGAGAAAAGGTGAAAAAGAAAGGATGAACAAATAGACAAGATCAGTAAAGAGCTAGGGCAGAATTCCATCTTCAAGATTCTTAAGTTTCATCTAGCCCACAGTTCTGTCTAGGTTCACAACCACATATGCGGTACTCCCATCTTCTATCTCTCCGCTAGCTGACACAGAACCAAACACAAACATAGGAACTGTCTATAACTATGTGTTGTTGATATAGCCATTTCCGTAACAAACAGTCGGAGCAACAAGGCATGCATGCATATTTATTTCATTTAATATTAAAAAAATTAAAATATACTGGCAGTACTCATGGAAACCAGGGGACCTCATCATGTAGCAAGACCACTTTAATTACAAAAATAAAATTAAGCCTTGCTTACTACATAGACCCTCCACGAATTGATAAACATGCGCCTCATAATTATATAACGTGCATGCATGCCGTGCTTAATTTAGAAATGCCTTTTTCTTGGACTAATATTTCAAGTCTACATCATTTGTACAGATTCATATTAGAAGTGAAACCAAATATTTACTAACAATGCAAGAATGAGCATAAATATTAAGCTTTTTCTTCCTTATTTGTACAGATTAATATTCTTAAGGTAGTACTTCAATACAATTAATGAAGAATCTGGACCTAAATACCCCATAGCAATTTGGGTTTACATCAAAATAATACACATACATTCTTCAGCCTCAAATCTTCTAGGCCTTCACCACCGACAAACAGTCATGTGAACCACCCGTCCTGCTTCCCACGATCATGTGGATCTGGATCAAGGTAATAAAACAATCGCAACATGTCAATTCATTTGTTGCAAGGCACAATGGCCCAAACCTCTGATTTACAACCAATTTCTCTTTTTAGTTTTCTTTCTTATATTCATTTATTTCTAATATGATTAGGGAATCTTCATCTTATAATAAACAAATTGTTTGTAATAAGGTTTTTATATGGGTATTCCACTCTCTCAGCTTCTTGTATGTTTAATTTGGTTTGATGCTTATTTGATAAATAAAAACAAAAGCATAGCATTACAACTTACAAGCTAGGATACATCAAATTGAGGTGTGTGATGCTAAAAAGTCTATGTTGACTTGGCTTTATTAGAATCCTGGACGCGTGTCAGTAAAGCTTTCAAGGGAACTCTTGAAGACATTATTGTTGCATCCTTCTTTAGTGAGTTACTTTTCGTTAAACAAATAATGAGTCAATTTGTTTATTTGATACGTTAAATTTACTTTGTAATAAAAGTGATTTTATAATCTAACGTATCACATCAAGGCACATCAATTTGTGGGTTTAATTTTGTGGAGACTCTTTATGACTATATCACTTCTCATTAAAAAACTTTCTCCAATTTCTACCGAAGGTTTTTAGTGCAAAAAATCAAATAATTAAAGGTATGCCCTATTGGTAAGAAACCTATAATTAGGGAGGTGAAGATTCTATGTAAACCAAGTAGCTAAATGCACATGGTCTGAATTTTCAGTAAGATGAAGGGCAGAGATAAGTAATGTCGATGTAAGTCTCTGGTGGCTTTCTTCTGCTTCTTTTCTCCAAATTCCAATTAGTCCTATCATCTATCATTTTCATGGCTACTAAATATCAAACTCTATAGGCCAGAGGACGTGCACGTCTATGTGTGCTTGAGTGTGAAGACACTATTGTAAAGTAGGTTATAATCCCTCCACGATTTAGATATCCTGCACAAATATGACTGATATTTTCATTATAGAGAATTTTGATAATGCCAGAATGTTCTTTGAGGTCAATAACCACGCACTGATCTCCTAATTTCACTTGTTCTCTAGCTTACTTTCTATTAGCATAATCACATGATGAGAAGGCCTCTTTTTTAGATTTTTTATCACTGAAATTACTTGCTAGATTCTTAAAAGGATCCCTTTTGTATGCACTTGAAAAGCAGAAAAGTACTGGGCGGATGGTGGATACAAGCAAACAAAGAATGGCGTGAGGCGTCTCAATTTCAATCGACATCCAAATATTCTCTAGCATGCATGTGCATCTAGCCATAGTTGCGTCTAGGTTCACTCGGTATAGCTAGCTTTAGACTTTTTTTCATCTTCCTGGGGGCAACATATATATGTAGCTAAATGCGAAGAGATAGAGGAAGTGATCCCTATAAATAGAGGGGCTCGGTGGCCACTTTGAATCAAGCATCTAGTTGGAGCAAATTAGATTATAAATGTCTGGTGTCCCCTAGAGTTCCCCTGAACGCTTCATTGGGGAATCTCTTTCAATAAAAGAGTTTTCTTCTCCTCTCCCTACTGAAGCGTTTGGGGGAACTCCAGGTGTCATTTGATAATGTTGTTAGGAATGGTTTAGAGCTGGTTGATTACCATCTTATAATCAGCCCCCAGCTTCATGAACACATACATGCAGTACTACATGTATATATCTTTTGCTACTTGTAGATTGGTAGTGACTATAATGTGAAATGATATTTTTGCTGACCATCAACTCTAATTTGATTTCAGCTTGATTCTTGCCATGGAGAATCCATCAATCTGTACAAGATTACAAAAGATCAGCACAAAGATAATTCTACACAGAGAAAAGTTCTATTCATTTCCATGTTTAATCTTCTCATGTCTAGTTGTATGGATTTAATTTGTTGGCAATAAATATTAGACAATCTCTCTCTCTCTCTCCCCCTCTTCCCTCATATATATATATAATGTATGATAGTTCTTGAACGGCATCTAACCCAAAAGGCATTGTCGTGTAACAATACATGCCTTAGTCAGTGGTGAAGGAGGTATTCTCCTCGTCCTCGGGGTTCATGGGAATCTGGTTGTAGCCAAAGTAAGCATCCACGAAGTTAAGCATATGATGACCTACCATGGAATCGACGATCAGATCAATGTGGAGAAGTGGGAAGCTGTCATTCAAGTAAGCTTTGTTGAGGTCTGTGAAGTCGACCCACATTCTCTACTCGCCGCTCGGCTTCTTTAAGAGTACCACGTTGGATAGCCATTCTGGATTGTGAGTTTCCTGGATAAATCCAATGGCTAATAGGCGGTCCACTTTCTCAGCTATGGAGACATTCTTTTCTATACTAACACTTCGGCATTTCTGTCTCACTCCTTTGGCCTTCGGGTCTATGTTATGGATGTACTGTATGATTTCGGTGGCTATTTCGAGCATGTCCTTGTGGCTCCAAGCAAATACATCCTAGTGCTTGGTGAGGAGTTGCTACATGATGCTCTGCACCTCAGGTGTCAGTTCTCATGATCAGAGCATGGTCGAAATATGTCAGGCATGTCTATGCCATCAACCATATGTTTACTCTCCCCTGTAGGCGCCTCCAAGGGTGAGTACGGGCCCTGAAGCGGGGTAGTGAGTCGAAGACCAGTGGGCTTATGAAGTGGGAGAAAATCCCCTTACACTCTGGATGATTGCTTGGGAAGGAGGAATCACAGCTCGGGCTCTAGAGTTTCAAAAGGGGGCAATTTTGAGAAGGAGGAGGGAATCATAGCTCGGGCTATGGTACAAGGGCTTCCATTACAATTGGCTTTTTGCTTAATTTTAAAAACTTAATCACATGGTGGCCACGTATCGTGTCGACATCAAGCAATAAGAGGAATGGTAACAATGAGGGCACCAAATAGTATTTTCACAAGAAATATATATCCATGTACACGAAGTTTCCCAAACTGAACCTTGTCAGAATTGTGTATACGATGGAGGGACGTAGGGCCAGAACTAGTTGTTTCAAGTATTGCCTGCCTTGATATTAAGAGCTGCTTTTGTGACCACAGTATGTTGTATATACTGACATCTAGCTATAAAGATCAAGAGAGATTGCTTCGTATCACTTAGAAAAGGTAAAAAGGAAAGGATGAACAAATAGACAAGATCAGTAAAGAGCTAGGACAGAATTCCATCTTCAAGATTCTTAAGTCTCATCTAACCCATAGCTCTGTCCAGGTTCACAGCCACATACGGTACTCCAATCTTCTATCTCTCCGCTAGCTGAAACAGAACCAAACACAAACATAGGAACTACCTATAAATATGTGTTGTTGATATAGCCATTTCCTTAACAAACAATCACGCATAAAGTCAGAGTAACAGCGCATGCATGCCTTTTTATTTCATTTAATATTAAGAAAATTAAAACTATATACTGCCAGTACTCATAAAATTAAACCAAGGGCCCTTTAGTAAGACCACTTTAATTACAAAAATAAAAGCCTTGCTTACTACATATATAGACCCTCCACGGATTGATAAACATGTGCCTCATAATTATATAACTCGCATGCATGCCGTTCTTTAGAAATGCCTGATTAATTAGTATAAGAGTCCTATATATCTTTTAGTTTCTTTTGTTAATTTGCTAATTATCCCCTTTATTTTCTGTGTAACAGGCAATCAGAATTGACAACGTTGCGGGGAAGTATACAGAATAAATACCACGCATTCTTCAGCTTGCATTAAATTTTCTTTACTTGTCATAAATTCGTATGGTGGCAAAGGTAGATTAATATATAACTTTTTAGTTATTTCTTGGTCCTCCGTTTGTCACCATATTAATAGTATTAAAAACCATTTATTGAATATTTTACTTCCCAGTTCAATCTAGAAAAGCAAAGGAGAAATCACTACAAGACAAAGTGGCATTTCCAGCTATATTTATTTCCGGCGACATATATATCGCCAGAAATAACCTATTTTACTGTTACAGTAAATTCTTTGTGTTGATTAGTAAAATCGCAGGAATATATGGTTATTTCCGGCGATTTCATGTCGCCACAAATGAGGTTGCCGCGAATCACTTTTATAACAATTCAGTTGTTGTCATCTAAAAAAAATCGCTGCTACAAATTATTTTTTCCGGCGAGCTGATGTCGCCGCTAATAATATTGTCGCAAAATCATAAATGGCTATCTTATCTTGGTTATTACAGCGACAACTATGTCGCCGTAATAAGTTCTACACAGTGACAAAAACCTAAATTTACCCCCCCCGCGCCTAATTTCCCTATTATTTCCCCCCCCCGGGCGAGTTTTTGTCCCTCTCTCTCTCTGTGTGGCTCGAGGCTTCGCACAGTTGTTCCCAGTTGCCGTCTCGCCACCTCGCCGCCTTCTCGGTCAGTATTTTAGGCTCCACTGATCTATCTCTCTCTCTGTCTAACTGCCGCTCGGTTTCCTGGGTATAATATCGTTTTCATAGAACCGAATGACTGCATTTTATCTTGAAGTACTTAACCTTGAGTCCATAGAACCGAATGATTGCATTTCATATGGAGTCCATGTATATGAGTTCTCATCTCTGTACTTGAGCCCCAAAAAACAAAACAAAACGAAAAGAAAAGTCATTAAAATCTCTATCATTCATGTGTGGCTTTTATTTTCAGCACATGAGCCTTTGTTTGACGTTGAAACTGCTGCGAAATTTGTCATCTACATGCTCAACCACTACCAAACTTAGTTCAGAGAGTTCATCACAATTTCTCCAAAAATTCCAGACGTTTTGGTGTTCACATTGACATAAGTTTACTGCAAGTTTATTACTATTGCAGTTGGAGATTATCTTCCACCTAACGTACGCTTTCTCAACCAAATTTCATTATTTCTGTGATGGTAGAAGTTGGCCCAAATTATCAAACACACCTTTGATCTATGTATCCAACCCATTTATATATATATATATATATATAGATAAGATGATCATGATCAGCCATTTTTAATGCAGTGCATGCATGCTTGTCCCCACCATGAAAATATCTTCTATATATTTACCTGGAAGGACTAGTACTCTAGCTATATATATATAAATGTAGGTGAGACACTATTCATATATATATATATACATTTTGGTTTTGGCTTAATTATATGGTGCATATATATGTGTGTGTGTGTGCACGTGTGCGTATGCTAAGTGCATGGTTTGGCTGCATTGATCTTGATTAATTAAGTAGAAAGCAATTGTCTAGTGGCCAATTGGGGTAATTGATAGTTTTTGTATGGTGTGTATCAAATGTGGTTGTTGTTAGACAAAGACACTTAAAGTTAATTATTGGACCGACCGATAATCATATAATTAAGTGCTATGGATGTGGGGTCAAGTGGAGACCACAATGATCTCTTTTATGATAAATATTAATGTGTCAGTTGGTGGTACTCTATTTTTTTTAGGGGGGTGGGGGGGGGGGGGTCCTCTTCCTTTTTCATCTATTATTGTTCATGGACTTATAAGTTAAACCTAGCTTTCAAGGGCACACGTAGGAAGCATTCTTCTTCTTCTACTTTTTTTACTGGTTTGTCTTTTATATATATATATATATATATATCCTACTAATTAGCACGACTAAGGCTAGCTTGGAACTCAAAGTTCATGCCCGTATCAATCCTCCATAGATTTTACAAAAATGTTTTAGATGTAAAGCATGATTGTAGGAATATGATTATTTAACAAAAATGCCACTTATCATTTAAAAAGAGAGTACTTATAAAAAGATTGTGTCTATAGGGCCACTTCTCTCTAACTACTCTTTGCACAAAAGTAATGCTATAGCCTATAGGTTATAGACGTTCCCAGGGCGCGTGGGCAGCATGTTCATATTAGAGCCAAGAAAAGGATGACTTGCATGCACTAATTAAAATATATATGCAGGTGAAAGGTGCATGCTTGCTAGCTAGCTAGCTGCATATATAATAACAGTAGATTATGCATGCATGCATGCATGAGACTCGTGGATAGGCACACCTTTCACAAACTACGTGGATATGCGCACCTTTCACAAACTACGTGCCTGTTGGCTGTTGACGATGCCCAAAATCTGTTTGATCATATTCCCTAGCTATAACTTCTAATTAATTTCATTAATTACTTCTTTTCTTGCCACTTCCTCCTTTAAATAATTCCATCATTTGAATTGAATTAAAAAAGTGGTTTTGTTTTTTGTTTTTTAATTTCTATTTTTATAAAAAGCTGCCTTTTAGTGTTATATACTTTTCAGTAATTAGGGACAAAATCAGCCTTTTATTAATTTTTAATCAAAATCAAATTAGGAATTATTTGATTCAGAGAGTGATGAAAAAAAGACTGAATTTAGAAGGTGAGTTGCATTAATGAATTAAAGTTTGAGTAATGATATATCCTAAATTTTTTTTTATCTTCAGTCATATGTAATGTGACATGTTTTTAAAAGATCTCATTTAAATGGTTGATAGAAAAGTTATTTGAAATGTGCCGAGTCAACAAGTGTGATTGAATATAACTTGCTATTTAAAATGAAAAATATTAGCATTACTCTTAAAATTTATTGTTTGGAAGAGTTTGGAGCTTGGTTTACAAAAATCATCCAAAATGAATACTCGACACAGGCCTACTCGTGCTCTACCTTCTTCGTCCTTGGTAAGGATGGTGATGAGGATCTCCAGATCAAGGTGGTTCTCTTTCTTAAGAAGAGTATTAATCCACTACCACAATGGATCAAGATCTGACCTTGCCTCTAATCCTTTCAATTCAAACACCTGGATGCTGATGGAATTTATAGTTTTGGTCGTTCAAATAAGCATCACAACATTTACGATAGCCATTTCCAAGGAGAAGCCTGTTTGGCCAATTCAAATATGGATTGTTGGTTATAATATTAGTTGTGTTCTTAGTCTGCTGCTACTCTACGGCCGCTACCAGCGTCATCTCAATCATGGAGATGGTTTAGGCCTTTCTAATGTGGAACAGCAGAGGGGCAACGAAGAATCCAGGTATGCTAGCTTTACATACAGTTCGCCCCTTCACCTTCTATGATTCATTTATATTTTTCTCTTAAACAAAACCATCAGTTTCCATGCACTATACTAATAGTGATAGCACGTCTGTTGGGATCATTACAAAGAGAGATATTAAATTTAGTGGTAGAAATATTTAAAGCTAGCACTTTCTAACTATCTTCAGGTCTTCATTATAAAATTTGCAATTTTTTATTTTATTTTTGTAAATGGGATGAGATAAGATAAAAATTAACAGTTGAATATGTGACGCCCCGACTCCCACGTGTAAAACAACGCAGGAATCGTCACGTCGGGATGATGACAACACGGGTCACACATCCCAACGACAAGTGTCAAGTGTGTGCAACATGCAAAAGTGCACAACAATACGCAGCGGATTAATAATATTAAAGTCACTAAGTACCAGAATTTTTTAATACACAAAGATAATCAAAATACAGTATATTGAAAGTTATACAGTCATCCACGAAAATATAAATAAGCTGAATATAAACACATGGGAAACAAATCCCATACCAAAATCAGCAGCAACCACATGCCACTAAACCACAGAGCCGATCTCTAAGGCTCGTCATCCTCGTCCTCACCTGCACCAAAATCTACGGTACCAAAAAGGGTATCGCAGGTAAGTATAATCCAAAGGATTCCAAAGGTAAAAATACATTTAAGCAACCAACAAGTATGCATATGAGAAAATATGCACCAAACCCAAAAATATTTATTGGACACTGTAGGCGGGAATCACAGGCGGGACTCTACCACCATCCCTGCTTACCACCATCCCTACTGCGTGTACCGTAGGCGGGAATCGCAGGCGGGACAACACCACCATCCCTGCTTACCACCATCCCTACGCGTACACCGTAGGCGGGAATCTCAGGCGAGACTATACCACCGTCCCTGCTTACCACCATCCCTACAGTTCCTTTCCACACAACACCAAAAACTCAATGGAGCACTGTAGGCGGGAATCGCAGGCGGGACAACACCACCATCCCTGCTTACCACCATCCCTACTTACCACCATCCCTACAGTCTCCTTTCCTTTTTCCCACATATGAAAACCCAGTTTTCATTAACACAAAATATGCGTGCACATGCAATGTACAAATCCAACAATAAATTCCAATAACCAACACGACAGTAAATTCCACAATCCAACCAAATCACAACACAACCAATCACAGACATCATAAACCAGTCAGTGCAAAAATATATTAAAACCTTAAAAGATGTTCGGGAAAATACTTACAGCACTTTAATATAATTTTTTGGAGGATCACGGCGCACTTGGAATCACCAAAACAGGAACTTCCACAGTGTAAAAATACTGTGGCCGAAACGCAGTGAAACCCAAAAATCACCCGGGACCAAACGAAGACTTGGGAACGATGGGGTAGGGCCTATAGAAGGTGGGGAATCTAATGGTGGTGATGGTTGGCCGTGGGTGGCGGCCGAAACGGCGGTGGAAGGCCAAGAAGGTCGAATCGGATAGGGTGCTCGATGGGACGGCTCCGGCGACGGATCGGAGCCGGGGTTGGGTCCAAATGGTTGCTTGAGAGCCGGTGGTGGTGTGGTAGAGAGATGGTGGCCGGAGGTGGCCGGACGGCGGCGAAACGAGGAAGAGAAGCCGCGGCTTGGCGGCGCGCGTGCGGGCTATTTCCGGCGAGGGACGGGCTGAAATCGGAGCTGTGGGGTCGCCGGTGAGAGGGGGACACGATGGGCTGGGAGGTGCCGGAAAAAGGTGGCGCACGGCGGCGCTGGGAAGGGAAGGGCGTTCGGCCGAAGAGAAAGGAGAGAGAGGGGGGGGCTCGCACGCGGGGAAGAAAACCAGAGGAAAAAGAAAAAAAAAAAAAAAAAGGAGAAAAAAAAAAGATAAGGAAGAAAAAAAAAATCCAGACTTTTTCAATTTGGGTTTTGAAAGTGATCCAACGAAAATAATTTTAAAACTATTAAATAAATAAAATAATTCAAATTCAATGAAAAGTTCAATTGAAGCAATAAAAATATTAAAATTTAAAAACAAGCCAATTTAAATTAAAGATCAATTTAAATCCAAAACAATAAAAAATATAAAAAAAATCCATTAAAATAATTTTCACAACTTAAAAATATTACAAAAATAATATTTAAAATCCCCATAAAGTTAAAACAAGAGAATAAATTTTTTAAACTAAAATAATCCTTCTTTAAAAATACACTGAAATCTGGGATGTTACAGAATAAAATATTATTAGAATATATATTTTTTAATATTATTTTTACTTTAAAATTTCAAAAAGTTAAATTATTTACTTTATTTTGTGTAAAAATTAAAAATAATTATAATTATTCAATGAGATTAGTTGAAAAGAGTTATAAAAATAAATGAAGAGGCACATATACAAAATTCAATCTTCAACTAGAGCTTTTAGTCTTTAAACAAACAAAAGTTAGCCAGTTGCTCATACTATTTTCTACTTCAGTAAGTACTTATGTGTGACAATTCCATTGGCCAAAATATTATTTAATATGTAAAGTTGGCCTCCAGCTTTAACTGTAAAGTAGTAATTATTCTATCAAACCCTAGAAAAAGTTAAAAGTTCATGTAAATAAAAACACCAAGTTGGTTAGCCTTTTAAATCCCTTGTCATTAAATAAAGATCATCAGATACTGAGGCAATTAATTTATATATGACTTGATTGATTTTTTTAAAAGTAGTGTCAAGTATCATCACGATGGAGGAGTTCAAGATGCGCAAATGACTCATTTATATTTTTCTAACTAATTTTTTTCATACACAAACAAGTTTCCATAAATTTAGTCGAAGTGGTATAGAGAGTTTTTGACAACTCAAGAGCATTTTGAAGCCTTTTAATTGATTGCTGCAATGGATACAGGATCTCAGATCTAATGAACAAATGCCAAACTTCACGGGAATTGTTCTTTGCTATATGGTTTGTGATGGGTACTATTTGGGTATTTGACTATCAATTTGGGTCATTTCATCGAGCCCCAAAATTGCACGTGCTTTGCATCTCCTTGTTAGCTTGGAATGCAATCTGCTATTCATTTCCACTCCTACTATTTTTGCTACTATGTTGTTGTGTGCCGTTGATTAGCAGTCTTGTCGGATACAATATGAATGCTGGGTCAACTGATAGAGGAGCATTTGATGATCAAATTTTGCAGCTTCCCAGTTGGTTTCATACTCATTGCAATCCCGACCTTGGAAATGAAGACCCAGTAAGTTTCATTTCAACTTACACTTACAGATAAGTTGATATCTTTCAGAGTATAGAACAAATTTAGTAGATTCTAAGTCAAAAGATATATTGACGTGTTGAAGGTTGAAGTGCTGATGAGATTGTTGTGTTTTCTTTGTGTTTGTGGTGGGGAATGACAGGATTGTTGTATTTGCCTAGCCAAGTATGACGACAATCAAGAATTGAGGCAGTTGCCATGTTCCCATGTGTTCCACCTCAATTGTGTAGATAAATGGCTCCAAATTATATCTTTTTGTCCTCTTTGTAAACAAGAACTAGAGAGGTAGAAAGCAACATCATCACCTCAAGTGGCGTATTTTATGTCGAACTTCACTATATATATATATATATATATAGTATTGGGAAAAACATTTTTTGTGGGGTAGTACATATGTTTTGAATAGTTTTCCATTGATTTGGAGTTGCTCACAAGACGGCCTTCACTAGTTGCTTTCACTTTTGTCGTGTTAAGTTTATGTGGTGTCAAGGATTTTGATCTGGAAGGCCTTAACAAACACTTTCCATTGTGTTCCTTCTTCTACCTCAGGATGCTTGGTATGGTGTTAAGGTCAGAAAAATGCAGTTAAGGGATTATATTTGTTTGCCATTTATGCTTTACAAAAGGATTGTATTAACATATAAATGATGTGGACAGATATTGCCCGGTGTTCCATGGTACAAAGAATGCCTCCTTCATTAGAAATCTCTTGGTTCCCTGATGGTCATTATTCTCATAAGGACTGTGCAATATAATTTCTCTAAGCTGAGGGTAAACTTCACTAATCCATATTGCTAATTTTCTCATGTTCTATATTTGTGATGACTTTGATGCAATTGCTAGACATGAATTGCTTTACTTGCACCTAAAGGCTGAGATAGGATATGTACCCTTTCTTTTGGTGATTAGATGAGTTATCCAATTAACTGCATTAGAGGTGGGTATATTTAATTTGCTTAGGAATCATATATATTTAATGCAATCATATATTTAATGTTGTTTCACTTAATGTAATCAACTTGCTTGTACCTTTATTTAATGCAGCCATTATAACATTAATAAAGTGAATGTACATTGTGGAAATGATGAATGTATATGGAAATGATGAATGTGCATTGTGGTTGACTTTGAGAACTAAAGAAAAATGTATATGTTTGCAGCAGTTTTATCCTTTTGAAGAAGTCATCAAGTTTTCAGAAGAAGAGTTGAAGAAGACAGTTTTGAAATAAAGGCAATTTTGAGATCATGAAGAAGGCCATCAGCTTCCAAGGGATGATCAAGGCTTGCTTAGGAAACTTTAGTTACCCTATATTGAAGATGAGAGGACACCTGTAAAACAATATTGATATATTGTGGGGTGTTAAGTAGTACTTAGACTAAACTATCATCAATTACAACTTTCGATCAATTTTCATTAATGTATGATGTTGGGGATGTTTAAACCATCTATATATATATATATTTTCTTTTTTTCAATGATGATCAATTCATGATATTGTATGCTTATTAGGAAATATAATTCATCAGATGGTTTAATGGATTAAACTGATGTTGAAAGCTAGTTGAATTGTACACTTGAAAAAATTTCAATTCATTCCGGTGAGTTAAAGCTAAAATAATTTAGTAGAAAACATTCATTCTCGACATTATATCTCGCTAGAATTACCAATTATCGTCAATAAAGTTTGATGGGAAATACTTTTTTCCAGTGACACTATCTCGCGGCAATAGCTCCAGTTCGGCCATTTTTTAAGGCGCCGCAAAAAGTTAAAGTTATAAAATTGCAATTTCGAGGACAAATAGCCGCCGCAAATATGTTTTCCAATATGGAATATTTCTTTGGTATAACAGACATTTGTGGCATATTTAATTTATATTTGCATCGCCGCAAAACAAGTATCCTCTCAATGCTTTGGTTTTGCACTGCGAATTTCTTTTTCTCACTCAACAATTGCGACGCCATTCTAGCGATCCTTAATGAGCCGGAAATATCTATTTGTGGTGATTTTTCTACTTTAAACAACGAGTTAAAGGAAGATCGCGATCTTCTTTTCGATATTGTCTTATGGCAAACAATGAAAATATATTAATTAGAGATTAGTAATGAAAAAGCCATAAAATACAAAAAATAGTGTGATCATTAAGCTCCTCTAACATACTATTTGTTCAAAGTCAGACTTTCGATAGGGATAATGATCCACCTCTCCATGATTCAAACATAATGGACAATATCCATTTAATTTAAACATAAGATATATTTTTAATCATTTCATTTGCGATATAAAATTTAATTAAGTATAGTATAAATCAATCTACATCAATTAAAACATCTATCCATGATCACCCAAAGGCTTGCAAAGAAATTTTATTTATATAAGTACCCATCAACTCCTTCCTTACAAAATAAGCTGTTCTATATATAGTCCCAATGAATCACGGCGCTCAAAACCTTGAGATTTAAACTAATGAAAGTCTCAAAGTTGGATTTTAAACCAATGAAAGTCCCATGGCCCTCCCATATACAAACCATCTTCATGCCACATAAAATTTATGCCAAACACTTTCCCAATACTAGTCTTAGACAAGAAATGAGCAAGGGAACAATGCTATGTCAATGCATGATGAAAAAGTGAAGCCAAAGACCATTGAGGCATTTTATCGAGCACTTGGAGAGCATCCAAGCAAAACCAAGTTCAAGAAGCCCTTGGGAGTTCAAAGAACTTCCTAAATACAAGAGGGAGAGAGATTCAATCTCTATACCCAAAAACAAAGACAAAACAACTCCATGCCAAACAACCACACAATGCCCTGATCTCGGTGGCCATTCTCCATTCAACCCAAAATGAAAAACCCCAAAACCGAAAACCCAATGCTCATGGAGATGGGAAAAAAAAATTAAAGAGAAGGGAAAAGGAGAGACTTACTGTGAGAATGAGAGGAAAAGGGAGAGAGATGCACACAGAGAGCAACTCGCACGGAAAGGGAAGGTGAAATGGCGCAGGAGAGAGAGAAACAAAATAAAACTGTCCTGGGAAAGAAAAGAGAGCGCGGGGCATTTTAAAATCGTATTCGCTCGAGCGGTAGTAAGTTTCGCTCAAGCGGATACTACAGATTGGTCTGCTTGAGCTCATAGTCAAGTGACCATCGAGCGGACCAATCTGTCTGAATTCGCTCGAGCTCTTGGTCGAGCGACCATCGAGCAGACCTCTTTGGATGAGTCTGCTCGAGCGCCAGTTGTGTCTGCTCGAGCCGTGTTGAGCCCACTTCAATACATTCCATGTGACATGCTTCAACACTTGTTTACAACACCATTTTACATAGGTTTTCACAAGAATATGCCAACCAACTAATTTTTCCCTCAACTTTATGAGTTTTGAATATGTTTGGCTTTACTTTATGCGGTTCCTTGTTTCAACTTGTGATAGATTCAAAGTCTGTGTGCTGATAATCCTGGAGAAGTTTCAGAGGATCTATATGCCCTAGCATGTGGTCCTGATCCTTGGGGTGCGTCTTATTCAAGTTGCATAACCAATGGTATAAGATTTCACACAAAAACCCATGAAGAACATTGTCGCACCCAAAACTCAGGTGTCATGATGATTAGTGAACAACAAGGATCTGAAAAGCTTGAGTTCTTTGGTAGACTAACAGACATTTTGGAAATCCGTTATATGGGTTGGCGTCGTGTTTACTTATTCAAATATGAATGGTTTGACATCTCTGATTCTAAACGAGGGATACGTGTGGAAGAACATTTTACCAGTGTGAATATGTCTCGGATAGCTTATAAGGACGACCCTTTTGTTTTGGCGTGCCAAGCATCGCAAGTGTTTTACCTAAAAAATCACAGCATTCGTGGTGATTGGTATATAGTGCAAAAGGTCAAAGGTCGAAATGTCTATGACCTTCCATGAGAATCCCTAATTGAAGACGATGCATCTGATTCTAGTGACGTTGATGCATACCAAGAGGATAATTCTGGCAATGCTTACGTGAATGTCCATGCTGATGACATTCCACTGCAAACAAACATGCACAGGCCTAATGTTGAGCCGGAGCAGATTGAAGTTGACACATCATTAATGCAAAGATCAAATTGCAACCAGTTTGAGGGGATTTATCAATGACGATATGAGTGAAGACAGTTCTTCTCACAGCACCGAAGTGGAGGGTAGCATAGAAGAAGATAGTTTCTCAGAGGATGAGATAAACTAGCCACTTCAAAGCTGGTAATAACATTGTGTCTCCATACAACCCATTTTGTTTGGCTTATCCTAAATATCATTTTTCAAATTAAAGACTCGTCTTTTTTATTTCTCACAGGAACATCAAGGTCATTAGCAGTGTGCAATTTACTTCAAGAATAGGAGATCTTCCATTGAATGGACGTGTAATTTGCTTGAGAATTATTTAGTGTGTTATCTTTTGCCAATTTAGCCAAGTTTGTAAGGACAACACACTAGGGGGCACTACTTCCTAAATGTCCTTGTTAATTTGGACCATTCCCTTAAACAAATAGTAGTATGGTGATGAGCTAATTGTAATATTCTAAACTAAAGTATAATCATATATAAATAATTGTATCCTTTTAGTGTGATTGCATGAATAATATTGGTTGTCCAGTTTTTTTGGCATGCACATCGCCTAGAAGTTTAAATACATATTACGTGTTGGATATGCCGATAACTGGAAGAGGTAGAGGTCGATCACACTCTGTGAGCTATGGTCGAGGGAGATCTCAAACCAATGATGAAATTCGAAATAAAGTACCCATTGCTGCCATGGGTCTTAGAGATGACGCATCCTCAAGTACAAATGACTCTACTGAGCTACCTAATGGTGTCCCAAGCACAGAACCAAATGACATGTCAGCAGTTGATTCGTCGTTAAGCACAAATCCACCTGGTATTAATCTAATTTATATTTATATTGTTGTACATTTTGGATACTATTTTACATTTTTTTTACATTATATGTTTAACATGTTGATTAGTTTAATTATTGAACTGTGATGACATTTTCACTCTTGGAAACAATTTAGTACCACTTAGCCAGAAGCGTGGGAGAGGAGCAGCAAAGAGCACAGAGTTTGAAAAGGTGCGAAAGTATGGAAAGATATCCTTGAGGATAAAGGACGGTGAAACTGCACCTTGTTGTGAAACCGCTACCTTGTTTACTACAAGGGTTACTTGGTTAATCAAGCACCATGTGGACTTGAGTCATGCTAGCTGGCATGACGTACCAGCTAATGAGAAGGAAGAACTGATTACACGCGTTCAGGTAAAAGTAGGAGAATGCAATACATGTTCAAATAGAGTAGATGAAAGCCTAATGTTGGAAATGTAAAACTCGAGGCTGAGAGATTATAATTAATACTCTTGATGTTTGTCTATAGGCTGATTTCATCCTCGATTGGACCAAGAAGAACCAACGTGATACAGTTACGAAGACACTACACAAGCGGTTTAATCATATTAGCTATGATTTACATAGAACCTACAAGCAATATGAGAGCAATGAAGAACCACTTGCGAATGTGCCACCGTTGGTGACACCAGCCACTTAGGTAAAGTTATGTGCTCAATATTCAAGCGAGGACTTTAAGGTAAGTTGGCAGTTGTATACTTAATTAACATGTTGTGGATTTTTTTGGTAAAATAGTCACCTGTATTAAATGTTAGTTAGGACTGTTAGTTTTTGTTAAAATAGTCAACTATATCCACTTATGTTTTTAGTCATATAATCCTCTTAACACTCTACATTCAATGGATGTATATCATGTCCTGTGTGACTGCAGCGGATGTCTGAATGAAATAAACGTAATAGGGAGAAGCAACAAAATAATCACACCGCTGGACGAAGGTCATTTGTGCGGCTAATGGAGATGAGGGTAAGTCTCCATTTTGGTTGCAAGATGCACATCGACTATATGTAGCATTATTATTTCTTTGTTCCCATGATATGTTAGGCTTCTTCCAAGTTTGTGTATTTACTTTGTGTTCTCTATATATCAATGACTAATATAATTACTTGCACATTTAGTTTAGAAAAAACAGAAAAAACACTCAACAATCGTGATTTTTTGTACTTTGTAAGTCTAATCCCAACAATTAATTTGATAGCTTGAATGAGAGATTTCATGCAAATTTGAGTTCTTCATTGTGAACGCTAGCTACTTGTATTCCTTTAATTTGTACTCCATAATGGTGTTCATATATTCAATCTAAGCTAGTGTGTAATTTACTTTATTTGCAGTCTGGGAATGAGGAGAATTTGGTTGATTTCTTTAAAGAAGTCAGGTGGTCAAAGAAGAATGACAAATTTGTGACTCCCATGACAGAAGAGAAATATGTGAGTGTTAAAGTAAAATCCTGTGATGTTTGAGATAAACTGATGTCCATATTTTTAGTGCTAAGTACATATTATGAGCACCTAACTTATATTTGCTGCTAATGGTTGATAGAATGAGATGACAGCAAAGATGGCAGAGTTGGAGCCTGAGAAGCGGGCTAAAGAGGCTGTAGCAGCAATATTTAAGGAAGTTTTGGGCCATAGGTCAGGGTATGTATAGGTCTTGGTGAGATGGTTATTCTCGAGTCATCTAGACAATCAACTAATGCCCAAATAGTAGAATTAACTGAACGTGCAGAAAGAAGTGAGAGAGAAGCTGCACATTATAAGGTTTTACATGATGACTTACGAGCGAATGTCATGCTATTAATGGAGAAACAAGACAAGTACGACAAGTTTATGGAGAGATATGAGTTAGAGAGACAGACCAAGGGAGAGTCTCATAGAGAGACTCAGGGACCTGTATAGCTGGTTACTAAATTTGAGGGTAATAATTTTTTGTGAATTTTGGTGATGAGATGAAAGTTAAAGTTATATAGCAACAAAATGTCTCCCATATCTCTAAAACCTCCTCTTTTGTACATCAGTTATTGGTGTGGGGTAGGTAGTATATTTTTGGTTGTAAGCATATTTTGTACCTTTTGTTTGGCGATGTACGTTGCTTTTGCCACCAACATGCACATTGGAAGTTCTTGTTCATCAATGTACAATGAAACTACTACAGCAAGGTAAGTTATCAGTAATTTTCATTTATTCTTGTTTTGACATTGTTGCTTTTTATGTATCTTTCAACATCTATATGACCAAGAAAAAACAACTTGTTTCATCTTTATTCTGGAAATTTTTTTTGTTTTGTCAATGAAGTTGCTGAATGTGAGATATCATAGAGGACATCACCTTGGGTGAGTGTAGTGGACTTGGTATTTACCAGTTCATAAGTGCATATGGTTTTTCACTTGTATAATCCTCATCTTTTTAGTGCATACTTTGTTTGGCAGGATCAAATTGCCAAGTGTTGGATTTTGATCATATTGGACACTGTGATTTTGGAAGCTAGCTTTATACCAGACTAAAGAGCTAGCATATATAGAGACTTTTTGACATGGCCTCGTTAGTCTTCTGAATCATGTAAAAGGTAGCTCCAATTTCAGGTGAGACCCTTGTATTAATTGTTGGAGAGTTTCTACGTGTTCTATATATGTACATAATATATATATAGTTTGTTATTTTATTTAGAGATGCAAAGAAAAAGAAGAGATGCTATCTTTTAATGCAGATAAAAATAAAACGCTACAAATATATCATTGGGTACTGTTGTGTGGGCAAATAGCTTTATTTCTTGTAGTGGTAACAATAGATTATAAGTAATCAGTAGATTAATCTGGCATCTTTGTTGCGCATACACACATGATATGTACCATTCATTTTTACTATGATCGATGTAGCTAGTACTTATCTATACATGTTTTCGTCCATTTCTTCAGAATATCTATAGGATACATTATTATATGCATACTCCATTTGAATGCATAAAGCTCTCAATATAGCCCATGATCGACCTAGGTTTAGATATTCCTTTGATAAATAAGTGATTATGATTTCTCAAAGGAATGAAGTATATATGCAATGAGAAGCTGGGAAATTAGCTATCTAGGCAATGACTGTGATTCGAGAATTAGTGGTGCTAGCTGGCTACGGCTAGCTAGCTAGCACACGTTGGTAAGGCAAGTTGCATGCAAAAACTTCCATTTCATGACACAGTAATCATGATTTCATATGCTTTGCCATGCATACTCTTTTATAAGTTTCTATATATATATATATATATATATATATATATATCTAGCCATATATATAGTAGTACTGTATGTTTTCAATGCAATTCTAATTTGTCCAATGGCTGATTTTGTACTGTTTTGTTCGAATGAAGTAGTACTCCTGACCTCCTGTTTAAAACTCTAGAATATATCAAGCTCTAATTATAAGTACTCCATGCAGTTAAGGTCACTAGATCTAGTAGCTATTACTAATTATCTTCAGCGAAGTATATCAATCATGAGCTAGCTAGCTTATTAATTAGTCGATATATATATATATATATATGTTCGTGAAATATTGCATGGAAGAAATTAGAGACTGCATGCATGCTACTTGAATTGTGGATCCAGGTTGTAAAGAAAACTTGAAAAATAAGTGTTTTTCCACTCTACGGAGGTTATAACTAGTATTAATGTAAGCAGGGCAAATTTTTTAAAAGGATAAGTAGTACTAGTACTAGTTGTACTAACTTGAGTACTTATAATATGAATTGATGATCAATTAATGTGGGCTTCTGTTTAAGAGGATATCTTCATCTACGTGTATGTTCTAGCACTCTATAATGTATATGGTCTTTGCAAGCTAGCATTATTAGTCTAATTATGAAAGTTAGCATTAGTCTACACATTTTTAATTGGGAGCCGTAGTTATAATATAAGATATATTTTGTTTAATTAATGCTTGTAATATTATAGAGTACTTATATATCAGGCTTTGATCAGTAGGTTTCATTTCTATCCATGAAGACCAAGAAGAATGTGAACATAATTAATGTGCAATGAAGTGAGAAAATACATGAATGCACACTAGGATCGATTTGATCATGAAGCTAGGTGATCAATCTCTCATGATGATAATACTATCTTATTCTGTATAGTATAGATCTGTATTTTATGTACATTTTAAACACTATGGAAGGAAAAATAATGCAAGAGTTTTGAGCCCGATTTTTATATATAGCTGATTATGAATTGAATGTCTTGTAACTTTGGTCTTGAATATTATGTTTTCACAAAAATATATTGCATTTCTTTACAGTTGTGTTGAAGCACTTGAAGAAAAATCGGTGAACCAAATTCAGTTCTTCCCATACTCATTGGAATATGGTGGTTAGAAAGAAAAGCACTTGTAATGAAGAAGTTGGTGCATTTATGAAGACAACTTGCTGTTAGTCATTTATAGTTTGAACAAAACACTTGTAAATTTATATTCCATTGTGATATGTTGGATGGTATTATGTAAAACTTAGTCTTAAATGTTGGTGAATTTCAAATATGTATGTCGAGGTTATTTGAATGATGTTGACATATAATTTATATGTGCAATCAGCCGAAATTTATCCAAATCTAGTGTTTTTAATTTATTAGCAAGCAATTAACTGTTATGAAAGAAACAAATATCAGGGAAAATAATGCCACGACAAAATACAACAAAACTGAACAGGTTATGAAAAAAAACATATTTCCAGTGAAAATAACTCGCTGAAAATAAATCACAGAGAGCACGTATAAATAGGACGCAAAAGAGTACTCAATAAGACATTATTTGCGGCGACTAGATAATCGCCGCAAATAATGACTTAGTATTTTCGACAAAATTCAACTATCGACACTAATGTGTATTTAGTTGAATTCGCCGGAAATTTACTTTTAGCCACTGAAAGTCTATTTTGAATAATCTTTTACTGGCGATATGTGTCATATTTCCGGCAATTAGATATCGCCGGAAATAGATGTCATTTCTATCCGTTTCTGAAAATCAGCACAAATTGGCTGACTTGGCTCTACAGAAGTGGCGAAATTTGGGCAACGATATTTAGCCAGAAATAAGTAATTTTGGTGAAATTTGGTAGTATTTGTGGCAATCTTAGTCGCCGGTAATGGATGAATTTCTTGTAGTGAATATTTTAATATCAAGATTAAGGGCTTGTTTGGCCATGTTGAAATATCTCAATTTTTTGTGAATAGTAGTGAAATGATTTGAGTTAAAATATATTATTGAGTTTTGTCAAATGAGAGAGAAAAAATTGAATAAAAAGATTATAACATTAAAAAACTATTTGAATATAATATTTTTATATTTTGTTTTGAAAATTATTAAAGTTGTATTAGTTTATATGTTTGGATACTGATAAGGTAATTATTAGATTAAAAAATAAAAATTGAAATTGAAAAGTTTTTTGTATTTAAGTGATGCTTATGAATGAAATTATGAGAAATTTTGATAATTATGTGTCTCATCTCTGTATTCAAACCTCTCCTAAATATACCTTATTCACTGGCAACTCTAAAGGGACTCTTGAATATCTTTCCTTCGAAACGATGTCTTCCATAACTCTTAATTAATTTTGTAGCGGATCCAAAAACATAGAGGAGCAAGAATTGCATGGTAATAACTAGCAAAAAATGGAGGAAGATAGATAAAAACAGGAATTTAGGGTACTAGCTAGCTAGGCTGACAATCACAGGTGGTCCGGAGAGTAAACTCCACGAATATAAATGAAAGAATATAAGCTCTCTAAAAAATCAATGGGGTCCATATTAATTTATTTGTCTATAAATTACCCAAATTCTATAAAAAGATGGAAATTAAAGAAGATCACACATTTTTTTCACTAGTTCTAGAATTCTGAACATAATTTCTGATTCATGATCTTCTAGAATTAACATGCAAAGAGTCCAAGAGGCTACCAAGACTCTTCACCTCCCGAGTCTCCCCCACTTACTAAGGTCAATGGATATATAGGCGAGATTAGAACAAAACATACAGAAGAAGCTGGAGATTCAATCCTAAAAAATGTTTGAACTTGTGCAATTAATGATGTCTAAAACTTTATGCCACCACAATCCTTAAACTTACTTTTTTAGTTGTCTTTTTATCATTGTGACTTGATGCAACAATTGAGCAAATGCAATGTTTTAATTACAATATCAAATACTAGTTTCATATTTTGAATTTACAACTTATTATATCATGAGTACCGTTCGAACGTAAAATACCCAATTCAAACTACCAATAAGAACCATTAGAATGAATTGAGAATCATCAATTATGTTCGAATAGATTAATTGTCTGTTCAAATAGACTTCATGTTTGAACATTCAAACAAATAATAGCTTGTTCGAACACATTTTTCGTCATTTGAACAAAAATATTGAACCACCCGTTCAAAAATATATTTTCAATTCGAACATATATAAATCGTGTTCATTCAGATTATTTTTGTTCGAACATAAATATATATGTTCGAACACAAATAAATTGTTCGAACACTCCCTCTATTCGAGCCGATCAAATAAATTGGCATCGTTCGAAACAAATTTCGATAAAGTTTGAACAAACTTCTTCCCAAATACTCTTTTGGGACGAAAATGCCATTTTTTTAGAAGAAATTTTAAGTTTCATCACAAAAAATGGCATTCTCTTGTATTAGATAAGAAAGTGTCTTCATCAAATTAGAGTTACTTATTCTTTATAAACATTTGACTCAATAATTCTTTTGTGAACTTAATACATTATTATACTCAACATTATTCTTTCCTAACCTTGTTATACATAAAATAACAAAGTATATTACTTGTATAAAGTATCTAAAATAATAGATATAACACATAGAAATATATACAATAAAAGAATATAAGTAATAATATATATAGAAATATTAAGAGTATTGTAATGAGTTCAAACTGAGTTGAGTCGAGTTTATATGAATTTTGTTCACTAGCTTAAACCGAGTCGAGTCTAGATTATACGAGTTTAGCTTGTTTAATTTTTATACCAATATTAGTGGTTGCGAACAACTCATTTATCAAATGAACCAAGTTCGAAACGAGTATATACGAGTCAAACTCAAACCGTTCACGAGCGGCTCTGTTTGTTTTTAGCCCTAGCTTCTAGCGTACAAAGGCCACACCTTGAAACTTGGTAATATTTGCAAACTACTTGGTTAACTCATGATAAATTAAGGGAATTTGCTTGGTCTAAAATGAAATAAAATTTGCCAAGGAAACAATAAGTCTGTTTTTGCTTCCACCATGACTAAAATTAATTATACGAACGAAGTTTGGGATAATTTGTTAATCTTGTAGATCATAAATGGGCTTTTGATAACCGTGCATTTCATTTGTAGGGTATATTATTGGACCACAATATATGAAGATCAAAATTCTCACTTTGATTTAGAAATTGTCACCATGTTCTGCCATGATGCAAAACAATGGCATGCATAGCACCGACTAATTAACATATGTATTTTTTATATATAGACAAAATCTCTTAATGGTGCCTCATTACGTGCAACTGTTTTTTTTTCCTCCACGTTCTAATTAATTTTGGTGTATTTGATCTAAAATCAGGGATGATCCTATTGTAGATCGATCACTATGCCAAGGTGACAGTTCTTGTCCACCAACTTAAGGGATGTAGCTTGAGGTTTTCACACTTTGAATACTAGTTCTGTTAACCTTCTCAGCTAAGTGTTTGCATGCAATCTGTTAGCAGAACTTCCTATAGAAATAATGGAAAATTAAATTAATTAAGTTCAAATATAGTCATCTACGTACGTGCAGTGCATTGTGGATCAAGCATTATTACTATTGCAGGTTGGGCTTTAAAAGCTTATTATTGGAATCATCAGATGATTTGAGAAGTGCAGGCTATGCCTTGACAACAACATTAAAAAACGCTCATTAGATTCCTTAGGATCAATTGGTGACTTTATCCGGCAACATCATAAAATGGCTACAAGTGTAATGCTAAGTCCTCGGATCTGTTTATCATATCCTCCTTGGATTACAGATAGTTCTCTATGGATGATGATTAAGTTTGTGGGCGTGACTCCCGCTAACTTCTCTTAGAGTTTGATAAAATATATAAATAAATTAAAGTTATATCCATGTCCTTTAAAGTCAAAGAGGTACTCGGTACAGCTAGCTCTATTATTCTATTACTTGGTATCATGTATTTTTTATTACAAAAGGATTTATTTATAAAAGATACACCATTCATAGTGTCCTTGAATTATAAGTAGGACAACATCTCACTAATCTACAAAGATATAAGTGTAGGAATGCGCCTACTTCAACAATTTCAGGACTTCTTTTTGGACAATACTTTACTAGAGGTCCTCTCCTTTCGAAGGGTGAGCTGTTTGCTTTGCCTCTTGACAAAGATATTGTCTCTTGGGCGATACTCCATAGAGTCTAGTAAGATGGATGATGAGATTACTAAACAATGGGGGTCTCAGAAGCTCACTAACGAAGAGCAACAGGAGCTTATACTACCAAAAGATGCAGTTACGGTAACCAAGCACAGAGGCAGCCATTGCCTTCTTGTACTCATCCTTAATGATAGAAATGCAAACCGTGAAGCTTTCAAGACCACAATGGTGATGGTGTGGAGTACTAAAGGATGGATAACCTTCAAGGAACTTGGCACCAACAAATAACTTATCGAGTTCCAACTCTTATCAGATAAAAAGATGGTCTTACAGGGAAGACCATGGTCTTTTAACCATTACCTTGTCTGCCTAAAGGACTTCGATGGAGAGCTATCTCCAAATGAGGTGTAGTTCTCATCAAAACCCTTATGGGTTCAAGTCCATAACCTCCCTTTCGTAGGTATGAATAAAATATTGGGGGAGAGGATAGGTGGAACCATAGGCATGGTGCACACAATGGAGGTTGATGCCTAGGGGTGTGGATGGGGCAGTTTTCTAAGACTCAAGGTGGATGTGGATGTCACCAAGCCTTTGTAACGAGGCCAAATGATCAACCTGGATGGTAAACCATGCTAGACTTATTTCAAACTCATTGGTCCACAATGGGTGAAAGGGTTACCAATGATGTGCTTGCTGCCCTAAATGAAGGTAGGTGTGCTAGTGGATTGAATGAAACCCTCATTGCTCTAATTCCAAAAAAACCATCCCCATCTCAGGTTACTGACTTCAGTCCTATTAGTCTATGCAATATTTTTACAAAATCATTGCAAAGACATTGGCAACTAGGCTGAACCTTGTTATGCCAAAGATCATTTCCCCAACACAGACAACTTTTGTTCCCGGTAGGTTGATCACAGATAACATCATAGTGGCCTTCAAATCCCTCCACACTATGAAGGCCAGATTGAAAGGAAAAGATGGTTATATGGCACTTAAACTCGACATGACTAAGGCCTATGACAAGATAGAGTGACCTTTTCTAAAATCTGTCCTGTCGCAATTTGGTTTTGAACAAAATTGGGTAGACTTAATACTGAGGTGTGTAGGGGCAATGTCTTATTCTCTCCTTCTCAATGGTATTCCTCAATGGCCCCTCATCAATCCATCTATCACACCAAAAGGATAATTTTCCTTTCTTAACAAGCCATTTTGACAAGCGAAGCACCTCAAGCATGGAACGAATAACCGATCTCCAAAACCAAGATCCCTTATTACAATCAATCAAAGAAACATGATTATTACGAAGATATTTTGCATAAAACATATTAGACTACAAAGAACTATCCACAAGTAATTTCGAAGCAAATTTCATTTGCAAGGACTTTTGAATATCCTGAAGTTGTCGTAAACCCACTCCTCTTTCCCCAACTGGTTAACACACAGCCATACATGCCAACCAATGCTTCTTCAGTTTACCATCAATCATCTCCCAACAGAAATTACTGAAATAACGATTTAGAAACCGCACAACTGAAAGAGGCACATGAATAACAAATATCAGATGGATCAACAAACTCATAAGCACATGTTTCAGTAACATTAGTCTAGCCCCATTAGATAGAAATCTATTTTGCCATCCTTTCAATCTCTTTTTAATTTTTCCGACTAAATCATCCATATGAATGGCTTTTAATCTTCCTGAAACACAATCCAAACAGGTACAAAATGCAGCTCAAACTCATCTGAATACTCAGGACTCTAATGAAATACCCTATACTATGCTCCCTCCACATCACAAGATTCCCTTGAAAAAGCTTTAATAAATCAACCTCATTAGAGAATCTCAAAAAAAGGGACCTGGGATTGGGCATCGCAGAGATCACCGGTTGTGAATCCAAGCCCCATCTTCCACAAACAAAGGCCCTAATGGAATCCAGCGATGGCTGTTGGTGAAGGAACTTGAGAACTAAAGAGAACATACACGGCATCGCTGAACGATCGATTTCTTCTCTGGAAAAATTGATTTATGTAACCCCATCCAAAGCTCCCGGTGGCCTCAAAGGAATCTCCACCTCAAGAAGAGGTTGAGGTGTTTAAGCCACCATATCAACAAAAGAATGCCGATTAGAGGATGACAAGGCCACCGGCGGCAGGCATCATGAAAAGAAATACAAAACCCTAGGTGAGAGCAAAAAGACTCTGCCATGTCAGCAAGACTCTATTCCATACGTACGTAGCTGCCAACCGCAACTTGTTAAACCATTTGTTACAAGGAACAATGGCCTAAACCACTGATCCATAGCCAATTTCTATTTTTAGTTTTCTTTCATATATTCATTTATTTCTAATATGATTAGGGAATCTTCATCTTCTTTAAAAAAAAAAAAATTGTTTGTAATGAGGTTTTTGTACGAGGTATTCCACTCTCTCAGCTTCTTGAATTTTTAATTTGGTTTGATGCATGTTTGATAATTAAAAACAAAAGCATATGTTGACTTGGCTTTATATTGAAAAGCATGGATACATCGAATTAAGGGGTGTGATACTGAAAAGTCAATGTTTTTTTTTTTTTGTTGATAGGAAATAGACATCATTTCATTCCATAAGGAAGTTACATCTGTGACTCAAAATTACAAGCCAAAATAAATTCTTGTTGTAAGCTCTCTGTACACAAATTTCTTTGCTACAGCATTGTCTGAACTTCAAAAACTCTCAAAAGAGAGAGTATCAATCTCTGTATAAAACAGAGGTAGAACCAACTTGCATCCACACTCCATCCTCCAAATGAGAAGAAGTAAACACTACACCCATCCTCCTAGCTGAAGGAGGGAGGAACCAACACTACTATGGACATAAGTCCAATAGCCTATTTCACTTTATTTTACAAACAAATACCAACAAAAACACACTGACAGAAAATCAGGAATACAGAAAACAGAAACCACCAAAGAACACCAACAAAATAGAGTCGGGAAAACAAGAGGGTAGGCAGTGGTGGCACATGAATGACACACGCCACAGTAGGAAGGAGTCGATCGGTCGATCAAGACATTGCTGGAGTCACTGGACCTTGAGCTGCCACCCATGGCATCGACGGAAAGATAAAACCTAATGGTTGAGTATCCCACGCATTTTCTTTAACCCGCACGTCGGCGCAACGTGCCACTCCGAATGGCGTCCAATCTGGTAGACGGCAAGATCGACAGGTAAGGCTACTTCCAATGGTGTGCATGTCGAACGATAGTCATCAGAGAAGCTCGAACCGGCTGGCCCCCCTTATTCGGCCAAAATCTGAAAAGAACCAAAAAAAAAACTAAAACAAATCCACTGAAGACAAAGGGCTGGCAAGGAGAGAGGAAGAGGAAGAAGGAGCCAAAGCTCTCTTTCCCCCCAACTGGATTTGAACGAAAGAGTTTTTAGAGAGAGGGAGGAACCATTCTCTTTTTTTGTAACATTAATGCATATGATACTGAAAAGTCTATGTTGACTTGGCTTTATTATACTCCTAGACTTGTGCTAGTAAAGTGTTCAGGGGAACTCTTGAATACATTAATGCTGCATCCTACTTTACAAATTTAATTTTCATTAAATCAAATAATGAGCAACAAAAAGAAAAATATTTTAGCTACAAACAAATTTCACAAAAAAAATACTTATAAATTGATGTGATTTGTTTATGTTATACGTTAAATTTACTTGACAACAAAAGTGACTTTATAATCTAACGTATCAGAACAAGGCACATCAGTTTGTGAGTTTAGTTTTGTGAAATCTCTTTATGACCATATCACTTCCCATTAAAAAAATTTCTCCATTTTCTACCGAAGGTTTTTAGTGCAAAATATCAAATAATTAAAGGTAAGCCCTATTGGTAAGAGACCTGTAATTAGGGAGGAGAAAAATCTATGTAAACCAAGTAGCTGAATGCACCTGGTTTTATTTTTCAGTAAGATGAAGGGAACAGATAAGTAAAGTCCATGTAAGTGTCTGGAGGCTTTCTTCTGCTTCTTTTCTCTATATTCCAATTAGTCCTATCATCTATCATTTTCATGGATACTAAATATCAGACTGTATAGGGTGGAGGACGTGCACGTCTATGTGTGCCCAAGTGTGAAGACATGATTGTAAAGCAGGTTATAATCCTTCCACGATTTAGATATCTTGCACAAATATGACTGATATTATGATTACAGAGAATTCAGATAATGCCAGAATGTGCTCTAAGGTCAAGAATCATGCACTGATCTCGTAATTTCATTTTTTCTCTAACTTACTTTGTATTAGCACTGTCACATGACGAGAACGCCTCTTTTTAGATTTTCTATAGCTAAAATTACTTGCTAGATTCTAAAAAGGATCCCTTTTGTATGCACTTGAAAAGCAGAAAAGTACTGGGTGGACGGAGGACACTGGACAGCATAGAATGGCATGTGGCGTCTCGATCTCAATCGACATCCAAATATTCTCTAGCATGCATGTTCATCTAGCCATAGTTGTGTCTAGGTTCACTCGGTATAGCTAGTTTTAGACTTCTTGTCTTCTTGATGAGGGCAACATATATATGTAGCCAAATGCAAAGAGATATTGGAACTTTTCCCTATAAATAGAGAGGTTCAGTGGCCACTTTGAATCAAGCAACTAGTTGGAGTAAATTAGATTATAAACTTCAGGTGTCCCCTAGAGTTCCCCGGAACGCTTCATTGGGGAATCTCTTTTAATAAAAGAGTTGTCTTCTGCTCTCCCCACTGAAGTGTTTGGGGGAACTCCGGGTGTCATTTGATAATATTGTTAGGAAGGGTTTAGAGCTGGTTAATGACCATCTTATAATTAGCCCCCAGCTTCATGAACACGTACATGCAGTACTGCATGTATATATCTTTTACTGCTTGTAGATTATTAATGACTATAATGCAAAATGATATTTCTATTAACCATCAACTCTGATTTGATTTCAGCTTGATTCTTGCCATGGAGAATCCATCAATCAGTGCAAGATTATGAAAGACCAGTACAAAGATAATTCTACATAGAGAAAAGTTCTATTAGTTTCCATGTTTAGTCTTCTCATGTCCAGTTCAAGTATGGATTTAATTCGCTGGTAGTAAATATTAGTCAATTGTTGTCTAAATAAACCATTCTTTAACAATATTATCAATAAAATTATATATCAAGCCTTTCTCAACATCTAATTTTCTTACAATCTCTATCTCTCTTTCTCTCTCTCTCTCTCTCTTCCTATATATGTAATGTATGATAGGTCTTGAACGACTTCTAACCCAAAAGTCATTGTTGTGTAACAATACATGCCTCGGTCGATGATGAATGACGTCTTCTTCTCGCCCACGGGGTTCATGCGAATCTAGTTATACCCAAAGTCAGCATCCATGAAACTGAGCATACGATTACCTACAGTTGAATTGATAATCAGATCGAAGCAGAGAAGTGGGAAGCTGTCCTTCAGCAAGCTTTGTTGAGGTTGGTGAAGTCGACGCATATTCTCCACTAGCCGCTCGGCTTCTTTACGAGTACTACATTGGACAGCCATTCTGGATAATGGCTTCCTAGATAAATCCAGGGGCTATTCTGAGCATGTCCTGGTGGCTCCAAGCAAATACATCCTAGTGTTTGGTGAGGAGTTACTACATGGCACTCTGCACCTCTGGTGTCAGTTTCCACGATCAGAGCGTGGCCGAAATATGCCAGGCCTGTCTTTACCATCAGCCGTTTGTTTGCACTTGTGCCTTTCTCCAAGGGCAAGTTCAAGCCCGAAGGCCGGGTAGTGGGTCGAAGCCAATGGGCATATGAAGTGGGGGAAAATCCCCTTACACTCTGGATGCTTGCTTGGGAAGGAAGAATCACAGCTCAGGCTTTAGAGTTTCAAAAGGGGGTGATTTGGCGAAGGAGGAATCATAGCTCGAGCTAGGGGACGACGGCTTCCATAATAGAGGGTTTTATTTTATTTGCTTAATTTTAAACACTTAAACACATGGCAGCCACGTATCGTGTCGACGTGAAGTGGTAAGAGGAGCGATAACAATGAGGAGACCAAATAGTATTTTTTCGAGAAATATATATCCATGTACGTGAAGTTTCCCAAACTGAACCTAGTCAAAATTGTGTATAAGATGGAGGGACGTAGGGCCAGAGGAATATTAAGTTTCCCAAACCAGATTTCCAAACCTTTTTTTTATCCTCTTCAATCCTTTTCATTCGAAGGAAGCTTATAAGTTACAAATTAATTAGAATCAAATCTGGAAATCTGGTTGATCATTAATTAGCTTAAGGAGAGATATATGCAGTACAAAAAATTAAAATATACTGGCAGTACTTATGGAAACCAGGGGCCCTCATGTAGCAAGACCACTTTAATTACAAAAATAAAAGCCTTGCTCACTACATAGACGGCCTCCACGAATTGATCATAAACATGCGCCTCATAATTATATAACGTGCATGCATGCCGTTCTTTTTAAATGCCTGATTAATTAGTTGAGTCCTATGTATCTTTTTGTTTGCTAATTATCCCCTTTATTTTTTGTGTAACAGGCAATCAATTGACAACGTTGCGGGAAAGTATACAAAATTAATGCCATGCATTCTTCAGATTGCATTCAATTTTCTTTACTTGTCATAAATTCGGATGATGGCAATGGTAGATTAATATATATATATATATATATATATATATATATATATTTAACTTTTTAAAGTTATTTCATGGTCCTCCGTTTGTCACCATATTAATATTATTAAAAACCATTTATTGAATATTTTACTTCCTAGTTCAATCTAGAAAAGCAAAGGAGAAATACTGTAATATCAAGATTAAGGGCTCGTTTGGATGATTGAAATATCTCAAAATTATGCGAATAAGAGTAAAATGATTTGAGTTAAAATGTTTTATTGGGTTTTGAAAAATGAGAGGGAAAAAGTTGAATAAAAATAATAAAACATCAAAAAATTGTTTGAATATTATTTTTATTTTGAGATTTGTAAAAGTTGCATTGATTTTTATATTTTGTTTCGAAATTTATAAAAGTTTTACAGTTTTTATGTTTGGATACTAATAGGGTAATTATTAGATTAAAAAATGAAAATTGAAATTAAAATATTTTTTGTATTTGAGTGATGTTTATGAATAAAATTATAAGAAATTTTGATAATTATGTGTCTAATCTATGTATTCAAACCTCCCCTAAATATTACCTTATTAATTGGCAACTCTAAAGGGACTCTTGATTATCTTTCCATAGAAACGATGTCTTCCATACAACCTTAGTTAATTTTGTGGTAGATCTCTTGCGGAATACAATCTAACAAAATGAAATGCAATCTAGTTCTACCCAAGGACAGTTGCCAGAGCATACCTGAAATATATTGCAGCACTCAAGAGATACATAAAGCTAATAAAGCATGTTGTAGTACGTGGAAAGAAAAAGATAACAACTGCAGTACATGGAAAGAAAAAGAAAACAGCAGCAGCAAAAAAGAGACAAGAGATGGTGCACTGAAAAGAAGAACCTCAGCCAAAGAATTGTATGGCTGCACATAAAGAAGAATGAGGGACACGATGCATAAAGCTGCCTCTACCATGTTGTCCATAAAAGTTCTGAATTGATACTTGTAATTGTGTAGATAATTAAAAGTTAGTTTTTCAATAGCTTTTTCTATTTTTTGTAATGTATATATATGACCTTTGTATGATCAAAAGTAATCAATGAGAATTAGTTTCTTCACATTTTCACTTTCTGTTCTTAACAGTTTTTAACATGGTATCAGAGCAGGAGTAATTGTGATACCCCATATTTTAGTGTATTTTAACTGAAAGATTATTTTAATTAATTTAAATATTAGTTCTCTTATTTTAAAAATTTATTAGATTTCTTGTTGGTTTATTTTATTATTTTTAAGTTGTGGAATTTACTTTAACGTGCTTTCTTAATATTAATTACTGTTTTGCATTTAAATTGATCTTTCATTTAAATCAGTTTGCTTATGAGTTTTAAAATTATTATTGTTGTCAGATTTTGTTATTATTTTATTTAAACTTTTCATTGCGTTTGAATTATTTTATTAAACTTATTGTTTTAAAATTATTTTTGTTGGATCATTTTTGGGACCCAAGTTGTGAGGATTGGACCTCATTTCTTTTCCTTCATTTTTTTTTCTTTTTCCTCTCTTCCTTTTCTCTTTCCTCTTTTTCTTCTTTCTTTCTTCTTTCTTCCGTTGTATTCCCTCTCTCTCCCGCGTGATGCGAGTTTCTCCCTTTCTCTTACGTACGATTCTTCTCCCTCCCCCTACGCCGTCATGCGCCGCCCATTACCGTCATCACTCCTATCATTCCCTTCCAACCCTTCGGCAACCACCCTCCTCTATTTTCAGCCCCTCCCACGCCGCCAAACTCCCCTGCGCGCAGCTCAAAGCCCGGACAGCTTTTGTGCTCCAGCACCGCCTTCGCGCCACCTCTGGCCACCATTTCTTACCACATCTACCTCAATCTCCCAGCTACCTAATGGACCCAACCCTAGCTCCGATCCGTCACCGGTGAACCCCATTATTTTCACCCAACTTCCATTAGCTCTGACCCCATGGCCAACCACCACTTCCATTAGCTTCACCAACATCCCTAAGCCCTACTCTAGCAATCTCGAGTCTTAGTTTGTCCTCGTTCAAAAGTGGGTTTTTGAGACCCACGGCTACAGTCCATTTTTCACTACTCAGTTGTTGTTTTGCCGCTTCTAGTTCATCCGTGATCCTTCAAAAATTATAATGTAAGTATTTTTCCAAATAACTTTTGAGATTTAAATATATTTTTGCGCCAACACTCATTTACTGTAAATCGGTTAGTTGTACCTGACTGAGTCTGAGGAGTAAGGGGGTCGGTTGGATTGGAGGATAGAGTAGTTTGTGTGATTAGTTATATTGAGATTGGTTGGTTGATGGATATTGGTGTTGTGTTTGGTACATTACATATTTGCACGCATGTTCATGTTTGTAAATGAAAACTGAGTTTTTGGGTAATTGCATTCATGTTCATGTGTATATTTGAAAACTAGGTTTTCATGTGAGAAAAAGGAAAAGAGACTGCAGAGATGGTGGTAAGCAGGGATGGTGGTATAGTCCTGCCTGTGATTCCACCCTACGGTGCATGCGGTAGGGATGGTGGTAAGCAAAGATGGTGGTAGAATCCCTCCTGTGATTCCTGCCTGCGGTGCACGCGATAGGGATGATGGTGTTGTCCCACTTGTGATTCCTGCCTACGGTGCATGCGGTAGGGATGGTGCTAGAGTCCCGCCTGTGATTCCCGCCTACATTGTTTGATAAATATTTTTGTATGAATCATTTTCTGGAAAAATGACGGATTATATTTTTTGGCCAAAATGGGATTTTAGCGTGTGTTGGAAAATATTCATTTTTGGGAAAAATGACGTTTTGAGGCTATGGCATATTTCATCATATGCATGCATGTTGGTTGCATGAATGCACTTTTATCTCGTTAGTTGTTTGGATTATTACTTACCTACAGTACCATAAAACGGTACCGTAGATTTTTGTGCAAGTGAGGATATGGAGTATGTGGGATCGACTCCATTGGAGGAATGACATGTGGTCATATGGGATTTGTTCCCAACTCTTGTAAATGTATTTGATTTGTATTATATTTTTAATAGATAACTGTATAACTTTTTAACGGCTTTTTATTTTGGATATTTGTATTATACAATTCTGGTATTTAGTTGACTTAACCGCTACGACTTTATAGTGCTCTTGTTGCATGTTGTACACACTTGAGCATTTATCGTTAGGATGCATGACCCGTGTTGTCATCATCCCGACATCACGATTCTCGCATTTCCGTACGTGGGAGTCGGGGAGTCACAGTAATTTCCTGCAATACCTTCTTGGTTTTTAATCATCTTTCATTGAACCTATGGCCTTCTCATCTTCCTCTTCTTCTTCTCCTACAGAAGATCCAAATAGCCCTTTTTTCTTGCATTATAGTGATAATGCAAACACTATCATTGTTTCACCACCCTTGACTGGCTCCAACTACATTTCTTGGAGTAGATCTTTCCTTCTCTCCATTTCTCAAGAATAAGTCAGGATTCTTGGATGGCACCATCCCCACTCCTGACCTTGCAGATGCTTCTTATGTATCTTGGTTACGATGTATCTTGGATTTTAAATTCAGTTTCCAAGGACATAGCCTCTAATGTGTTCTTCATGACTTCAGCTAAATAGGTATGGGATAAACTCAAAGAGCGTTTTGCATAGCCTAATGAAGCTAGGATATATCACCTTCAACACTGATTGAGCTGCATTATTGCATATTTTATATAGTTAAAATCAATATATTTTTAATTGTTTTACTATTTTATTATTGATTTTAGATGAAAAAATGATTAAGAGGCATAAATCCAAGTTGTAATTTAAATTGATTAATAGCATAATTTATGCTTGATTTTAATACTTGTGATTTAATTTGATATTGTTTCTTCACATGTACAATACACTTTTATTATTTTAGTCTAGTTTTATTTTATCTTTATTTATTTATTTATTTTATTTTTCTAGTTTTATTTTTTGTTTCTTTAATTATTATTATTTATTCTGTCTGTCTTATTTTATTTAACTTTTTATTTTATTTTATTTTTATTTTTCAACACTGGCTAAACGACATGTCATGTAGTCAACAAACTAAAATGACATGTCGTTTAGTCCAAAGGCAAACAAAAGAGACCTGTCGTTTTTTCCGTCTAATTAAAACTACCACCCTACTAAACGACGTGTTGTTTAGTCCATAGACAAAAACGACACTTACACTGAGTCTGAAACTTCCTCTCAAATTAATTTTGTTCGAAGTAATGGATAGCTAAGTCCTTAAGTAAAGCTAGAGATGAACTTATACAATTGAGGTTGTTTTTAATTTATTTTTGATTCATATGATTGCTCTTTATTAATGCAAATTCTTATTTATCATTCACTAATTATCTATGGTATTTTCTTATCTCCAAATAATTTAGGAATTAATTCCCTTCATAGATTCAGTCATATTTTTTCTATAGAATGATTAAGATCCTTGATTATGTTTGGATTAATTCGTTGTCTTTATTGATTTAATTATTTGCTCCAATATTGCCCACTGGGTATATTGTCGTCGCTGGGTTTTGTTAATAAAAATGATAATTCACAGAGTTTTTAAAAGTAGTGAATGATTTTTCAAAGAATTATATTTCGATTAAAGTGGTTTGTAGTTCTATATCTTCCAATTGGGGACTTTTGATCAATATCCAATTGTGTAATTTATTGAATCAAGAATAAATAGAAATACCTTATTTGTGCAAGGAATTCCTGATGCTTTACTATTTGTAATTTCAGTGATCCCTATTTTTATCCTTGTAATTTTATTTGTTAAATCACATTAAAACCAATTATTTCTTATTGATCATTAAATATTTTCCTTTAGTTCTTTTTATTATTTGTTGTGTTTTCTTTAATCTGTCACCCTGAGGAATCGACACCCCAAAGCTGTGCTACAACTACCGCATTATTCTTTGAGCGTAATCAAATTTTGGCGCCATTGACGCAGTAAGGCACGGAACAACTAACATGCTTGCGACGCCGAAAGGAATGAAAAGAAGAAAGAAAAGAAATAAATACTACGGGACACCAAAAGATAAGCACATGCACATAAGACTTTCGGCTGGAAGCAAGAGAACAAAGGAATAAGAAATATTTGGCGTGAATGAATAGGGGACATGGGCCGGAAGATGCACTGCAAGATAAAGAAAGAAAAGTGGCCAGCGAAGATTGAAGGCTTTTCGGTTGTATATAAAGGGCTGAGGAAGAGAGGGGAAACACATTACTTAGAATAGAGTTAATTTGAGAGAATTTTGCTATGCTTGTGGACAGTTAAGTCCAAGTAAAGTTAGGGATGAACTTGCACAATTGAGGGTGCTTTTAGTTTATTTTTTGATTTATGTGATTTTTCTTTATTAATGCAAACTCTTATTTGTCATTCTCTAATTATCAATAGTATTTTCTTATCTTCAAATAATCTTGAAATTGATTCCTTTCATAGATTCAGTCATACTTTTTCTATAGAATGGTTAAGATCCTTCATTATGTTTGGATTAATTCATTGTCTTTATTAATTTAATTCTTTGCTGCAGTATTGCCCCTGGTTATATTGTCGTCGTTGGATTTTGTCAATAAAGATGACAATTCATAGAGTTTTAAAAAGTAGTGAATGATTTATCAAAGAGTTATATTTCAATTAAAATAGTTTGTAATTCTATATCTTTCAATTGGGGACTCTGGAGATGAATCCCCACTGAATCAAGAATAAACATAAATACCCGATTTCTGTAAGGAATTCCTAATGCTTTACTATTTATAATTTGAGTGATCTTTATTTTTATCATTGTAATTTTAGTTTCTAAATCACATTAAAACCAATTCTTTCTTATTGATCATTTAATATTTTCCTTTAGTTCTTTTTTTTTTTTTTTTCTTTAATCCGTCTCCCTGAGGAATCGACACCCCAAAGCTGTGCTACAACTACCGCGTTATGTTTTGGGCGTAGTCAAATTTTGGCGCCGTTGCCGGGGAGACAGTGTAAGAAATAATACAAAAAAAGAATTCAGTAGTTTGTAAAGGTGGTAACTTTATTCCCTCTTTCAGCTACTACATTTTTTTTTCTTTATCTGCTTTGTTTGTTTTGTTTTGTTTTGTTTTTGTTTTCTATTATTTTCTTTCTTTTCGTATTATTATTTTTTTTTGTTTGTTATTGCTTTCTTTGTTTTTGTTTGTAGGATAGTTTCATTTTGTCATTTCAGATGACAATTTTTAGTGCTTAGCAAGATACCCACGTCACACTTTAGGTGTATTCTACCATTTTTAGCTACTCCCCATTTAATTTTGATTTTTAAACATTGAGGACAATGTTTCATTTAAGTTGGGAGGTGGTAGTACAAATTCAGTTTTTAAATACTTGTTGGAACTCTATAGCATATTTCCACCAAAAAAAAAAAAAACCATGTCAGCATCTAGGATTTCCTGGCATGATGAAGTGATTCCGACACGCGATTGCATAATGATCGCAAGTGTCTGCTTTGGTAGAGTAGTTATCTTGCTTGTTCTTATCCCATTTGTTTAGCGGTATTTCTTTAGGGATATTGAGTCTTAGAAAACCCGCTTTTGAATTCATTTCTTTTATGTTTTTGTTTCATTATTTTTATTTTTAACCAAAAAAAAAATTTGTTTAGCGTGTGTGCATGTGATAAATAATATTTTGTCTTAATGCAATATGCACTGATATACACATGATTGACACATACTCTATTCTATCATTTTGTGAAATTTGAGCATCTTGGTGGAGTACTTGAGCGGAATTATTTTTAGGAAGATTTATTTTCAACCCTGAGCGTAGAACATAATTCTTGATGCATCATATTTTGTTTGATGTGTGACTTGAAACACCGGGATGCTATATTTATTGAGATAGACTTCGCATGACTTATAAATAATGAAGGGAAAATCTTGAAGGACATTTTTCACATGCTTAGACTTATAGTGTTCTTCATTACTATTCATTGATTTAACACAAGAGAAGTAAACTACAGGACTACCGAGCCTTTTATTAAAAAAAATAAAAAATCCATCAAGGATCTGCCTCAGTGGTAAGGGTGAACTTGGGAATGTGTGGGTTAGGCGCACGGTCCTGGGTTCGATTCCCCATTGTTTTGAATCCATTTAAAAAAAAAAAAAGGTAATAAAGGATGAAGCGTATGGAGCTTTCCTAAGAAAAGGGCTAGAAACAGTTACCCAAACTTTGGGGGTTAAGTGTTCAACCTTTAAACAGAGTTGGCGTGAAAACTGCTAGTCCCTTGGGTTTTGAGGTAGTTAGAATCAGCAATGATTAATCTTAAAGTTGAAAAATCCTGGGACAAATTTTGGCTAGTAATGAAGAACACAATGTCTATATACACACATCTGAGTTCAAAGATATTTTCCCTAATTCTTTGTGAAAGATTGTTGAGATAGTCTTGGTGGATATAGCTCCCGGGAGTTGATAGTCATGTGTTGCATTTTGTGAGAATTCATTATTATGTTTGATTGCTTTTGTTTGGATTTTGAGCTTTATGCAATATTCATCTCAATTAATTTTCACTATTTTGCTCAGAGACTAGCAAAAGGTTAGTTGGGGGGTGTGATTGAGCTGCATTATTGCATATTTTATACAATTAAAATCTATATATTTTTAATTATTTTACTATTTTATTATTAATTTTAGATGGAAAAATGATTATGAGGCATAAATCCAAGTTGAAATTTAAATTGATTAATAGCATAATTTATGCTTGATTTTAATACTTGTGATTTAATTTGATATTGTTTATTCACATGCACAACACACTTTTTTTATTTTAGTATAGTTTTATTTTATCTTTAATTATTTATTTATTTTATTTTTCTAGTTTTATTTTTTGTTTCTTTAATTATTATTATTTATTCTGCCTGTCTAATTTTATTTAATTTTTATTTTTGTTTTTCAGCACCGGCTAAACGACATGTTGTTTCTAATTGGAGTGAATTCAGCCATCTGCTAAACAACGTGTCATTTTTTCCGTCTAATTAAAACTACCACCCTGCTAAACGACATGTCGTTTAGTCCATAGACAAAAACGACACATCGTTTTGGTCATCTTCAATCTCCAGCATGCATGAACAGTAAACACAACCGTGTGTTTACATGCACCCTACGCAAATGCACTGCATCCTTCACTTCCAACTGCCCCACTGCTCAGCCACCTGCACCTATGGCAGCAACCCCGGCAGCACCTCCACCTCGCTGCCAACGTCCCTCAGAACCAACCACCTTGCGCAACTGCACTGCTCCACACCGTAGCACAACATCTTCACACACGGTATCCACACTGCTCTGCATCCTGCCAAGCACATGCACGACCAACACCTCCATGCAGCCACTGCCACACAACTCCACATGATGGAAGACATCTTCCATCATCCTCTGTTTGCAAAACCCTAAAATAGAACACTGTGATTTTCCAAGCACAGCCACCTTATGCTGCACTACTTCTCTGTCAATGTCCAGCTTGAAATCTCGGTTCTAGTTGATCCAGCTCGCTCACAGAGATACACAAAGATGCAAGTGTCATGCAGCAGTTGCGTTTTGAAGACTTGTGGAAAGAAGAAAAGAAAACACAAGAGAAAGAAATGAAAAGAAAAGCTTCGGTTGGAAATAGAGTAGGAAGAAAAAGAAATAAAAGTGCATGTTGCGGTTTGCACATGGGTTGAATGAAAAGCAAACAAAAAATAAGGGAAGACACTCACATGGATAGCTCGTAATAGCTGAGTGGAAAAATAAAGAAATGAAGAAAAGAAGTGGACTGAAGACGCACTAAGGCACAGAACAACTAATATGCATGTGACGCCGAAAGGAATGAAAAGAAGAAAGAAAATAAATAAATACTACACCGAAAGATAAGCACATGCACATGAGACTTTCGGCTGGAAGCAAGAGAACAAAGGAATAAGAAATATTTGGCATGAATGAGTGGGGGACATGGGCCGGAAGATGCACTGCAAGATAAAGAAAGAAAAGTGGCCAGCGAAGATTGAAGGCTTTTCGGTTGTATATAAAGGGCTGAGGAAGAGAGGGGAAACACATTACTTAGAACAGAGTTAATTTGAGAGAATTTTGCTGTGCTTGTGCACAGTTAAGTCCAAGTAAAGATAGGGATGAACTTGCACAATTGAATGTGTTTTTAGTTTATTTTTTGATTCATGTGATTGTTCTTTATTAATGCAAACTCTTATTTATTATTCTCTAATTATCAATAGTATTTTCTTATCTCCAACTAATCTTGGAAGTGATTTCTTTCATAGATTTAGTCATGCTTTTTCTATAGAATGGTTAAGATTCTTGATTATGTTTGGATTAATTCATTGTCTTTATTGATTTAATTCTTTGCTGCAGCATTGCCCCTGAGTATATTGTTGTCGCTGGATTTTGTCAATAAAGATGATAATTCATAGAGCTTTAAAAAGTAGTGAATGATTTATCAAAGAGTTATCTTTCGATTAAAATGGTTTGAAATTCTATATCTTCCAATTGGGGACTCTGGAGATGAATCCCCACTAAATCAAGAATAAACATAAATACCCGATTTGTGTAAAGAATTCCTGATGCTTTACTATTTATCATTGTAATTTTAGTTTCTAAATCGCATTAAAACCAATTCTTTCTTATTGATCATTTAATATTTTCCTTTAGTTCTTTTTATTATTTGTTGTATTTTCTTTAATCCGTCTCCCTGAGGAATCGACACCCCAAAGCTGTGCTACAACTACCGTGTTATGTTTTGGGCGTAATCAAACACAAACTCAGTGGCATAGTTCAAGGGCATCTTTTTGTAAGTGACTACTTCACCTAACTTAATGTCATTTGGGAAGCGGTGCATAGCTATAGACCACTTCCCTGTTGCTCTTGTGGTTTATGTACATGTGATGCTTTAAAGAATGTTGGTAAAGCTCAGCAAAGGGACTATGTTTGCAAATTTTTAATGGGTTTAAATGATAGCTATGATGCTGTTAGAGGGAAAATTATCTTGTTGAGCCCCTTGCCTTCTCTAGATTAGACCTTCTCACTTATTTTACATGAAGAGAGGCAAAGGCAAGCAAGAAACATAGATGTTCCTACCTCAGAACCATCTGCCTTGCTTGCTTATCAAAATTTCTCAAAGAAAAAGGAGAAAACATATTTGGTTTGTGGACATTGTGGGAAGATGGGACACACAAAGGAGAAATGCTGCAAACTAAAAGGATTTCCACCCACTTTCAAATTTACCAAATCTAAGTTTGGAAATGGTTTTGGAAAGCCTGCTAGTCACTCTGCAAACCAGGTTGCTCTTGATGGTTCCATTGTGGATCAAACTGTTGCTGCTCGCCATGCATCTCCCAAACTAAATACCTCTCAGCTAAACCTTTCTCAAGACCAAACACAACACCTTATGGCTCTTGTCAATGCTCAATTCCCTTAGCTGACCTCAGGACACAATAAACCACTCCTGCCATCACCTGTGTATTCTTCACCAATTATCTCAGAACCTGCCCCTTCAACAACATCCCACTCCCTCATGTGTTTCACTCAAGAATTGATATACTTGCACTCGTGTTTTCACTCTAAACGGCTTTTACCCTCTTATGGTCTCACACACTTGCCTTTTTCCACTCTTTTGTGTCTTCTTTAGTTCTTAATCAAACTTCAAGAAACTAATTCAAAATAATCCAGCAGCAATTCAAAAATGAGAAACAACCAAAACTCATTAAAAGCTCAAGAACTTGAATAATGTGAGAAACAAATTTGAATGGAAGAAATTTTCTTAATGGAATTGTCTCCTTTCTCTTTTTTTTTTCGATTTTTTTTTTCTACTTCTTCTTCTTCTTCTTTTTTTAATAGTAGAGAATAGGAAAACGATTTTTTTTTTTAACAGCAGGGAATAAGAAAAACGAAAATAAAAGAGAGTCAAACTTATCTTAGAACCAAAGCTCTGATACCAAACTGATACAAACTCCACCAAAGAATGTGATGAAACTCGATAACAATGATGGTTTACAACCCCAAGATCGTGAAGACAAGATTTGTTGAGCCTTGACTCGTCACCTAACAAGATGAAAACCAAGACTACGAAGGATAGAAACGCCACACCAAGAAAACCTGAGAATCTCTCAGGAATCAAGGTGATAAGTTTGATTGTTTAAACGCCACAAGATTAACTTGATAAGTTCAAGAGTTCTCTTAAGAACGAAGAGGAACACAAGGCCTCACAAAGGTGATTTTCTGAAAAAAAACATAATCTGTCATTCAAATTCGAAATCCCCCCTATATTTTTTTTTTTGAATCAGACTGGATTAATATATCATATCAAAGTTTGGATACACGTAGGAACTGTTACAAAAGTAGTGGTATAACCACTGATGCTAAGGGCATCTTTACTCAGTGCGTGGGCAACAGAGTTCTTTGCTCTAGGGGTATGCATGGCTATCCACCTAGTGAAGGAGTTGAGGAGGTTCTTGGTGTCTTCTATCAGCTGACCTGCGTAAGAGATAGTGACTGATGGTGAGTTGAGACCATTTACCACTTGTAGAGAATCCCCTTCGATGATGATATCGTGATAGCCGCTTGTCTTGCAGAAACTGGCTGCTTGTAGAGCTGCAAAGGCTTCTGCAGTGAATGGATCGGGGAACATAGCTTGTTGCATCCTCATTGTACCAAGTACTTGACCCTGCTCGTTCCTGATTACCGCTCCCACTCCCACCCTACATGTGATGGTGTCCAGAGCTGCGTCCCAATTTAGCTTGTATTGTCCGGGGGGTGGAGCTTCCCATTGGCTTGACTGTGGCCGATGCGGGTGCTTAGTCTTTTTGTATTGAGTAATCTGGTATAGTTCTTCCGCCATATGCCTGGCTTGCTGGATGATGCTCGTTGGGTGGGTGAACACCCCTTTAAAGATCATACTGTTCCTCCTTTTCCAGATGAGCCAAGCTGTGATGGCAAAGGAAACCAGCTCCTCTAACTCTAGTTTCTCTAGCATTTTTTCCACTAAGTCTGCAAAACTCAAGAATATGGGGCTTGCTTTCTGCAACTTCATGGCACTTTGAGCCCACACATCACGTGCCGAGGGACACTCCCAAATTATATGTTCTATTGACTCCGCCTGACAGTGACAAATGGGGCAGCTGGCATCCTCAACAATTTTTTTTTCTGAAGGTTTACCCGGGTGGGGAGGCCGTTGAGGCAAGCCCTCCAGAGGAAAGTTTTTGCTGCATTTGGAATGGTGAGATTCCATATTTTGGTCCATGGTGGTTTGGGGTTGATTGGGTTGGAAGTTTGGGCCAGGTTTTGCATGTCCATCTCTGTGATGAGGTGGTAGGCATACTTGACACTGAAAGACCCGGTTGGGGTGCAGCTCCAAATTAATTTATCAGGCCGTGGGTTTGCATTCAGAGGAATAGCTTTTATAATCATGGCATCCTCACGGGAGAACAATGCAGTGATGAGTTCAGAATTCCAAGTGTTTGACGTGTTATCCATCGGGGATGAGACTTTGGTATCACTTGGTAGGAACCTGAGAGAGTGTAGGGGTTTTTTGATGGACTTTCTTGGCAGCCACTTGTCATTCCAGATTTCGGTGGATTCTCCATCTCCTATTCTCCACATAAGTCCCTCTTTGAGCAGGGGTCTGGCAGCAAGGAAGCTTTGCCATAGGTATGAGGAATTGTGGCCTGGTTTTGCAGCAAGGAACGTAGAGGAGTGAAAATACTTCTCTTTGAGCACTTGTGCAGCTAGGGAAAGAGGGTTAGTAACTACCCTCCAACCCTGTTTTGCTAGAAGGGCTAAGTTGAAATTGCCAAAGTCTCTTAGTCCCAGTCCACCGTGGCTTTTAGCTCTTTTCATTTGTTGCCATTTAACCCAGTGAATTTTCTTGCTGTCCAATTGCTGTCCCCACCAGAATTGCCTTACCATTTTGTTGAGTTCTTGCAGCAGTTGCCTTGGGAGTTTGAAGATCCCCATACAATAGGTTGGGATAGCTTGAACGATGGCTTTAATGAGGACCTCTTTGCCTGCTTGTGAAAGGAACTTGTTTTTCCAATTCTTGATTCTTCCTTGTGCCTTGTCTAGGATGCTTCTGAATGAGTTGGCCCGAGATCTCCCAATAAGAGCAGGAAGGCCCAAGTATTTTTCATAAGAATTAGTTCCTCTGATTCCCGCTATGCTAGTGATGATGTCCTTGGTTTCTTCTCTAGTGTTCTTACTGAAATAAATGGATGTTTTTTCCTTGTTTAATCTCTGTCCCGAGGCAATTTCATAAGCTTCCAGCAGATAATAGAGTTGGCTCCATTCTATAGAGTTGGACTTACAAAACAACAGGCTATCATCTGCAAAAAATAAGTGGTTAATAGAAAGCTTTGATCTTTTAATTGGCAGTCCTGAAATGAAACCATCCTGCTCGGCTTTGTTAAGCATACAGCTGAGGACCTCTGAGCACATGATGAAGAGGTAAGGGGAGAGTGGATTCCCTTGCCTAAGACCACGGGAAGGCTTGAAACTGGTTTGAGGGACTCCATTAAGTAGAATAGAGTAGGATACTGTCCCTACACATTTCATGAGCAATTCCACCCATCTCTGGTTGAAACCAAGTTTTTCCAGGACTGCTTTGAGGAACAGCCACTCTATCCGATCGTAGGCCTTGCTCATGTCGAGCTTGAGGGCCATGTAACCATCCCTCCCTTTGAGCCGAGTTTTCATAGTATGGAGTGCTTCGAAAGCTACTATGATGTTATCTGTAATCATCCTTCCAGGCACAAATGCTGTCTGAGTTGGAGATATCAGGTCAGGGAGTATTGTTTTCAACCTGTTGGCCAAGGTCTTTGCAATGACTTTGTAAAGGACGTTACAAAGGCTGATAGGCCTGAAATCCATAACCAACACAGGGCTAGATTTTTTAGGGATGAGGGCGATATATGTTTCATTCAGCTCATTCGACCACTTGCCTTCATTGAGGACCTCAAGGGTTGCTCTGGTGACCCCCTTTCCAACTGTTGACCAATGTTCTTGAAAGAATATTGCAGGGAAGCCATCTGGTCCTGGAGATCCCATCGGGTTCATTCCAAACACTGCCTCTTGAATCTCAGCTTCCGTGAAGGATTTAGAGAGGATTGAGTCCATTTCTTGTGTAATCTTCCTTGGCAAGAAGGCAATACAATCCTCAATGCCTGTGGGTTCAGAGGACGTGAAGAGATCTTTGAAAAAGTGTTGGAAGAGCTGACTGATTTCCTCCTTCTTGTTGAACTCTTGATTAGACTCATTACTGATCTTGCTAATTGTGTTTTTTTGTTTCCTCTGGTTGGCACACTTGTGGAAATATGCCGTGTTCCTGTCCCCCTCTTGCAGCCATTTTTGCTTGGCTCTTTGCTGCCATCTGGTATTTTCTTCATCCAGCATTTTATTTACTTCCTCTTGAAGCTCCCTGATTTCATCATATAGTTGTCCCTCGTTAGCTTCCTTGAGTGAATCCAGTATCTCTATCTTTTTTCCCAGGTCTTCCTTGTGGCCTTTTGACAGGTTCCTGCTCCAAACTTGCAATCCTTGTTTGCATGTTCTCAAGCCAAGCATTGTGTTAGCCAGATAGCCCCTCTGCTCAATCTGACCCCCCCCATAATTGTTCTATCAGTTCCATATAGCCCTTTTTCTTAATCCAGTAAGCTTCAAACCTGAAGGGTCTAGGTGTGAATTTTCTGGTTTGTTTGTTTTGAATACTGATGAAGATAGGTCTGTGATCCGATGCTTCTGCTGCGAGGTGTTTAATAGAGTGGGAATCAGCTCTGGCAATCCAAGTGGAATTGCCTAGTGCTCTATCTAGTCTTTCTTTAGTGAAATGCTCTCCCTCTCGATTGTTTGCCCAAGTGAACTTATCCCCTTCAAAGCCAAGGTCATGCAGGTCACATTGTTCCAGAGTTTCCCTGAAATCTACAATCTGTCTATAAGGTTTTATGGCAGCTCCAACTTTTTCATCAACACTCATGATCTCATTGAAGTCACCTACACACAGCCAGGGAATACTTGGGGCAGGGGCGATTGTTTTCAGGAGATGCCAGGTGATTTTCCTTTTGGCAGTGGTAGGATGACCATAAAAGCCTGTTACTAGCCAAGGGATATCATTGCTTGCAGGTGAAAACAGTCCAGAAATGTGCCAGTTGGTATAGGATACTATCTCAAATTTTATTGTGGAGTTCCATAGAATAGCAAGGCCTCCACTCCTACCCCTACTATTGACACAAAAGCAGTTGTCGAACCCCAACTTGTACCGAACTTTCTCCATTTTAACATTATTGCACCTGGTTTCTATAAGGAAAACCAAGTGAGGGATCTTGAGTTTCACCATAAGGTGCAGTTCATGAATTGTACGAGGGTTCCCAAGCCCTCGACAATTCCAACTTAAGATGTTCATTGCGAGGGGTGGGGCTGCTGAGCAGCCTCCACCACAGAAACCTGGTTTAGACTCGCAGGTGGGAGGTTAACCTTCGTTTTCTTTAGGCCTTGTGAGCTAGCACGGGTGTCCCTGCCAGGTGCTGGTCTTTTTGCAGTGGGAGATGGTAGGGGTTCTCTTGCCATATTTGTGATATCTGTTAGTGTCAGAGGTTGGTCTCGGGCTTTCCTTTTCCACTTAGAACTTGTGGGGGGTAGAGGTGAGGGTGGTTGGGACTTAGACTCAGTAAGTTTTGACTTGTGTGGATGAAAAAGTGTGTCAGTTTTGTTGACTTCTTCTGGTATACTTTCTTTGTGCATTGGGAAAAGAAAAGTATGGCTTGTGACACTGACCTTTTTCGCTTTTTCCACAGGGAAGGTAGGTAGTATCTCCTGTAGCTCCACTGAGTCACCGGGGTCCTGGAAGTCCTTTGCCATGTTCATCTTGCTCCCATCGTTCATCTTAGTCCCTTTGTTGGATTTGGTTGGTTGGCCTGGTTCTTGGTGGAAGTCAAAGGATTTCTAGTGCTAGATTGAGTCATCTGTATGATTTGCTTCTGTGGAGCTAGTGGAACTTGTTTTTGACCTTGTCTTTTCTTCACCATCAGCTTTTCCTGTTTGCTCCTTGTGGATTGGTTCTTGTTGCGGTGCAACTGGTGTGCCTCCATACTTCTTAACCACCTGGTGGTTTCTCGGTACAAAAGGTGCCCTCATCCATTGGCCATATTGATCCTGCTTCTGAGCTGCAGTGGTAACACTCGAGCATTTGCCCTCCTTGTGTTGGAGGCATCCGCATTTGTAACAAAAGCTGGGGAGTCTCTCATACTTGAAACTGACCCATATTTCTTTTCCCCCCATGTTGATCATTCTGCCACGGGCCAATGGTTTTGAGATGTTCACGTCAACTCTGATACGGAGGAAACTCCCCCATCCACACCCTTGGTCATCCACCTCTATGGTGTGCACCTTCCCAATGCCTATCCCTAGCTGCTCTCCCATCTTCTCTGTCATGATGCCAAAAGGCAGATTATAGACTTGTATCCAGAATGGCTCTGAGGTAAAGGTTACCTCCTTTGATGATATCTCCCCTTCAAAGTCCATGAAACAAAGTAAATAACGGTCGAAAGACCAAGGCCTTCCCTGAAGCACCTTATCTTTGTCTACCAGCAATTGAAATTCTAGTAGATATTTGTTTGTTCCCAGTTCCTTGAATGTTAGCCATCCTTCTGTCTTCCACACATTAGCCATTGTTGTTTTGAAAGCTTCGCGGTTGGCTATCCTTTCATTGAGGATAAGGACAAACAGGCAATGGCGGCCTCTGTCCTGAGAGGCAAAAACTTCCTCCTTAGTGAGGATAAGTGCATCTTGTTCCTCCTCACTAAGCTTCAATGTTCCACACCGTGCTGTAATCTCTTCCTCCATTTGTTGAGCTCTAAAGCTTTCACTCAGGAGACCAAGCTCTCTCAAAAGACAGAGCGAAAAAACTCACCCAGGAGGACTCTGAAGACATGTAACTCCAAATCCCCCCTATATATACTTGGAACAACCCTCCAAGCAAGGGTAATTTCAAAAGACATGAGAATTTCAAAAGACTATTGCCTAGAGAATTCCAAAAGACAAGACAATCTGAAAATTCGCAACATCCCACCAGCCTTGCACACCCTTCAGTAAAAACCTTATAACTTCCTCTAGAAAACTCCAAATTGCACACCGTTTGATACGTTGGAATCTAGAGACATGAGACTTTCCAATGAGATATACCTTGCAGGATAATTCATCCAGAATATTCTCAGAATGTCGTTTCAAATAATATACTGGACAATGGGCTGGGTAATGAGTTGGTCTTTTGAATCATTGGGCTTTGATGACATGGACTAAGCCTTGATTATTATTTGAGCCCATCATGGTCTTTTTAGAATCAACCCAATTCTCTTGGATTAGCCCATTTAGTACTTCCTTGAAACGTTTGGCTCTAAGTCTTGTAATTGGGCCACTAGGAAGTGATAAAGGGTCTTGTGCAAATTCAGCTCCATTCCCACATGTATGATCAGCATGTCCAGCTCCTTGGTTTGCATCATATAGCCAATTTCTCTTTTTAGTTTTCTTTCTTATATTCATTTATTTCTAATATGATTAGGGAATCTTCATCTTCTTATAATGAACAAATTGTTTGTAATAAGGTTTTTGTACGGGGTATTCCACTCTCTCAGCTTCTGGTATGTTTAATTTGGTTTAATGCATGTTTGATAATTAGAAACAAAAGTATAGCATTACAACTTACAAGCTAGGATACATCAAATTGAGGTGTGTGATGCTAAAAAGTCTATGTTGACTTGGCTTTATTAGAATCCTGGACGTGTGTCAGTAAAGTATTCAGGGGAACTCTTGATGACATTATTGTTGCATCCTTCTTTAGTGAGTTACTTTTCATTAAACAAATAATGAGTCACAAAAAGAAAAATATTTTAGCTATAAACAAGTTTCACAAAAACATTACTCATAAATTGATGTGATTTGTTTATGTGATACGTTAAATTTACTTTACAATAAAAGTGATTTTATAATATAATGTATCACATCAAGGTAAATCAATTGGTGGGTTTAATTTTGTGGAGACTCTTTATGACTAAATCACTTCTCATTAAAAAACTTTCTCCAATTTCTACCGAAGGTTTTTAGAGCAAAACATCAAATAATTAAAGGTATGCCCTATTGGTAAGAAACCTATAATTAGGGAGGTGAAAATTCTATGTAAACCAAGTAGCTGAATGCACATGGTCTGAATTTTCAGTAAGATGAAGGGTAGAGATAAGTAACGTTGATGTAAGTCTCTGGTGGCTTTCTTCTGCTTCTTTTCTCCAAATTCCAATTAGTCCAATCATCTATCATTTTCATGGATACTAAATATCAAACTCTATAGGCCAGAGGACGTGCACGTCTATGTGTGCCCGAGTGTGAAGACACTATTGTAAAGTAGGTTATAATCCCTCCTCGATTTAGATATCCTGCACAAATATGATTGATTTTTCATTACAGAGAATTTAGATAATGCCAGAATGTTCTTTGAGGTCAATAATCACGCACTGATCTCCTAATTTCACTTGTTCTCCAACTTACTTTGTATGAGCACAATCACATGACGAGAAGGCCTCTTTTTTAGATTTTTTGTCGCTAAAATTACTTGCTAGATTCTTAAAAGGATCCCTTTTGTATGCACTTGAAAAGCAGAAAAGTACAGGGCGGATGGTAGATATTGGAAAACAAAGAACGGCGTGAGGCGTCTCGATTTCAATCGACATCCAAATATTCTCTAGCATGCATGTGCATCTAGCCATAGTTGCGTCTAGGTTCACTCGGTATAGCTAGCTTTAGACTTTTTGTCTTCTTCCTGAGGGCAACATATATATGTAGCTAAATGCGAAGAGATAGAGGAAGTGATCCCTATAAATAGAGGGGTTCAGTGGCCACTTTGAATCAAGCATCTAGTTGGAGCAAATTAGATTATAAATGTCTGGTGTCCCCTAGAGTTCCCATGAACGCTTCATTGGGGAATCTCTTTCAATAAAAGAGTTTTCTTCTCCTTTCCCCACTGAAGCGTTAGGGGGAACTCTGGTGTCATTTGATAATATTGTTAGGAATGGTATAAAGCTGGTTGATTACCATCTTATAATCAGCCGCCAGGTTCATGAACACGTACATGCAGTACTGCATGTATATATCTTTTGCTGCTTGTAGATTGGTAGTGACTATAATGCGGAATGATATTTTTGTTAACCATCAACTCTAATTTGATTTCAGCTTGATTCTTGCCATGGAGAATCGATCAGTCTATGCAAGATTACGAAAGATTAGCATAGAGATAATTCTGCACAGAGAAAAGTTCTATTCGTTTCCATGTTTAGTCTTATCATGTCTAGTTGTATGGATTTAATTTGCTGGCAATAAATATTAGACAACTTCTCTCTCTCTCTCTCCCCTCATATATATATATATATATATAATGTATGATAGTTCTTGAACGACATCTAACCCAAAAGGCATTGTCGTGTAACAATACATGCCTCGGTCAGTGGTGAAGGAGGTATTCTCCTTGTCCTCGGGGTTCATGTGAATCTGGTTGTACCTAAAGTAAGCATCCATGAAGTTGAGCATATGATGACCTCCCATGGAATTAACGATCAGATCAGTGTGGAGAAGTGGGAAGCTGTCATTCAAGTAAGCCTTGTTGAGGTCGGTGAAGTCAACCCACATTCTCCACTTGCCGCTAGGCTTTTTTAAGAGTACCACATTGGATAGCCATTCTGGATAATGAGTTTCCTAGATAAATCCAGCGGCTAATAGGCAGTCCACTTCCTTAGCTATGGCAACATTCTTTTCTATACTAACACTTCGGCGTTTCTGTCTCACTTCTTTGGCCTTCGGGTCTATGTTATGGATGTGATGTATGATTTCAGTGGCTATTTCGAGCATGTCCTTGTGGCTCCAAGCAAATACATCCTGGTGCTCGGTAAGGAGTTGTTGCATGATACTCTACACCTCAGGTATCAGTTCCCACGATCAGAGCGTGGTCGAAATATGTCAGGCTTGTCTATGCCATCAACCATATGTTTGCTCTCCCCTGTAGGCGCCTTCCTCCAAGGGTGAGTACAGGCCCTGAAGCCAGGTAGTGGGTCGAAGCCTAGTGGGCATATGAAGTGAGGGAAAATTCCCTTACACTCTGGATGGTTGCTTGGGAAGGAGGAATCACAGCTCGGGCTCTAGAGTTTCAAAAGGGAGCAATTTGGACGAGGAGGGAATCATAGCTCGGGCTATGGTACAAAAGCTTCCATTACAATTGGTTTTTTGCTTAATTTTAAAAACTTAATCACATGGCGGCCACGTATCATGTCCACGTCAAGCGGTAAGAGGAATGGTAACAACGAGAGGACCAAATAGTATTTTCACGAGAAATATATATCCATGTACGCGAAGTTTCCCAAACTGAACCTGGTCAGAATTCTGTACACGATGGAGGGACGTTGGGCCAGAAGAGCTACGTTCTAGTTGTTTCAAGTATTGCCTGCCTTGATATTAAGAGTTGCTTTTGTGACCACAGTTTGTTGTATATACTGACATCTAGCTATAAAGATCAAGAGAGATTACTTCGTATCACTGAGAAAAGGTGAAAAGGAAAGGATGAACAAATAGACAAGATCAGTAAAGAGCTAGGGCAGAATTCCATCTTCAAGATTCTTAAGTTTCATCTAACCCATAGTTCTGTCTAGGTTCACAGCCACATACGGTACTCCAATCTTCTATCTCTCCGCCAGCTGAAACAGAACCAAACACAAACATAGGAATATAAACATAGGAACTGCCTATAAATATGTGTTGTGGATATAGCCATTTCCTTAACAAACAACCACGCATAAAGTCGGAGTAACAGCGCATGCATGCCTTTTTATTTCATTTAATATTAAAAAAAATTAAAATTATATACTGCCAGTACTCATAAAATTAAACCAGGGGCCCTTTAGTAAGACCACTTTAATTACAAAAATAAAAGCCTTGCTTACTATATAAATATATAGACCCTCCACGAATTGATAAACATGCGCCTCATATTAATTATATAACGTGCATGCATGCCGTTCTTTAGAAATGCCTGATTAATTAGTATAAGAGTCCTATATATCTTTTAGTTTCTTTCGTTTGCTAATTATCCCCTTTATTTTCTGTGTAACAGGCAATTGACAACGTTGCGGGGAAGTATACAAAATAAATACCACGCATTCTTCAGCTTGCATTAAATTTTCTTTACTTGTCATAAATTCGGATGGTGGCAAAGGTAGATTAATATATATATAACTTTTTTAGTTATTTCTTTGTCCTCCGTTCGTCACCATATTAATATTATTAAAAACCATTTATTGAATATTTTACTTCCCTGTTCAATCTAGAAAAGCGAAGGAGAAATATTGTAATATCAAGATTAAGGCCGGCTCGTTTGGCCATGTTGAAATATCTCAATTTTTTTGTGAATATTAATGAAATGATTTGAGTTAAAATATATTATTGAGTTTTGAAAAATAAGAGAGAAAAATTGAATAAAAATATTATCACATTAAAAAACTGTTTGAATATAATATTTTAATATTTTTTTATTTTAAAGTTTGTAAAAGTTGCATTGATTTTTATATTTTGTTTTGAAAATTATTAAAGTTTTATTAGTTTATATGTTTGGATACTGATAAGGTAATTATTAGATTAAAAAATAAAAATTGAAATTGAAAAGTTTTTTTGTATTTAAGTGATGCTTATGAATGAAATTATGAGAAATTTTGATAATTATGTGTCTCATCTCTGTATTCAAAACTCTCCTAATTAAATATACCTTATTCCTTGGCAACTCTAAAGGGACTCTTGAATATCTTTCCTTTGAAACGATGTCTTCCATAACACCTTAATTAATTTTGTAGCGGATCCATAAACATAGAGGAGCGAGAATTGCATGGTAATAACCAGCAAAAGATGGAGGAAGATAGATAAAAACAGGAATTTAGCGTACTAGCTAGCTAGGCTGACAATCACAAGCGGTCCAGAGAGTAAACTCCACAAATATAAATGAAAGAATATAAGCTCTCTAAAAAATTAATGGGGTCCGTATTTATTTATTCTAGAAATTACCCAAATTCTGTAAAAAGATGGAAATTAAAGAAGATCGCACATTTTTTTTCACGGGTTCTAGCTAGAAATATTACTAGTATTGTAATGAGTTCAAACCGAGTCGAGTCGAATTTATACGAATTTTGTTCATGAGCTTAAATTGAGTCGAGTCGAGATTATACTAGTTTAACTCGTTTAATATTCGAACCAATATTAGTGGTTGCGAACAACTCATTTATCAAATGAATCGAGTTCAAAAGAAGTATATACGAGTCAAACTCAAACTGTCCATGAGCGGCTCTGTTCTTTTGCAGCCCTAGCTACTAGCTTACAAAGGCCATGCCTTGAACTTGGAAATCTTTGCAAACTACTTGGTTAACTCATGAAAAATTAAGGGAATTTGCTTGGTCTAAATTGAAAAAAAATTTGCCAAGGAAACAATAAGTCTGTTTTTGCTTCCACCATGATTATAATTAACTATACGAACAAAGTTTGGGATAATTTGTTAATCTTGTAGATCATAAATGGGCTTTTGATAACCGCACATTTCATTTGTAGGGTATATTATGGGACCACAATATATGAAGATCAAAATTCTCACTTTGATTTAGAAATTTTCACCATGTTCTGCCATGATGCAAAACATGACTGGCATGCATAGCACCGACTAATTAACATATGTATGTTTTATATATAGACAAAATCTCTTAATGGTGCCTCATTACGTGCAACTATTTTTTTTTCCTCCATGTTCTAATTAATTTTGGTGTATTTGATCTAAAATCAGGGATGATTCTATTGTAGATCGATCACTATGCCAAGGTGACAGTTCTTGTCCACCAACTTAAGGGATGTAGCTTGAGGTTTTCACACTTTGAAAACCAGCTCTGTTAACCTTCTTAGCTAATTGTTTGCATGCAATCTATTAGCAGAACTTCATATAGAAGTAATGGAAAATTAAATTAATTGAGTTCAAATATAGACATCTACGTGCGTGCATTGCATGGTGGATCAAGCATTATTACTATTGCAGGTTGGGCTTTAAAAGCTTATTATTGGAATCATGATTTGAGAAGTGCAGGCTATGCCTTGACAACATTCAAAAATGCTCGGAAGGCATTAGATTCCTTAGGAATTGGTGACTTTATCCAGCAACATCATAAAATGGCTGCAAGTGTAATGCTGAGTCCTCCGTTCTGTTTATCATGTCCTCCTTGGATTACAGATAGTTCTCTATGGATGATGATTAAGTTTGTGGGCGTGACTCCCGCTAACTTCTCTTAGAGTTTGATAAAATATATAAATAAAGTTATATCGATGTCCTTTAAAGTCAAAGAGGTACTCGGTTCAGCTAACTCTGTTATTGTATTACTTGGTATCATGTATTTTTTATTACAAAACGAATTTATTTTTAAAAGATATACCATTCATAGTGTCCTCGAATTATAAGTAGGACAACATCTCACTAATCTACAAAGATATAAGTGTAGGAATTTGCCTATGTACTTCAACAATTTCAGGACTTCGTTTTGGACAATACTTTACTAGAGGTCATTTCCTTCTGAAGGGTGAGGTTTTTGCTTTATCTCTTGACAAAGATATTGTCTCTTGGGTGATAGTCCATAGAGTCTAGTATGATGGATGATGAGATTACCAAACGATGGGTGTCTCTGAAGCTCACTGACGAAGAGCAATAGGAGCTTATACTACCAAAAGAGGCAGTTACTGTAACCATGCTTAGAGGCAGCCATTGCCTTTTTGCACTCATCCTTAATGACAAAACTGCAAACCGTGAAGCTTTTAAGATCACAATGGTGAAGGTGTGGAGTACTATAGGATGGATAACCTTCAAGGACCTTGGCACCAACAGATTCCAATCCCTTTTCACTTCCTCGAGCCTCACTAGGATTGCTGAATGCATATCCTCTATGCCCAAGAAGCTTACAGCAGAAATGAACCTCCCCCTATCCCAACCTTTCAATGCAACTAAAGTTAAAGAAGCCCTATTTAGGATGAACCCAATGGGTTCTCCTGGCCTAGATGGATTTCCTACCATTTTTTTCCAAACTCATTGGTCCACAATAGGTGAAAGGGTTACCAGTGCTATGCTTGCAGCAATAAATGAAGGTAGGTGGGTTAGTGGATTGAATGAAACCCTCATTGCTCTAATTCCTAAAAAGCCATCCCATTCTCAAGTTGTTGACTTCAAGCCTATTAGTCTATGTAATGTTTTTTACAAAATCATTATAAAGACATTGGCAAATAGGCTGAAACTTGTTCTGCCAAAGATCATTTTCCCAACACATACAGCTTTTGTTCCTGGTAGTTTGATCATAGATAACATCATAGTGGCCTTCAAATCCCTCCACACTATGAAGGCCAGATTGAAAGGAAAAGATCGCAATATGGCACTTAAACTCGACATGACTAAGGCATATGACAAAATAGAATGACCCTTTCTAAAATCTATCCTGTAGCAATTTGGTTTTGAACAAAATTGGGTAGACTTAATACTGAGGTGTGTAGGGACAATGTCTTATTCTCTCCTTCTCAATGGTGTTCCTCAAGATAGCTCCCTTCCCACAAGAGGACTCTGGCAAGGGGAATCTTTATACCCCTACTTTTTTATCATGTGCACAAAAGTTCTCAGTTGCATGCTTAACAAAGCTGAGGAATTTGGTTTCATCACTGGTCTTCCCATAAGAAGGAACAAACTTTCTATTAACCACTTGTTTTTTTAAATATGGCAGCCTTCTATTTTGCAAAGACAACTCTATTGAACGGAGCAGACTCCATTACTTGTTGGAATCCTATGATCTTGCCTTAGGTCAGAGGCTAAACAAGGAAAGAACTTCAATATATTTCAGCAAGAACACCAGAGAAGATACAAAGTGGATCACAATCAACATTGCTGGCATAAGGGGCACCAACTCCTATGAAAAATACTTAAGCCTACCAACTCTCATGGGAAGGTCTTTAGCTCATTCTTTCAAAAGTATCATAGACAAGGTGCAAGTGATGATCTCTAACTGGAAGAACAAGTTTCTTTCCCAAGCAAGAAAAGAAATTCTCTTTAAAGCCATCATACAGGCCATCCCTACCTATAGCATGGGCATTTCCAAATTGCCTAAGCAAGTTGGCCTAGAATTGAACAAATTGGTAAGAAATTTCTAGTGGGGGTAGCAAGTTTAGGAACACAAGATACACTGGATACATTGGAATCAAATGAAGAGAGCCAAGTACCAAGGTGGGCTGGGATTAAGGGATTTTACAAATTTCAACTTAGCTTTACTAGCTAAACAAGGTTGGAGACTTGTCTCTAAACCTAAATCACTTGCTGCACAAGTCTTAAAGGAGAAATACTTTCATAACAACCCCTTCCTTTCTGCTAAGCTAGGCCAGAATTCTTCATACATGTGGCAAAGCTTCCTAGCTGCTAGATCTCTGCTCATTGAGGGCTATTTTGAAGAATTGGAGATGGGGAATCTATTGACATCTGGAATGACAAATGGCTTCCTAAGCAGTCCTCTTTCAAGCCTCAGAGCTCTATCACATTTATGCAAGCTGACACAAAAGTCTCTTTCTTTATCGACCATTCAACAAACCAATGGAAAGGAGACTTGGTTTCTTCTATGTTCTCTTAAGAGGAAGCATACCTCATCAGAACCCCACCTTTCAGCCCCAATCCTAAACCTAATAGACTAATATGGAGATGCACCACCTCAGGAGATTTCACTGTAAAAAGTGCTTATTATCTGCTAACTGAATTGGATGACCAACAACTAGGATAGTCCTCAAGGCTAACCACACCATAGGTGCTTTGGACTAAATTATGAAACCTAAACATTCCTAATGTAGCTAAAATCTTCCTCTGGAGGGCCTACCCGAGCCAACCTATTGAAGAGAAAAGCCATTGTGGACCCTGTCTGCCCAATGTGTAAGCTGCAATCGGAATCTATTGAGCATATCCTCTGGGAATGCCCCTCAGCTAGGGATGTTTAGGCCCTGAGTACTAGAAAATTGTAGAAAGCAAGCCCTTACTACCAGCAATTCACATTGTCAAAGGGTTTGTGGAAACTCTTAAACCTGAGGAACAGATGTCTTTCGCTTCAACAACATGGTTTATATGGAAAAGGAGGAATGACATGGTCTTCAAGAATCTGCTTATACACCTAACCAAGATTGTCCAGCAAGATACACACCTGATGGAGGAGTTACAACAGATCTCTTAGCAAAAGAAGGCTCATGCTATCAACTTACAGCAGCACACATAGTGGGAAAACCCACCTCAAGGAAGGTTAAAATTGAATTGGGATGCAGCACTAGACAAAGCAGCCTGCAAAGTGGGAGTGGGTGCAGTTATTAGAGACTGTGAAGGGAAAGTGCTAGCCACTCTCAGAATGAAACATGCTTTGTCCCTTATCCTTTAATGGCAAAAGCTTATGCTGCACTTCAAGCATCCTTGTTTTGCAAGTCCCTTGGATACCAAGATATCATCATGGAGGGTGACTCATTGCAGGTTGTTTCAGGTCTTAATTCTTCTATAAACACTTTCACCTACGTAAGGCAACTGTTAATAGACACAAGATCTACTCTTACCTCTTTTGCTTCTTGGTCAGTAAGGCACACTATAACAGCAAACAATTCAGTTGCTCATGCCTTAAGTAAGGATGCTCTTAGCATTAGTGGTTATACCACCTCTTTTGATTTTGTTTCAAATTGTATCCAAACTTTTGTTTAATCCTAATACAAGTTACGTTTTTCTCAAAAAAAATAAAAAATTTCAGGACTTCAAACTTCAGAGTTGCTATTTAAGACCAAAAAGGAAAAAGTAAGTAAAAATTAAACATCATGCATGCCGTCAACACACATTGCCTCAATAACTGATATCCTCTTTGTCTTGTCCATCCAATTCCAACAAAAATTTCTTTTCTTCCCTTCGAAATTCATTTATTTGATCTTTCAAGAACCATATATATATGTAGCAATGTTAAACTTGATGAATTTAATGTTCACTAATGTTTAAGCTTCTGTGATGATTGGCAGTGATCAATATGTGAATTGTGATGCGCACACCGGCAGAGACCATGAAGTTCGATGTGTAAATGGAAGTTTCTATTTTATGCTATATTAATAAGACAATTATGCTTTGGTTGTTGTTGGTTTGTATTGTATTAATACAACTTATAACTTTCTAAATATTTACTAACAATGCAAGAATGAGCATAAATATATGATTTGAAGAAAAATAACTAATGTTACCCTTAATCCAATGATGATATTAAGCTTTTCATTCCATATTTGTACAGATTCATCCTTTTAAGGTAGTAATTCAATGTAATTGACATAGAATTTGGACCTAGATACCCCATATCAATTTGGGTTTCCACCAAAATAGTACATGTACATTCTTCGGCCTCAAATCTTCTAGGCCTTCACCATCAGCAGACAGTCGATAAGTAATTATGGATGCCTAGCTTTGGGTTAAGAAAGAACACCAGAGAGTACTATATATATATATATATCATGAATGAACAGATAAAGGTAAACCTGGCAAGAACAATATTAATGGGTCTATTGAGGCACATACTCCACATGAGCAACACGATGGAAGCAACACAAGGCAAACGGCCTCTGCCACAACAAAGCAACTTGCAGACCTCTGTGATGAGCAACATCCATAGTCTAGCATATTCCTTGTAACAGAATGATGAGCTGGACATTTGTGATTGGTGTAACTTGTACATTCTAGAATATTACTGTGACGCCCCTACTCCCACGTACAAAAAATCTCGAGAATCGTTATATCGGGATGATGACAACATGGGTCATACAACCCAATGATAAGTGCCAAGTGTGTGTACAAGCGACGGTGTACCATAAAAAATAAGCAGCGAATAATATAAATAAGTAAACTAATTACCAGAATTTGTTTAATACAAATATCCAAATACAAAGCATTTTAAAACAAAAACCCATGTCCCAAAATAATACAAGAGTTGAAAATAAAAATACAAGTGATCCCAGATCACTCCTCCGGCAGAGCCAAATCCTCAAGTTCAGCATCTGCATCAACAACATCAAAATCTGCGATACCATTAAATGGTACCGCATGTAAGTTATAATCCAAACAACCCTGATATGAAAACACATTAATGCAACCAACCATGCACGCATATGATGTAATATGTATAAAATCCAAAAATATCATTTTTCTCGAAAATAAATATTTTCCAACACACGCCAAAATCCCATTTTGGCCCAAAACGTTTCCATCAAAATATTTCCACCATTTTCCCTAAAAATGGCCTAAATTTTACCAGAAAATGACACACAAAATCATTTATCCAACACACATCATTAGTCCATAATATAGCCCATTATCCATTTTATCCGTATGCACCATGATCTCCCCTAGGGATCATCCGCACACCCTGGCTTCATAACGAGTGATGCCCAGTTCCGCACCCAGTGCGTTCCTGGCCAAGCATCCTCTAGTCCCCGCCAACAGAGGGGCCACGGAGTCGGCACGAGAGCTTTTTTGTCCCGTCCGATGCCGTTGTCACCTAGCGACAACCCAGGGGACGTCACTTAGTATAGTCCGCTCCCGAGTGATCAAAGGAGCTTCACTGAGATAATGCCCCATCTCGGCTTAGGGTCGTGATACACACGCACCCAAAATCCTTTCCACACATGAAAATTCAGTTTTCAAATATCTACATGAACATGAATGCAATTACCCGAAAATCCAGTTTTCATTTCCAAATACGAGCATGCTTGCTCATGCAATGTACCAGACACAACATCAGTATCCAACAACCAAACAAATCCCAACATAACCAATCACACAAATAACTCTATTGTCCAATCCATCTGACCCCCTTACTCCTCAGACTCAGTCCGGCACAACCAACAAGAACACAAAAAATAAGAGTTAGTGCAAAAATATATTTAAATTTCAAAAGATGTTTGAAAAAATACTTACAGTGCTATATTATAGTTTTTGGAGGATCACAGATCAGTTAGAAGCGGCAAAACAGCAACTGAATAGTGCAAAATGCACTGTGGCCATGGGTCAAAAATAGTGAAATTTGAACGGGGTCAAACGAAGACTTAAGATTACAAGTGTAGGGCCTAGAGAGGTTGATGAAGCTAGTGGTGATGGCCTTTGGCCGTGGGTGGCGGCGTAGGTGTCGGTTTAAGGCCAAAAGGGTCAAATCGAAGATGTTGGTGGTGCGGCTTCACTGGTGGCAGATCGGAGCTGGGGATGCGTCCATTAGGTAGCTGGGAGGCCGAGGAAGATGTGGTGAAGAAATTATGGCCGGTGGTGGTGTGACGGCGGCTCTAGAACGAATGGAATGCCGTGGCTTCAAGTCGTGCATGTGGGTCGACGGTGGCGCGAGAGGGGCTGAGATTGGTAGGGTGTGGTCACCGACCGGTGGGGAAGAGGCTGGGGTGGGTGGTGTTAACTACAGCGGCGTGCGACGGTGTCGACTGGGAGAAGGAGGTTCAGTCGAAGGAGAGAAAGAGAGAGGGGGCTCGCACGAGAAGGAGGAGAAAAGTGGAGGGAAAGAAAGGAAGAAAAGAAAAAGAAGAGGAAAAGAAAAAATGGGAAAAAGAAATGAGGTTCAATCCTCATAACTTGGGTCACAAAAATGATCCAACGAAAATGATTTTAGAACAATAAATTAAATAAAATAATTCAAACACAGTGAAAAGCTTAAATAAAGCAATAATAATTTTAAAACCTATAAACAAACTAATTTAAATTAAAGATCAATTTAAATACAAAACAATAATTAATATTAAGAAAGCACATTAAAAAATAATTTTTACAACTTAAAAATATCATAAAATAATATATCAAAATTCTCATAATTTTAAAACAAGAGAACTAATATTTAAATTAATTAAAATAACCCTTTAATTAAAATATACTAAAATACAGGGTGTTATAATTACTTTCTCTCTCATAGATGCTATACATGTATATAAGCACTACTCTGAAAATGAGGATCAATGGAATAGAAAATATAATTCTTCAGAAAGCTTTCTTGTCTAAGGCATTTTACCAAACACTTGGTTTGCTTTCTCTAATTGTCATTTTACAAGCTCAAACGGTCAGCTGAAACATATTATATAGAGATTACATCCTAGTACTGCATGTGGTGATCAGCGGCCATAAACTTTTCGGCCTGACCAAAAGCGTACATACCAAAGCACTTCTTAATGCTCTATTTAACACATGATAAATATTATCTACTTTTCTACCTGTTTAAGGTTTCTCCTACTTGGTCCAAGGCATCATGAATTGACAGACATGGATTATTATGTATGGGTCGGCCTGTACTGCATGCATGGCCTCATCGTTTTAGGGCTCAATGTAACATCCCAACTCCCATATATGGAAACGCGAGAATCATGACGTTGAGATAATGATAACACGGGTCATACATTCCAACGAGAAGTGCTCAAGTATGTGCAACATGCAACAAGAGCACCACAAAGTCACAGTGGTTAATTAAATAAGTCAACTAAGTACCAGAATTTTATATACAAAATTGTCAATATAAAAGTATTACTAAAAGAGTTATACAGTTATCCGAAAATACAGTAAATGTGTTAGTGTAAAAATACATTTAAATCTAAAAATTTATTTGAGAAAATACTTACAGAGCTTTAACATAATTTCCGAAGGATCATGGAGGAGGTAGAAAAGGCAAAACAACAACTGAGTAGTGCAAAATGCACTATGGCCGTGGGTCAAAAATAGTGGATTTCAAACGGGATTAAACAAAGACTTGAAATTGCTAGGGTATGGCTTAGAGAGGTCGGTGAAGCTAGTGGTGGTGGCCTTTGGCCGTGGGTGGCGGCGAGGGAGGCGGTTTAAGGCCAAAAAGCTCAAATCGGAGATTAAGCTAGAACTGCTTCACCGATTACGGATCAGAACTGGGGATGGGTCCATTAGGTAGTTGGGAGGTCAAGGAAGATGTGGTGAAGAAATGGTGGCCGGAGGTGGTGCGATAGCGGCGCCGATTGGTAGAAGAAGATTCGGTCGAAGGAGAGAAAGAGAGAGGGCTCGCGCGTGGGAGAGAAGGGGAAATAGGGGAAAAAGAAAAGAAAAAGAGGGAAAAAGAAAAGAGGAAAAGAAAAATGAAGGAAAAGAAATGAGATCCAATCCTCACAACTTGGGTCCTAAAAATAATCCAACGAAAATGATTTTAAAACAATAAACTAAATAAAATAATTCAAATGTAATGAAAAACTTAAATAAAACAATAATAATTTTAAAACTCATAAACAAACTAATTTAAATTAAAGATTGATTTAAATGAAAACAGTAATTAAGAACAAGAAAACATATCGAAAATAATTTTCAAAACTTAAAAATATCATAAAATAATATATCAAAACCCCCATAATTTTAAAACAAGAGAAAATTTTTTTTAATTAATTAAAATAATCCTTTAATTAAAATATACTAAAATACGGGGTGTCACTTCCTCCCCCCCTTAAATAAAATTTCGTCCTCAAACTTTGCAAGGTCAAACATCAACGCTAAGGCAGTGACAAGATACAACCCAGAACACGCTTAAGAAAATCATACCATCAAAAATTCCCAAACAGGCATGAGTAATGTTCTCTCAAGTCTACTCCCATAGGTGATTCCATCATATTCGCATTTGTCTCCCAATGACACATCACGCCCAGTACTCCTAAGGTGGCCATGTTATTCGAATCTCCATTCCACGAGAACCTTAATACAACATTTAGTAAATTTCAATGTTTATCTTCATACAATAAACTACGAACCTCAATCAACTCTTATGCTATAACTTCCAAACCTTCAATGTATTCTACCTTTGGTAACCTAATGGCCACTTCCAAAATTAACCATCAATAAGCATTTCCATCATCCAGACCGATTACGTCAAAATCAACAAGAATCATATCCTAAATCCGCACCACCAAAAGTTTAATCTCTAATTACAAGTTTCATCTCAAATCTTCAAACTACCAATAGTTCCTTAAGATCAACACAAGGTTTGAATCCTTAATCAAATCATAACACAACACCATTGAATACAAGGTAGCTCAACACTTACTAACCAGAAAACTCTCACCACAATTGGTAGAAAATTCTTGATCTCCCAAAACCATGAATTATTACACACTTTCATCAAACTCACCCATAATTCATTCCTAAATCTGCACCAACTATTATCCTTAAATTTGATATGGATTAATCCTAAAACCTACCACTATAATCTCGAACTAATAACAATTATTTTCCTAAATTTGATCCAAATTTTCAATCCTTAGAAAAATACATGAACTAAATCAATACCTTCAATCCCCAAAGAAATATTCTCCTTGAAAATTCCTATAGCAATAACTCAACTCTGATCAACCCTATTTTAATGGTTACAGCCTAATTAGTCTCCAAAATAATCAAACTAGCACTCACTACAAAAAAACTGCTTATTTGTAACCAGTTATTTTCTGTAAAAATGACTATGTCCTGCCAAAATTAGGTTATTTTTGTTGCAAATAGTTGTTATCGTCGCAAAAAATTGATCACAAATGCTCAATTTTCTTGTAGTGACTCCAAGCCTGTGGAATTAAAACTTAAATCTTATTATCAATCAGTCCTTCAAATTTGCAATTCTAAAACCTTGAACTATAATATAATCACTTTCCGAAATTTGTAAAATCGATGAACTTATATCCAATAATAAAACAATCGACTCACAAAGCTTTCAAAATCTAAAACATCAAATGATAACATATCATTTCCTAAAGTCTGCAAAACCTTAAACCTTTGGTGAAATTCTCATAAATCCATCCTTAAAGTTTGTTGAACTTACAACCTCCCATTCTAAAGCCTCATGTCAAATCTCTACAAAATCTAAAACCTCAATTATCCTACTCCCCAAAGAGATCACTCAGACCATAACGTTCCTTACCAGCCTCGATATTACCCAAGCAAACCAAATTGATAAAAGTTCAAGCCTACCACATTAAATATTATTACCTAACAATGGCATTCTCGATCGTACCATCTTTCTGCCATAGTGCAACCTTCAACCCCACTTAAGTCTCCAGACAAAAATTCAAATTCAACCAAAAATAACACCCAAATAAAATAAAATAATACAACATCACATAAAATAGAATAAAACCAACATAATATACTAACATACAATAAATTAAAACCATTAAAAATAACATACTTTAAAATAAATAATTTCAAATTACAACTTTAAAACTTTCTGATACTCCACCTAAAGGACATATGGTTTTATCTAGAGCTGAACCGCTCTAATACCACGTGTGGCGCCCCGGCTCCCACTACGAAAACACGAAAATCATGACGTCTGGATAATGATAACACGGGTCATACATTCCAACGAGAAGTGCTCAAGTGTGTGCAACATGCAACAAGACCACCACAAAGTCGTAGCGGTTAATTAAATAAGTCAACCAAGTACTAGAATTTTTATATACAAAATTTTCAATATAAAAGTATTACTGAAAGAGTTATACAGTTATCCGAAAATAAAGTAAATGAGTGTTAGTACAAAAAAACATTAAAATCTCAAAATTTATTTGGGCAAATACTTATAGAGCTTTAACATTATTTTCGAATGATCAAGGAGGAGCTAAAAGTGGCAAAACAGAAACTGAGTAGTGCAAAATGCACTCTGGCCTTGGGTCAAAAATAGTGGATTTCAAATGGGGTCAAACGAAGACTTGAGATTGTTAGGATAGAGCTTAGAGAGGTCAGTGAAGCTAGTGGTGGTGGCTTTTGGCTATGGGTGGCGGCGAGGAAGGCGGTTTAAGGCCAAAAAGCTCAAATCAGAGATTAAGCTAGAACTGCTTCACCGGTGACAAATCGGAGATGGGGATGGGTCCATTAGGTAGCTGGGAGGTCGAGAAAGATGTGGTGAAGAAATGGTGGCCGAAGGTAGCGCGACGGCAACGCCGACTAGGAGAAGGAGATTCGGCCAAAGGAGAGAGAGAGAGAGGGCTCGTGTGCGGGAGAGAAGGGGAAATGGGGGAAAAGCAAGCGAAGAAAAGAAAAAGAGAGAAAAAGAAAAGAGGAAAAGAAAAGTGAAGAGAAAGAAATGAGGTCCATTCCTCACAACTTGGGTCCTAAAAATAATCCAACGAAAATGATTTTAAAATAATAAACTAAATAAAATAATTCAAATGCATTGAAAAACTTAAATAAAACAATAATAATTTTAAAATCCATAAACAAACTAATTTAAATTAAAAATCAATTTAAATGCAAAACAGTAATTATTAACAAGCATTACAAGGAAAAAGGCCTTTTGCAGCACTACAAATTCGCCGCTAAAAGCCCAAAAAACGCTGCAAAAAGTCTTTTACAGCGAGTTTTGAGTCGCTGCACATTGGTTGCCAAAAAGTTGATGCTGATACTTATTACCAGCGATTTCAACATAATCGCTGCAAATAAATATATTTACGGCGAAATAAAATGGACGCAAATAGTCAATACAAACGCCACAAACAATCCCTACGGGGCTGATCAAATGGTTGTGAAAACTTATTTACGGCGAAATAAGTTCGCCGCAAATAATTTTACGCGACGAATGTTATTTGGTTGCAGCGACATTATATCGCCACAAATTAGCTTAACGAACAAAAATTTCTTTTGCAGCGATTTTATTTCGCCGAAAATATATTTTAGTGACAAAAAAATTTATTTCCGGCGAAGTTTACTCGCGGGAAAAAGTTTTTCTGAGAATTAAAAACAAAATTGCACAAAAACAGAATACGTAAAAAAATTTGTAATACACATCCAAATTATATTTTTCTTGTTCAAAAAAGCAAATGCACAAGTGGGAAGCACAAAACTAGACTGCTTACAAATGATCTAAGAATGAATAATAAGCTAGTGTCACCAACAACATTCATTCATTTTGAGTTTGATGACTTATCTACTCTGATGAGCATGTATCTAGGATCCACATCAAAACAACTACATGCAATCATCTTTGGTACATTCCAATTTAATAAAGGGCATTCATTCATTCATCCAAATTTTTCAAGATTCACATATATCAAGTTTTTCCATCACATCATAGCCTAACAGATTTTTACAGTACCCCTCATAGAGTCAAATAACATTACCTCTATTTAAGTAGACAGATGATAGGCAGCTATAAATCGACCACAAGCTGGCAGGGGTGGTGGAACTCCATTTAATACCACTGCAACCATTTGATCCATTTAATACCACTGCCATAGACATGCAAACATCAATCTACCAATTGTAAATAAAATGCATCAGTATACACAATATGTTATAGATAAATCGCATGTTCCTACCATTATTTCCCATAACAGCAAATAGCATTAGAATTTAATAAGTGATGTTCAATTATCACTTATGAATATACTGTATATATGACTTTATGCATTGAATAACATCAACTATCACATATACATTGAGAAAGGAAGTTTCAAATTTATCTTGCAACCAGCTTACCTGCCTTACTTAAGGTCTTAACCCTCTGATTTACAAGCCACACACACACACACACAAATAGCGGCGAATGAAGAGAATGACACGACCCACAAAAGGAAAATAGATTTCTAAACAAGACAGAGAGTAATCATTTGCCTGCATAACACACATCCACTAACCTGCATAAACTGCATAGATAGTTCTTGATAAACTCAAAAATTATAGCAATTACAGCAAGAGATAGTTCTTGATAAACCAGAAAATTCAGAACTTGGAAGTGTGTTTGCTGCTATCTTTTTAGGTGCTAAACGTGAGCTAAGAGAGGGAAAAATGGAGTTTTAAACTAAACTGAACTTAGTCTTCAGTCATCATATAACTAAACTGAACCAACAGTTCAACTATCATATAACTTAGATGTATTCAAAAACTTCAAGAACTGAAGTATGTACACGTAATAGGAAAAATACTTACATTAAAATGTTCTACAAGCTCACGAAGGTCATCTCTCCGACTAGCAACCTTCCTTCCTGTCAAATTCCTCAAATGAAGAACAAGATCAAGTGAATAACACAACCTCATCTACCTTTCTTTCTTTTTTTTTTTTTTTTTTTTTTGGATAGGTAAAGAAGAAAAGGGCAACAACAAAAAATAAAAGAGATTATTAGAAATATTATTTACATAAATGTCATCAAGGAGAAGCAAATGATTTAAACCTTGGCTGATCCTTTAAATTAGTGGAGCTGGTAGAATTAGATTATAGCATTAGAAACATCAGAATTCAGACCCAAATTAAAACTAAAATAGTCTAGAAAAAGCATAACCATGTAACATGAACAAACAAGGGAAAAACTAAGACAACAGAAAGACCTAAACAAAAATAGTAAAGATAAAAAAATAAAAATGTTTTGCTTCAACTTTTTGTGCTACTGCAATTGCTGCCAGTGGCTGTCTTGACTACTGCAATATGGTGCTATTGTCGTATATAGGCTAAAGTAAATGAAGGGAAAAGAAGGAAATAGGTAATTTAAGGGCTATACATGAGAGAACCATAAGAATAAAAGAATATATAGCTAAAAAAATGGAGGACCCCGAGAAGTTGCAGCACTAGGTGCTACTTTTGTTTTTGTGGTTCAATTTTATTCAAATCGCAGCTGCTAATGCCTCTTTTGCTACTTAAATACACTTCTATAACACACATGTGACAAGGGATTGGTAGAGAGGAAGAGAACGGGACAGAGCAGACCCAAGAGCTTGAACTAAGCTGATTTCTGAACAACTGCAGATTTTGTTCTTGATTTTTCTGTTTTGCTGTTTGTGTGCTTCAATTACAACTGTTGTGGTGGCTGAGATACCTTTTTGAGTGGTAAAAAACAAGGAAAATCATTGACTTAAGAGCTGACTTACAAAACAAAATCCCCCAAAATAGAATTAACATACAGGAATTACAAGTCGAATTATTGATAAATAGTGCTGATCCAAGAACTCCTACTCCAGTTTTCATATTATAAGTGCTCCCTATGAATTTATCATCATGAAAATTACAAATCTCACTCAGATATACCAGATTTGGATCCTTATAGCAGAGGACTGGGTATAGCAGATATACCAGATTCGGTGGTTGAACATTGACTTCTCATACTCATGTACATGTAAATTAAATAGGTCTAAGGGGGCACATAGAAGAGAGAGATATTAGAGATTTGAAAAAGAAATTGGATAATTAATGTTGATGACAGAGATTTGACATCCGAACACAATCGCAAATCACTGATCAAAAAGTCAACAGTGACTTTACAAGTTAAGAGAAATATTTTATGTTATTAGAAATTTTGGAATAAAAAACAAAAGGCATTGATCATATGATTTGTTCAACCCTGACAAGGCTTTCGGGCCAAGTCAACAGGCTCTACACAATTACAGCTTACAGAATCCTCTTGCATAAACTATAAAGTGAAGGAAAACTTTCACAATCTAACCTTTTCATTAACAGAAGCAGAAGTAGAAGATGCCCACCCATAGTCTGTTGACCAAGCCCATGCTTGTGGATCTCCATGTGCAACTCTAGTGCCTAAGAACAATAAACAATGGAATCAAATTAATAGCATGAAAAATCATGGCAAAAATCAATTGACACTTTGGTTTGTGAGTTAAAGACTAGACTATTTGAAGTAGAAAGGATATCAGTAGGGGCAACACAATCCCACTCTCCACCACACTTATGCATGGCCCAAACACTAATTAGTAGTACCACACAAGCTCACAAAACCATATATACTCCTTTTCCCCAAGCAATATCGAGACAATGCAATGTCATCATCTTAAAAAAATTACACTTATAGAAAAATTTCATTTAAAAATGCAATGCAAGTCATTAGATTAAAATCATTTATAAGTAAGATAGCTAATTGATAATCCATTCAATCCTGAAACAGAGCAGGAACCAATATCACCTCCTCCCTTAAAAAAGGGCAACAAATACCTCAAGTTGCGCATTTTGTTTACCAACAACAGGCCTAGGTAAACTTCTGTTCAGCAACAAATACCTTAGAATATTTAAAGTATGTGTCCAATGAAGTGAACCAAGTTGCTAATGAGGCAATATCTGTTCAGCACTGAACTTAAAGTGAGTTGCAAAATCCATTCAGTAGTGATATTCTTTTTTTTTTTTTAATAGGTAAACATTCAGTAGTGATATTCATTCAGACGACATTAAAAAATAGTCAAACAAGTAGTGCATAATATGTGGTAGAATAATACTCTACCAAATCTTAAATTCAAAAGAAAACAAAACTAGAGATCCTTACAGCTATAGCAATGAATCCTAACCCAAAGAGAAGAAAAGATTTCTTCTTCTCTTTAAAAGTTGTAATCCTACAGAGAGTATTCGTAATTAATAAAAGTTGTAATCCTATCAATGTAACAGCCAAATAGGTATACTACATACCCCTAGATGATTTAGCATCCCCTCACCAACCACCCCATCCCCCCCCCCCTCTGAAAAAAGTAAAAAAGATAACTGTTGGAGTAAATGCTCTTATTTCACCCAAGAAAGATATCAAACAATGAAGCTATAAATGTAATCTTTAATGCATCAGATAAACTGATCTCCATATATTTTTTTATCCAAGTATCACAAAGATGGTGATCAGCCAAAGCCAAGAATGAGTTGGCAGAGCTATGAAAAAACAAACAGCAGCAGATGGTTATGTAATATGTGGAAGTCAGAAGGTGTCCAACATAGCTATTGCGATTGTCTCTATCTGCCACCCATAAGATGAAAGAAAGCATGAACTCAGGGAAAAAGACTGAACCACCTACATCATATATTACAATCTCGAACAAGGTAATTCCTATCAAAAGAACAGCATGCATAGAGAAAGCAACATCATTTGCAGCCACAGGAATCATCTGCAATAATATATTGTTGACAACAAAACAAATAAAGGTTAGTACAAAAAAATAAAGGGTTAATAGTTTATGTGTTAGAATTTAAACAATTAGATTTAGCTCTCTTTTCAGAAATTTAAGCTTTATTGGGGGTCCCTCCCTTCTTTACAAGACCTTAAAAGAAAAAGACACAGCTTGTTATGAAATCATTACTCCCTTTCCTTTTTCACTCTTTCTTTAATAATCTCTCCCTAGATTGGTGTTGTATTTCACTGGCCATAATCTTAATTAAGAAGTGTATTCTGTTTATAAAATACCAAAATACAAGGATTAGTATAATTGACCTACAAGTGTAAAGAAACATGAGCAGACCAACAAGCTACATCCAGGACATGTGAATAAATTCTGTTTAAAAATTGGAGAAGGTATATGGTTTTCAAATCCTACATAACACCACAAATAAGAAGAACATGATACAGCAGCACAGCAACCTAAGAATAAATAAAAACATAAAGCAAAGGTAAATACTACTAAAATGGAATCAAATGCCAAGCCTGTTAATGAAACGAGCACACATTTTATAGGATGAGTATTCAACGCAAAATATAGAAAGAAATATAGAGCTTTTATCTTCTTTCACACTGAAGCAATGCCCTTAAAGGAAAAGAACAAGAAAGTAGATAAAATGGTACAATGACCGAGTGGAAGAGTACCTGGGTCTCCACAAACACTTCTTCACTCATAGCTTCAACTCAAATGGAACAAGCAGAAGGACACAAGAATGGAAATAAATTAAAAACAAAAAAAAAAGGGTTTGCGAGCAGATCTGCGAAACAGAGGCAGTTAAAATGTGGTGAGTGACTTACAAGGGCATCACTAGAGACGGTTCTCCTCTGCTCTTTCTTTCGAGAGTTTCTTCCAAGCAAACACAGAGCAAATAAATTGCCCCGAGCAAAGACAGTCTTGAAAATAGAGGGAGAAGGGGGAGGGCGTTTTCAGAGCTGGTGGAGCGACAAATTCTTCTTTGGGTGACTCTGATTCCTCTGTTTCAGGGTGAGAGAAAGGGGACGAAAATGGAGACGATGCCTGGAGGAAAGGGTGGGTTTGAATTAATTTGCAGTAAGAACAAAAATGGAGAAGTTGAATTTGGTGAAGAAAGGGGAATCGGGATATGTGAGTACTTTACGAGGCAAAATCGAAGGAGTAGGGGGAAAAGAAAATTATAAGTGCATTTTGGCGCCTGCCGCGTTAAAACACATTGCGACGATTTCTGTTTCGTCCCAACAAGTGTACCACATAGTGCGGTGACTTTTTTCGCCGCAATAGGAGTGAAAATCGCTGCAATAAGATATTTGCAGCGAGCTTAACTATTCGCTGCAATTAAAAAATTTTTGCAGCGATTATTTCACCGCAATAGGAGTAAAAATCGCTGCAATAAGACATTTTGAAAAGTTGATAGCAGAACTGCGCTGAGACTCACAATTCACTGTGATTAAATACCTATTGCGGCGATCTCATTTCCAACAGTCAGAAAATCGCCACAATAGGTCTTTTTTCTTGTAATGAAGAAAACATATCGAAAATAATTTTCACAACTTAAAAATATCATAAAATAATATATCAAAACCCCATAATTTTAAAATAAGAGAACCAATCTTTGAATTAATTAAAATAATTTTTTAATTAAAATACACTAAAATACAGGCTGTCACACTCAACTTGGAAAACTTTAATTCTAGTACCACTGCTTTACATTAGATCCTGTACGTACGTGCCTGCGATCACAAAAGGCTGTGTATATACCAGAATTTAGTCACTAGTGGCTCTGTATCGATCCAAAAAGCAGGAAAGGAATGGGTTCAGAGGATATAGAGCTCATGTACGTGCTGTGTAAAACGATAGATATATAGAATCATGGCGCCATTCACCTTTATACTCCCTAACCTCAATTAATGTATCCCCTTTGCCGTCTAGGTTCACTCATGACTACGTACACTATTATATATCCCTCTTTTTTATTTCCCTAGCTACGTACCTTTTATCGTTACCCAGACTTACAGTTTTTTCCTCTTGATTCCCAGCGTAGGCCTATTGTATATATATAGAACTAGACCAAATGAAAGAGGGAAATGAAAAACGATTGATGGGTATTACTTCTCTTGCTATAAATTATTGAGTGAGTGCCACCAACCTTACGTACTCACCAAACAAAACAAATGGAAAGTGGTAGAACAACATGATCAAATGTCCCCGAGAGTTCCCTTGACCACTTCATTGGGGACGTCGGACGTCTGTCTTTGAATGAAATGGTCATCCATCTGCTCTCTACTGAAGTGTTTGGGGGAACTTCTGATGGCATCTGATTAGTAGTACTTAGCAAAACAAGGTGGGCATGCCTGCAGTACTTCTTATATACATTATTGTCAGTACTAAGGGCAAGGTTAGGGATGGCCGTATATTATAATACGCTGCCCTCTTGATCGAAATTATACAGTTCACTGTATAATATTATTATTCACTTCAATGTAGCAGGGGTTTGTTTCATACCCTCGTCATATCTTTTTTATAGTAAAAATAACTCTACAATCTAACATATGATCATATAAAAATATATGATTAATTTGTGAATTTATTTTTGTATATTAGCAAACTAATTTACTAATATGGGGATGTCAATTTCTAGCTAGTTTTGATAGTTTGAGTAATCTGTAGATAAATTAAAAAGGCACTAATAATAGATGGTTCCCCTATGTTCATGCATTGTTTTTCTGCCAGTCTATTCAATTGAGCTGGTTCCCCTATGTTCCTTTAATGAAAAATCTGAACACAAACTTATCAGTTATGCAAATAGCAGTGCAGGTGCTGGAGCAGAGGAATATGGATGAGTTATCCCTTTTATTCACGCTTGCTTGGGGTTTTTGGTGGAGAAGGAATCAAATGCTTTATGATCAAAAAAAGATAGAAGTAAACCAGGCCATTGATCTTGCCCTCTCCATTCAAAAATCTTTCTTTGAGCTGAAACAAATACCTCAGTCTATGGTCAGAGCTCATTATGCTTGGCAACCTCCACCAAGTAACTGGCTGAAATTGAATGTAGATGGTGCGGTCTTTGGGGACATTAGCAAAGCAGGAGTTGGTCTAGTGCTTAGAGATGAAAAGGGGAATGTTCAGCTGGCTGCCAGTAAGATTGAGGGTGAAGTGCTGGATGTGGAAACTCTTGAACTATTAGCAATATTTAGAGCTCTACAGGTGTGTGCCAACATGGGGATCCAACAACTAATGCTAGAATCAGATTGCTTAATGACTGTTCAAGTTCTCAACAAGGAAATTCAACCGGCAGCTATGTCTTCTCCAATAGTTCAGGAAATCAGGAAATTAGTAGGAGAATATGCGGAATGTAAAGTGCAACACGTGTATCGGGAAGGCAATCGGGTTGCTCACAAACTTGCCCGCTTTGCTTGGAATGTTGAGGAGATCTCAATGTGGTGGGAATGTTTCCAAGATTTTATTTCTCAAGACATTTGTCTTGATAAATATTCTGTAAACTCCCTTTGATTAATGTAATGGTTACTGTTTCTTCATAAAAAAAAAAAAAAGATAGGACGTATTACATAAACCTAAGTCAGTTTTTAAGTTTATTTTTATAAAATTTCTTTTGTAGATGTAACACTTCTCATTTTTAATAGTTGATTAAGATATGACATGAGCTGAGATCAATGAAAAATTGGACATGCACGCAAAACAATTTTCATGGTCATCTATTAACTATGACTTAAGAAAGAGTTTAGCGTTGAAGACATCGGTTTTCTTGCGTACAGTAATGCATCATGTTCTAATAAAGTTGATTTTCCAATTTGATATGGGTATGATCATAGGGTAAACATGAAGTGGCTTAATTGTAATTGCCGCGGGAATATTATTAATGTTGTTGTGAACGGATGGATGACATTACCCTTATTTATTTAATCGTTAATAACGTTGTTTTGAGCTGGCATAAAACTTTGTGTTGGACTGATCCGTCTATTTGTGCCTTCGAGCTCAGCAACATGATCTTCCCGCGACATCTTCCTCTTCACAGACGTCTTCTTTCTCTCTCAGACTCTCCTAATCTCTTTTTTCTTTCATTCAAAGGCTTAGCTACTTTATTTTCTTCAGTCAGTCTCTTTTGTTTACACAGATGAGATTATATAAAAGTTAAATAAAATATTGTTAAAACATAATTTTTATTTTGAGATTCGAAAAAATTGAACTATTTATTGTATTTTGTGCAAAAATTTGAAAAAATTATAATGATTAGTTGAGATGAAATGATTTGTGAAAACAAAAAAATATTTGTGCCTTTGAGCTCAACGACATGATCTTCCCATGACATCTTCCTCTTCACAGATGTCTGCTTTTTTTCTCCGACTCTCCTCGTCTCCTTTTTCTTTTCATCAAAGCCTAGCTACTTTATTTTCTTCAACCTCGTTTATTTACACAGTTGAGATTAAATGAAAGTTGAAAGTTGAATAAAATATTATTAGAATATTATTTTTATTTTGAGATTTGAAAAAATTGAATTATTTATTGTATTTTATGTGGAAATTTAAAAAACTTATGAAGAGTAAATGAGATGAGAAAACTTGTGAAAGCAAATGACGCCGAATATCTTTATGGTTTCTCGAGGCTTAGTTTCATCTCATAACTTTGTTGTCTATGGCCGTCTTACTTGCCAAGCTCAGCCCGAGAAAGGAAGTTGCATGCCCTTCTCTTAATTTTATGCAAAAACAAGAGAGGTCGTCCTTGGATTCTTCTTCCAACGTGCTGATTTTGCTGCCAAAAACACCACCTTATCGTCAAGGGTATTGCAGCTCGGATCTAGCAAAATCATCAGGAAATGCACTTCTTCTTGGCCATATGATCTCACTTCCAAGAGAGACTCAAGGTTGGGTATGACATTTAGGTAAGAGGTGTGCTACAACCACCAAAGGATTATACAAAAGTAATCTCATAATCTGACCGAGTAATTTCGTGCACATGTGATCCATCAGATCTACTTTATAATAAAAAGCAAATTTATAATCTGACAAACCACATCAAATCATATCAATTTATGAGATTATTTTTGTGTAATCACTTTATAATTAGAATATTTCTCTTTGGCTAAACAGCATTTCATTGAGTCTAGGAGCCTCAAGTACTTGAAGGTAAGAGATCCCCCTGCTTGTACTCATAGACCATCTATATATAAAGGTGTTTCTTCTTTATTTTCAAGTTTTATAAACTTGCAAGTTCTGTTTGGTACCAAAAAAAGAAATGTTTTCTCCTTGTACTAAAACAGAGACAAGAATACACACCAAGTATTTGAGGAAATGTTCCAAAGGAACTGAATATTGTATTGCCGTGTATTTTCTTGAATCATGATGTTGTACAGTGATGATTATTTATAGACTATGTACATAACAAAATTGAAAGGAATGTCCACTAATATTGTGACACCTAGCTAGCCTATTTATTCTCTCCATTACAATGATATTCGTCTGAAACATTCCCAGATGCTTTAGAAGATTCTTGCTGATTTGCTAAAGGTAATGCATGTGCCTTATTATCCCCCATCGATTCAAGCGACACTTGTGCAAGTGTAAGGCTTGATCGAAGAAGAGTGAAGCGAGATGTTGATAGTAGTTTTGTGAGAATGTCAGCTAATTGGTCTTTGCTGGAAACAAATGCAACATGAAGAGACTTGGCAGCAACCCTTTCACGGACAAAATGATAGTCCAATTCAACAGGCTTTTCTGGGAGTGCAGTACCAGATTCATTGACAGATATGTGGCACCTATGTTGTCACACCAAAGTGTGGGGGATTCCAAGAGGCCAATGCCAAGTTCTTTTAAAAGAGACTGAAACCAAAGAATCTCCCACGCAGTATTAGCAACAGATTTGTACTCAACTTCAGTAGAAGACTGAGCTATAGTGGGTTGCTTTTTAGACCCCCCATGAAATTAAATGATTTCCAAAATAAATACAGAAACCTCTAGTAGACCATCTATCATTAGGACACCGAGCCCAATCAGTATCAGAAAAGGCAGTTAATTTAGTAGAGGATGTTGAAGAAAAACATAAGCCAAGCTGTCTTGTATTATTAAGGTAACGAAGAATACGTTTAACAGCTGACCAATGTGGAAGATGAGGATTATGCATAAATTGACAGACACGATTTACAGCAAAGGAAATATTGGCACGAGTGAAAGCAAGGTATTGAAGACTACCAACTACACTACGATACTGTTGAGGATCCTCCTGTGTACAACCATCCAAGGCAGTGAGTTTTTCTAAACGTGACATGGGTGTGGATATTGTCTTAGAGTTGTGCATATTTGTTAAGTAAGTGGAGGTAGGCATGCGATTTATTAAGTAAGTAGCGATGTGAAAAGCCTTGGCCCAATAAGTGTGAGGAACTGAGGCATAAGAGAGCAAAACAAGGCCCGTCTCCACAATGTGACGGTGACGACGTTCGATACTCCTATTTTGTTGATGGGAGTATGGACAAGTGACACAATGAGAAATAACAAGATTGCGAAAAATAGATTGAAGGGGACGAAACTCCCCCTTCCATCTGTTTGAATCGAGACAATATTATGAGAAAAGTGGTTGTGCACAAATTGAATAAAGGTAGTAACAAGAGTTGAGACATTTAATTTTAATTGCATTGGAAAATAGCAAATAAACTTTCAATAATCATTGACGATTGAAATAACGAGATCCTTTTGTAAACAAAGTAGATTCTAGACCCCATACATCAAAAAAATATAATTGAAAACAAGATGTGGATCAGCTTGGAAAGGGTTGATGAGGCAATGCGTGTGCTTTGGCCTAGGTGCATGCAGAGTAGTGTTGAATTGAAGTTGAAGTGCTGAGAGGGAGAGAATTATATTGACGAAGGATGAGAGATGTGGTTCGTGGATAGGGATGACCCAACCTGGAGTGCCAGAGCTGGGCTGTTGTATGCTGGCCAATATAGGCTTGAGGAGAAATTGAAGAAAGAGATGTTGTAGACTCTGCATCCATCCGAAGCACATACAAACTGTTCTCAACATGGCCCTAAAGAAGCACTGTCTAGGTGCATAAATCCTTCACATAGAAAAAGGAAGAGTGAAATTCAAAGAAGACATTATTATCTTGACAAAATTGACGAACTAAAAGAAGGTTACGAGAGATTGAAGGAACATGAAAAAGATTACGTAAGAAAAATTTGCTAGTGTTTCAAGAAAATTAAGCAAAGCTTGTGTTGTGGATGGAAAGACTAGAGCCATCACCGATGCTCACTGTGTCGGGGCCCTGATATGTAGACAAATCCAAGTTGAGATTCTGAAAATCTGATGTAAAATGATGCGATGAAGCCGAATTTGGAAACCAAGTATTATTTTGAGAGGGAGCTGGAGTAATAGCCGTGTAATTAGCTGTGAACGACTGAGAAGGAGGAGACTGATAGCATTGAACAAATCAATGGTAACAAGTAACGGCAGTATGACCCCCTTTTTGACAAACTTGACAAACTAATTTGTTGTAGAAAGGGGAGGAGGGGGTCCAGGAGCAGGAATAATACCACGACCATTGTGGCGTCCATGACCGCGACCTCGAAAAAAATTGTTGCGACCATGAGAGGAAGAGGAGAAACCAGAGGGTGGTGTTTTCACAGTATTATTGGCTGTGATGGAGGTGCTAGATAAAAAAGAGTTGGTCTGATGAGAAAGTTGAGACTCATAGTTTAAGAGGAAGCTGTATATTTGATTTGAGGGAAGAGAATCAGGATGCATTGTGAGAGAGGTGACCAAGGATTCATAGTCTTTGCCTAGACCGACTAAGAGAATGATGGAAACTTCGAAATCGGCTAAGGGATGACCAGCAACATTCAAAGTGGAAGCAAGAGCTTTCACTTTATTGTAGTATTCGGTGATTGAGTCGAGACCTTTTTTAATGGTGGCTGGTTCAAATTTCGTGTGAATGAGATGGGCTGAAGATTTAGCTGGAAAGAGATCGATGAGAGTTTTCCAAACCTAGTGGAGCAACCAATGACCTGGGCTAAGACCGAGTCAGACAATGAAGAATTAATGGCCAAAATGACCAACTGATCTTGATGACTCCATTAAAGATACGCAGGATTAGGCTGTCCATCAATGGAGGTAGGCGACATGGGAAGGGAGCCATCAACATGTCCGACGATTTGATGCCCCTTCAAATATGGCACTATTTGTGCCTTCTAGAGAAGAAAATTTTCAATCATAAGTTGGATTTTGACAAAATGATTGACTGAAGTAAGAAGGGAGGGAGAGCTAGAAGCGTTGGTCGATTTTGATGGAGCCATAAGTGTAAATCTGTAAGGAAGAAGAGAAGAGAGGAGAGAAAAAAAAAATTGTATGAAGGACGTGGGTCCTTTAGGCTCTTGATACCATGCTAAAACAAAGACATGAATACTCACCAAGTATTTTTGAAAATGTTCCAAAGGAACTTAATATTGTATTGCCATGTAGTTTCTTGAATCATCATGCTGTACAGTGATGGTTATTTATAGACTATGTACATAACAGAATTGAAAGTAATATCCACTAATATTGTGACACCTAGCTAGCCTATTTATTCTCTCTAATACAATGGCATTCGTCTGAAACATTCCCAAAGGCTCTAGAAGATTCTTGCTGATAAACAAGTTGGCTTATGTATACATCCAGAGAAGAGGCCGGGGGGTGGGGTGGGGTGGCCCCCAGGCTCTTACCAAAAATAAAAGAAAAGAATATATATATATATATATATATATATATATATATATATTATAATCTTGTCTAATTTGTATATTTCTCATAGTTTTCTATACTTTTGTTCTTGTTCTTGTTCTTGTCTCACAACTCATAACTAGCACTGGTCAATATTTTTAAATGACTAGTCTTAAGGGGTACCTTTCAAATTGTCAATAATTTTTAAGAGATCTTTCTTATATATCATCGAATTAGAATTTGATCTTATTTAAAATTTTATGATAACTACATTTTTTTTTTCATTTTTTTAAAGAAATTAAAATAGAACATAATATTCACATGCATTTACATTACCTAAAACCTTTTAAATATATAACATTACTGCTATGCATTATTTAGAGAAATTCAAAATTTAGTTTGGGGTTTACATATATTACCTCTTTTTTATAATGCATAAATAGATTGTTTCCATAATTCAAATAATTCTCTTAATTGCAACATATGAAAATTTTAGATGTAAAATTACCGGTGTCCATTCAAGAATGCAAGTTTGAAATTTATTTTTTTCTTTCTTTTTTTGTATTTGGTTTTTTTAATCAATTTGTTAAAGGTGTTTCTATAAATCTTCAATTCAACTATTTCTTATAGACCTAAAAATATCGAGCTCCTCCAAACTTATAATCCTGACTTTGTCTCAGTATACCTTAAAGTGAATTTTTAGTAAACGATATGACTGCTAGCCTACAAAGGTCACGCCTAGAAACTTGGTAATCTTTGCAAACTACTTGGTTAACTCATGAAAAATTAAGTGAATTTTCTTTGTCTATAATGAAATAAAATTTGCCAAGGAAACATGTAACACCCGGGCCCAACCAAGCCCACTTTACAAAATTTTTGGGTTTATTGTTATGAAGAACCCATGTGCGATCGTGAGTAAAATTTTTTTTAGAAGAGAGTTTGGGCCTAAGATATTTTTGGTGGAACATAATTTTTCAATGGGTTTGATAATTAGGTTTAAAATTTTTTATTGGACCAAGTGGATCTTCACTCGAAAAATTTATGAGACAAATGTATTTTTTATTTTTAAGTTGAATCGAGGTCCAAAACTTAAGAAAAAGGCCATGGGCCAAATTTTGTCTTTTAGGCTAAAGAGCCAACGATTCTAGACTCATGCTCGGTTTCACGTACTTTTTCCCTTCACCCTTTCTCTCTAGGATTTGATCTGTTTACTATATATATCTTATATATATGTTAAGCATCCTAGATTAAATGTCGCTCATCCTCCTCTTCAAAATATCAAACCGAGATCTCCCCTCTACTACCGCTAGCAAGGACCCTTGCCGCCAACCAATGCCTCCATCGCGATCTCCTCCACACTACAGAAACAACCTCCATCATCCACCATTTTCTTTCACCAAAAACAAAGTGTGAATTTGTTTCCTTGACCCACTGCACCCCTCCTCATGAACACCACCAATCCTGGCTACAACCCAGCCACCCCCAGCGTTGGCTCCCTCCGCGTCGTCACTACCTACTCAGCCACATGAAATCGTAGCCACCGGTGCAACAGCCCTGTGCTCATCTCCTTTGGCGCTACCACCCATCTCACGGGAAAATCACCCATGTGATCCCTTATTTTCCTGCACCGAAAATAGAGCCCAGCTCTTTCTCTTGCCATAACTCCTCCACCAACAGCCAACAAATCCATGCACGGAACCACCGTACTCCACCACAGAAGCTCCAACCCTTCCGTGTGCCCCCACAAGCTCTCCCATGTTTTAGTTTCCATAAAACAAAACAATTCTGCCCACCTTGAGCCACTGCAACCACCCTCCACCGAGAACTCCACCACATTGTGACCCCACAAAAACTGCCAATGAAGACTTTCCCATCACCACAGTTCACCTCACGCCGCCTCAGTGTTAGACCCCCATGTAAAGTGGCCTCTAAACAAGCCACCCATGCCTTAGCCATGATGGGGACATGCCCCTTGGATAGCCCTTGGACATGCCTTGGCCCTTGTCTTGTCAAGCACGGGGTGCCCAGCATGCCCACGGATAGGCCACATGCATGCCTTGGCCCTTGCCATGACACACACGGGGCACCCAGCATGCAGGCCATACGCATGCCCATGCGCAGGCCAGGCCAAGCCACGGGCCCAGTGAGGTTAGTGGCCATGCACAGCATAGCGCACACCCAAGTATGCGCCTGTCCCTACACATCTACCTTGGCCATAGGGCCCTGCGCACGCTCATGCGTGGCAGGCCCATGCGCACACCCAACCGAGCCATGTGCACACACAACAGCCAGCCCATGAGCATGCCCGTTCGCACACACAGCATCAGGTCCATGCGCACGCACATGGCCACAGCCCCAAGCCCCATGCCAGGGAGGTTAGTGGCATGCCTTCTAGGAATCCATCCAGCGCACAGCTTCAGCCCATGCCATGCAAAGAAGGCCAGTGGCATGCCCACCAGGCATGCCATCCAGTGCATGGCTCCAACCTGTGCCTTGCCGAGCAGGTCAGTGGCATGCCCACCAGTGCATGGCTCTAGCCCATGCCTTGCAGCAGGCACACATGGCTAACCTTCAGTAGGCCAAACATGGCACCATGCCATGCCCACCAGCCGGCCCCTGCATGGCACCATGCCATGCCGTGCCACTTAGCTATGGACCAAATCGAGGACCACCATGCACCACCTTAGCCGAACCATTGGCTCATGCATGCCACGGCTATGTAGTCCATGCCACTATCTTTATTTATTTTATTTCTTTTATTTCAAAGGGACCTATTGGGGGTTTCCAAATTTTTTTGCTTATAAATAGGACAACTTTCATTTGCTTTAGAATCTTTTGGCAAAATCACTAGAGTGAGGATTATTGTTGAGAGATCATAAACGCTGCTTAGCACTTGGGCTTTTTGGGTGCAATTCGTGAATCCCAAAGAGAGGATTACTCCATGCAATTCATTGAATTGGAGTAATTCATTTATCTTGTTCTAGCAACTTGGTGCAATTCGTGAATCCAAGTTGCTTTATCTTTTTCTTGTTATTTTATCAATATATGAGGTTTATTCAACACTTGTGCAATTCGTGAATCATTTGTTGGATTACTTTCATTTGTTCATTCAAGTGCATTAATCTTTTGATTTGTTCTTGAGTGTTCATCATTTGTTCTTGGTGTTCATCCATCGGATTGTCCTTCAATCCATCCAAACCATATTTTTGGCCATCACTTGTGTTTGTCAACTTTCCAAAAGTTGTTCCCTTCATCCACCTAGTCCTAGCCGAAACACACTTACCTTATCCATCCCAATTCAAATTCGGCCAACACACTTGCCTTATTTGAATTACCCTAGCCACCCCTCATACTTACCATACTTGAGTTCCCCTATTTTGGAAACCCTAGTTGACCACATCAACACCCTTGGCCGGCCACACCTTCTTCCAAATCAAATCCCAAGTTTTTAGGAAGCTTTCCTAAAAACACTCAACTACCCAATTTGGCCAACCCTAGCTGCCCATCACTATCTCCCAAACCCTAAACCTATCTTCCATCATCCAAACCCTAAACCTAATCCCCAAGTGGCGCCAACCCTAGTTGCCACTATTGCCATGCACCCTTCATCCATTAGAGCCCAAACACTTAGCCATTTTCCCATTACTCCATACACTCATCCTAGCCGAAACATTTAACCTCACCATACCAAAGTGGCCACCTTGCCACCATTGTTCGAGAATCAAACAAGAGAGGAACAGGCATTCGGTCATCTCAAGGAGAACCTAGCCGTGGTGAACCTACTGTTTAGGGACTTGACCAAGGTCCCTAATACTCAAGCCCCCGGTAAGCTCACACCATTTCTCTTTGTTTTTCTCTTTTCTCTTGGTCTCTCCTTCATTCTCTCACTGTGTCCTTCTCTCGCTCGTCCCTCTCTTTTTCTCTCTCAATCAGTGCCCAAGCACCACTCCCTTCCACCGTAGTCAACCGCCAGCTCCACGTCGTCGTGCCCCCATCTCTCCGTAAGTGCTGTTGCTGCACTGTTGTTTAGTTTTTCTTCTATTCTCTGTAGTTCTTTATAAGGTATATATTTATATATGTAACTATGTTGACCTAATTGAAGGAACTACTATTACTTTTTTTTTACCCCTTAGTGTATGCCTCCAGAGTTATTGTTTAAGGCTCAGTTTAAATGAGTTTTGTTTTAAGTCTCAAAAATATTATATTTATGTAGATAATATTTTGATAATATTGTTAATTCAAGGAAGTAAACCTATTTTTAAGAGAGGAGTTCTTCATGACTTATTTTATGGGAATTTCTAGTAGTCAAAGTATTCTATTAATTTATAATACGTCGTTGGTACTTTAGATATTTTAAATATTACTTTTTATTGAGTTCTGTAATTATCATAATACTTATTCGATAAATTTCTTATTAGGTACGAATTTGATTAAGTGGATATTGATGATTTAAGAAAATGATGCTATTTTGAGGTTATTGTTGAGAAATTAAAATAGGCTATTTTAGAAGTTTAGGCTTAAATATCGAAATACTTGATTAATTGAAAATTTATGAGAATTATGTGATTATCTTATAGGTGTCGATTAATCTTTGTTTGGCATTGTTGAGGAAATTTTTGGAGAGCTAAGAAGTCCAGGTAAGCAGGGTTCCTACACTAAACTTTGCATAAAAATAAAATGATCTGAGGTTGATTTTGGAAAATATGTATATTTTGTTATGAAAAGAAATTTTGGAAACGACCTTAGTTATTTGTTCTGCATTACTGATGAAACTCTATATAAGAAGAAAGTATTTTCGGTCAATAATGGTGTAGACATGAGCTTATTTTGACATTTTATTTCTGAATTGTGCAAAAGAGAGCGAATATGAAATTTTGTGTATAAACTATATTTTTGTGATCTGATTATGTTCTATTCTGAAAATGTTCTGTACTCTGATATGATATGATGTGATTTCTGAAACCTCTGGCATGACATTCTATTTCTGTTTTGTTCTGACCTTACCACGGGTGTAAAACTGTGACCTTCGTTTGGGTTGGTACTGTGATCCCCATATTTACGTGTATTTTAATTAAATAATTATGTGATTTATTTTTATAATTAATCCTCTTGGTTTAAAATTTATATGAGTTTTGTTATATTATTTAATAATATTTTAAGTTGTGAAATTATTTTTAATGTCTTTTTGTAATTATTTATTGTTTATTATTTAAATTGCTTTTTAATTTAAAGAGTTTGTTTATTGGCTTTAAATTATTGTGTTGTTGGATTTTATTGTTTTAATTTACTTAGTCATTGTATTTAAATTAGTTTTATTTAAATTATTGTTTTGAAATCATTTTCGTTAGATCAACTTTGTGACCCAAGTTGTGAGGATTGGACCTCATTTCTTTCCCTCCATTTTTCTCTTTCCTCTTTTTTCTTCTTCCTCCTTTTTCTTCCTTCTTTTTCTCCAGCTGCTTCCTTCCCGCGCGATCACCTCTCCTCCTCTCTCCTTCACCTGTTCCTTCTTCCGCCCCAAGCGCCGCCTTGCACCACCCATTGCTGACACTGCCCAACCCACGGCCTTCCCCACCCTCCGGTGAGCTCACCCATCCCGACCACCACCTCCCACGCTCTCTCCTTCTCTATCCTTGCCTTGTGGAGCCCGATTGGGCTATATAGACACTGCGCCTCCATGCACCATCCGTGGCCACCACCGCCCATCCCAACCTCTTCCCTTTCAGCCGGCGACCACCCCACTCCAGTTTCATCTCTCCTATCGCCGTCATTTGTCCCCACGTGCAACTCTAAGCCGCACGGCTTTTATGCTCGCGCGCCATAGTCGCACCACCTCTGGCCACCATTTCTTTACCACATCATCTCCAACCTCCTAACCACCTAATGCACCCATCCCCGGTCCTGATCCGCCACTGGTGAAGCTCCACCATCTACATCTCTGATTTGAGCTTTTTGGCCTTAAACCACCTCCCTTGCCACCACCCACGGCCAAAGTTCACTACCACTAGCTTCACCGACATCTCTAAGCCCTACCCTTGTAATATCAAGTCTGACCCCGTTCAAAATCCACTATTTTTGACCCACAACCACTGTGGATTTTGCACTACTCGGTTGTTGTTTTGCCGGTTCTAGCTCATCTATGATCCTTCGAAAATTATAATATAGCGCTGTAATTATTTTTTCAAATAACTTTTGAGATTTAAATGTATTTTTGTACTAACACTCATTTACTGTAAATTGGTTGGTTGTACCGGACTGAGTCCAAGGAGTAAGGGGGTCAGTTAGATTGGAGGATGGAGTTATTTGTGTGATTGGTTATATTGGGATTGGTTGGTTGTTAGATATTGATGTTGTGTCATGTAAATTGCATATTTGCACGCATGTTCATGTTTGTAAATGAAGACTGGGTTTTCGCGTAATTGCATACATGTTCAAGCGCATATTTGAAAACTGAGTTTTCATGTGACAAAAAGGAAAAGCGACTGTAAGGATGGTGGTAAGTAGGGATGGTGGTATAGTCCCGCCTACGATTCCCGCCTACAGTGTACACTATAAAGATGGTGGTAAGCAGGGATGGTGGTCCGCCTGTGATTCCCGCCTACGGTGCATGCGGTAGGAATGGTGGTAAGCAAGGATGGTGGTAGAGTCCCGCCTGTGATTCCCACCTACAGTGCTCTGATAGGTACTTTTTGTGTAGAAAGGAACTATAGGGATGGTGGTAGAGTCCCGCCTGTGATTCTTACCTACGGTGCACGCAGTAGGGATGGTGGTATAGTCCCGCCTGTGATTCCCGCCTACGGTGCATTCTGTAGGGATGGTGGTAAGCAGGGATGGTGATAGAGTCTCGCCTGTGATTCCTACCTACAGTATCCGATAAATGTTTTTGTGATTATATTTTTTGGGCCAAAATGAAATTTTGGCATGTGTTTCAAAAATATTCTTTTTGGGAAAAATGATGTTTTAAGGCTAAGGCATATTTCATTATATGCATGCATGTTGGTTGCATTAAGGCACTTTTATCTCGTTGGTTATTTGGATTATTACTTACATGCGGTACCATTTTATGGTACCGTAGATTTTGATGCAGATGAGAACGACGAGCCTTAGGGATCGGCTCTGTGGAGAAGGTGGCATGTGGTTGTTTTTGAATTATGGGATTTGCTTCCCTTTGTCAATGTATTTGACTTTAAACTGTATTTTTGGATAACTGTATGACTTTTTAACAGATATTTATTTTGGATTTTTGTATTAAAAAATTCTAGTACTTAGTTGACTTATTTATATTATCCGTTGTGTATTTGTTGTGCACTTTTTGCATGTTGCACACACTTGAGCACTCATCTTTGCGATGTGTGACCCATGTTGTCATCATCCCAACGTCATGATTTTTGCGTTTCCGTACGTGGGAGTCGGGGTGTCATAGGTACCAACTTTTTTGTTTCTGGTGCACCCACTTTGGAAACAAAATGGTTTTCTGCGTGGTTTTTCCTATGTGCACACTCGGGGCTCCGAGAATGATAAGGAGAAGATTCACATTCTGTTTCTGTTATGTTCTAATATGATGTTTCAGTTATGTTGTGCCAAGAGAATTTTGAATAAGAATATTTTTGAACTTCCGCTCTGATATCTTTGATAACATGGTTGACTCTGCATTCTGAAAATATAAAGTGTTCTTGTTCTGCATTTTGAACTCTATAAATGCTCATGTTTGCATACTAGTATATGTTCGCTGCTTACTGAGTTGTTGATAACTCACCCCTTATCTTTACAATATTTTTCAGATGATTTGAATATTTCAACTAAAAATCAAGAATATGGAGCATGGGTTAAATGAGTTAAGAATAATGGATTAAGCATAAAAGGTTTATATGAGTATTTTTATTCAGTAAGCTTGTTGTGCTCTGATGATATGATTTGTTGGGAGGTTGATGTTTTTATTAAGATTTTGTATTGTCTTAGAATAATTACAAGAGTAATTGATGTGGATTAATGAGTATTTGGTGTGATAGAGAAAAAATGGAGTATGTACTATGTGATTGGAAAATGATTTTTAGGTGACCTGAGTTAACTCTCCAGACCCGTCGGGAACGGGACATTACAAAACACTAGTTTGTTTTTGCTTCCACCATGATTATAATTAACTATATGAACAAAGTTTGGGATAATTTGTTAATCTTGTAGATCATAAATGGGCTTCTGATAACAGTGCATTTCATTTGAAGGGTATATTAAGGGACCACAATATATGAATCTAATTACGTGTAACTGTTTCTTTTCCTCCATGCATGTTCTAATTAATTTTGATGTATTTGATCAAAAATCAGGTATGATCCTGTTGTAGATCGATCACCATGCCAAGGTGGCAGTTCTTGTACACCAACTAATTAAGGGAAGTAGCTTGAGGAAAACCAACTAATAAAAAAAAAACCCACACTTTTGACAGAAGAATACCATTACAAACTATTAACCAACCCCAAACATGCCCAGAACCAAGGAGTAAGAACCCAACCTATGAAAAAAAAACTACTCAAAATCTAAGCTAAGGCAAACCCAACTTGTCCATTCTCAACAAACCTCTCACCTCCATTGGCAACTCCCTTAGGCAATCCCACTAACACGTGGTCCCATCTGCACCCAACCATGCTAAGTGGTCCACCAGACTATTCCCTTGACGATAAATATGAAGCACACAAAAAAAATCTGAGAAAGAAGCGTCATGATTTCATCCCAATAGTCCTCCAAGTACCAAAGATTGCAATGAGTTCCTCTAATCGAATTGACCACAATTATTGAATCTAATTCCAGCTCTATCCGATTAAAACCCAACCTTTGCACCTATCTAAGGCCATATGAATGACTCAGCACCTTAGCAAAATTATTAGTACCATGCCCCAGCGAAATAGCAAAGGCATTAAGCAACATTCCCTCATGATTTCTCATAACTCCACCTACACCAGCGTCACAAGGATTACCATGACTACTGCCATCCGAATTAAGTTCTATCCATCCTGATTCCAACCTCTTCCAAAATACTAATTTAAGCACTTTTCTTTTAGTCGGTTTGATAGGCACTTGCGGCTCCAATAAAATAGCCTTATCTCTTGAAGAAAGTCCCTTTCCCAAAATAACATTCTCCCCAATCCACGAAACCTAGTAAAGAATATGTCTCCATACCGTATCAACTGAGTCAGCTTGACCAACCATACGAGCTCGACATCTCCACAACCAAAGACACCAAGTAATAATTCCCAGCAATAAACCAAAAACCTGACCTGATTGTGAAGACCGAGAAGCTCTGGAAAACAACAACTCAACCAGATCATACCAACTTCTTCCGTCCACAAACAGCAACCCACAATCCGAAAACACCTTCTCCATATTTCTTTAGCAACCTCTCCTTTAGCCAATACATGATCCAATGAATCTACAGCTCCCAATAAACAACAATCACATTTAGAAGCTAGAGGAATGCCAAATGATTTAATTTTCTCTTCTACACTAAGACCATTAAACATTGCTTTCCACCAAGCCACCAATATATTTTTAGGCAAACAGGAGTGCCATACCCAAATCGACCATCTATGTAGCGATGCACGTACACGGATACAATCCCAAGCACTCTTCGATGAAAATTTTCCATCCCCCGTGTCCATCCAGATCAAACTGTCCACCCCATTTCGAAACTTGCTCAGAATCCTCATCTATTTTACCCACTCCAACCATATGTTTAAGAGACTCAACATCCCAACTAGATTCCAGCTTGCAATCTTTTATTAACTTATTCAGTCTTTCACTTATTGGTAGTAACTGCATCAATGGCCCCTCATCAAGCCATCTATCATGCCAAAATGATAATTTTCCCTCCTTAACAAGCCATGTTGACAAGCGAAGCACCTCAGGCATGCAACGAATAACCAATCTCCAAAACCGAGATCCCTTATTACAAGCAATTAAAGAAACATGATTATTACGAATATATTTTGTAAAAAACAAATTACACCACAAAGAACTATTCACAAGTAATTTTCAAGCAAAATTTTATATACAAGGACTTTTGAATATCTTGAAGTTGCCGTAAACCCACTCCTCCATCCCCAACTGGTTGACACATAGCTAGACATGCAAACTAATGCTTCTTTGGTTTACCATCAATCATCCCCAATAGAAATTACTGAAATAACAATTTAGAACCTGCACAACTGAAAGAGGCACCTGAATAATAGACATCAGATGGATCAGTAAACTCATAAGCTCATGTTTCAGTAACATTAGTCTAGCCCCATGAGATAGAAATCTATTTTGCCATCCTTCCAATCTCTTTTTAATTTTTCCGACTAAATCATCCAAATGAATGGCTTTTAATCTTCTTGAAATAATCAGAACTCCCAAGTATTTGAAAAAAAAGAAACCTTCCACAAATCCCATCATTCGGAATAACATGTGCCTCCAAGCAGGAGCAATATATTTTGCAAAAGTAATGGACGATTTCTCTTTGCTAAGCGATTGACCAACCACAACTAATATTATTTCAGAATATTAGCAATGCATTTACGAGAAGATTTTCCACCATTGGAGAAGATGACAATATCATCCGCATAAAGTAGATGCGAAATAAGCGAAGTATTATGAAGATGATAAAAAGCCTTTATTTTTTTTCTACAAAAGCTTTCTTCAAAACTAGGGACAAAACTTCTTCAACCATAATAAATAAATAAAGGCGAAAATGGATCTCCTTGCCTCAACCCATGACCTCTTTTAAAACAACCTTTGGAAACCCCGTTCATTACAACTGAAAACCAAGGTTTTCTAACACACTGTCTCAACAGATTGCACACCACCTCAGAAAAACCGAAACTTGCCAACACCTGAAATAGGAACTCTCAATCCACACTATCATACACTTTAGCCATATCAATCTTAAGAATAACATTTCCACCCCTCACAAGTTTATTAATACAATGTACCATCCCCTGAGTTAGACTTATATTCTCAAAAATACTCGTTCCTTTAATAAAAGCACCCTGTTCTTGAGCAATAAGACAAGGCAAAAAACTCACCAAACAATCAACAAAAATCTTGGAACATAATTTGTAAAAAATTGAACATAAACTGATTGGTCTAAATTTATCAAAAGATACCGGATTATCAACCTTCAGAATAAGAAGCAAAGCCGACACCTTAAAGAAACGAGGCATTTCAGAACCTCAAAAAAAAAAATCATGAACAGTAGCGACGACATCCTTCTCAACAATACTCCAACAAGATTGAAAAAAACCTAACTTGAATCCATTCAAGCTAGGACAACTATTCATAGGAATAGAAAAAATAGCATCTTTAATAACTTGGATTAAAGGGAGCCGATGAATCATTTCATTATCAAGCTCAGAAATATCACTAGTTATTATAGAAGAAAGATCTGATAGAGAACCAACCTGTTTATGTGCCAGAAATTGCTCAAAGGACTTAACTATCTCGTCATGGATCATTTCCCGAGAAGATAGAAGATTGCCATTAGGGATTCTTATCTCATGAACCACCGTAAATGATTTAGTAGCGTGAGCCCAAAAAAGTCCAATTGACGCCTCCCTAATGTCCAGCCAAAGTTGCTTTGCCTGATGACTTAACCTAATCAATTTACGATCATGCCAAGTCTGCAACTCAACTTTAGTACAAAGAAAATCATGCTCATCCTCTTCTAAGTAATTATCCTCCAATTTTCCTTCAACTTCTGAGAGCCTCTCTTCCAACCTACTTCTATGCCCTTCCATTTTACCAAATACTTCTTTATTCCATCTCCTAAATGCCAATTTTGTATTATTCAATTTTCTAACCAGTCTCCACATTCCATTTCCCTCCTCATCAAAAATCCGCACCTTCTCTACACATTCCTTAAAAGATTCATGAGTCACCCGCATTTGCTAAAATTTAAACAAAGGAAAACCATATCTTCTATCATCCTCTTTCAACCAAACCACCATTGGAGAATGATCCGACATTAGTCTACTCAAGTAACATATGTGAAGAAGAAAATTTTGAAAGAGCGATCGTGTTCATCAACACCCGATCAAGTCTGGACCAACTCTGAGATCTTCCTTATTGCCATTTCACCAAGAAAATTGATTCCCAGCAAACCTCATCTCCATCAACCCAGCCTCATCAATGAATTCATTAAATTCTTCCATTGCCAAAGCTAACCTCGGTTGACCTCCCCACCTTTCAGCATCACATCAAATAATATTAAAATCCCCCATGACAAACCAGGGCACCCCAATTAGGATTGATATTTCTCAATTCCTCCCATAACTCCAATCTCTCATACTGTGAACATTTTGCATACCCAAAAGAATAACAAATACAATCTTGATTATCTTAAACAAAAACTGTAAGCTATTGATTTGACGCAACCAATAGCAAAACCACCACAAAATCCATAACTTTCCCCCTTGATCTTCATTTTACATACACCCAGAAAACCAAAAATCATTCCAAGCTTTCACCAAATTATTACGAGACTGAAACGGCTCCACTATAACCAAGATACCATTTTTATGTTTTCTACACAATTTCTTTAATATTTTTGTTTTCATGACCCTAACCCCCTAATATTCCAATAAATTATTGGACATATCAGAAATTCAATCTGGGGGGCTTGCTTTTTGCCCTGGCCGAACTCCTAGTAGAAATACCATCCCTTTTTCCTTTCAAAACCTCAACATCTGAACTATAATATTTCTCTTTACAAAGCTAGCCTACCTCATCTTCCTTCCCATAATCTGAGCAAATTTTGATGTCAAAGGCTTCCTCCTGCTAACCCTCATACTCATCAATGCCTTCTCTATCCATCCCTTCAAACGCACACAAAATGGCTTCCACCAAACCTATAACTTCACTAACCACCCCTGTTTTCACTACAGCAATAGACAAAACCTCCTTTGTGCCATCATCCTGCACAAGATACCCAGCCTTATCAACATCACTCATTGGAAAAATGACTTCTTAAAAACCAGGATCCTCTTAAGCAATTACAACATTTTCATAAATTAGGACACAAGCATTACTGGAACCTTTAATTTGTTCCTCAATAATAGGATGCAACACCTGCACCATAAGTCCATCTAAACCACTTCCAGAACCATCACCCATAAGAACTTCATTACTCACCTCCAAATTGTCTTCCACTAACACATGTAGCCCCTTTAAGTCTTGCTCTTTTAGAGTGAGATCTGGTTCAACACCTGATTTCTCCTTCCTAGTCCATTTTTTACCTTGTTTGCCACCATCACTTTCTTCTTATCAACCTACAAATTACCTATCTTTCTGCATGTATTAAGGTTGTGACCTTGCACCAAACAATGTGTGCAGTATGCAGGTAATGTTTCATACACAACATGCTGAATAAAACTTCCTTTCTAATATGGCATCCCAATCCAAAATGACTCAATCGGTGTCTTGGCAATATTAATTTCAACACACACCCTAGTACCATCCGTGCAAGTAACACATCCAGTACAGTTATCTCTCCTCACAAATTTTTGCAAAGGCATCGTAATATTTCTAAGGAATGACTTATGATAAAAATTTGGTGTGAGCCCCGGCAACACAATCCAAACAGGTACAAAATATGGCTTAGACTCGTCTGAATACTCAGGACTCCAATGAAATACCCTATACTACACTCCCTCCACATCACAAGATTCCCTTGAAAAAGCTTTAATAAAATCAACCTCATTAGAGAATCTAAAAAAAACGACATGAGATTGGGCATCGTAGAGATCACTGGTTTTGAATCCAAGTCCCATCTTCTACGAACAAATGCTTGAATGGAATCTAGCAATGGCCGTTGAGGAAGAAACTTGAGAACCAAAGAGAACATAAACGGCATCGTCAAACAATCAATTTCTTCCTTGGAAAAATTGATGAACGTAACCCCATCTAAAACTTTTGGTGGCCTCAAAGGAATCTCCACCTCAGGAAGAGGTTAAGGAGTTTGATTCACTATATCAGCAAAAGAAAGCCAATTAGAGAAAGCCAAGGCCACCGGTTGGGCCCCAGTGGCAGGCATCATGCAAAGAAATACAAAACCCTAGGAGAGAGCAAAAAAACACTGCCACATCAGCAAGACTCTATTCCGTACGTTCGTAGCCCCCCATCAGTAACTTGTCAAACCATTTGTTGCAAGGAAAAATGGTCTAAAGCTCTTATCCACAACCAATTTCTATTTTTAGTTTTCATTCTTATATTCATTTATTTTTAATATGATTAGGGAATCTTCAGCTTCTTTAAAAATAAAAAATAAAAGGAATTGTTTATAATAAGGTTTTGTATGGGGTATTCCACTCTCTCAGCTTCTTGTATGTTTAATTTGGTTTGATCCATGTTTGATAAGTAAAAAAAAAAAAGCATAGCATTACTACTTAGAAGCTAAGATACATCCAATTGAGGTGTGTGATGCTGAAAAGTCTATGTTGACTTGGCTTTATTAGAATCCTGGATGCCTGCTAGTAAAGTGTTCAGGGAAACTCTTGAATACATTAAAGCTACATCCTACTTTAGAGATTTAATTTTCCTTAAATCAAATAATGAGCCACAAAAAGAAAAATATTTTAGCTACAAATAGATTTCACAAAAAAATACTCATAAATTGATGTGATTTTTATATGTGATACGTCAAATTTACTTTACAATAAAAGTGGCTTTATAATCTAACATATCACATTAAGACACATCAGCTTGTGGGTTTAATTTTGTGAAATCTCTTTATGTTTGTATCATTTCTCACTAAAAAGTTTCTCCATTTTCAACCGAAGGTTTTTAGTGCAAAACATCAAACAATTAAAGGTATGCCCTATCGGTAAGAGACCTATAATTAGGGAGAAGAAAAATCTATGTAAACCAAGCAGCTAAATGCACATGGTCTGAATTTTCAGTAAGATGAAGGGCAGAGATAAGTAAAGTCGAAGTAAGTGTCTAGAGGCCTTCTTCTGCTTCTTTTCTCCAAATTCCAAATATCACTATCATCTATCATTTCCACAGATACTAATTGTCAGACATTATAGGCCGGAGTGATGTGCTTGTCTATGTGTGCCCAAGTGTGAAGACACTATTGTAAAGCAGGTTTTAATCCCTCCACAATTTAGATATCCTACACAAATATGACTAATATGTTCATTACAGAGAATTCAGATAATGCAAGAATGTGCTCTGAGGTCAAGAATCATGCACTGATCTCCTAATTTCATTTGTTCTTCAACTTACTTTCTATTAACACCATCACATGACGAGAACTCCTCTTGTTTAGATTTTGTCGCTGAAACTACTTGTTAGATTCTAAAAAGGATCCCTTTTGTATGCACTTGAAAATCAGAAAAGTACTCGACGGATGGAGGACACTGGAAAACAAAGAATGGCATGTGACACCTCAATTTCAATCGACATCCAAATATTCTCTAGCATGCATGTTCATCTAGCCATAGTTGCAAATAGGTTCACTCGAGTATAGATAGATTTAGACTTTTTGTCTTATTGATGAGGGCACCATATATATGTTGCTAAATGCAAAGAGATAGAGGAACTTATCCCTATAAATAGAGGGGTTCAATGGTCACATTGAATCAAGCAACTGGTTGGAACAAATTAGATTATAAATGTCAGGTGTCCCCTAGAGTTCCCTGAACACTTCATTGGGGAATCTCTTTTAATAAAAGAGTTGTCTTCTCCTCTCCCCACTGAAGTGTTTGGGGGAACTCCAGGTGTCATTTGATAATATTGTTAGGAATGGTTTAGAGCAGGTTGATGACCATCTTATAATCAGCCCCCAGCTTCATGAACACATACATGCAGTACTGCATGTATATATCTTTTGCTGCTTGTAGATTGGTAATGACTATAATGTGAAATGATATTTCTGTTAACCATGAAATCTAATTTTATTTTAGCATGATTCTTTCAACGGAGAATCCATCAATCAGTGCAAGATTACGAAAGATCAGCATAAATATAATTCTGCACAGAGAAAAGTTCTATTAGTTTCCCTGTTTAGTCTTCTCATGTCCAGTTGTATGGATTTAACATGAATAAATATTAGTCAATTGTTGTGCAAATAAACCATTCTTTAACAATATTATCTATAAAATTATATATCAAGCCTTTCTCAACATCTAATTTTCTTAAAATATCTCTCTCTCTCTCTCTCTCTCTCCATCTAACCCAAAAGGCATTGCCATGTAACAATACATGCCTCGATCGGTGATGAAAGAGGTCTTCTCCTCGTCTTCAGGGTTCATGCGTATCTGGTTGTACCTAGAGAAAGCATCCATGAAGCTGAAGCATATGATTACTTGTCGTGGAATCAACGATCAGATCGATTAGTAGAAGTGGGAAACTGTCCTTCGGGCAAACTTTATTGAGGTCGGTGAAGTCGACACACATTCTCCACTTTTTTTTTTTTAGTAATGAGAAGAAATCACATTCTCCACTTGTCACTCAGCTTCTTTACGGGTACCACGTTGGACAGTCATTCCTGATAATGGGCTTCCTAGATAAATCCAGCAGCTAACAGGCGGCCACTTCCTCAGCTATGGCAACATTCTTTTTTGCACTGACACTTCGACATTCGTGTCCCACTCCTTTGGCCTTCGGGTCTATGTTATAGATGTGTTGTATGATTTCGAGGACTATTCCTGGCATGTCCTCGTGGCTCTAAGCAAATACGTCCTTGTGTTCGGTGAGGGGTTGTTGCATGGCGCTCTACAACTCAGGTGTCGATTCCCATAATCAGAGCATGGATGAAATATGTCAGGCCTATCTTTTCCATCAGTAGTCTATTTGCTATTCCCTGTAGGTGCCTTACTCTAAGGGCCAGTATGGGCCCTAAGGGGCGATTTGCGGAAGGAGGAATCATAGCTCGGGCTAGGGGACAAGGGCATCCATAACAGAGGTTTTTGTTTTTTTTTGTTTTGCTTAATTTTAAATACTTAATCACATGGTGGCCACATATCATGTCCATGTCAAGCAATAAGAGGAGCGGTAACAATGAGGGCCACCAAATAGTATTTTTTGGGGAAATATTTATATATCTACCACCGCCGGCATCCCCTCCCTCTGGCGAGCTCCCTTGCACCAGTCTCACCCTCCCACGCTCCGGCCTCCTTTCCCTCAGTAGTGCACAGCCCAAACGGGCTTAGTGGCCACTGTGCCGCCATGCACCGTCCTTAGGTGCCACCACTCCCACGGCAGCTTCCTCCGCCCCTCCCATGCAGCCACCTCCTTCCACATGCACGTACATGGGTCATCCATGCACGAATTCACTATGCACGTCCACAGCGCTGCCGTAGACTGGCCACCGGACACCACCATGAGCTTCCCCTAGTCTCCCCCTTCCTCCTTCCGTAGACCCACGATTGGTAGCCCCCTCCTCCACCTGTCGGTGTCCCTCTCTCTTATGCACTGTTTTCCCCTCCCCCGCCGCCGTACACCACCACCCACAGTGGGTGACCACCCTCTCCGGCACCCTCAGGCCACCACCAAGCTAACCCCTATGCCTCTTCACTCTCCCTCAGCACCTATTCCTCTCACATGCACTGCCAACTTCTCCTTCCACCCCTGTGGACCACCGCACGACCACCACCGAGCCTCCACGGCTCCACCAGCAACCTCCTTAAGCCTAGCCCTAAGCCTAAACCACCACTTTATGTGGTGGGTAGTCACTGCACGTGATGGACAGTCACTGTGCATGACTGACACCCACTGTACACGACTAGATCCGCCGTGATACGCTCCTTGCCAGCATCACAAGACCACCATAGGCCCTTCCAAGACCACACCTCGCTATCCAAATGCCTAAACATTCACCGTACGTTTCTTTCGACGTTATTGCTGTGACGGTCATTGAGTGACGCACGGGTTATCCCATTGATGGTATAACTCTCTATCTCTCATTATTTATATTAGATGCTAGCTAGATGACTAGGTTGTGGACTGTGCTATTAGTATTGTGGAGTAGCTATGTAGTATGGTGATGTGATGGGCTATGATGTGAAGTTTTGGGCATGGTTGGGAAGTGTGTTGTGTAGTGTTGTAGGCTATGCTATGAAGTATGGCTGTAGTCCAAGGCGACGGTTGTCATCGCATAATCGGCCTATGGCAGGGAGTAAGTGTGAAGTGGCTAAGAAGTATTAGAGTAGTGCAACGAAAGCATGATTGGGCAACGTCATGAAGTGACATGGTCAATCATGGAGTTATGCTGTGATGACCTAGGATGTATGTGAGGTGATGTGACAAGGTCACGATGTAGCTTGGGAACAGTCTTAAGCTACATGGCATAACGTAGAGTGTAGTTATGAATAGAGTCATGTCGTGTTAAGTGTTGGGATGAACTGTCATGACGTACGGCTAGCATGAAGAGTCGTGCTAACCGGGTAAGAGAATGTTGGTAACGGAGTATGGCGCTTGTCCATACAAACCCGATGACCAATGTAAGGTATGTTAATCTTAGATGAAAAAGGGATAAGGTACGTGTGTAATCTGGTTAGACACATGTGCCAGACAAATTTACCGTATATAATGGGTAATCTATCCTATGTACGGTTACACGGTGCCTAAGCCTCAGGGTTGACTTAGAGCCGTGTGATGTGTATGGATGGTCATAAGGTTTAGAGTGAGCTAAGATACATAAAGGTAATGATGAATGTACTGTCTAAGAATGGGATGCGTGACTTAGTCAGTCTAAGTTATGTGTTGGAACGTGGTTAGTAAGAAGAACAAGGCGAAAGTCGTAGTGTCTTAATCCTAAGGTGAATCATGGGTTCACCCTAGTGAGTAAGCACTCGAAGTAAAATGTCAAGGTTGAAGGAAGTAGAGACCATAATGGGTCTCCAAAGGTTTTATCATAGTAAGGAACATGAAAGAGCACGAGATAGAAGGAGAGTGTTCTAAGTAAAGCATAGCTCTATTTCTAGTTCAGTTGCTTATGCACTAGATAGAGAATAACGTTAAGGTTATGTATGCATATAGGTTGCCATCTGACACCCGCATGAATGGACTATATGGTATGAAAGTAGCATGAAGTCCACGTAAGTATTATGTTCATTCTCTTCTAGAGTTTTCTAAAGATAAGAAAATGAAAATGAAAAGCTTTCCCTTTTGGAAACCAAGAAAAGAAATGCTATCCCTTTTGAAGGGCAGACGTTTTATGAAAAAGAAGCAAAGCACGAATAATGTTTTAAAGTATAAGTATGTACGGCCCTCCTTGGCAGCCTCTATTCACGCACCCAAAAATATTAATTGTACACATGTGAATGGATGACTATACGCTGTATCTATTTTATGTATTTTCAAATAAAAGACATGGCACGAAAAGATGTTTTCGGGCTCTCGCCCCCAACGACGTTTTCTCAAGAAATGAATGTTTTCTCACGAAAATACGTTTTCTCATGAAAGCATGAAATGAATGAAAGAAATGAAAGAATGAAAGCTCTTGCCCATGCACATGAATGAATGAAAGCCTCAGCTCTTTAAAGCTAACATGAACGAATGAATGAAAAAAAGGCATGTGGCATAAATGAATGTATGAAACTACGTAACGGTCATATGAATGGAAAGGGGTACCCAAATGAATGAATTGGCAGATTGCAATGTAGAGTAGTAGTATCTGGTAGTGCACCCAGTGTTGCATCCCTGACGGAATGAGATTCCAACTTGTGGCCACTGGTGAATCCATTGGCCATAGGGCCGCTAACCCTAGCACGCGGAGCGTAACAGTGTGCACTGGCCTATGAAAGTGAAAAGAAAATAATGTATGAGTGCATGGCATTCTTTAAGAAATGAAGGCAGTAACGGGGGAAACTTTTTACGAAAAGAAAAGTATGTTTAAAGATGAAAACCCTTGTCTACTTATGTTTGCAAATGAAAGCATATATGCATGTACGTATAGTATGTATGGAATGATGAATGCATGACTAAAAACCTATGTTGCTATATTTTAACTGTACGAAGTAATACTTACTGAGTATTCGACTCATTTTAGTTTTTATGTATGCCCCTCCCCCCACAGGAACTGAATGAGCAGTACGCTTCAGGATGGACACGGCTAAAGGGAAAGAGCACGAAGGTCTAGGCATGAGCGTTTTAAATGTATGAAGGGCCTTTTTATTTTAAACATTTATATTTTTCACTCTTTTAACCCGTAAACCTCTTTTATCATAAAAGCACATTTTATTTTATAACGTAGAGTCTTGCACCCTGAGAATGACAGTAAAATATTTTAAATCGGACGGTAATTCCCGTCGTCTTTTCTAAAATATTTTGTAAAAAGACTCACCTCAAGGACGGGCGTTACAGGCCACTTTGAATCAAGCATCTAGTTGGAGCAAATTAGATTATAAATGTCAGGTGTCCCCTAGAGTTCCCCTGAACGCTTCATTGGGGAATCTCTTTCAATAAAAGAGTTTTCTTCTCCTTTCCCCACTAAAGAATTTGGGGGAACTCCAGGTGTCATTTGATAATATTGTTAGGAATGGTTTAGAGCTAGTTAATGACCATCTTATAATCAGCCCCCAGCTTCATGAACACGTACATGCAGTACTTCATGTATATATCTTTTGCTACTTGTAGATTGGTAATGACTATAATGTGAAATGATATTTTTGTTAACCATCAACTTGATTCTTGCCATGGAGAATCCATCAATCTGTGCAAGATTACGAAAGATCAGCACAGAGATAATTCTGCACAGAGAAAAGTTCTATTAGTTTCCATGTTTAGTCTTCTCATGTCCAGTTGTATGGATTTAATTAAATATTTTACTTCCCAGTTCAATCTAGAAAAGTGAAGGAGAAATATTGTAATATCAAGATTAAGGGCTCATTTGGCCATGTTGAAATATCTCAATTTTTTGTGAATAGTAGTGAAATGATTTGAGTTAAAATATTTTATTGAGTTTTGAAAAATGAGAGAAAAAATTGAATAAAAATATGATAACATTAAAAAACCGTTTGTATATAATATTTTAATATTATTTTTATTTTAAAGTTTGTAAAAGTTGCATTGATTTTTATATTTTGTTTTGAAACTTATAAAAGTTGTATTAGTTTTTATGTTTGGATACTAATATGGTAATTATTAGATTAAAAAACTAAAATTTGAATTTGAATTTTTTTTTGTATTTGAGTGATGCTAATGAATGAAATTATGAGAAATTTTGATAATTATGTGTCTCATCTCTATATTCAAACCTCTCCTAAATATACCTTAATCACTAGCAACTCTAAAGGGACTCTTCAATATCTTTCCTTCGAAACAATGTCTTCCATACAACCTTATTTAATTTTGTAGTAGATCCAAAAACGATGGAGGAGCGAGAATTGCATAGTAATAACTAACAAAAAAGGGAGGAACATAGATAAAAACAGGAATTTAGCATACTAGCTAGCTAGGCTGACAATCACAGGAGGTCTGGAGAGTAAAACTCCACAAATAAAAATGAAAGAATATATTTCAATCACCCAATTATAAATGAAAGAATATAAGCTCTCTAAAAAATTAATGGGGTCCGTATTTATTTATTTTGTCTAGAAATTGCCCAAATTCTGTAAAAAGATGGAAATTAAAGAAGATCACACATTTTTTTTCACGGGTCCTAGAATTAACATGCAAAGAGTCCAAGAGGCTACCAAGACTCTTCACCTCCCGAGTCTCCCACTTACTAAGGTCAATGGATATAGAGGAGAGATTAGAACAAAACATTCAGAAGAAGCTGGAGATTCAATCCCAAAAAATTGTGGAATTTGTGCAATTAATGATGTCCAAAACTCTATGCCACCATAATCCTTGAACTTACTATTTTAGTTGTCTTTTTATCATTCTGACTTGATACAACATCTGAGCAAATGCGATGTTTTAATTACAATATCTAATACTAGTTTCATATTTTTAATTTACAGCTTATCATATCATGAGTATGTTCGAACGTAAAATACCCAGTTCAAACTACCAATCAAAACCATTCTAATGAATTGAGAATCATCAATTATGTTCGAATAGACTTCATGTTTGAACATTCGAACAAATAATAGTTTATTCGAACACATTTGTCGTCATTCGAATGCACCATATACCGTTCGAAAAAAACTACTGAACCACCCTTTCGAACATATATTTTCAATTCGAACATATATAAATCGTGTTCCTTCAGATTATTTTTGTTCAAACATAAATATATATGCTCGAACACAAATAAAATATTTGAACACTTCCTTTATTCAAACCGAATCAAATAAATTTGCATCATTCGAATCAAATTTCAATAGAGTTCTAACAGATTTCTTCCCAAATACTCTTTTGGGATGAAAATGCCATTTTTTGAGAAGAAACTTTAATTTTCGTCCCAAAAAATTGCATTCTCTTGTATTAGATAAGAAAGTGTCTTCATCAAATTAGAGTTGCCTACTCTTTATAAACATTTGACTCAATAATTCTTTTGTGAACTTAATACATTATTATACTCAACATTATTTTTTCCTAACCTTGTTATACATAAAATAACATAGTATATTACTTATATAAAGTATCTAAAATAATAGATATAACACATAGAAATATACACAATAAAAGAATTATAAGTAATAATATATATAGAAATATTACGAGTATTGTAACGAGTTCAAACTGAGTCGAGTTGAGTTTATACGAATTTTGTTCACGAGCTTAAATCGAGTCGAGTCGAGATTATACAAGTTTAGCTCGTTTAATATTTGAACCAATATTAGTGGTTGTGAACAACTCATTTATCAAATGAACCAAGTTCAAAACCAGTAAATACGAGTCGAACTCAAACTATTCACGAGCGGCTCTATTCATTTTCAGTCGTAGCTTCTAGCATACAAAGGCCATGCCTTGAAACTTGGTAATATTTACAAACTTCTTGGTTAACTCATGAAAAATTAAGGGAATTTTTTTTTTTTTTTTATGGAAATAGACTTCATTTCATTCAATGAATTCCGAAGTTACCTTTGTGACTTATCAATACAGGAAAAAATCCAAACTACAAGTTAACCTACGCATCTACTCGAGACCACCCCCGTACATAAATTTCTTTCTGACGGACTTTGTCTTAACTTCTATAAACTCTCTCTAAACAAACCAGGTTTGTCTGAGAGAATAACGGTCTGTAAAAATAGAGCTAAACCATTTCTCTCCAAAAGAAGAGAAGTGTTATCACCTTCCGTCCTCCCTATGAGGAGGAGTCCTATCACACTGTCTCCTCCCAAAGGAAGAACAGGACTCAACTGTTATGGACACCAAAAGGGTCCAATAGCCTATTTCTATTTATTAATCTATAGATTCCTACAATAAAAATCCAACAAAATAAACACTACAAACAACCACCAATCAAAGCAACAGAATCGGAAAAATAGAACAAAACAGGATCAGTGGTGGCGTGTGAAAGTCACGCGCCACTCTGGGAAGAAGCCAAACGGTTGGTCGTGACAGCGTCGGTGTACTGGGCCCTGAGCTGCCGCACATGGCTCCGACATGATGTGATACACGGTGGCTCGCTTATGCCATGCGTTCTCTATAATCCACACTTGGGGGAGACGCGCCGCTCCAAATGACGCCCAAAGCGGAAGACTGCAAGATCAGCGGGCGAGGGTTCTCCCAGTGGTACGCGTGTAGGAAAATTTCCACCGGAGGAGCTCGGATCGACTACCACCCCTTTATTCAGCCAAAACTTGAAAAACAACAAGAAAAACACAAAAAGAAACCGTCGAAGACGACGGTAGAAAGGGAGGAGAGGAAAGGGGATCAGGAAGCCGAGGCTTCCCCTGCCCCCAACTATGAACGGACGAGAGAGTTTTAGAGAGAGGGTCTTATAAAATTAAGGGAATTTGCTTGGTCTAAAATGATTGGGATGCGTGACTTGATCGGTCTGAGTTATGCATCGGAATGTGGTTAATAAGAAAAGTAAGACAAAGGTCTTAGTGTATTAATCCTAAGGTGAATCATGGGTTCACTCTAGTGGATAAGCACTCGAAATAGAAGGTTGAGACTGGAAGAGGTAGTAACCATGAGTGGATCCCCGAAGGTTTTATCATAGTAAGGGACACATAAGAACACGAGATAGAAGAAGAGTGTTTCAAGTGAAACGTAGTTTTATTTCTAAGTTTAGCTACTTATGCACTAGATAGAGAATAATGCTAAGGTTATGTGTATGCATGTAGGTTGCCATCTAACATGCACATGAATGGACTGCATGTTATGAAAGTAGCATGGAGTCCAGGTAAGTATTATATTCATACCATTCTAGAGTTTTCTAAAGATATGAAAATAAAGAAAATGAAATGCTTTTCCTTTACAATGCTTTACAAAATGACACGAAAGATGTTTTACGAAAACGTGCTAAGTATAACATTTTAAAGTATAAGTATGTATGGCCTTTCTTGGCAGCCCCTTTTTATGCAACCAAAATATTAATTGTATCCATGTGAATGGATGACTATACGTAGTATCTATTGTATGTATTTCTACGAAAAAAATATTGAGGCTCATGCCTCGTGCTTTGACTAATACTTTAAACGATACCATGAAAGATGATGTTTAAGCTCATGCTTTTAAATGATATTTTTTCATGAATGAACTGTTAAATGAAAATGACTGAAAAGGAAAAGACTGAAAGGACTGAACTAAAATAAATGACTAAATGCTTAAATATGTGAAAATATGTAACGGCCATATGAATGAAAAGGGTACCAAAAGAATGGATTGGGCCAATTGCAATGCTAGGTAAGTAGTACTGGTAGTGCACCCAGTGCTGCACCCTGACAGAAAGGCATTCCAACCCGTGGCCATGGGTGAATCCAGGTCCACCGCTAACCCCAGAACTTGGGGCGTAATAGTGTGCAGCGGCCAAAGAAAGTGATAAGAAAGAATATATGAATGCATCACACTCTTCAAGAAATGAAGGCACTAACGGGGGAATTTTTATGAAAAGAAAACCCTTTTTAAAGAAAAACTCTTGTATGAATGCATCGCACTCTTTAAGAAATGAAGGCACTAACGGGGGAAATATTTTACGAAAAGATAAACCCCGTCCAGTGATGTTTTCAAGGGAATGCATGTACGTATAGTATGTATCGAGTGATAAATGCATGACTAAAAATCTATGTTGTTATATTTTAGCTGTATGAAGTAATGCTTATGGAGTATTCAACTTATTTTAGTTTTATGTGTGCTCCTCCCCCCATAAGAACTGAATGAGCAGAATGCGTCAGGACGGACACGACCTAAAGGGAAGAGCACAGAAGTCTAGGCATGAGAGTTTAAATGTACGAGAGGCCTTTTTATCTTAAGATTTATGTTTTTGCGCTATAAACCTCTTTTATTCCCAAAGAACATTTTATTTTATAACGTAGAGTCTTGCACCCTGGGTATGGAAGTAAAAGCTTTGAAACAAATGGTAATTCTCGTCGTCTTTTCTAAAATCATTTTATAAAAGGTCCCACCACAAGGACGGGTGTTACATCATGAACTTAACCTTTTGGTGAAATCAAAGGCCCCACACTTGGTTTTCATCATAGAAACTAAGTGTAACAATGAAAAGATGGAGATAATTCGAGTTAAGCTACGTTTTGACTACTACTTTAATGTCAATAGCAGGGGCAGAAGTGGTGGTTTGGCCTTTTTTTGGAATTCTTCAGTAGAACTTAGAGTGTCTACTTACACCAGTTGGCACATCTTAGCCTTCATTAAGCTTCATAGTGATGAGACCCCTTGGCTATTAATAGGATTCTATGGCCACCCTAATATAGCTAAAAGAGTTGGAACTTGGATTCTTTTAAAAGGCTTAACCCCTGCACAGAATGTCCCTTGGTTGTGCATTGATGAAAAAATGGGAGTTGCCATCAGACCCTATAGGCAGATTGTGGATTTTAGGGAAGCACTTAAGGTTTGTGATCTAAATGATCTTGGCTTTGAAGGAGACAGAGTTACCTAGGCTAATAATAGAGAGGGAGGTAATTTTACTAAAGAAAGGATTGACAGAGCTCTTGGCATCTCTAAATGGATAGCCAAGTTTAAGGATCACTCTATCAACCACCTGGCAGCATCCAACTCAGACCACAGACCCCTTCTCATTAAAATCCAGAATAGTTTGCCTAGCACGAAGAAAGTAAGGCCTTTCAGGTTTGAAACAAATTGGAGTAACAAGAAGGGGTGCGAGGAATTGATTAAATAGATATGGGACAATTCAATTTTCCAGCCAAACTCATTGACAAACACATTCTATGGCCTTAGGAATTGCAGAGAAGGGTTGATAGGGTGGAGCAGGAATTTGCATAGAAATCCTGGGAATCTTCTGAAATCTAAAACAGACACACTCAACTCTATGAAAGAGACAAATGAGGGCCAACTATATGATGACATTAAATCTCTCCAAACAGAATTTTACTCATAGCTTGATGCAGAAAATACCAAGTGGCAACAGAGGGCAAAGCAAAACTGGCTAAGGGAAGGGGACAGGAACACAGCTTTCTTCCATAAATTTCCTAGCCAAAGAAGAAAGCAAAACACCATCAACAAGATCAAAGATGAGTATGGCCATGAGTACACTAGTCAATAAGACATTAGTCAGGTTTTTCATAATTATTTCCAATCCCATTTCACTTCCTCGAGCCCCACTGGGATTGCTGAATGCATATCCTCTATGCCCAAGAAGCTCACAGGAGAAATGAACCTCCCCTTATCCCAACCTTTCAATGCAACTAAAATTAAAGAAGCCCTATTTAGTATGAATCCAATGGGTTCTCCTGGCCTAGATGGATTTCCTACCATTTTTTTCCAAACTCATTGGTCCACAATGGGTGAAAGGGTTACTAGTGATGTGCTTGCAGCCCTAAATAAAGGTAGGTGGGCTAGTGGATTAAATGAAACCCGCATTGCTCTAATTACTAAAAAACCATCCCCCTCTCGGGTTACTGACTTCATGCCTGTTAGTCTATCTAATATTTTCAAAAAAATTATTGCAAAGACATTGGCAAATAGGCTGAAACTTGTTCTACCAAAGATCATTTCCCCAACACAAACAGCTTTTGTTCATGGTAGGTTGATCACAGATAACATCATAGTGGCCTTCAAATCCCTCCACACTATGAAGGCCAAAGTAAAAGGAAAAGATGGTTATATGGCACTTAAACTCAACATGACTAAGGCCTATGACAAGATAGAATGGCCCTTTCTAAAATCTATCATGTAGCAATTTGGTTTTGATCAAAATTGGTTAGACTTAATACTGAGGTATGTAGGGACAAAGTCTTATTCTCTCCTTCTCAATGGTGTTCCTCAAGACAACTTCCTTCCCACAAGAAGGCTCTGCAAGTGGATCATTTATCCCCCTACCTTTTCATCATGTGCACAAAAGTTCTCAGTTGCATGCTCAACAAAGCTAAGGAATCTGGTTTCATCACTGGTCTTCCCTTAAGAAGGAACAAACTTTCTATTAACCACTTTTTTTCTTTTTTTGCAGATGAATGCCTTCTATTTTGCAAACACAACTCTATTGAATGGAGCAAACTCCATTACTTGCTGGAATCCTATGATCTTGCCTCAGGTCAGAGGCTAAACAAGGAAAAAACTTCAATATATTTCAGCAATAACACCAGAGAAGGTTGGAGAATGAAGAGATACATTGGAATCAAATGAAGAGAGCCAAGTACCAAGGTGGGTTAGGATTAAGGGATTTTACAAATTTCAACTTAGCTCTACTAGCTAAACAAGGTTGGAGAATTGTCTCTAAACCTAAACCACTTGCTGCACAGGTCTTAAAGGAGAAATACTTTCATAACAGCTCTTTCCTTTCTACTAAGCTAGGCCATAATTCTTCATACCTATGGAAAAGCTTCCTAGCTGCAAGATCTCTGCTCAATGAGGGCCTATTCTAAAGAATCGGAGATGGAGAATCTATTGACATCTTGAATGACAAATGGCTTCCTAGGCAGTCCTCTTTCAAGCCTCAAAGCTCTATCAAGTTTAGGCAAGATGACACAAAAGTCTCTTTCCTTATCGACCATTCAACAAACAATGGAAAGGAGACTTGGTTTCTTCTATGTTCTCTAAGGAGGAAGCAGACCTCATCAGAACCCTACCTCTTAGCCCCAATCCTAAACTAGATAGAATAATATAGAGATGCACCACCTCAGGAGATTTCAGTGTAAAAAGTACTATCTGCTAACTGAATTGGATGACCAACAACTACGACAGTCCTCAAGGCTAACCACACCATAGGTTCCTTGGACTAAATTATGGAACCTGAACATTCCAAATGTAGCTAAAAGCTTCCTTTGGAGGGCCTGCCTCAATGGTTTGCCCACCTGAACCAACCTATTGAAGAGAAAAGCCATTGTGGACCCTACCTGCCCAATGTGTAAGTTGCAACCTGAATCTGTTGAGCATATCCTCTGGGAACGCCCCTCAGCTAGGGATGTTTGGGCCATGAGTACTAGGAAACTTTAGAAAGCAAGCCCTCACTACCAGAAATTCAAAGACATTGTCGAAGGGTTTGTGGAAACTCTAAAACTTGAGGAACTAACGTCTTTTTCCTCAACAGCATGGTTTATATGGAAAAGGAGGAATGACATTGTCTTCAAGAATCTGTTTATACACCTAACCATGATTTTCCAGCAAGCTACACACCTGATGGAGGAGTTACAACAGTTCTCTCAGCAAAAGAACGCTCATGCTATCAACTTACAGTAGCACACAGAGTGGGAAGCCCTACCTCAAGGAAGGTTAAAATTGAATTGGGATGTAGCACTTGACAAAGCAGCCTGCAAAGTAGGAGTGGGTGCAGTTATTAGAGACTATGAAGGGAAAGTGCTAGCCACCCTCAGAATGCAACTTGCTTTGTACCCTAAACCTTTAATGGTAGAAGCTTATGCTGCACTTCAAGCATCCTTGTTTTGCAAGTCCATTGGATACCGAGATATCATCATCGAGGGTGACTCCTCTCAGGTTATTTCAGGTCTTAATTCTTCTACAGACACTTTCACCTACGTAGGGCAGCTGTTAACAGACAGAAGATCTACTCTCAACACTTTTGCTTCTTGGTCAGTGAGGCACACTATAATAGCAAAAATTCAGTTGCTCATGACTTAAGCAAGGATACTCCTAGCATCAATGGTTATACCACCTCTTTTGATTTTGTTTCAAATTGTATCCAAACTTTGGTTTAATCTGTAATACAAGTTACATTTTCCTCAAAAAGAAAACAATTTCAAGACATCAAACCTTAGAGTTGCTGATTAAGACCAAAACGGAAAAAGTAAGTAAAAATTAAACATCACGCATGCAATCAACACACACATTGCCTCAATAACTGATATCCTCTTTGTCTTGTCCATCCAACTCCTAAAAAAATTGCTTTTCTTCCTTTCAAAATTCATTTATTTGACCTTTCAAGAACCATATATATATATATATATAGCAATGTTAAACTTGATGAATTTAATGTTCAATGATGTTTAAGCTTCTGTGATGAATGGCAGCGATTAGTATGTGAATTGTGATGCGCACACCAGCAGAGACCATGAAGTTCGATGTGTAAATGGAAGTTTCTGTTTTTTTATATATTAATAAGACAATTATGCTTTGGTTGTTGTTGGTTTGTATTGTATTAAGACAACTTATAACTTTCTAAATATTTACTAACAATGCAAGAATGAACATAAATATATGATTTGAAGAAAAATAACTAATATTGCCCTTAGTCCAAGGAAGATATTAAGCTTTTCCTTCCATATTTATATAGATCCATCTATTTAAGGTAGTACTTCAATGTAATTAACATAGAATTTGGACCTAGATACTCCATATCAATTTGGGTTTACACCAAAATAGTACACGTACATTCTTCGACCTCAAATCTTCTAGGCCTTCACCACCGGCAGACAATCGATAAGTAATTATGGATATGCCTAGCTTTGGGTTTAGGAAAACCACCAGAGAGTACTATATATATATATATATATATATATCATGAATGAACAGATAAAGGTAAACCTGGCAAGAACAATATTAATGGGTCTATTGAGGCACATACTCCACGTGAGCAGCACGATGGAAGCAACACAAGGCAAACGGCCTCTGCCCTAACAAAGCAACCTGTAGACCTCTGGGATGAGCAACGTCCACAGTCTAGAATATTCCTTGTAACAGAATGATGAGCTGAACATTTGTGATTGGTGTAACTTGTACATTCTAGAATATTTCTTTCTCTCTCATAGATGTTATTGTAACGCCCGTCCTTATGGTGGGTCTTTTTACAAAATATTTTAGAAAGAATGACGGGAATTACCGTTCGATTTAAAACATTTTACTGTCCTTCTAAGGGTGCAAGACTCTATATTATAAAATAAATTGTACTTTTATAATAAAAGGGGTTTACAGCAAAACAAATTAATCTTAAAATAAAAAGGCCTTTTATAAGGTTAAGACTTTCGTGCCTAGACGTCCGTACTCTTCCCCTTTGGCCGTGTCCATTTTGAAGTGTACTGCTCATTTAGCTTCCTGTGGGGGGAGGGGTACACATAAAAACTAAAATGAGTCGAATACTCAGTAAACATTTCTTCATACAGTTAAAATATAGCAACATAGGTTTTCAGTCATGCATTTATCATTCCATACATACTATATATACATGCATACATGCTTCCATTCGTAAACATTAGTGAACGGGGATTTTCTTCTTTAAACATGCTTTTCTTTTCATAAATGTTTCCCCGTCACTACCTTCATTTCTTAAAAAATGTCATGCATTCATACATTTTTTTCTTTTCACTTTCATAGGCCAGTGCACACTGTTACGCCCCACGTGCTAGGGTTAGCGGCCCTATGGCCAATGGATTCGCCCGTAGCCACGGGTTGGAATCCCATTCTGTCAGGGATGTAGTACTGGGTGCACTACCAGATACTACTACCCGGCATTGCTATCTGCCCATTCATTCATTTGGGTACCCATTTTATTCATATGGTCGTTACGTAGCTTCATACATTCATTATGCCTCATGCCTTTCTTTCATTCATTCATGTCAGCTCTAAAGAGTTGAGGCTTTCATTCATTCATGTGCATGGGCATGATCTTTCCTTCTTTTCTTTTCTTTTCACTTGTTTCATGCTTTCATGAGAAAAACATCTTTTCATGAGAAAACATTCATTTCGTAAGAAAACGTCATTTGAGGCGAGAGCCCGAAAAACATCTTTTCATGCCATGTCTTTTCTTTGAAAATACATACAATAGATATAGCGTATAGTCATCCATTCACATGTATACAATTAATACTTTTGGGTGTGTGAATAGGAGCTGCCAAAGAGGGTCGTACATACTTATACTTTAAAAACGTTATTCATGCCTTTCTTCTCTTTCATAAAATGTCTGCCCTTAAAAGGGAAAGCATTTCTTTTCTTCGTTTTCGAAAGGGAAAGCTTTTCATTTTCTTTTTTGTATCTTTTAGAAAACTCTAGAATGGTATGAACGTAATACTTACCTGGACTCCATGTTACTTTCATACCATGCAGTCCATTCATGCGCGTGTCAGATGGCAACCTACATGCATACATAATTTTAACTTCATTCTCTATCTAGTGCATAAGCAACTGAACTAGAAATAGAGCTATGCTTTACTTAGAACACTCTCCTTCTATCTCGTGCTCTTTCATGTCCCTTACTATGATAAAACCTTTGGGGACCTATTACAATCTCTACTTCCTTCAACCTTGACGTTCTACTTCGAGTGCTTACTCACTAGGGTGAAGCCATGATTCACCTGAGGATTAAGACACTACAACCTTCGCCTTGTTCTTCTTATTAACCACGTTCCGACGCATGACTCAGATCGGCTAAGTCACGCATCCCATTTTTAGACAGTACACTCATCATTACTTTCATGTATCTTAGCTCACTCTAAACCTCATGACCATCCATACACGTCACATGCTCTAAACCATTCCGAGGCTTAAGCACCGTGTAACCATACATACAACAGATTATACCCATTACATACGATAAATCGGTCCGACACGTGTCTAACCAGACAACATACGTACCTTACCCCTTTATCACCTAAGACCAACATATAATACATTGGTCACAGGCTTGTATGGCCAAGCGCCATGCTCCGTTACCAACCTTCTCTTACCAGGCTAGCACGACTCTTCGTGCTACCCATCCCTTTAGACAATTCATCCCAACACTTGACACGATAAGACTCCATTTACAACTACACTTTATGTCACGCCATATAGCTCGAGACTGCTCCTAAGCTATACCATGACCTTGTCACATCACCTCACATACATCCTAGGTCATAACAGCACAACTCCATGATGTACCACGTCACTTCATGACGTTGCCCAGTCATGCTTCTGTTGCACTACTCTAATACTTTCTAGCCACTTTGCACTTACTCCTGGCCATAAGCCGATTACACGATGACACCCATCACCTTTGACTACGGCCACGTCACTCCTACATCACATAAACCACAGCCATACTTCATAACACAATTCCCATCACTACACAGCACACTCTCCAACTACACCCAACACTTCACGTCACGACACATCACAACACCTTACAGCACAGGAGTCCACCATACTAACAGCACAGTCCACAACCTAACCAACCAATTAGCATCTAACATAAATAGCGAGGGATAGAGAGTTATACCGTCAATGGGATAACCCGTGCGTAGCTCACTAACCGTCACAGTTGAAGACACCGGAAGGGTCGTACGTGGCGGCTACACCGCGTACGGTCACTATTTAGGCATTTGGATAGCTAGGTGTGGTCTTGGAAAGGCCTAAGGTGGCCTTGTGATGGTGGAAAGGAGCATATCACGATGGATTTGGCCATGAACAGTGGCGGTCAGCCACGCGCAGTGGCTGTCCATCACGTGCAGTGTCTACCTACCACATAAAATTGTGGTTTAGGCTTAGGGCTAGGCTAAGGGAAGTTTTTGGTGGAGCCGTGCAGGCTCGGTGGTGGTCGTGCGGCGGTCGTGCGGCGGTCCATGGTGGTGGAAGGTGTCACCACCCCGCCCTAATAAATAGAGTGAGGCGGGACACTTACTTTCTTTCATTTCCTTCCATTTTTGATATCTGAATATATATATATATATTTACGAGATGGATGTATTATTATTATTTATTTATTTTTGTTCTACACTACGGTGTTAACATGGAAAACGCACGGACATGACATGCTTGCACTATGGACTTCTAGTCAAGGGGATGGAACACCTGATAGGCATTTAATTCAACATTTTTTCTAAAGGACTCTCGGAGTCTATCATTCAAGCATTAACACGATTAGTTTTAAAACAAGAGGGAACTCAGTCCCCTCATTACAAACCAAAAAGGGTGCCAGACCATCACATGAGGGATTACCATAAACATCAGTCCCCTCATTACAAACCAAGGGTGCTGGACCTTCACATGAGGGATTACCATCACCCCTCCATAGAGGTCCCACAATTACCATCACTCCACCATAGAGTTTACAACATACCCAAAAAGGTATCATATTGTTTAAGGGAAATAACACGAAACGTCCCCAACATGGGGCCCATCATTAATTCTAAAACTAAAATCACCATCCAAACAATGAATCGGGGAACCTAAGCATCAGGCCTCCCTCCTCCGCAGTGCCGGGCTCCATAGCTTCATTATCTTTACCTAGACGTTTAACACATAAACACAAGAGTGAGTCTAATAATCAGTAAGTAGTACACCATGCTGTTAACTTATTAATCACATAACTTTCTTTGAAAACATGCACCCATGAACCTTTGCAAATTCTTGACAATGCTTTCATGCATAAATATCCATAAGAATATAAATCATACATTTAATGCATAAACATGCCTTTTAGACTTTTTAGCTTTTCACTTGCTTAGGCCATTGCATACTGTTATGCCCCGTATGCTAGGGTTGGCAGTCTTTTGGACCAATGGATTCACCCGTGGCCGTGGGTTGGAATCTCATTTCGTTAGGGTGTAGCACTGGGTGCACTACCAAATACTACTACCCGGCATTGCCATCTGCCCATTCATTCATTGCGTACCCCTTTTATTTAAGTGGTCATTACGTATTTTCATTCATTGAACATTCATTTTATTCTTTCCTTTCCTTTGCATTCATTCATTTTCATTATCTTTCCTTAGTCCGATGCATATGCTTTTATTAAAAGGTTTCATGTCATGCTATATAAATAAATAAGACATTAGCTAGTTAAATGAGAGCATGCATAAAAATCTCATGATGCATTACCTTATACCATGCACACAATTATAAGTATTATGGTGCTTAACTGGGGCTATCAAGAAGGGCTTATACATAATATATTTTCATGTTTACTCTATTTCTAGAAGAACATTTGAAAAGAGTGAGAGAGACATTATTTCATAAAAGAACTTGTGTAAGGAGCATGGTCGTAGCTACTTACCTGTGAGCTTTACTTAATAAGTTCCTTTGATCTTGCAAATAAACTCCTATTCAATAAAACGAGATATACACATTAATATCCACTTTACTAGAAGCTTCGCTAATTGATACTCTTACATGCCCACTTAAATTCCAGCTTGGAATCAAGTGTTTCCTTAACCCGTTAATCTACCCAACATACATAACATTAGATCACCACATTAAATCCTCATCCTATACCATTTAAAGAGACTCATGAAAGCACATTACCCATTGGTTGTCCCTTTTTAAAAGGTTATTGTTTACCACATAAGGATAGGTTGAAATCATAGGTTAAAACACACAATTAATATGAATTTAAATAAAAAAGGAAAGGCAGCAAGGAAGTATTTCAAATCTGGAAATTTTTCAACGAAGGGGCATTTGACAGTTTTTGCAATACCATTTTAGGAGGTGAATCCATCAAAGGCCAATGTTTGCAAATAAATTTTCTGTCACTTCTTTTCAAAGGTTTCTCATGCTATCATCCATCTTTAATTGAGCCAAGGTAAATTTAAAAAAGGAATTAATGGGCTGATTAGGCTTCAACAAAAGGGTAGAATAAAAATTCTGAAACTCTTTGAACAACAAATAGCCTATGCACTTTCACACTCTTAAAGCATCCTTTACCTAATCCCACCTTAGCTACATAATTAAATCACACTTAGGTTGTAAAAAGCTTAGGAGAACACCTATTATCTTCTAAGAACAGATCATAAAACATGGGTATAGCACAAGGCAAACTCAAGGTTTCCAAAGAAATTCATTAGTTTAGATTAAACTTTTAGTGGCTTACTTAGGCCAAAATTTCAAAGAAGATATGTTTAAAATTTGTAACTTTAACTCCATCCATATAACACCCAAAAGCATGGCTTTAACAAAATTATATCATGGCTAGCTTGATAAAAATACAAGAGACACTACCACAAGATGCCTTGAAGTCACACGGCTAGAACCCAAAACAGGGCACACACACGACCGGAATTTCCAGAAAACAGGGCATGGTTCGGCACACACACACAACCCTAGTATTTCTCCATCCAACTTCACTTAGATAAGACATGAAATAGGAGGAACAATGAGGAAATCAGCCCAGAAAACACTACATAGGAATCGGCTTGCACAGAAATTCTGAAACCCCCAAATGTAATGCATAACCCACTAAGCATGATTCCAGATTTCCCAAGAAATCAAGAGAAATAATTGGAGTATTACCTAGCTTAGCAACCACAACGGAAAAAGGAGAGGAATTCGAAGATCTGAGCCACAATTCGTCCTCTTGAAGGAGCTTCAGCTGAAACCTAATGTTGAGAGAAAGTAGAGAATCAGCTTGAGAAAGAGGAGAGGTGTTCGGTGCTTAAGAGAAAACCGAGAGGGTCCTTCTCGTGTAGTTAGAAATGGCTGCACTTTAGGGCTTGAAGGAGGTTTTTCTTGGCTTCCTCTGGAAGTTGAACTAACGTGTAGGAGAATATGAGAAATGAATACCCGAATGGCCTAAAGGGAAGGGTTGGCCAGCACTTGAGGAATTGAGTCAATGCTTCCCTTGGAAGATAAGGAACAGACGGTGGAGATTAAGTCATGGGAGATATTTTTTCTCAGATGCTCATCCTACGGTGAAGAAGGTTTGGGCCACTTCTTCAATTAAATAAAAAGGTAAGGGCTTAAGGCAAATATATTATAAGGTCTAAAAATATTCCCTTAGATTATTTTAATGACCCACATCAATATAAGAGCACACATCTTAAAATAAAATAATAAATATTAGAATCATAAAAAATCTTTACCTCAAAAATATTTAACTTAAGAAATTAAATTAAGAAATTATGTAAGAACCTATATAGTAGGATGTGGGTATTACAGAAGGAGGACTAGCCATGCATGAGAGGGAGAGAAAGGTCGTGGGAGAGTGAGAGAGAGTGAGGGAGCATGGGTGCTAGGGATGGCTTGGTGGTAGCCTGAGGATGCTGGAGAGGGTGGCCACCCACCGTGGGTGGCAATGTATGGCGGTGGATCTAGCTTAAGGGGGGTGCAGCGTCCGTGGGAGAGTGAGGGGAGGTGAGCCTGCATGGTGGCTCGACCGCACGTGGGGATGGCTGTGGAAGGTGGCCAGAGGCCAAGGGAGGTCCTGGTGGTGGTGACACTACGTGGGTGGCGATGTACGGTGGTGGAGAAAGGGAACCCCTGCAAGAGAAAGGTGAACTCCATGGGAGCAACCGACAGGGAGATGGAGGCCGAGCTTGCTGGAGGGTGATGGCCGGTGGGAGGAGAGGCTGCTGTGGGAGTGGTGGCACTGGAGGACAGCGCACGGTGGCGCAGTGACTACTAAGCCCATACGGGCAGTGCACTACCGAGGGAGAGGAGAGTGAGCATGGGCGAGGGAGACCAGTATGGGAGGACTTGCCAGTGTGAGAGGAGGCCGGGCTGGGCAGTGGAGCAGTTCGGGTGAGAGGGAGCAGGCGTGCTGCGTATGCCGAAGGAGAGGGAAGAGAGAGAGAGAGCTGGGGGAAAAGGGAGGAAGAAAGAGAGAGGAGCTAGGATTTATCCTAAATCTCATTGCCTTGGGATCTACAAAACGATCTAAAGGTGACCCTTAAATACTAATTTGAAAATGCGTAAACGCTAAATTAATTAAAAGCACTGAGAGGAATTAAGATAGAATGTTATTTAAAATAATATTCCTTCATCATTAATAAAATGAGGAAGTCTTACTTAAAATATTTAAGAGAATAAAACCATTAAATTAATTAAAGATTCCATCATTATTTAAATCACGTAATATTTTAAATAACTGGAATCATTTATATAAAATGATTTCCCACAATTATAATATTTTTGGAGCTCTTCAAAGATATTATAATTGAGTTATTTAAAATATTACTTAGTTAAATAATAATGGGAATCTTTCATTTAAAATACACATAACTTTAAAACACAAAGCTAGCTTTATAAATTACATAGTATCTTTAAAACATGCCATCGAGGTATGGCACACATAACGGGGCTCTTAGACACTAGAAAGGAGCGGACAGGCTATCACATCAGACATAATTGCTTACGTCAGAAGGAAGGAAGGAGTGGGGTATTACAGTTATACATGTATATAAGCACAACTCTGTAAATGAGGATCAATGGAATAGAAAATATAATTCTTTTGAAAACTTTCTTGTCTAAGGCATTTTACCAAACACTTGGTTTGCTTTCTCTGATTGTCATTTTACAAGCTCAAACGGTCAGTTGAAAGATATTATACAGAGATTACATTCTAGTACTACATGCGGTGATCAGTGGCCATAAAATTTTTGACCTAACCAAAAGCTTACATACCAAAGCACTTATTAATGTTCTATTTAACACATGATAAATATTATCTACTTTTCTACCTATTTAAGGTTTCTCCTAGCTAGTCCAAGGCATCATAAATTGACAGACATGGATTATTATGTATGGGTCGGCCTGTACTGAATGCATGGCCTCATCGTTTTAGGGCTCAACTTGGAAAAACTTTAATTCTAGTACCACTACTTTACCTTAGATCCTGTACGTACGTGTCTATGATCACAAAAGGTTGTGTCTATATACCAGAATTTAGTCACTAGTGGCTCTATATCAATGCAAAAAGAAGGAAAGGAATGGGTGTTATATTTATTATAGATTGTGATATTAAAGGAAAAATCTACTCTTAGGCCGGTTTGCTTTACCAACACCACACACCGTGATGTGGCGAACCCGGTCTGGTCGCCACATCACGGTTTTACACTCCTTCTCTTCAGATCTCATTCACACGCAGATGGTTGTCTCCCTCAAATCCATACCTCCCCATTCTTAGGCAGATCCCTTTCTTTTCCCTCAGATCCCCATTCTCACATCTTAACCCTTTCTTCTCCCTCATATCCCTTTCTTTGCCCTCTTTCTGTCGCCCTTACTTCCGTCTCTCACCCTCGAGGCTGCACTTCCTCTCCTCCCTTTTCTCACTTCCGTAGCCCTCTTACCCTCACTTCTCTCTCACTTCCCTCTTGTAGCCCTCTCTCTCTAACCCTGATCTATAACTTGAAGACATATGCAATGAGTAATGCATCCAGATTTTGCTCAACCATAGATCTATGCCTGCATTCACATCTGCGTCCCCTACATCAAGGTAATTTGAATATTTGACATTTCACTCTGTTGTGTTTAACATTTGATATTTAATCACTCTATATTTTGAATATTTGTATGTTTGGATGTGCCTTGGTTGAATGTTTGGATTTTTTTGGTTGTGCCCATCAACTATTTGAAGAATTGTTTTGATTGTGCCTAGTTAATGTTTCAATTTCATTCATTGTGTAAATCATACAAGTTGTGTCAATCACGGTCTGTGTGACGCCCCGACTCCCACGTACAAAACAACACAGGAATTATGACGTCAGGATGATGACAACATGGTCACGCATTCCAACGACAAGTGCCAAGTGTGTGCAACAAATGAACAATTCACAATAAAAAGATACGCAACGGATAATAAATAAGTCAACTAGTACTAGAATTTTAGTTTAATACAAATATCCAAATACAAAGCGTTTTAAAACAAAACTGAATGTCCCAAAATATAATACAAGGCTGAAAAACACGCAACACGAGTGATCCCAAATCACTCATCTGGTAGAGCCAAATCCTCAGGCTCGGCATCTGCATCAACAAAATTTGCAGTACCATTAAATGGTACTACAGGTAAGTTATAACCCAACCAATCCTGAGATAAAAATATATTTAATGCAACCAACCATGCATGCATATGATGTGTTATGCATGAAATCCAAAAATATCATTTTCCCCAAAAATTGATATTATTTTTTTCCAACACAAGCCAAAATCCCATTTTGGCCCTAAAACATTTCCAATAAAACATTTCCACCATTTTCCCAGAAAATGGCCGAAAGCAAATATCCATCATTTTTTCAGAAAATGACTCACACAAAATCCATATCCAACACACGCTATTTTTCCAGAAAACAGTCATTTCCATTTATCCATTAATCCATATGCACCATGGTCTCCCCTAGGGACCATCAGCACGTCTTGGATGCATAACGAGCGATGCCCAGTTCCGCACCCAGTGCATTCGTGCCCAGGCATCCTCTAGCCCCCGCCAGCAGAAGGGCCACGGAGTCGGTACGTAACTCGTCCGATCCCGTTGTCGCCCAACGACAACTCAGGGGACGTCACTCAGTATATTCTACTCCCAAGTGACCAGAGGAGCTCTACCGAGATAATGCCCCATCTCGGCTTGGGGTCATGATACACACGCACCCAAAAATCCATTCCACATATGAAAACCCAGTTTTCAAAATATCCACATGATCATGAATGCAATTACACGAAAACTCAGTTTTCAATTTACAAACATGAACATCCGTGCATATGCAATGTACCAAACTGACAACAATATCCAACAACCAACGAAATCACAATATAATCAACACACAAATACTCCGTCCTCAAATCCATCCACCCCCGTACTCCTCGGACTCAATCCGGAATAACCAACCAGAACACAGTGAAATCAGTTAGTGCAAAATATATTTAAATCTCAAAAGATGTTTGAGAAAATACTTATAGCGCTATATAATAATTTTTGGAGGATCACGGATGCGCTAGAAGCCACAAAACAGCAACCAAACAATATAAAAATACACTGGCTGTGGGTCTCAAAATCTGACTTTTGAACGAAGTCAAACCAAGACTTGAAATTGATAGGGTAGGGCCTAGGGAGGTCGATGAAGCTAATAGTGGTGGCCTTTGGTCGTGGATGGCGGCGGAATGGGCGGTTTAAGGCCAAAAAGCTCAAATCAGAGTTGTGGTTAATGCGGCTTCACTGGCGACGGATCGAGGCCGGGGTTGGGTCTAATGGGTTGCTAGGAGGTAGAGGAAGAAGTGGCGAGGAAATGGTGGCCAGCGGTGGCCGGACGGCGGCGTTAGCCGGCCTGAAATTGGAAGGGTAGGGTCGCCGGTCGGTGGGGAGTTGACTGGGCCGGGCGGTGAGGTTCACGGCGGCGGGTAGCAGCGGTTGGGAGGGAAAGGTCGAATGCACGGGGAGAGAGAAAGAGAAACTGGAGAGAGAGATCGAGCGGGAGATACCCAAGTGAAAGAAAAGAAAAGAAAGAAAACAAAAAGGAAAGAGGAAAAGAAAAGATGGGGGGAAAGAAATGAGATCCAATTCTCATAACTGGGGTCCCAAAAATGATCCAATGAAAAAGATTTTAAAACTGCAAGCTAAATAAAATAATTCAAACGCAGTAAAAGACTTAATTAAAAAAATAATAAATTTTAAAACTCAAAAATGAACCAATTTAAATTAAAGATTACTTTAAATGCCAAAACAGTAAATAATATCAAGAAAGCACATTAAAATGATTTCCACAACTTAAAATATATTATAAAATAATATACCAAAACCCCCATAATTTTAAAACAAGAGAACCAATTTTAAATTAATTAAAATAATCCTTCATTAAAAATACACTAAAATACGGGGTGTTACATTCTCACCCCTTAAATAAAATTCCGTCCTCGAAATTGGTGAAGTGAAACATTAAGGCTAAGACAATGATAAGGTTCAACTAAGAGCAGACTTAAGAAACATACCGGCAAGGTTAACCAAACAAATACGAATAAAGCTCCCTCATATCAGCTTCTCGCTCCCAAGAGAAATCTTGAGCCAATAGATCACCCCATGACACCTTCACCAAAGGTATCGTCCTGAACCTTAACCTTTGCACTTTCCAATCAACAATCTGTGTAAAAACAACTTCTTAGGTAAGGTTAGGATGAAGTTGAATGCGTTCCGGGTCCACAAAACGCAGTTCTTGTTGCCTAAAACTCTTCTTCAACAATGACACATGGAACACAACATGCACATCCCCGAAATAATCCGGCAATGCAACTCTATAAGCAACAAGTCCAACCTTCTCCACAATCTAAAAAGGACCAACATACCTCGGGCTAAGCTTTCCCTTCTTACCAAAGTGCTTAACGCCTTTCATAGGAGAGACTTTAAGATAAACCCAATCACCTTCCTCAAATGATAAGTCTCTTCTCCTCGTATCTGCATAACTCTTCTGACGACTTTGCGCTTCCGCCATTTTATCCCTATAACCCAAACTTGATCTTTCATTTCTTGAATCAACTCTGGTCCAATTAATTTACTCTCACCCACTTCATCCCAACACAAAGGTGATCTGCATTTCCTCCCATACAAAGCTTCATATGGGGCCATCTAAATGGAATCATGAAAACTGTTATTCTAAGCAAATTCTATTAAAGACAACTGATTTTTCCAACTCCCTTGGAATTCCATGACACAAGCCCGCAACATATCTTCTAAAGTCTGAATAGTACACTCGGACTGACCGTCAGTTTGAGGGTGATAAGCTGTACTGAACTTCAACTTAGTGCTTAAGGCTACCTGCAAGCTCTTCCAAAAATGAGACATGAACATCGGGTCTCGATCTGATACAATGCTCTTGGTACTCCGTTCAAACCCACTATTTCCTTAACATACAACAGAGTCAACTTCCACAAAGAGTCGGTATTATTGACATGCAAGAAATGAGCACTCTTGGTCAACCGATTAACAATCACCTAAACTGAGTTCTTTCCGCTATGAGTCCTTAGAAGACCTACTACAAAATCCATAGAAATATCATCCCACTTCCACTCAGGAATAGGGAGAGGTTGAAGCTTACCAACAGGTCTCTGATGCTCAGCCTTGACTTGATGGCATGTGTCACACTTCTCAATGAATAAAGCGATATCCATCTTCATGCCTTCCCACCAGAAATTCCTCTTTAAGTCCCGATACATCTTAGTGCTTCCAGGATGAATTGCATAAGGAGCCGTATGAGCTTTTGCCAAGATTCTCTTTTTAAATTCTGAATCTCTGGGAATCATTCTTCAATCCCGAAACCGCAGAACACCATCTTTGTCCAAACTGTACTGCATGGATCCTCTAGATTTCCTGACTCTTTTCCTGATATCTAGCAACTTAGGATCCCTTCTCTGGAGAGTCTTTAATTCTTCAAAATCAACGACCCGAACATCCAAAGCTGAAGAGAGCAATTCTTCCCACTGTGAACTTTCAATAAGAAGTCTCCTCATCCCACAAAGGAGAGAGTCCAAACCTGACGACTCTGCCTCATCTACCAACTGAGACTTTCTACTCAGAGCATCAGCAACTAGATTCGCCTTCCCTGGATGATACTTCATCTCACATTGATAGTCGCTAATCAGCTCTAACCAACGCCTCTGTCTCATGGTAAGATTCTTCTGAGAAAACAAATGCTTCAAGCTCTTGTGGTCGGTGAAGACTTCACAGACTTCTCCATACAGATAATGTCGCTAGATCTTGAGAGCAAACACCACAGCTGCCAACTCCAAATCATGAGCGGGATAATTCTTCTCATGAACTTTCAACTGACGAGATGCATAAGCAACAACTCGTCCCTCTCGCATAAGAACACATCCCAACCCAAACTTAGATGCATCACTAAACACCATAAACGGCTTGTGTAGCTCCGGAAGTGCCAAAACAGGAGCTGTTGTTAGTCTCTTCTTCAATTCTTGGAAACTCCTCTCTCATCGATCTGACCAAACAAATTCAGCATTCTTCCTCGTTAAAGCAATGAGAGGTCCGGATAATCGAGAAAATCCATCCACAAATCTCCGATAATACCCAGCAAGTCCCAAGAAACTCCGAATCTCACGCACCATTGAAGGACGTGGCCATGACAAAACAGCTTCCACCTTGCTAGGATCTACAGCCACTCCATCTCGAGAAATCACATGTCCAAGAAATTTGACCTCTTCCAACCAAAATTTACATTTACTAAGCTTTGCATACAACTGATGCTCTCTTAATTTCTCAAGCACTAGACGAAGGTGATAAGCATGCTCTTCCAAGTCTCGAGAATAAATTATAATATCATCAATAAATACCACCACAAAAGAATCCAGATAAGGTTAAAATACTCGGTACATCAAATCCATAAAAACTGCAGGAGCATTAGTCAACCCAAAAGGCAACACTTTAAACTCATAATGCCCATACCGTGACCTAAAAGTAGTCTTGGGAATATCTTTATCCCTTATCCTCAACTAGTAGTATCCCGATCTCAAATCAATCTTTGAAAAGATAGCTGCTCCTTGAAGCTGATCAAATAAATCATCTATTCGAGAAAGCGGGTACTTATTCTTGATAGTCAATTTATTAAGTTTCCGATAGTCGATACACATTCTGAGAGTACCATCTTTCTTCTTAACAAACAAAACTGGCGCTCCCCAAGGCGACATACTAGGCTGAATAAATCTCTTGTCAATCAATTCTAGCAATTGAATCTTTAACACAGCCAGTGCCATACGATATGGAGCCTTATGCACAGGAGCAGCTCCAGGTTCCAAATCAATAGCAAACTCCAACTCATCAACTGGAGGCAACCCTGGAAAATCATCTACAAACACATCTGGAAATTCTTCTACAATTGAAATATCTACTAGAGACTTCTTCTCTGATGGCGTAGACACCACTTGAACCAAAAATGCATCAGCTCCACATGCTATATCTCTCTTAGCTTACACTGCAAATATAACTGTCGGCTTCGCCTTCAACTTACTTCCCACATATTCCAAATAATCTCTTTCCGAAAGCTGGAAACCAATAACCGGACTTCTACAATTAATACACGTCGAATACCGGTACAACCAGTCCATCCCAAGAATAATGTCGAACCCGAGCAACTTAAATACAATTACATCTGCCTCAAATGTCCTTCCACCAAAATCCAAAGGACAACCCATCGCGACTTTAGAACACCACACCATCTCGCCATTGGGAAGAGACACAACCAAAGATTGCGATAAGGGCTCCATGACCAAGTTGCACATCTGTGCAAAAGTGGCAGATACAAAAGACTGAGATGCTCCAGGGTCAAACAATGTACAAGCATAAAAATCATACAAACAGACTCTACCTGAACCAAACACATACACCAATGAAATCCAAAAGAAACAATAACCCACCCCAAACATCAAATCCAAAGAATTAATTAACACTTACCAATAATCACCCCGGCATCCTGGGTCTCTGGTGTCTCATAGTTGATGTCCCCGGGAGTCACAACATATACCCAAGCTTGCGCTACTTCCTTCTAATTATTCCTTCCACCATGACGACCTCCACGACTTGCTTGAGATTGATTAAGACACTCACGGGCAAAGTGCCCCGACTGGCCACATCTATAACAATGGGTGGTCCCACTCTGATGGCACTCACCCTCATGAGCTCTATTACATCTACTGCAAACTTGGGCTCGGCCCCCAATACGCACCCTAGAGGCTGCTTGTGAACCAGCCCCAATCCTTTGCACAAATTTTTGAGGCGACCCAGAACTGCTGCCTTCACCAGCAAAACTCCGCCTTTTCTGACCTGGAAGAGATCCCACTACAAAACTATTCTCATACTCCGCTATGGTGGCCATGTCAACCAACTATTGAAAGTTTAGAATCTGATGGCAAGCCACTTGTCTGCGTATCTTAGGTCGCAGACCCTCCTGGAAACGCTCGGCTCGCATCTCCTCAATAGAAATCAAGTGAGTAGCAAATCGCCCAAGCTCCATAAATTTACGGGCATACTCTTCCACAGACATATTCCCTTGCACCAAATTACCAAATTCACAAGCCTTTTGCCGCCTCATAGAAACAGAAAAGAAACGATCATCAAATTCTTTCTTGAACCTCTGCCAAGACACAGCGGCAAAGGATCCCAACTCCATCACCAACAACTCACGCTTGGTTCGCCACCAATACATTGCATTACCTTGTAGCATATAACTTACATACAAGACTTGTTGAGCTTCAGTACAACCACAAACTTCAAATGTCCTTTACAAGTCCTCTATCCACCTTTTAGCCCGCAAGTGGCTCCTCTTCACCAGTAAAAGCAGGTGTCCTATGCACTAGAAAGCGCTCATAAGTGCACCTAACTTGAACTGCTCTGTTTAAATCCCCTTGGGGTGGCTGATAATTGTGTTGGAGAAATTCCGTCATTCTGTTCAATGCCCTGGCTATGGCATAAAATATAACAACAAATAATAAATTAAAACCATTAAAAATAACATACATCAAACTAAAATAATTTTAAATCACAACTTTAAAAAACTTTTTGGTACTGCACCTAAGGGCCATGTGGCTTTACCCAAAGCGGAACTGCTCTGATACCACCTGTAACACCCCGACTCCCATGTACAAAACAACACGGAAATCGTGACGTCAGGATGATGACAACACTGTCACGCATCCCAACAATAAGTGCCAAGTGTGTGCACAAATGAACAGTGCACAATAAAAAGATATGCAACGGATAATAAATAAGTCAACTAGTACCAGAATTTTAGTTTAATACAAATATCCAAATATAAAACGTTTTAAAACAAAACCAAATGTCTCAAAATATAATACAAGGCTGAAAAACACGCAACACGAGTGATCCCAGATCACTCATCCGGCGGAGCCAAATCCTCAGGCTCGGCATCTGCATCAACAAAATTTGCAGAACCATTAAATGGTACCACATGTAAGTTATAACCCAACCAATCCAGAGATAAAAACACATTTAATGCAACCAACCATGCATGCATAAGATGTGTTATGCATGAAATCAAAAATATCATTTTCCCCAAAAATTGATATTTTTTTTTCCAACACACGCCAAAATCCCATTTTGGCCCAAAAATATTTCCAATAAAACATTTCCACCATTTTCCCAGAAAATGGCCCAAAGCAAATATCCATCATTTTCCCAGAAAATGACTCATACAAAATCCATATCCAACACACGTTATTTTTCCAGAAAACAACCATTTCCATTTATCCATTAATCCATATGCACCATGGTCTCCCCTAGGACCATCCGCACATCCTGGCTGCATAACGAGCGATGCCCAGTTCTACACCTAGTGCGTTCGTGGCCAGGCATCCTCTAGCCCCCGCCAGCAGAAGGGCCATGGAGTCAGCACGTAACTCATCCAATCCCGTTGTCACCCAGCAACAACCCAGCGGACGTCACTCAGTATATTCCACTCCTGAGGTGTTTGCTAAGTGTTTGGGTCGAAAGAGACAATAGCTTTCGCATGAATTGTGTGCTTTGCCTTGTTCTTCTAATTCTTGGGTGGTTACGAGTGATTTTAATGTGATATGTTCAGATGCTGAAAGAAGAGGTAGTCGTCTGAGGTCGGCAGTGGCAATGGAGGAATTTAATGCATTTATTAATCTTGCTGGGTTGCAAGAGATGTCTTACATGGGTGGTCCTTTTCCATGGTGTAATGGACAGGATATGTTGACTAGGAGTTGGGCGAGATTGGATAGAATTTTGTTAAATAATGTTTGTGCCGATAATTGCCAACTATATGTATGGAATATTTGCCACGGACATTGTCGGATCATGCACTGATGGTGATGTGGCTCGATAGACCGTCAGAGCATTGTGGTCCTTCCCTTTATAGGTTCCAGCAAATGTGAATGATGCATGATGACTTTTTAAATTGTATAAAAAAGGTATGGGCGGAAGAGATGAATGGAAGTGGTTTGTGGAGATTGGCGGGTAAATTAAAAAAACTGAGGGTGGCTTTTAAAAGATGGAACATACATGATTTTGGCTGGACACACTCCCATATTGCGAAGCTGGAAAAGGAGATTGAAGAGTTGGATTGTAAATTGCAGAATAGGGGTAACGAGGAGGATCAAGAAGTTCTGTTAGCAACCAAATTAGAGCTTGATGAGTGGATGACAAGAGAGGCAACGAGGCTGTCTCAACTTGTGAAGCAACGCTGGGTTGAAGTTAGGGATGTTAATGCCTAGTTTTTTCGAAGTGTAGCCATAAAAGGAAATAATTTTGTCCGTGCAATGTCTTTGAATGATGGAGGTCGTTTAGAATCTCCTGAAGCTGTACATGCTGAAGTTGTCAACCATTTTTCTCAGTTTATGGAAGCTAGAGCTGGGAGATCATATCTGGATTTGTCAAGATGGGTCCACAAGGAAATTTCGGATGTGGAAAACAGTAGGTTGTGTGAGCTCCCTTCAATCCAAGACATTAAGGAGACCATGTTCTCAATTCCAATAGAAAGTTCACTAGGTCTAGATGGCTTCTCTTCGGGTTTTTACAAATGTTGCTAGGAGATTGTTGAAAATGATGTGGTAGAAGTTGTTTGGGACTTCTTTAAAGGCAGTGAGCTACCTCGATTCTATTCCTCGTCGTATGTAGTTCTAATTCCTATGGTTTTGAATCTGACCAACTTTGATAAGTTCAGGCCAATTAGCCTATGTTTGGTGGTCTATAAAGTTTATTCTAAACTGATGGTGAGGCAATTGGCTCTTATTTTATCTCGGATGATTTCTCAAAAACAATGAGCTTTTATACCAAGTAGAAGTATTCTGGAAAATATAAGTTTAACACAAGAAATGATACATAGGCTGAATCGACTGCTTGAGGAGGGAATGTAATGATAAAAGTGGATTTTGCTAAAGCATATGATAGCATTGACTCGGAATTTCTATTACATGTGTTGGATGTTTTTGGGTTCTCGTTACAATTTCGGGATCTTGTAAAGAAATGTGTCACGAATGTTTGTTATTTGGTTGTAATGAATGGAACGGTGAAGGGATTCTATAAGGGTGATACACACGCACCCAAAAATCCATTCCACATATTAAAACCCAGTTTTCAAAATATCCACATGATCATGAATGCAATTACACAAAAACTCAGTTTTCAATTTACAAACATGAACATGCGTGTCTATGCAATGTACCAAACTGACAAAAATATCCAACAACCAACGAAATCACAATATAATCAATACACAAATACTCCGTCCTCAAATCCATCCACCCCCGTACTCCTCGGACTCAGTCCGGAATAACCAACCAGAACACAGTGAAATCAGTTAGTGCAAAAATATATTTAAATCTCAAAAGATGTTTGGGAAAATACTTACAGCACTATATAATAATTTTTGGAGGATCACGGATGCGCTAGAAGCCACAAAACAGTAACCGAACAGTGTAAAAATACACTGGCCGTGGGTCTCAAAATCCCACTTTTGAACAAAGTCAAACCAAGACTTGAAATTGATAGGGTAGGGCCTAGGGAGGTCGGTGAAACTAATGGTGGTGGCCTTTGGTCGTGGGTGGCGGCGGAATGGGCAGTTTAAGGCCAAAAAGCTCAAATCGGAGTTGTGGTTAATGCGGCTTCACCGGTGATGGATTGTGGCCGAGATTGGGTCCTATGGGTTACTAGGAGGTAGAGGAAGATGTGGTGAAGAAATGATGGCCGGACGGTGGCGCAGCGATGCAAAGAACTCCGCAGTTTCTAATGGTGTGTGCGAGCAAACAGCGGCGTTAGCCGGCCTGAGATTGAAAGGGTAGGGTCACCGGTCAGTGGGGAGTTGATTGGGCCGAGCGGTGAGGTTCACGGTGGCGGGTAGCGGCAGCTAGGAGGGAAAGGTCGAATGCACGGGGAGAGAGAAAGAGAAACGGGAGAGAGAGATCGAGCAAGAGATAGCCGAGAGAAAGAAAAGAAAAGAAAGAAAAGAAAAAGGAAAGAGGAAAATAAAAGATGGGGGAAAAGAAATGAGGTCCAATCCTCATAACTGGGGTCCCAAAAATGATCCAACAAAAAAGATTTTAAAACTGCAAACTAAATAAAATAATTCAAACGCAGTAAAATACTTAATTAAAACAATAATAAATTTTAAAACCCAAAAATGAACCAATTTAAATTAAAGATCACTTTAAATGCCAAAACAATAAATAATATCAAGAAAGTACATTAAAATAATTTTTGCAACTTAAAATCTATTATAAAATAATATACCAAAACCCCCATAATTTTAAAACAAGAGAACCAATTATAAATTAATTAAAATAATCATTCATTAAAAATATATTAAAATACGGGGTGTTACAGTCTGTGGTCTGGTTTGGAAACCCTAGGAGTATTATTACAAAGACTTAGAGCTGAAACCGAAGGCATATATGCATGGTAATTGGTGCTAAACTACATAGAACGAAATTCGTATGACATGTAGGCCTGCTTGTAAAAAATGTGGAATTTCCTCTTACCTCTAAAACCATTTTGCCATGAATGGAGAGAGTAGCAAACACCAGCTCTAATCTAAATTTCATTTCATATATTTATCTTCTCCTACTTAAGTATGCCCCTAGTTGACAATTGGAAGTTTGGAATCTCTTCACATTCACCAACTACAAGTACGGAAACCTGCATTGTTTTTCTTTTTTATCACACCAGTGCTTATATTATCCTCAATGGTTCAAATTTGCAACAGAAAAGAAAACAAAACTGTCTATTCTTCCATCATAGAAACCTTCCCTGTTTCATACATGTTGTACATCCAAACAGGTGTCCATAGCCATGAACTTGAGCATCGCAGTATGGATCTTCACTATAATTAATAGTTTTTTTTGTCTGGTACTAACAGATGTTAAAAAAAAACAAATAATAACAATAACTACAAAGTAACACAAAGATTCAAGTATTTGATACAAAAAGAGAAATGTTTACTGTCTGATAACCACAAACAGATGAGCACACAAAAATGTAAGAGAAAATGGAATTCTTAACATGCAAAAGCAGGTCATCACTATTATAGCCATTCTCATGATCTTGAAAGTCGTAAATAAAAATCCACCCTCATCAATCCCTATGATCAAGTATAGGCATTTTCCAAGGTTTGGACCACAAACTCAAGGAGAGATAGTCCAAGGAGAGATGGCTAGTGCAACTCAGTGTATGGCATAAGTGCATATCTAAAGATTGCTTTTTAAATTGTCATATCTAACGTCGAAATTCTTGACTTGTATGCAGGGTGAAACAAGATGCCAATTTTTCATATGGGCATATATACTTCAACTAGTGGAGGAGAAAATTCTAACAAGAGATAATGCAGTTTGGAAGAGAGAGGATGATTTATTATTGCACGAGTATGAAGTTCAGAAAAAGAATGACGAACTAATTGAGTGAGAGAATGCACTTCACAGGGAATAGGATGAAATGAGAAAGCAGATTGTAGAGAATAGATGTGCCCGTATATTGTTGTATATTTACTGGGTGTTATCTATTGTAATAATTTTTGGTTGGTTTGGATTATAGATGTACAGGGTGTTATCTATTATAATAGTTTTTTATTGGTTCTGGCTGTAGATGTATCATGTTACTGTTAATTGTAAATAGATGGTAGTTCAAACTATGTTTCTGACAGATATTGCTAATTTGATTACGTGGCTATGGTCCATTAATATTCATTTTCTAGTGGGACAAGAAGGTGTCCGTAGCCATAATTTTTTAAGCTCTTATTGGTTATATCATATTGAAATGACGCAACGTGGACTACAACTAACTTGATTACACTTAAAAAAAATGTAAAGAACTCATGAGAAATCTTATCACTAATTTTTTTTAAAAGCAGCCCGATTCTTCATTCTTTCTTTAAAATGAAATGACGCAACATGGGTGGCAACTAACCTGATTCTTCATTCTTTCTTTAAAAAACAAAAGCAGCTCAATGATTTTATCACTATTAAATAGCTGATTTTTCATATGTTTCAAGCTATTTGAAATTTAGAAGTGAATACAATGCTGAAGTGGCACAACACCATAAAATTGTCAACATGATTTTCAAAAGCATCCCCCATATTACAAAACATAACATGAGTGAATAAAATTCTCAATGAACTTAAAAGTTCTTTAAACTACATATTAAAATCAGAACAAGCTGCAACATTCTTTACAACAGTGTTCTACATCATACATTAAAGAGTCTCGCACCCACAACATATGTCATCATAGCGCCCAAAATACAACAAATTGCCAAGTTACAACCACAACCTCACACCTCCTCATTGCCCGATGGTGTTGGTTGTGTGACAGTACTACATTGTGTCCAACAACAAATTCATTAACATTAGCACCAAGTTGAGCTTCCGAGACCTCACCATGCTGTAATTCATTGTCAAATATTTTTCTGCAAGTCTAAGATTCAAACCAAAAATACAAATCCATTAGAAGGTAATATGCAAGAAGTCCAATTGAACAAACATTTAACTCATAAGGTCTTTTTTTTTCTTTGATTTCTCTCATATGAGGGGTGTTCTCTGGGGATGATGATTCTATATATATTTAACTCATCACTTCTATAAAATTGGACATAAGCATAATTTATATGTGAGAGCTCAATTGGAGAATCAAATGAAGATGGTAAAAAATAGAAGAAAACATCTAATGACTCTATATGGCACAATTACTGACCACTGAGTCTTGAACACATCTTTTGGTGTTCTCTCACAAAGCCATTAGACCGTGTTCCTCCCATTTTCGTTGTGTACCCATCATGAAAATCCACTCCTCTTTGGATACAAGCTTCAAGGTTTAGTCCAGAAGGCAAAAAGAATAACATGTAGTCTATAACATATTCCAGTTTATAGCTAGGTCCAAAAGCATCCAACTTTATCACTGAGACATCCACAACTATGAATCACGCAATGAAGGAGAACAATAAAATCATGAACTCATCTAGCAAAGCAAATGCAGAAATTCCACACACAAAAGCCTCACAATTTGTACTATTTTTTTTTTAATCATTCAATTTGTTTTACTGAAAACATCATGCAAGAGCAATGAAGAAGGATAAAGAAAGTACTAAAAGATGAGTGTAAAACTTGGGTGTACAATGAGAGAGATTTTCTAGAGAGAGAACGCACAGGAATGCTAACGCTAGATTGAAAGTGGATGGATATTATGCTACACATGCACGCTTAATGACATCTTATTATCTTGCAAATTTTCAAGCAACAGGTATATGCATGGTTAATATTTATTTTTTCAATGTCTGGCATTCAATCTGTATAGAGAAGAATAATCAATATAGTGGTTGAGAAATATCTTTCCTTCTCAATCGATTTAACTTGTACCAACTTTTGTTCAGTTGCCTTTAATCGGTTAGTAATAATAATAAAAAATAAAAAAAACAACCCCCACCCACCATCGATCTCTAGGAATAATTAAAAACCCTAGCAAGAAAACCCAAAGAAAAAAATTGGTCAGTCACCTCCAGCTTCCAGATTGCAGAGAAAAAAATCCAATACGAAAGAAATCTATTACTCTGTATTTGAGGAAAACCCAAACAAAGAGGATAGAGTTGGGCCATAAAATCTGCCATGTTCATAATAAGAACTCAGCCATGTACAAACAAACACAAACACGTCAAAGAAAAAAGAGAAAACCTGTGAAAACAAGTGTAAAAATAACTCAGCCATGTACATCGAGAGAGAGTCCAACTTGGGTATGAGTTTGTTCGGTCGGTCAGTTGTCTTCGGCTGGGCCATACGGTGCTAGACGTAGTCCAAGGATGGCAAATGTAACCTGGACCGTGGGTGAAGGCAGGCATTGGGGCAAAGCAGGAGGATGGAGAATGCAGGGGAGGGGAAAAAATTTGAAATGGGAATGATTTGGAATAGAAATCTGATAAAACCTGTGTTTCACCATGAAAAAAAAAAAACCACGTCACCACGGGTGTGTGGTGTTAGAAAAGGACGGCAGATGAGTAGATTTACTCGATATTAAATATGTGAATTTATTAAATATGAGTTATTGTTTATTTACGTGAACCACTATCTCAAAGAGATGCATTGGTTCAGTGGTAATGGTGTGCTGCTTTAAATGAAAGGGTAGGAGTTTGAAACTCCACAAGTGCAATTTGATTTATAATTTTGTGAAGTGTTGGACTTGGACAGACACAATGCTTGGGCCGGCCAAGCTTTGCACATGAGCCAAAGACTCACAACACTTAGGTGTTTGCACATGGGCCAAATAGGCACTTTGATAGGGTGCAATCTTTCAAAAATCAATTTAATTGAAAAGGCACTTCTAGAGACTCGAACCAATGCCCTCCCTTTCCCAAGGGAGGCGCCTGCTGACCACTAGACTAAGCCATATCCTTTGGTCTTTAAGTGAAACATCATGACCTATAAACCAATAAATGCTAGTTGAAAAGTCACAAGTTAAGAGTTGTGATCTTTTACATGGAGCCACTTTATTCTCTATAAAATAGGGGATGAGACCCACAAATTTATTCATTCCATTCTCTCGTATCTTCAGTCACTTGCACAATTTTGTAGAGAAATTCTGAAGGAAAGACTTCATAATTGTTATCTGTAGTTGGTGACTTTGTTGTATCTTGGAGGTAAATTACTTGTAACCCAATTGCAAACTCTTTTGAGTGGGGGCAATTATCACCTTAAAAATAGTGTTCTACATGCCTCAAAGTCACACTTATTTTTTAGATTACTGTATCCACACAATTTTCTTCAACAATTTTAAGGTGATAAACGCAATGGGATCAAAATCTGATATAGCAACTTTCTAGATGATGAATCAAGACTTTTTCAAATTAGATAGGTTTGATGGAACAAATTTTAATCGCTGAAAAGACAAGTTGATGTTCATTCTAACTACATTGAAGATTGCATATGTTTTGGATTCGAACTTGCCAATACTTCCAGAATCCAAACATGATGATAATGATCAAATCAAGGTGGAACACAAGAAGCGCGAAGAAGATGAAGTTGTATGTAAAGGGCACATTCTAAATATACTTTCTGATTCTCTATGACTTGTTTACATCAATCAAGTCACCCAAAGAGATTTGGGAGGCATTGGAATTAAAATATAGAACTGAAAAGCAAGGTATGGATAAATTCCTTATAATGAAATATTTTGAATTTACAATGAATGATAATACTTCTTTGATGGATTTTTGGTGAATAAATTTCAAGATCTTAATGTTGAAATTTTTGAACCTTTGCAAGTTGGGGCTATTATTGCCAAACTTCCTCCAAGTTGGAATAATTATAGAAAGAAACTTATGCACACAATAGAAGATTTCACTGTAGAGCAAATTCGAAAACACTTACGAATTGAAGAGGGAACTCAAAATCGTGATCAGAAATTATTTTCTCAAAATGGCTTTAAAGTGAACTTTGTTGATGAGAAAAAAAGTTTCAAGTAAATTTGGAAGGAAACAAGAGAAAATACAATGACTTTTCCAACAATGGTGACAAGTCCAAGAAAACAAAAACTTGTTACAATTGCGAAAAGAATGGACACTTTAAGCGTGAATGCAAGTACAAGAAGAAATACAAAAAAGAAAATGGCAATCCCAATAGTGCAAATCTGATTGAAAATGAGACTTTAGAAATTGTGGCCATGTTCTCTGAAATGCACATTAGTATGATTACAGAGTTAAATATGGTTACAACAACCAAGTCTTCTGATTGGTGGTATGATTCAGGCACTACCATTCATGTTTGCAATCAGCGTTCTCAATTCAAAAATTATGAAGATGAAGCAGATGGACATGTAGTACTAATGGAAAATCACAACTCTGCAAAAGTTGTGAGAAAAGGAACTGTGGAAATTCAGTTCACTTCTGGGAAGAAACTTATTTTTGTTAAGGTTATTCATGTTCCAGAAATAAAGAAAAATCTTATATCTGCAAATTTCCTTTGTAAGAAGGGTGTCAAGACCGTAATCGAGTATGATAATATAATTCTTTCCAAAGGGGGAGTGTTTATTGGAAAATGATACTCTTGTGATGGAATGTATAAACTAAGTATTAATAAAATAAGTTCTGATTCTACTTATATTGTTGAGTCTTCTACTTTGTGGCATAATCGTTTAGCACATTTGAATTTTAAATCTTTAAAGTTTATGTCTCAACATAGTTTAATTCCATATAATCATGGAAATTGTTTTAAATGTGAAATTTGCATTTAGGCAAAAATGACAAAGAAACCTTTTCCTAAAATAGACAAAAATACACAATTATTAGAACTTGTGCATTTTGATATTTATGAATTAAATGATATTTTAACTAGAGGAGGCAATAGATATTTTATTACTTTTATTGATGATTTCTCAATATATACGTATGTATATTTAATGAAAAGTAAGGATGAAGCCTTCAATATGTTTAAATCTTATAAGCCTGTTGTTGAAAATCAAAAGGAAAAGAAAATTAAGATTCTTCGTAGTGATAGAGGCGGTGAATATTTTTCTACTGAATTTTTTTTGTATTGCGAGGAGAATGGCATAATACATCAAACTAGTACACCCTATACCCCACAACAAAACGGTTTAGCAAAAAGAAAAAATAGGACACTAGTTGATATGGTAAATGCTATGATTTTAAATGCAAAATTGTCTTTTAATTTATGGGGAGAAGCATTCCTTACGACATATTATTTGCATAATAGAATACCTTCTATGAAATTCAAAATTTCACCATATGAATTGTGGAAAGGTAGGAAACCAAATCTGGAATACCTAAGGGTATGGGGCTGTTTAGCCTTTTATAGAGTTCTGGACCCAAAAAGAACAAAATTAGGTCCAAGGGCAATCAAGAGTGTTTTTGTAGGATATGCTGAGAATTCAAAAGCATGTAGACTTTTAGATTTGGATTCTAACGTTATAGTAGAATCAAAGGATATGGAATTTATTGAAGATAAATTCTATAATAACTCTAAAGCAGTATCAGATCCTACTCAAACACTAAAATCTGACTTGAGTTGGAAAAGGAATTGTATAATTCCTGACACATTGACTGAACCGAGGAGAAGTCAAAAAGCCAAAAAAGAGAAAAGCTAGGATCTAGATTTTGTGTCATCTCAGGCTATTGCTTTCCTTTTGGAAGGAAATAGAGATGATATTTTAAATAAGATACTCATTCTATTAAATATAGAAGAATATCCAAAAACATTTAAAGAAGCCATGACTTCTAGATATATTGCATTTTAGAAAGAGGCAATAAATGATGAAATGGACTCAATATTGTCAAACAATACTTAGGTGTTAGTAGACTTGCCTCCTGGATCAAAACCTATTTGTTGTAAATGGGTATTTAGGAGAAAATACAATACAGATGGGTCTCTTCAAACTTTTAAGGTCAGATTAGTAGCCAAAGGTTTTAAATAAAAAGAGGGCATAGACTATTTTGATACATATGCCCCAGTGGCTAGATTTACATCCATTAAAGTGCTTATGACACTAACTTCAATATATAACTTATATGTACACCAAATGGATGTTAAAACTGCTTTCCTAAATGGTGAATTGGATGAAGAAGTGTACATGAAACAACCAGAAGAATTTGTTATGCATGGGCAAGTAGAGAAAGTTTGCAAATTAATTAAGTCATTATATGGATTAAAGCAAGTACCAAAACAATGGCATGAGAAATTTGATTCGATAATTTTATCTCATGGATTTAGGCTTAATAATGCTGATAAGTGTATTTATTCTAAATTCACAGATTGTTATGGTGTTATAATATATTTTTATGTGGATGATTTCCTTATATTTGAAACAAATATGGAAGGAATATTTGAAACTAAAAAGTATTTATCTTCAAAGTTCAAAATGAAGGATCTTAATGAAGTTGACACTATTTTGGGTGTCAAGGTAAAGAAACATAATGGGGGTTATGCTTTATGTCAATCTCATTATGTTGAGAAAATGCTTCTTAAATTTCAACACTTATGAATTAAAGAAGCAAATACCCCATATGATTCTTCATTTAAATTAACTGAGAATGTTAGTAAAGCGATTGCTCAGTTAGAATATGCTAGTGCAATTGGTAGTTTAATGTATGCAATGCTTTGCAATAAGCCAGATATTTCCTTTGCAGTATGTTAACTTTCTAGATATACAGGTAATCCTAGTACGGAGCATTGGAAAGCAATTGGTAGAGTCTTTGGGTACCTTAAAAGAACTACTTCGTTAGGACTATATTATACCAATTTTCCTGTTGTACTAGAAGGGTATTGTGATGCTAGTTGGATTACTAGTGCAAGTGATAATAAGGCTACGTCTGGTTGGGTTTTCACCCTTGATAGTGGAGCTGTTTCATGGGCTTCTAAGAAACAGACATGTATTTCACATTCTATAATGGAATCTGAATTTGTAGCCTTGGCAGCAGTAGGCAAAGAGGCAAAATGGCTAAGGAATTTGTTATTTGACATAAAGTTGTGGCCACAACTAATGTCAGCCCTTTCTTTGCACTGTCATAGTGAAGCTACTATATTTAGGGCTTATAGTAAAGTCTATAATGGAAAATCTAGACATATTAGCTTGAGACATGAATATATCAAACAATTAATAAGTGATAGTATTATCACTATTGTATATGTGCGGTCAAGTAAAAACTTGGCGGATCCTTTCACAAAGGGACTCTCAAGAGATATGGTGAATAGTACATCTAGTGGAATGGGTTTGAAACCCTTCTTTTAAAAGTCAACTGTAATAGGAAACCAATCTTACACTATCAATAATAGTCTAAAGTTTATTAGGTAATAACAAGTTACAGTTATGTGGCTGGGATAGCATTGACATTTAATTCAATGTGAGAAACCCTTCCAGGATGGTTAGTGCTGACTGTTACGCTAAATGTAGGATTAGTATTATACTCTTAATGAAGTTCAATATTTGTGTAAGTGTTTGAAGTAACAGAGACACAAAAATGAACTTTACCTATGTTGACATAAGAGGTGGGGACAACTTCTAGCAAAAGTTTAAGGTTTACTTTTGTAAATGTTCATGAATGCCAGGATGAAGCACGTGGATCATGTGTGTGGTATTTCCGTTCTTAGTGTATGAATCTTGGTTTAAGCCTAGGCCACCATTGACTTTGTTAAGAATTTGAGGTACTTACACTAATTGAAAGTCTAAGTTGAAGTCTAAGACGAGAGATACCTTCTTGTATGCATGAGGATATCAATATTTGACTGAAAATTTAATATCGCAATCTAAGTAGGGGATTGTTATATTTATTATAGATTATGATATTAAATATGTGAATTTATTGAATATGGGTTATTGTTTATTTACGTGAACCACTATCTCAAAGAGATGTACTGGTTCAGTGGTAATGGTGTGTTGTTTCAAATGAAATGGTAGATGTTTGAAACTCCACTAGTGCAATTTGATTTATAATTTTGTGAAGTGTTGGACTTGGACAGACATAATGCTTAGGCCGGCCAAGCTTTCCACATGGATCAAAGAGTCACAACACTTGGGTGTTTGCACATGGGCCGAATAGGCACTTTGATAGAATCATGGTGCCATTCACCTTCATACTCCCTAACCTCAAGTAATGTATCCCCTATGTCGTCTAGGTTCACTCATGACTACGTACACTATTATATATCCCTCTTTTTTATTTCCCTAGCTACATACCTTTTATCGTTACCCAAGCTTACAGTTGTTTCCTTTTGATTCCCTGCATAGGCGTATTGTATATTTATAGAACTAGATCAAATGAAAGAGGGAAATGAAAAACGATTGATGGGCATGTAGTACTTCTCTTGCTATAAATTGTTGAGTGAGTGCCCCAACCTTACGTACTCACCAAACAAAACAAATGGAAAGTGGCAGAACAACATGATCAAATGTCCCCGAGAGTTCCCTTGACCACTTCATTGGGGACGTTGAACGTGATCTGTCTTTGAATGAAATGGTCATCCAGCTGCTCTCTACTGAAGTACTGTTTGGGGGAACTCCTGATGGCATTTGATTAGCAGTACTTAGCAAAACAAGGTGGGCATGCCTGCAGGACTTCTTATATACATTATTGTCAATACTAAGGGCAAGGTTAGGGATGGCCGTATATTATAATAATACGCTTCCCTCTTGATCGAAATCATTCCATTCACTGTATAATATTATTATTCACTCCAAAGTAGAAGGGGTTTGTGTTGAAGTTGCTATATGTCTCCTTTTGTTTTGTTTTTTTTTTTTTTTCAAGTTTGTTTCATACCTTCGTTCTATTATTACTGCCTTTTTAATTTATTTGATAACTCAAACTATCAAAACTAGCTAGCTAGAAATTGACATCCCCAAATTAGTAAATTAGTTTGGTAATATACAAAAATAAATTCACAAATTAATCATATATTTTTATTTGATCATATGTTAGATTTTAGAGTTATTTTTACTATAAAATAGATATGACATATTACATAAACCTAAGTCAATTTGTGAGTTTATTTTTATAAAATTTCTTTTATAGATGTAACACTTCTCATTTTTAATAGTTGATTAAGACACGACATGAGTTGAGATTAATGAAAAATTGGACATGCACGCAAAAAAATTTTCATGGTCATCTATTAACTATGACTTAAGCAAGAGTTTAGGGTTGAAGGTGTGATGCCCCGACTCCCACGTACGAAAACTTTCGGGAATCGTGACGTCAGGATGATGACAACACGGGTCACGCATCCCAACGAAAGTGCCAAGTGTGTGTACAACAAGCAACAATGTACAATAAAATAAGCAGCGGATAATAATAGTAAGTCATCTAAGTACCAGAATTTTTATATACAAAATTATCAAAATAAAGGTATACTGAAAAAGTTATACAGTTATCCAAAATACAGCAAAAAGCCAAATACATACACGAGTGAGAGATAAATTCCATAATCCAAAATAGTAGCAACCACATGCCACTTCCTCCAGGGAGCTGATCTCACAACCTTCACATCCTCATCTGCACCAAAATTTACGGTACCATTTTATGGTACCGCAGGTAAGTAATAATCCAAACAATCTCCAAGATAACAATACATTAATGCAACCAATATGCATGCATATGATGAAATATGCACCAGATCCAAAAATATCATTTTTCTCGAAAATGAATATTTTTCCAACACACGCCAAAATCTTATTTTGGCCCAAAAATAATAGTCCGTCATTTTCCCAGAAAATGATTTACACAAAAACATTTATCGGACACTTTACCACCATCCCTACCGCGTGCACTGTAGGCGGGAATCGCAGGCGAGACAACACCACCATCCCTGCTTACCATCATCCCTACGCGTACACCGTAGGCAGGAATCGCAGGCGAGACTTTACCATCATCCCTACAGTTCCTTTCCACGCAACACAAAAACCCATTGGAGCACTGTAGGCGGGAATCACAGGCGGGACTATACCACCATTCCTGCTTACCACCATCCCTACCGCTTGCACCGTAGGTGGGAATCATAGGCGGGACAACACTACCATCCCTACGCATACACCGTAGGCGGGAATCGCAGGCGGGACTCTACCACCATACCTACAGTCTCTTTTGCTTTTTCTTACATGAAAACCCAGTTTTCAATAAACACATGAATATGAATGCAATTACCCGAAAACTCAGTTTTTAATTTACAAACATGAACATGCGTGCAATATGCAATGTACCAGACCAACAACAATATCCAATAACCAATGAATTCCAATAACCAAACACGCAACAACTCCAACCTCCAATCCATCCGACCCCCATAACTCCTCGGATTCAGTCCGGCACAACCAACCAATCACAGTAATGATAAATGAGTTAGCACAAAAATATATTAAAATCTCAAAAGATGTTTGGAAAAATACTTATAGCACTATATATTAATTTTCGGAGGATCGATGATGAACTAGAAGCGCCAAAACAGCAACTCCACAATGTAAAATACATTGTGGTTGTGGGTTTGAAAAATTTACTTTTAAACGGGGTCAAACCAAGACTTGAAATTGATAGGGTAAGGTCTAGAAAGGTTGGTGAAGCTAATGGTGGTGGCCTTTGGTCGTGGGTGGCGCGGAATGGGCAGTTTAAGGCCAAAAAGAGTGAATCGAAGATGTGGTTAATGCGGCTTCATCGGTGACGGATCGGAACTGGGGTTGGGTCCAATAGGTTGCTAGAGGGCCGAGGAAGAAGTGATGAAGAGGTGGTGGCCGGATATAGCCGGACGGCGGCGCTGGAGCTCAAAACGCCGTGCGGCTTAGGCGGTGCGTGAGGGCTATTACGGGCGAGGGAGGTGCTGAGAACACGGGGGTGGGGTCACCGGCAGCTGGGGAAGGAGGTGGAAGGGGCGGTGCTGACCACGGTGGCACGCGGTGGTGGCTAGGTGGAGAGAGGCGTTCGGCCGAAGGAGAGAAAGGAGATAGAGAAGGGATTGGCCGCTCGGGAGGGAAGGAGAAAATGGGGAAAAAGAAAATGGAAGAAAAGAAAAAAAGGAGAAAAAGAAAAAGTGAAAGAAAGAAATGAGGTCCAATCCTCATAACTTGGGTCACGAAAATGATCCAACGAAAATTATTTCAAAACAGTAAATTTAATTAAAATAACTTAAACGCAGTGAAAAGCTTAAATAAACCAACAATAATTTAAAACCCATAAACACACTAATTTAAATTAAAGATCAATTTAAATGCCAAAACAGTAATTAATAATAAGAAAGCATACTAAAAATAATTTTCACAACTTAAAAATATTATAAATAATATAACAAAATTCCCATAATTTTAACACAAGAGAACCAACTTTAAATTCATTAAAATAATCCTTTAATAAAAATAGACTAAAATACAGGGTGTTATAGAAGGCATCGGTTTTGTTGCGTACAGTAATGCATGTTCTAATAAAGTTGATTTTCCAATTTGGTTTGGGTATGATCCTTGCGTTACATAAGGAGTAAACATGAGGTGGCTTCATTGTAATTGCCGCGGGAATATTATTAATGTTGTCAGGAACGGATGGATGACATTACCCTTATTTTATTTAATCGTTACTAATGTTGTTTTGAGTTGGGATAAAACTTTTTTTTTATATAGAAACAAACTCATTTCATTAATGAACCCAAGTTACAATTGTGACTTATCAATACATGAAAAAATTCAGACTATAAGCCAAACTACGCATCAGCTCTTGGGCTTTCCCACACACAAATTCTTTTCTGGCGAACATTGTCTTAACTTCTCAATAAACTATCTCCTCATAGAGAAAGCGCTTTGTAAATAGACTAAGGGCCCCTCTGTCCTCTCAGGGAGGAAAAGTACGAGACTCTGCTATGGACACTAAATCCACTAGCCTATTTCGATTTTATTAAAAACAAATAAAACACATTAACAACTAAACAACTAACAAGTAACAACTACTAACTAAACAGAATAAACAACATAACCACAAGCACTGGTGTGACCCCGAACGTCACGCCCACCACAAGTATCGGAATCTCGAGCCCTGACGGCACGAGCACCCAGCTCACGCACACACACAAACAGCCTCCACTACGCAGGCAGACCTACGCGCGAGCACTGGCCGTACGATATCACCAGTCAAAACATCGCCCATCACTCTCGAATAGGTCTTGCCCCAAATTGCGTTCGATCCAAAGGCTCAACACCTCACTTGGGTCAACAAAAGAATAGACGAATATAAAAATAGGCAGCAACAAAAAAAACATAGAAATGAACAAACAAACGGAAAAATAAAAATGGATGAACAGTGCACGATGAGTCGACATTGGCGCCTGCAGGGCACTAGTCACTCGGGGAGGAAAGCCGACAGTCGATCTTGGAAGCCACGGAGTCAAGGAGTCCAGCAATAGAGGGCTCCGAGGTGGCGCATGATGGACACGCGCCAACGAGATCCGGAACTTCGTCCCGCGCGTGCAGGCTACGCTCCACTCCAATGAACATCGTATTTGGTGGTCTTGAAGATCGGTGGCTGGGCATCATCCCGATGGGGCGCATGTAGACTAGCGACGGCTAGAAAGACCTGAATGGCGATCCTCCCTTATTTGGCCTGAACAAATACAAAAAAAAAACCAAAACAACGCAACACAGAATTTAAAATGGATATAATAGAAGGGAGGGGAGGGAGAAAGAGGGGGAGGAGCTGAAGCTCCCACCCCCTTTCGTTTAATCTAAAGTTTGAGAGAGTTTAGAGAGAAGGAAGAGGATTTTTCCTAGAGAGAGAGGGGGCTTTCCGAGTTGGGATAAAACTTTGTGTTGGACTGATCCATCTATTTGTGCCTTCGAGCTCAGAAACATGATCTTCCCGCGACATCTTTCTCTTCACAGACGTCTGCTTTTTTTCTCAGACTCTCCTCATCTCCTTTTTCTTTTCATTCAAAGGCCTAATTACTTTATTTTCTTCAGCCAACCTCGTTTGTTTACACAGATAAGATGAGATAAAAGTTAAATTAGTTGAATAAAATATTATTAGAATATAATTTTTTTAATATAATTTTTATTTTGAGATTCTAAAAAATTGAAATGTTTATTGTATTTTGAATGAGAATTTAGAAAAATTATAATGATTAGATGAGATGAGATTGGATGATTTGTGAAAACAAAAAAATATTTGTGCCTTCGAGCTCAGCGACATGATCTTCCCACGACATCTTCCTCTTCACAGATGTTTGCTTTTTTTCTCAGACTCTCCTCCTCTCCTTTTTCTTTTCATTCAAAGCCTAGCTACTTTATTTTCTTCAACCTCGTTTATTTACACGGATGAGATAAAATAAAAGTTGAAAATTGAATAAAATATTATTAGAATATTATTTTTTAATATTATTTTATTTTGAGATTTGAAAAAATTGAATTATTTATTGTATTTTATGTGGAAATTTAGAAAAAAAAAATTATGAAGATTAGATGAGATAAGATGAGATAACTTGTAAAAGCAAATCACTCTGAATATCTTTGTTGTTTCTCGAGGCTTATTTTCATCTCATAACTTTGTTGTCTATGGCTATCTTTCGTTTGTTTTCAGAAAACATCTTATCTCATCTCATCTCATCACATTTCATATTATCTAATAATTACAACTTTTTCAAATTTCAATACAAAATAAAATAAATAATTCAACTTTTTCAAATCCATCTCATCTTATCTCATCTAATCATTACAATTTTTTTAAATTTTAATACAAAATAAAATAAATAATTCAACTTTTTCAAATCTCAAAATAAAAATAATATTAAAAAATATATTTTAACAACACTTTATTCAATTTTTTAACTTTAATCTCAACTCATCTCATCTCTGAAAACAAATGAGGCTACTTGCCAAGCTCAAGCCTGAGAAAGGAAGTTGCATGCCCTTCTCTTAATTTTATACAAAAACTTATATCCATACAAAAACTTATATCCATAAGCGGATATATTCATGCAAGTTGTTGGTTGTTGCTTCCCTGTTTTGTAGGATTTATCGTTTTACACTCATTTAGCAGATCAATTTTAAACATTTTGTGCCAAGAGTGCATGCATTTTAACGGTGTAAATTTTTAATAATGACTTATGTCATAATTAAGAATACTTTTGGTACTCTCTCACTTAACCAAATATATATTAAGGGTTGGTTTGATTATATAAAATCAAACTATCTCATCTCATCTCATATAATCATTAAAATTTTTCTAAACACTCACATAAAATATAATAAATAATTTACTTTTTACAAATTTTAAAACAAAATTATATTATAATAATATTTTATTTAATTTTCAACAAAACATTTCATCTCATCTCATCTTAACAGTATAATCAAATGAGGCCTTGTTTATCTGCCCTTGCAAGATTAACTACTCTGCTATTTTGCAAAAATTGTAGTAAACAATATATGTATTTCTCTTAGTTTTTTACACTTTTGTTCTTATTCTTGTCCACAACTCATAACTAGCACTGGCCAATATTTTTAAATGATCAGTCTTAAGGGGTACCTTTCAAATTGTCCATAATTTTTAATAGATCTTTCTTATATATCATCGAATTAGAATTTGATCTTATTTAAAATTTTATGATAACTACATTTTCAAGTTTTCATTTTTTTTTAAAGAAATTAAATTAGAATATAATATTCACATGCAATTACATTACCTACAAACTTTTAAATATATAACATTACTGCTATGCATTATTTAGAATACAAAATTTAGTTTGTGGTTTACATATATTACCTCTTTTTTATAATTCCTATATAGATTTTTTCCATAATTCAAATTCTTCTCATAATTGCAACATATGAAAATTTTAGATGTAAAATTATCGGTATCCATTGAAGAATGCAAGTTTGAAATTTTTTTCTTTCTTTCTTATTTTGTATTTGGTTTTTTTTATCAATTTGTTAAAGGTGTTCCAATAAATTTTCAATTCAACTATTTATTATAGACCTAAAAATATCCGGCTCCTCCAAACTTATAATCCTGACTTTGTCTCTGTATACCTTAGAGTGAATTTGTAGTAAACGATTTGACTGCTAGCCTACAAAGGCCACGCCTTGAAACTTGGTAATCTTCGCAAACTACTTGGTCAACTCATGAAAAATTAATTGAATTTGCTTGGTCTAAAATGAAATAAAATTTGCCAAGGAAACAATAGTCTGTTTTTGCTTCCACCATGATTCTAATTAACTATACGAACAAAGTTTGGGATAATTTTTTAATCTTGTAGATCATAAATGGGCTTCAGATAACAGTGCATTCCATTTGTAGGGTATATTAATGGACCACAATATATAAAGAAAATTCTCACTTTGATTTAGAAATTGTCACCATGTTCTGCCATGATGCAAACAATGGCATGCATAGCACCGACAAATTAACATATGATGTATTTTTTATATATAGACAAAATCTCTTAATGGTGCCTCATTACGTGTAACTGTTTTTTTTCCTCCATGCATGTTCTAATTAATTTTGGTGTATTTGATCTAAACTCAGGGATGATCCTGTTGTAGATCGATCGCCATCCCAAGGTGACAGTTCTTGGATACCAACTAATTAAGGGAAGTAGCTTGAGGAATACCAAGTAATCAAAAAAAACCCACACTTTTGGCGAACGAATACCTTTACAAACCATTGGCCAAGCCAAAACATGCCCAAAACCAATGAATAAGAACCCAGCCTATGAAAAAAAAAAAAAACAACTCAAAATCTAAGATAAGGTAAACCCAACTTGTCCATTCTCAACAAACCTCTCACCTCTCTTGGCACCTCCCTTAGGCAATCCCACAAACACGTGGTCTCATCTGCACCCAACCGTGCTAAGTGGTTCGCCGGACAATTCCCTTGACGATAAATATGAAGCACACAAAAAACCATCTGAGAAAGAAGCGTCATGATTTCATCCCAATTGTCCTCCAAGTACAAAGATTGCAACAAGTCCCTCTAATCCAATTGACCACAATCATTGAATCCAATTCCAGCACTATCCGATTAAAACCCAACCTTTGCGCTTGTCTAAGGCCATACAAAAGACTCAGCACCTCAGCAAAATTATTAGTACCATACCCCAGTGAAACAGCATAGGCATTAAGCAACCTGCCCTCATGATTTCTCAGAACTCCACCTACACCAGCGTCACCCGAATTACCACGACTACTGCCATCCGAATTGAGTTTTATCCATCTTGATTCCTGCTTCCAAAATACTAATTTAAGCACTTTTCTTTTAGTCGGTTTGATAGGCACTTGCAGCTCCAATAAAATAGCTTTATCTCTTGAAGAAAGTCCCTTTCCTGCACTAACTTTCTCCCCAATCCACGAAACCCAGAAAAGAATATGTCTCCATACCGTATCAACTGAGTTAGTTTGACCAGCCATACGAGCTCGACATCTCCGCAACCAAAGACACCAAGTAATAATTCCCAGCAATAAACCAAAAACCTGACCTGATTGTGACAACCAAGAAGCTCTGGAAAACCACAACACAACCATATCAGACCAACTTCTACCATCCACAAACAGCAGCCCCACAATTCTAAAACACCTTCTCCATATTTCTTTAGCAACCTCTGCTTTACCTAATACATGATACAGTGAATCTACAGCTCCCAATAAACAACAATCACATTTAGAAGCTAGAGGAATGCCAATTGATTTAATTTTCTCATCCACACTAAGACCATTAAACATTACTTTCCACCAAGTCATCGACATATTTTTAGGCAAATAGGAGTGCCATACCCAAATTGACCATCTATGTGGCGATGCACATACACGGATACAATCCCAAGCACTCTTTGATGAAAATTTTCCAGCCCCCGTGTCCATCCAGATCAAACTATCCACCCCATTTTGACACTTGCTTAGAATCCTCATTACCTCATCTATTTTATCCACTCCAACCATACGTCAAAGAGACTCAACATCCCAACCAAATTCCAGCTTGCAATCTTTTATTAACATATTCGGTCTCTCACTTATTGGTAGTAATTGCATCAATGGCCCCTGATCAAGCCATCTATCACGCCAAAAGGATAATTTTCCTTCCTTAACAAGCCATTTTGACAAGCGAAGCACCTCAGGCAGGCAACAAATAACCGATCTACAAAACGGAGATTCCTTATTACAATCAATCAAACAAACATGATTATTACGAATATATTTTGCAGAAAACAAATTAGACCACAAAGAACTATCCTCAAGTCATTTCTAAGCAAATTTCATATGCAAGGACTTTTGAATATCCTGAAGTTGCCGGAAACCCACTCTTCCTTCCCGAACTGGTTGACACATAGCCAAACATGCCAACAAATGCTTCTTCGGTTTACCATCAATCATCCCCCAACAGAAATAACTGAAATAGCAATTTAGAACACGCACAACTGAAAGAGGCACCTAAATAACAGACATCAGATGGATCAGCAAACTCGTAAGCACATGTTTCAATAACATTAGTCTAGCCCCATTAGATAGAAATCTATTTTGCCATCCTTCCAATCTCTTTTTCATTTTTTCGACTAAATCATCCAAATGAATGGCTTTTAATCTTCCTGAAATAATCAAAACTCCCAAGTATTTGAATGGATAAAAACCTTCCACAAATCCCATCATTCGGAATAACATATGCCTCCAAGTAGGAGCAATATATTTTGCAAAAGTAATGGACGATTTCTCTTTGCTAAGCGATTGACCAAACCACAACTCATATTATTTCAAAATATTAGCAATGCATTTAAGAGAAGATTTTCCATCATTGGAGAAGATGACAATATCATCCACATAGAGTAGATGCGAAATAAGCGAAGTATTCCAAAGATGATAAAAAGCCTTTATCTTTTTTCTACAAAAACTTTCTTCAAAAGCAGGGACAGAACTTCTTCAACCATAATAAATAAATAAATAAGCGAAAATGGATCTCCTTGCCTCAACTCATGGCCTCATTTAAAAAAACCTTTGGAAACCCCGCTCATTACAACCAAAAACCAAGGTGTTGTAACACCTTGTCTCAACAGATTGCACACCACCTCAGAAAAACCGAAACTTTCCAACACCTGAAATAAGAACTCTCAATACACACTATCATACGCTTTAGCCATATCAATCTTAAGAATAACATTTCCACCCCTCACAGGTTTATTAATACAATGTACCATCCCCTGAGTTAGACTTATATTCTCAAAAATACTCCTTCCTTTAATAAAAGCACCCTATTCTTGAGCAATAAGGCAAGGCAAAAAACTCACCAAACGATCAACCAAAATCTTGGAACATACTTCGTAAAAAATTGAACATAATTTGATTGGTCTGAATTTATCAAAAGATGCCGAATTATCCTTCGGAATAAGAACCAAAGTCGATGCCATAAAGGAATGAGGCATTTCATAACCTCAAAAAAAATCATGAACAACAGCGACAACATCCTTCTCAACAATACTCCAACAAGATTGAAAAAAACCTTACCCGAATCCATCCAGGCCAAGACAACTATTCACAGGAAAAAAAAATAGCATCTTTAATAACTTGGATTGAAGGGAGCTGATGAATCATTTCATTATCAAGCTCAGAAATATCACTAGTTATTATAGAAGAGAAATTCAGTAAAGAACCAACCTGTTTATGCACTAGAAATTGCTCAAAGTATTTAACTGCCTCATCATGGATCATTTTTGAAGAAGATAGAAGATTCCCATCAGGGAGTCTCACCTCATGAACCACCGCAAATAATTTAGTAGCGTGAGCCCGAAAAAATCTAGTTGACGCGACCCAATTGTCTAGCCAATGCTACTTTGCCTGTTGCCTCAGCCTAATCAATTTAAGATCATGCCAAGTCTGCAACTCAACTTTAGTACAAAGAAAATCATACTCATCCTCTTCAAAGTAATTATCCTGCAATATTCCTTCAACTTCTGAAAGCCTCTCTTCCAACCTGCTTCTATTCCCTTCCATTTTACCAAACACTTCTTTATTCCATCTCCTTAAAGCCAATTTTGTATTCTTCAATTTTCGAACCAGTCTCCACATTCCATTCCCCTCCTCATCAAACATCCGCGCCTTCTCTACACATTCCTTAAAAGATTCATGAGTCACCCACATTTGTTGAAATTTAAACAAAGGAAAACCATATCTTCTATCACCCTCTTTCAACCAAACCACCATTGGAGAATGATCCGACGTTAGTCTACTCAAGTAACTCATATGTGAAGAAGAAAATTTTGAAAGAGAGGTCGTGTTCATCAACACCCGATCAAGTCTAGACCAGCTTCGAGATCTTCTTTATTGTCCATTACACCCAGAAAATTGATTCCCAGCAAACCTCATCTCCAACAAACCAGCATCATCAATGAATTCATTAAATTCTTCAATTGCCAAAGCCAACCTCGGTCGACCTCCCCTCCTTTCAACATCACATCGAATAATATTAAAATTCCCCATGACAAACTAGGGCACCCCATCAAGACTGATATTTCTCAATTCCTCCCATAACTCCCTTCTCTCATACTGTGAACATTTTGCATACACAAAATAATAACAAATACAATCATCATTATCTTGCACAAGAACAGTAAGCGACTAATTTGACACAGCCATTAGCATAACCTACACATCAAACAGCCACAAAATCCATAAAATTCCCCCTTGATCTTCATTTGACATACACCCAGAAAACCAAAAATCATTTTGAGCTTTTACCAAATTATTACCAGACTGAAATGGCTCCACTATAACCAAGATACCATTTTTATGTTTTCCACCCAATTTCTTTAATCTTTTTTAAAAACCCTAACCCCCTAATATTCCACTAAATTACTGAAAATCTCATAAATTCAATCTGGGGGGCTTGCTTTTTACCCTAATCGAACTCCTAGTAGAAATATCATCCTTCTTTCCTTTCAAAACTCAGCATCCGAACTATAATCTTTCTTTTACAAAGCTGGCCTACCTCATCTTCCTTTCCATAATCTGAGCGAATTTTGATGTCAAAGGCTTCCTCCTGCTAACTCTCATCCTCATCGCTGCCTTCTCTATCCATCCCTTCAAACGCACACAAAATGCCTTCCACCAAACCTACAACTTCACTACCCATCCCTGTTTTCACTACAGCAATAAACCAAACCTTCTTTGTGCCATCATCCTACTCAATATACCTAGCCTTATCAACATCGTTCACTAGAAAAATGACTTCTTCCAAACCAGGATCCTCTTCAGCAATTACAACATTTTCAGAAATTAGGACACAAGCATTACCAGAACCTTCAATCTGTTCCTCAACAATAGGATGCAGCACCTGAACCATAAGTCCATCTGAACTAGTACTAGAACCATCACCCATAAGAACATCATTACTCACCTCTAAATTGTCTTCCCCTGACACATGTAGCCCCTTTAAGTCTTTCTCTTTCAGAGTGAAATCTGGTTCAGCACCCGATTTCTCCTTCCTAATCCATTTTTTACCCTATTTGCCACCATCACTTTTCTTCTTATCAACCTACAACTTACCTATCTTTTTGCATGTATTAAGGTTGTGACCTTGCACCAAACAATGTGTGCAATATGGCAATAATTTTTCATACACAACAAGTTGAATAAAACTTCCTTTCTGATATGGCATCCCAATCCAAAATGACTCAATCAGTGTATTGGCAATATTCATTTCAACACACACCCTAGCACCATCCGTGCAAGTAGCACATCCAGTACAATTATCTCTCCTCACAAATTTCTCCAAAGGCATCGTAATATTTCTAAGGAATGACTTATGATAAAACTTTGGTGGGAGCCCTGGCAACACAATCCAAACAGGTACAAAATATGGCTCAGACATTCAAATACTCAGGACTCCAATGAAATACCCTATACTGCACTCCCCCCACATCACAAGATTCCCTTGAAAAAGCTTTAATAAAATAAACCTCATTAGAGAATCTCAAAAAAATCGACCTAAGATTGGGCATCATAGAGATCACCAGTTTTGAATCCAAGCCCCATCTTCCACAAACAAAGGCCGTAATGAAATCCAGCGATGTCCATTGAGGAAGAAACTTAAGAACCTAAGAGAACAAAAACGGCATCGTCGAACAATCGATTTCTTCCTTGAAAAAATTGATGAACGTAACCCCATCCAAAACTTTCGGTGGGCTCAAAGGAATCTCCACCTCAGGAAGCGGTTAAGGAGTTTGAGCCACCATATTAGCAAAAGAAAGCCGATTAGAGAACGTTGACGCTACCGACAGGGCCCCTGCAGCAAGCATCATGCGAAGAAATACAAAACCCTAGGGGAGAGCAAAAAGACTCTGCCACGTCAGCAAGACTCTATTTCGTACATACGTAGCTCCCAACAACAACTTGTCAAACCATTTGTTGCAAGGAACAATGGCCCAAACCTCTCATCCACAACCAATTTCTATTTTTAGTTTTCTTTCTTATCTTCATTTATTTTCTAATATGATTAGGGAATCTTCATCTTCTTTAAAAAAAATGTTTATAATAAGGTTTTTGTATAGGGTATTCCACTCTCTCAGCTTCTTGTACATTTAATTTGGTTTGATGCATGTTTGATAATTAAAAACCAAAGCATAGCATTACAACTTAGAAGCTAGGATACATCAAATTGAGGTGTGTGATGCTGAAAAGTCTATCTTGACTTGGCTTTATTAGAGTCCTGGACGCGTGCTAGTAAAGTGTTCAAGGGAACTCTTGAATACATTAAAGCTACATCCTGCTTTAGAGATTTAATTTTCCTTAAATCAAATAATGAGCCACAAAAAGAAAAATATTTTAGCTATAAATAGATTTAAAAAAAAAATACTCATAAATTGATGTGATTTGTTTATGTGATACGTTAAATTTACTTTACAATAAAAGTGGATTTATAATCTAACATATCACATCAAGGCACATCAGTTTGTGAGTTTAATTTTGTGAAATCTCTTTATGTTTGTATCACTTCTTATTTAAAAAGTTTCTCCATTTTCAACCAAAGTTTTTAGTGCAAAACATCAAATAATTAAAGGTAAGCCCTATTGGTAAGAGACCTGAAATTAGGGAGAAGAAAAATATATGTAACCCAAGTAGTTGAATGCACCTGGTCTAAATTTTCAATAAGATGAAGGGCAGAGATTGGTAAAGTCGATGTAAGTGTCTAAAGGCTTTCTTCTGCTTCTTTTCTCCATATTCCAATTAGTCCTATCATCTATCATTCTCAGGGATACTAAATTTCAGACTTTATAGGCCGGAAGACGTGCACGTCTATGTGTGCCCGAGTGTGAAGACACTATTGTAAAGCAGGTTATAATCCCTCCACGATTTAGATATCCTACACAAATACGACTGATATTTTCATTACAGAGAATTCAAATAATGCCAGAATGTGCTCTAAGGTTAAGAATCTTGCACTGATCTCCTAATTTCATTTTTTCTCCAACTTACTTTCTATTAGCACCATCACATGATGAGAACGCCTCTTTCTTAGATTTTGTCGTTGAAATTACTTGCTAGATTCTAAAAAGATCCCTTTTGTATGCACTTGAAAAGTAGAAAAGTACTCGATGGACGGAGAACACTAGAAAACAAAGAATAGCATGTGACATCTCGATTTCAATCGACATCCAAATATTCTCTAGCATGCATGTTCATCTAGCCATAGTTGTGTCTAGGTTCACTTGGTATGGCTAGCTTTAGACTTTTTGTCTTCTTGATGAGGGCAGCATATATATGTTGCTAAATGCAAAGAGATAGAGGAACTTATCCCTATAAATAGAGGGGTTCGGTGGCCACTTTAAATCAAGCAACTAGTTGGAGCAAATTAGATTATAAACGTCAGGTGTCCCTTAGAGTTCCCCGGAACACTTCATTGGGGAATCTCTTTTAATAAAAGAGTTGTCTTCTCCTCTCCTCGCTGAAGTGTTTGGGGGAACTCTCAGTGTCATTTGATAATATTGTTAGGAAGGGTTTAGATCAGGTTGATGACCATCTTATAATCAACCCCCAGCTTCATGAACACTTACATGTAGTACTGCATGTATATATCTTTTGCTGCTTGTAGATTGGTTATGACTATAATGTGAAATGATATTTTTGTTAACCATCAAATCTAATTTCATTTCTACTTGATTCTTTCAAAGGAGAATCCATCAATCAGTGCAAGATTACGAAAGATCAGCACAGAGATAATTCTGCACAGAGAAAAGTTCTATTAGTTTCCCTGTTTAGTCTTCTCATGTCCAGTTGTATGGATTTAATTCGAGTAAATATTAGTCAATTGTTGTGTAAATAAACCATTATTTAACAATATTATCAATAAAATTATATATCAAGCCTTTCTCAACATCTATTTTTCTTACAATCTCTCTCTCTCTCTCTCTCTCTCTCTCTCTCTCTCTCTCTCTCTCATCTAACCCAAAATGCATTGCCATGTAACAATACATGCCTTGGTCGATGATGAAAGAGGTCTTCTCCTCGTCTTTAGGGTTCATGCGAATCTGGTTATACCTAGAGTAAACATCCATGAAGCTGAGCATACGATTACTTGTTGTGGAATCGGCAATCAAATCGATGCGTAGAAGTGGAAAACTATCCTTTGGAAAAGCTTTGTTGAGGTCGGTAAAGTCAACACACATTCTCCACTTGTCGCTCAGCTTCTTTAAGAGTACCACGTTGGACAATCATTCCGGATATTGGGCTTCCTGGATAAATCCAGCGGCTAACAAGTAGCCATTTCCTCAGCTATGAAGACATTCTTTTTTGCACTGATACTTCGACATTTCTGTCTCACTCATTTGGCCTTCGGGTCTCTGTTATGGATGTGTTGTATGATTTCAAGGGCTATTCCTGACATGTCCTCGTAGCTCTAAGCAAATACGTCCTGGTGTTCAGTGAGGAGTTGTTGCATGGCTCTCTGCACCTCAGGTGTCAGTTCCCATGATCAGAGCATGGATGAAGTATGTCAGGCATGTCTGTCCCATCAGCTGTCTGTTTGCTCTTCCCTGTAAGTGCCTTGCTCTAAGGGCGAGTATGGGCCTTGAGGCCGGGTAGTGGGTCGAAGCCCAATGGGCTTATGAAGTGGGGGGAAATCCTCTTACACTCTGGATGGTTGCTTAGGAAGGAGGAATCACTACTCGAGCTCTAGAGTTTCAAAAGGGGGCGATTTGGGGATGGAGGAATCATAGCTCGGGCTAGGGGACGAGGGCATCCATAACAGAGGGTTTTTTTATTTTTCTTTTTTGCTTGATTTTAAACACTTAATCACATGGCCGCCACATATCGTGTCCACGTCAACGGTAAGAGGAGCGGTAACAATGAGGGCCACCGAATAGTATTTTTCAGAGAAATATATATCCATGTACGCGAAGTTTCCCAAACTGAACCTGGTCAGAATTGTGTGTAAGATGGAGGGACGTAGGGCCAAAAGAATATTAAGGCCGTGAGTGGCCTTAGGCTCCCACAAGCTTCTTCTTTTTTATCTTCTTGAATCTCTCTCATTCGAAGGAAGCTTAGTTACTAATTAGAATCAAATCTGGAAATCTGAGTTGATCATTAATTAGCTGTCTCATTTGTTTTCACAACTCCTCTCAATTCATCTTATCTTATCTCATCTAATAATTATAATTTTATTAAATTTTCACATAAATTAAAATAAACAATTCAAAATTTTCAAATCCTAAAATAAAAATAATATTAAAAAAATATTTTTCAACAATATTTTTTTCAACTTTAATCTCAACTCATCTTATCTTATCTACGAAAACAAACGAGAGAGCTACTTTTGTGACCACACTTTTGCGTATATATTGACATCTAGCTATAAAGATCGAGAGAGATTGCTTCGTATCATTGAGAAAAGGTGAGAAGGAAAGGATGAACAAATAGACAAGAGTAAAGAGCTAGAGCAGAATTCCATCTTCAAGATTCTTAAGTTTCATCTAGCCCACAGTTCTGTCTAGGTTCACAGCCACATACGGTACTCCCATGCCTATGAATATGTGCTGTTGATGTAGCCATTTCCTTAACAAACAACCACGCATAAAGTCGGAGTAACAGCGCATGCATGCATCAGGTGTCCCCTAGAGTTCCCCTGAATACTTCACCATGGAGTATGGACTCTCTCTTCAAACTTATAAGCTGGGATGTCATCTTTCCTGCTGAAGTGTTTGGGGGAACTCCTGGAGTCATTTGATATTATATAATATACTTTTGCATACGGCAACACGTCTGTCTTGCTTTTCTGTTTTTAGCTTGCTCATTTTATATCTTAATAATTAGTACTAGTCCTTAATTTCTACTTTCTGTTTGGTACGTAACAACCAGCTTCTTTCTATAAGAATGAGAAGGGAAGGCTTTGTTTTCTATATTAAAAGGAGTTCATCTAGTGTCCATGGAAGCATTAATTCATGATCAATATATCCCTGATGTGATTTCACGCGCGAATAGTATCTATTGATGCCAAATTAATGTAATTGTCTTTATTAATTCATGAAGCAATGAGAAGGATATATATATATTTTAATGGAAAATGTTAGGTTGTCCTTTAGGTTTATCCTCTCGTTTTGATCGCTAATGTATTTTAATTTTTTTAATATTAAAAAAACCAAAATATATTAGTGGTGCGTACCCATGCATGAAAAGCAGGGCCTGTAACAAGAGTACCACTTCTTAATTATAAAAATAAAGAAAAAGCTAGAGATCCCACTAAGAGCTCCCGCTCCCTTGTTTTAATTTTTTTAATTTTTTTAGTGATTAAAAAAATATTGTTTAATATTATTATGAATTTTTTTCTTTTATTAAAAATATTTAAAAAGTGATGTAAAAATAAATAAAGGGAATAGTTAGCAAACGAAAGAAACAAAAAGATACATAGGACTCTACTAATTAATCAGGCATTTCTAAATTAAGGACGGCATGCACGTTATATTTTCTTAATCACCATATTAATATATATATATATATTTATATATATATATATATATATAACTTTTTTTAGTTATTTCATGGTCCTCCGTTTGTCACCATATTAATATTATTAAAAGCCATTTATTGAATATTTTACTTCCTTCAATCTAGAAAAGCAAAGGAGAAATACTGTAAATAGTATTGAAGTTAGTACTACTTGGGGCTGATTTGGACAGTTGAAATATCTCAAAATTCTGTGAATAGTACTAGTAAAATAATTTGAGTTAAAATATTTTATTAGATTTTAAAAAATGAGAGAGAAAAATATTAATAAAAATATTATAACGTTAAAAGTTGAGAGAGAAATACTGTAAAGGCTGGACAATTGAAATATCTCAAAATTCTGTGAATAGTATTAGTAAAATGATTTGAGTTAAAATATTTTATTAGATTTTAAAAAATGAGAGAAAAAAAAAGTTGAATAAAAATATTATAACGTTAAAAAACTGTTTGAATATAATTTTTTAATATTATTTTTATTTGAAAGTTTGTAAAAGTTATATTGATTTTTGTATTTTGTTTTGAAATTTATAAAAGTTGTATTAGTTTTTGTGTTTGGATAATGATTAGGTAATTATTAGATTAAAAATTGAAAATTGAAATTATAAAGTATTTTGTATTTGAGTAATGTTTAGAAATGAAATTATGAGAAGTTTTGAGAATTATGTGTCTTATCCCCCTATATCCAAACCTCCCCTAAATATAATTACCTTATTTACTAGCAACTCTAAAGGGACTCTTGAATATCTTTACTTTGAAACGATGTCTTCCATACAACCTTAATTTTGTAATAGATCCAAAAACGATACAGGAGCGAGAATTGCATAGTAATAAGTAGCAAAAAATGGAGGAACATAGATAAAAACAGGAATTTAGCGTACTAGCTAGGCTGACAATCACAGGCAGGCCGAAGAGTAAACTCCACGAATAAAAATGAAAGAATATATTACAATCTCCCAAGTATAAATGAAAGAAGATAAGCTCTGTAAAAAATTAATGGGGTCCCGTATTTATTTATTTTGTCTAGAAATTACCCAAATTCTATAAAAAAAAAAAAAAAGATGGATCAACCGATTCTGACAGCTCAGAAAGCATTCCGGAGTTTCCTGGCTTTAGCAAGGGGTGGCATTGATCAAATTTGCAATGGCACAAACTATGAAGGAGAATCAGCGTATAGTTGGGTCTTTAGAATTCACAAAGTCAGACAGCTATGGAGGACTGCTGAAGAAGGTTCTCGGTCACATGTTGCATGCATGTTGGCAGATAGCAGGGCGGGGATGCCAGATCTTATCACATACATGAGAGAAGTGATGCTTGAGGATGATCGATGGTGAAGCCATGGTGATGGGGTGGATGATTGAATTAGATTGGACTCAAGGGAGATCAGGTCCATACAAGGACCTATAAACATGGCTCATGGCCACCAGGTTAGCCTATTGAACTACTAGTGTCAGAGTTTGGCTAAAATGGAGCTGGGTGGTACTGAGCTCAACGTAAATGGAAAGGAGACAAAGCAATGAAGAGAAGAATCAATTCTGTTATTATTAAATTGCTTGCTTTCTATTCTGTACAGTAGGGTATTTATAGAAAGAATTGACTAAACTATGTAATGAAAAAGTACTGAAATATCCCTAAATGAATATACAAAAAGCAAGTTATGTGCTGGAAGATTGTTGGGAATTCTGTTGCATATTCCTTGAGACATTTGGCAGTGTGGCAGCTGGTATATTAGTCTGTAATATATTTGGCAGTGTGGCAGCTGGTATATCACTCTGTAATATCCCCCCGCAAGATGGAGAATAGATCTTTTCTATTTCCATCTTGGACAGCAAAAATGAAAACTGTGAGGATGGAAGGGCTTTTGTGAATGCATCTACAAGCTGAAAAGAAGAACGAATGGAGCAAGTCCACAAGAAACCAGTTTGTATTTTGTCACGGATGAGATGGAAATCCATCTCGATATGTTTGGTGCGCTCGTGAAAAACTGAATTCTTGGCAATATGTAACGCAACTTGATTTTCACAGTACAAATCGATTGGAAGAGAAATGGAGAGGTGCAAATCTTGAAATATATAAGATAACCATTGCAATTCACATGAGGTTGTTGCCATGACCCTATACTCGGCCTCAGCAGAGGAGCGAGAGACGACTGCCTGCTTCTTTGATCGCCACGAGATGAGTGATTGTCCAAGAAAAATACAAAATCCCGTAACTGAGCGACATGAGTCTGGGCAAGAGGCCCAATCCGAGTCTGAGTATGCACAAAGAGTAAGTGACGAAAGAGAAGAGAAAAGAAGGCCTTGTCCAAGAGAATTTTTAATGTACCGTAGGACCTGATGAGCAGCATGTAGGTGTGTCGTTGTAAGTGCTGTCATAAATTGGCACAAGTGCTGGACTGAATAGCAGAGATCGGACCGAGTGATGGTGAGGTAGAGGAGTCTACCAACTAAGCGCCGATATGGGAGTGGGTCGGAGAGAGGATCACCAGCATCTTTGTGAAGCTTGAGGTTTTGATCCATTGGTAATTTGAGGGGTGGAGAACCAAGACAACCAGCATCGGCCAAAATGTCGAGTGCATACTTACACTGGCAGATGGAAATTCGTTTGGAAGAACGGGTGACCTCAATGCCAAGGAAGTAACGGAGATTGCCAAGGGACTTAATTCTGAAGTGATCATTGAGAAATCCTTGAAGAACTTCAATAGACTCCATGCGAGAGCTAGCAACGATAATATCGTCGACATAGATAAGGAGAGCAGTGAACGATCCATTTTTGAGTTGAGTAAAGAGGTTGTAGTCTGCTTTAGACTGCTGAAAACCAAAATCAAATAAAGCATTAGAAAATTTTTGGTACCATTGTCTCAAGGCTTGTTTCAAGCCGTAGAGACTTTTGTTGAGGCGGCAAACTTGGGATGAAGATCCCTTTGAAAAACCAAGAGGTTGCGCATGAATATTTCTTCATCTAAATCGCCGTGAAGAAAGGCATTTTGGATGTCGAATTGCTTGAGGAACCAGCCTTGAATGGATGCAGCAGCTAACAAAGTTCAGACAGTGCCTAATTTTGCCATGGGTGAGAAGGTTTCGGTGTAGTCAAGCCCTTCTTGTTGGGTAAAATCTTTGGCGACTAAGCGCGCCTTGTAACGCTCGATGCTGTCATTCAAATTATATTTGATCTTAAATATCCATTTGCAGCCAATAGCATGCTTGCCAGGGGGTAAGTTAACAAGAGACCAAGTATTGTTGAGTTTAAGAGCAGCTATTTCAGATCTCATAGCCTCACACCAGTTAGGATTTTTAAGAGCTTCACCATATGAAGAAGGTTCAATGGGGGATGAAATAGCAGATGCAAAAGAAAAATAAGAGGGAGATAATTTGTGAAACGAGAGAGTGGAAGATAAGGGAAAAGGCTTACCAGGTGGACAGGGTGCTGCCGCAGACAATGATGAAGAAGGATCAGTAGGAGCATGGGCCACCTGCAAATGAGAGGAATCCATTGTTTGTAAAGGAGGTGGATGGTGTAGGGAAGGGCAGATGTAATTATTGAGGTGAGCAGGAGTGGTGCATGTTCGTGTGGAACGTCGAAAAGGTGGAGTTGGTTCTGTTGGGACAACGTGAGGTGTTGGTGATTGATTTGGTTCATGATGCAGAGTTTCTTAAGGGGTGGTAATGTTGCATGTGGAATCAGGGTCAGGTAGGGAGAAATTAGGTGATAGTGTTAGGGTGGAGAGTATGTCTTTTGTGGGAAGAAGAGAGGGAGTATGAAATGGAAATAGTGTTTCGTGAAAAATAACATCACGTGATATAAAAATTTGATGGGTGTCGAGGTTAAGTAACTTGTAGCCTTTAACATCAAAAGGGTAGCCAAGAAATGCACAACGTCGACTACATGGGTCAAACTTGTGACGATGTTGGGATATGGTTGATGCAAAAGCAAGGCAGCCAAAAACACATAAATGTGAGTAAGAGGGTGGCTTATGAAAAAGTAATTCATAGGGAGTCTTATTTTGGAGAAGGGGAGTGGGAATTCGGTTGATTAAATAAGTGGCGGTAAGAATACAGTCGGACCAAAAACGTAGAGGAATTCGAGATTGAAATCGAAGGGCCCGAGCAACTTGAAGAAGATGTCGGTGTTTTCGCTCTACCAAGCCATTTTGCTGAGGTGTTTCGACACAAGATTTTTGGTGAATGATGCCTTGGTTAGAGTAGAAATCAGCCATGAAAAACTCGGGTCCATTGTCAGTACGTAAAATTTTTACTTGGGTGTTGAATTGATTTTCAACTAAGTGGCAAAAAGACTTGAGGCATGATCGAGCATCAGATTTCTTTTTCAATAAATAGACCCAAGTGCATCTTGAATAGTCATCAACAATGGTGAGAAAAAATTTACTACCATCATGTGCAATAATGGAATGGGGACCCCATAAATCACAATGTATAATTTCAAAGCAAGAAGTAGTAGTATGAGTAATAGAAGGAAAAGGTGAGCGAGTTTGTTTGGCAAGGGGACACACTAAACATGTAAAACATTCTTTTTATTCATCTGTTTGAGTACATGCGAATCAGAAATTAATTGCATACGATCATGTGATGGATGACCCAATCGATAGTGCCATAAGTCATGGACACTATCGGCAAGTTGTACAGAAGCAGAGAAGTAATTTTGTGAATGAAAGTTTTGTGACAAAGTGTTGGTCAAGGCTTGAGGAGAAACTGGATCATGGTGGAGGTGGTAAAGCCCATATTCCATGCTACCCTTCCCAATCGTTGTCCAGGGAGAAAGGCCCTGTATAAAACATGAAGTAGAAAGAAATATGAGACAACAATTTAGTTCATGTGCAAGCTTACATGCAGACAACAAATTAAAACTAAAAGATGGTACACAGAGAACGTTATGGAGAAGAATGTTGGCTGTCACTTGCACAGGACCAACGTGAGTGACAGCAGCGATTTCTCCATTGGGGAGTTTGACAGTTTGTGAAATTGTGGAAGTGATTGAGGTGAAAAATGAAGTGTTGCAGATCATATGATCTGTGGCACCCGTGTCAATGATCCATGGAGTAGACAAAAAAGAAAATGAGGAAAAACAGAGGGAAATACCAGCAGCGGAAGAAGAGTGAGTGTGTGAAGGTATAACTGTCTAAATTTGGTTGGCAAATGGTGAAGAATCCTTGTTGTGCAGCAAGGCTATGAGGTCTTGATATTGCTCTTTTATCAATGTCATACTTGATTCAGAGTTAGCTTCAGCAGATGAGCCAAGAGAGGTTGCATTTGCTCTTGATTTGTAAAACTTGTGACCGGGAAGGTACCCATGAAGCTTGTAGCAATGTTCAATAGTATGCCCAGTCATCTCACAGTGAGTGCAAAGGGGACCTGCGGCATTGCCTGATTTAAAACAATTGGCGAGTGTATGACCGGTGATTTTGCAATGTGTACAATATGGTTTGTCTTTATGGTTTGTATGTGGGGAAGGGGTGGAAAACAATTTTTGACTAGCAAGGGCGATGGAATCAGTGGGTGGGGCTGAGGAAGTAACCAAGCAATGACGTTCTTGCTGTTGGATATGAGAAAAAACTTTGTTAACTGGTGGAAAGGGGTCGATTAGCATCATCTGGTCGCGGATGTTGCTAAAAGAGTCATGAAGACCCATTAGAAATTGAATGACGCAGTCTCGCTAGTTTCGGTCTGAGAGAAGCTTGGTTGAGCCACAAGAGCAAACAGGTGAGGGATCATAAACAAATAATTCATCCCAAAGAGATTTGAGTTTACCGTAGTAAGTGTTTATTGAATCATCATCTTGTGTAAGAGTTGCCAACATCTTCTTGAGTTCATAGATGCGTGGGCCATTTTGAGGTGAAAATCGTTCCTATAACTCAATCCATATATCATGGGCATCATCTACAAATGCAACAGAGGATCGAAGTGGCAGGCTAATGGAGTTTTGCAGCCAAGACACAACCATGTCATTGCATCTTTGCCAGAGCTCAAAGAGGGGGTTATCAGAGTTAGATGGTTTGGAAAGGGGTCCATTTATGAATCCGAGTTTGTTCTTGGCTGTAAGGGCACGCTAGATTGATCGAGACCATGTAGAAAAATTTTCAGCAGTAAGAAGTACAAGCACACTGCTAGGGTTGTCTGAAGTTTCGAGTCTATAAGGGTTGGTTGGGTCTGTCAGGTTGGTAAATTTGGTGGTGGGAGGAGGAGGAGGAGGATCGACGGTGACCATTTTCACCTCTCTGATACCATGTCAGAGTTTGGCTAAAATGGAGCTGGGTGGTACTGAGCTCAACGTAAATGGAAAGGAGACAGAGCAATGAAGAGAAGAATCAATTCTATTATTATTAAATTGCCTGCTTTCTATGCTGTACATTAGGGTATTTATAGAAAGAATCGACTAAACTATGTAATGAAAAAGTACTGAAATATCCCTAAACGAATATACAAAAAGCAAGTTATGTGCTGGAAGATTGTTGGAAATTCTGTTGCATATTCCTTGAGACATTTGGCAGTGTGGCAGCTGGTATATTAGTCTGTAATACGTTTGGCAGTGTGGCAGCTGGTATATCACTCTGTAATAACTAGTAACGATGCCACTAAGTACAAGAGGGGAAATTGGGTTAGAGTAATACTAGATATAGTTTTATAATATTTAAGTCATATACAATTCTTTTGAATAAAAGTGAATTTTCTCATGGGTCTCAGGTATGTTCCACTTTTTTTTTCAATACCTTGGACACCATGGAATTGTACAAATCACTTTTCACATTGTTTTGGCATGTACTTATAATCGTGTGCTTGGGTTTTTCGCTGCAACAAGATCTCGTTTTAACTATCAATCGAAGGCTAATATTGCTGGACCCCAAGATGCTATCTTGCTTCCGAATACTTTGAGACAGGTATTACAGACTGAGCAAAAATTTAAAAATCCAACTTTGAATTCCACTCTAGTCTGATTCCAACAAAACGGAGTTGAAGTCGAATTTTGTTTTAGTTTTCCATTCAGAGTCAAAGGTGTTGCCGCATTGAGTCCAACTCCGACTTTATGCTCCTCGACTTTAACTTTATATTCCAACTTTAACTTTTCCCTCCAACTCCAATATTGTACATTTGTTATAAAAATATATATTTATCTATATATTAATCATATATAGTATAGTTATATAATTATATAACTAAAACTTATACAATTAGATTCAATAGTATACTAGTATGAGTTAATTATTATAAAATAATTTACTTATACTATAATATAAATGGATAAATAATAGTTTAGTATATTTAAACATCATAATGTTATTATCATACATAATCAAATATAGAAATAAGTTAGACAACACTAGTATTGAAATTGCCTTTACTATAATAAGTTAATAACACATAATACTAATTTATTAAAATATAATAGCATGTAATTAGACACTAGAAAGTCTAGTATATAATTAAGTTAGAAATAAGTTAGACACTAGTATAATAACATGTAATTATACACTAGAAATAAATCTAGTATAGAAATAATTTATGAATAAGTTAGACATTAGAAACTGATATGGCATATAAGGCAATAGCTGAATTTTAAACTTCTGATTTTTTTTTACTTTGTTGATGGGCTCGTATTATATTTATTGTTAATGCTTTTTATAATTAAATATTTACTGTAAATACTAATGTAGAATGACCATTAACAAGGGCATCTTGTTGATCTTGTTCAAAGAGTTTTGGTTATATTTTTAGTAAACTTGAAATTTGAAAGCCAACAAAAAATTCTTGTTTAAAAATGGGTTAAACATGAAGATAAAAAACCTAAATTAAAGTCCAAATCTGACTCTGCTCCGACTCCACTCTGACACGTTGGAATTGAATCGGAACCTACACAAGTCGGAGTTGGAGTCGGATTTAGGGGATTCCTAAATCCAACTCCAAGTGGATTGGTGCTCACCCCTATTGCCATTCATGAACTGCAACATATAGATAAAGGTATATATAGTCCCAGAGTGTGCAGTTTTCGCGTACTCCCTTTGAAAAAAGTGGAGGCCACCATTAAAAAATAGATGATATTTGCAGTCTAGAGTGCGCAAATGCCAAATAATTTTTTCATGTAAATCCTAAAAAGGAGTACGCGAGAACTATACACTCCAAATCTACAAATAGCATTTCTCTATAAGATAAAGTACCCCAAGGCGTGACAGAATTATATGAACTGACTTTTCTTTTATCTTTCAGGCCATATGACACAAAAATACTGATGTATATAGTTTTGGAGTGGTACTCCTACAAAGCTTTTCTGCATACAGTGCACTCAAAATATTCAGAAGTGGGCTTAAATTAACCATATCGTAGCAACAAGCTGGGCTATGTAAAAGTATAATTTGACAAGCGACTTGGTAAGAACTTTCCAAGAGAAAAAGCTAGCTCAAGAATCTTCTTTTCATATATTTTTGAGCAGGAGGTCGACCAACGCTAATACTGTTCCAATGAGATTTTAGACAACAGGCCTTAGTTCAAAGGGTAAAAAGTGTAGCGATGGGTTTGGACAGGTATTAGATTGAATCTTGCCTGACCCAAAAGAAGCCAACTGTAATCACAATATCTCCAATCCATCCTCGACATGCTCTGTACTTTCGTATCTTCAGTGACCAGTAAGCAAGTGGTCACTGAGTATAGATTTTATGTAATCCAAAAACAGATCGCAATCTAATCAACAAAAAAGACCATTAAGTTGCCACAATTGGTGTGGCAACATGATGCATATTTCAAGGAAGGTGTGCATACCTGGACATTATTAAACAGAATACACAAAACAATCGATTAACACAACCAAAAAGCTACATGAATTCAGTATATACAGGTGGTAACTATCACTTGAGTGTAATTCAAGATCATGCCCAGATCTATGGCCATACTACATCCTTTAAAACCAACATAATATGGAAAAATAAGAAATTTGCACAAAATCTTCTTTGTTTAGCGTACTCGAGGAAGTTGCCGGTGGGATGGCAATGGAGATGCACCAGGCGTTAGATTTCGAGGAGAACAATGTTGTCGCATCGGGGATTTTCGGATGGGCGCATCTCTCTGCTGCTCTGAGTGGGAGAGTCTACCTGGAGTTTTGGGGCCTTCAAGCTGTTCCAGTGTTGCTAATACCTCAGCCATTCGAGGCCTCACTTTCGCATCAATGCTTAAGCACTGTAAGGCGAGGGTGGCAGCCGTATAGGCTCCTTTCTGGGGGTACTGGCCTTCTAACTTGGTGTCCATAATGCGGAACAATTTTCGCTTGTCACCCAAATACGGTTTTGCCCAGTCTACCAAATTCTGCTCAACACCAACTTTGGTCTTGTCAACAGCACGTCGTCCCGTCAACAGTTCCAGCAACACAACCCCAAAGCTGTAGACATCACTTTTTGCTGTCAGCCGACCTGTTCAATGGAAACCTTCAGCAAAATTGGACGATGATATTTGATATCTAGAATGAGTTCAATCCATTAGAACATTAGCATTAGCAATATTCTAGTTGAGCAAACAATTCAATTTATCTAATCAGAACTATAATTCTTCCCTTTATCCACATTCTTCTTTAAATCTTTTCTTTTTCTCAGTAAGAAACGGTTTTGGTGAAGGGTCAATGAAATCATTGGCCCCAGAGAGGGGGTATCCACCCTTTAAGGAACCAAACACTCTGCCTGATTCTTTCTTTTATCCACAGAATATTCTTCTACTTCAACAAAGGGTGTGCAAATACAAATAGTGACAAAAAACTAAATGGTTTCCACCTTCATTTTTTGTGCTAATTACTCGTGAGGATTAGATTTGGATATTCTATTTCTAGAATGCTATTTCAAGCAATTAGATTTTTGTTTCTTTTCCCCTTCCAAATAAAAATCATAAAACTAATTTCTACCATCTTTACAATGATCATACTTAAATAGCATCAATATGGGTATTTTACGGACCTGTAGCAACATATTCAGGTGCAGCATAGCCATGAGTACCCATGACTTGAGTAGATACATGAGTCCTATCACCAGTTGGGCCCGCCTTAGCCAAACCAAAATCAGAAACCTTGGCATTGAATTCCTGCATCCCCAATGCACAGGCTTTTGGGTAAGTGATTAAATAAATGGGTTTGGGTCCTATCACCACTAGGACCTAGTGGAAAATTAATTTAAATTATACCAAAATACGTTGACACAAACTAGTTCCAAAGAAATAAAATAGAAGAATCATTATTTATTATACCGCATCTAATAGGATATTCGAAGCCTTGAAATCACGATAGATGACTTGTGACTTGGCCTCATGAAGAAAACAGAGCCCTTTAGCAGCACCTATTGCCACCTTCATCCTTATTGCCCAAGAAAGTGGTTGTGGCCCTCCTGTGAAAAATAACAAGCATCATGTCAAAACGTTAAATTTCTGAGCCTAACAGGGAGTTGTAATAGATAGAGAAGGAACATAATTAAAACAGAAAACAATTTGAATTCATAATTGCATACTGAACAAAATATAATAACCGTTAATGTTTGGTTAAAAAAACTATATCAACAGTTTTTGCGCTTTCAAGTTTGCCAGAAACTCTCCAAGAATCTTTTTATCGTTGAGTAATAAAATTCATTAAAAAGAGCAAAAGGCGCACCCAGGTACACAGGAGGAATTCTCAAAAAATCTTTGTGCATAGCTAATTAATGACTGCAGATACAGCCATTCAATCGCGGACCTTCTTCAAAGATAGACTCATTCAACTTATGAGTCATGTCCCAATGGTTCCTCCCTCCTAGGAGGCTTCGAAACTTTGCTTCAACACCCTCAATCATTCATTCATATTGAGTAGAAAATATGGGTGCTGATTGTATGGAAAAGGTGGGTGCAGAGCAGGATGTCTTAACACCATTTTTCAACTCTTTCCAGGCTTAATTAAGGTTTCTAGTTCTGCCCTTTTTTTAATTTTAACAGGCAACATCTTCCAAAGTTTGTTTTATCTAAACAACAAAAAGACCAAAAATCACAGCAAAAGATAGACAGCTGGTAAATAGGAAACAGCTACAGTTGACTATGTTGGTCAGCCGACTTTGACAATGGCCAACCTCTGTATATATGCCAAGAAAAAAGTGAGTAACAAATTTAAGTCTTTGCATCTCTGCTACTTAGTTAAGAGGAGCGTTTTAATTAGGCCCCCGCACAATTAAACAGAGTTTAACGGTATAAAAGACCTCACAGTTCCAGAAGTTATACACATGATAGGTAAAACAGTACAGGCTTGCTTTCCCATAAAGTAACTGGAATGGATAAAACTTACTTCTAAACAGATGATTCTCTAAACTCCCTTTAGGCATGAACTCATAGACCAAAAGCCGATTCTCGCCCTCCAGGCAGTACCCAATTAGCTTTACCAAATTTGGATGATGAAGTAGGCCAAGATAATTAACTTCAGTCTGAAATTGATATGATCAGCGGTCAAGCCAAACATAATAAGATTGCAAAGAAATATCCAATCAAAAAATTTTCTAAGTAAGAAGAGACTTACCAACCACTCCTTGTGGCCTTGGAAACCCTCACATTTAAGCTTTTTGACAGCAACAACCATTCCAGATCCAGGCTTTGAGGCCGAAAGCGTGTGTTCATCAATCCATCCTTTAAAAACATAACCAAATCCACCCTCACCAAGAAGACTATCGGGTCGGAAATTTCTGGTGGCATTCTTTAGCTCATTGAACGAGAAGGGTTTCACATTTGAAGAGGATAGTATTTCACCTTCAGACCTAGGAGTAGGAAGACTTGAAGCATTGCTGTTTTCACTGAAAGATGGAATGTTCAGGCTGGAAGGAGCTGATGAACGACTGTTTTTGCTGTAATTTTTTGAGACTCCCGATCCTGGTAGGAAAAGAAAGAGTTTGTTATAGCATAAAAAATATAAACAAGCAGCTTCTACCACATTTCCGGTCCTGAAAGCTGAAAATAATGCCTGTTTTGGACTATTCCATAATAAAGAGATTATAGTGCAAACTTTGCCGGGCTCAGAACATTTTTTGTAAAATCGATCTTAATTCAAAATACATCACGCTGTGTCTCATAATCCTTTTGTTCATTTCCAGGAGAGGAAGTATACGGACAACACAACTGTCTCAAGACATCAAGAGATGAAATGCTGAAACAACCGAGGAATATAATAAGAAAGAAGATAGATATTATAACACCCAGATAAACTACGACACGCTAAATTTCCAAGATTTAGACAGATCATAACCATTTTCTAAACGTTGATCACCAAGTTACCACCAAAAATTAAAAATAAGACAGACAATATTCATAGAGCGCCCACAAGAATTTCTTTCCAATTAGCAAGCAAATAGAGGTAAAAAACACACCCAAATTTCATAAGCGTAAATCCACAGATAATCAGAGTCAATTTTCCTCCAAAATCTTAAACCCAGCTCACCAAAAATCTTGCACGTTAGAAAACAGATATTTGATTAAATTCTCTAAATTTTTTTTTAATTTAAAAAAGGGTAAGGCGATAGGATTAACTACAAAGGGAACTAAATGTTACCAGAAATGGCTGTATCCACTTTAGCTGAAGAATCTAAGCAGTTGCCCATTGTATGCTATCCAAAAAGAAAGAGACTCTCGTACAAAACGTTATACGCTCTCCTCGCAAAAATCAGCGAGCCATCATGGATTCTGAATCCTCGGAAGAAAACAGAAGGCAAGAAAAAAAAAGAAGAAGAAGAAAAAAGCAGAAAGCAAATAACTTAGGGTGTTCACGTATACTTAGTTTGGCCTACTACAAACTTCACGGAATTGACTGAGAAAAAAAATGAGCTGTAATTCGATAGAGCAAAAATTTCTAAGCAGAGGAAGAAGGAAGGAAACACAGGAGCAAACGCAGAGAAGGGAGCAATCTATTTGGCTTTGTATATAGTGTTGGACGCGTGGAGACTGGTTCAATTCTCAGCAATGACGTGTTCCCCACAATGGCCAGGTGAATTCCCTTGACGGGTTTTGCTATTCATCTTTTCCACATTCTATATTTTTTAATATTTTTTAATATTTTTTTAAATTTTTTTTTGAATTTATTTTTTTTAAACTATTTATAATTTTTTATTCACTATTCATATAAAAATATATTTGATAAAAAAAAATTTTTAAAAAAATTTAAAAAAAATTAAAAAAAAAAATAAAGTGTGGAGTGTGGTGTAAATAATAAAAAGTTGAATAGAATTTTTGTTCTCTTGAATACCTACTCTCTTGAAATGTCAAATATTATAGGAAAAGAATAAACACCCGAAAAAAACCCATAAATTCTTGAAATGTGACACCTTTTATTTAAATAATTGAAAATCATAGCAGTAGAAGTACTTTAAATATAGAAAAAATATAAATAAATATAAAATTTACTATATATCGGTCACTATTTATTTTTATATTTTATATTTATAATTTTTTTTATAAAATATAAAAATATTTTTTATAAGATATAAAAATGTAGAGTGATGAATAATAACTAATAAAAAAAATTTTCAATAAATATAGCCGAGACAAAAATGATAAGTAGTAAATATTAACACAATCATCGGATTTTCATTGTTTTTCAACATTTTAAAAGATGTCGATGTTTTATCTAAATTTAATAAAATTATTAATCGACTAATTTCATCTACCTCTCTGCCTTGCTAACCATTCACATGACGTGGGCTGGCTAACAGAAGTAGCTGACTGTTGAATCATTCCTTCTCCAGTAGGTGGATGGGACCACCCGTCCTGCATGTGATGCCTAAGAAATAAATACTCATAGGATATTTTTATTACAAAATTATATTCTATACTGAATTGCTTATTTTTTCAAAGATAAATTTTATAATTTGAGTTTTATTAATTAAATTTTATTATTTAAATAATATAAATAATGTGTTGTATTATTCTTTCTTTGATAGATTATGGAGTAATATTATTGATGGGTTTGCTTGGTGACTTGAGTTTAGTTCACACGTGCATCTTTTTACTTGCGAGAGAAAGGGAGGTGTAATTATTTCTCATTTGGGTTTCACTTGACTTGGCTTTAACGCCACACAAAGAAATCTTCTATCCTTTCTTGTCAACTACTCTTTTAATTACTTTTCATTTTAAATATTATTACCCTGATCAGTATAATCACAATGGCCAATTAACTCATTAAAGCAGTTAGTTTCAATTCAAGCAATTGACATTTATATAATAATAATATTAAGTGATATTTTATCCGAGTGATTGACAATAATACATTCAAAAAAGAAGGTAACATGACTGGAACTCTGGAAGAAGAGTCAAATATATAATGAGTTGATCTGATTCAATTTTTATGATGATCTTATCCCCAAAGGGAAGCATATACATACAGTAATCTAACAATATTTTTTTGACCTACGGGGGTAATTAAGCCATCCTTGCGTGTGGCCTATGCTTAAGTAATGATGACCTGCCGGCTAAAAACCAAACGGTTTAGGCATGATTCCAATGACATTATATATGGCACGTTGGCTTTAGGACTTGTGCTTAGAAATTAGATGGATAGCAATAGCAATTCACTTACGTACCTATCTTCCCGGGCATAATATAACATAATTACAATAATTATCATCCCAACAAATCATACCACTTGGTTTGAATCTACTTTTTATTTATAAATGTATGATAACTAATGGGTTGTTCGGATTGGACAGCAAATACGGGACATCATGCTTGGCACAAGCATAAACAAAAATACTCAAGCGATAAAGGGATTACATAAAAGTAAACTACAAAATGACATAATTTGATATGATTATTTGATTATAAAATTATTTTTATTATAAAATAGATCTTATGAACCATACGAAACTACGTCAGTTTATGAATTTATTTTTATATAATATATTTATATCTCTAGCACTTATAAAGAATAAAAAGGTTAAAATTAAAAATTAAAAAAGTGTTGAATTGACACAAAGCTCACGTCTTCTCATCACTATAACAATAAAAGAAAGATTTTACAGACGCATTTGGTTAATTAATTATTAGATAATCTTAAAGTACTACGAATATTTGAAAGTTTTATTATATCATAAAATATTATGTTATTAAAAATTAATAGTTGTGTAAATAATTTTTAATGGTTTGGCATTTTACACTAAGATAAATTAAAGAGTATATAATTCAAGAATAACTATAATCCAACCATAGTCGGAGAATTTGGAATATAATAAAAAATCAAAAGCGTAGAATATTTAACGCATTTGACTTTGACCGAAACCCTTTAGATCATGTGCAATCTCTATATATTTGCGGGGAGGGCCTACCATTGGAAGATAAGTCGCAAAGCTCCAATCCAATATGTGAACGGGTCTGCCTTGTTTAGACTCTTCCATCGATTCTCTTCTCTTTATAAAATAAATAATTAATTGAACGAGTAAGACATGATGATATGCGTAGAACGTGATGCAGAAACCATTCTGGAAGAAGACACTTGGGTGATCAGGCACGTACTGCCTCTGGTCTGGGAACCCACTGGGCCACTCCATTCTGTCGTTTAACGAATTAGAAAGACAAGCACCACCCAATATATAATTGAAATATCACTTTAAGTCCCTGGCATTGATGGTACGTCCAAACGCTATACATATAATATGCTCTTCAGATCATCAAAAAACAAAAAAAGAGTGGAAGGTGTTAAAGCGCAATAACAACAAACAAAATAAAAATGGAGTCAATTACGTCCACCCCACAGATTTATGCAGTTCCATAATATATATACCATAATATATATGTATATAGAACTATAGAGAATTTTATTTTAAATAATAATTAAATAAAGTACGATAATTGTACAAAATAATAATATAACATATAATAAACCCTAATTAGCGAAAACAATTGAAAAATTTTATGAGCAGTGCTAGGCTGTCGTAAGCATTGACCGGCGTGCTGCTTAATATAAAATTATTTCTTTATTTATTTTTTATTCATAATTCTTTTATCATTTTAAAATATTTTTAAAAAAATATCAATATATTAATAATTGCTTTCTTAACTTTTAAATAAAAAAAAATTAAAAAAAAATATATATGAGATATCAAAATAAGATGTCAAAATAGTATTTTTCAAATTTTATTGACATAACCCTTCGCACTATGGTTTAAACTTCGTTGAAAATCTACTAAAAAATTATAAATAATTTTTATTGGACTAATGATCAAACTTCACAAACACGATCAGGGTCTACACACACATAGAGACCCAACAAAAGAAAAATAATAAACCGTTTTAGTGTTGCATGCCGCAGATTAACCTTCCCACCAAATAAATAAACCGATTACGTCTAATTTATAGTTGTCGATGATATATTTTAAATAAGTTAGCAAATTAATTACCTGATTAGAAAATAAATTAAAATGTAAAACAATTAAATTCATAAAGCATAAAACTGATCAGGTTATATAGATGGAATAGCTGTTATTGCAGGGTTTGGGTCATGCGTGCATGCATGGTGACGCAATTGGTAGGGAATATGAATACAAAAATATATAAAAGCCATGGTCACATGGGTGTCAATGTGTCATGGTCGTGGTTCCCACTGATATTGGATATTTCACACGATGCATGTATAGAGCTGGACACGTACACATGATACGGATCAATATACGCCCCAAGAGGAGGAGAGCTAGCTGGCAGATCGAGAGGTGGGAGAATATGATCCATGCGTATACGCAATACGTGGCTAATTAATTAAGAAACAGAGATAGATAGGCGTCCTGGAACTGGAATCCTTCAAGATAGCGGTCTTTAACGTTGACGAAGAGAAAGAAAACAGCACTTGACTTGACTTTTTTTTTTTTTTAATGGAAATAGTCTTATTTTATTAATGATTTGAAGTTACAACTGTTGACTGATCAGTACATAAAAAATCCAAACACTTTAAGTTAAACTACACAACAACTCTAAGACTTTTCCACACATAAATTACTTTGTGGCAGATATTATCTTAACTTCTAAAACTTTCTTAAAATATAAAAAGTATTCTATAAATCAAAGCTTGCAAGCCTCAATCATTTCAAGAAGGATAAGTATGGGACACAGTTATGGACATTAAATCTAATAGTTTATTTCTACTGAATTAATAATTAAAAAAATTAAAACTTAAACATATTCACAATAAAAAGATCACAAGTATTGATGAGATTCCGGACGACACGTCCACCGCAAGTATCAGCACTTGACTTGACTTGATTAGACTATATAGCCAGCTATTAACTAGGACCGTCATTCACGGCTTGCAAACCTTAATTACCCAAAATGATCTCGACGGTCCATCAGACACAATAACACATCATCACATGATGCTAATTATAAGTCATGACATGATGGATAATATAGGTCGTGAAAATGAGTTATAGAGATCATTAACCTCTCGAGTTGTAACTTGTGGGGGACCATAATAAACGAATATAAACAAATAGCCTCGAGATGCCCTCTCCTTCACGGGCGGGGTGGGGTTCCTTCTTTCTTCTAGATGTGCTCGTTTATTGATCTTCAGAATATTGGTATCGGAGTAGTTAAATAACAATATATCTTCATATTTGGACTAAGTATGAGAAAAATTATCATATTGAACTAGTTAAGCTACTAAAATTTAAGATATGAACTACAGTAAATTAAAGGGCTAGTCATGTTTTTGCGAGTTGTTACTGTTCACAGACCAAACAATTATTTAGCCCCTTTTGGATTTGAAATTTACTTCAACTTATCATTATAATTTTTTCAAATTTCAATACAAAATATAATAAACAATTCAACTTTTTCAAATCTTAAAATAATAATAATATTTAAAATAATATTCTAATAATATTTTATTCAACTTATCTATAAATCCAAATGTTTTCTATCAATCTCCCCTCTCTCTTTCTCTCGCTCTTCTCTCCCTTGCAGGAAATGTTTTCCACTTCTGTGCATTCTTCTTCTATTTTCTTTTTGGATGTTTTTTTTTTCTCCTTATTTCTTTATTTATATATTTTTCAGTAGATTTGAGAATTGGGGTCACTGCTTTTATTTATATTTTAAGCTAAAAGAAAGTTTGGTTTGTATGTGTTTGTTGGATAATTAGGTTGAGGAAGAAAATAGTTGAAAAATAATAGTTTTAAGTAAAAATTAAATTATTAATTAATATATAGATTGTATTTGTAAAATATAAAAAATATTATTAAAATATAAAAAATATTATATTATTATTTTGATTTCAAGATGACTAGTCAAATATAGATTCACCTAACCAAAGATTAATGCTATAACCAAAACTTGAAATTTGAACCAAAATTTGAACTTGGCAATGGCAATGCTCTTATATTGTATTTTAGAGTTAAAGTTTTTTTAATTAAAGTGAAATTATTGCTTATCATTAAAATTATGATATAATATAGAGTCAAAATTTAGATTCAGAATCTTTGTTTTGATATCATGAGAAATAATCACTTATTCTGAATGTTAAAATTGATTAAAAAAATATAAATTTAATTATTTATATTTGTCTTAACAGTTTATTAAATGTTTAAAAATAAAATCTCGAATAATTTTGAGATATATAAATACTCGTTAGACATTGTTGACTAGGGGGTCCACTTGGTTTGGATTGGGTTGACTTTGAGAAGACTACCAAGTTGGAGAGCATAACCCATGTTCTTCATTCTTATCCACAACAATGCTATTCCTTATTCCTTTGAGAAATCAGCTTTCCGAAATAAGCAATGGATAATTAAAGCCTCTTATGTGGATTTTAAGATGGAGTGGGACTTGGAAATGCTCATTGAAGTGGGCTCCTATTTATCGGCCCATCTAATGCTATTCTTGGGCCAAGCCCCCCAGGAAAAAAAAACAAAAAGAAAATAGAAATATTTAATGATTTAAAATATTTACTTTTTTTTTTAATAAATTTAAAATATTTACTGTTAAATCATAAATGTAGTGTAAAACTAATAAATATTCAGATAATTCATACTATTTTTAATAATGCATTTAAAACTTAAACAAAAAACTAAAAGAATCACGGATATATTAATGTTTTATTTGAGAAATCTTCGTTTTAATTTTATTATTGTCTTATGATTAAAATTTAAATGGTGTAATTTACCTCATGTACCGATTGAAATTATTTCCATTAAAAATACGTTGAAAACTTCAATCGGTAAATTGGGGTAGACTAGCAGTCTAGCACCAGAAGAGAGCTCCGCGTTTGAGCAGCCAATGAGAGACGTCGGGTAGATTCACTACCCAATAAGAAACCTCCACCTGGATATTCTACGTAGCCTCGCGCTCCCCCACTGGACCAGTTGTATGAATCAACGTCTCCACCGCAGCTACCATTTGCCAGATTGCTCTCAGTTCGTATCGTTTCCGTTTACTTTCAACTCCACTTTGCTTTCTGATCTCTATCCCCTGTCCTCTTTCTTCTTCTTTTTTTCACAAGAATAAGAAGATAAACCCTCTGTCCAATCTACGTAAGTGGTCTCCGGCGACACGAATGGAAGCTCACGGCGTTGGACTCCGCCGTGTACTAGTGTTGTCCTTTTGCGTCGCCGGCATTTGGTCTGCCTATATCTATCAAGGCTTTCTTCAGGAAACTCTGTTAGTTTTTCTTTCTCCCTCTGTTTTTTATTAATGGAACTTCTGCTTCGATTGTATATTATTTATCCGATCTCCTATGATAAACCGGGTGAGAGCTAACGACAGTGTGTTCGGGGATATATTCCGGATCATGCGGGTGCTATCGTAATTGGAAGGGTGGTAATCGTTATGGTGCTGGCGTTGAATTCGAATTCGATAATTTTTAGGGCCGCTTATTGAGTTTAATTCAACTGAAATGCAAAATGTGGCGTCCGTAATGTTTTAAATTTATGCTTATGATTAGCAATGTTCGGATTGCATTGGCTGAAACTGGGCAGTTTGCACCAAAAATTATGTTGTTTGATTTGAACAGAGTTTTGTCAAGGCTGTTCGTCGCTGCTGAACATTGAAAATTTTCTAATTTTGGTTCCCAAAAAGTCTTAATTGGGATAGTAAATTGCGTATTCATCTAGGGTTACTGCTACTCAAATTGGAACTTATTCACTCTGGTTCCTAACGATGACATATGAACCAAAAGATCGCAATTTTTTCCTTAATGTTTTTCTCTCACTCTATAGGTCTACCAAGAGATTTGGTCCAGATGGGAAGAGGTTCGAACATCTTTCGTTCCTTAACTTGGCGCAGAATGTAGTATGTTTAATCTGGTCCTATATAAGTGAGTTCCTCTTCCCCTTCATCTTTTTACCTTTTCCTTTGCTAAAATGTTACTTGTAGAAGGCGCATATATTCAAGATATAAATCATTCTTATTCCGTGTTTTAAACAGTGATAAAACTTTGGTCGAGTGGTAGTAATGGGGGTGCTCCTTGGTGGACATACTGGAGTGCTGGCATTACAAATACGATTGGTCCAGCTATGGGTATCGAAGCATTAAAGTATATCAGCTACCCTGCCCAGGCATGTGTCTACTTCTCTTTATTCAACGGTTTATTCATACTTGGAAGGAAAAGTGGGAATGTCACTATGATGTGGTTATCACTTATAGAAAGAAAAACAAAAAAGCTATAATATGGTGGTTGGTAGTCTGGATGATCCACTTGCATGATGTTACTCCAGTTTTCTAATATGATTCTCAGTATTTTTTCCTCAATTTCATTGTCGGATGGTAATTGCATGAAGACAACCTATAAAAAAACGAATGAAGACTATTTCTGCTTCCTTATTACGAATCAGGGAAATTTAATTTGTTGTTGCATAAAATATTGATGCTTTTTTTTTTTTTTTTGTTAATTGCAGGTCCTGGCAAAATCCTCAAAAATGATTCCAGGTGAAATATTTACAAGTTTATACAGTCTGAGCTGAAACAAACCTGCTGTTCGCAACGCATGATGATAACTAACTGTAAACTGCATGCTTTTACTGACAAACCAATCCTACATTCCCTCTACACCTTTTTTAACATGTAAAGGAAAAAGAAAGATTTTCATCATTTTTCTGGTTGGAAGAAAGATTGTTATTAGAGGACTTACAAATTGTATATATTTGGCCTTCCTTGGATTGAGATGTGTTGTTTGATGGCATCTCTTGTGTGAAAAAGGAATGGAGGATCCTAGAGCTCAAATAGAATTTGCTATATATGTTAAGAGTTTATGAAAATAATGGCTTTATTTTGCCATTGCAGTTTTTAAAATGATGATCGATGAAATGAATGGGGAAGTTTATTGCTGTTTATTTGTTGTGTTGAGGGTGGATTATTTGTACAAGTCGATTAATATATCCATGACAGTGATTTTCTTTTTCCGTAACTAATGTTTTATCTTGTTGTATGCAGTAATGCTGATGGGTACTTTAGTTTATGGTATAAGATACACTTTTCCAGAGTATCTTTGCACTCTCCTTGTTGCTGGAGGTGTGTCTATATTTGCACTACTAAAGGTGATGATTATGTCTTTGTGAACAGTGTTTTTCTTTTTGAACTATTTTCATGCTCAGTTCTTAAGATATCTCTGGGGTAAATGATTGCTTCTAGCAAATTCATTTTTGATTTTTATGTTTGTCTTATATATAGTTGGATTGATTGCAGACTAGCTCAAAGACTATAAGCAAGCTGGCACATCCAAATGCACCTCTTGGATATGGGCTATGTTTCCTGAACCTTGCATTTGATGGATTTACAAATGCTACTCAGGATTCAATATCTGCTAGGTACGTTAACAAAATACTACTTATAGAAAAAAAAATGGACAAAAGTTTTATTGTTTCCAATTCAGATTTTAGTATCAAGTAAGTTAAAACAACTTGGTCTTTTGATAATGTTTAAAGTTTTCTATTGCTTTTTCCATTTGACTTGTTCCAGTGTACTAGTCAATAAGCAACAAAGAAAAAATGCATCACAGTGAAGTTTGTTTTGTACTTGACCGAAAAAGCAATTTGTCGTTGATTTTTAAGAGTAAAGCTCAGTACTTCGGCCATGGAAGAACTTGATCAATTTACTAATAAGCCTTCATTTATTTCTAGAAATTTTAGCACCTGTGGACTACTTTTTCATTTATTTTTGTCTTCCACCCATGAGAAACAAAAACAAAATGGGGGCAAAACTATACTCTTCAACATAATAATTTGATTTCAATAAATATTTATGCAAAATCACCACACCTAGAGAAATTACATACCTATAGTAGTTCCAGAATTTCGATTCCCAGTTACCTTTTGGCCAAGAAAATGGCTTTCATCCCTCTTTGTAAAACATTTTTCCTCCCCTCTATACACCTTGAATTCACTTGTTGAACATGAGTCTGAAATTTGGAAAGAAAGCAAGATGGCATTCATTTGAGGATTAATTTAGATGACTCGACATGCTCGTGTGAACTTCAGAAATGCTCATCACCTTCTTAAAAAGGCTTGAGAATGGCAGTGTCGGTCTTTTCTCTCCCAAATTCCTGGTAGTGTTATCCTATTTCCCTTTTTGGTGCGGGCTAAATTATTGAACCATAAAACCAGCATGCATTTGTTGAAGCATTAAATGTGTTGCAGTTGAAGGTTCCCACATTGGATCTAGAATCAGGGTTTCCGAAGCCTGCACCTCCTTTTCCCCTTTGTTTGTTCCGTGGAGCACCTTACAAATTGATTCTTTTAGAATGACGACCTATATCACATCGGCTGTTGCACATACTCACCAACCCATCCCGAAAGGTATAAATTATTCATATTTTTTGTTGCTTTCTCTGGTTTAGGTACCCAAAAACAAGTGCCTGGAATATTATGCTAGGGATGAACTTATGGGGTACCATTTACAACATGATCTACATGTTCGGCTGGCCCCAGGCAAGCGGATTTGAGGCAGTCCAGTTTTGCAAGCAGCATCCGGAGGCAGCATGGGACATTTTTCTCTATTGCCTTTGTGGGGCTGTGGGCCAGAATTTCATCTTTCTGACCATAAGTCGATTTGGCTCCCTTGCTAATACCACGATCACCACCACCCGCAAGTTTGTCAGCATCGTGGTTTCTTCACTCCTGAGTGGCAATCCCCTGTCGACAAAGCAATGGGGGTGCGTTTTCATGGTCTTCTCTGGATTGTCATACCAGATCTACCTCAAGTGGAAGAAGTCACAGAGATTGCAGAAGAAGAGAAAGCCCATGTAACATTTTTGAACTATAACTTGAACCCTTCTTCATTTTTGGCCTTTATATCCCCGAGTGTTCTTTCATTTATAGTAACCATAAGGTTGAGATGGTTTCAAATTATATGATACTTAATTATGAAAAGCTGTTAAATGTAATTGTAGTTTCTTATCAATTACGACCATGTTAGGAGGTTTGCTACTTACAAGCTTGGTGTGTTAACACACCACTTATTGTAGGACCATTATAATTATAAAAAGGTGAAAAGTTTAATCCTTTTTTATCATTGTAGGACTCAATTTATTGGTGTGTTGTGTGTATAAAAAACCATGCTTGTAAATAGATCTTTTCAAAAGAAAGAGGAAACACATTTTTGACAGGTTTTTCAGTTTTTGGTAAGTTTTTATGACATCTTGGAAATGGGTGCCATTTAAAAATTGAGCATGGGATGGTTTATTAGTTTGGCATGAAAGATCAACAAGAATCAAGCTAGAATAATATTTTAGCATGCTATGCTATTAAGGTAGGTTGTCTAGAATTTGAACTGAAAGTACGAAGTTATAGCTTTTTCACATGCCTCTTGCTGCCCTTACTTGAATGATTATGAGATAGGTTCGGTGAATGGTCCAGAATAGATACTATAAAGTTTCTAAATTCTGAAGGTGAAATATGATCGATTTACGCTGGCTGAACTGACAAGTATCGACTATCCATGCATCGTGTTGGTTGACCAATTAATGAAATAATAACAAATCATTGGATAATGACATGGCTATATATAATGCATTCACAAAGACTGTCAAATAGTTTGCCGCATAGAACCAAATAATCCCAAAAGAATATGTACGTTTTCTTTGTTGAGGTTGAATCAACAACCTATTCCTACAAATAATATTAAAAAAAATTAATGCAAACACAATTGATAAATATATATATATATATTATATATATATATATATTTATATAGATTACATAGAAAGAAAAGAAAAGGGCCCGTAATTTTCAGGGATAATGATCTATATCGTAGGGGCTAACGTTATGTTGATTTTTTTTTTTGAAAGTAACCTCTCTGTTATTGCATAAACTTGATCAAATACAGAGTTCGTCTTTTAAAGACATTTCCTGAGATGATCCCAGGATGTAACAATCCGACCTTAATATTAGGCTATAGATACATTTTATGTATTTTCTTATAGCTATAATAATAATAATAATATTATTATTATTATTATTATTATTATTATCATCAGATTTTACATTTGTTTTTTTAATAAGATTATTATTATTTTATTTTTATTATTTTATTATGACCCGATTCTTACAATAGCCTAGAGTTTTATTTGAATTTAAACATTATTTCTCCATATCTCCACCCATAAGCCTCATCCTTATCCTCTAATTAATAACTCTAAATCCTATTAGGAAACCAAACTCTCAACTCCAAATCCTAGTAGGAAACCAAACTCTCAACTCCAAATCCTATCCCATCTCCTTATGGTCACAATACCTTTTTCCTTGCCTATAAAACCCACCCCTGGCCAAGACCTCCAGAAGAAAACATAAGAAACCACAACCACCGAAGCAAGCCGTAGCAGACCGAGAACCCACCTCTCTCGTTCATCTCGGCTTCTCTTAAGCTTTCGGGCTTGCCCCAGCCACCCAGAGCCACCGTCGTCTCGTCCAACTAATCCCTCATCGCGTACTCTTCTCGGTGACGAGTTATAACTTGAGATTTAAGAAGAAGCACAGCAAGGTAAGTTATTTGATCACAATATTAGGATCATCACAGTCAGCTTATATTTAAGTATTATTCAAGCCAGTTATTTGAAAGCCATTTTTTTATGTACCACTCATGTCATATGCAAACATGTCATCCAGCATAGCACACGATCATGTCATTCCGCATCATGTTCAGATTCAGAAATTATAATTATATATGTATTACGTCATGCATCTCATGGTCATAAGACACATAAGCTATCTTAAGTTCAAGTGTAAGATAAGATCAGTTCAGTTAATCAGATGGCCATTCAGATGCATGGTACCAATGCAGTTCAGATCAGGGTGGAAGTGCAAGCCACGGACTCAAGCGTGGTCCACCATAGTATGCTAGAATACTATCAGCGGCTCCCCTCGCGGCCACAGGACGTGGGGCCGGTGCACAACCTCGCACACAGGGTTAAGTGTGTTGGCCAGTCAGTTCAGTTAGTTAAATCAGTTCAGTCAGTTAAATCAGTTCAGTCAGTTAAATCAGATCAGTCAATTGATTCAGATAAATCAGTCATGCATAGCATAAACATCAGTATGAACAATCATGAATTTTAAGCTCTCAGCATGAAAAACTTTTATGAAAACCTTATGTTTAGTATATTAACGATGTGATGGATTTCTTACTGAGTATTCGACTCATTTTAGTTTGTTTTCATTTTTTAAACCACCCAGGTGATGATGATGATTACGAGCAGACAAGCCAGGAATAGAAGGAGCATTTATTTTAATTTCAGACCTTTTAGAAGAAATTTATTTTATTGCTTTTATGACATGACTTCTTTTCAGTTTATTAAATTAAGTTTTTTTTAAGACATTTTTATCAGACAAAGTTTTATGAAATAAATCCTAAAATTTTTATCTTAAATATGAGATCTCTTGCCGGATTTATTTTATGAAAAAAACACGTGACACTCCTAGCCTACGAGAAGGGGTGTTACACAGGACCCTCCTCGATCATTACATGTGCAACCTCATAAGAAAAGCTCATAAGAAGAATGGAAGGTGAAGTTTACCCCTAGAGCTGGTAACTGTGTAGCGTTATGTTGATTTGGTTGGAATATGAGGCAGCAATATCAAGAATGTTGGAAAAATGGGGAAGTTAGTTCTTAACATCGTGTTTCTTATGCCTTTGGGTGATGTTCCAGCAACTCAGGTCTTCTGAATTGGGCCTGCGAAAATAGAGAAGAAAGCAACTGGGAGAGGGTAGCCTTGAGGTCGAGAAGTCTCCGATGCCAAAGTTAGTATCGTCTTTTAGAAGCTTGTAAATAATGAAAAAGTCTAAGGATCAGAGAGAGTTTCTCTTACCTGAAAGTTGCTATTTATACCGAGAGTTTGGGGGGGACAGATCGTGCTTGCCCCCGTGGAGTCCATATCCTTTGTACTGTTTCTTTTGTCAAAGTCCTTTAATGTGGCGTGCCTCTGCGACAGCGTTATTAATGTGGCATATAGCTCGGGTAGTGGTGCCATTAATGAGGCGTGGTTCCCTAATTTGCCTTACCTCCGGTGGTCCGTCAACGTACCCATGTCAAAGGATCAAGGGTTCTCCGTCTTTCCCGTTCTGCCATGTACAAGTCCCTACGAGCGAAGTGTGGCCGAGCGACATCAAACCTGTTCGTTCTATTCTCCATCATTGTTTACTTTTCCGTATAGGCGACTTACTTTATGAGCAAGTTTGGGCCCCGGGGCCGGGTATTGGATTGAAGCCCAATGGGTTTGTGAAGTGGGGAGAAATTTACCCTGCCAATTCCCTTCAGACGAGTCCAAGGTGAATTCTGCCTTTCCATCCTAGTTAATCAACTTTTGCAACTATGACTATGCGGCCTTTTCTTTCCCAGTACAGGGGTTGCAGATTTCTTGGCACTCACGTGTTGCACTTATACTCCCCAACTATATCCGAGTGGCCTTTTCGTCTTTACACGATATCTAGCAACGGTTCGCCTCCAACTTGCGTGGCTGTAGTTTGACGATTCTAATCCGCATTAAATGGTGCCCTTCAGTCCATTCATCATTAATCGCGTTAGGCGGTTATTTATTTTCCACATCGCATCATTGAATATGCTCTGTTGAAATTGCGACGATCATGAGATTCTGGTACTTTATGGGGCGTGTGGGTTCCTACTGTCTCAGGATATCAACCGTCAAGCTTGCTTATATAAGGTCCTCTTCCTTCTCAGTTATGAGTTACTTTGTCCATTCTCTCTTTTGCTGGATATCTTGTATTCATCTTCCGCTTTCAAACACTTCTCCTTGTGTTGTTCCCTATTATTTCTCTTCTTTCCCTCTGGTTACTGATGGCTCTCAAGAAATTCTTGCATCCTACTGAATTGGCTAGACCTTCTGACACTGCCTGTGCCACCAATGGTTGGGGCAACACCATTCTAGAGAAGTTTGCTGGTTATTTGTGGTGTTCGGAAGTGACTTCCATTGAGTTGGAGTTGTTGATGGAGACCTACGGGGTTCCTCGGATGATGGAGCTCGAGGTGCCTCCTCCTACCAAAGGGGCTGTAGATTCTAAGGGTTACGCCTCTAAAGTTACGGTGTACTTCGCCATGTTCTCTTGAGGACTCAAGTTGCCTTTTTGTCATCCAGTGTGAGAAGTGCTAGAGTTTTTCGAGTTGGCACCTACTCAGCTCTCTCCTAGTGCGTGGAGAATCCTTGTGTCGTGCTGCATCATTTGTTGTCGTGCATTGGAGGAGGCCAGGGCTGACTACCCTGATCTCACGGCGCTTGAGTTCTTCCTCACCCACAATCTTATAAGGCAAGGCCGTCACACTTACAACTTCAAACCAGTCCAGACATTGGTTTGGCTAGAGCTGCAATATACTATCGCAAGGGGGTGGAGTTGTCTGTTCTTTTTTCAATCTGGTAAGGGATGGGAGTTCCCTGTTGGCCAGGCCAATTGGTGCAGATTCCCTGTTCACGCCATATGGGGGCTGTGGGTGGTGAAAGGGTCGTCGTCCTACCATGACTCCAGACAAGATACTCAGAATCGAGGTCATCCATGCTTGGACGAAGGCCCATTTGGATGACGTTCTTTTGGAGGCTCTATTAGCGGAGGACACCCTTCATCGGTATTTGGGCCCCCTGGTCAATTTACCCTCCAACATAGCCTTCCTGCTAAGGGAGGTCATGTCCCAAGTTTGCAACCGCTCTCCCAGCCCGCCACTGGAGGGGAAAGGGAAAACGCCCCGGAGGATTTCTCCCGTTAGATCTGACTCTAATGACCTTCATGTTCCTCCAGGAGATTTTTCTACAGAAGTGCCCGTTATTCTGCCTAAGCCATCGTCGCCCAAGGAAACGATAACGATCGCGAACCTTCCTTTGCACTGTGTTGTTGGCTCGAGGAGTTGTCGAGTATGTTCAACCTGAGCCACCGGCCTTCAAGTTTGCGGTTGAAACCTTTCCTATGACCCTGCCGAGCCCTTCAGTCGCTAGGGGGCCCTTGGTAGTCACCTCATCCCTCGGCATGGCGCTCGAGTAGGTTCCTTTGCCCTCGCCTGCAAAGATTTTTGCTGAGGACTAGGAATCCCTAGAGCGGGTTTCCATCCCGAAGTCCCCTCTATTACATTTTCTCGAGGTCGAGGTTGCCTCAGCTGGCAATGAATAGCAGGGGCTGTTGCTCGGGCCGGGGAGGTGATGGTAGGTGTTCCTCTGGCTGAGGTAGTCTAGGCGCTTGCGACTCTTGACCCAAATAAGGAGGTTGTTGATGAGGTCCCGCGGACTTTCGGTCAACGGTTGTGGAGGGCCGTGCTAACCGTATCCGTAAGGTGGATAGCAGGCTCAAGAGGCTCTTTAATGGGGTAAGATCTTTGCTTGCAAACTCCATGTGCAGCAGAAGAATAATGAAGAGGTTGAGGAGGCCCTCATTGATTTGTCGACGTCCCGAAATGAGGTTGGCCTTTTCGTCTCGAGGTAGCGCTTGATTTCGAGACGAGAGAGGGGCTACAAAGTCTCTCGACAATTGTCAACAGGAGCTTGAGTAGCTGTTGGCTGAAAATTGAGAGTTGCACAAGAGGCAAGACTTCGACGGTTGGTCATATAGGTGGTTGACAGAGCAGATCGAAAAGGCTTCTGAGTCTCTGGCAGACAAGATGAAGGCCCTGGAAGACAAAAATAAACAGAGAAGGGATTTGGAGACTGATTAAACGTAGGCAAGGCGCGCTTTGGAGACCTGTGATGCTACCATTCGGAGTCTGTAGGTTGAGCTGTCTTATGTCTGTGGTGTCTGCGATGATGCCTAGCACTTCGGTTACAACGACGGCTTGGAACGGATAAGACTCACATCCTCCGTAATCCCCAATGTGACCTGAGGGCTTTGGGTGTGCAAGAGCTTCCTCCACATGAAGTGTTCGTGGAGCGGGATGCTCTCCTCGAGAGGGATTTAATCTCGAGTGCCCTTAAGGGTGGCTCTACCGGGAACAATCTCACCCGCTGATGGTTAATTCTCCTTGACTACACTTCACGCGGCTCCTTTGACAGGTCTTGCTCTTCTCTGTTGTTCAAGGTTCTGACTTCAAACCTCCTCTTCCAAAGCTCAACCTCACTTTCAGCCTCCACTTTCGCACACTCCAGCACCCAACGTCTCTTCTCATGCCCCAAAATTACCCTCTTATTGTCATCTCGCCCTCCTATCTTCACCTCTTCCAACAGTTTCTCACATCCATCCTAGGCAGGTGGGCAGCTCCTAGCGGCATATTGGCAGTTTCTGTCATCATACAACTCAATTAATTGCCTCATTACATCCCTGTTGATTTTCATTGAGATAACTTCAAGCACTATTAGTATGTCATAGTGATGGAGATCTCTATCTGCCACTTCTATTGGAATATGTTCTGATTAGGCTTTGCTTTGCTTGTGCCTTTGCAACTTTTCGTCGTATCTAGTTGACTCATGTTGTATGTTGCAGTAACTTTTTGCTTTGCGTTGTAACTTGTTCTTTGTAAGTCTACGGCTTCATGTTGTAACTTGTTCTTTGTGACTTCTGATCATTAATGAAACTACCTTATACTTTGTTGTGCCAGGTTGCTTGTCTTTGCATATTTTTCTCTAATGTTTCATTCTTCTTCTTCTTCTATTTATGGCCAGTTTGGGGTTTTGTCGCAGGAAATTATGGGCCATCATCCAGAGCTTTACTATCCACCTTGCCAGCACCCAACCTATTCCTGACGATCCCGTTGGTCGATAGCTCTCCTACCTATACCGCTTTCATTCACCCTTGTTAGGTAGTTGTCCTCTTGGGGCCTTTAGCTATACTGCTTGACTAGGCTAATTTCTTTCAACTTCTCCTTTATGCTAATTTCCTCCTTCTTGCCGTCTGTCTCTTGGATGTGATTTACCCCACCTAGTCACTATGTTCTTCATTTTTGCGTTGTTGCACTTTATTTTGGCATGTAACTGAAAGAAAAGAAGAGAAGTGTTGTCAGTGTTCACTGGCCTTCATCCGCCGCTGCTGGCTTGGGGAGAATTGAAATCCCCCCTTAGAGTTAAGCCGCGCTAGGAAGACTCTGATTGCCTCCTCGGGGGAGAGGCTGGGAAGCGTTTTTCTAACCTGCTTCTATGCCCTTCCAAGTAACACTGTGGCCGCAGAGTTGAATATAAATGGTCTGGGCTACTTTTTGCTGCAATGGGAGCCGGGGTAGGTTATTCTGGTAGCCGTGTGGCTGATCTCTCTCTCTGCCGCAGGGAGATAAGGCGGCCTCTGGCTCAACCCATCTCCTCTGTCTGCGGGGAGGTAGGCTGTCCTGGCAGTTTGGAAATGGGCCCGCTCCCGTCCATTGGCATCGTGTATTTAATCCCTAATTGGAAAATAAGAGTGTCATCATAACTTTATCCTTAGCTTTATGGGAGTTAGGCTTTGCAAACCTAGGCCCTGGCCCTTCGACTTATGATCCAATGTGCTTGCTACTTTTTACCATATTGTTGCTGGACTAGGCCCGTACTCCGCCGGAGAGGGGTTGGAATGCCTCACACAAAATCGCTCATTTACGCCTTAATGAAGTAATTCGGACAATGATGTGGTTGGTCTATTCCTTCACCATGATGGGGGTTGGGGTAAGTATTCGGCTAGCCTCGAGGCTGGACCCGCTCTCCTTCGCAGGAGGGACAAGGTAGCCTTTGGCTCAACCAATCCCTTTGTTCTACACGGGAGGTAGGTTGTTCGGGCAATATGCTACTAGACCCCCTCCCACCCATAAACACCGCAAGTAAGGATAAGTTTGGGTCAGATTGGCACTGATCCCACACTTAGTCTTAGCGGAGGTCAATATAAGTTATTCGGGTAGCTGTGGGACTGGTCCCGCTCTCCACCGTGGGGAGACAAGGCAGTCTCTAGCTCAACCCATCTCCTTGGTCTGGGGGGAGGTAGGTTGTTCAGGCAGTTTGTATCTAGGCCCGCTCCCGCCTGTTGACGCTTACGACGAAGGTAAGTCATCGTCTTCGAGTAGTTGAGGACTACCCACACTCCATCGAGAAAGGGTAGAAATGCCTCAAGCCAAACCACCCCTTTGCCCCCAGATGAGCTAATTCGGACAGTTGGCTAGTCCACTCCTTCATCGTAATGGGGGTAGGGGTAATTATTTGAGGAGCCTCGGGTTGGACCTGCTCTCCTTCGGAACAAGGCAGCCGGCCTTTGGCTCAACCCCTCCCTTTGTTCTCTACTGGAGGTAGCTTGTTCGAAAGGGGGCCGGCCCCCACTTTGTCATAGGCTGAATTCGGGATAAGTTATTTGGGTAGTCGCGGGTTTAGTCTCGCTCTTTGCCGGGAGACAAGGCGGCGTTTGACTTGACCCATCTCCTTGGTTCGCAAGGAGGTAAATTGTTCATGCAGTCTGTATCTGGACCCACTCTTGCTTGTTGACGCTTACGAGGAAGGTAAGTCTCTGTCTTCGAGTAGTTAAGGACTAGCCACACTCCATCGGGGAGGGGTCAGAATGCCTCAAGCCAAACCGACCCATTGCCCCCCAATGAGGTAATTTGCACAGGGATGTGGTTGGTATGCTCCTTCGCTACAACGAAGGTTGGGGTAATTATTTGGGCAGCCTCGAGGCTAGACCCACTCTTCTTTACGGGAGGGACAAGGCGGCCTTTGGCTCAACCCATCGTTTTTTTCTTCATGGGAGGTAAGTTGTTCATGCAGTTTGCTACTAGACCCACTCCTGCCTATTGACATTGTAGGGAAGGGTAAGTTTGGGTTAGGCTGGCACTGATCCCACACTTCGTCATAGTAGAGGTCGGGATAAGTTATTCGGGTAGCTGTGGATTTGGTCTCGCTCTCTGCTGCGGAGAGACAAGGTGGTGTTTGGCTCGACCTGTCTCCTTGGTCCCTAGGTAGGTTGTTCGAGCAGTCTGCTACTAGATCTACTCTCGCGTGTTGACACTTACGAGGAAGGTTAGTCTTTCCCTTCGAGTAGCTGAGGACTGACCCGCACTTGGTAACTCGCGGGACAAGTAATTCGGACAGCGATGTGGCTGTCCACTCCTTCACTGCGATAGGGGACAGGGTAAGTTGTTCGGGCCGCCGAGGGGCTAGTCCTACTCTCCCAGACGAGGAGGTTGAGCCTCCTGCTCACCTATCATCATTTGTGGGGAGGTAGGTTGTTCGAGTTGTTTAGGACTGGACCTGCTCCCCCTTATTGACATCACAGGAAAGGGTAAGTTTGGGTCAGGCTAGCACTGATCTCACACTTCATTGTGGCGGAGGTCGAGGTAAGCTTTTCGGACAGCCTCGGGGCTGGACCAGCTCTATGTCGCAGGAGGGACAAAGTGGCCTTTTGCTCACCCCACCCTTTTGGCCCCGTGAGAGGTACATTGTTTGGACAATCTTTAAATGGACCCGCTCCCGCCCATTGACTCTCACGAGGAAGGTGAGTTTTTATATTCGGGTGGTTAAGGGCCTACTTGAAGTCCTCTGCAAGAGCGATAGAGTGGCCTCTAGCTTGGCTCATCCTTTTGGTGTCCCGCAAAGAGGTAAATAGCCAATGAAGATTTTGTTGATGGAGATTTTGTTATATCCTTGAAACTTGACATTGAAAAACAACCGTTTGGTGATGTTATTCGCAAACCACTGCGTGATGCCAAACCTGCAAAGCACCGTCTTCCATAGGAACCGCGTGATGTTATTTGCCGTGATGGTTGCGAAGGTCTCGGCCTCGAACCACTTGGTGAAGTAATCCACAGCTACTACCACGAATTTTACTCCTCCCTTACCAGGGGGAGTGGGTCAACCAAATCAATTCCCCATTAGGTGAAGGGCCAAGGTGAGGTGATCGATGTCAACTCTTTCGACGGGCAGTGGGGCATTTTGGCGTACTCTTGGCACTTCCAGCATTTCCACGCATACTCCTTGGCATCTCGCAAGGCACTGGGCCAGTAATACCATACCCTCAATACCTTTACAGCTAGCGTCTTTCCTCTTGAGGTCAGGGGAGATACACCTCACAAGAGGCGTCGAGCGGCCCCTTCGGTATAGAATTTTCTCGATTAGAGTGTAGCGTGCCGCTCAGTTTCTAATATTTCTGGCCTCTTGCCTATCCTCGGGCACCTCATTGGTATCCAAGTACTTGAGTATATCCCTCGCCCAATACGAGACTCTGGGCTATATCTCTATTACCTCGATCCCTACAGCGGGTACTTCGATGGTTTGGATCACCGTCTGCTCTGGCAAGTGGGAGTCTTTTTGCTCGGATGCCGCTCGAGCCAGTTTATCCGCCTTTTGATTTTCTACCCTCAGCACCTATTAAATTTGGAAGTACTTGAAATGGGGGCGCTCGGCTTCTAATAGTGCCAAATATTTTTTCAATTTTTCGCTCTACACATCGAACTCCCCTCGTACTTGATTGACCACCACCTGGGAGTCGGCTCATACTTAAATTTTGATGGCACCCAGAGACTTGGTTATAGCAAGTCCTGAGAGCAGCACTTCATGTAACACCCCGTATTTTAGTATATTTTTAAAGAATGATTATTTTAATTAATTTAAAATTTATTCTCTTGTTTTAAAATTAAGGGAGTTTTGATATATTATTTTATAATATTTTTAAGTTGTGAAAATCATTTTTATGGATTTTCTTAATATTATTTATTATTTTACATTTAAAGTGATCTTTAATTTAAATTAGTTTATTTTTGAGTTTTAAAATTATTATTGTTTTAATTGAGCATTTCATTGAGTTTGAATTATTTTATTTAGTTTATGGTTTTAAAATGTTTTTCGTTGGATCACTTTTGTGACCCAAGATGTGAGAGTTGGACCTCATTTCTTTCCTTCAGTTTTTCTTTTCCCTCTTTTTCTTTTCTTTTCTTTCTTTTCCTCTTATTTTCTCCTGTGCCCGATAACCAAACCTGTTCTCTCCCTCATCTGTGCGGTCTTCAGCCCCCACTACCGCTGTACGCCGCCGTCCGGCGACACCGCCCAGCCCATTAGCTTCCTCTCCTTCTGGCGAATTCACCATCACTGATCACCACCTCCGACGCTCCCTCCATCTCTCTCTTCGCCGTGGGTAGTGCCGTGCGGTTTTGTAGTCGTTGCGCCGCCGCCGGCAGTCCTGTTAAGGACCCCGGTCTTGTCCCTAAACACTAAGTCCACGAGCTCGCCTTGGTAGTGATGGTGACCGAGTGTCAAGCCTTCTTGCTTGGCCTTGCACGTATAATGGTGATGATGGATTCCTAGGTTGATGAAGGTGTTGTGTTTAGTGATGAAAAAGATATTGAGTTCGGGTGCTCTAAGTGATGATTTGGTGGGTTTGATGTAATGTGGAATGGCTTGAAGGTTGCCCTTGATGTTGGGACAACTTGGATGATGATTAGAGTTGGAATGATGAAGATAGGCTAAGGTTTGGATGGTGGCTAAGGGGAATTTCGAGATTAGAAAGTGATGGGCTAGGGTTGGAGTCTTGGATGAGTGGCTAGGGTTTGGAAGAGATGTGGATGAGTTGGATTAGGGTTTGGGAGATGGAAGATAGGTTTAGGGTTTAGATGAGGTGGCTAGGGTTTGAGTTGTAAGGTGGATTAGGGTTTGGAATTAGGGCAAGAGTGTTGGGCGGCTAGGGTTGGTCGAGTATGGCTAGTGGGAGTTTTTAGGAATGTTTCCTAAAAACTAGGGATATGATTTAGGATAGAATGATGGCCAACCAAGAGTATGGAATGAGTCAACTAGGGTTTTCAAGTATTGAAACCCTAGTATGCCAAGTGGAGTGGGCGGCAAAGACCAATTCAAATAAGGCTAGTGTAGCCGAGATTTGAATTTGAATTGATATGGGAAGAGTGTTTCGGCTAAGGTAGGAATGTGATGTTTGAAGTGGTCAACTAGGGTTTCCAAATTATGAAAACACTAATATAGGAAGTGAGGTGGTCGGCTAGGGTTAATTCAAATAAGGCAAGAGTGCCAAAATTTGAATTCAAATTCAAATGGAAGTGGGAATTTGGCTAGGGCTAGGTGGAAGAAGGAAATTAATTATGAAAAGTTGACAAACAATGATGGTGGTCGAAATTGAGGATGGAATGGATTGAATGAACCAAAAACGCAATGATCTCCAAGAACACAAGATGAACACTCAAGAACAAAAAGATGAACTTGAATGAACAATGAAATAAATTCAACAAATGATTCACGAATTGCACAAATGTTGAATAAACCTCATATATTGATAAAAGTGACAAGAATAAAGATAAACACAACTTGAATTCACGAATTTCACCAAGTTGTAAGACAAGATAGTTGAATCACTCCAATTCACGAATTGCATGGAATGATCCTCTCTTTGGGATTCACGAATTTCACCCAAAAAGCCCAAGTGCTAAGCACCGATGGTGATCTCTCAAACAATAGTTCTCCCTCTAGGGTTTTTGCCAAAAGATCCTAAAGCAAGAAAAAGATGTCCTATTTATAAGCAAAACAAGTTGGAAACCCCCAATAGGTCCCTTTGAAATAAATGAAATAAAATAATTAAAATAAATGAAATAAATAAAGGTAGTGGCATGGACCACATGTCCGTGACATGCTTGAGCCAATGGTTCGGCTAAGGTGGTGCATGGGGGTCGAACTTTGACTTGATTTCATGCTGAAAATGCCATTTTTGAGGTTGGCTTGACTGTGGCTCGACCTTGGCTCGAGCCAAGTTTCGCTCGACACTCCGCTCGACTCCGCTCGAGCGACTACAACCCGAGAGCTCCGCTCGAAACTCGCTCGACAGTCCGCTCGAGCGAGTATGCAACCCGAGAACTCCGCTTGACACCCGCTCGACACTCCGCTCGAGCAATATGTGTGCATATGGCCAAGGTGCAAGTTTAGAGGTGATTTTACGTGGGGGTCTAACAAGTCCGTGGCTCACACCGCCAGCACCAGTCAACTCCCCAACTACTGGCGAGTCTTCCCTTCAAATCTCAGGCCGGCTAACGCCGCCGTTAGCCGCCATGAGCTTTGCGAAGCCGCGAGCTTCATTTCGTCCCACCGCCGCCGTCCGGCCACCATTGGCCACCATTTCTTCACCACCTCTTCACCGGCCCTTCAACAACCTTTTAGACCCAATCCTGGCCCCGATCCGTCACCAGAGCCGCCTCCACGAACACCCACTCCGATTTGAACTTCGTGGCCTTAAACCGCAGTTAAGGCCGCCAACCACGGCCAAAAGCCACCACCACTAGCTTCACCACCTCCCATAGGCCCTACCCTACCGTTTCCAAGTCTTCGTTTGACCCCGTGTATTTTTGGGTTCATTGTGTATTTCGGCCACAGTGTTTTTACACTGTGGTGTTGTTGTTTTGATGCTTCCAGCTCTCCTGTGATCCTCCGAAAAATATATTAAAGCACTGTAAGTATTTTTTCAAACATCTTTTGAGATTTTAATATATTTTTGCGCTGACTCATTTAATATTACTGTGATTGGTTGGTTGTGCCGGACTGAGTCCGATGAGTTATGGGGGTCGGATGGATTGAGGACGGAGTATTTGTCTGATTGGTTTTATTGTGATTGGATTGGTTGTTGGAAATTGTTATTGGGTTGCTACATTGCATATTGCACGCATGTTTATGTGTTTATTGAAAACTGGGTTTTCATGTGAGAAAAAGGGAAATGAGACTGTAGGGATGGTGGTAAGCAGGGATGGTGGTGTTGTCCCGCCCGTGATTCCCGCCTACAGTTCTCCATTGGATTTTTGTGTTGTGTGGAAAGGAACTGTAGGGATGGTGGTAAGCAGGGATGGTGGTATAGTCTCACCTGCGATTCCCGCCTACGGTGTACGCATAGGGATGTGGTAAGCAGGGATGGTGGTGTTGTCCCACCTGCGATTCCCGCCTACAGTGTCCAATAAATATTTTGGTGTAAATCATTTTCTGGAAAAGTGATGGACATTTATTTTTGGGCCAAAAATAGGATTTTGGCGTGTGTTGGAAAAATATCTATTTTCGAGGAAAATGATATTTGTGGATTTTGGGTGCATATTTTATCATATGCATGCATGTTGGTCGCATTAAATATATTTTTATCATAGAGATTGTTTGGATTATTACTTACCTGCGGTACCATTTTTGGTATCGTAGATTTTGTTGCAGATGAGGACGATGAGCCTTAGGGATCGGTTCCGTGGAGAAGTGGCATGTGGTTGCTGCTGTTTTGGTTATGGGATTTGTTTCCCATGTGTTTATATTTGGTTTATTGTATTTCTTGGATAACTGTTGAACTTTCAGTATACTTGTATTTTGAATATTTGTATTAAATTAAAATTCTGGTACTTAGTAACTTATTTATTATTTAGCCGCTGCGTTTTGTTGTGTACTTTTGTATGTTGCACACACTTGACACTTGCCGTTGGGATGCGTAACCATATTGTCATCATCCGGACGTCACGATTCACGAGGCTTTTTGTACGTGGAAGTCGGGGCGTCACACTTCATACTCTGCCTCGTTGTTTGTGGTTTTGAATGCCAACTTGATGGCATAATTGTACTCCTCTCCCTCAAATGTAATGATATGCACCCTCACTCCCCTTCTAACCCAGAAAAATGAGCCATCCACAAAAACTTGCCAGGGCTTCATGAAAAGTGCATGATCTCTTTCCGTGGGAAACCAGTAAATTTAGCAATGAAGTCTGCCAGCACTTGTCCCTTGATGGTGTTCCGTGGTGCATAATCGATGTCAAATTCGCTCAACTCTACTGCCCAGTTCATGAGTCGGCCTGGAGCATCCGGTCTTTGCAAGATCTTTTTCAAGGGAGTTTCTGTGAGGACCTTTATTGGTGAGCTTGGAAGTACCGGCGCAGCTTGCTTGTGGTTACCACCAGCGCAAAAGCAAGTTGCTTTATGCGGGGATACCTGGCTTCAACTCCACGATATGCTCGGCCGGTGTAGTAGATCGACCTCTAGACTCCATCCTCTTTGCGCACTAATGCCGACGAGATGGCCTGGGGGGAGACTGACAGGTACATGGTCAGCGTTTCCCCACACTTGGGTTGGTTGAGGAGTGGTGGGCTCGTGAGATATTCTTTGAGAGCCTCGAATGCCAGGTCGCACTCACCGTCCCATGTCTGTGCCTTTCGCAAAACCTTGAAGAAAGGCAAGCACTTGTTGGTGGATCTTGACACAAACTTATTGAGAGCCGCCTCTCGCCCAACCAGTCTTTGCACCTCATTTATGATTCGGGGTAGGGCCATGTTGAGGATGGCCTCCACCTTTATGGGATTGGCTTGAATTTCGCATTCTAAAACCATGAATCCCAGGAACTTCACTGATTCAACACCAATGGCACATTTCACTGGGTTCAACTTCATCTGGTACCGCCTTAGTATTGCGAAAGTCTCCCTCAAATCGTTCAAGTGTTGTTCTGGAGTCCCACTTTTAACCAACAGGTCACCCACGTAGACCTCCATGTTTCTTCCTATTTGATTTTTGAACTTACGGTTGACAAGCCATTGGTAGGTGGCTCCCGTGTTCTTTAGCTCAAAAGGCATCGCCGTGTAACAATATAGGCCTCAGTTCACTGCCGATCGTTTACATGGCTTCTGGTCAATCTGGGTTTAGGGGAACGAACTCCAACAGCTCATTTGGTTCCACCTTTATGAGCCTTTGCTCATCTTGGATTTCACCTTCAACTGAGGCACAAAAGGGAGGTGGGGGCAAGGTGCAGTCATACACCATAGGGCACACCGTGCTCACCCCGCCACTCGGAGGCATCCCTTCCTGGGTATGTTTCCCCTTCTCTTCTGTGGCATCTCCTCCGATCCTGGGAGTTTGGCTTTCTCGTTGGTCAGCTTCCATGCTCGTCAGCACTATTGGTGAGCTTTCGAGTTGTCTAAAAAGGGTTGTCGCAGGCATACGAAGTACATGCAAGATCTACAAAGATCTCATAGATGGCGCCAATGTTAACGTCATATTTCGTACACCTTTGAGCCAAGTTCTAGCAATTCAGTTCTTTCGAACTGGGCCTACGAAAATAAAGAAGAAGACTTGGAGAAGGTGGCCTTGGGGCCAGGAAGTCTCCGATGTCAAAATTAGTATAGTCTTTTGGAAGCTTGCAAATAATGAAAGAGTCTAGGGATCAGAGAGAGTTTCTCATACCTGGAAGTTGCTATTTATACCAAAAGTCTGGAGGGACAGATCGTGTCTGTCCCCGTGGAGTCTATGTACTTTGTACTGTTCCTTTTGTCAAAGTCCTTTAATGCGGTGTGCCTCTGCGACGACGTCATTCATGTGGCATGTAGCTCAGGTAATGATGCCATTAATGCAACATTATTCCCTGATTTGCTTTACCTTCGATGGTCCATCAATGTTCCCATGTCAGAGAATCAAAGGTTCTCCGTCTTTCTCGTTCTGCCATGTACAAATCCCCATAAGCGGAGTGTGGCCGAGCGACGTCAGCTCTATCCGTCCCATCAGCCATCATTGTTTACTTTTCCGTATAGGCGACTTACTTTATGGGCAAGTTGGGGGGGCTGAGTATCGGATTGAAGCCCAGTGGGCTTGTGAAGTAGGGGAAAATCCCGTTACAGTAGTGGTTAGGCTTTAAATGACCATGAGAGGTTTGAGATGAATGGGTCTCAACGGGAAAGGCAAAATGTCTATCCATTTGAATATTCTTGTACTAATTCAATCGTACCATCAATCGGGTTAAAATATCCTCTAACAGTTATCGTTTGAATTATATGATCTAGACTTTTTTTTTTTTTTTTGATGTCGGGGAACCTCTCCAAGACAGGGCCCTCGAACCCACCTTTGTAGAGTAAACCTCGGTCCCGTGCACTGCATTCTTGAAAGTTTTTCTATACGGAATTGGTTAAATCGCTGACTTTTCAACAAGGGATGTGATCCAAATGATTATTTGCACCTATGATGTGTTGAAGATCTTGAAGAGAGTAATACTCCAAGACCAAGGCCTTTAGAACTTGGGTCAACCCCTTGCTTGAGGGTTAAAAAAGCAAGTTATTAAGATCTAGACTTAAAAAGAGAAACATATAAAATAAGCCTTATAATATTTATTAAATATTTAATATTAATAGTAAAACTCATACCAACAATAATGATTAAGAAATATTATAGAATCATATTACTGCCTATATTTGTTTTCTTTTTCATTTTGTTATCCTATAAATCTTAAACAATGTTGATATAATTGGATTTTTAATTTTCTTCCCCCGGCCTCTTTTACTCGTTTTAGAAGGCAGGGGAAGAAGTTTGGGGTTATTATTAGTATTATTTCATGCGGACAAAAGCAAGAGATTTTAATGCCCCCATTACTAACTAGTTCAACATGCGGTCAAACCAGTTTGCATGGCAAATTAACCGGCAAAAAGAATAATCAATGGCACCTTCCTTCGATAAAGGTCTTTTTTTAGGGGAAGGTTAATAGCAAATGAGTGCGCTTTATTTTGTAGAGAGTTCCCTCCCCACTTTTACCAATTGCTTTTGCTTTCGTCATAATTATACCTGTCCACCCACCATCACCACCATGGATATTTCTTGGTTTCTTCCACTACCAACATTTTAAACCATTCTTCGTCCCCCAAGACTTTCTCACTTTTCGACAGTTGAAAACTCAGAGATAATACAGAGTGTCTCCAATGCCACGCCCAGACAAGAATTGATGGTACTCTTCCCTCTGTAAGTAAGGAATTCCACTTCCTAAGTTTCTCCACTCTTCAGTTCTGTTGTCTCCAATCTCTGCTTCTCTTTTTCAGATGAATTTTCTGGTTTGGTTTTACCCTCTGGTCTTTGGAAGAAATGAGAGAGAAAGTAGCTGATAAAGCCATGGAGTGGTTAACAGTGGTTTCCTATCTCAAACATCACAAGTCATCTACTTTTCGTTTTCTTGTTCTTTGCAAGAAACAAAATGGAGTATACATTTGAAACTCGTATTCGATGATGCTGTATGTGCATGTCTCTTAATTCTCAATTTTTCTTTTACAGATTTCTGTAGATATGATCGTGCAGTAGTTCAAGGGAAGAAAATGGACAAGAGGTATGTGCACACCAAAACCAGAATTTCCAATCCATTCACTCTAATAAGTTTCATTACATCAGAAATGCGAAAAAATTACAAAAGAAAAAAAAATAAAGCCTTATTCTATACCCTTTGCACACCCAAAAACAACAAAAAGGGAATCCATTTCAACTGGTTAATCTTCCTTTCTTTTTTCCTCTGTATCTTTCATCATATATAGGCGAGGTGCCGATATATACTTACACCCTCAATGACTAAGGATTATATAACAGGTTCTGTACAAATCATAAATCAAGACCAAAAACTGGAACACCCAAAACCATATAAAACGGGAAGAAAAAACAAAAAAATGGCACACCGAGCACACTGGGTTTATGTGAGTATCAAGGTAGTAAATCTGGTGGGGAACAAAAAATGCAGAACACGTTAGATGTGTTGGGGAATGGCAGAATGCGCCATAACATTCTAGATCTGGGGGTTTTGGAATGCAGATCTCAACATGCCTATGTAAAATTCAAGGCCGAAATGGCTGCAATCCTAGGAAACAGAAATTAAATGAGAAGGCAAGAACTCAACAATGGACCTGGACCATGTAGAATTTCTATTGGGAGGTATATTAGAGATGCTGATTATAAACTATGGAGGAGGGCTCTTTTGCAGGATGGTGGTTGTGAAGGATTGGTACTTGGGTCAGGGCAAGGGGACTCCATTCCAAGTGTTTTTAGTAGGAAGCTCCTTTCCTGTGAAAAATGCAACAAAATCCCCGGGTCAGTCTTTGATCAAATTTTGAGACCTTCAAAAATTATATAGAAGTAAATCATAAGGGCAAGTATTTCCTGTTTTCTATCCCCACATTGTGAGAGCAAAGGAAATTATCAATACACATAAGGGGTAGAACCTGCACCATTAAATTCCATATGACCAATTAATAAAGTTCCACATCTTTTCATTTCTTAACACACTAATGCATAACAAAAGTTGCCCAGGAGGAAGGGGGGATAAGCTTTAGCTAAATTTAAACAACAGATAATCTTCTCAGCGTTACATTGTTGGGCAGTAGACTAATTAATTCAAGGCAACATCTAGGATGCTGCTTGGCTCAACCAAGCTTCTTCACATATCTGCATGTGTAGTCGGGATATAACATTAAGATAAAGGTTTCAATAGTAGTGATGACCCCTCTAAACACTTGAGTGTTTTCTCAGTTATTTGGATATATAAACTTAAGTGTTCGTCATGGTATTCTGCTTCATAATGTCATGCAACCATGCCATGTGTAATATTTGCTTGATTATGTATTAGACAGTGGTAAAGTTGAATATGTGAAATAAAAGTAGAGTTATGGCTACAAGACATAAATATAGAAAAAGATACATAATAATTAGATAAGCTGACCTGTAAGATTCTCTACAATGATTATAGTAGGAGAGACAAAGTTTGTAAGACTTTAGTTTTGAGGCCTGGGGTGGAGTTTATCAGACTAGCGGTGTTTTACAGTGTTGTGATTTTTTATTTTTTTTCATTTTTTGCACTTTTCATCAATGCCTATAATAATCCAAAGCAATGAAAGCATAATGGCACTTCAAAGTATTGGACATGGTTCTGTAGTTCTTGTTTATATTTGTCAACAGGATCTGTAGTCTTGGGTAATTAACAGGCAGCCTCTATGAAATTTTGTCAACCTCGTTTTTATTTCTATTTTTGGTTGGGTAATCTCAGCATGCCCATATATCCTACTACATTTTTTAGATTTAATAACATGATATACAATCTGATTTGGCAGCAACTGGAATCTCTGATCACCTACATTTATGCGGATCTAGTTTTTATCAAAGACTGTTTGCCAAGCAGAGAAAACAAAGATAGCGAGTATTGTAGTTCACCCAACTCACCAAGAGATAATGAGTTCTTAGTTGAGTTCATTTTTGCAAGGATAGTCCCTTATATTCCAATTTCTCTTTCATGTATTTTCTCCCCTCTTCCCTCTCTCTCTCTCTCTCTCTCTCTCTCTCTCTCTCTCTCTCTCTCTCTCTCTCTCTCTGTGTGCAGTTGGATAAGTAACTTGCTCACAATTTTATAAAATAAAATGCCACACATCATTGATGATCCCCCCCTGCCGCAATTGTTCTCCGTTAGGAACAACATCTGCCCAAGAGCTTAACCTAGTTTCAAAACTTGATCAGATTGAACTTTGGCAGCCTTAGAAGTAAACCTTTCAGTATACTTTTTTACTAGTAAGCTTTTCACTATACTGAAATGGTAACAAATGTTGCTGCTACACTACTATTATTGGCTTCATTATAATTTAATTAAATCATAGTATCAACTACTGCTACTACTAATAATACTGGGTTCGTAGTCCTGGTGTTGGCTTGATCATCAGTAAATCTTGAGTTCTACTTGCGGTTGATGGTTTGCATTTGCAAATTCTAACCATTATCAGTCTCTAATTCCACTAACTAACATTAACTTGGCAACAGATACAGCTAGTCTGAACTGTTTTGCCAATAATGAGTCCTATATCCTATTCCACTTGGTCAATAACTAAGCTCCACTAAAGTACCGACTATGCATTACGCAATCTTGCTAGCTGGGCTGCCTCTCACAATATTGTGGAAAGCATATGTCCGAATTGGGACTCTAAGCTGCCATTGAGATGATAATCAGTAGACTCAATGACCTCCTCTTCCACTTCATAGCACTAATGCTTCCAGTCAGTGGGGCAGTGAGTCCTGAACAGTGACTAGCACTGCAATTTTTGCTGGCAGTTGGCTTGATGGTTTAGAACCTTACAACTTCTGGTGCTATTACTACTTAAATTACTGAGACTTATTTGCTGCTACAATAAAATATTATACTAAATGATTTTTTATCAGTAGAATTAAAGTTTTCTAGTAACTTACACTTTCTGAAAATTTTGGGCTGGGGATTCCTGCTGCTAATGATCTGAATAGTGGGGTTACTTGGAGAGGGGAACCAAACTCTGTACTTGATGAGGCAGAAACAACTCCGTCATTAATTGGTCGTTCATCACAAGACATGAAAATCCCTGAAATGAGTTAGATCTTTTATCAGTAGTTCTAATTCAGTAGGGAAATGAGAGAAATAATAAGAAAAAAAATCTGATAGGCCCTTGTATCCAGAGTAAAATTTCATTACCTTGCTTTGTGGTTGCATCAGAAATCATCCCCATTTGGCATTCACCAACATCCTTTTGTTCTCCAATATGAATTGATTGCGACCTAGTGATATCCTGATGCAGTGAACCTATGTCAGCTTGTGGTTGTTCCATTTTGTTTTCAGCCGCATGTGACAGGAGAGTCGATCCTGTACTGTATTCAGAGCTGCCAGGAGACTCCTCATACAGATCAGGTTCCCTAAATTATTATGATAAACAACTAGATGTTAGGGAGGAAAACCTGCTCGAGTCATTCAACCTGAAAATAAAAAATATCCTTCATAAATTTGAATTTAGTCTACACCATATATTACCTCCAAGATGGTTGGCTTTCCTCATCACTACTCCTCAAGTCCTCTACCAAATCTTTGATGTCTTCAAGATGAAGATCAATATCAGGGATTCTATAATTGAGGATGTCACTTTCTTTACTTCTATTCAGGAAATCTTGAAGAACCTGAAAATTATACATTTGATGAATATCAGAGAATATGAAAACCGGTCTGCGTCATATTTAAAGCTCTGCTCTAAGGAGTACATATAGAATACTCAAACACTAAGGGCATATACATCATTCTTTTAAAAATATTTTTCAAGCACATACATGTAGAATGGTTTGGGCCGTATGAGTGGAAAAAATGCATTTATTTGTTGAAGTAAATCCTATGCATGTGAGCCATATGAACTATAATATTGTTACTACCTTTAGTGGACCATTCCTAGAGAATAACTTTGGAAGCTAATAGCTGAAACTCAATCAAAGTTCTAACCTTCCAAGCATTTTCAAAACTATGGTCTGTATTCTCTGTATTAACTTTTAGAGCAAGTGAGCTGAGCAATTCTGCTTGTTGCATCAAAGCGATTATCTTTGGGTCATCTTTTTTGAGAAATGTACTCTGAATCTTGTCATTCTGATCTGCTTTTGGATAATTGGAAGAGTGAGATTAAAATTCGATAAAAGGAAAAGAAATAACCAACAGAAAACAGAATTATCATAGGGAAAAATAGATCAACATCATGTTTATCAGATTGAAAAATGAGGCCCTATCTCGTTTTTTCAATCCCTATTCTCGTACTCTCTCCTAATGTGCTTCTCAGGTTTTTCAATCTTAGGTTTTCTGTGAGGTGAATTACCATCCTTGGCATTGTTGACTTGATGTTCTGCTGGCAAGTTATTAACATTGCGGATGTTCTGAACCAGTACAGCAAAAGGAGCTCTCAGCTGTTGATTTGTCGTTCCACATTGTTTATGTGATCTGTCTCTTAAGTTGTAATTTTCTGTGAGATCAGGGATGTAGGTCCTCCTGGATGGCAAAAAGAAATGAGTCATCTACCATGTTAAGCAAAAATGTGAATGACATTTGTTCATAAACACTCGACGTTTACTGTACCTCATCTTCTTTATAGGTGCTGCAGTCTCTGAAACTCCATCAGTGTTGAACCCATTTTGGGGTATAACCCTCTTGTTGTTTGAATTGATATATGAACAAGCATTCTCTTTTGCTAGGGCTTCATACTTTGCTCTCTTCTTGCACAGGGTGGAGAAACGATTTTTCACAGCATTATCCGTTCTGCATAAGCAGGATGACAAGTAAAACTTAGTTTTATTTCCCTAAATAGGAGAAAAATATTTTGACTGCACATAGAGAGGAAGCAATCTTATGTACCTGCCTGAAACCACCTTCGCTATTTCTGTCCATCTGTTACCAAATATCTTTTGAGCCTGCAGATCACAGTGAGTGCTTAGATCATAGCCACATCCAACAATGGCTTAATGTTTATTATCTATACGAAAAAACAGTTGTGGGTATATATCTGCTTAGCCTCTGAGAAGCTGAAAAGACAGTAAATGATCTTGTATGTGATGGTACTGGCAAACCGTCACACAAGTCACAACCATACTGAAAGAAAGTAAAAGATGCTCTGAAATCTTGAAGATATAGATATTCATCATTAGAGATGCACAAGTGTGACATCGTTGTACTTTCAAAAAAGGAACATCAATTACCTCGCATAAGAGCAAGTCTTCCTCCGGCGACCAACCCCCTTTCTTGAAATCAGAATTCAAGTATGTGTACCACCTGCAGTACATCACATATAAGATAAGTTAGTAGTGAAAAAAAAAAAAACCAAAAGTTTTAATACAAATTAAAAAAGAGTTGGATGGACAATATCAATTCAAACTAACCTTCTTCTGCACTGCCTTGTTGTTTTATCCCCGAATTTGGATGCAATAATCGCCCAACTGCTTTAACATAGATTAAAATAATCAGGTTAAATCGCTTCAAGGTTCTTCTTTTAAAGGAAAAAACAAAGATAAATGGAACGAAATCTGTACTTTTCCGTTCCATGAAGGCTAATTTGCTCGCGGAGTATATCATCCTCCTGAAACTCACATAACCTTATATTTATCAGAACCAGCTAGAGAAGAAAAATGATTTAAAATGGATAACATGAAACACAGAGAGAGAGGGAGAGAAAGAAAAGGAGAACCTCTTGAGTCCACGTAACAATGTGGCGCTCCTTCTTCTTGGAATCTTCGTTTGCCAGCGGCTTCTTCGTTTTCTTATTCATCTCTTGCATTGTTTAGTGGCTCTGCTTTCTTCCTCGGACGCTCTCCCTTCCTCTTTATTGAAACCCAACTTGCATGCTAAAGCCAAATCCTTTTTGGCGTCACAGTAATATACCATTAATTTCTTTTTCAAAAAAAGAAAACCCCCACAAAGAAAATCGCAAAAAGGTACCACCGTTTCCCTCTCTCTTTCTTTCTTCTTCCCTTTCTTATCTTTACGGATACTGTTTGGTTCAAACGGAACCGTAAGCACAATCACAACGCTCACTCAAAAGCTATATACCCCCCCCCCCTACACACTCTAAAAAAATTGCCTTGGATTCTAACTTTTCAGTCCACCTTTGTTCTCGCTATTTCCTGGATTCGATCAAAATCACAACCCCATTAATCAGAAAGACAAAAAACAGAGAGAGTACGATAAATACCACCGAGTAGTGGAAAACTAAAAAATGGAATAATTATGTACTTAAGATCGGATCCAAAATGGCCATGAGAAGCTTTTTACTTGTTTCTCGAAATCCGAGAAACCGTTTTTCGAATACGCGTATGGTATAAGAGAAAAAAGGATCTAATAAGGAACCCAAACTTACGGATACAAACTCGCCAAGATACGATGTAGGTGTTTTCTGCAAAGTTTGGCGAGTGACTGTGCAGAGATTAGAGTTTGTGGAGATGGGGACGAACGAACCGATGATATGTCTGCTCCTAATCCTTTCTCTCACTCTCGAAGCTTTTTGAAACGCATACACACGCACACTTGCAGGGAGAGGGACAGGGTTTATTTTTCTTCTTATTTTTTTATTTTCTCCAAGAGTAAAAATAATAATAATTTAAATCAACGGATCCTTGCTTTAGTGCGCGGGTTTGAGGGCAAGTTTGAAAAAACTATTGCTGAATTCCATGAGATCACATCAATGAATGAATGGTGAAGTGTACTATTCCCCACCTTGCACATAACTGTGGTAAAATATAGCTTTCATTTTCATTTGGTTTTTGCTTTTTTTTTTGTTTATTTATTTTATTTATTTAAGGAGGAAAATCCTTATAACAAATATATGTATATATTTTATAGGTATATTGTCAAATCATACGATCATCTTATCATATGCAATACGACATAAGTTTTACAGTTTTAGTCGGTTTGATTTTGATACCATTTATAACAATACAAATAAGGTTAAAGTTATGAACATGTATGCACATACCAACTTGTCAAACTAAATAACTCGAAAGTGTAGGACTACTCAATTCAATTAAAAGATGGACACTTGACTCTTGAAATATGCCTATTTATGAATATAAACAATCTTAAAAGACAACTATTTCATATATATATATATAGAGAGAGAGAGAGAGAGAGAGAGATGGATTTTATTGACTTTCCAAGTTGGGCTTATTTCTCATATAATTTGAATGGTGTGTGTTTTAAAAGGGGAAGTGCTGATGTTCGTGACCTAACCTTCAATTCACAGCTCAGTATTTCCATTTCAATTCAATGCTTGTTTTGGATACTCAGCTGTGCATCCAGTCAGTGGATCATGCATCTCCACAAGTTCCATTTTTACTGTGCTAGAAGAGCCCACGTGTCTTGTAGACCGTGATGATCACGCTCTGTAGTGATTGGGGGAGGATGTGAGTGGGTCATGTCTGGCAGTAGCGAAAGCTCTCAGTTTGATTGGAGACTGTATGCCACGTGATCGTATGCGGAGGTGGGCGCAGGAAGGTTGGGTTTCTCACAGTACAATGTGCGAAGCTTCATCTGGGCGCTTATTTGTCATCTTCGATCATGCGTGTGTACGTGCGTGCGTGGAAATGAGACCTCAATACGGGTTTTGAAAGTTCAAAGTTTTTGCTGTGGTGTCATGCATGTAGATAAGTTGCAATTTTAATTTTTGTTTAATGAATGAGTCGTTCTTTCTTTTTTGAGAAAATTTAATTATAAATTTTAATTTTTAGAGTAATGTTAGATACAGTCGTGGAATACCTAAGTATCACATAATCTTTTTTAAAAAAAGTGAGATCTATTATTAAATAATTAATTATTTTTCATGTGGGTTTTATATTTACTCATTTTTTTAAAATAAAATACGCGGCACTTGTGAACTCCACAATTACAAATATCATTTTTCTATTTTTAATACATCCAATACATTGTTGGTATAAAAAACTTTTCACATCAGCTAGACAGCTATGCTAAAAAATAACTGATTTTTTTTTTAAGTTATAATTAATGAGTCTCCCTATAAGTGACATGCTAACACACCAACTTATATGCAACAAAACTCATATATATAAATATATAAATATATATATATATATATATATATATATCGTTCATACATGTAATAATAAATATTATAAAACTCAAAATATTTATGTGTTTATTTCTCTAGACTAAATCATTGTAATTCCCAAAACATTACTGTTGACATTGTCTACATATAAACTAAATTTAAATATTAATTAATTTGAACTTAATATTGGTGGAAAACTGGAATTATGGGCTAGGTGAGCGAGAGTGAGATTCAGCAATATATATTTGAATAAGAATAATGCTACTTTGCCCTCTTATTTTGACCCTTCACTTCAACCGCTCATGCATTTATTTTAATTTTTTAATTTTTTTTTTACTTATTGATTAAATCAATGAATATTAGTGTATTGATTTTTTTTTATTTTTTAAAAATGTTTAAATATGTTAAAATAATATGAAGAGAAAAAATGAAAAAAAATAAAATACATGAATTTTACCTAGCAGCCTAGCATTACTCATTTGAACAATTTTCACATATAGGGCAAACACAAAATATCAAAGAGTGTTTCTGTTTCTGATTGGAAACGAGAATCTTCTGAGTTGTTCTTAATTTTGTATTATATATTAAGTTAAGAAATTATCTTTATCACAATCTAATCTCTACTTGATATATTTGATGGGAAACACAAAAGTCAAAAAGACAACATCTAATCTGGTGAAATTCCAAAGAGATTTTTATCAAAGCGATCAATTATTTCCAAAAGTCAGGTCTATAATTAACACAAGGTGTTGGTCATGAGTGAAAAACGCTGCATGCCATTTAATATGCACAATTCATCATGTATAGCAAGGAAAATATGAAGACATTCATTAAAAGAACTCAATATTACTTTAAGAGACCCCAAAATTAAACAAAACAGTGTTTGTGGAAAAGTTTGGTCCGTTAATATGCACAAATGACAAAGAGTACTAACATTTAACAATGAATTCAAAGTAATCGCTCGAAAATTAATAGGAAAATAATAGTGGGAAGCACATATTAATAAACCTCACAGACACACACACACACATATATAAAATATATATTAATTTGAATAAAAAATATATATATTAATTCTCTCATTGAAGTGACCCAAACCTAACCCTAGTACGACTAATTTTATTTTTCAACGAGTTGAATTTAAAACATGGTTGTGGGCCAAAACCTAGCTAGCTATCTAGCCGTCCCGATGTTAATTAGAGAGATAGAGTACTTATTTTTCTCTTAATATTAGACTATTCCAGCCAGTATGAGTATGCTACAATATTCATTCATGATCAGCTATAAAATTATATATATATTTATGTAAAAAATAATATAAGATAAAAGAATTAAAAACAAAACTTAATAATTAGATGATTAATTAGCCACCTAAACATACAACCACTTCATAGTTTGCAGGGTTCTAAGCCTATCTTAATTAACCAAGAAGTACAATTATACTATACTAGTTATCTAGTACTATTAGTAGCACTGTCCCCAACTTTCAAAAGTTTCACATGCATGTAATCTTTTCTTATCTTAACCAAACGGTTTTACCTACCAGTTCATGTGTTGGCCAGGTGGACTAGACAAGCATCTGCCACGCGGCACTAAAGAAATTAAAGAGAAGGAGCAATCTTGTCCAGCTTTTGAAATCTGGAAATGGTGTGTGCGTGGTGGAACCCGGCCCCTTCAAATGGCAATAAACTACAAATGGCTTGTCTCATTGCATGGTCACTTTCTTGACAGCGAAATCTCCCGCCAAAAATGGAGCTAGCTATGGATTCAAGTAACAAAACCCTTTTCTATTTTATAATTTGCTAGTCTTTGTGTACCATTTCCAAAGAGATGATCATCAATACTATGAATATTTACATGCAGCACTCACCATTAACATATATAATATTTATATATATATATATATATGCTTTGTGGAGATCAGGGGAATCTTAAAAGGAAAATGTTCGTGTAAAGGAGGGATATATGTAGAAATGATATATATGGAGGGTTAGGCGAATAGCTAGGGATAAGAGCTAGAGGAGGAATTGTGGAGGAGGCTGAGTGGGTCGGTGATATTTGTCCCACGAGCAGCCATCAAAGAGCAAGACGACCCAGAAAAAGACCGACCTTGTGGAACCCTATGCAGCAAAAGCTAATTTAATTTGCCACACCCCCAAAAACTTTTAAAAGTTCAAACCCCACGAACCCCTTATTTTCAAAAAAAAAAAAAAAGATTTTTTTTTTTTTGAATATATAAAAAACAAAAAACGTTGCCTCCCTGCATTATATATGCCTTAATTTTATCATTTTTCGGCTATTGATTGAACAAGAACCTTAATCTTTGGTTATCTTTTAATTATTTGTCGCTACTGGTTTGTAGGATGGATATGGAAAGTTATATAAATATATATATATATATATATATATATATATATATATATTTATATATTTATATAAGCTAGCAAGTTCTAAATTCTAAACGCGTTTTCGTAGTCTTTTGACGAATTGGATGTGGTAAAGTATTCGGTCTACTGTTCTATTGGGACCCATATCATGCGTTGTCAAGAAAAATATTACACACACACATATATAAACGTTTTTTGACGACTCAAACGGGCAGAATGCTTTCGTTTTCGGACAGAGATAGATACTGAATTAAATTGCATACATGATTCGATTGAAAAAAAATATCAAAACATTAATTGTTACCAAGTTTCAAACTATCACGTTAAATTTTGGCCAGGGGGTACTGTTTATATAATTAGATTTTTCAAAAGTTATCTCTGCGTGCTCATTTAAAGGCATGAGTAGGCCGGGGTGGATCCCTTGCAATTTTGCAAAGTATCAGACTGATTGACAACTCTTTCAATGCTATGGCCAGCTTAATGGACTTTGGAAGGAGAATAATTTGAATGGCCTAGCTAGTTCTAATGGCAGTTCCCCACACGCCACAACGACATTAAGAATATATATAAATAAGATCGAAAGAATTGAGTGTGATCAAGATGATCAGAGAGCTAGTGGTTGCTCTTTAATTATACGTTTTCTTAATCAATTGGTACTACTTTCTGATCATTTTCTTACAATTGTTTGCAAGCCATTATTGATGTTTACTTACTCTCCTTATCTTAATTATTGAGAGTGCTCGATCGAGCAATATTAATATATATATATATATATATATATAAATATATATCATGTTTTGATAAAGATATACGTACGTACATGTACATATATACGCGACGTCAACGATCGACTAAGCATGGGGTTGCCTGAGTTGTAGCCACAATGTTGAGGGAGTCCCAACCATGCATGCAATTCTGTAAGATACATGATCAGCACTATTAATGCACAAGTATAAATCAAAATTAACAAAAAAAAACACACATGAAGGTATAATCATGATATTAGTGGAGCTGCTAGCGCTTGGTGGAGAGGCCCAAGTTCCCAAAGAGATTGATATTTGATGAGAAGGTGTGGGGCTTATGCATCTTCTTTTCACTTGTGCATCTTCTTTTCATAAACCCCTCATCATGTCAAACCGAGCGGCCACTCCCAATCGATTACGGTGCGCTAATTATCTCCGCTCTCTCGGGCTTTCTTTTCTTTTTTCTTTTCTGATATCAGCTCCCTAGCTCGCTCTTTCTAAGAAAAGGGAAATTAGAATGATTATTAGAGATTAAATATTCAATGGTCTTATAATTATATCCTTCTTTTGTCGGTCTATTCGGATGATCCATTATCCATAGACTTTTGTCTCGATCTCTAGGCCATTCTACCCGCGGATGGAACTTTATTGCATGTTTATTTACTTTTATGTCTTATAATCATATTATATATATTAATCCACATGCACGCAGATGTATGCATGTATGTATGTTTGACAGAATGTACGTATATATATATGTTTGTGCGTGTGTGTAGATAGTGACTATATTTGCTTTTCTTTTCATGAAACCAACTTTACGTGACGATCTTTATCCATAACTATATATACAACCAAAAATACCGTAAAAAGAAAACCTACCATGAGTACTACTACTTGATCTTGGTTATATAAAAAAGAAAAAGAAAGAAAGAAAGAAGAATGATCAATTCCTTTTTATTAGCCTTCATTGGTCATGAATATTGCAATATATAGTACTTTAATTTACCTTGATTGCGCTGGTAAGTATATTGTTTTTTTTATGACAACATCTGTGATACGTTTCCTGATATTCGATCTTCTTTATTCGCTCTTTGCATGAGGATGGTCGAAAAAGTTCTATTTTTAATAAAAAAGAGTTTGCTATCTTCTTCTAACGTACGAAAGTGACAATCACCAAATCTTTCGGTCTCCATTTTGAAGAATAAAGGAGAATAAAGAGGCATATATGACAAGAAAATAAAACAAAAGAAAGAAATTTTGAAATAAAGAGAACTTTGGCTATAAAAGATTAACTTTATTAATCATCAAAAATATAGAATCTGATCAGTTCTATCTAGTTTCAATATAAAATCATGTGGAATGGTAAGTTTGAAGTAATTATGATAAATCTTAAACTGACCAGTCATGAGTTAGAATAATGATTTTACATTCAAACTCCTGCATGTTTTACCTCATTATAACTAATTAATCTCAATATTTTCCGGAAGAAAGGTGAGTTGTCTGGGACAACTTTTCTGGCGAACTGCCTTTTCAATAGAATACAATGCAAATCTATTCAATTTTATCCTAAGTACATATTAATCGGTCTTGTTTTTTGTGCTCTGTCTCATGCTATACTTTGATAAGCTGTTTTTAAAGAGTAACCCTTTCTTTGCTTTCTAGAGGGCCCAATTTGGCAGCTTGTTAAGCGCTCCTAGTCGTATATATATATGATCTTTTAAACTAATTCAAGTTGGACTTGTCCAATTAATAGAAGACAACAAGATCGAAAAAGATAAGAGTATTTTACCCTACTAAATAAATAAAGTTTGATGTAGGACATGATCATCAAATATTTATTAGAAAAACAGAACAAAGCTAGATCGATCGAGTACAGCCCACTTTCTAGCTATATGTGTTTAATTTTCTCGTTGCTGATCATTTCATAATTTTCAATTTTTATGAAATACTGTAAAGTTGAGCTAGCTGCCACTATCTTTACTAGAAAATATGAACAAACACAATAGAGAAATATATATGTTTTCTCTGCCTTTTCTAGTTTGTATTCAAGATAATATATATAGATAGCTAGGTTTTGAAGCCGATATATATATATATATATGAATTAGCATGCAGCATTGCAGCATATATATATATATATATATATATATATATATATATGTTTTGGCTGATCTTTCTTTTTCCTGGTCCTTTTTTCTTTTGTGAAATGACAAAGTTGTTTTTATTCAAGTATAATTTTATGAGTGGGAAAATATTCCTTGACTGATCCCATGTAAAAGATGAGGAACGTAAAGGCCCCACGTGCGGAACAAACACTGGAGCTTATGCAATAATATTTGCATCTATTTTTAGCTTTATGTGAATGTTGGGGCTCCCTTGCTTGGGATTCCTACATCCGTGTGGGCACCCCCCATTTTTGGGTATGAGAGCCACCTTTTTAAGACCGAGTTGCGGATTTTTACTTCCCTCAGTACTTTCTCTCCCTATCTTTTCTACAAAGCACGCTCTTGTTAAAGAGAAAGTTTTTGGGAATCCTATGCCCTCCTCCCTCCTCTTATATTCCCATAGTTTGGCTCTTATTGCTGTGTCCCTTTTTAGTTTATAAGATTCCCCATGTTTATCATCACTCTTATTATAAAGTTTTATTTATATTTTCATCATTGCTCATATATATATATATATATATATATATATATATATTTGAAGCTTCTTTTCGTAGCAAAATTAGATAGCTGCAGATTAGTGATTGTGTCTATCCTACTTTTAAGCTGCCAGGGCGCCGGCCGGTCAAAAATAGCATTTGACTTATAATGAAAAACATCTTAATTGCAGTCTCGTCTCATGGAATTTGATGTTGGGTGTGTTTCTTTTGTGGTATCTAAATTAGGGTTTTGGAGCAGCTAGCATTCTCAAATGTAACAGCAGATTGTTTTGGCGATGTTTGTGTGACCACGCTGCATGCTTTCTGACATGTTGGAATGATAAGTACCATTGGGATTAATTAGAATTTAAATTTGCAGGCCCCCTGTGGATTTTGTTTTCAAGACTGGAGCCCTGTTAAGTTGTTAACGAAGACAGAATGTCTTATCATGATAAATCATGTGACACGGCCAGTACTACTTGAATCTGATCCCCTTAAACACATTGAATAGGGTTTTGATCAATTCTCTCCACTGCTTCAGAATGGACAAGTTACGGCTATAGATCATGGACCATTCGAACACAATCAGTACCAAGATCGAATTATTTACACACAGAATCCTCCTGTAATGAGGCTAGAAATTTCTGCAGCTGAAAATTCTCTAGCAACTGAAATCGCCAAACCAGCCAACTAAGCAAGACTTGACTTGCAATAGGGATTCCTTGTTACATTTTTCACCCTCCAATCATTTTAGATTTTACACCCAAACTAGGAATTATATTGACACATAACACTCTCAAACAGGAAAAAAAAATACAATTGCAATGTGCTCCATCTGTTAAGATATGATAGCCAAAATTGTGTTATATCGCCTACTTTTGCCTTATTTTCCAATATTTGAATGGTAGAGAACAATATTTCAGAACAAAATGGCGAATCTCTCATACACAGAGCCACTCCCTGCTCATGTGATGAGAAGGTAGTACTGTTACATTCATACACAAGTTCATATATATATATATATATATATATATATATATATATATCGATATGGCCCTTTGAATGGACTACTCACATAGCAATGGGGAGGGGGTACGGGGCCTTACAGCAGAACCTGCAAAGTGGCAAAGGGAACTCAGGGATGAATCACATTCTGTCATTACTAAATGTCATGGGTCTATCTCTTTATCATCTTTCAATAAAGATACTGCGTTTTTAGAGGAGCTAGCTACCCTCACCTAACTGGAAAGATCACCTCCTCTGCCTCGTGACTTGACATCACCTCCTCCTCTGTCTCTGGGTCTTTAATAGTTAATTCCCCCCCAAACCCACACTTCCTCTTGTTTTGCTTTTTCTGAGGAAACGGAATAAACAACTGACACAGAAAGAAGAGAATTACAGCAAGGCGGTCAAAAGTCCCTGTGAACCAGAAACCCCAGCTTCAGTTCCTTTTTATGAGTTGAGGTTGGTCCATTTCTCTCCTTTTCTTTTTCTCTGCCCGAGTTAGAGTGTCATGTAGGGATGACTACTATAAGTATTAATGAGCAAAGTTTGGAATAATAAACCCCATGGGACTTGCACGATATATATGTCAGTCAAGCAGCTTGGAGCTTATCCCAACCGTTCGATCTGCAACAATCTTTGCTTAAATCATTAACATTGAGAAGAAGCGGGTCCAAGGTTCCCCTACCAGGAAATTAAGAAAGAAAAAAGGGCACGAGTTATATTCCATTTTACTTTCAGTTATTTGAGTATGTAGGAGCCGAAGTCTTGAATTAATTGTCAGTCTCACAGACTGTTATTTAGTGAGAAAAACGTTCAGTAGGGTACAGTCTTCAATTTTTCTAGTCGATCGAGAGTATTTTACAACGTGAGTGACGAACTGATCATGATTTCTACATCTCACTTTCTTCAAAAGGATTTATATCAATTCGGGACATATATTTAGATTAATTGTTGTTTATTAGAATTACAACTTTGTATACAGGCCACCACATATAATCCGATCCCTCCATGATGATAGTGAGGCAATTGCTTGTTTTCGTCTTTAGAATTCACTTTTAATGATCCTAGAAGATTATTGGATAAATAAGATTTCAAACACTAATTAACAGCCCTTGAGATTGAAGCTTATTCGGTTTCTCACTTGGTAAGCTAGCCCTTGAGATTGAAGGTTTTTTTTTTTTAAGCAAGCATATTATAAATATATTTTACAGTACAAGAATCAACAAGGTGGAAGGCCCCAACATTCATTCCAAACTAGCAAATACAATACAAGAAAGAAGAAAAAAAATAAGGATATGAGGTCAATGACTTGACCCCACTGACCATTTCCCACAAAGAGAAGCCGCATGAAATGGTTTTTATACAATCTCATAAACGAACTATAATACTATGACTGGAAGTCGTAGTGAAAAGTTTTGTACTACATTTTGTTGGTTAGGAATGGATGAAGGAGACTTTCACTACCCCTTTCCCACGATCTTTGCCTAAGAAAATAGCTAGCAGAAGATGCGTCGAATCGCCAATAAAAGACCGTCAAGGACTATGGAGGTGCGTGAAGACCACACGCCACACTAAGAGAGTGGAGATTGGTCAAATCTAAAAGATCTGAGACCCTTGGCCTCGAAAATATCACATGTGGCGAACGACAGACTTTCCTTGGTGAGGCAGCACGTAGATCTCACACGTGGTTTGAGCCATGTGTGAGACGTACATGCCGCTCTGTTCGACATTCTGCTTCAACAATCTGAAAGATCGACGATTGGAAAGTCTTGTGGTGGGGTGGGTGGCGGTCGTGGGAGGTCGAAAAGCAATAGATCGGTGTTTCTCTTTACTATGGAAGGAAAATAAAGTAAAAATAAAAAAAAGGGGGGGTGGGGTTGGATAGCTTCTAGATGAGCCAGGCGGGAGGAGGGTGGTGGAGCCGAAGTTCCACCCCACCTCTGAGTAAAGAAGATGGGATGTTTAGATTTTTGGTTGAGAGCGAAATTTCCTGCAGAGAGAAAAAAAAAACAGAGCCTTATTCTTTTGTGCAAGATTGAAGCTTATTCATTATTGTTCTTGTTGATCTTCGTTAAAAATTTGGTATAAAATCCTATCTATTCTTAGCTACATATGGGCTCTCTTTGATAATAATAAATGAGAAATACTTTAGCCATACAGAGATTCTACAAAAGTAAATTTACAAATTAACGTAGTTTGATGTGATATGTTAAATTGTAAAATTATTTTTATTATAAAATAGATCTAACATATCATATGAAATTATGTTAATTTGTGAATTTTAATTTTTGGGATGATCTCTATGTGGGAGTGGTAATTCTCTTAAAAAAAAATATTATAAAGGTCACTTTACATGTCCATCTTTGTCACTTCAAGCCTTTAAGTGTGATAAAAACTTAATAGATCTTTTCTCCTAAGCCGCTCTCAATCATGCTAAGGTCTCAAACACATTCAGAAACTTCGGCGAAGGTGTCTTTGAGCGCGATATACACCTAACTGGCGGCCCACAGTTTGGACGTAAACTACTACGTCCTACCACATTGAGTGGTGAACAAAATAAAGGGAGAGAAGGGACATACAAAAGAAGGCAAAAACAGGGGTAGGGCACACAAGGATGAGAAAATTAGCTGTATTGGACGATAGCTCACTTTACAGTACTGAAACTTCACAAGTTTTTTGTCAGATTCTGTGACGTAAAAACCATTGCGCTCCGCTCCATACATATCATAATGTTTATATCACGGAGGTTTTAAAGGGGTTTCTAACTGAAGTTCATGCCTTTCAAATAAATGATTTCCTTACACTTAAACCCCATTCATGGGACCCCGGCCAGGGAAAGGAGCACCGATCTCAGTACAGAACCAAGTTGAGAGAGCTCGTGATAATGTGCCTTTTCTCTTCCCTGCAGCAAAGCTGCAAGCCACATTTTTGTTTCTCGTTGGCTTTGAAGCTAAAACCAGATGGAAGGGGAGACAGGGTTTCAAGTTTCAGCCGCGTGACATGTTATTATGGCGTCCTCGAACTGCTCCCTTTACAGGCCAGCAGCCACGACCCCAAAAAAAGAAATAAAGAAACGAAAGAGACATTCCTTAATTTACCAGGCTAGAGCCTAGAAAGGACCGATTCTTTGATACTTGTTTGGCAAACCACAGTATTTATTTGGGAAAACTTTGTAAAATACAACTATTTTTCATTTGCTATTTCTGTATCAAAAAACATAAATATCTCCTTAAAAATATATACAATTATTAAAAATTCTGAATATAATAGACAATATTAATTAAAATTTGAATTGTTGGTATTTTTTATAATGTTTGGTTCAGAAAAAATTGTATATATTGCCAAACCATTCCCCTCCCCCTCCTTGTTGAAATAATTATTAAAGAAGATAACCCTACAGATTCATGAGGTTTTCTTTCTTTTTCTTAAAAAAGAAAAAGACTTCAGAGGTAAAATGGGCCAGGAAAGGAGCGTCGTCACGTCCAATCTCAGTGCTTATAGAAAATTTATATGGGCTTCATCTATTTGCTCAGACATGGGGCCCATTTTATTTAAGGGAACTTCAACGTGGTATTAGCGAAACGTGGGACAGTGTCAGTGTAAATATTAAGAAAACTAAAATAGAAATAAGAAAAGGAGCTGATGCCCGAATATCGTGAGGTCGCAAGTCACACGTTGCATGTTAAATGAACAGGAAGTGATTTCGTCATTCCTATTGAAATATGAATAATTAAATTTTACCCCTACATAATATGCGTGATATAATTGATTTAAAAAATAAATTTTAAATTTTAAATTTTATAAATTAAATTATACTATGTAATATAAAAGCCTTCAAATAAGATTGCTCAATAAATATATCCAACACACTATCTGTAGTTTACTTCACCTTGATTTGACTTTCATTAAAATACTGTAGCAGTATTTTGATAACACGATACTTAAGGTGGGTTTGGATGTTGAAGTGAGTTGAGTTGAGTTGAGTTTAGATGATAAAATATTGTTAGAATATTATTTTTTAATATTAAAGTTGTTTTGAAATTTGAAAAAATTGAATTGTTTATTATATTTTGTATTGGGATTTGAAAAATGTGTAATGATGAGTTGAGATGATTTGAGATGAGTTGTGAACCAAACGCACCCTTAGGATTGGAAGAAAATCGATGGCCTTTCCGGTACGAGTACATGCATTTAATTTTTTTTTTTAATTTTAAAGAGATTATATAAAAATAAATTTATAAATTAATATAATTTGATATAATATATCAGATTGTAAAATTACTTTTATTATAAAATAAATCTAATAAATAATATGATGAAACTATATCAATTTATAAATTTATTTTTATGTAATTTATTTAGAAATATAGTACGTACTTCCCAATAACCAATCTTTTGTAAATGCGCTAAAGAGTGTTAATAATTCACAAGAAATACTTTAGTCATAAAAAAATTACATAAAAATAAATTTAAAAATTGACGTGGCTTAATACAGTACGACAAATTATAAAATTACTTTTAATATAAAAAAGATCTAATACATCATATAAAATTACATCAATTTATAAATTTAATTTTATATAATCTCTTTATTTCTATATCAGTTCTCATATTTCATTATAAAACTCTGTTATGAATTTCAAGTCTCGTCTCTTGAGCAGTACCATAAGCTTAATCAGTTAATCTGGTTGTAATTGAAGGAAAATAGGAGGTGAAGAAAGGGAAAAGATTGTCCTGACATGACAGAAGATCAGTCCTTAGACTCCTTACCTCGTTCAAAACAGAGTTAAAATAAAAAGAATGGAAAACGATATCATTAAGAAACATATTGCCGACACATGAACATAATCTCAAATCTCCCTACCCGACAATTGAAGGTTTATCATCCAATCATCCAGTAAATTAACTTAATTATACCAATTAATATGGTATTGGGGTAGGAGATTTTAAGCAACAATTATTTTTCCTCGATGACTTTTTTTGTCCTGTTTTTCCCCGAATGTTCATGGATCAGTTTCTGTGTCTCTTTATATATATATATATATATATATATATATATATATAAAAGGATAAAGATAATGTAGAAAAAGACCATTAATCCTGGATCAGAAATAATCAGAAAGCAACAAAATGATCAGAATCTCAGAGTAAGCCAGCCATTGTTGGAACCCAAAATGACAAGGATGAATGACAAACAGATACAGTAGAGTGGGGTTTCTCTGAATAATCTCTTACAAAGATTGATAATTTATTAGTGTAGTCAGTGAAGATTATTAGTCATTGACCCTACAAAATAGAAGAGTTTGCAATAAAGACATGCATGGACACCTTGATGCAAAATTAAACAACTGAAAGCGATGGACAATGACCTTTATTTGAGAGGGAAAAAATAGACAAGAAAATTAATAAAAAAAATTGTGGAATCCTTTTGTTTTTGAAGGAAAAAAAAAAACTTTAATGAGGAAATTGCTACGATATGGGTCAGTGACTCAGTAGCTTTTATAAATGAGCCCCAAGTTTGGATAGTGTTTTTTTTTTTGAAGGACAAGTTTGGAATTCACATTCGTGAAATTTGAAATGTTGATCTTTAGCGTGCAGAATTGGATCTCTTCAACCCAAAATGCTAATGAGAAAACGCATTAATTGTTACTGTTGCATGTGTATTAATATTGAGATTTTGTGAATTTGTTATTTTTTGTCATATCAATTGACTAAATAAATTTTAAGAGAAATTATGCATAGAAGTTTTACACCACATACATTCATCTAATTAATATGTGATTTGTCATTTTTGCACTTATATCTTAATGAATATGTGTGTGTTTAAATAAAATTACAAAAATGATAAATTATATGTTGATTAGGTGAAGGCGTGTGACGTAAGATTTTATTGTAGCTATTAACGTCGTATTTCGTACGCCTTTTAGCCAGGTTCCAGCAATTCGGATCTTTAGAACTAGGCCGACGAAAATAAAGAAAAAGACAACTAGAAGAGGGTAGTCTTGGAGCTGGGGAGTCTCCGATGCCAAAACCAATAAAATCTCTTAGAAGTTTGTAAATAAGTAAGAGAGTTTAGGGATTAGAGAGAGCTTCTCGTATCTAAGAGTTGGTATTTATACCGTGAGTCCGGGAGGGGGACAGATCGTGTCTATCCCTATGGAGTCTGTGTCCTTCGTACTATTCTTTTTGTCAGAATCATTTAATACGGCGTGGCTTTGCAATATGGCGTGTAACTCGAATAGTGATGCTATTAATGCGGAGTGATTTCCTGATTTTTTTTATCTTTGGTAGTCCGTCGATGTTCCTATATCAGAGGGTCGAGGATTCTCCGTCTTTCCCATTCTGTCCTGTATAAGTCTCCATGATCGAAGTACGGCCAAACTATGTCAAGTCTATCCGTCCCATCAGCCACCTGTTTACTTTTCCTTACAGACGCCTTACTTCATGAGTAAGTTTGGATCCTAGGGTCGGGAATCGAGCTAAGGCCCAAGGGACTTGTGAAATGGAAAAAATTCCCTTGGAGTAGCATTTCTCGTATTTTAAACAACCTTCACATAGTATATTCCATCCCCTTTTCTTGGATTTTTTTTTATGCAGCACGGTTGTTCATGACCTAACGATGAACTTTTCTCTGCCACCACATAACCTAAGAAGCGTATAGAAATATATAGATATATATATATATATATATATATATATATATATATATATTGTCAACAGTTTACATAGCTTATGTTTGTATAAGAAGCCTCGTAAAGGCACAATGTAAGCTATGTCGTGTCTGCATCTTAAATTCTATGCTATATTTTTCCAGCCCATTAGGTTTTATGGGGCTTTTGCGTTGAACAAACTCTAATATTATTGTATTTATAATCGATGTAAATTAATCCCACGAATATCAAATTATTGAAGAAGCAAAAGTGAAAAAAAAAAATGCTATTTAGAAATTAGAAGCTGGTGGGTAAATATATTATAATCCATCATTGTTATAGAAAAAATTTACAACTCATTTTTTCTTCTCTCTTCTTTTTTTTTTTCAAAAAAAAAAAAAGAAGAGAAAAACAAGAAGTCATCGCCTATGCAATAATATCCATCACAATGCGCTCGCATCACATCCACGCAATTCAAAGACTGTCACACTTTGTCATTGGGAGTTCTTCTATATGTTGCCTGGTGACATGTTTATAGTTCACTTGTAACGAATTAAAATTGGTTCTACTGTAACAAAATAGGCATTTTAAATATCAAAAATCCGTGAGATGTTCTTTTTCCCAATTAATGATTAGCTGGATTAGAGATAAAATATATATCGAAAGCCTTTGAAATCTCCCTCCCTTAAATACATCCTACCACTAAATATAAACATCCAGCCAAATTTATATATGGCAAGACCATAAGTTAACACTTTACATACAATCTTATGTACCACACGTCAGTTTTTAAAGTAATCTGTTATAATTTTCTTTTTGTCTCAACTATCTCTTTTTATCCTCTAAACCCTTATCCTCAATGTGATTAGATCCAATCTGAGGTTTTTGGTTTTACTTCAAGAAATTATACCAACTAAATTAGCTGGGATTCAGAGTAGGATCTATAAAGACACGCCATTTCTTCAATGCATTTTTCCTTGTCAGTCAAATAATAATTCCAGACCCTCTCCCAAAAATTAATGGGTGTTAAAATAATATACAAATGATTAAATCAATCTATTTCCCTCTTTTTAATTTTTTGGAACAAGTAGTGATTTTACATAATATCAAAACAGAGGTCTTGCGTTCGAGTTCGAAAACATAGTCGAACAAATCAAACTTTTTCCATCCGCTTTTAAACTTTTGAAACAAGTGATGATTGCATAATAAATAATGATCTTTTTTAAGTGTTTCTGTTGTGAATAATAACATCCTAAACCTTACAATGTAATTTTTCAATTAAGATAGATCTATGACAATCAAACCCAGGGACTATGTAGAGATTCTAGCCCTAATGGTTGGTTTTGTCACTATTGGTATGCACCTTTATTCCAAAATGATTGGTTAAGATTACAAATCTATCAACTTAACACATGCACTACTTCTACCCAAATAATATCAACTACTCCGATGATCTTAGGCAGCCCTGTCTACTTCAACAAAATGGAGGAAACTAGTTATCTACCTTAATGCATTGGAAAAAATAGCTGATAACTTTAAGGCTTATAACTTTAACTTAAGTAATAAGTTCTACTATTAAAAATTATTTATTGCTTGGTAACCATATGTTTAAACCACTTTTAAACATATTACATTTGTTTGTAAACAAATTAAAAGTGTTTTCTGAGGTAGAAATGATGATCATTTGATTTTTTAAAGATTATGATAATTTCTTTAGTTTGGAAGTTATAATTATATAAAAGTTGTCTAGATATTTTGTCCATTGACTTTCTTTCTAAAATTTGAACTACATTCCGGATTATCCAGAAAAGCACGTATATGATGTTTTTCCTCAAACATACTTTTTAACTTATTTGAGATTAAAAAGTACTTTAATATATAACATCCAAACAATCTAATTTTTCAATTAAAAAGTTTTTAAGACTATTTAAACACGTTTTAAGACTCCTAACACAACCCTAAACAAGCCCTTAGTCAATTACTGTATGACAGAGGACTTTCAGTTTGATTCATTACTCATGAATCCCACCTATTCTTTGGTCCTAATTTTGCAGCCACTTCGTTGTACCATTGGTAACCGAAGCATATCTTGGTTCGATGATTCTTATTCAAAACTAATGTTGTTAAGTGAATGATGCAAATGAAGACCAGGATTTCATTCATCATCGGAAATAGAAGCACATGCATCAACTTTTAATGTAATTGGATTATGACTAAATCAAATCCGAAATCATTAGCCAGAAACTAATTTCCTCTACTAAAAATTGGTGCAAATCAATACCCATTTGATAAATGACACAAAAAGGCCAAAGTAAACAAACTGAAAAGCCATGTAATCATTAAAAAAACAAAAGAAATTAACCACCAATTATCTTCATAACAGGCAGATTGCTATATGAGCCACAAAATGTACATACCTCAAGGCTCAAAGGCCAGAGATAACTCCCCCCACTAATGAACCGGCCATGTCCACTAAACCGAACCAAAACTCTCTAAAACCCTTTAGGCTTCCCTCTTTCCTTCAAATCCACAGGCTTCTTGGCCATGGCGAGGCAATACTTGGCAATCTCTCTGAACTTAGGCACGCTCCTGAGGTCCACCTTGGTACCATCCTTCAGAGTAATGACAATGTCACCCCACTCACCGATGAAGCGCGGCACCACCTGAACATCCTTTATCACAGTGTACGAGAAATCACTCCGATCCTGACCCGTCAACCCCGAAAATACCGTCACCCGCAGGTCGGTGAACCTGTACCTCAAAAAAAAGGCCCTTGAAACCGCTGCAAGAGTCAAAGGTAGCCATAGCAGAGTGAAACCTAGAAGAAGGTTGGCTAAAAGGTCACCGTAGTGGGCTCCGCCGTCGAAGAAGATGGTTTCCTCGGTGGGCTTTTTGGAGGTGGCGGCGGCGGTGGTGACGCTGGGCTGGTTGGTAGGGGAGGAGACGTGGAGCTTGGTTAATATTGGTCTGTAGTTTTTGGAAGCGAAGCCAGGGAAGGGTAATTTGGAGAAGGAGTGAAGGTAATGAGGTGTCAGAGAGATGGCGGTGGTGATGGCGGTGGAGGTGGGTGAGAGAATTTGGGTGGAGGCCATTAGGGTTATCCGTTAGAAGAGGAGTTGGGTGATGGATAATCGAAAGAGTTTTCTATCTGTAAAGTTTCTTGTGTTTCGATTGGCTGCAGAGAGAATGTGGGGTCGACTGAGAAAGCTAATCTAATGTATTTGGTGGGCAAGAGTTTTACCACGTGGCGTGCTCAAAGCTCACCGGAGGCCTGCGTGCCGTGGTTGGAAACTGGAAAGTCTCCCCAGAGTCCAAAAACGTAGTCATTTCAGACCCATTATTCCAGAGACGAACCTTTTTTTTTTTTAAACAAACTGACTTCATTGAAGCTGAAACTAGTACATACTAAGCACACAGTGAGGAGTTTCCTCCAAATCCACTATGCATTTTGAACTAAGAAGAGCACTTTTAGCAAGTGTATAAGCTACGACATTGCCCTCTCTATGAACATGCTTAGTGATACAAACATCCAGCAAACTAATTCTTGACCTTATATCTGAAGTGATCATTCCAAAATAACTTTCATCTGGTGCATACTTTTGGATCCTTAGAACTACTGTCTCAGAATCTCCCTTCAAAATGACCTTTTTCATTCCCAAATCAAGAGCAAAATTGACTGCTGTCAATGCAGCTACTGCTTCAGAAATTAAAGGGTTAGGATTAAGAAGATGATTCTTTCTCATGGTGGCTAAGTAATTTCCTTCCTCATCTCTAATTGCAATGCCAATACCAATCTTGAAATGTTTTTTGTCTACTGCAACATCCCAATTTACTTTTCAAAAACCTGTTGGAGGGATTTCCCATGTATGTGTCCTCAAAGTACTGCTGCTGTGATGTTGATTATCTGTGTTGGCTTTAATTACTGCAAGATCATGTTGCATTTGCTGAACTCGATGTAGAACTGTGTGAGGATCAAGCAGAACATTGTTAAACACTTTTTGATTTCTTCGTTTCCACAGATTCCATAGAGTCAGAGCTAATTCTTCCATTTCATCCTGTTGTAATTTGTTGAGCATTTGTGTAAGAAGATCCTTCATTCTCTGATAAGAATTGTTGCACTTCTGAATCCTTTTTGAAGACTGACCTAGAACATCATTAGCAGAGATACATTGCCATAGAATGTGTATGGTAGTTTCTGGTGCTGATAAACACATGGGACAGTTATTTTCTGTCAATACCTTCCTTTTGCAGAGATTTTCTTTAGTGGGAAGAATATTGAGACATGCTCTTCACAGAAAATTCTTTGTGACTAGAGGGATACTGAGATTCCATATTTTGGTCCATTCCTCTCTATTTTGTTTGCCCATCGAGCTTTGTCCCTGCTTGCTGTTTAGAATTTGTCCCTACAAATAATAGGCACTCTTTACATTGAACATTCCATTTGTTGTACACCTCCATATCAATTTATCAAACCTGTTACAGTGACTTAAAGGCAATTGAATAATAGTTTCTGCATCCTCCTTTGAGAAAATTTCTTTTATGGCATTGTAATTCCATTCTCTGGTCTGTTGATCAATCAGCATCTTCACTTTGGCCTCTCTATCAAGAAAATGATAACCACTTTGAGGTTTAAAAGTAGAAAGTGTTGGCAGCCACTTATCTGTCTAAATTCTAACTGATTTTCCATTCCCAATCCTCCAAATAGTGCCTTCTTGAAGTAAAGGTCTGGCCATTAGTAAGCTTCTCCATAAAAAAAGAAGGATTGGTACCTAATTTTGCATTGAAGAAATCTGAATGTTGAAAGTACTTAAGCTGTAGCACCTGAGCAGCTAGGGAGTTTGGGTTTTGCAATAATCTCCATCCTTGCTTACCTAACAAAGAAATATTAAAATTTTCGAAATCTCTAAAACCCAACCCTCCTTCATTTTTTGATTTCCCCATTTGATTCCAATTGATCCAGCTTATTTTCCTTTCTTGATTGATTTGTCCCCACCAATACCCTTTAATCAACTTGTTTAGTTCATGCAAAAGGCTTTTAGGAAGCTTAAAGACTCCCATTGAGTAAGTAGGAGTGGCTTGTATGACAGATTTAAGCAAAATTTCTTTGCCAGCTCTAGAAAGAGATTTTCACTTCCAATTGTTCAGTTTGCCTCTCACCTTGTCTAGAATAGCAGAAAAAGCCTTTCCTTTTGATTTTCCTAGCAAAACATGTAATCCTAGATAGCTTTCATAGGATGATATCAACCTCATACCTGCTATACTAAGAATACTGTCTATGGCAGCTGCCCTTGTGTTGTGGCTAAAAAATAAGGAAGACTTCTCTTTGTTTAATCTCTGCCCTGATGAAATCTCATATTGTCCAATCAATCCTTGCAACCTGCTCCATTCAATGGATGATGCTTGACAGAATAAAATACAATCATCTGCAAAAAACAGATGATTGATAGTTAATAGTCCCCTTGCCAATGGAAAACCAAATATGAGGTTCATTCTTTATGCTCTATTGAGAATCTGAGTGAGGGCTTCAGAGCATAGTATAAAGAGATAGGGTGATAGGGGATCACCCTGTCTAAAGCCCCTCGAAGGCATGAAAGAGGTCTGTGGGTTTCCATTAATTAACAGAGAATAGGAGACTGACTTAACACATTTGATTATGAGCTCGATCCATTTGTTTGCAAAACCCAATTTTTCCATCACTGCTACTATAAAGCTCTATTCTAACCTGTCATATGCTTTACTCATATCTAATTTTAAAGCCATATAACCTTTTGCCCCTTTTATTCTACTATTCATTGAATGTAATACTTCAAAAGCAACAATGACATTGTCTAGAATCTGTCTTCCAGCCACAAAGGCACTTTGTGTTGAGGTAATGATATCTGGTAGGATTTGTTTCAACCTATTAGCTAGAACCTTGGCCATGATCTTGTAAATTTCATTGCATAAACTGATTGGTCTGAATTCAGTGACCTGTGTTGGACATTTCTTCTTTGGTATTAGGACTATAAATGTTTCGTTGATGTTGCTGTCCCAGTTGTTTGTATTTAATGCCACTGTTATTGCCTCACAAAGCTCTTTGCCCACTGTATCCCAGTGTTGTTGATAAAATCCTGCAGAAAAGCCATCTGGTCCTGGAGAACTCATGGGATTCATGCCAAATACAGCTTCTTTGATCTCTGAGAAGGTAAATTCTGCGACCAGCTTCTTGTTCATTTCCTCAGTGATCTTTGGTTGCATCGGATCTAAACATTCACTTATGCCAGTTCAGTTAGAAGTCGAGAAAAATGATTTATAATACCTCTGAAAAACCTGTTGTATTCCTTGTGAAGTGTTATGAGTCTTGCCTTCCTCATCCTGTATGCTGCTGATATGATTTATCTTCCTTCTCTGAGATGCACAGTTGTGAAAAAAATCTAGTGTTTCTATCTCCATGTCTAAGCCAACTCTCTTTTGCTCTTTGTTTCCATTTCAGATTTTCTTCTTCTAAAAGTAATGTCACCTCCTTCTTTATCTGGTTTATTTCTTGCTGATCATTCACATCATTTTTTTGCTGCAAAATGTGCAATTTAAACTTTTTATGCTCAATACTTCTCATAAACTCCTGCTGATGATGTCTACTCCATTTGAGAAGTTGTTCTTTGCATCTAATAAGCTTGTTTGACATTGTTGCTACTGTTTGTGCCATGCTGGACTCCTGATTCCATGCATTCAAGATTATATCTTTGCATTCCATTTTTCTCCCCCAGCTGAACTCATATCTAAAAATTTTCCTCCTCTTTTTCTCCTCTTGAAAATGTGGAGTAAGGCTTAAAATAAGAGGATTATGATCAGAAGTACAAGCAGGGATGATTGTGACATTAAAATTTGAGAACATATTGATGCAATTTTCATTAGCAAAAGCTCTGTCTAACCTTTCTTTGAAAAAACCAATACCTTCTCTGCTACTGAACCAAGTATACTTCGATCCTATAAAACCCAGATCATACAAATCACAATCTTGCAAGGCTTGTTGGAAGGAATTCATCTGATTCTGAGGTCTTACAGCTCCCCCAAACTTCTCATTTTGATTCAAAATCTCATTGAAGTCACCTATACAAAGCCAAGGACTATTATCTACAGGCTTCAAAAGTCTTAGCAACTGCCAGCTACCTTCTCTAAGAGCTATACATGGATTACCATAAAACCCTGTGAGTAACCATTCCTTTCCATTTTCAGATTCTGTTACCTTCACAGAAATGTGAAATCTGGTATATGATTCCAGTTCGATATGATCTTTAGAATGCCACATCATTGCTATACCCCCACTAAATCCTCTACTGTCAACAACAAAGCTTCTATCAAATCCTATCTTGTTCCTTATTATTTCAACTTTGTTCCTGTTGCATTTAGTCTCAATAAGGAATAAGATATTTGGGCCCTTATGCATCTCATTTTTCCAGGTGGGGCTGCTCAGCAGCCACCACCTTAGAATCCTGAGTTAAGCTCCTTCCAGGATTGGGCATAAATTTTGATTTTTTTGAGCTACCTTGTTGAGCTTCACTGCCAGAAACTGATGTCTCTCTTTTCTTACCAACTATTTCATTTTTAGAATTGTCCCTAGGTGTCAATTCAGTAGCCCTATCCATGAAGATCTGTCTTGCCCTTTTTTTCCACCCAGTTTTCTTCTTGATAACCTCTTCTGCAACCACTGATATGTTCAAAGAGTTATCAAAGTTGCTCTCTATTCCTGCCTTAGTTAACCATATCTCATTATCCTTTCTGTTTGTGTTGCTAGATGCCCCTATCAACCTTTCCTTAGTAGATAAATCTGCTTGTAAATTTTCCAAGGATAAGATTTGAGTTACTCCATTTGTGTCAAGAATCTGATGAACATTCTCAGGTATGAATTCTCTTCCATAGCTTACCTGACCACTCAAAACAGAATTATTTTCAAAACTACCATCTTCTTTCCTGCAATCTTTCCCCTTAGAATTTGGTGATATTAGCTTAGGTTGTTGAGTTCCACGAGTACCAAATCTTTTTTCACCCAAGCCATTAGAAATAATAGGAGAAGCTCTCAACCATTGTCCATACTGAACAGTTCCCCACCTAGCTGTCTTATTTTTTTCTTTGTCCACTGCACTTCTTTTATGAATATGTTTTATAGCCCCACACTTGAAACAAAAAACTGGTAACCTTTCATACTTGAATTCAATCCATCTCTTTTTCCCTTCAATTCTAACCATCTTACCTCTTGGAAGAGGTTTTGTGATATCTATATTAATACGAGCCCTGAGAAATTTGCCCCAACCAACCCCCTCATCATCCACATCAATTGTCAAAACTTCACCTATAGAGTTTCCAATTCTTTCTACCCCTTCATAAGTCATAGCAGCTAGAGGCAAACCATGCAGTTGAACCCAGAAAGGCTCATGGCTAAAAACCATTTCAGAAGGAGGAATACTACTATCAAACTCTTGGATACATATCAGATTTTTATCAAATGACCAAGGCCTTCCCTTAAGCACCCTTTCCACCTCCATACCATTCTGAAATTCTACTATAAATTTGTTAACCCCAACCTCTTTAAAGATAATCCAACCCTCAAGGTTCCAGAGTTTAGTCATGGTAGTCTTAAAAGCTTCCCTATTGATGTTTTTATCAACCACAACTAACATAAGTAGACAATTTTTACCACGCAAATTGGTTCTTCTGGTGTCTTCCTCAGTAAAGGTAATTTCTTCATGTTCTTCTTCTGTTAACTTAAAACCTTCCCATAGTTGTTCCAGTTCCTCAGCCATGATGATTCAGCAGAAAATTTTCTTCAATTCGATACAAAACTGATGCAATTCTGTACCACCTCCTTAACTCTCACAATGAAAGAAAGGACAACTACCTGAGCCTTCTATAGAAGGAAAGGACTCGCCAAGAGGATACTCTTTGCGTGCACCCTTTGGTTCTAACAAAAACAGAGATGAACCTTTTTGGGCTGAAAGAAGCTTTTAGTATAACAGTACTGATAGTATTTTTTTTTTTTTTTTAGTTTGTGCCCTAAATCGTCTGTTTATGAAAGATCCACTCTTTTTGGGCCTGTATTTTCAGGTCCACTTGGATCATTCGTCTTTAATTAAGTTTAAATAATTTTCGACAATCATTGAAATCTCCATTTACCCGTTTAGCCGTATAATTCAATGAGTTATAAAGTAATCTTGCGTATAGTCGTTAAATGTATAAATATTATATAATTATTTTGAAAAAAATAGAGTTTATTATTAAAAAATTAATTTTTTTAATGTAGATCCCATATTAACTTACTTTTTTTAAAAAAAATTATGCAATACTTACGCACTTCACCAAACATAATTTCTCATAAGTTATTTGTAAATCTGCCCTGCCCATACCCAACGCATCAAACTAATATACAATTTCGTACGGATGTGATATAAATAAAAGGAAAACACTACTATGTCCACTTCATTTGACACCTCCATTTGACCACTTGCCAAAAAAAAAATTTAAATTTTTTTTTTTTGCTTAGTAATTAAGGAAATGATTTTAAGTGTATTGAGATTTTTTTTTTTAAAAAATATTTAAAGTATTAAAAAAATGTGAAAAGGAAAAAGAAATTTTTTTACCGCCCAGCGATCAAACTGGGGTGGCATAGTAGCTACACCCTAGATAGAAAAGAGTTCTCTATTACTTCCATGTCGATCGAATTTTGCTACGTACAACCACCTTTGCGTAACCGTGGGTAACCGGATGATGTGGTTCTGACAGAATTTAAGATTCATTATTGTCACACACACTCTATCTCTATTCTCTGAAAAATCAAAGTGTTTCCAAACCTTCATTTTTCTTCTTCTTTCTTTATCTGTCTTCCTCCTCATCTCTTCAGCCTTCGCAAGCTCAAACCTCCAAGATGCCATTGGCGTCGATATCAAAGTAAGCGACGACCGTAACATCACTCCTGGGTGCAGCAGGAATGCCATAAAGCGTAAATTTTCCCAACAAATAATTATCCACAGCTCTTGTTCTTTCTCCCTCGTAAACACATAACAAAATACTAGTTTGGTTGTCCTCGACCGTTGTGTAGTTCCGTTCCATATTGGTGGGATTGGCGGTATTTCTTGGAATCACAACAGACATTGTACCATCATTGGTCTCCACCCCAAGGGATAGAGGAATGAAATCTACAAGCAGAATGTCTTGAACTCTCTCATTCCTCGTACCGGCCATGATTGTAGCTTGGACAGCGGCTCCATAAGCTACTGCTTCATCCGGGTTCAAGCTCTTTTTAAGCTCCACGCTAACAAAGAATTCCTACAATAGCTGCTGGACCTTGGGTATTCTGGAAGAACAACCTGTAAGAACGACATCATGCACACTTTCCTTGTCCATCTTAGCATCGGACAAACATTTCTCCACAAGCTTAACAGACTTTTCGAATAAATCCATGTTTAGTTCAACAAATTTGGCACGGGTAATTGTTGAGCAGAAATCAACACTCTCATACAGTGAATCAACGAAAATGTCAGTCTCAAATATTGAGGAAGAAAGAACCTTCTTAGCTCTCTCGCATTTGGTTCTCAACCTTCTCATAGCTTTGGCGTTTCCACTTATGTCTTTCTTGTGCTTCCTTTTAAATTCTTCTACACAATGGTTAACCATTATGTTGTCAAAGTCCTCACCTCCAAGGTGAGTATCTCCGGCAACAGCCTTCACTTCAAATTTCTTTCCCTCAATGGTAAGAACTGAGACATTTGCAGTACCACCGCCCAAATCAAAGACCAACACATTTCTTTTAGAAATACTACCCAGTACCGCACTATTAAGGCCATAAGTGGTGGCTGTTGGTTCATTGAGTACACGCATGACATTGAGGCCTGCAATGCGGCCAACATCCATAGTAGCCTTACGCTGCGCATCATTGAAGTAAGCGAGGACTGTAACTGCATTTTTCACAGTCGTTTCCAAGTAAGTCTCTGCAATCACACACATCTTTTGTAGCACCATTGATGAGATTTCCACGGCAGAAAACATCTTGATTTCATTCTCAGTGACACTGATCATAGGCTTGTCATCCGAACCTTCAATGACCTTGAATGGCCACGTATAATAAGAAGGTAAAAAAAATTGATAGAGAAAGAGAGGGAACGAAATGTTGTAATTAGAGTTCCTGTGCAGTAAGAAGAAAAATGTAAAAAAATATTGTTAGAAAAAGAGAGAGGGAACAAAAAGATAGAAGACAAAAATGTTAAAAAAGTAAATTTTTTTATGAAAAGGCGTGCCTGGTTGCATGGTTACGCAAATAGCCGGTTGTAAGTAGAGTTTTTGATGTCGATTTATACTTTATAGACATTGTTTGTCGTGCAGCTAATTATAGTTACTAAAAGAAAAGTTAAAATATTAATGGTTTCCATATCCTCCCAGTAGTGAGTGTTGGAAGTGGCAATAAATAAGTTTACAAATATATTTTTTTACAAAAGAGAAAATAAAATTAAGGATCAACAGAATGTTCGGGCTCGAGCGAGCTTAAATTATCCAAGCTTGGCTCGTTTTAATGAAAAATGAGATTGAACTCAAGTTCAGCTCGACTGGATTCGAGATGTTGGTTTTTTTTTAATTGCAATTTTCTTAGCATAAAATTATTAATTATTAATAATGCATATTACTCATATAAGATACTAATAGTGTATACGTGATAAGTGATAACTATAGGTAAGTGTAAGGAAATTTTTCCCACTTTGCAAGTCTGCCTCATTCCGATATCCAACCCTAAGGTCCAAATTCACCCATAAAGCAAGGCGTCTACAAGAAAAAGTAAATAATGATGGTTGATGGGACAAACAGGCCTAGCGTTGCTCGGTCACACTCCGATCATGGAGACTTGGACATGACAGAACGGGAAGGACGAATAACCTTTGATCCTTTAACATGGGGACATCGATAGACCACCAAAGATAAAGTAAATCAGGGAACCACAACCCGAGTTACACGCCACATTAATGATGTTATTGTAAAGGCATACCACATTAAAAAACTCTGACAAAAAGAATTGTGCAAAGGACATGGACCCCATGGGAGCAGACATGATCTGTCCCCCCTCCCTAGACTCTTAGCTTAAATAGCAACTCTTAGTACGAGAAACGCTCTCTGATCCCTAAACTCTTTCACTTATTTACAAATTTCCAAAAGACGATACTAACTTTGACATTAGAGACTCTCCAACCCCAAAGCCACCCTCTCTTACTTGCCTTCTTCTCTATTTTTGTAGGCCCAATTTTGAAAATCTGAGTTAATAGAACCTGACCCAAAGACGTACGAAACACGACTTTAACAGTAAGTATAAATAATATTATACCACTATGTTTATATGTAAGCATAAATTCTTGTATGTCATTTGTTAAGTTATAGCTAATTATATTGTATACACATATAGCATACATGCATAACATATGTATTCATCATAACTTTTGTACGATATATATAGTATATGTAGTGGACTATATACATATATTATTATATATGTATATATAGTTGTGTATACATGTATAAACATATACGAGTCGAACTAATGAATCGAGTCGAGTTATATACGAGTTTGTTCACGAATATTAATCAAGTCAAACTAGTTTTTATATGAAATTTTATCATTAAATAATCGAATTTAACTCTTGTTTGTAAACAGATCATTAAAAAATCGAATCGAATCGAATTGAATTCACTATAATCATGGGTGTAAATTTTAACCGAAAAACTGGTCTGAACCAGATCGGACTGGTTCCGTCCAAAACTGGTTTCTAAAATGCCAAAACTAGCCAGAACCGATCCAGTTTTGATCCATGATTTTTAAGATTAGACCAGACCAGTTCACTATAATATATATTTAAATTAATTTTTTTAATATTATATATAATAATATTATATAGTATTCTTTTTATTGCAGATTTTTTCTTTTCAATTTTTGTAGCAGTTATATTTATAGGCTTATAGGAGATTTTTTTTTATAAAGTAGATTTTTGTAAATAATAACAAATTTTTAATAAAACGTATTTTTTTAAAGCATTTTTTTTATAAATAGATTTTTATGATTAATTTGTATTTTATTAAAATCAAAAAATCGGACCGAAAACTTATAAAATCAAAAATATCAATTTAAGAGATTAACCGATGCATAATCAATTTTTAAAAATATAAAATCGATATATACTAATTCCATCTTAAATTTTGTTCATACTTGAGTTAGAGTAGACTTGTTCTAGTTGGGGCCGAGTTCTCTAAAGGGGCCACGTTTAAAAATTGTAAAGCAAGAAATGGTGTGGCCTGAGATGATGGGGATAGTTCCTAGTTCAGGGTGACGCATGAATTCACGTGGCCACTTGCATGACACGTTAATCTTTGTTGGGAGTATTTAATTTTCCACCACAATTTTTTATTGGCAATTATATATTGGCATCCAAATTATCGTGTTGCTAAGTATTATTTAAACCAACATCACATGATCCCATGAATATAATAAAATGAACAGAAAAAACATACACAATTGGCATAGTTTACATGCATGCATGTAAACTATACTCAATTTTCTTTGGCATCAACTTTGATTTATAGATATGGAAATAGGCATGCAGATATTGGCACATGCATGCTTAATGTTCACATCTAGATATATGATAATCGATGCCACTGTAAAATCTGTTAATATATGTAAGATGTAATATTAATCATGCCTGTCTGGTTATACCTTCTTCTAAATTTCTCTATAATTAATTTTTTTTGGCCTCAAATGACGCCGTATTTTTAACCTTTAACTAATCGCTTCAGAGAAAAATGTACAAATCATGACTAATAATATTACACATATATTGTGTTTTAAAATTAATTGAAACGGCTCTTTTAATAACCATATAAAAAAGGCTAGAGCAGCTCTATTTCTCTAGTAAATTTGTGAGTGATTAGAAAGTTAGAGTACTGATGAGGTGGACGGCATGGATATCTGCCACTGTTAATGCTGAGGATAGAGGCCGGAGGAGATAACAAGTAAGAATGCAACTCATGATGATCTCCAAGGGTGTGGCGCAGCCCAATGTACGTGGCTAGAGTTAGTCACATGGGGGATACATGAGCCAGGAATGAGACCAATTATGAACGCAAAAGTAATCAATTTGGTGAGATTTTGTGTCGACACAAAATTGGCACTACGGTAATGAACTAGTTTAATAGTTTGGCCATAAGGGGATGGATTGGAGACTAGTGGTCATGCATGTATTGAATATTCTCGATACAGGAGATAATCATTTCCCATCATTTGTTATAATTTGCATGTTCTGTATGGCAGCAATAATGTCAATTAGCAAGTCTCCTTTGATGCTAGTTGCTAACTTCGAGAGCACGAGATTTAGAGTAGGCTTTGAGGGGGTGTCGCTTGTGTCTCGCCTGTGCTTGCATGCATGGCTCATTTAGGAGTGCTTTTCAATCTAGCATGAAGAAGCAGAAACTCACCTTTGGAGGAGTTGTAATAGAATACATATAACATGAGGAAGTTGTTTCTAATGACTACAATATCAAAGTTATATTTCAGTGTCTCTACGTGGGAGGAGACGTCCATAACTTCATGTGCTTTCAATGGAAAGAAAGAGATTGTCATACTTCGAAATATTGCCAATGAGTCAGCTTGACTTGATTTATTAAGGGCAGGGCACCTAGCTAGGGAGCTGGCCATGATGAGTTTGGTTGCGTAGGATCTACATGATCATATTTATTGCCATAGATACGAACAAAAGAAAGGGTGTCATCTGGACGAAAGGGGAATTAAAAAGTATCCTAAAAGATCATTAAAATCAAGCTTAAACCACCTTGGAAAGCTTAGATGGAGACAGAAATTAATTTTTTCTTTAAATGATGTAAAAAACTACATTAGTAAGATTCTTATTAAATTGTCACATGATCAGCTTGTACTCCAACTTATAAAAGCAGAAATGATGCTTTTAATTCGTTAAATTAAGTTATAGGGATGAATTTAGAGTCAATGGAGTCTCCTATTGTCCTTCATGAAGAACTCCACTACGGCCAACCTTCGTAATTGGCACTAAATCGGCACATGAGTTCACACGTTGCTCCTATGCGCAGTGCCACCAAAGTTTTCTTTCATTTTTCTTGCATTGTGGTCGATCGATACCTGTTATGTTCTTTTACTTATTTTTTAAAGCATTATCCTCTTAAATGGAAGAATATAGCCTTCACATGATTTGTCGCCATCCCCCCACGGCCTACCATGGCCACACATCCTCCCGTCGATCTAAATAGCAAGTTGAAATCCATGCATGTGGAGTCCATGCATGCATCGCCTAATTTAGGAATAGATCTTCATCAGTTTATTTTTTTGCCCATCTTTAAGATCAGATAACCTTTTGTTGCAAATACAACACGCATTATATTCTTTCTTCCCTTCTCTTCAGTCTAGACAATCATGTGAGTGTAAAAAAATCTACTAGATACTTTAAAGTGGTGTGTACAATTATCTCTTGTTGCTAAAAAGCCATAATATCGATTCATGGTATTGCATTGAAAATTGTCTTTTCATTTTCTCGATTTAGTTTATGAATATGGATCCCATTTTTTTTTTTTTTTATTAATTGCATGAAAGGTATTTTGTTGAGGCTCTCCTAATTAAAAGAAAAAAAAAAAACCAAGAAGTAAGGGAGTGGGCGACAGTAGCTTCACATGAATTCTACTATCGAAGATCACGCGAAAAGGATGGAACGGCAAGTGGTGGAGACTCTACTAAGTGCCCTGCAAAATATAGGCTGTTTTGATTAGGATTTGATTCCCATTCCATCCTTTGTCACCACAAGAAAATTACCAGACGTCCCCTTCACGAGAATGAAGACCATTTCCCAACACTCGTTGTTTTCTTCTGCTCTTCATCTGCTTGTCTTCTTTTCCTCTTGGAATGCGTGTTCGATTCTCTCTCTCTCTCTCTCTCTCAATTTCCGTATACTTTATTAACTACGAGTAGATTTTGTTCACCGTCGGTACTGAATGATGATATCAGCGAAAATGAGTACAGGGACTTGCTTCAAAACACTTGACAGTCGCCTGCATTTTCCTTTGGCAGTACAAGGACATGATTCCAACGCAAGAAAATAAATGAAATGGAAAACGCAAGGAAGGAATCAGCACGGACCATGAACTGCGACCACTCGCTGGCAAATATAATTCACTTTTGGCATTCTCTCAACTTTTCTCAAAGTCCGGGAAAAAAGAAATTAACTTTAAAGTATACAACTAGAATACACAAAACCTCGTTTATTCCTCCATAAAAGATGATCAACACCACAAAATTCAACTTGCTATATTTTGCTTTATACACCAATCTAGGTAACAAAACATGATGGTTTAATTAAAAGCACAAATTAAGAACAAGGTAATTAATCTGCCCTCTTGTTTCATTGCGAAAGAAAATGATCACTATACGACAATATTTTTGGGTTCATCTCAGTTGAAATGATGCTGCTCCAACCACGGCCAGAACGCGGATTGATCATCCATGCCGCAGAACATGTTGCTTAGACTTTCTTCTTTGACTATTTGATCCATCTTCTGGCATTGGAGGTCGGGTCTTGACGAGTTTTGGAAGAGCTGAGCCACACCTGGAGGCCTTATAGAGGATGGAAAGAGAGGTCTGCTAGTAATTGGTTGAGTGGATAAAGGGCTGTCAATGGCTGGTGTCCTCGATATATCCAACTTAATCTCGGAGCTGTTCTCACTTCTATTACTGCAGGAACCTTCCGTTTCTTTATTGAGGTTGATTGATTCTGTTGGTTCTCTATTTTTTAGTGCCAATATCTGTAGTGATTATAGAAATTGACCAGTCAAGATGAAGCATGCAAACATATATGTAAACTGAATAATTGAAAACTCCCTGTTGTAAATTTAGAAGTATGATTAGTATATGCAGTTCAAACCATATGTGAGCTAGACCGGATGTACGTCTGAGAGATCTCTCTTTCCAGATATGATTATCCTTTAGCCCCAAACAATGATCAAACAATACATCAAATACGAAAGGAAAAGTAGCCTTTTAAAAAGCCATTATTGGTTCCAGACTCCAGGATTTACTCACAGAAATAGGCTCTGAAAATCATGATGCAAGAAAAAAAGTCAAAAAGCAGAAATCTTTGGATCAGGAAATTGATCACGATTTCCATATCTCATGTACATAAACAGAATTGCCCCTCGCATGCAAAGCTTGAAGGGTTCCTACGTATAAATTTTAAACAGAATCAACAAGCTAAAGAACCCCAGCATGAAAAATGAATCAGAAATAAGAAAATGAAAAGAGAGAGAAACCAACCCGGATATCAAATCCCCCAACAAAAAGAAAAACATAATTTTTACCTATCACTTGGAACTAACCTCTGCTTGAAGTTTTTGGTTCTGAGCTTGGAGAACATCATTGTCTGCTTTGACTGCTTCAAACTGTCTCTTAAGAAGATCATAATCTTTCTCTAACTGCTTAGTCTTCCACCTTGCCCTTCTATTTTGGAACCATATAGCTATCTGTCTTGGCTGCAGTCCTAGAGCCCTAGCCAACTGCATTTTTCTCTCTGGCTCAAGCTTGTTCCCCAACTCAAAGTTCTTCTCAAGGGTCTTCACCTGTTCCATGTTAAGCCTCCTCTTCTTCTCTCCTACCTGTGACCCGTCGTCAGACAAATCATCCTCCCCATTACCTTCTTCGCCCAACTCAACACCTGAAAATGACAGGGATCTCTTTCCTAGAAACGATGCAACCCCTGCGTCAAAAAAAGCATTTGAAGCCCAAGCCAAGATTTAAGTTTCAGAGAGAGAGAGAGGGAGAGGGAGAGGGAGAGAGAGTGTACCATGAAAGTCTTGAGGTGTGCATGAGGGTAGGATTGGATTGAGAGAAGTGGGATGCTGTATGTCATGATCTTCATGAGGGGCTTGTAACATGAAATTTGCTGGGAAGAAGGCCATCCCATTACCAGGCAATATCTAGGCTTGCGCCACCACTCTTAAAAGCTTCGGCGATAATCTGTCTGTCATGTTGAAATACAGGAAGAAGGTCGAGGCTGATGCACTGAGTGGACAAAGATTAGTGAAGAAGGGGGAAAAGAGAGACACAATACATCACATAAAATCCTTGGCTAAAATCAAAACAAAGTACGAATTTCTTCCATAGGAAGAGATACACAATTGATGATTGGCTCGATCTTATGCCTTATCAGATTTTCTAGGAGAGTTTTTTTATTTCTGTATATATAAATTGAGAGAGAGAGAGAGACAGAGACAGAGAGAAGTAGAGGAGGAAGAGAGATGCATGAGTCTATAGTTCTACCTCTCATCATTTGAAGAGTAATTTCTCTTTTTATACGTGAGTTTTCTTTTTTAAATAAATAAACTCTATCATCTATTGGTCTTACTATTCTTTAATAAAGTTTTTTAAACTAATCTGAATTGACAATGACGTATTTTTATATAAAATAAATAAAGGATGGTAACGTGTTTAAAAATGAAAGCGAAAAGGGCTAAACCATGTCACTGGATTTTCTTAAGCTAATCTTTTATTTTAGGAGACAAATAGTGGTGTTATTTTTAACAAAGACAGTTGTCTGTATAAACATATAGATTCCAAAATGGGAAGTAGGCACTTTTAAAGTTGCTTGATTCCAGCGGTAAAGAAAAGAAATATTATGATTCTTTAATGTGCTGGTGGACTTGAAAAGAAATGCTCCTGAAGATTGTTTAAGAGCATAAACATGAGCTTTTCAAAACTCATGAGATGGAGTGGTATCATGTGTTTTTATTGAGTGAAATAGTGGTTTCTTAGAGAGAGAAACATGGTGCTATATTTTTGTGCTGTCTAATTTTGTGAAGAAACAGCTTCCTTAAGAAAAAAGATTAATGCGTTTGGCTGTATCTTTAGGTCCAAAGAAGAAGTACTGTATTTGTGAGAGAGAGAGGAGGCAGGAATCTAGGGGATGGGTCCAATGAGCGGGGCAGGCGTTGCTACCTAACCCACCAACAGGTATCGTGCACTAGGACGAAACTCTTTCCCATCATCTCCATTATCCTCTTTCATTCAAGTTCTGCACTGCACTGCTCCTGTACCTTTGTATGTGTGCATGTGTACGTAAGATAGAGGAGTTTTAAAATGCCGACGCACACAAGGCTATATATGCCAACCCAACCCAAGTCTAGTGCTGGTCGATCGGGTCCGTCCCTTTAAGTCTTTGTGACCCCCGGCCCCCCCGTCCTTACGTTCGTCTCTATCCCAGTACTGCTAGCTTCTGCTACTTCTTCACCCCCCCTCCCCAAGGCTGCAGGCCAACTTGCCTTCTTTATGTTCTGTACATCCTCCCCCACCGCCAACTCTGAAGAAAATTATATTCGTTTTGAGTTTATGGTTTAGATCGATAGACCGTTTAAAAGTAAAATAAATAAATAAAATTGAACTTAATACTCGTTTTTTTTTTTTTCAAATTCTTGTTCTGTTTTTATTAATAGCAATTACTGTAAAACAAGGACCAATTGTAGGATGTGATATTTCTTTAATACAACAAACTAGAAATGAAATTATGATTTTAGAAATAATGAAGATTGATCGAAATTATTGTCAGTATTATTGTTTGGCAATGAATTGAATGGTACATTTTGAGAGTTTATGAAGGGATATGATAATCACTTGTAGTCAGTGAATCATTCTGCAGATACTTGTCATCATGATAACAAATTAACACTAGTGATAATAAAAAATAAAACAAGTTTTACATTTTGTTTTTTTTTTTTTAATATGATATGGCAGTGCCACATGACACTAACAAGTCAAGTGATCCATCTGAAAAGTAAATTCAGATAGCCAAGTAATATCATCATTTTTTAGATCTTTTCATTGAATAGTGTTATTTGAAGGTCTTTACACTATACACCATCCATACGATACGATTTGAAAATTTATCTTTTAAATCAAATTATGTCATATAAATGGTGTGTAGTGTAATTATATAAAGACGCTTTCAAATAGAATTATTCTATATATAATATTTGAAAATGAGAGTTTTAAGTGAGAAAGTATCAATATATAAATAAGTCTTATAATATTTATTGATTTGTATGATATATATCTAAGCTATATATAGCAACAGAAATTAAACATTTTAATTTAATTGGAGGTCAACCATGGAAACCTTCCGGCCGTCACACAGCCAACTTCCGGTGACTGTTTTTGTATAGTTCATAGTCTTTGCATTGAGCTATATAAATATGCACCAGCAAATTGATCGCATGACCCATTATATAGCAATTATCAGCTTTACAAGAAGCTGAGGCCATAAATTTGAAAAATACATGTTATATAATATGGAGTGCTCATCTTTCGTATTTTGTCTATTTTGAAACTTAAAGAAATGGAGTCCACCTCAGGGCCAGTACAAATTAAAGTAGCTAGCTACACTTGCTTTATTTATTTATTTTAAAAAAGAAGAAGAAGAAGAAGAAAATACTAATGGAAGCGGGTCGACAGTGCTGTTTAGTGTTCACAGCACACCTATATATATATATATATATATATATATATATATATGTATATGTATAGATATATATATGTATATGTATAGATATATATTTATATAACCACCCAAACTTCATTATCATTCTTAGTTCTTCTTTCATTTTCCCATCTCTTGAGCCATTCCATCATAAATAGAAATAAAGAAGCACGTAAGGTCAATGGTAGGAACTAAAATTCCAACATAGGGTCCCAAACTAAGTTAGCTAATCTACCCATCAACTCGTACCGCCACAAATTCCCTTCGTAACTGTTCATTTTTTTGTTTGGCAGTGTTACAACTTCCAATCAGTCTTCGAGTGATTGAGGCATGTTTGGATAGTAATAAAATGATTTAAGTGAATATATTTTTATTGAATTTTGATAAATGAGAGAAATAAAAATTTAATAAAGTTATTTAAAATTTATAAAAATTGTATTGATTACTGTTGTATTTAAATAATGATTAGATAATAATTAGATTAAAAAGATGAAAATTAAAAATTAAAAAATATTTTTTGTTTGAATATAATTTATGAATAAAATTATAAAAAATTTTGAAAATTTTGAGAATTCTCGTAGTGTCCAAACATATTATGAGTGTTTAATTAATATTTTGAGTATACAATGTCCAAATCGTTAATGCCAATTGCATCATTCATCATACAATTTCTTCCTCCCTTTTTAACCATGAAATTAGTTGAAAAGTTGCTTTACTTTTCTAACAAAATTTGAGACAGAAAACTATTCTAGTTTCTTCGATAATCGAAATCTGAAAATAGTTTAATTATACGTACATAATGTCAAGCTCTCTCTCTCTCTCACACACACAGATTTTCTCACTTCAGAAAACTATGAGAACGTCATTAGTCGTCTTACATCACCTTTGGAAACATAGAGTTCTTCAATATCCTCTGATCAAAATAGTCTAATTATCAGTACATCTTGTTTCGATTTCTTTGGAAAAACTAGAGCAACTTTCATAAAATTAAAAAAAAAAAATTACAAAAACTTTCTTTCGAAACATATTTTTAATTGATAAATTGATGCAGGAGGATCCACATCAGATAATACTGAGTTGTTAGATTGCACGTTAATTGTACTAAAATATCTTGAGGTGGCATCAGTACAAAGATGGCAAAAAACCGTGATATTTTCCTGATTGAGATAGGTTTGGGCACATTTCGATATTTTGGTCATAACTTTAGTTATGGGTATCAAAATCTCGCATATGACTCCAATTCGACAAGCATTTTTCGACATGCACATCATGGTCACCCAGCCACCTTTGGTTTGCATCTTTTTTTACACCAAAATCCAATGTTTTCCCCTCCAAATCCTCATTTTTAGTCATTTTTTAACTTTTATGATAATATTTCATTTATCATTTAGGAATTGATTTTTAATCCAATTTGGGCCAAATTCTTGGCAGATTATTTCTTTAATTATGTATTTATTTTAGATGTGATTATTGAGATTTTGTTATTTTTGATAAAATTTTGATATTGTCGATTTACAGCTATTACAGCCCAGCCTATAGGTTGATTTCGACATTTTCTTAGATTTTGATAATTTTGAGTTGAACATCAAAGTTGTTTTTTCTATGTTTTGGACAATTCTCTTGTCTTCCTTCCCTGTGAGGTATCTGTTGAAACTAGCTTGCAGAATAATCTCTATTCTGTTCGTCTTCATAAATTTAATATATATATATATGAAAAAAAATTTATTTTTAAATATATTTTTAATATTTCCCTTCGTTTTCACGTATAAAAATCCATCTTTAGAAATTTTCAAACAAAATAAATTAAGTGACATCCCTATATATATACACACACATACTAGTAAAGATTCAATGTGCAAGGCATACATAAAGATTTCATGTGCAAGGCAAGTATGCCCGGTTGAACATCACATAACCTAGCAGTATGTCAATCAGATTGGTCTTACTCGATGACCTATAGCAAGAATTATTTTCTTACGATGCTCGAAATTTTAGAGTACTGTGTCCGTCAGACTATATTTGCTTGGTGATTTCGAGCAATGATTATTTTCTTACGATGTTTGAAATTTTTTAGCAATGTGTCAATCAGACTTGCCTTGCTCAATGACCTTGGTCAAGGGTTAAATTCTTGCATTATTCGGTATTATTGACCAATGTGTCAGTCGGACTGGACTTGTTCGGTGATCCCAGAAATGATTATTTACTTGCAATGCTCGGAATTGCCGAGAAATGTGACAATCAGAATGGCCAAGTAAGGTTTCTTTATTGCAATACTCGAAATTACCAAATAATGTGTCCGTCTGACTAAACTTGCTTGGTGAGGCCAAGCAAGGTTTATATTCTTGCGATGCTCGAAATTTCTGATCAATGTGTTGATCGGTCTAGCCTGCCTTACTCGGTGATCCCGAGTAAGGGCTAAATTATTGCACAATGTTTTGGTCGGACTATGCAAGCCACGTATGTCCAGGTGAAAGTGTTGCTGCATTTTTTATATGGAAAAATATCATCTTTAAAACGCATATAAATTAGAACTAATCATTCAGACTGAGAATTATCGAGGAAAAATAATAATTGTTAATATGATAATGAACAAAACAATTTGAAACTATTTTAGAGTTTTGTCAATTAAAAAAAAATAATTATTAAATTGGTAGTATCAAATGTAGAAGACCCAAGATAGATATGTGAATCAAAATATATTTTTTTCACAAGTTAAGTCAAGAGGCATATATACAATAATTGTAAAGTTTAGTGTTTGTTAGTCGCGGGCATGTATTCGTTTTGAGAACTGATATTTGCAGTCATAGACCACATAAAAAAATTTATTTTTTAATAGTCTACCCCACTGTTTTTAAAAGGAGTGTGTGATACCTGCACAATTCATGACTATATCTAGCATTACTCATTTGTTTTACACATGATCAAACTATCAAGAAGGTAGCTAACTTGTTTTACGAAGATGTAATTTGTTTTGTTATAAAATTGATCTTCTCAACTCATATATAGTTTTTTTACCGCAATGCTCATGTATAGATTTACATTGTTTGTATATATGAATATGAGCTTAAAAGTTGAATGTTTTGAATTAAATTAAATTAATGATAGAAAGGAAAAAAATAGAATGTGGTTTGACATTCTTTAGTATGCTAACCCTTATGATTAGACCATATTTTTGTAAATGTTAATGGACAGAAAAATTATTAGATGATCTTATTTCTAAATAACTCATACCATATAGTGTTATTCCTAAAAATAATCGCACGTGAACCTAATCATAAGCGTATCATAGCACAAGAGGATGGCCAAATTAACCTTAGATTTTCTCAAAAGAAATCTCAGGGGTAAAAATGTAATTTAATTTTAGAGACAATAAAATTTAATGAAGGCAAATAGACAATAAGAAAAAATTGAAAAAAAAGAAAAAACAAGAGGCACGTACTAATAATCTAAATGAAAATCTTGATAATTTTGCTTGCCAAACAAAAAGTATTTTAAAACCTTATGAACAAAAAGGTAGCCCATCAAACGTAACCTCAAAGACAAAGATGTTATCTTATCCGTCAAACATGTTAGAACCGCAAAGATAAAGAGATAATTTTATTAAGAAAAGCTCCAAACCGGATGGGTTTAAAAATCATTTTCTCACCAGCCAATAAAATCGCAACACGTAGGCATCTCAAACTCCATCCTCCTGCACCCGACAACCAGACCACTCTCTCCCTCTCACCCTCTCAAACACGCTATTTCCTGAACTCCCTCCCTCCCTCCCTCCCAAACGTTCTCTCTGTTCTCTCCATCTCCCTTCCTGCACCAAACCAGTACGACAAACCTACACTCATCCCTTCCGTTCTCTTGTGTTGAAACTATGTTGTCTCTGAAACAATGAAAAGTTTGTTTAAATTGAAGTTTTTATATCTCGTCTTCCTACATTTTTATCAGCAACCAAATGGAGCAGAAGTGGGAGAATGTCATGTGCCAGGCCTGGCTTATCTGGGGGGGCCCATGGCCCATTATCTTTTATCTGTTAAGTTTATGTTTTAATGTCATTATTTAAGTCTGTAGTTAGTGGCAGGTGCATGTTCTGCCGAGTCTTGCTGAATTTCAACCTTAAGAATTTGTCAAAGATCTTGTTGCTGTTATTTTCTTGATTTCTTTATTGTTAGTAGTGGTCCAGTAAGTTGTTAGTATTATTGCTAAAATCCAGTGTTTGTTGGTTGGTGGTTATTTCCTGAGTTGTATTTAATCTGCTGTTATGAATGAAGAATCGAAGTTGACTTCTGGCAGAACTTGTGGAGGATTTTGGTTCCCTCGAAGCAACTAATTGTTCTATCTTTCCTACTATTATTACTAAATACATAACAGTGGTATCCAGAGATAGGCGATCCACATGGCTGAAGGTGGAGCTGGTACACGTTATTCACAACTTGTTGAATCTCTTGCTGGAGTGAAACAAGCACAGGAGATCCAGCAACAAAACCGGGCGTCATTGCAGCAGTTGGTGGATGGATTGGCTCAGCAGCTTCAGGTAGTGGCTGGTAATGTTGAAATCTTGGTACGTGGTAATGAGAGGAGACCTGAGAACAACACAGAAGGGCAAAGAATGGTCAATCCATTATTTGAAGAGCATGGGACAATTCAAACACGTTCCATCCGTTTGGATTTTCCTAAATTTCATGGTGAGGACCCTCAATGGTGGATATATAGAGCAAATCAGTTTTTTACTTATCACCAAACTAACCCACAACATCGAGTATTATTGGCTTCCTTCCACATGGAAGGTAAGGCCTTAATTTGGTTCCAAGATTTGGAAGCTTTGGGTAGAATCACGAGTTGGGAAGCATTTGTTAGGGGGCTACAGACACGGTTTGGTCCTACAGCTTATGAAGATCCAATGGAGGCCCTTACGAAATTAAAGCAAACTACTACCGTGGAAGCTTATAAAATAGAATTTGAAGTCTTATCTAACCAGTTAAGGGGGTTAGCTGAACCATATAAACTCAACTGTTTCCTTAGTGGACTTAGAGAAGACATCAGATTTATGGTACGTATGTTGAACCCACAAACTTTAAATATTGCTTTTGGTTTGGCTCAGATGCAGGAAGAAAATGTTCTGGCCTTAAGGAAGACTGTCAAGGGGGGTGCTCCACCCCCAAGGTTGACCTTTAGTTCTCCTTCTCCCGAGAAGAGGGCTATGGTTCCAGTGCAGTGCTTATCTCCTATTCAAATGAAGGAAAGGCGAGAGAAGGGTCTTTGCTACAATTGTGACGAGAAATGGGGACCAGGGCACAAATGCAAGGCAGCTAAGTTATTCATTATAGAATGCGAGGATTCTAGTGATGAAGAAGAGCCCAAAATAGCAAGGGACGGCAAGGAAAAGGGAGAATGCAGTTCGTGAAGTGAACCAGAAATTGTAGAGGTAGAGCCAAGCATTTCAATCCATGCTCTCTCAGGCTCTCCTAATCCAAGAACCATGAGGCTAGTGGGCAAGGTGCAAGGATGTGTAGTGGTGGTCCTTATTGATACAGGTAGCACCCATAATTTTATGGATCCCTCTATTGCTGAGAAGGCTCAGCTCAAAATACATCCCACCCAAGGACTGATAGTGAAGGTAGCCAATGGAGCAGCTTTGAGCAGCGGAGGGAAGTGTACTGAGGTGAAACTCCACATGCAGGGTAATTTCTATCCAACTGAATTTTATTTGCTTGCATTGGGGGGATGTGATATTGTTTTGGGAGTCCAATGGTTAAGGTCTTTAGGGCCAATTCTATGGGATTTTTCTAGACTTCAAATGGAGTTTTCCTACATGGGCACAAGTAGAACACTTCAAGGCATGTCACCTACTGGTTTATCATTGATAGAGGATGAAAATTTTGGTAAGGCATTAAAAAAGGATCAAAAGGGCTTAGTTATACAGCTTACAGAACCAACTGAAAATATTCTTTTCTTTGCTGAACTTGACCCGGCTTTGAGTGAACTTATTGATCAATACCAAATACTTTTTGAAGAACCCAAAGGTTTACCTCCACTTAGAACACATGACCACCATATCTTACTCCATAAAGACACAAAACCGGTCTCTGTAGGTCCATATAGGTACCCGTACTTCTAGAAAACAGAAATAGAAAAGCTGGTCAATGAAATGTTGAATAATGGTATAATCCAACCCAATCACAGCCCATTTTCCTCACCTGTCCTATTGGTACGAAAGCAAGATGGCAGTTGGAGGATCTGTGTTGATTATAGAGCTCTCAACAAAGAAACCATCAAAATGAAATTTCCCATACCAATTGTAGATGAACTATTAGATAAGCTATATGGTGCTACCATTTTCAACAAATTAGACCTTAGGTCTGACTACCATCAAATTCGAGTTCACCCTAATGATATCCAAAAAACTGCCTTTAGGACTCACAAAAGTCATTACGAGTTTTTGGTAATGCCATTTGGGCTTACCAATGCACCCGCTTCTTTCCAAGGCCTAATGAATGACATTTTCAAGCCTCATCTATGAAAGTTCATTTTGGTCTTTTTTTATGACATACTTATCTATAGCAAAACCTTTTCAGAACATTTGGTTCATTTACAAACTATCCTAGACATTCTGAAACAACATCAATTGTTTGCAAAAAAATCTAAATGCAATTTTGGGTGTTCTGAAGTTAGCTACCTTGGTCACTTAATTTCCTAAAAAGGAGTTAAGGCTGACCCTGCTAAAATTGATGCTATGCTTAGCTGGCCTTTCCCCACCAGTTTAAAGTCTCTTAGAGGGTTCTTAGGACTCATAGGCTACTATAGGAAATTTATCGAAAGATATGGCCTAATTGCATCACCCTTAACCTCTCTTATAAAAGAATTCCTTTCACTGGACTGAAACTGCGAAGGAAGCCTTTGAAAAACTCAAAAAAGCTATTACTAACCCTCCGGTCTTAGCACTACCAGATTTTACTCACCCTTTTACTATTCAATGTGATGCTTGTGGGTATGGTGTTGGAGCTGTTTTACTGCATCATGGAAGGCCAATTGCTTTTATGAGCCAGGCAATTAGTGGGAAGGCTTTACAAATGTTAACTTATGAGAAAGAATTGATGACATTGGTGCTTGCTGTAAAGAAATGGAGATCTTACTTATTGGGGCAGAAATTCAAGGTGCAAACAGATCAGCAAAGCCTAAAATATTTGTTGGAATAGAAGGTTGGAACACCTCTTCAACAAAAATGGATCACCAAGTTGTTAGGCTTTGATTTTTCAGTGGAGTACAAACAAGGGAAAGACAACTGGGCGGCTGATGCACTATCTAAAAAGGTGGATTCAAAAGAAAGAGAACTGGCAGCCCTCACAATTCCAACAACTACTTGGTTGGACACTCTCAAGGCTTCCTATGGGAATGATTCGGAGTTGCAGAAGCTGTTGCAGAAAATGGAGCAAGGAAGATTGGATCCTAACAAATATAGAGTATTGGAAGGGTTGCTTTACTACAAAGGTAGACTCTATATTAGCAACACACTTGAACTGAAATTGCAGATTCTACAGGCCTTACATAGCAGTCCAAGGGGGGCCATGCAGGTTACCATAAAACTATCCACAGAGTTCGTTCTAAATTTTATTAGGTAGGAATGAAGGGTGATATACAAAACTTAATCCGAGAGTGCGATGTTTGCCAAAAACATAAATCAGAAAACATACATCCAACAGGGCTCCTTCAACCCTTATCGATCCCTACTAAAATTTGGACTGACATTTCTCTTGATTTTGTTGAAGGGTTGCCTATTTTGGGAGGGTATTCAGTAATTATGGCGGTGGTTGACAGGTTATCTAAATATGCTCATTTTATTCCAGTTTCTCATCCCTATACAACCTCTAAAATAGCCCAAATATTTGTTGCAAATATTTTTAAATTGCATGGAATGCCTAGTTCCATTGTAACAAACAGGGATCCAACTTTTACAAGCAATTTCTGGAAGGAACTATTCAAGTTGCAGGGGACTGACTTGAAGTTCAGCTCAACTTATCATCCACAAACGGATGGACAGACTGAGATTGTGAACAAGGCTATGGAGCAGTATTTACGGTGCTTTTCAGGTGACAAACCAAGGGAGTGGGTCAAATGGCTTCCCTTAGCCGAGTGGTGTTACAACACAAATGTTCATGCATCGACAAAACTAACACCTTTTGAATCAGTCTATGGCTACCCACCACCAAGATTATTGCCCTATTCTTCAGGAACTACAAAAAATCAGGCTGTAGAAGAAACCTTAAAGTCGAGAGATCAGATTCTCCGTATTCTTCAACACAATCTGTAGGAGGTACAAGCAAGAATGAAAAGATTTGCTAATTTAAAAAGGATTGAAAGAAGCTTTGAAGTGGGAGATTACGTTTACCTTCGGCTCCAACCATACAAGCAGCAATCAGTTGTCCAACGGCGCAACTCGAAGCTTTCTCCACGGTTTTACGGGCCATTCGAAGTGCTGAAAAAATTGGGCTCTGTTGCATATAAGCTGAAGCTCCCTCCTATGGCGCAAATCCACCCCATGTTCCACGTATTGAGCCTGAAGAAGAAGTTCGGGGCTCGAAACCAACAATCTGAGTCCTTACCGCATACAACATCAAATGGAACCTTTAAACCTGAACCGGAAGAAATCATACAAGGGCGAATGGTAAAGAAGGGGAATCGAGCAGCAGCAGAAATTTTAGTGAAGTGGAAAGGATTAGGGCTAGAAGAAGCAACCTGGGTGGACTATCGGGTCTTGCGTGAGGACTTCCCAGACCTTGGGACAAGGTCTTCTGAGGGGGAGGCATTTTCATGTGCCAGGCCTGGCTTATCTGGGGGGGCCCATGGCCCATTATCTTTTATCTGTTAAGTTTATGTTTTAATGTCATTATTTAAGTCTGTAGTTAGTGGCAGGTGCATGTTCTGCCGAGTCTTGCTGAATTTCAGCCTTAAGAATCTGTCAAAGATCTTGTTGGTGTTATTTTCATGATTTCTTTATTGTTAGTAATGGTCCAATAAGTTGTTAGTATTATTGCTAAAATCCAGCGTTTGTTGGCTGGTGGTTATTTCTTGAGTTGTATTTAATCTGCTGTTATGAATGACGAAGCGAAGTTGAATTCTGGCAGAACTTGTGGAGGATTTTGGTTCCCTCGAAGCAACCAATTGTTCCATCTTTCCTACTATTATTACTAAATACATAACAGAGAAAAGGAAAACAAAGCGAGTCTCAGGTTGATCATGACCTGATCACTTGGTTAAAAATGATTTTATCTTGTCGTTTGATCTTGTTTTTTCATTTGGTAGCCAAGGTATAGCTGAATGCAAGGTAACCATATGAATTGATTAAAAAGGATCTGGATACACCTCTTGAAGTATTTGAAAGAGCCTCAGAGAGATTACTAATGGATGGGACATGGAAATTCTTTTTATTTGCTTTTGATGATAATAGCATTCTATAGTTCAATTGAAAAGGGTTGAATGAGTTCAGACTTGATCACACCTAAATAATCAATAGCTTGTGGATGAAGTTGCATGTTTCTTTTTTATGAGTAAAGTTGCATGTTTTCTCCAAAGCCTATCTCTAAGGCATAAGGACGATGTTAAAAAATCCGATGAATAAGTTCATGTGTTTTTTGTTGAAATCCAATCCATAATGCACAAGGGTGGATATACCAATTGTTTTCCAATGCCAAGGAGTATGGTGGTTTCCATTCAAACTGGTGATCATCATTGGTGTCCTGAGGCTGGCATGTTGTCTTGTCTAGTTCAGACGGAATATAAATAGGACTAGGGTCCGAGAAGCTTAGATTTTTTGGGACGTGAGTTGAGTTGTGAAGGCAATCATGTTCTTTGCATTCCAATAAAATTTCTTTGGCATAAGGCGTAGGTGGCTAAAATTGGTTGTGTTGAAAAATCTATTATAAATCAGTAAAGATAAGAGAAGAATGTTCTATAGTATCATAAGGAGAAAGTTTGTAAACTAGAATGTGAAGATGTTGAGTTTTGAAGTTCCTAATGCATTCATACTTTTTGAAGGTTTATTAGTTAAAAGAAATAAGATGGCTATGGTATATTGGCTAATAGAATTTAGGTTAACTAGAATGTCTTCTGATAAAATGGAACATTGTAATGGAGGATTTGCAACCAAAAATCAAAGATCAATAGAATGTAGGCTTCGGTGGTTCCTAAGGGATGAAATGTTGGGATGGAAACTCATTCTATGTAATGGATCCCAAAGTGATTTGTTTGCTTTTGGCGTATCAAAAATTTTGTCTTACAAAAGGGTAGAATTTGATGCAAGCACATAGATGTTTTTTTTATGGATATGCGAATGTAATTTACTTTTGAATTGAAGTATTCAAAACCTACCATTATATATGACAAACGACGGAAGGGAGAGGAGGAGAGAACAGAAGGGGTGAGTGCAGATTTGTCGTATTGGTTTGGTGCAGGAAGGGAGAGGGAGAGAATAGAGAGAACGTCTGGGAGAGGAGGAGTTCAGGAAATAGCATGTTTGAGAGAGGGAGAGGGAGAGAATGGTCTGTTGTTGTCAGGTGCAGGAGGATGGAGTTTGAGATGTCTACGTATCACAATTTTATTGGCTAGTGTGAAAATGATTTTTAAACACATCCGGCTAGGAGCCTGTCTCAATTTTATTCATCAAACACAAACTATTGTTTAAACTATACACATACTCATAACCATGGCTTTTATAATAGAGAGGTATAATATAGATGAAATAATCTTGGTAGAAGCTACTGTTTGGGAGAAACCATTGCACACATGATGTGTCCTCACCAAATTAAAAGTTAAAATCAAGTGATGAGAGAGAGAGTTGCAGAGAGATGAGAGAGAGAGTGAGTTGCGAGAAGAGAGAGAGACAAAGAAATAGACGATGAGAGAGAGAGAGAGTTGCGAGTGATGAGAGAGAGAGCGAGTTGCGAGAAGAGAGAGCGAGTGATGAGAGAAAGCGAGAGTGATGAGAGAGAGAGAGTTGTAGAGAGCGAGTTGCGAGAGAGAGAGAGTGAGGAGAGAGAAAGCGAGAGTGATGAGAGAGAGAGAGCGGCAAGAGAGAGAGAATAGGAGAGAGAAAGAGTGATGAGAGAAAGAGAAAGTTGAGTGAGAGAGACTGGGTGATGAGAGAGAAAGAGCAGGTGAGAGAGACAAGAGCAGGCGAGGATGAGAGATGAAAAAAGAAAAAAACAAAAAATGAAAGGAGGAGAAGAAGACACATAGTGAGTGCAAAATGTGCACTACTACAGTTGCTTCCGTCTAGCATTGCTCAATATATAGATAGAGTAGGAATTGTGAAAAAGTAAAGTGAGAGAAATGATTTGTACAAATCTTAAATAGATAAGTTTTGTATAATTCATTTGTTAAAAAGTGAATCTCATTAATAAATAATTTTTTTATATGGGATCTACTTTTTTATAACAATTTATATAAAATTTGTCTATTTAAAACTTGTAAAAAATATTTTTCATTCTAAAATTGGCGTTGGATGGAACAACATAGTGTCCCACAAAAACGCCACTTTAATATTGGGCAATGAAAAGGTCGTATCAGCTTTGCATCGCATGGCTTTATTAGTTGGAGGCTGAGGGGTGGCCAGTGGAATGGGATGGATCCATGTTCCCTCGACAATACTTCCAATTTTAGATTATTTTTTCAGCTAATAAAAAATGATGTGGAGAAATAAAAAAATAAAAGAAAAACCAATAAAGAAAGAGATGAATCTTCTCCTCCACATGCTCTCATGCTTCTGGGGTGTTCAGTTCACTTATGATTCCATGTGCATTCTTTGCTTGACGTCAGGCTCTCTTTCTGTACTGATTTCTTTTCTTTTTATAAGAAAATATTTTGGATCTCGTTTTGCCTATGGGATTTGTATTGATTCTGATTCCTCAACCAATGGTCGAGCTGGGAATATACAAAAATGATAAATACACCTTACTCTCAGAGTTTTTTATAATTTTTTTTTTTAAAATAATTTATAAATATATTATTATTTTTTCAAATAATAATCTTAGCCTCCAGTAATACTATATTCACCATTAATATTTTACAAACTTTTACGAATTAGAGCATTAGTAGTGGACTCAATAAAGTTTGGCTAAAATTTAATTAGAAAATTTATTTTTACAAATTTAGCTAGTTACTTTTCAACAACACCAAATAACAAACTCTCCAAATCTATCACTATTCTATTAAAATATTGATTTTGACATTTTCATTTATTTTAATTTTAATTGATTTGAATATTTATTCGTTATTAAAAAATTATAAATTAATTTTCTAACGTATATATTATTCCAACGAATAAAATTTTCTAACGGTCAAGACGATAATGGCCAATGAGATCTTGAAAAAGCGGTTAGAATCGGAGCAGGGAATGAGCTATACCGAGTCTACTTTTTAGGTCTTGCAAGGATATGATTTTTTGCAACTGTTAGTGGAGGGGGTGAGTGTGCAAATAGGAGGAAGTGATCATTGTTGCCAGAGAAAGAACTCGTGGCTAGCAAATTGGAATTTTTTATCCAAAATAATATTTAGCCAACAACTTAGAATGACCAGATTTTGTCAGTAAAAATAATCAAAATTAAAAATACTGTAGATTTATTGAGTCTATTATACTAAGTTTTTATGCAACCTAATTAAATTTTGACTAAAATATAACTTTGTTGAATCCACTACTAATGCTCTTAGTCTAATATTTTTACATTGTTGTAAAACATCCAAACACAAAGCATTTCTATATAGTTTTACGTCTATTTTATATGGGCCTTTTAATCATAACTAATAAAGCCATGCATGTTGTATTATTCCAAGCATTTTTTTTTTTTTTGTATTAATCATTTGAATAAAAATTTATTTAAAATATATTAGAGAGCAATAGAGTGGTAATTGTGCGCCTTAAAATGGTATAATTATTTACATATATAACAAAGCTCGATCGATTATTTGCTCATTTTGTCTTTTATCTGATCTTGAATATTCTTTAATGTTCTCATAGTATTGATCACGAGTATTTGCTGTTGTTTGTATTGCTTATAATTTTCAGAATTGAACATTTCGGTTCAACGATATTCCTTTGACTAAGCTTTGGCACGACCACGCTCGAGTTATTAACAATCTAATTTAAGCCTAAATTCTCAAGTTTTAATGCTCGCACAACAATGAAAAAAGAATTATTTCCATTTATTGCCTCGTGAATACATCCAAGAGCTAGGAGGTGGGGATCGAGCACCAATTTCATTTGTATAGGGGGATGGTCGGGGAGGCGAAGGAAGGTTTGGGATCAGAGGGCTAGGGATGAAAGAATATTTATGGAGAGGCAAAGGAATGGATATAGTGGCTGGCTCATCGGAAATAGGACGAAGAGGGGAATGGTGAGTGGTGGGTGTACGTTGGAAGACTGTTGTATATCGATGTCCTCTACAAAATCGAGATCATTGCTTTCCAATTGATAGCGATATATTCATAATTTCATACCATCCTTTTACTTTCCAACTCCAACGCCTAATCAAATAACACCACCTATGCATGTCTATAAAAAGAGAAGGGACCCGTTTCCTTGGACTGATTGTACCGTATTGCTTAAATCTCCCAAAAATTAAAAAAGCTCAAAAGCTTTGACAATGAAAGATGCATGCCTTTACAGGTGCGGGTGAACACAAACAAGTAATGGGTAAAGGCGGAATAGCACAGTTCAACGAACATTCATTAGAGACTATGTTTACGTTTGAATATAGAAACACTCTCAATCTATATTATCTGATCTCATCATTATAACTTTTTCAAATTCTAATACAAAATATAATAAATAATTCAATTTATTCAAATCTCAAAACAATAATAATATTAAAAAATAATATTTTAATAATATTTTATTCAATTCATCTAAAACCATCTCATTTCATCTCATCTCACCATCCAAACGAAACCTATGTATCCATCCATTCATTCCGTAGGAGTTTCTTTCTTTTATCTTTTGCCATTCTTTGTTGTCCGACATTATACAGAATTAACGCCAGTCATTGTCATTCTGTATAATCTTTAATGCAGGAGGACAAACAAAAGCAAAAGCAAAAGCAAAAGATGACTTGTTTATACTCTTTACGTTACATGAAATAACTTGGAACAAGGCAATTCCATGAGTTTCAACTTAATTTGTTGCATAAACCAGTGATTAATTTCTCCATCTCTTGTGATCCTTCAGAATTGATCGGAGCAGGCTCTGTTACAGCTTCTAAGCATTGCTGGCAATGGCTAGCTAGGTAGGTTGCGTTTGCTTCAGAAAATGTACAACCGTTCATGCAAACAAGCAGCTAAAGGGAAGATTACGTAGGTTGACTTAGGATGTGCCATAGGCCCCGTCTCACTGGTTGGACCAAGATCTCTTGCAATTATCTGCAATAATGCACAGAGATTAGAGAGACTGAGAGAGTTTCAAGTTTCAACGTTAAATATTATGAAGTCTACGTGTTATATCTATTTCTCTTCTAATTGTAAAATAAATAAATAGTGTTTGGGACAATTAATTCTAGGCAATATGCATTCACTCTTACTGTTTGAGGAGGGAAAGGCCTACAGTTAATTGTAGGCTACATCTAGTCTTTATAGCACCGTGAGAAAGGTCTATAATAAAAGTAAAAGTAAAATGTAATGTCAAAGGTACGCTAGCTAGGAAATTGTTCGTAGAGGTTTGATTATTCTTTACTTTCTCCGGGATAAGAGACCCAATGTAAAGGTGCATATGGGATTTTGATAGAATGAGAAAAATAAAAATATATTATAAATTTTACAGCATTTACTAAGCATTTAATGCCGACTGAGAATTTCATTGTGACAGACATAAATACTATAGGCCTCAAGTTCGGGCAGAGAATCTTAAAAGAGATTTGAATACATACAAGTAGCAGTTCAACACAGCATAGTAATTAGTCAACTGAAAGGAAAAGCAAGGTCTGCAGTGTTCAAGTAAATCCCAGAGTTTGGGCGGTCATGTTAAAAAGGCCCACTCACGCCCATCCCAGAGTCCAGACTAACAGCTAAAGAATAGGGGCACGCAGGAGGATGATAAATAGGGTTCTTAGAAAATAGATGAATCAAGCGACGGTCTCCTACTGAGAACGGCATTATACTTTTCATTATATATATGTATATCCTTTCTATATAAATGACGTATTACAGAAGGGTACAATTCCCACATTGGGGAAAAAAATGAATGAATTCGATATGAAGCTTGTTCAAGTTGTTCCCATAAGAATATGATATGTACGCAAATCGGTAGAGCCATGATCTCTCTGAAAGTTAACCCCTGAGCGTGACGCCGATAATAATGTACAAAATGGTTGTCCCCATGACGAGGCTGCATCAGTCATTACCCGAAATGGAAACCAGTCGAACTGTAGGATCTGCTGGAAAGATCTGGCAGCCTGCGGATCGCAAAAACACCAGCTGCCAAGGCACTGACAGAAGCCAAGGCAAAGGCAGGAATGTTTCCTCCGCCAAATAAAGCATCCCATGGCCCAGCACCAAGCGAAACGATCATCTAAACATAATAATAGCACGGTTGATATAAACATGGACTGAATTAACAAACAAAATATGGCACAAAGCAGAGAACTGTCTGTCACAAACCAAACTAGAGAATATATATATATATATATATATATATATATATATATATCTAGATCATCAATAGGGCTACCATTATAAATAATATATTACAAGCTAGATTGGCTACATCTGAAGGAACAGGAGAAAAATATGAATAGAGGTGACTACAGCACGTTGTCAGCATAGACTTTTATGCATTTGGAAATGAAGGTGGAACTTTCATTGGCATAGTAAGTGGAATCTGAAAATATACGGCAACTAAACATGGAAAGGGACAAAAAGGTGAGGAGAAGATTAACTGTGACACAGAATTTAAAAAAAGAAACATGCATCTGAAAGTTTGAAAACAGAAGATACAGAACGAATCCCCAACAAAGGCATATAGATTTATCAGGACAACATTATCATACTTAACTAGTTAACTGCAAACAACATTAAAATTTAGAATGTTATTCTAGGACTGCTCCAAGGAAACATGTAAACGAGCAACAGCTAACATACTAAAAAAAATGTGGAAAATTAAAACAGAAAGTATTGAAGAATGTGTAATTACCTGTGGAACAACAATTGCAAGATTCAGAACTCCTATAGCCAGCCCTGCATGGTCATACACGAACTGTTCAGGCTCACAACCAGCTAAAGAACGTGACACAATGAAATGAACATGAAATTGCTACAAACCTTGGCCGCCACCGGAATCAGCAGTCAAATCTGCTGTGACTGAAAATGGAACACTGTAGGTAATCTGTAACATGCGAACAGTCAATGCCAGAAAACATAAACATCTGAGGCAGAAATGGAAGCAAATTAAGTATTACTTTTTTATAAGTAAATCACGTAACTAAAAGGAAACTAAGCTTACAGCAAGAGGAAAGCCAAGAAGAGCAAATACAACCAAGGAAGCTATCCTGATCGCTGGACTCCCCCCAATTACAATTTGAATCCCTTCAGAATATTCTTTGATGGATACCAAACTAATGATAGCAGTGCCTGCCATGCAGGCAAACACAATAAAATTGCTCATGGCCCATACTAGTCTTGCACCCATCCTCCGACACATTGGTTCAATGAGAAAAGAACTAATGCCAAGAACAACCTACATTAGAAAATAATAAAAAGTCTTCAATAATTATTTTGCACGAAAAGACACTATTTAGAAGATTCCATTACTGTCAGGTTGTGAAAACATTCTTACAATAACTTGAATAAGAAAAGATACGATTCAAGTAAAATTTAAAGTACTGATGCTCAATCTTGATTTCTTACTGAATTCAATAGCAAACCAAATGCACCTTCTCTGACACCTTGGTCATATTTCCGTACTTCAGAAAGATCTCCTTTTGGATCTCCATGATAAACTTCCCTCCCCATCCAATCAGTATCAAAAAGAAAGAAAGGAAACCAGGACAACTGCATGCAAGATTATGATTGCAAACAGCATAAGGTTAATATGGAAGCTCAAACAAACCAACATCACATAAGCATACTAACTGAACAATACATGTTTATGTGGCAAAGCGGAAGCTTAAGCCACAATCATTTTATCGAGAAAATCAAGCAAAATACAAATTGGAACGTTATGCCATAATAACATTTTACTATACTTTGCCTTTTTCTAAAATCCCAATTGCTAGCTTTCATTTAAAAGTCATTTTTTAAGCACATTAAGGCCTGATTTGTTTTCACAAACCTTTAAAACCATCTCATCTTGTCTTATCTTATCTCAATATCCAAACATCATTTAAACACAAATATTTTTCAATTTAAATTTTCAACTTTTCAACTTTTTCATCTAATCATTACCTAATAATTACAACTTTCCCAAACTTTCAAATAAAACACAAAAAATAATTCAACTTTTTCAAATCCCAAAATAAAAATTATATTAAAAAATTATATTCTAACTCTTTTTTAACTTTATAATTTTTTTATTTAACTTTTTCTCTCTCATTTCCCAAAACCCCATAAAAATCTTAACTCAAACCATTTCACTACTATTCACAAATATCTCACTGCTGTTCATAGATTTCTCATCTCATCTGTGTAATCAAACAATGCCTAAATCTTCTTGTCTCATTTCTCTTCGATTAGATAATCCCAAAACTTTGTATGTCAAACCTTCATTTTGCTCTTCTTTTTGTCCCTCCCGGGACCCCCATTTGTGGATTCAGTTATAACAATATCTACAATTGATCATTGTGTGCCTTATTAAATATGATTGAACTTCATACACAATTATTCTGCAATTATACATTTCTAGAGGTTTTATGGTTGATGTTGTATATTTATTTGGTTTTTGGGCTGGAGTCAATCAGTCCCTTCTGCAACCTCTTGTAATTCTCAATATCGACCAGTATCATCCCCTTTCATATTTATACTTCAGTCTTTTAAACTTTGATCAATGTGTTCAACAACAAACAATTACATCCTTCTTCATTAATTTTTAGTATATTGACTCGTCATGTTGCAGTTCATCCGAAGTAAACCTGTGTAGAATTGCATTTGTATAAACAATTTTTCAGTCCAATCACTTGATGTAAAAAAACTCCTAAATTACTAATCCAAGGAATGTGAAGTTCCATTTCCTCTTGCATATGACCCATGTGTATTTGGGCTTTTGCCTATTCCTACAATCAATAAAATCTTATTTACCGCTCAAAAAAAAGGATGGTAAAGTTCCATTTCATGTAAACTAATTTCTTCAATTTTTGTGGATCTTTAAAAAAATGCAAATAATAACCAATCAGTGCATCACTCCAGTTCAGAAGATAGTGACTTTTACTCAAGTTCCAAAGATTGTGACGACCGGTTTAAGTGAACAGGAATTTGGGAATTTGACCAACAGAAAAACACATTAAAAGGAAACATTGATATTTTAACTGGACCACTTACCCAAGTAAGAGCCATAACAATAAGCACTGAATCCATTCCGGGTGGTAAATGCCTTAAACTGGTCAATAAATTGACGAACACAGCTCCAGGGCCATCACTAAAGTTTTCATTTTGCTGATCCTCAACTTTAGTGTTGACCTGTGATAGATTTAAATCCCTTTCATAAGCACCTGCAGTGTTGTTACCTCTGCCATTATCAACAATTTCTATATGAGGCTTTGACTTTGAAAGTTGAAGGCCATTTTGTAGAGAATCATCCAATAAAGGCGCAGAATCAGATAGATGGTGGGGCTGATTCACACTAAGTGGAACCTCCTTTGCGAAATAAAGAGTCACAAGCAAGCAAAATGTCAGGAAAACCTGCACAAAGACCAAAAAAGTTCTTGGACTCAGCATCACAAAATAAGAAGCCAGCAAAATACTTCAAGCAACAAATTCCTCTTTTTTTTTTTTAAAAAAAAAAAATCATTTGAAATTAAATGAAGTGAACTACGGAAAGGTAGATGTCTAAAAGAAAAAGGAAATGCAGAAGTTATGTGGATATAGATGTTTTCTCCTACGTCAACCAGCACGAATGATAGATCTTGATCAGGAAGCATGAAGTTGAAAGAAATAATTCGAGTCTTTATAGAAAACTATTATAGAAGTTTTTTTTTTTTTTTATAAGTAACTATTATAGAAGTTTTACACATGCAAGATCTATTATAGAAAACTATTTCCATTTCATTTACATAATATGTTATTATTATTTTTTTAGAAGCATTCACATATTAAGTTACTAAAGTACAATGATAGATACCATGTTAAAGCCATGTGATTGACAGAAATGTGTGTATGTGCGTATTTTCTAATAGAAGTCAGAGACGTAAACAGTTACTTAACATAAAAAAGACTCATGCAAGTAGGGCTGCAAATGAATAGATCAACTTGTGAACAACTCGAGCTCGGCTCGTGTATACTCAGTTTATTTAATAAACGAGATGTTCATAAAAACTAATATAGGTTTGAATATTAATCGAGCAAAACTCGTATAAACTCGACTCATGAACAAAACTCGTATAGCTCGACTTGACTCGTTTGAACTCGTTTTGAAGTTGTAATATGTGTTACATTTATTACGTGTTAGTTATATTTTATATACTTAATTATATATTATTAATCTATTTATAGTTTATGTTATTTTATCTATTTAGTGTGTTCCCAAAGTGTGTATAGGATAATTGCTATAATAATATATCATGCAACTAGAACTTTTTATTTATTATATTATTAATATATCTTAAATAGTGTAGTTTATTACATTTATCTAATGTATTATATTTTTTAATTATAACTATAAGTTAATTTATCTTTATAAAAAGTTATATCATACGAATTTTTTAACCAAAACTATTTGGTTGAATAGTTAAATGGTTAGCATTTTTTGTTAAATTTAAAGTTTTTTTATTAATCAAAAGATAAGATTCAGAATTTTCAGAAAACAAAAAATCGAGTTCGAGTTCGAGCTACCCAAGCTCGAGTTGTTTCTTTATTTTTAGTCGAGCTTGAGCTGAATTCGAACAACATTAATGGTTAATGAGCTGAGTTTGAACAAGGATATTCAAGTTTTATTCGAGTTTGAGCTAAGTTCGAACAAGTAAACATGCTAATCGAGCTCGAGTACCCTTGTTCGAATTCAACTCGAACTCGATTCGTTTGCAGCCTACATGCAAGTAAACTAGTCTCCAAATTAACTCACCACTGCAACAAGAAATGCTGCTTTCAGATTTCCACAGGCTTCACAGCAGGCTCTACTTGTCAGAAATGGAAACCATCTGCTCAAATGAATTCCCAAAATGGAATAATCACCACAAAAATTAAGTGCTAAATTAGAAAATGGAGACAAGAAGTAAAATATCAACTGTAACAAGGGAGGATCTCGACCATGCAAGATTCAAAGCTTATTTTACATATACATGTTTGGTATTAAAAATGCAACAATTGGAATGAAACATGATATATAAGCAAATATGATGCAATGAATAGAATGAATAAGCACATAAAGACAAACTCAAGCTGAATCTGCTGAAGAAGTCAAGAGGGGTCACCTGTGCCAATTTCCACTAGCACCAGAAGAGAATCCTAGGATGTTTCCGACAGCCATCCATGAGCAAAATACAGCATTTGCTGAATTACGTTGCTCAGGGCCTAAAAAAGTTGTAACGCATCTTAGAATGTTTTTCATTGATATATATTTCAAAACATGCAAATTTAGCATGAATACCCAGATATGACTAAATAGATTAGAACCCAGATTAGAAAAATATAGGAGGGAAAGAAATATAAGCCACCTGATAGATCAGCCAAAAGAGCGCGAGCTGGTCCCTACAAGCAATAAAAGGTTCACTGTTTACTCTTATACTTGGTGGTTAACAACAAAAGAGAATCCTCAATGGATTAGCCAAAGCTAAAGGACATTTTTTATGAATGTAAGAGAAATTTAACTTTTGGCTATTCCATTCACATAAATCTCCACATTGGAATAGTTATTTTTTCATTATATAACAATAAAATAATGAGCAGTGCTACTCTGCTGCCTGAGTAGCACCGCTCCATTTGACCACCAGTTGCTTTTCATCTTCTTTTTTTTCATTTTTCTATTCATATTTTTTTAATATATTTAAATATTTTTAAAAAATAAAAAAAAAATACACCAATATACTTAAAATCACTTCCTTCATCATTAAGTAAAAAAATAAAAAAATAATTTCACTGAGTAGTCAAATAGAGCAGAATGTTTTGGGCGGCATGGTAGTGTTTTTCTAAAATAATATAAGATGAATTTGGTTTTGACTATTCACATCAAATCTCCACATTGGATTATCTATATATTCATTATATAGTAATGAGTAATTAATAATTTCAAAATTATTTAATTTTTTAATTTTTATTTTATTTTATTTTATCATATTTTACTATTCTACCTATTATATATTAATTACTAATCAGAATAATCATATTCTAATTAAATTAATATATCACTAACTCAAATTAATATATCAACGCATGAACCCAACCCCCCAACACATGAACCTGTGCACATGAACCCGTGCACATGAACCCAGCCATTGTGATAAAATATGAGATAGAAAGAAAGGGAGAGAGAAATAATTGATAAAATATGTATTTGGTGCATGTACAGTAACCTTCAAATTTGAAAATTCTTTTGAAAGTAACTGTAGCTAAATTCCAATTATTTGGAATTTGGCTAATCCATTGTGATCACATTTTGTGCTCTAATAGCTAAATACTCAATGGATTTAGCTTTTAGCTAATCCATTGAGGATGCTCTAAGTTTTAATGCATTGTTAATTAGAACCTAGAAATAAAAATTATTTCAATTAGCTTTACCTGCACTGTATTGTTGGCAAGATCCAGCATCCAAAAGCCAATAATAAAGACAATAGCTGCCCTTGTTCGGGTTCCTTTGTATGTGCTGCATTTAGAAAGATGATTTTTCAAACTCAGAAATCTATATTTTTTAAACAATAGACAAAATATCAAGAGAAGGCAAGAGAAACCTGCAATGCTCCTTTGTATCACCTAACAAATATCCAACATCCGCAGAAAACCCGATTAATATCACCTATATTGCAAGACATAGTTTAGCAAAAATAGAAATCTGTAGACACCAACCAATTTAAAAAATACAGGAGTTCCTAACACTCACTGCGGCTGCGATCATGAGAGATCCTACGAGAATAAATGGGCGTCTTCTTCCATATTTAGAAGTGCATTTATCACTCCAAATACCAACACAAGGTTGAACCTGAAAAACGATAAGCAACAGACTCAAGAACATTTTTTTAGTAAGTAACTGACTCAAGAACATTACTCTTGAATCAAACAGATATAGTATGCAACAGATATAAGTATCCCCTTTTATCCTAGATTCGGTGATATCAAGCCACTTACAATTCAAACTTGCAGTCCAACGTGTTATTGCCATAAAATACTATTATTTGTTAATTATGTTGGTCAGGAGCTATTTGTGTATGTTCGTGCATGTTTAGCCTTCAGCCATGCAAGCATGAGTTGTCATCTATATTGCATAAGCTGTTAATAACCATATTGAACTAACACATCTATAGCAAACTAATCATTCACGATAGAGACAAGAATCAAAAGGCAGTTAGGTAAGTTCAAGACTGCAAAAGTGCAGACGTCTGGAGTGCCAGACGAATGAAACATATGAAACCATAACGTCTATAATTTTCTTCAGAGAAAAACCGAGGGACATAAGTAATATCAGATACTACCCATTTTAATGGCAAATCATACCCAATCTCACTAAATAATGATGATGTTCCACTGCTATTACGCTTGGTATACTTGAGTCCCTTGTAGCAAAGTTGTTGAATCATCTTCATTAAGCACATGCATTTGCAGGAATAGAAGTATATGATTCCAAAATATTTGGAGATGTCATTCCTACCAAACCCCCCCCCCCCCCCCCAAAAAAAACCCCAAAAGGAAAAAACATGTAGCGGCATGACCATCTTGAGATTAGGAAAAACTTTCAGGCACGCCCCAATTGCCATAAGATAGAGTTCATTTAATTAAACCAACACATGACTGGATCCTATATGCATCCCATATAGATTCCAACATATATGATGAAGTCCAAGATATCATAACAATTTGTTTTAGAAATAAAGGCAATCTTCAAAAATGAGAAAAAAAAAAACAATAATAAAAAAATTGTATACCGTTGATATAAGTGCCATAATTCTGAACAATCAGTCAAATGGTTGTGCAAAAACAAAGGAAATAAAGTAAGTGGTTGCTATCACCTACCACAAGACCTGTAATAGGGCCACATAGCCAAATGAAAGAAGAAAACGCATGTTTTATTCCAAGTGTCTGCAACGATCAGTTAAGAACATTAGTTAATCAAAGTAAAGCACAATTATAAAATTAAAAAGAATTAGATACAGTTTGCCTCATCAAGACAAAGATATCAAAAAGTATCAAATGAATCATGAAAACAATGAAAAGATAACTATTTGCATCAATGTATACTGAGAACATTATCAGAAGCGCAGCTGAGATATAATATTAATGTAAACATCCTTTTTTTTTTTTTTTTGATAAGTAAAAGTATATTAATAAAAGAAAAGGCAAAAGCCATGTTCAGTACAAAGAATACCCTAACTAAGTAGGGGCAATAGATACAAGGAAATCATGGAAATCTTGGCCATAATAACATCATTTTGCATAATAACACTAAACAAAGCTTTGCTTCATGCTTAATAATAACTTGACCTTTTAACATACACCCAAATGCGATAATTTAAGTATTTGATACACTTCATGACACCAAAAATGACCATGTTTACCCTTTCTTTCTTTCTTTTTTTTTTTTTTATAATCTTGAATTCTTAATCATTACATAGCAATCAAATCGGAAAGGCGGGAAGGGGGTAGTTAAACAGAATGGTTTTTTAAGTCTACAAACTCTTCTTCTAACTTATAATATAATTTATTTAAGAGCCGTAATTACATAAGTGATACCAGCGTAACATTGTACGGGGCATTGTTTTTGCTCCAAAGAAGCGTATTAATTTAGGCATTGAAGATCGAGAGACCCTAACTATATGACAGGAGTACAACGTATGGTACATGCCATTATTTAAATGCCTCTGTAGCTCCAAAAAAAAATACAATGGTCTCAAAATCAGCACGACGCAAATCACAAGCTTCCACTACTCCCTTTTAACGATTATTACAAATTCTACACAAATTATCAACCTTAAAGAAGCATATTAATTATCAAGATCAGAGCCTAAAATATCTCATACTCGTGCAGATCCGAACCGTCCACAAACCATGCCAAGCAGAAAAAGAAAAATATATTTGAAGACAGGGTACGGACCTGAATATAGGGAGTTAAAAGCGAGAGTTGTAAGGCCCAGCCGAACTGGACACCGGCGGCGACCGTACAACTGAGAACAAGAGTCATCAAGCTACTGTGCTTCTCTATGGGAGGAAAGGAAGGAGAAGGAGAAGGAGAAGGAGAAGAATTGAATTCGATCCGGTGGTTGGGGGAGTGAGACTCATCGGATCCCATCATTTCCACTTCCGCCTCCTTCTTGAGGTTCTTGTAAGGAACCTGGAAGGAGACTGAGTCCGTCTTGGCTGCCATGATGTAACTGAGATAGCGTTCTTGACTCGGCGATGATGATTAAGAGCGATGGATGGAGGCCGTCACATTAAACTCAATTTATGAAGATCTAAGGGTTTTTGCACAGAGATCTGATTCTAGGTTAGTGCGATTGAAGAACCAGAGAAGAAAGAAGAAACTGCAGAAAATGAAAGCTGGTCAAATTTGGGCGGGTGTGGGGGATGACTAATGACTCCGATGCGAACGCGCTATCAGACGAGAGACTCCAGCCGATCACGAACTCAAAAAAAAAAAAAAAGGCCTACTCAAGGAACGGCCACTTGGCCCAATGCCCACGCCGTCCAACTTGAGATCTTTTGAGTATCATCAACGTAATCAAGGATTAATAAAAGCTTTAAAAGAAACCCCATTTGGGAAATTTTATTTGGTAAAATATGTGCTCCTACCTATTTTTTTTTTTTTTTTATACAAGAAAATGTTCATAAATATTACTCGAAGCCACCTCACCTATCGTTAATTTAAGAATGTTGAATCGCATAAAACATTTTCGGGCAACAGATTTTCTGATACTTCATTATTTGCATCAACACAAATTATAAAATCACAACCTGAAAATGATATAACCACAGGCGTACATGACGTAGTATTACTTTATAATAGAAATGAGGTCAACACAAAATAAATGGTGGCACCTTAAGTAGAAATAACACACGAGCCACCGACACACAAGTTTCTGATGATGTATGCTTCTCTTTTGGACACCCATTACACATGGATATAGAAGTGCAAAACACGTATATGTTTTAAGCTACTGATATACAAGAGCAAGAACCATAATTGAGTTAACCCAAGGCTTCATTGCTGAACGCCACGACTACCCACGTCAGCTGCAACTTTAGCCGCACGAGTTAAAGCTTCTGAAACCCAAAGAGCTCCCTTTGAAAAGTAGCTACTGTTTACCGCATTGTTTGCAGCTGTTGCAGCTGTTCTTCCTGTTGCCAATAGAGCAGTCTTGGTCATCTCTGAGACATGGTACTTTTCATCCACAGATTTCACCACATCAACACCTGCACATATCTTATCGGCGAGGCCAATTCTCTCGCTGAGCTCAGCAACCTTGGCTGCCGCACTCGCTGAAACCTGATGGGACTGGTCGAAGGCTTTGGCGCTGCTTAATGCATCTTTACTCAGATCATATCCCTTGGCTAGCATGGTTATAACTACTTCCTGAGCCATTGTTACTGCCTCTCCAGAGCTGGGAAATTGGCTTCTCTGTGTAGGCTGCCAATGTAGAAAATACTTAGCTAAGAGAAATTTAGAAAAACAGATCAATATGCAACAAGCTACAATCATTAGAGCGACTAGAAGACAAGACACACACAGCTGAACCAGGCTCCTTGTCATGCCTATGTGAATGCCTGCCCCAAAAATCAAATTCATCTTCATATTGCCCCCAGCTTGTTATACATACACGTTGATCCAAAATTGTGGCACCCTGAAGGAAAATTTCCAAGGAGATTATATAAACAAAGTGTCACAAGTTCTTCATGCCAAAGGATAGGAACAAAAACCATGAAATTAAGAAAATCATTACACAAGGTCATTTTTTTTATAAGTAAAGATATAAATAACAGTGCGACGTGACGGAATGACACAAGGTTATATAAAATGGTGGGAAAGAGTATATATTAATCGCCAGCTACTATAATGAATACTAAGACATTTCCATTAAATAAAGGATAATTTTAGCTGGGGCACGAAAATTTTAATAATCCAATATGTCATGTTAGTGAAACATTTATGTATACGTATGTCCACATCTGTGCCTGCACTTCTGTGCATGCAGTGTATGAGAGAGAGAGAGAGAGAGATTACATTAAAACATCATCAAAATCATTGGTGTAGCTAATAACACCATTACTGTTTGAATTATACAATAGATGTAATTACCAAAGGCATGCACTATAATTATAATCTAAACACTCCAGTTCATTCTCTATCTCTCACTGTTTGTTTCCTTCTTTTGTGGTGGGGGATTTGGGGGAGGGGGTGGACGGGTTAAAATTGTCCCACATGCTGGCAATCATCAGCCTAAGGCATCTGTCAGCTTCAGTATGGATTTGGGATGTAATTCTTATTGCTGACCAGAGATGAAGTTTCTCCCATAAGTGCAAATTTACTCTTGCTAATCTCATTATTTTCGGTATCAACAGACAAGCATTTTTGCAAGTTAAATCTCATATATAATGATTCATAGCATATAGTGTTGGCGAATTAGGTAGAAATTTTGCAAGTTTACTTCTGCATAATCAGATGACACAAGTCAGGCAGTGACATGTTCCTATTGGTCTGTAAACCAGCTAATCAGATCCAACACGACAATTTTAGCTTCATAACACTGGAGAGATTTTGATGTGATCACAATTCCTGGTCAGTCAATTTGACAAAATTTGGTCACCAAGTATAGGTTATCATGAAATACAGGTACCTGACTACATGCGGACCACTAAAGATAACTTTTGTGCCTTACACTGGAGAGATTTGGTCACAATATCGCTTTTCTAGCAAAGAGTTTTGTCAATACTCACACTAAGCAAGCAAGCAGTATCTTTAGAATATGCATCTTTGAATGCCACATAGGCAGTGCAGGCATATTCGCCTGATCTGTAACCAAAAAAGAGTCCATGTTAGGGAAAAACGGATACACTCCACATGCTAGAGCTATATACAGTAAAGTGCCAGAAATTAGCAGTATGCTTCCATTACCACTTCAGTGTTAGTTAAATTTAAAAACAGTATGGTAAACAAATAAATAATGGGAATAGAACACAAAATACCAATTGTAACTCAGCCTAATTGCTTGCATCCATGGCATAAAAACCCAAAGGGTGTTATCTTTTTAATTCACTCCAATAAGTACCATATGGCAATGAATCGGTTTTATTATGGGATATGCACAATTTGATAACAATTATGATCCTTTGATTTAGTCTGTCCTTTCTGATAATATCAATATGTGAGTTTACAATCTATACTTCATCACAGCCTCTTAAATTGTGCCCAAAATCCTAGATGAACCACGATCCAAAAAGCTTGAAATTGTCTTTCAATGTATGACAACTGACCAACAAAACAGAAAAAAAACTGTTTTACTCGCCAAATAGGGTCTGCTTTAAATGCACATAACATTAAAAATATCGTTAAAATGACAACCCCTCAATTATCAATCCAAAGGAGACACCCCCCTAAAGATGTCACTGTCATATTTTCGTGGTAAAATCATTTGCTATGATGCAAGGTTCCATGCGCCAAAAGTACATGAGTAGAAGTTAAAACTATTAGTATGCATAAAGAAGTGGAAGTTTCCCTATCACATATGGGAATAACATGAAGGTAGACAACATCAGCTGATTAACAAGGTGGTGAAGAAAGCCTCCATAAAAGGAAAATGAAGCGAGAGAAGAAATTCAAGAGAATCTGATTGACCAGCTCTGATATCAAGATAAATTTTGAAGTAAATGTTCTTTTAACATCGGAGAATGAAATGACATAAAATATCAACCTGATCCAACCCTAATGGTGTACATCCACGATGCAAGACGCCAAAGCGCTCCAATTCACTTGAATTAGTAACACATTCTAGAAACCCATATTCATACGGGATTGACACAATTTGACAATGGAAAACCCTTAGTTTACTCTTTATATAACAATCAATCCCTTGATCTACCCTTCTTCATCACAACCAATTATACCTCTAACAGTTTATGAGAAAAAAAGTATTGTCAAGCCATTTAGAGCTGACTATGATCCAGTTAACAACAAGAATTAATGATCTCTCTCAGGGTGAAAATTGTTAACAAAATGATAAAATTTATATATTCAGTTCCAGGTACGATAAAACTATGAAATATGCAACTTTGGAAATGCAGCCAAGATTGAAAGACTATCACTTTCAACCAGACATTTATATGCCAAACTCTACGATGTAATACGATAGAACACTCCAAGCATCAAGAACAGATTCTAACAACAAAATACGGGCATGTTGAATTCCAATACTGAATAATTTTTTTTATAAGTAATTCCAATACTAAATAATTAGGAATATACTGATGCTACCTGACGATTTCAACGTGCTCAATCGCACCAGAGAAAGAGAAAAAATCGTAAACGTCCTCTTCCGTGGCATTCCGAGACAGACCCGTAACTTCTATGGTATATTCACCAGGATTCATGTTTCTAAAAGTCTCTAACCTGGATGAAATGAATAGAGAAATTAGGAAAAAAATTTATACCTCGAAACATAAAATTATTCTACAGAACAAAGAGAAACAAGATCAATTGATTTATATCTCTGATCAGTGGGGAATAAATCTAAGTAATTATAATACACGAAAAGGAGCAATCGCGTGAGCAATAAAAGCAAAAACATGATAACAATTCAAAGTTTTGTATTTGGAGTAATTGTAATATGTTTTGCTTACTCGTGGTTGATGAAGAGTAAGATCGGACCAGTAGAGGAAGGAAGCGACTCCAGTAGAGATCGATATAGCGAGACGAAGAAGAGGAGGAAAAGTCAGCTTCCGAAGCAAACGTAACCAGGGATCCGTTGGGTGAAAGCACAAATTTTTTATTCGGGTAAGATTATGTTTGGAAGGTAAGATGAGAATTTTGTGTTTTGTTTTAAAGTTTAAAATATTATTTTTTAGTTTTGAGATTTGAAAAAGTTAAATTGAAATTTGAAAAAGTTGTATTGGGATTTGAAAAAGTTGAATTATTTATTATATTTTATATAGGAATTTGAAAAGGTTGTAATGATGAGATGAGATGAGATGAGAATTTTATTGAAGATGAAACTTCCAAACATAATCTAAGATAGATTTTTTATTCGGGTAAGATTTTTTAAAGATTTTTTATTCGGGTAATTTGTCGTTTTTCCAGTTGAATTTGGGAATTGGGATCAAATATCCGAGACTTTCCGGTGAATCCGAATTGTTGGCCCAGTTTTTATTTTCGGGTTAGTTGCACGTTATGTGTTCTGGTAGGGTTTCTGGTGCAATGCAGTGCAGCTAACGTTGGGCTGTTAACTACAAAAGAGCTATTAAATTTCATGCCCACACCCACATAAAGCCCAATATGCAGGAGATGGGCTTAGTGATTGATAAGAAAAGCACGGCATAACATATAGTATAGAATAATGCTAAATATGTAAGTCTCACATATTTTTTTAAAAAATAATTAAAATCTATTATTAAAAAAATAATTTTTTCAAGTAAATCTTATATTTATTCATTTTTTTAAAAGAGAATGCGCGAGACTTGGATACCTTAAAATGGAAAATTTCATTTCTCATAATATAATATAGGAGTTAGAAATGGAGAGAGGGGATCATAGGCAAGGAAATAAAAAATTTAATTGTCTAATGACTGCAAAACAAATAATTATACTGAATCTTTATCGAGCAATATTCTACAATATAACATATAGGACCAATTATAAGTGTTGTATTCTACTTAGTACTCGTAGGTCCTTAGGTGTCGCAATGCAATCAAGAGATTCGAGTCTTCATCGACAAGCGTGAGAAACATATAACTGATCACTTATTAGTCGAGATAACCTCGTTAGATTTAATTTGAAACATGGTAAACTACTCAACTTAGAGTTTCCATTCCTTTTCGATTATAGAAACATGACCTTTTATTTCTTCTCTACTACTAATTGTGATTTGAGGATAAGATGGCCATCCACATGCAATTGGGCACCAAAATATCTATTAGCATGCCCCTCCTGATAATCACAGCTATTTGAATTATCGATACGAGCAGATCAATTAGTCCAATATTATCTCCAAATTCCAAAATGCGCCGATTTGCGAGGTTTGACGAAAATCAAGGGTTTGAAGTTGACCCCGGCCCAGCTTGCAAATGATCATAATATGCCTTGCCTTGAGAAACACGGCAGAAGAGTATTCATTAACCAAAGTGTATGTAATTAATTGATCGGGGAACAAGTTGGTTATCTGGTTCGTACGTAGTTATAATTACTTGCATCGAAGAACAAAGGCATCAAACGGGTGAGATACATTAAGGCATGCATGCAGAGACATGGATTCCAATTTCCAAATGCATGTGTTCCACTTCATTACTCAAGGAGTTTCACTGGTCTGACACTCGACAATATATAGCAACAACTGGGTCCCAATAATTAATACGGACCTAACAAAATCTTTTGAGAGTACATGAATTGAAAGTAACTCGGGAGTGAATTCTCTGCGTTGCCTTTCTCCCCAGCTTCTCCGGCTCCTAATTCATAGGCCCTAAAAACTGCCCCATAGGCCAGGGCAAAAGCATATTATAATTAGGCGACTGAGACAATATAAGCCCGACTCCCCGCCCTCCGGGCCCCCTGGCATTCTTTTTCGAACATATTTGAAGATCTCAACGTGTAGGAGGAGTGGGGGAAAATCCGTTTAATTACTTCATCTCGTTCACTGAAATATATATGTATTATACATGAAAGATGAGATGAAGTCGACGTACGGTCATCGATCGTGGTGGACATGTTTCATGAGTTATATTAGTGACGGAAACATATGCAACGTAAAATCAGGACGTCTGTCAACATTTTAGCTAGCTAGCTAGACACTGTCATCGTCAAGGTTGACCTTTTGAGGGTCTAGCTCTAGGTTTTTCGCGTAAGAGATCGCTAGTTAGAGTTGTACAAGCTTGATGCTACTACACAATAATATAGTAGTCTTGAGAACAAAAACTAATACACCCACTTATAATTTGGAAGTAATTAGCCACGTTCACTGGCAAAAGATCATGATGAAAATCTCTACCCACTTATCGTAGCAAAAGAAGACATGCACGAACAGTTGCTTGATTTCTAGATACAATAAGAGCTCTAGAGCAACTCAAAAATTGAGTAGTACTCTAGAAGTCTTTTTATTATATGATTAGTTAATAATTACTACATTACGTTTGAAAATTAAGGGATACCACGGAGCCCGTCATGTTGACCCTTTGTGCTGGCGGCCTAGTGCCCGATGACCGCTAGCTAGCTATATATATATGGAAGAAGATATTTAGATAGCTTAAGCACGCTGCCCGTACGTACAAAGCACAGAGAGTGATAACGACCTCTAGCTAGCTATATATTACATAAGTAAACTCCTGATAATGGCCGCTTGAGCACTATCAGTGTCTGTTGCTGCCAAAAGGTCGGATAAGCGGTCGCTAAGGTCGTCCACCTCTCTGTGTAAGCTTCGAATATAGTTGCAAGTCTCCTGCAAGACCTTGGAAGCCGAGACCTGCGCACCGAATATTTAAGCTTTCTGGTTAGCAAACAGGGATCGATTTTCACAGACAATTAATATTATTATATATACATATATTTCTTCTATTTAAGCAAGAGATCATGAGTTCTGGCCTCTAGACAACAATTGTTGTGCCGGTCCACACCTCAAGTTGTGGACAGAGAATAAGTGGAGACTGTGAGGTGACTTATCTACCAAAGCAAATGAAGTCCACACGTGAAAGAGAGAGAGATCAGGGAGAGAGAGAAACGATATATACCTTGTCGGAGCGCCTGTTGCGGATCTCAGGGATGAGTTGTTGTAACTTAGAAACAAGATCGGTGATCTGGTCATCAGTGATATTCCTGGAAACACCTGACTGCTGCGTGGAACGGGATCTTCTGCTAGACATTGTTAGGGTTGGGGTGTCAGAAATAGATTAAAGATAAGGAGAGGGAATTGGCTTAGAAAGACAAACGGTGAGGGGGTTTGTCAGAGAAAGTTAGAAAACTACGTTATCTTGAAGGAAGAGATGGGTATAATGAAGGGATCAGTAGGGAGAGATCATACACGAGGGAGGGAACTTAAAAAGATGAGGGAATAGAGCAAGTATTTGATCAGGTTAAGCTATGGACAGAGAGATATGGGAGCCATGAACAAAAAAAGAACTAGAGAAGTGGTGTTGGGGGTGAAGAAGACAAGTGCATGGGAAAAAGCGGTGGGCAATGGTGCTTGTTAAATAGGGTCGTGTGTGTGCGCGGGGGCGGGAGAGAGAAGGATCTGTGTCTGAGGGTGTAGAGAGAGAGAGAGAGTCAGATACCCACCCCCCATACCCTCTATTCTGAGCGTGTTCCCAAACTGGGGTTAGAGTTCAAGTGGGTTAAGGGAGGTGCTTGTTTATCGGCCAACGACGCGGGTCCTCTTTGTGTCAGCATCAGCACACAAGCCCATGTTATCTTACCATTTCCTGTCATTTGAATTATTTAATTTTTTACATTTTTAACTCAGTAATGGTAGATATAGTCGGGTAGATAAGTCTTCTATATTCTCTTTAAAAAAATAAAATTTATCATTAAAAAAATAATTTTTTTTATAAAAAATAAATTCTTTTACTTTTTAAAAAAAAAAATATGCAAAAGGCAGCAAATATCATTTCTTTAACTAAAATATGCTTACAATTCTTTTATAAATTATCTTATTAACTTTATTTCAAATAAAGAGTACATATAACAAATCAATTTTATTAAAATAATAATTTTTAATAAAGTTTCCTATTAACTAACTTTAAAAAGAATTATAGATGTCTTATTACCTAAAAAAGGTAAAGTGTAGAGATCATCACTTGCCTAAAATATTAAATTAAATTTAGTTAATTAAGTTATATTCTAATACTCCCGAATTCATACATGGAATGTTTAATGAAATAAAGTAAAGAACTTTTCTACTCATCATTTCTACACATAATATATCATATATTTTTTTTTTTTTTTGGTTTTATTATTCTACTTACTGAATTATTCAACTTATTATTCATATATTATACATTTAATAAGAGAAAATTAATAATAATAATAATATAGTATATGATGTGTAGAGATGATAAATAAAAATTTTCTAAACTAAATATAGAGTTAAGGTTTGAAGGTATGACTCGTACGATTTATCATCATAAATTACTACTTATCTTAAAAGATTAAATTAATAAATAAAATTAATTATTTAAATTATATTCCAATAATACTACGCACTACGGGACAAACATAAATTTCATTTTAATATTTAAAACAAATATTTGTCTCCTTCTTCTTCACTGGGTACATATTATTAGAGAAGTAGAAGTAGTGTGTGGTTGTTCGGAAGTTGCAAAAACAGCAGCCAATGCAAGAAAAGGATGACATTGTTGACCAGTCAGATATGATATAGCCGGGCGGGCCAATGCTCAAACCGTAGCCAGTACAGTACAACTGCAGTCTTTCAGAAACGACATTGCATGTGTCGTGATCTCGTAAACTCTGCCGTGTTAGCATTCAACCAACCCCCATTCTCTGGCGCAGCGCATGTCTTATTCGATTCCTACTTCTCTCATCATCAACGTTTCTTTAGGAGTGAAATATGGTACGATATCAATTTTTTTTTTATCAAGTTATTATTTATCATTGTATATTATACATTTTATAAAAAATATCTATACACTTTATAATAAATATTTCCACATTCTATAAAAAAGAATTATAGATATAGAATATATGATATAAACAGCAGTTGATTTGTAACAAAAACTTCATATTTTATACACACAACCACCTTGGATGTAAAAATTTCCTAAGTTTATTGACACGTCAGATTTTTAAAAAAATATTTATATTTTGGGGACAAAGAATTATATTTATATAATTTTTTTCTGTTAAACTGCAATTAATATATGCTATCTAAAATTAATTTGTAACGTTACAAGTCCGCACGTGACAAGGATATGCTTCAATTTTTCCCGGCGAGATTCCTGGTAGATCAAGTGCTCACTTTGTCGACGCATGGAGTGGCATCATGCTGCATCCACATCAATCTTGGATTTATGTATATATTAGGAATTTACTGCAGCATTAATTTCACTGGAAAGGGTTAATCAACTAATTATATACAATGGCATTATTAATTCGAGTGGAGGATAAGGGGATAAGCCAAAACTGTAAGGAAATTAACTACGTAAAATCATGTGAACGTACAAGCATGTGCCTAATTTTTTTTTTTTTTTTATCTGAGGCATGTGCCTAATTTTTAGGTATCGATTAGTGACCATTCATGTGTAATAAATGTTCAATTAACAATTATATACATATATATATATATGTATTTACGTAATTTCTTTTTTTAAAACCTGCTAGCATATATTGCTGAAAAGCTTCATGCATGTGCAAAAGCACGCGGTGTTAAGTACTAGTACTAATTAAATTATAAAGGAGCCCAATTAGAATATCCTAGGTTTTTCCAAACAAGCGATCATCATTAATTTTTTTGATTATATGTAAATTAAGTAATCCTAATCAACAGCTTCCTCCGAATAGTATAAAATAATAAATAAATAAATGATAAAAAAGTAAATTATAAACATGTATATATAAGGATAATGATAGGGTTACTACTTTACTACTACTTATTTACTATTCTTTTTATATTTAATTTTTTTTTACTTAATAGTTAAAACTTAAAAAAGTGATTATTAGTAAAATTATATATTTTTTTAATTTTATCTATTAAGGATGTTAAAAAAATATTTTTAAAAAAATAATAAAAAACTAAAAAATTTCAAATGCACTATAAATAATAAATCCTCTCACTACCCTATTATAATTAAGGCCGAGTCAATGCCGATCAAACCGGCCCTACTGCTCAAGTTTTGCTGAAAGCGGGCAGTAATCAATTCAGTCTGATGAGAGTAGTACTGTTATTTGAAAACTTCAGTCAATGTACTGTTTGAGGCCGGGCGTCTGCATGTGCACACCAACATCATAGATGTATCTCACACGCCATCTCCCAATATTGCAAGCTCTGGTACTGAAGATCGAAGCTTGCTTTTCCTGCAACATAATGAAACTGCAAAGGCCTTAAACAATTCAAAAGTAAGAGAGATATCAAATTAATTGAATTAAGGGGTTATAAATTTCACATTGATGCGCGATAATATATACATGCTAAAAATTTTTTTAATCTAAAAAATCTTCACAACTTCTTACTATTTATTCACACTCCACACATCATATTTTTTTTAATTTTTTTTTTTTATCAAATATTTATTATATGGATAGTGAATAGAAAATTTCAAATAGTTTAAATAGAATAAACTCAAAAAAAAAATTTTAAAATATTAAAAAATTTAAAAAAATGTGAAATATAAAGTGTAGTAAAAATTGTATAGCAAAACTCTTTTTAATCAGATGGGATAAGGTTGATCTTCAAATCAAACCCCCAATTCCTTGTATAAAAAAACCGATAATCATATTCCGTACAGTCATAAGTACCGTTATATTGTAGCTTGCACAGTGCTGCACTTCAATTAGGGAAGGGATAAGTGGAGCGAGTGGGAAAAGCACCGACAAATCAGAGATATTGATTGGGCGGTGCTTGATAAATCGAAATTTGCGTAAATAAAGGAAGATAATCAGATCCGATCATACGTACGCAGCAAAGCCATATATGTAGCTGCGTAAGTGATTTGATAGAAAAAATGCAGATGCATGCAGGGAGCTCCACACTCATGATCTTAATTTCGATCTGCATGCAACATGCCATTTAGTTCTCATTTAGATATTATAAGAGTTTCATTTTATCTCAATTTATTTCATCTAATTATTATAATTTTTTTAAATTTATACACAAAATATAATAAATAATTTAATTTTTTTAAATTTTAAAATAAAAATAATATTTTATTTATTTTTTAATTTTAATATCAATTTATCTAACCTCAACACACTATTTGAGCGAAACCTTAGTGACACGTATACGCAATTACATTAGGTCCATGCCGTTCAACCGTACCAGAAAATATCATAATTACTTATAACCAGGAGATTCATGCATCATGATGAACAAACATCATTCATATATAGTATATACACTTACTTTATATACACTTACTTTTCTTTCTTTTCTTTTTTCAATGATGTTATTTTTATCTCAATTTGCAGTAGTAAGTAGGTACGTACCCTTCTTATATTAGGCGGAACCGGCCTAACTTTACCAAGTGAATTATTACTCAATTCACGTCCTTGATTTAGTATAAAAATGATAGAAACATAAAGAATGATGAATAGTATTTAACAAAGAATAAGTAAAATCCAAACATAATGGATGCGCCTACCATGAGGTGGCCCGGCCGGCATCGCAAGGGTTCAAGGCGGCTCAAACAGAAGGCCAGGCGGCCAAATCTTTAATTTCATTATTTAATATCAAGTTTCTTATTTTTTATTAAATTTGCTCTGTGAATATATTAAAAAAATCAATTAAACAGAGACTTTAAGGCCCTGAAGTACAAATTGAAAGAAATTGATAAATTGGAGTATAAATTATTGGTTTTCACTGAGGTTCAAAAAAAGGATTGTAACACCTAACTCTCCAGGTTTAAGAATAAAATTATTTTTAAAAATTATCGGGAAAGTCAGAGTGCTACTAATGAATTTGACTTAAAAATATTTTCTTTTATTCTAAAGAAAGTGTTAGGTACAAAGATTTCTTATACTACCATCTTTATTAAATACTTAAATTTTAAAAAAGAGTTTGCAGAAATACTTATTTAAATTCAATAAAGTCTCGTGTGCTTATCAAAATAATTTATTAAACTTTAAATCATAAAACTGAGCATGACATAAACTATCTAGGATGTCTGTCTCACCTCCCATAAATATCATCACCTAAGGTGGTTAAAAAATAAAAACATACAAAAAATTAGTTGAATACTCAATAAGCAACATATCATACAGTAAACATAATAAACATAAATTTTCTGGAAAAATATGCATACTCATAAATACATACGTAAATAATATGAATACGAACTTATCTTTCACTTTTCATATGCCGGTACCCATTGTCTACCCACATGAGTTTGTGTTAGCGAATCTAAGTAGATCTGAATTCCACCCTTGACCGTGGATTGTGGAATACATACATAAGGAAAACACACTGAATGCACTACCAGCATGTATAACCCGGCAATGCTATATGCCCATAATATATGATACCGTCTTCATATCATTACATAGGCCGTTACGTATCTTATTATTCATACTTCACTCTTATCTCTTGACTAGGACAGAGATGCAGAATGCTAATGGAGGAAGATAGGTACAGTTCCAAACTGTCCGGACAACTTACCTCCCCGCAAACCAAGGAGGCAAGTCAAGCCCGAGGCCGTCTTGACTCCCCGAGACGGAGAGAGAGACCAGCCCCACGGTTACCCGAAGAAAAAATCTATGCTAATGGAGGAAGACGTGTACAGTTCTAAATTGCTTGGACAACTTACCTCCCCGCGGACCAAGGAGGCAAGCTCAGCCTGAGGCCATCTTGTCTCCCCGTAGCAGAGAGCGGGAACAACTCAGCTAGAAGACTACACGATAAGGCTGGGATAAAGTGAAATAATGAAATAACCAACCGGGGTAAAATAAATCAGGATGCGGAGAACACCAGCCTTCTTAAACAAAGTCTCTAAGGCCCCAGAAGAATGACTACATGATAAAGACTGACGAAAGGGGCGCAAACAAGAAAGCCGCCAGCTAGCGTGGTTGTCAGGTGTGGGCCGAGCACTAGCGAGGTGGACCATAAAGCCCTGTGTGGCGAATCCTTGCGGCCTAACCCCCCAGGCCAGCCACAAATGAAAAAAGAATGAAACAGAGGAAAAAGAATGAGTAAAGAGACATAGCCAGATACAGTTAACAAAATTAATCTAGTGCCAACATGTGGCCACAGAATTACGAAGAGCCAAATACAGCATAAAACAACTAGTGCAACTGCGCGCGACTAAAGCATGCGGTACAACAGAAAATTGAGAAGGCATTGTCAAGTAAAATCGCATGGAGTTCTTAAGGGTAAGACTACCCGAAGACTAGCTGGGTAGTCAGGAATCCTATAATTCCCTGCGGGGAATCCCCTAAGGTCAGCCAAAAAAAAAAAGAGAGAGAAATGAAGAGAAAGAGAAAAGAAGAACATGCAAAGACGATTGGCTAGGAGCAACAACATGTAAGGCAATATCATTAATTATAATAAGTTACAACATAAAGCCGCAGGGTTACAAGGAGCAAGTTATAACATAAACCCGCAAGATTACAAGGAGCAAGTTACAATATAAAGCCACAGAGTTACAAAGAGCAAGCTACAACATAAAGCCGCAGGGTTACAAGGAGCAAGGTACAATATGAAACTGCAGAGTTATAAAGAACAAGTTACAACATGAACTTGTAGAGCAGCCGAGAGCCAGATACAACGTATGGCGACTCATCACAATCGAGCTCGATCAAATCATATTCCGTGGAAGCGGCAAATAGAGATCTCCATTACTACGATGTGTAGATAATGCCGAGGTTACCTCTAAAAAAATAAACAAGGATGTAATAAGGCAACTAATTGAGTTGTACAGTAATAACAACTGCCCACCACCTGCCAGCTAAGGAGAGATATGAAAAATTGTTGGAAGAGGTGAAGGCGACGAATAGGAATGGCCTCGAAGACGAGCTCAATAAGCAAAAAGGCGAGAATGAAGAGAGCTCAATAAGTAGAAAGGTGAGAACGAGAAGCGAGAGAGGAGCCTCGGGGACAACAACAACAACAACAGAGAACAGCAAGGAGATCTACCCGAAAAAAGGCGTGAAAGGGAGCCTTGGGACCACAACAGTAGCGAAGAGCAAGAAGATCTGGCTAGAAAGATTCGTGCAACTTGCAGCCGAGGAAAGTCCACCCTCAGCGGGCAGGATCTTTCCCAGTAGGGCCATCGCCTAGGGCACTCGGAACCAGACCTTGCTCGGGAAGAGCACCCTGGTCCAAAGACTCCTTATGAGGAGGAAAATCCCCAACGCACAGGACCCTAAGGTCACACGAAGGGTTCTGAAGAATGTGAGTCTTCATCTGCTCTAAGCCATTAGTATAGTCGAAGCGCCACGCGTCATCGTGAACATCACGAACATATGACAACTCCTCTTGCAGACTATGGATAGTGGCTTCACGAGCTTCTAGAACTTGCTCGGCCTCTTCCTAGGCAGCCTCCAAGTCCCTCATTTGCTTCATTTCCTCCTACAGGGCTTTCTTCTTCTCCATTAGAGCCTCGTAGGCACCTTCGAACCACTTCGTCAGCCACTTGTTCGTCCGGTGGTTGGAGTTCTACTGTTGGCGTAGCTTCTAGTTTTCAGCCTGTAGCCGCTCAAGCTCTAGCTAGAAGTTTTCAAGAGACTACTGCAACACCTCCCTCACCCCAGAAGCAAGTGAGGCCTCGATGCGAAAATTGCCGACATCACCCTGGGATCTCGACAAGTCGGTAAAGGCCTCCTTGGCCTCTTCCTTCTGCTTTTGCTCCTTCTCCGTACAGTCTAAGCCTCATTTGTTTTAGCAGATGAGTTGAGATTAAAGTTAAAAAATTGAATAAAATATTGTTAGAATATATTTTTTTAATATTATTTTTGTTTTAAGATTTGAAAAAATTAAATTGTTTATTTTATTTTGTGTGAGAATTTGAAAAAATTCTAATGATTACATGAGATGAGTTTAGATGAGTTTAGAAGAATTGTGAAAGCAAATGACGCATATGGCCAACTGCAACGTGAGCGGGGTGCCCAGTTCTCACTCATCAACTCCTCTTGGCCGTCCACGATGAAGGCCGCCAAACACTACAACCCCTGTCACACAAATCCAAATTAAGGTCAAGAAAGGAAACAAATAAACAGTTTGATGAGTGAGTAAGTGAATATGTTACCCCTGCGAATAGCCTCTTGAGCCTACTCTCCATCTCGAGGACGCGGTCAGTGTGACCCGCAAAAGTCATCATCTGAAGGTCCGCTGGAACCTCATTGACGACCTCCTCGCCTTCCTTCTCGACAAGAACCCCGACGACATTCTCAGCCAAAACAGCAGTCCCTGCCACTTCGACATTGTCAAAGGAGACGACCTCGACCACGGGAGCAGCTTCAGCAACAACTCCCTAAACCAATGGCACGATGCGAGAATGATTCACAATCGTCGCCATCTTCCTGGGAGCCAACAGCTCGGGCCAAATAACGAGTGCCTTTATAGATGAACCCCCAGGGAGAATGGGAACATTATCAGAATCAAATCTGACTGGGGAGATGCTCTGGGGCTTCTTTTCTTTCCCTTGCACCCGTAGACTAGGGGAGTGACTGCGGACACGCAATGTGACCAGATTTATTGGGAAGCCCACGTTGGAGTGCAAGTTGGCCGAAGGGCCTAGATATCGATGAAGTTTGTCCTCAGTCAGCAGAGCCTCCAAAGAAACATAGCACAAATGCACCTCCACCCAAGCCCGAACGACCTTTAGCCTAAGTGCCTCCTCCGGGGTCAAGATAGGGCGAAAACTCTTATCCCCGCCCATAGTGCCCCATATAGTATACATGAAAAATCAGTGCTTGATGGTCGCCCATCCATCACTCGACAAGAAGAAGAACCACTGGCTCTAACCCTTCACAATAGTATGCCGCGCTTCCAAGCAAACCAACTCCTAGACTGGTTGGAAGCCATAGAGATGTCGGTCATTCCTTAAAATGTTGTGGGTGAGGAAGAATCTGCACGTCATGAGGTCTGGGTAGTCTGAGCCCGACCTCTTCTAACACACAATGCCAAATGACGCAGCACGAAACGAGGATCCTCTATGAGCTGGGTAGGTGCCAACTCGAAGAAGGCCAATACTTCTTGCATCGGCAGATGGAAGGGCAACCTAAGGCCGTAGAAGAACATGACGGGATATATCGCGACCTTGGTGCCAAAGACCTCGAGTCCACTGCCCCTTTGGTGGGAGAGGGCACCATAAACTCCACTTTCGAATGGACTTTGTAGGCCTGCTTCAGTGGCTCCAGTTTGGCAAGAATAACCACCGATCACCATATAAAACTAGCGAGTTCTTTCAAGGCGGTGCCACCAAGGCTGCCGGCAGCTCGAGCATCGCCAAAGGACCCAATCAATCCAGAAGGGTGTGAAGACTTCTTCAAAGCCGTGAGAGATCAGAAGAAAAGTAAAGGGATTTCGGAGAAAAATTGGAAGAAAACGAAGGAATATTAGAAAAATATTATAATAATATTTTATTAGAATTTCATTTCAACTCATTATCATAGTTTGTGAATAGTAGAATAAAATATTATTATAATATTATTTTTTAATATTATTATTATTTTAAAATTTTAAAAAAATTAAATTATTTATTATATTTTGTGTGAGAATTTAAAAAAATTATAATAATGAAATGAGATGGATTTTGAATTGAAACAAGTAGTGATCCGAATACGGAATCACATGTGGAAATATTAGGTCCATGCCGTTCAACCGTACCAGAAAATATCATAATTACTTATAACCAAGAGATTCATGCATCATGATGAACAAACATCATTCATTCATATATACACTTACTTTTCTTTCTTCTTTTCTCAAAGATCTTATTTTCATCTCAATTTGCAGTAGTAAGTAGGTACGTACCCTTCTTAAATTTGGCAGAACCGGCCTAACATTATCAAGTGAATTATTACTCAGTTCATGTCCTTAATTTAGTATAGAAATGATATAAACATAAAGAATAATGAATAATATTTAACAAAGAACAAGCAAAATCCATACACAATGGATGCGCCTACCATCAGGTGGCCCGTCCGGAATCGCGCGGGTTCACCCCTTGAAGTGGCTCAAACAGGAGGCCAGCCGGCCAAATCTTTTCATTATTTAATATATTTTTTTTTCAAATTTCTTATTTTTATTAAATTTGCTCTGTGCATATATAAAAAAAAAAATCAATTAAATAGAGACTTTAAGGCTCCATGAAATATGAAGTACAAATTGAAAGAAATTGATAATTTGGAATATAAATTTTTGGTTTTAATTGAGGCTCTAAAAAAGAATTGTGACTCCCCACTCTATAGGTTTAAGAATAAAATTACTTTTAGAAATTATCGGGAAAGCTAGAGTGCTACTCGAATTTAAAAATATTTTTTTTTATTCTACAGGAAGCGCTAGGTATAAAGATTTCTTATAACACCATTTTTATTAAATACTTAAAATTTAAAAAAGAGTCTGCAAAAACACTTATTTAAATTTCATAAAGTCTCGCGTGCTTATCAAAATAACTTATTAAACTTTAAATCATAAAACTAAGCATGACATAAGCTACCTAGGCCTCTGCCTCACCTCCCTGTACCAAATTCTGTCGTGCAGTCCCATCCTCATAAGTCTCATAACCTGGGATAGTTAAAAAATAAAAACATACAAAAAATTAGTTGAATACTCAATAAGCAATATATCATAAAGTAAACATAATAAACATAAAGTTTCTTGAAAAATATACATACTCATAAATACAAATGTAAATAATATGAATATTTACTTATCTTTCACTTTTCATAGGCCAGTACCCCTTGTTGACCTATGTGAGTTAGGGTTAGCGAATCTAAGTAGATTCTAATTCTGCCCGTGGCCGCGGGTTGTTAAATCCATATATAAGAAAGACACACTGGGTGTAATACCAGCATGTACAACCTGGCAATGCAATATGCCCATAGCATATGGTACCGTCTTCATATCATTACATAGGTCGTTATGTATCTTTTCATTCATTCCTTATCATAATGATACTTGCATACTTGTTATATCATAAATTTCAAATGAAATTACATTCTTTCAAAAAATTTCATGATACATATTTCCTCATATAAAATCATGATTTTTCATATAAATATTTTGATGCACAACTCCTTTCATAAAACTATGAATTTTTATAAATATTTTAATGCATAAATCTTCACATAAATCATGAATTTTCATAAAAATATGTATGTCTTGCAACTAACACGAAACTTATTCAAAGAATCATGATATTTATGACTCGGGTACATCAAAAGAAGCTTCCAATGGAGGGCGTACATGCATAAATTTTTTATAAAAGACATGTCGTTTACCACACATACTTGTAAAGGTATTGTAAGGGAATTTTTTCCACTTCACAAGGCCTACTGGGCCTCAGCCCAAGGGTCAACATGACCATACTTGGAGCAAGGTAACAACAAGGGAAAGGAGTGAAGTGACTGACAGGACAAATAGGTCTAACATCGCTCGACCACATTCTAAACATGGGAACTTGCATGGGACACAGCGAAAAATGCGAAGGACCCTCAATCCACTGGCATGAGAACATCAACAGCTCACAAGGGCTGCAAGGCCTGTAAACCATGCCGCATTAATGACATCACAACCGAGCTACACACTATATTGACGGTGTCGTTATAGAACCACGCCACATTAAAAGGCTCTGACAATAGGAATAGTAGGAGGGGCATGAACTCCATGGAGATAAACACGATCTACACCTCCCCAAACTCATGGTATAAATAGCAAGCCCTAGGTACAAGAAAGCTTTCTAATCCCTAAACTCTTTTACTTATTTACAAATTTTCAAGAGAATTTACTAACTTTGACATCAGAGACTCTCCGGCTCCAAAGCTGCCCTCTTTTATTCCCACATATCCTTTGCAGGCCCATTTTTTAAGACCTGAGTTGTCGAAACCTGACCTAAACGCGTGTAAAACACGATGTTAACAGGTATGATCATGTTACTTACCTCATAATGCTAATCCAATGTTTCTAGGACGAAGTTGATTACCGAGAGAGTTTAGGGCTACACACGGGGGTGCTCAGGCAATGGAGAGGCACAGTGCAACAACGACCAAATAGTGGTAGCATCCGCCATCGACTGAGATATGGAGGGTTGGAATTTCTATGGGTCGTTATAAGGGAGCAAGTGCTCGGTTTTGAGGAGAACAAATAGAGCTTGTCGTGTGGGGTTGGATGCGTGGAGGTTGTTGTCGTGGAGGAAGAAAGGATGTACGACAATGGTTGGCTTGGCTTTGGGGTGCTAGTGCACGGTTAGTGGTGTGAAACGGGGTTGCTCATGCAATGGGTTTCATGATGGCTGAGCATTACGGTGGTGGTGTCTTATGGGTTGGTTGATGGAGGTGGATGAGCATATAGTGACTCAGTGGAGGCCGTGAGGGTGTTGGGTTTGTCGTGTTATTGTGTGGAGGGGCTTAGGTGGCTCTCTTGAAGTTTGGTGGTGATGGACGTAGTTGTTGTTGCTTTGACATGGTGGGAAGGTGGGTAAGGAAGGTGGTTTCGTCAGAGGGAAGGGCTATTGTGCATGGTTTTGACTGTGGTGGTCTTACCGTGAGGTAGGTAGCTAAGGCGAGGCTATGGGGTTGTTGTGGACTGGAGGTGATTTGCGTGGTTTCGGATAAATAGAAACTACACTGGGGCTTGAAGAAGAATGGGATACACATAAAGTGCATGGGGCTAAGCATATATAAAAGGAGTAGGTTTGAGACTTTTAATGTGAAAATGGTTTGTAGAATTGTAAGAGAGTTTTATTGGGGGCATGAATTCTAGTGGAAGGTAGAGAGGTGCATGACTTAGAGTTTGAGAAGGCAGTTTGTTAAAGACTTTTAACGTGAAGATGACTTCTGGAGTTGTATTCCTGTTGGGAGAGAATTCCATTGGTATGAATCCTAGTTGAAAGTGGAGACGTGCATGAATTAGAATTTGAGAAGGCAATCGGTTAAAGAGTTTTAATGGAAAGATAACTTGTAGAGTTGTACCCTATTGAGAGAGAATTCCATTGGAACGTGAATCCTAGTGGAAGGTGGAGACTTACATGACTTAGAGTTATAGAGAACCGACATTGGGCCTAACGGGTTTGGGTTCATTTCATGGGCCAAAAATTCAGAAATTTTAATTGGGTTTATAAGAAATTGGCTCATTAATTTCCTCTAAAATTTTCAACCAACCTTAACAACTTTAAAATAAAATTTTGGGTCTTTGGGTTTAACCAAATCCTAATAAATAATAACTCGCTGCTTATACAATATGGCTCATAAAATCCAATAACTTTAAGAATCTTAATAGCTCGTGGGCTATTCCAATACGACCCATTAAACTTATTCTAGGCTCATTAGATTTTTTTTCCCCTATTTCAGCTTTAATAATATTGGATCAGGTCGTTACAAGGGTCCTATTCAAGTCTATTTGGCCAATTCAAATTGAATCTCGATAAGAAATCAAATTGATTTTAGTGAATTTTTTGAATCATTCACAGAACTACTTCAATTGGATGATTCTAGCCGATTACAAACCGATTTGAGTTGATTCCAATCGATTCAAACTGTATGTATTTTTTAAGTTGTATGATAACTAGGTTTTTAAAAAAATTAAAATTCTTGTACAAAAACATGATAGAACTAAACATATAATAACTTTTTTTATCATTGTATTAAGTAAAAATTGTAAAAAAATACAAAGATAAACATGTATAAAGTTTTTTATTTTCTTTTTTTTTTTGAACAAAAAAATTAGGAGGTGAATGAGTATTTTGTATTAAATTTGTGGTTGTGCATAAAATACTAACTTTGTTGCCATGTGTTTATAACTTAATGGTCTTTTTTCTTACCATACAAGGCAAAAAAAATGTCGACAATTGAGATTAAATATGAATTGCATTTTTATTGAAAATATTCAATAAGATTGCATTTTATAATCTTTTATATATGATATTAAATGCTTTTTTTTTCTCAACAGAGTGAGTAGGGGCGGTCAGTGTAGTCTCTCCCTCTAGGCATGACCATAAGGACCCTCACTCGCTGCAATATGTTTGGTTTGAGTCATAACTATTGGCCCCAGGTGGAACAGTCCATCACCGCAATTCCACCAAAGTATCAACATGCAAAAGCCACCAAGATTTTGGTTCACAAATTTTATTTAGGCAAGTTATTTTGAACTTGTGACCTCCAGTTAGGGAGGAAAAAATGATCCCCTAACTTTTGCCAACTGGGCTACCACGGTGGTGCTTGGTGGTGATATATTGCATTATGTATGATTTTTGATACTTTTATCAACAAAATAATCGATTCAAAATTATTATTAATCGCTATTTATCCAATTTCAATTTTTTGAGCTTTCATTTTAATAGTTTGATGGTGCAATTTCTTTTTCTTTTTTTAAAATATAGTTTGGAGTGAGTGAAAATGAAAACCTCCTTAGTTATCATATATTCTACATCAGTATCCGGCGCTAAATCTAATTGGAAGACTAGACCACATTAATTTGATTGATGATCTAGTGTGCCACCCTGTTTTTTTAAAGAGTACGAGATTTGAGAGTTTAAAAAAGAGTCCATCCTGCAAACTTATTACATATAGTTGTTTCATTTTGTGATAATTAATTAATTGGTTATAATTTATGGCAAGTTGTGTTAATTTATGTCAATTGTGTTACTATAACATATATGGTTTGTCTGTGTAATTCAGGTGCATCAATTATACGCTAGATAGCTAATAATTAATCATCTAATTCCTAGTCCGTCTTTCAAAAAAAAATTCCTAGTCAATATTAGACCTTCAGCGTAGGGCAATTTGACCAGCACTTGCAGTGAGCTAACTATACGTAAAATTTAGCCTAGTCAACTCAAAACACACCTCACAGTAAATTCAATAAAGCTACAATAAATTTAGCTCGAGTGAATTTAGCTGGCCCAATCTAGCTAAGTGAAACTGGTTGGGCATTTATTTATTTATTTATTTATTATTAATTTTATTTTTGGGCTCTCTCCAAACTAGCTAAAAGAATATGACCGTTGAAAGAATATGATTGTTGGAAAAAATATAGTTGTTGGAAGAATATGACCGTTATAAAAATTAAAAATAAAAATAAAATCATTAAAAAATTATATCCTTTGAAATAATATGAACATATGTAATTTTTTAATGATGAATAAATATTTCAATTACCCATAGAACTAAAATAAATGAAAAAACCAAAATCAATATTTTAATAGAACAGTGATAGATTTAGAAAGTTTGTTATTGGATATTATTGAAAAGTGGCGAGTTAAATTAGAAAAAAATGAGTTTTCTAGTCAAATTTTGGCTAAAGATTGGCTAGGTTTATTTTATTTTTTATAAATGTGTTAACAATGCTAGATAAAAGTTCAAAATAGATAAATTTTGTGTAAGCTTTTTATAAGAAAATGAATACTACTAAAAAAGAATAGATTGTTTTTTTTTTATATAATTTTTTAGATGGGTCAACTTTTTTTATACAGAATTTATCTACTTAGAATTTTTACAAATAATTTCTAGAAGTATATATTGCCCTGAAGTATAATTTCTAGAATTTATCTATACATGTTTTGTACAGAAGTGACAATAAGTGACACGACATAAAACTAATAGATTTAGATTTGATGTTAATAGATTCGGATCAAAATGGATTGACCAGTTAAAACACAGTTTATAAATGAGTCAATAATGAGCTAACCCACTTAACATGAAACCAACATGTAACGATTTATTTATATTTTTACTCACAATCACAATTTATTATTGTTAGATTGTAATATTGGTACTTCTCATAATACTTATATTTTTATTGTTAAAATTGTAATTTTAAATCTATACTCATATTTGTTAATATCCTAATTGTAATATTAATTTTACTATATAAGTTAACATCTGAAAAAGATTGATATTTTTTTGTTAGTGGATAGTCTAATTGCTTTTTTAAATATTGTGGCTACTAATAAATATAAGTTTAACTTCTATGTGAAATTATGTTAATCAGGTCAAATGGATTATGTGGATTAGCTCAACCCATTTACATGAAATGAATTGAAATTAATCATGTCATATTGATCAATTTTTAATTAATTATTAAACGAATCAAAACGGATAACACGACAAGATTCGTTATTTAAACGGGTCGTGTTAGGATTTAAAGATTTGACATATTTAGTTTAACAGGTCGGATTCGGGTTGAGCCATATAGTCGAATATTCATAACTTGATACGATACAAATATGATCCAAATACACGAATTGCGACCCCTAGTTTTGTTGTTGTTTTTTTTATTATTATTATTACTATTATGATTTCAATCAAATAATAAAAATAACATAAAAATATTATTATTATCTAATATTTAATATGTATTCTAATATATATAGTTCTTTTTAGTGATTCAAAATTTTTGTTCATTCATCTATATTCCGGTGTTAGGTATAACATAAGAATTAAGATCATTCATATGATCAACTTCATGTGTTTGTACTGTTAACGTCGTATTTCATATACATTTGGGTTGGGTTCTAGCAACTCGAGTTTTGAATCTTTCACATGCACACTTAAGAAAACATAGAGAGTGGAGGGCCTTGGTAGAGGCCGGGGAGTCTCTAATGCTAAAATCAATATATTTTCTTTATATTCTGTGCGTAAGCTTAAAGGAATCAAAGAGAGTTCTTTGTATCTGGGATTGGCTTTTATATTAAGTTTCTTGGTGGGGACAGCTCGTACCTGACTTCAGGGGTCCATATCCCTTCAACTGTTCGCTTAGTTAGAATCTTTTAATGCGGCGTGGCTTCTAGAGCGGCGTCATTAATGCAAAGTAGAGTTCGATGAGTGGCCTCATTACTGCTGCGTGACTTCCTAACTCATTTTAACCTGCGGACATTCCTTGTTAAGCCCCTCCATACTTACTGTTAGGAGATAAGGGTTCCTCATATTTCCCTTCCACCTGTCTATGTAGGTTCCCAAGGTAGAGTGTCATTGGAGAGGTATCAGGGCAGCGAGTCTCATCTGCCCCCATTGTCCATTTTTCCAAGTGTGGGTTGTTTCGTGTGTAGGTTTTGCTCATAGGCCGAGTACTCTACAGGAGGCCCACTGACTACTTTTAGAGGAGAGTCGTTGAACTTGGCTGGACTTAACCGAACTCTTTGAGTTACTTCCACAATAATCCCTCATGGGCTTACTATACGGGTTTATATGAGAGAAAATCCTCTTACACGTGCAACCAGCTTGATGATCATCAGGATTAAAAATCCTAGCCTCTCCCTTTGGAAACCTCTTCAATCAAATTATATATGTCGTCAAACAGCTGAACAATCTACAAGATTAGCTTTGGGGTCGCGCGCCCAATTGCTGGCCAATTTTGTGTCTTTCACTTCACACCACATTACAAGCCGCATCTATATATAATTTTTGGAGCACTGACATGATTGGATTAGTTAAATTTTAGTTAAGGAGGATATTTATTTTTATTATATTTTTGCCGAGTCATTTGAAATGCACTTTATATATTGGATTAATTATTCTTCTCTCTATTCTATTTAAATTTTATGTCATATAATTTTTAATAATAAATTTTACTTGCACTTTTAGAAAATATATGTAGACGTACGTTATATTATAATAAAACAAAAAATTGATTTAGCCATTCAATGTCTATAGTTTATTCATGTTTAGAAAAGGTCTTTGTATAAAATTGTCGGTAGTTAAGTTAATCAACCCTTTTGTCCAAGAACTTCATATATATAAAAATAATAATTATGCTACATATAGTCACTTCTGTATATTTTTTGTGCACTTTATTGATATAATTGACTGTATTATTTTAATTATAAAAATAAAAATGCTCTTTAAATATCATCAGGAAAATGCAACTCGTACAAATAAAAGTTCAAATAATAGATTTATTTTGTAACAAAACTAGAAACGGCCAGTACAATTATGTAATGACTAAAATTCTTAACAATTCTAATTAATAATGTGTTTTAGCTAATCAATAGCTAATATATATGAGATCTAGGCCGAACTTTAGAATAACTTTAACTCGCTAAAGGAATTTGGATATATATGTATATATATTTATATATTTATATATACTGATCAGCCTTCCATTCAAAAATAATTCACATGCACGTACACAGTACTACTCATGCATAAGCAAATTAAGTTTTTCTTTTTTTAATCCCCTGAGGGTTGAGAATATATAGCGACGACTTAGGACGAATTTTATCTGAATTTCTTTCGCTAGTTGATGGATTGCTTCAATGCCTTAGTTTACTCTCGATTTATGCATGCTAGGTTGCGCGTACGAAAACAATATTTAATACATTTGTAACATTAGAGTAAAAAAAAACCACTCCCACAATTACGTACATTGGAGGAAGGTACGTACAACACTACTTCGCTATCATGAATGTTTCTTCCTTCGGCCTCTATCCCTTAATTCTCAAAAAACCTCTCCGTCTCTTCTTTCCCCTCTCCCTCTTCCTCAATATATACTATCTTTTTTCATTTTCTCCTTGAGTTTCTTATTTTCTCTCTAGCTAGGCATATATAAGACGATATAAGATCTAGTGCTTTAATTAGGTCCATTTTCTTACCTTGCGACCACCAATTAATGCACAGCGTCACGTGGCCGGCCTTCCACAAGCCATGCGACAAGAGGACTATTTGCAACCAATTATTTGCAACGAGAAGATTATTTGCGATGAAAATAAATTTATTTTGACAGAAAATAATCATTTTGTTGGAAATAACTAGTAACAAATAAACAGTTTTCTTGTAATAATGTATTGTTCCTCACCATCGGATCAGATAAATCGTCCCTAGCTATTTCATGGAAGCATCAAACTATCCCTACCTACATTAACGTGGGGACTCAGGTAATTCAACATCAACAATCTTCTAATAATTAGTAACAAGTTCAATCACTACAACACAAATAGTCTTTTGTGGTAGAAGAAACCGTCACAAAAAATAACCAAAACGTCACTAAAGACATTTGGTGACGGTTGAAAATCGTCACCACGACTGTCACGTAATGTGCGTCACAGAATACACTTGGTGACGCTTTACTGTTAAACCGTCACTAAAATTATTTTTAGTGACGGTTTGAGGTGTTCCGTTCGAAGAAACGTTCGAACGTTACATTTTGTGACGATTGAAAACTGTCACAGAAAATAACGTTCGGACGTAAATTTATATGTCCGAACGTCAACCCGATTAGTCGACATTCGAATGATAGAAGTTGAAGTTTGTTAAATAGTGTTCGAACGTATCATATTTACGTTCGGACGTATATATGTCCGGACGTTCACTCCATTAAACGTTCGAACGTTAATTCGAACGTTAAAGGACCATGCTCGAAACGTAACGAGTATAATGTTCGGATGTTTCTTCGAATGTTAAAGGTGATGTGTCTGAACGTTTGGACGCTTTGTTCTTTTGTTTGTTTCGGGTGAGAACGTTCGAACGTTTACAAATACATTCCAACGTTCGAATGTGAAGTGATGTTTGAACGTTTTTGGTTTACATTCAAACGTAAAGATCAAAATAATTTCATAAAATTCAAAAATATACCAATTGTATCATATTACATACCATGAATATTTTACAACTAACAATGTCTTAGAAATTTTTAAAATTAGATAATAAAAGTTATAGAAAAGAATAAAATTGAGAGAATTCATTTCTTTTTTCCTCACCCACCCCGTTGTTGTTGCAATGACATAACACGCTCCATCTGGAGCATCATCTCCCGCTGCACTTGCTCTTGAACTTCACTACAAATTTTTTCCTCCTGGTCTATCTGTTGATCCTGCAAACGCGTCTCTAAATGAGACTGTCGCTCTAAGAGACACTCTAACTCTTGCTGTCTCAACCTCATATACTCATTCTCGCGCCGTGCAGCTTCTAAATTTTTGGTAAGATTATTAATTTGTGAAGCCGAGAAGGATGAGGAGGATGAATCAGAATGCTTGAAAACTCGTCCCAAACCTCTTGTCATACTAGAGTTGGGCCTGAGCACTTCCGTGAATATGTCTATGTCGCTCGGAGAGGATTCCCCAAAAGCTGACTGCATCTCCATCATTTTTTCCTGCACTATCAAAGAAAACATACAATAAATAACTTACTAAAATAAATATAAATAAAAAATAAATTATTCACATGTTGCATAATTTATTTAACAAAAATAACAACACTTGCATAATTATCTGCAGCAGCAAGATCCATCCACTCATTACTCTCATTAGTGTGAGCAGCAGCATAAATATAAATAAGTGAAAAGTTTTTGGGATCATCACGTTTTTAACAAAGCGACATTAACAATTTTAAAAAGATAATGTTAGTACTTAAATAAAAGAATATCAAAAAAATAAATGAATTCTATAATTTATTAATTACTATTTTTTCAGCAAAACGGTGGAATGATCTTGAACCAGCAAGACGGTGGACAGTCAAAGCAGATCTATTATGTGCATTCGTAGAAATTAAGTACTACAAAATTAATTAAGAATATTAATTATAATATATATGCATATAATATATAGCCCAAATATAAATGTAAATAATCATTAGATATAAATTTAAAATACCTGATAATCTGGACTTGCAAAAAGATCACAACACTTTTTCCAATCGTCTAACTTCATCTGTTAGAAAGGGGATTGCGCAGTTTCTTCCAATGTCTCAAATTTCTTGAAGTGGTTATAACATCGTCCCTTGTGACGTCGGAATAGTGTAGCTATCAACCCATTGACAGTTCTCAAATCCTCGCTACGGCCAAAGTCGAGGTTGAATTCATCCTTATAAGTGAATTACGTCAAAAATATAATATACTAATGTAGTATACAAAAAATGTATTCTCAACATAAACTCATCAGCACACAACTCCGAATGTGCTCCTTAATCTCGAGCGAACATTCCGCCATGATCACACATAAAATGGAGTATAAGCTCGGACTACTTTACCAATATAGGATGAAAGCGCTGCTGCACTATCATCCACTCCTCCAGTGGAATTATCAAGAATTGTGACCATGAGTTTTCTGTGCCTTCGGCATTTCTCAAGAAAAATGACACGTGTATAACCACAACCACGACGCAGATGCATCAACTATTAGATAATAATATAATTATAGTTGTATATTTTTTGAGATAAAAGTATTGATATTCTTTTAACTATCAACAACATTTTCTTACTAGTAGGTGTCGACTGATTGTCGTTCTCTTGCGTCTGCACTTGATCTTCAGGAGGGAAACACTCGGGTGGGAAGTCCTCAACAAGTTCAGGACTTGGACTTGGCAGGGGAGGCAAATTTCTTCATTGTCATTTTGGCAACATCCTTGAGGCATGATTAATATGATAAAGAAAATTAATTAGAAAAAATTATTAAAAGTTTAAAATTCTATATTCACCTATATGATTTCTATATTTAGTACTTTTATTCTTCGTCTTTGAATGTATTTTTCATGCTTGTTTCAGAATCTCCCTCAATAACATCTTCGTCTTTGTCATCAACCTCTTATTCGTCCTCCTTATCCACTTCCTCACCGGATTCTTCTTTGTTTTCTTCTGACTCTTCTTCTTCTTCCTCCTCACTTACTTGAATTGAATAATCATTTAATACGGACGGGTCGAGAAGGAAGGGTGTGACGTCTCGTTTTCTCTTATTCTTACCCCGACCTTTGCCAAAATTGTTTGCTCTAACATGTACTAGTTGTTCCACTATCTCTTCTCCAGACAACTCATTTGGTGCAATTCTGTCATCTACTCTCCCATCAAACTTAGCACAGTCTCTTCTCCATGCATGATCTGCTGGTAGATAACGTCGATGACCCATGAAACACAACTCCTAAGAATATGTTAACCACTCATTAGCCATTTCTTTATTAAACGTCGGACACGCTAACTTCCCTTTAGTACTCCAACTGGAAAATTTTCTATATGCGAGAAAGTCATTTATGGTCCACATTACTGCAGCATGCATCTGAAAAAATGTCAACCTGGATGCATTATAAGCTCTTATGTCTGTTTCCCATAACTTTTTCAACTCTTCAATTAACGACTGCATGAATACGTCAATGTCATTCCCAGGTGATCTCGGGCCGGGAATAAGTAAAGTTAACAAAAAATTGGGTGCCTTCATGCACCTACATGGCAGAAGGTTCTACGGAATCAACACACTACAGGCCAAGTGCACTTGTACTCATATTCCCAAAAGGGTTGAATCCATCTGTTGTGAGTCTCATGCGCACGTTACGAGCTTCTGTCTCAAACTCTAGGTATTGATCATTGAAAGATCGCCATGCAAATGAGTCAGTTGGATGCCTTATGTATGCGTCGTTCTTAACTCTTTTCTCCTCATGCCATCTCATATCAACAGCTGTTTTTTTACACATATATAGTCTTTGCAATCTAGGGATCTCAAGGGAAAATATCGCAACACCTTTACCGGCACATTTTTCTTAGCCTACCACATCAACTCTCCGCATACAGGACATGCTTGTTTCCCCTCGTTCTCCTTCCAGAACAAAACACAATCATTCTTGCATGCATGTATTAACTTGTACTCAAACCCTAATCACTTTCTCAATTGTTTCGCTTCATAAAAGTTCTTTGATAATGCAGATCCATCGAGAAGCATCTCGTTAAATAAGTCCAACACCATGTTTATTGCTTTCATCGACATCCCACACAATAACTTAATATGAAGTAACCGCACAATAAACGACATTTTGGAATGTTTTGTACAGCTTAGATAAAGCTCGCGCTTTACATGTTCCCACATTGCAACAAAATTTTCACAATCAGTTCCTTGACCACTTAAGGCATTGTCGTTTATGTCATCCATAAACATCCTAGCTCCAATGTCACCCAATATCTTCTCCATCTCATCCCGCTCATAATCATCATCTATGTCTCGCATATTAAAATTTTGATTGAACGTTACATCCGTTGACTGTGCTTACGGCTCACCATGCAGTACCCATCGGGTATATCCCAGATCCATACTGTTCACAAATATATGACTTTCAACTTCAGCCAATGATATCGCACACAAATTTTTACACACTCGACATGGACACTTAATGTAATCATGACTATCAGCAGATGGTCGAGTAAAATCAATGAAGGTTCTTACTCCATGCGCATAGAGTGCGTAATCCTTTCCAAGTCTATCACCTAGCCACATCCAACTTTTGTCCATTTTTAAAAAATTCTATCTATTAGTAACATTAAATGTACGATGAAAATTCATATGCATGTCATGCTCCAATTCTCACTGCTATTTTTATAAGGTAGTTGGTCATATCTCATTTGAGATTATATTATCCATATTGCACATATCTCGTCAGTCTACTACTTTCCACGTCAGAAGAAATTTCGACAACATCTCCCCACAGTTCTCCAAGTATACATGTTCACTCAGAGGGATTATGACCCTCTGAGTGAACAGTATACCCAAATAACAGTAGAGGAATATATCAAAATTTCATACTAAACGTGTTCAGTAGGAGTAAGAAGAATGTGCAATATAGATTATATAATCACAAACTGTCCACATGGACAATTTAGGAATTAATGGACACCTAAATGTACACTAATTCCTGAATGGGTCTAAAATTAATATGCAATATCATACAATAACTATCAAAAAACACATAAAATAATATAAGCTTAAAATGTCTTGAATTAACAATGATCAACACTATGGTGTTATATTTTTGTACTAGGGGGAACAATCTCGAAGAAATGTCTAAATTTTAGTCAAATTGCTTAACTGTCAAAGTCCCTCTGGCCTTGACAACTCACAAGGTCAGAGAGACTATGACAGTCAAGCAATTTGATAGATATTTCTTCGAGACCATTCTCCCTAGTTATATAATTTAATTTGTTATTATAACTAAAATTATCATTTTAAGTTGTTATTACACAATTTATTCCATAATATAATTTGATACTTACTTACTTATTAATTTCAATTTATTATAATTTGTTATTATAACTAAAATTTTCATTTTAAGTTGTTATTATACAATTTATTCCAAGTAATTGATACTTTTTTTTAATTATTTATTTAATAATTTCAATTTATTTTAACTTGTTATTATATTTAAAATTATCATTTTAAGTTGTTATTATACAATTTATTCCAAGTAATTAATAAATTATTTATTAATTTATTTCAATTTTTATTATACTATTAATTATCATACTTAAGTTGTTAAGTATCAATTTAACGTTCTAATAATTGATACTTATTTATTTATTAAGTATTATTTATTTTAATTTGTTATTATAGAGAAAATTATCACATTAAGTTGTTATTATACAATTTATTCCAACTAATTGATTATTTTCAATAAACACCATAAACTCATCACTAAACATATTAATTCATAATTATTACACAAAATTAAAATATATTTAATAAACAATAAACTTATTTACTTCAACAACATATCACAACATTTTCACAATATTCTCACAACAACATCATTAAACATAACAATATTCTTCTAACAATATTTCTACACATATTAATTCATCATTAATTCACAAAGTATAAATATATTTAATAAACAATAAACATATTTACTTCAACAACATATCACAACATTTTCACAATATTCCCACAACAATATCATTAAACATAACAATATTCATATCACTATATATTTCTAAATATATTAATTCATCATTAATTCATAAAATATAAATATATTTAATAAGCAATAAACTTATTTACTTCAACAACATATCACAACATTTTCACAATATTTCCACAACAACATCATTAAACATAACAATATTCTTATAACAATATTTCTACACATATTAATTCATCATTAATTCACAAAATATAAATATATTTAATAAACAATAAACTTATTTATTTCAACAATATATCACAATATTTCCATAACAATCTCATTAAACATTACAATAACTAAAGTTTAAAAATATACCTAGCACTTTTTAATTTACTCTTATAAATGATAAGCTTCCAATTTGCAAAAACAACCATCTCCTTAAAAAAAAAAACAATAATAACAAGTTAGAAACATATATACTAAAAAAAAAAAAACACAAGAAAAATATCATGAAATTAAAAATAATGAAGAAATAATTGTTCCTTACCAAAATAGTTTCAAAATCCTAACCCTCAATAATCACTCTCTTTAACAAATAATACTCTCTCACTCTACTCTCTCTCTAACAATACTTTCTCTCACTCTAACCCCCCTAATAACACTCTCTCTCACTCTAACCCACTCTCACTCAATCTCTCTATCTCTCCATGAAAACCAGAATCACTCAACCTCTCTCTCTCTATTTCGCGCACAGAAGGAAGCAAAAATGATTCTGCTTCCCCCGTGCGTGTTTTGATGTAAAAAAGAAATTAGTTCAATTTACGTTCAAACGTTTAAGTGTTACGTTTGGACTCTACTTTTGGGCGGTCACTTTTGATCATTTAACGTTTGAACGTTTAAGTGTTACGTTCGGACTCTACTTTTAACCGTTCAATTTTAATCATAAACGTTCAGACGTTACTACTCAACGTAGAAGATGATAATTGAGCAGAAAATTTTCCACCAACAATTTATTTACGTTCAAACGTATATGATTTAACATCCGAACCATACAATTAAGCGGGAAATTTCCCGCCCACATTTCACAAACATTCGAACGTATATGACTTAACGTCCGAACGGTGAAATTGAGCGGAAAATTTTCCGCCCACATTCATCAACGTTCGAACATAAATAATTCACATTAGAACGTACATATAACTAGATTATTAATAGTTAAAAATTATTTATTTACTAATATATATATATATATAATATAAATTATATAACATATTCATAATTACTATTATATATTATAGTTGCATAATATATCATATGCACTAAATAGTAGTATATATAATATATCACTACAATGAGAGGTTCGTTAGTATTAAAGTCTCACTTATATAATATATATATTAGAGCATACAGTATATATATAAGACAACAACCTATATATAATATATATATATCTATGAGAGCATAATACTTTAAATAGAAACATAATATATAGTGATAGACATGTGGCTATAATTAATAAAAATAACAACAACATATATATATTTATATAGTATATATATAAGTACATAAGTTAACATATATTATACTATGATAGCATAATACTTTAAATGAAAAAAAGTTAATATTCATAGACATTTGGCTATAATTAATCAAACTAGCAACAACCTATATATATATATATATTATATATATATATACATACACTACATATATATACTATTATCACATAATACTTTAAATAGAAACATAATACATAGTGATAGTCATTTGGAAATAATTAATAAAACTAATAACAATTAACAACATATATATAGTATATATATAAGTACATATTCATATATATATATATATATATATATATATCTATACTATGATAGCATAATACTTTAAATAAAAACAAATTATATCATAGACATATAATTATCTAACAAACTATATATATAAATATATATATATATATATAAGTAAATACACTACATATATATACTATTATCACATAATACTTTAAATAGAAATATAATATATAATGATAGACATGTGGTTATAATTAATAAAACTAACAACAACATATATATATTATATATATAAGCACATAAGTTAACATATATTATACTATGATAGCATAATACTTTAAATGAAAAAAGTTAATAGTCATAGACATTTTGCTATAATTAATCAAATTAGCAACAACCTATATATATATATATATATATATATATATATATATATATATATATATTATATAAGTACATACACTACATATATATACTATTATTACATAATACTTTAAATAGAAACATAATACATAGTGATAGACATTTGGTTATAATTAATAAAACTAATAACAACATATATATAGTATATATATATATATAAGTACATTCATAAATATATCTATACTATGATAGCATAATACTTTAAATGAAAACAAATTAATAGTCATAAACATCTGGCTATAATTAATAAAACTAACAAACTGTATATATACTATATATATATAGTGTATATATATATAAGTACATACACTACATATATATACTATTATCACATAATACTTTAAATAGAAACATAATAGATAGTGATAGACATTTGGCTATAATTAATAAAACTAACAAAAACCTATATATATCCTTAATAGAATTAGAAAGATAAGTCCATAACCTAATTATAAATTAAACGAAGGTTACATAAAGTATTTCATAATAACATATACTAAACTTATATTATAATATAATATTAGATATGGTATGCTATATATTATAATATACATTATAATTAATATAACATATATTAATAAAATAAATATTATTAATATATTTTGAAAAATCAATTGACAAACGTTTGAACGATGACTTAGAATATTCGAACATATTATATCTCACGTTTAAATGTTTCATTACACGTTGGGAAGCTAATATAACGTTCGTTATATTTATAACGTTCCAATGTTTCCTTCAACATTGGAACATTCATAGAAATAACGTTCGAATGTTATATGTATATAAGTCCAAAACCGAACGCCTGAAATGTCATTTTCTCCATTTTTTCCGAACACCGTTTGCACGCCGCCACTCCTCCGTCGCCATCACCTTCAAACTCAGTCGCAATTGTCACCAAAAGGTAGGCATCTCTTTTTGAAGTATTAGATGTATTTTATACATAGATTTAGAATGAATTTTACTTAAAATTGAAATCCATGGTGGTCGAATTTTCAACTCTATTTTTCGACCACCATGGGTTGCCATTGGCCAAAAAGTCACCGTAGAAAAATTCTTTGAAGTGTATACTTCATTTCTATGGTAGTATTTTCACATTTAGTTGGTTTTCATGAAGATTTTGGAGCTTTCGAGAATGACTGAGTTGACTCAGCCATTCTGTGTCATTACGTTTGAACGTTATACCAATACATTCGAACAAACAAGGTTTCAAGTTCGTAACGTTTGTCATCCACATCCAGATGTATATTTTATACAAGCTATTATGTCCGAACGTATACTTAACGTTCAAATGTTACAGCAATTACGTCCGAACATATACTTAACATTCGAACGTAGTTCGTTTAATTTATTTGGCGTTTATCTTTTAAGTTCGCACGTAAACATATACGTTCGAACGTATATGTTGAAGTTGAACGTGTACCTATTACGTTCGAACGTATATCAATTAAATTAATTATATATTATACATTCAGACGTTTCATTTTACATTCTTACGAATTGTGTTTACGTGAAAACATAAAATTTATACGTCCGAACGTTTTATTTAATGTTCGAACGTATGTTGCTTTATGTTCGAACGTTTATTCAGAATAGTTTAAAATTATAACAAAAGATGCATTAATTGTACTTAAAGTTTTTTTTTTAATAGATCTTATATTTTCAGGATATGACCCATCCTTTGCATACCAGAAAACGAGAGAGGGAATGAGCCACTCAGGACATTGCTCGGATCGGGGCTCGTACTGTTATGGTAGAGAGAAAGACCCTAATCAACGAGTTCGACTAGCTCAGATGGGAGCAGACGAACTTGAGAGATGTATTTCTCAGTAGAGGCTGGGGAAATATCTACACATTGAGGGGGAAGGTATACCCCTTTATGGTTTAGGAGTTCTATATGGGGATGTGTGACATGCCTCAGGACGCATCCTCTCACACTGTGACCGTACGCGGTGTGACGTTTGATATTTCACCCGATGTCATCGCCGAGCACCTCGGGATTTGTAGAAGAGTTCAGACATCGACTGAGGCTGACTCTCTAGCCTTGCTTCACACATCTACATCTGCTCACGACAGACTCGAGGCAGATGTAGGCACTTCTGCATCATCTACTGGCTCATTTGATCCATCATCAGCCAGAGATGCGGACCGGTCAGAGGCCGAGGGTGCTAGCCCTTCGGCTAGGGATGATGACCGAGATGAGGATTTCTACATCCTCACCGGGAGAGACTGCATGCAGATCGAGAAGCCAAACTCTTTCCACCAAAACCATCTGCTACCATTCTTCTGCATATTGTTGCAACAAACGTAGATCCTGTGGCACATAAGACCACATTCAGTCGGCTTCGAGCACAGGTTTTGATACGAGTGGCACGTGGAGATCCTATAGATTTGCCACAGCACATATTTGAGAGGATCCGTTATGAGGCGAGCATCGTCTCTACAGACAACCTCCCATACGGTGTCCTGATCAGCCGGCTATTACTTGCTAGGGGAGTGCCAACCCAGCCGGAGGAGCGGGTCAAAGATCAGATGAGCGCCCTCGATATGACTATGCATTGACGTAGCATTGGACAGGCGAGGGGACGTCAGCCACCTTTTGTATAGGATCTAGTTCCTCCGACGTAGCCCAAGCACGATGTGGGGAGTAGTGGTCAGCAGCCAGCGAGTACATCTGCGGGAGATGTGCGGCCTACTTGGGTTGATACAGTTATCTCACAGTTGATTGCGCATATTGATCGTAAGATTGATCGATCGCTTGGGGCTGTAGAGGCGTCTATTGTCGAGATAGCCCACCGTGTAGGTATCTTTAACGACAAGGTTGATACCTTGACTGAGGAGATACAGGCTACGGATTTTCCGGACAACGCTATCATCTGAGTGTTGTTTACATACTTTTATCATATTTTGTATTTTGCTTTTAATATTTGTAGGGAACAATATTATTTAATATATCTATAGTTTTTTTATTTCAATTCTCAATCTTCTTTAATGTTATATTTTTCAACTTTAATACTAAATCACTGCACTTCAAATATACATAAATATATATATATGTATATATAAATATATATATTTATATAAATAAACATAAATATATTTATAATTATATTTTACAAATTGTGTATATAAAAATATATACAAGTAAGTTTTTTAGACTTATATACAAATTATGCATTATAAAAACCACATAAATTTTAAATTAGAGTCATAATTAATTTAAATTTACAATTAACGTTCGAACATTAATTACTAATGTTCGAATGTTGGCGCCATAACTTTTAACGTTCGAACTTAAGTAGCGACATGTTCAAACGTATATGTGACATTTGGACGAGTTTTTCCTATACGTTCGAATGAAAAAAGAATCTCTCACACCTTTAGTGACATGACGCTTTCCAGAAACCGTCACAGAAAAACTTTTTTAGTGACGGTTTAGAGACTGTCACAAATTCACAACTGTCACTAAAAAGCATTTGTGTTGTAATGAATATTTTACGTACATAGCCTACCATACCAATTAATTTAAGGATCGATAATCTTTTCTCGACATAAAAATATCCAAGAAACATGAGACTAGCTAGCTAACTTGATCATGCATGATTATTTTTCCAAATTATAATGTACTTTCATTTTTTGCTCTGTATTCATTAATTGCATCAAAACTTATATACGCACAAATAGTTTACGTACAACTAATTTCACACAACTCTTCAATAAAACATTATTATTTTTCAAATTTATTTTGAATTTTTTAACTTTTCCAAAAGAAAATATATATTAATTCATTTTCGGTTGCATAAGTATATAAGGATGACAAAGTTGGGGCCACAGTAGATCTCTTTCATGTGATTACCAGATTGTTGTCTTGCACATTGCCTCCAAACAAGGGCAACAACCCATGTAGAAGAAAAACAAACACTTTGTGGTTGGGAAGACCCATTCCCACTGCAAGCTGCTGCAGCGCTTGGTGTTAGCTTTTTAGACATGTGGGTATGCTCCCTTCGGCTTGGTTGAAGACAACTTAGAGTCTTTAAACTGCAGCCATATATGGTGTCTCAATCACCCCCCAAAAGTTAGCCTAAACTGCAGCCAACTGATGGGACTCACCACTGATCAACATTGCATGGGGGCGGGCGGGGAGACCTAATATATTACTGTCATGGGCAGGATATTAGAGATGCGAGCAAAATTGCAGATCGATCATGTTCATTGTTCATGATGTGTTACTTCATGTGGCTATTGCTTGATTGTGAAACGACATTTTAGTACTACATATGGATGACTTTTTCTTTTTTATGCACAGGAGGACTTGAGGAATTGATCTATGCAACTTGGTTTGGTTTCATTGAAGGCAGGGAGCACGTGATTATGTTTTTCTGAATCGAGAATTTGAAACACTTTGTCAGACCGCATTCATTGACATTGTTTGTTTCAAACTATAATGCATGTGCTGGAACGGTTAAGGAGGTGGTGGTCACAGTACTACTCTCCTCTCTCAATATCAAAATCATGCATTTCTGACTCCCATATTGGAGTTGAACATACATGTGACTGATTTCCACCTTGTTGCTCCAGCTAGGCCATCTACTTTAGTTATATATCTAGTCAAGGTTTTGGTCCAATCTTTTCATTTTACTGATCTCTACAATTTTCACCAAAAGTTCTGGTACCAGTCATTTTTATGTTGACATCAAGCTCATTGGGTTTAGGTCAAATTCTCAAATATTACTTTTTTTCCTTCTTTGTTTATTTATTTATTTTTATTGTTCTCTTTTGTTTCTGGTTAGGTGATATATTTATAAAGAAATTACACAAAAAAAATCTTACAAATTAGTGTAACTGGATGTTATATGTCAGATCTATTATACATTAAAATAGAGCTTTACATATATACTATATTAAGTCATCTTAATTTATAAATTTATTTTTATAAGATCTTTTTATAAAAAAAAAAAAAAACACCAGTACTGGGCTTCTTGCATTCGGAGCTAAGCCTAGAAACTTGTCATTAATTTGGATTGAAGAAATTAAAGGTTGAGAAAGAGAGTGAAGTCGAAAGAAAGGCCGGTATTAGGCATTGGAATTTGATGGCCGGGCTGGCCTCTCGATACAAGGAGCTTTATCAAAAGTCAATGATAGACTTGGTCTGCCGATCATGGGAACAATTTCGGGCATCTCACAACTCATTCGGGTGAGTTATGATCTAGGGGCCGTGGTCTATGATCCAAGTTCCAGCGGGCCAGCACGTACCAAGCTATCCGGGTTCCCAGCTTCATTCGCCACTGTCTCTGGTCCACGCATCTATACCACGTTTTATATTTGACAAAAGCATGCATGCAATGTTTTTCTTTTTCTTTTTTTTGAAAAAATAAATCTCTGTATTTCATTATAAACTTCAACCATAACAATTTTTGTCTCTTGCCAGACTATTTACAATGAAGTCAGGGACTTCTTCCATGCAAACCCTTTCTTCAACAAATTGTAAAGCAGCCTTGGCTAAGGTATGATCTACTATATTCCTGTGTCTATAAGCAAACTGTATACTCATTCACATCTATTTCTAAGAACCTGTTTAATGTCATTAATTAAAGGACCATAACAAGACATTCTCTTCACCACTACTCTCTACTGCCATGATTATAGCTTTTGCATCACCTTCGAATATCACCTTTTGAAAATTAAGATCTCCGCAAATATCCAGTGCTTTTCACAATGCATGACACTCTGCAACATCTGGTTTTTGAACCATATTTCTGTAGTCACAAACTGCCACCAGTGCTTCACCCTCCTCGTCTCTAATGATAATCCTCATCCCCATTAACCTCTTATTGACATCCAGAGAAGCATCCCAGTTAACCTTCACAAAACTTGCATTTGGTTTCACCCATTTAGACCTGTTAACTTCAGCTCCTGCAACCATTGCTTCTGGTTTTTGCTCTTACTGTGCTTTCTGAAAATCCTCCAGCCCTTCTCTTGCAGATTTCAGCAACCTTTTTGGACAGGTAAGCCTCTTTTCAAAAACAACCTCATTTCTTCTCATCCATACTTTCCTTAGCTGGACAGCTACCCCCTCCAATTGAGCTTCTGTCAATTTTCCCATCAAACTCTCCCATATATCCAGAAAATCACTCCCTGCTCTCTTCCATTTTTTCACACAACTTTAGTCATCACCCCACGCGTCATTGGCTGTTGGACACTCCCAAAGAACATGCATCACCCTCCCAATTTCTTCTTGGCATATTGGACAGTTAGGGTCCTCAACAATTCTCTTCTTAAACAGTTTGTTTTTCGTAGGTAGCAAGTCATTGTTTGCCTTCCAAAGAAACACCTTCACCACACTTGGCACTTCTAAATCCCAAATGCTCCTTCATCTACCATCCACCTTCACCTCCTTTGATGACTCACCTTTACAACTTCTATTTCTATCCAACTGCAGAAAATAGGCATTTCTTACTGTAAACACCCATTTATTGGATGGACCCCAAATCAACTTGTCTTCTTGATTGCATTTACTGAGTGGTATACTGAGGATCATTTCTGCCTCTTCACTATCAAAGATCTTGTTAACCTAATCAGCTTTCCATTCCCCTTTCTACCTTATGATGAGCTCTTCAACTTTTGACTATATTCTTAGCACTGAGATTGGAGATTAAACTGTAAAAGAAGTTGGTTTTGTCAACCATTTGTGGCCCCAAATTTGAATCTTTTTTCCATTTCTCACCCTCCACCTCAACCCCTCCTTCAACACCCACTAGCATCCCATATACTCCTCCATATCAAGCATGGTTTAGAACTTAATTTTAGTATCTAGGAAATTAGAATTCATGTAATATTTTTCTTTATACACCACAGCAGCTAATGAATTTGAATAAATCTCCACCCTTGTTTTGCTAATAAAGCAACATTAAAACTATCCAAATCTCTCAAACCCAAACCAAAGAAGATAGAGAGAAACGGTAAAAATCCTAACAAAAGAAGATAGAGACAAATTGTAAAAATCTTAATTATAATTAACATATAAATTGTAGATACAAACGGTAAGCATCCTAATTAATAATTAAAAGATGCACGAGGGAGGTAGCCTTTTGAAAGGAAATTGGAAAAAAAAAAAAAAGGATAGAGGTGAACATTGTAGTGGTTTTACAAAATTGGTTTTAGAAAATTATTCCCTAAAGCAACGTAATTTCTGAAAGCTCAAAAATAATTTTTACACTAATTACTTTGTTTCCCAAGCAATCAAAGTGCAAAGAGAGAGAGAGAGAGAGAGAGAGAGTGTTTATGAGGGAGGAAATAATTTTTTAATGTTTTTGGACCAGCTACAGTAAACACGAAGTATGACCCCAAGTACTTATTTTACTGTAGCTAAAAGTCATTTTTGTTACATTTACATAATTCAATGTAGCACATTTTTACACTCTATTAGCCAAACTTCTCACTTTATTTGTATTTGCATAATTTAATGAGTGGTCTTAGAACTTATCCTAGTAAAACTCTCTTTAACAAATAAGCATCATTAGTTTTTACCAAAACATACTATGGGCCCAGAGTGGGCTCAGACTCCAGCCCAAGGTTTAGGAGAACCTTTCGATTAACATTGGGCCGAAAAGATTATATTGACTTTGAAATCAAAATCACAGTTGGAATTAAATTAATTCGACCATGCATTTGGAATCCCAAACTTGCCTAAATGATTTTGGTCGATCTGGAATTCATGTGAAATGGGCGACAAATGACCCAAGTCACACATGAAGTTTGGTATAAATGCTTTTGAATCCGTTTCATATTATGCTAAGACCTTTTCTTACCAAACTTCATTAGAAGGAATATTACTTTTTATCATATATTTTATCATTCTCAACCACACATATTAATATGACAATTTTTAAGTGGTCACTTCTATCGCTCATATTTTAAATGAAAACCATTTGAAATATGCCAAATTATAAATAAAGTAAATAAAAATATTATTCCTTCCCTTAAATATCTATATTTACTCGCAGTCTCATTATTAATTATTACTATTACTAACAATACCTCTCCTAATTTTTATAAAAAAAAAAAAGAAGATATATATTTATTTGAAATTTACTATACATCTACTACTATTTACTCTCACACTCTATACCTATAACTTTTTTATAAAGTATGAGGGTGTTTTTCATAGGGTATAGGAGTGTTTTTTTATAAGATTTTGAGTGTGAGATGGTGAATAGTAACTGATGAGAAAAATGATCTAAACCTTTCTTGAAACTTTAGTTTGATGTCTGCAAATTTGTATAATTGTTTGTTTTCAAAACTCTTCGTAATTTTTTTTCATCTCATCTCATTATTATAATTTTTTTAAATTTATGTACAGAATAAAATAAATAATTTATTTATTTATTTTTAATCTTAAAATAAAAATAATATTAAAAAAATATATTCTAATAATATTTTATTTTATTTTTATTTTTAATTTAATCTCAGAAGATAAACGAATCCTTAATTTAGCTAGTGCAGGTCAGTGTTATGAAAATTTGGTTTATTGAAATCAATATATCTACTTTTCCAAATATAAAGTGAATTTGATTAAATGATTAAACATTTTAACGTCAAATCACAAGTAATTTTCACCGACATGCATGCATGTAGTAGGAGTCGTCCTGGAGTGGGCCAACGTTCCAAAGCGCAGCACTTTTGTGGCACCAAAACGTGTAACGTGCTAATCACAGTCACCTCAAAACGCATAAATAATCTTAGATTGCGGCTCTTACCTAAACTATAAAATATAAAATAAAATAAAAGTTTATCACTTTCCTTTTTTTTCTTCCGATCGAAGATTAATATCACTTTAAATTACACAAGCATTGCCGGCCCATTAGTCCCATCCATCTCAGTCATCAACTGAATGATCCTCGACGAAAGGCAACTCATGATCAAGACTTGCCCCCAAACAGTCCATGCCTTATTTAATTGGAGTTTGTGAGACATAGATAATGTATATAAATAACTCACGAGAAATTTCAAGAGTGGAGCTGCGTAACGACAAAACTAGCTAGACATCATGCATGTCCTCTGTATATATGCTTGAGAAATTAACAAAAAGGCAAAGTTGGAGCCAAGTTATGTCAGACTTGCCCAGAAATGGTCAGCCAGACTTTGTGATCATACTTTAATTTGGCCAGCAATGGGTACTGATTTGTGAATCTAATGTATCAAATTAGTGTTCGTATTTCTCATAGACATTCTCTTTCTTGTTTGCAACCCTTATCTAAGATTCATTCTAATCCGCCCGTTCCTAAGTCGCTTACAAACATCTCTTAAGAAAAAAAAAATTAAACAAATATTAGAATCAATTGTACACGATATAAAATTTACGTGATTTAACAACATATTTATGTATATGAAACTCTAACCATTTTTTTTTAACATAATAATCAAATATACATGAATGTGACAATATTTAATATAATATATAATAAACCCTAATTAACGAGTCACTTCAGTATGGACCAATACTCTATAGCCCAAATCTTACTGAAAATTTATCAAAATATCGCAAAAAGTCATTGTTGAGTTAGGTCATCAAATCGGACCACCACAAACATAACCAGACTCTACACATAAAAGAGCCCAACAACATCTATGTATTAATGTTTCATATCTTGAGCCATCCAAATGGCTAGTGGCTAATTTAAAACTCAACACATAATTAATATATATAAAAAAAAATTATTTATATTGTACAAATTTCGTATACTCTATTTAAAAAATAAAGTAGGTGAAATTTAGTCTATACCCGCATGAAAAAATCAATTTTTTCATAATAGACTCTACTTCTTAAAAAAAAGAATAATATGTAAATCTTACATAACTTAAGATTATATCTAACATTACTCGTTAATATATAAGGAGGTTACTGAGAATAAAGAATAAACTATTCCTTTATTTGGCAAAAAAGAAGAGAAAAATAATACATATGTATTACCTAATTTTCAATATATATATATATATAGCTTATGCAATAACGTTACTTTAAAATAAAAAATAATATTTGTATTGAAGTAAAACCACCCAAAAATAATGGTCAAGGTTTCGCAGTCTTGCCACATACCACAACCCAAACATCTGATATGCAGCGTTAAACGACCTTAGAGCACTAGTATTGTATTGGCCAAATGCATCTTTAAATTTTAGTCAATATCACACTTTTTTATATTTGTATATTCTATTTAAATTCAATCCCCACATTGGATTAGCCATTTACTCTCTCTATAATAATAAAATATTATTTAATTAATAATTTTTTTATTTAATTTTTTTATATCACATTTTATAATTCTATCAATTTAATATTAATAATAATTATATTCTAATTAAATTAATATTAAAAAAATCATATTTTTAAAAGTCATTTAATGCTAATAACAAAAAATATTTGATTAAACTCATCAAAAACTCTATCTAAATTTCTTAATTACAAATCAAATAATATTTTTATTGGAGTGAGAAATTAATATTTTAATATTTGCTTGGAGTGAGAAATTATTATTTTAACTTTTGGTGAATCAATTTGATTCTTTAAATTTGGCTAATCACTGTAGCTAACATCCAAATTATTTTAGAGATGCCCAATTCAATGTAGGAATTTTTTAGCACATATTATCTAAAATTTGGCCAATCTTTAGTTTTAGCCAAGCCAATGCTAATGCCCTTAGTTATGGAAATGTATGAGAACTGCCTGCATCATTAATGGACCTCTGTAATCAGTTTTTTTAATTAGGTAGTACTGTCTCTTGATTTATTCTTCCTTTTTGAGACTTCCTTTAAAAAATTAGGTATTTTTGGTCGGGGTTTTTTTTTTATCAGCTATCAATGAGAACGACGTACATACATCATGTTATATAATATTCATTATATTATATATATTTTTTATATTGATGATAAAAAAAAAAAAGAAAAAAAGAAGAAGAAGATGTCTGAAACTGAAAGGGTGCGTGCCATTATTAATTACGTACCGATCTCCATTGCATCATAACATTTCAGGTGTGCCTAAAGAACACGTAAATGATCAAATTCTATTAGGCAATCGTCCACGACAAAGCATCACAATGATTAATGTTCTTTTGTATGTAAAGTCGCCAGGAAATAAATAAAAAAATAAAAAAGTAGTTTATCAAGAGCACGTAATGCTCTCAATACCATGTACTTGACCAACACCAATCATAATAAAATAAAATAAAAATAAAAAGCGCAAGAAAAAGAATAACTTGGGCGGCCTGCAAAGCAAAAGAATGGGCATTTGCAATATGCGAAAACGGACAAACTTGTTGAGAAGAATAATGCCAATTTCCATTGCAAATATGGGTGCAGCAGCTCCAGCTAGCGATTCCAAACCAAACCTTTAATGTGCCCTTTTTTTTTTTTTTTTTTAGTAACTAACCTTAAAGTCTACCACTGTCCTCCTGCATGTATGTGCTGCTGTGCATGTATTCTTTTTCTTTTCTTTTTTTAAGGATTGTCGCACGATCAAACTCATGATGAATGAGCTCGTTTGATTTTAGGCCCCGATCCAGTAGTACTCCTCCCTGATCTTTGATTAATTTAAATTAATTAAACCGTGATTTTTGACCGCCCATTTAATCAACTAATTTCTTTCTAATTCATTAGTGATTTCCCATCAACTTCAGAGTCTCGGATAAATACTCGTAATCCCATGTGAATGTCTGACAACACAGTTCTAAAAAGTTCATATGCCCCACTACCTACTTCACCAATGAGGTAGACGTTTATAAGAACAAGAATGGATGCCATCTCACGTAAAGGTTATTGCTCATCAATATTAATTAATTAATAGACCTATAAAAATTCATCACCAATAAATTCAGGATATTATTGCTATGATTTTCTTTTTTTCTTTTTTTCTTTTTAAAAAAATTAACTGATCGAGCGGCAAGTTTAATTAATTCGATAATAATGAGGCACAGAAATTTTAATCTTCTAATTTTGTAAATCCTCATGTAGTTACCACGACCCATATTATTATTATAATAATCATTAGCTTATTCTTTATTAAAAATTCCTGATTGGAAATCTCCAGATTTTAATTAATCTAGAAAAATAAAAATAAAAAGTGACCCCAACATGGGCTGTCGATTGAAGGAATAAGTTATCAAGAAAAAAGAAAAAAAAAAAAAGAAATCCTCTCAAACGTATTAAAAAGGTCAGTTTGGTGGGCCTTCATTAGTGATCATGGTTCCTCTATTATCCTTTCTAACAATGCTTGCTTGGGAAATACAACATATCAAATATAAAAATGGAGCCCACACCACATAACAAGTAACCCAATGGTCAATCTTGATCATCAACGTCAGCAATCGCTCCACGTGTACGTACTCTTTAACTTTTAATTTGAAAACAAAAACAAAAAAGAATCTATAATATATATATATATATATAGGGAACATGAAGATGCATATATTGACGATGGCGCCCGAGGAACATGCAATTAATAGTACTGTGTAAAGCACGAGCAATAATATTAATTGGAGGAAGAAGAAAAAGAAGAAGAGGGAATATTACTGTATGTATTATTATAGAGATAGGTGATGATGAGCACCAATAATAATAATATTCTATTATGTACGTTGTAAACACGAAACGTATTCAATGCGGTGACACGTACGTACCTAGAAAAGATGCTCCCCTCCACTTATATTAGACCTCGTTTGTTTTCAGAGATGAGATGAGATAAGATAAAAACTTTTGAGATGAGATGAATTGTTTATTTTATTTTATATTAAAATTTGAAAAAGTTGTAATGATTAGGTGAGAGAAGATGAGATGAATTTGAAAAAGTTAAATTGTTTATTTTATTTTGTATTGGAATTGAGAAAAGTGTAATAATGAAATTGAGATGAGATGAGAATTTTCTGAAAACAAATCAGGCCATACGATGGAGCAAAGCTATATAGGTATTAGACCAGACATGCATGATTAAGAGAGGTACTGCGTGGTGGGCGGTTGATTTGAGACTCCCATGTATATATGTTTGGATTTGGAATCCGTCACTGTTAATTCTCTTTTCTTTGTAATTGGGTTTCGATTGGTCCTTGTTAAAATCGTAGGCCTAGCTATACGTTCCAAATCATGCCATTATTATAAAGAGAATAAAGCATCTAATCCTTCGATCGGCTTTTCAACAACTGATGAGAGGCTTAAGACGGAAAATGGAGAAAAAATAAAATGATAAATTATTAAAGATGTTTTTTATTTATTTTTTTCTTATTAACTATGTATACATGTACACTTTGGTTTATGGGGCAAAGACGTAAATTCATTTTCATGATTATTTTTTTCTTTTTCTTTTGGGGGGTATTTTATTTCATGATCGAATTAGTCGGCCGTTGTTTGGTTAGGCGAAATTCACGGATTGGTGTTCCCATCTTTATTGCAGGTGAAGATGACACGAAGCTATCTCTATCTATCTATCTAATACTGTGGGAGGCTGTGCGTGCATATATATCATCAATGAAACTTTAGGGAAAGAACGAACTTATCATATGAAGGTGACCTTCGCCTAACATTATTTATTGTTTTTTTGAGATAATATTCTTTCTTGTGGAAACTGGGGAGAGGGTATTGCACAGGAATACGTCTCTTCTATTGACCTTTCCATCTGGCTTTTTTAGGCTTATTATTGACTTCATTACTCTCTCTCTCTCTCTCTCTCTCTTCGCGACTTGATCTCTATCTCCGACCGCATCAACATTCAAGACCTTTATCAATCAGCCAACTTTAATTTAAGATCATGCACGTTTTGACATGTTTATAGGTATCCATTAATATGCGCTTAAATGCTTAATTAATATTGTTAGCCGACATAATCACCACTTACTGTCTTAATTGGTTAGCAAAGAGAACATCATCTACATCCCATCTTTTCTTCTTTTCTTTTCTTTCCTTTCTCTACTTTATTTATGAAGAATCTCATCACCACTCAACAACTTGATATCATCATAGAGTGCTAAGAGATATAAATGATCAGTTAGATAAACTAGACCTACCCGTAATTTGGATGGAAAAATTTATTTATCATTATTTTATCACCATCCTCTCAATATTTTTTTTATGTAATATTAAATAATAGACCTACAAGTGAAACACAATAATAATTTACAATCATTAAATATCACATTATAAGATGACGAAAAAATGATAATACAAAAAAATAGTGAATAACATTAGACACCAATTGCCCTATTTGGATTGAGAGTTGATATGAGATAAGTTTAGATAAAAGTTGAAAGTTAAATAAAATATTGTTAGAAATATTATTTTTTTAATATTATTATTGTTGAGATTTGAAAAAATTAAATTATTTATTATATTTTGTGCGAAAATTTAAAAAAATTATAATAATAAGATGAGATGAGTTGAGATCACTTTTCAATCTAAACAATGACCCTTAGCTAGAAAGGTTGATCTTTTTCTTTCCCTCGATCGATCTGTTACCAACCAATAATATATCATCTTTTCGTTTGATCTACATCCTCGGCCATAGGATATTACAATTGTAGGAGACTACACAAAGCTGGTAACCAAATAGGCAAATGCAAGAAATTTGGTTGCATTGGAAGGAACTAATCAATCTCATGACATGTCACCATCTTTAATTTTGCTTATTTCGTAATAACCAAGCTTTCTTTTTCATATCCCTTTCTAATAATAGGACATCCTAAATCCTGATCATGTCGAAGTTGGAAAGTGTGGAGAGAAGAGAGGAAGCAGTACTTTTGAATCGATATGGGTGCATTATTTTTAAACCCACCTTTTATGGTGCTGGAAACCCCCCCTTCTATGTTATCTAAACAGCCACACGTCACATGGGTAGCCCCCGCACAAATATTTCACTTCCCTCGTACTCCAAAACGAGGAAACAACAACACCACTCTAACTATATATCAAACCTCAAATTGTGACTTTTCGGTTTATACTAAACCCATATAAGATATCTATATATTCAATAATTAGATCTAAACCAAAAAAAACTCATAAATTTTAAATATTATACCTGTAACTCTTTTACTATCCATTTTACAATAAAAATAATATAATTATATCATTTCATTAAAAATGGTTTCAATTTACGTAATTACTGTTTATTTAAGATAAAGTTGTGAATTTCTTATTTTTCAAATTTAAATCAATGGAAAACTTACAAACAAAGTTAAAGCTAATTACACATAAACACATGGTCATAGTACTACATACATATATATATATATATACATATGTTGTGAATTAAATAATTAAAAGTCAATGAGAGGGGGTCTAGCTTGGTGTTGCGCGTAACGAGTGTGAGTGAGTGAGTGTGTGTGTATTTGTGGAATCGCAATTTGTGGTATTTAACACCTTTCTCACCGTCCAATAATGCTTCACATGCCCACACGTCTTTACACGAGAGATTGACGCGTGGTGTGGGGTAGGCTTTGGGGAAGAGAGAGTTGCCTCGATCCTTGAATGTGGATTATTATTGTTTTTATTATTTTATAATTAAAAGTGGTATGGTTAGTGCACGCCAGAATCTTTTCTTTTCTTTTTTAGTTTTTAATTATTTATTTATTTTCCTTACGGAGGTTGGAGATTGAGACAGTGGAGTTGCTTGGTTTTGAAGTCTGTTTTATCATTACCCTATGCCCTTTACATTTATATCTTCATTATTATCTTCAAAGATTATGTAATGCACGTGCCTTTTGAGTTTTTCTATATATATATATATATATATATATAAATGTTAAATAAAATTTTAGTATATATAAGTCTTGCACACTCTCTTTAAATAAATTTAAGATCTATATAAAAAAAAATTATATATTTTTCAATAAAATTATGCATTGAAGAATAGCGGAAGAGTCTTACTTCATAGCTCATATTAGTAAAAGTCAGTGTATCAATCCTGCAATGCAAATTGCAAAAGCCAGAAAAAGGAAAACAAGTAAGATAAGAAGGGGGATAATACCAAAGTCGCACTTTAGCAAAATGAAAGGAAAACAAAATCCCATCTTTGGAAAAATAAATATAATATATTACTTGGAAACTGTAACAGGCAACATTAACTTGGACAAATACAAGATTAAGCGGTTTCTTCAATATATTTCTAATTTTTTTAAGGATTTGTATGCTTTATATCTTAAATTAATATATAATAATAATATTATTTTAATTATGTTATTTAAAAATTTAATATTAAATCAGCATTATCCCTAATATAAAATTAGAGCACGAAAGGGAAGCAAAAGCCGGCATAGACGGACATTCTCTCATGTGTACTGCTCATATATCTATATTTGTTTTTCTGGCTTTATTACCCAATAATAGATTATAATAAATTGTTTATTTTTTTTTTTATTTTGAAAAAGACAAAAGTGGACAGGCGGCCGTATAAAATAAGTCAAGTAAAATATAAAAAGTAAAGGCGCTTTTGGAGCAAATAGCGTCCTCCAGTAAGAACTTCCCACGTGCGCCGACACGTGGCTCGAAAGCCTAGAACGATGTCTTTTGCCCCCTCGATGGTCTCGCGTTTACCCAAAAATATATGGAAATGACACGTGTGTACGCGATTAGATCAGATTAGATTAGACTATGTTTGGACAACGGAATACTCTGAGGTACTCTCATTACTATTCTCTACTTTATTATTACTTTTCACTTATTTTTATTACTATTCATTACTTTTTACTTATTTTTTACTACTATTTAATATTTTATTATTACTTTTTTATAACAATTCTCAACATTTATCGTTGTCCAAACACAACCTAGATCAAACATCGAATCTTTAAGGATCACATGCGCCGCACAAAGCTAAAGCCCATCGGCTGGTTGGTTTACTTTCGTTCCTCGACGACGCCGTCAAGTCTTTTGTTTTTTTTCTGCCGGCGGGGCGACCACGCAGCAATCTTCTCTGACTTGATTGTAGGAGCATCTTTCCGCTGTGAAACGTCTGATTTGAGTTATAGTTACGGTCTTAAGATTGAATTCGTCACCACAACACAGTTGGTTCAAAACTTATCCTATGACTCAAAAGTGGCTTTATTATCGGAAATAATTTTAACTTAAATTATAAAATACAACTCATACCAATTGAATTATCACTTTAGCGGCGACGGTCAAGTCATACACGCAAAAACACAACCCACTCATATTTTTAAAGATAAAAATTAAAAGGCAAACTATATTAAATTAAACAGTATTTCCTGGTCGGTATTTATTAGTTTTTATGTTTTAGGTTTGATATGGATAGTGAAAGTATTTGAGAATATTTGTAAATAATAGTAAAAAATAAATAAAATAAATAAAAGTAATAATAAAATATTAAATAGTAATAAAAAATAGGTGAAAAGTAATAAATAATAATAAAAATAGATAAAAAATAATAATAAAATAAAAATATTTGAGAGTATATCAGAATACTTCATATCCAAACAAGATCTTCGGGATTTATATTAAAAGAGATTTCCTTAGTTTGTCAATTAACAAGGCTTTAAAAGGAAAATAAAAAGTATCTTACGGGTAGTAACAACATCGTACGAGATATTTGTGTGTGTTTTCTTTTTATTTGAGACAATAATTTAAAAAGATATTGATTCATTTATTCCTTTAAAGATAATAATACATCTATAATTATTTTATAATAATTATATTATCTCATTAAAAATAGTTTTATTTGCACATAATTAACCTTAATCTTATCATTTCTTTATTTAAAAATGGAATGTGCATTTTAAGTTAAGAACTCGAATCCTACTTAATTTTTTTGATATGATTTAAAGCTGACTCAATTCGATAATTTATATAATATATGCAAGATTGAGATATTATATATATTTAAGAGAATTACTTAAAACAAAATATGAAATTATACATTATCTGATCTTTTAAATTTTTTTTTTTTAAAAAAAGCGTTTTTTTCTTAAATGACACGGTTGGTTCGGTGTTCTTTTTTTTTTTAAAGAAGCGGATCACCCTTCATTAAAAAAGGACATACAACTCTGACTTGAAAACAAGTCAATTACAAACATTTAATAGTTCCCCAGAACACATACGTGTCTGACAGGGTCTAGTCCAGACGGCACATCTCTAAAGACCTAAGTCTTAGAGAGATACCACATCTGTACACGACAGAGGTTAAAAAGCCCCCATACCCCGACAAAGCAGGGTAGGGTTCTCCAAACCCCACCATCCGACAGCGCGGAGGGGGGACTTCTTTTTGGATTTTTATTAATATAAAAACAACATTACATAAATGAAATTACAAACAAACAGGGTTACAAAACACTACAATGACACAAGTACTATACAAACAACCACTGCAAAAATAGTACACAAAAAGAGGTTGCTGTAGCGCGTGTAGCCCACGCGCCAAACTGGACGGGAACCGGGGACCGATCTTGGAAGTACTGGACTAGTTGATTCCAGAAAGGCCGCGCGTGATGGCGTTAGAGGGGTCTCCGGTGGCGCGTGCTGGCCACGCGCCCGAGAGCTCCAGAAGCTTTGACCCGCGCGTGCGGGCCACTCGCCGTTTCGTTTGACGCCGCGATCGGTGGTTTAGAAGATCGGCAGCTGGGGGACACCATGGCGTGGCGCGTTCTGGCCTGAGCTCGCCGGAAAGTCCTAAATTGGGGGTTCACCGTAAGAGACCTGAAAAAAATAAAGAAAACACACAGAAAAATACAAAGACAGCTGCAAACGAGGAAGAGGGGGGAGGGGGGAGGGAGGAGGGAGGAGGGAGGAGGGAGGGGGAGAGGAGCCGAAGCTCCCCCGTTCGGCTTAAGAGACCAGAACCACGGCTTCGGTGTTCTGGTGGGGGAATTTGGGAGGGGGAGAATTGTAAGCGACGTGTAGATTGTTGGAAAGACGTCCAAAGTCTTATTATTATTATTATTTGTTTAATTTTAGAGGGGAAGAGGATTGGTCAAACTCTCGTGAAAGTGGTGGCTGATTTTATTGGCCGTTTGATCTGAACAACGAGAGAGAGTCGTATGGAATAAAAATTCGGTATGGAGTTTGGACCACTGACACGTGTGAATGAGTGAGTGGATAAAAGTACATCTCCACACACGCACTCACGCACACGGATCCTACTCCAACGCTTACCCAATCCCACCACTCTCATGACCTCTTGCTTTCTTCCCATTTTCAATTCCCACTCTTCTTTCTATTTTCATTTCCTTTATTTGGTATCTATTTTAAGCATCGTTGTTTTCTAAGATTAAAGTTAATAACTTAAATAAAATATTATTAAAATATATTTTTTAATATTATTTTTATTTTGAGATTAAAAAAAATTAAATTATTTATTTTATTTTGTATTGAATTTAAAAAATTTATAATAATTAAATAAAATAAAATAAGATAAATTGAAATGTTTTCTATCGACGAAACGAAAGTTTTAGTTAATATTATTCGTACCCATGACTGATAGATATACATTTAATAATATTTTCAATAATATGCCATGTCGATTATTCAAATCAAAATTATTTTAAAAATAGTTCATCCCATCAGCGTTCTTCAAAAATTACAAATTTATAATGTATATAATTTCTTTTATATATAATATAGAGAACGTTATATACTGTATTATTATTTTTTCTATCTAATTATGTTGATGTAGAGTTATTTATTAATTTATAAACAATAATAAGATATTTATATATATATATATATAAGTAATGTTAGATACAACTTTAAGATGTGTAATTACTGTACACCCTCTTTAAAAGAATGAGATACATCTTTAAAAAATAATTTTTAAATGTGAATTTCAAATTTATTATTATTTTTAAATATTTGTATATATTAGAATTGCAAAAATCATTTCAGTACATATGATACGGTAGAATGATTGCGGTATTGTGGGGGTTGGGTAATCTTGGAATTTGATACTAAGCCCTGTTTGGAATTTAAACTAAACTGTCAAATCATTATACATTTTAACTTAAAATTTCTTTATATGTGAAAGTTAAAATCTTTTTTAAATCAATACTTCTTTATATATGGAATCTATAATTTTTTTTCAATTTCTTATTAATATTAAATATATCTAAATTAATATTAGGTGTGCTCCATAAAATTCATTTTATAATCTTAATTCACTATTATTTAAAAAAAATTAACTCATCTCAACTCAGTTTAATATCCAGATGGACCTTAGGATTATATTTAATATAGGGTTTAGCTAATATGGTTTAAAATTTAAATACATTGCATTGAAACAAATTTAAGAGTGGAGAAAATAAAGACAGTAGCAGGTGGGCCAATGTGATGATTAATTTTCCCTATTGATAGGCAATCAAGTTTCGAAGCCTACCCACATCTAAACCCTATTTTAAATAGCATGCAGTAATTCAAAATTTGAAATAATCATGTAGAATCTTGACACAGTGAAAGTTTGATGACACTTGTCGTTAATGGATTTTATTAATGTTTTTGGTTGCCATGTCCAATATCAGTAATAAAAGCAGTGAAGAAGAAAAAATGAGACCAATATGAATGCATGGTTGGCAGCTTTGTTTTTCTTTTTTTCTTTTAAATAAAACTTAATATCCTTAATCTTTGTAGGAAATTTTTCAAAACATAGATGAGATTATAGTTTAAATGAATCGTAGTTATCTAATTACTTCCAAGATTAGTCGAGATGTTGTTTTCAGATACTGAAGATTAAAAAAAAGAAAAGAAATTAGCCCAAAACAAGTGTTGATCCATTTATGTGAGATTGATTAGGTGTGGGCTTAACACAATCGTAAGCATTGAAAAGTTAGTTTGTCCGATATTATCTATTTTGTTGTTGTTTTCATAAAAAACCAAATCGAATTCCACTCATTCATTCATTTGACGTTACAAGTCACAACAACATCCATTGAATGCATCGAAGCCCCCAACAAAACAAAAAAGAAAAATAAAATCCAGGTAATATTTAGCTGCATGCTGACCTCGCGTTTCTTTCAAAGTACCATAATAATCCTAATAATAACGGTAATTTTGTTATGCTAATTATCTGTTTGACCAGTCAATTAAGAACGCAAGTCTAACCCACGCCACGTGCCCCGCACCCAAAACGATACAAAACAAAAGTGAAGAACCAAGCGTAGTATAATCCTCGGTTGCATCGTCGCACCCGATCCCTCCCCCACCAGTAAGACGAAAGATTGACCGGGTAACGCACGGGTAGCGGAGTCCTCTTCTCCCGATCTGTGGAGCCTGAGAGAGAGAGAGAGAGAGGGACGGGCTTTTCGGTTGTTTCCTTCTTTTATCTTCACCCCAGTCAACACGTGTCTCCACCGGTCTTTACCGGTTACCGGTTTTATTCGTGACGGCGACGTCGGCCAGCTTCCCCCCTCCTCGTTTACGTGGACCCCATTTCCATATAAACTCCCATTAATTTTAATCAATCAGATATGGTTATACTGTATTTTCATCTTTCTATTTACAGGTCAGAATAATTTGAATTTTTTATATCGATTTTTTTTTTCACTTTTCATTATTTTTCAAAATTTCCATCATTTTATAACTAATCTTTATTCATAAAAACTAAAAAAATAGACATTAAATAGATAGAAATTTGGTGAATTTATTTTATCTTGCTGTATTAAAGTGCATCATTCTCATTCTCTTGGATTTATTATTTTAAAAATTTTAACTTAATAATTGATAAGCTTTTCGCTGGGGTGGGAGTGTTGATAAGAGGCTTGGATTGCTAAAAGAAAAAAGTTTTGAAACCATAAATAATTTTTTAAAAATTAATTTTAAACAAAACATTACATCTAAATGAAAAACTAAAATGTTAAAAAAAAAAAAAAACAAATGGAGAGAGAGAGAGAAGAAGAGGAAGAAGAAGCAGCAGCTGAGAGGGATAAAGGGGGAGGTGGGGGGGCCTCATGAGAGATTTAGCTCCCAAAGCCAGAAACTAAAAAAGCTCCCAATCTGATTTGCAGAGCAGAGAGCAGAGAAAGATAGAGAGAATAAGAACTCTCGAAGAACAGAAACCAGACAGGAAAGAGAGAGATATAGAGTACATGTGTTATTTTCATAATTCCAATCAAGTCCCTTTTTTTTCCTTCTTATCCAATCCGTAAGTCCCCTCTGCATTATCAGACCCTTCTTCCCTCTCTCTCTCTCTCTCTATTTTTTTTTTCTTTTCTTTTCGTTTCTTTATATTCTCGTGCTTTCCTAAACGAGAATATCTAATTTAGATGATTATCTTTAATCGTTAGCGCTAAACCATACTTATACCGATCTAATTTTTGGTTAAATTGAACGTGTTCTTGAGCTCTGATTTCGATCGTTTCTGGAACTTTGAGTTACTGGCTTTCAATCGGGCAAATCGATATAAGTTTCCGATTTCCTGGTGGATTTTAGAGATCTGAACTTTCCTTTTTCTTGGCCGTGAACAGTGAAAACTTTTCAATTGCAACTGATATGTTTGGTGCTGTTTTGGTCTCTTCCTTCTCCTTTTTTTTTTTACAAGAACTTAGTTCCGAAACATCTTTGGTTCATTGGTTTCGGATCAGTGAACTTTTTTTTTTGGTTTTTGGATGGAAAGAATAGCGTTAGGTTCTATGCAATTCGGCTTCTTTTTTAGACTTACCTTTTAGTTTCGAAAAGTATTTTTTTTTTTTCCTTCAATAAGATTTGCATTCATTCTCTTGGATAGGTTGGTTCTGCAATTGGACCGAGTTTTTTTTTTTTTTTTTTGCGGGACTCCGGAGCTCGGATTATAGGTACACTTTCTTTCTCTCCATTGAAGAAGAAACAACGAGGTTTTGGATCGGATTGACGGTTTGTGAATTTACCAGCCTGGGTTGAATTGAGGGACGACATGTTGGAGGCTAGGTGCCTGCTTTCGAGGGCATTTTCGAGCGCAGAAGTCCAGTGGTCTTACATGAGTTATCGGTTTGATATCACAAACGAGAAGCGCCGCCGGGAAATTGACGGTGAAGATGAACGTGAATGTAGACACAGGAAGTTGTGCGACCCATTGGATTATCGCGAGGCGAGAGCCGGAACGCCGCGTGAGCTACAACAATCCAATCATCTCAGTGAAGGGCGAGGAGTAGAGGGAGGTGGATCCGATGACCGGAATGGAGGAGGAGGGGATTCTTCAGATTCGGGTTCGCTTAATGGAGCAGGAGGAGGAGATTCTTCGGATTCGGATTCCCTTAACGGAGAAGGAGAAGAAAGAGGGGATTCTTCGGATTCGGATTCCCTTATCGATCCCATTGGCCGAGACATTTCGATCAAATGTCTCATTCTTTGCTCCAGGTCTGATTATGATTCCATTGCCTCTTTGAACCGGAGTTTCCGTTCCTTGATTCGGAGCGGCGACCTGTATAAGGAGCGGCGCCAGAACAATGTGATCGAACACTGGATTTATTTTTCGTGCCGCCTCCTCGAATGGGAAGCATTTGATCCCATTCGTCGCAGGTGGATGCGTTTGCCTAGAATGACCTCCAATGAATGCTTCATGCGTTCGGATAAGGAATCGTTGGCCGTGGGCACCGAGCTTCTTGTATTTGGTAAGGAGGTGACGTCCCATGTCATCTATAGATATAGTATTTTGACAAACTCATGGTCTTCTGGAATGAGAATGAATGCTCCAAGATGCTTATTTGGGTCTGCCAGTCTTGGGGAGATCGCAATTTTAGCAGGTGGGTGCGATTCACGTGGAAGCATCTTGAGCTGTGCGGAGCTATATAATTCCGAGACTCAAACGTGGTTGACACTCCCGAGCATGAATAAACCCAGGAAGATGTGCTCCGGGGTGTTCATGGATGGGAAGTTTTATGTTATTGGGGGAATAGGGGGAAGCGATTCAAAGGTTCTAACTTGTGGAGAGGAGTATAATTTAGAGACGAAGACTTGGAGAGAAATTCCTAACATGTCTCCTGGACGGATCGGTGCAGCAAGGGAGAACGGGATGCCTGCTACTGCTGAGGCACCGCCTTTGGTTGCAGTTGTGAATGATGAGTTGTATGCGGCCGATTACTCTGATATGGAAGTGAGGAAGTATGACAAAGAGAGAAAAGAGTGGTATACGGTGGGGAGATTGCCTGAACGAGCAGCCTCGATGAACGGTTGGGGTCTCGCGTTCAGGGCTTGTGGAGATAGGCTTGTAGTAATTGGCGGACCTAGGACTTTGGGTGAAGGTTATATAGAGCTCAACTCGTGGGTTCCCAGTGAAGGCCCTCCACAGTGGGACTTGCTTGCGAGAAAGCAATTGGGTAACTTTGTCTATAACTGTGCTGTGATGGGATGCTGAAGAGTTGGATTTTTGCAGTGCCATGTTTGCTGTGATTGTGCCTTGCTCGCAAGGAAGTGCAACAATTGGTTTGCTCTTCGACACAGGAATCTCGCTAATTGGTAATTTTCCCTCCTTTCTTGTTCAGATCTTTTACCTTTTGGCTGAGGGAGGATGGGAAGAATCTTTGATTTAACTCAAGATTCAATAGAATGTTTCCTTTCAAGGAGGTCTTGAGTTTTCAATTTTTTTAATGTTTTGTTCCATTGAATTTATATCTTCCCCATTTTTAGTGGCATGAGAAATCTCAAAGGTTGGCATCATGTAGCACAGGAACAGATTCAATAATTAAACATACCAACACTTTGGTAGGTTGTCATCAGTGTTTTTGCTGAAGCTTTTTAAAGAACAACAGAAGTAGTATGTGGGTTTTCATGATCCTTTATTTTTTTTCAAGGGAGGAAGTAAGTTCTGAAAGGTCACTTGTCTCAAAAGAAAAAAAATCTGAAAGGTTCTCATCTTGCACGTCGCATATGTAGTACTTAATCCCAATTATCCTTGCAATCAAGGGGCTATCATCTTTTAAGCTCTCTGTTGAAATTATTGTGTATCCTCTTTAGGGCTTTACCATTAGTCATATTTTCATTTTTTCTATTGGTAGTTATATTTTTCATTTATGGTTCAGAAATAGCTGCTATGCTCTCTCTCTCAACACCCCCCCCCCCCCCCCCCAACACACACACACACTCAAAGAATCAACATGGACTGTTTATCTTTAGATGCAATTTGATTCTATCAGCATCGTTTAAGGTGGGTATCTTGAGGCTTGGGTTATAGGAATTATTTGAGTCTTTCTTCAAACTGCTCGATGATCCACTTATTACAGAAAAAAATATATATATATATATATATATGGATCCATATTGCTAGTCATAGAAAATAAGAAACAAGGTTATGGGGTGCTTTTTTTGTTAGTTATGACGATGGCATTTCATAAAAGAGGAATCATACAAATCTTTTTCCAAAACCTTAGAGAATCCATATTACTAGACATAGAAAATAAGAAAAACATGGCATACTTTTTGGTTAACTATAATGATGGCATGCAAAATAATACGTTATTGTACCGTTATAACCTCAAACTCACTGCCAATATGAAAGAAAAGCTTTAATAATCATAAATCAAAGAGTTGAGTTTCATATCTAGTAAATAAATGTAGGGTTTTGTGGGCTGAAATGCAGTATGAAATGCATCTCTTGTTGATTTGGTGTTATTTGTGACTGCAAAGTTCAAGTTTTATTTTTGGAATCACACATGGGATGAGAATGAAGGGGCCATTATGATCTACTACGTGGACCATGATTTCAACAAGGTTATCTTTATTGGTATGGAGATGGGTATTATGTAGACTTTTAGTTCAAGAAAGTGGAAAACCACATTATATGGTATTTAGTATGCATATACTTCCTTACTTGTTGGTATACATAGACCATATGAAGGTTATTGCTTGAGAATTAGGTTGGAAGAACTGAACCTGATATGTGCACGCCTGATTGCAATGAATTTTTGCCGGGAACTTTCGCGGAATTTATTACTTGTTTGTGCCTGTTGTTTGTGATATGGTCTCTATATCCACCCGTCTTGATTGAAATTAAACAGTGAAGCATAGTTTTCTTTTATTTATTCTTCTCCCATTTTCTTGCATTATTGTTAGTCTTGAAATGGGACTTCTTGCCTTGACTTTCTTTCTTGTTTTGTTATGTTTTCCTCCACGTTCTTTTTGGTGGGGCAAGCATGATTATTTTTCATTATCTATGAGTTTGTTAACATGCTTCTCTTCCAGCATGGTACTAAATGCATTAACTGGTCAGTACTTGGCGATTGTGTAGATAGAGATAAAAAGGAGAGTGTTGCTCATGTTAGAAGTTACTGTAGAATGTCCCTTTTTTTTCCCCCTCTCTTGTGGCATTTCCTGTTGACTGAGAAGTTGGGTCGTTGAGTTAGGACGGCGGTTAGTTGTTACATTTGACCAAACATTAGATGGTAAAGTAGAACACTAATTTTCGGGTTCTGCGTCCTTCAATAATTGAATTCGGCTATTTGGTTTAGGTCAATAAAGCGGCACCCACCCCTATTCCTTAACTATTCCCTTTTTGTTTATTTCGAGCCCCATTACTAGCAGCTTTGAAACGTTTCTTCCTTGAAATGCTGGCTTTGTAATTCAGCTCGACAACAGAAATGGTACTTTAGCAGAAATTGGTGGTTCGAATTTATTATTATGTCCTGAAAAACTTGAAACTTTGAGAGATGTTATCCTGCTCAAGAATGACCCATCTACCAGTTTTATTGCTAGTACTTGCAAGGCTAAGACCTAAAGCCTAGTCGTAGAAACATTGAATTGCCTTGCTTTGGTTAGCGCTATGAAGCAGTCTTTGTGGCCTGTATCTTGCATTAGACTATGTGGCTCTTGTATTTATGGGCAAGCAAGCTTCTCTCCTTCCTAGCGAACCAGAATGACAACAACTCGGTCCCTAGAGTTTCTATCCAACTTTTCAAGCTTAAAGTTAAAAGGAGAGAGAGAGAGAGATATATAGTGTGGGTCTAGAAATATTTATTATAATTTGTGTGAATGTCAAAGCGGTCTCACTTCCGCCGCCATGGTCATAAAAGCAAGACACTTGGATTTGAATCAGAGGAAATGGTTATACATTCATTCTCTATATATCTATGGCCCATATGTTCGGAACTTAAGGCCTATAAGCTCTTGGATTCATTTTGCTTGAATTTGCCCAAACGCCTACTAAGCCATTTAACATCAGGTTTCCGGGGACGTGACAAACCAAAACCACCAACTCATTGTTCTTTGGGTTTTAAAGATTTTGGATATTCATGCATCTGCCAAAAAACACAAACTCTTCGGGTTTCTAATTTAATCGTTTTACTCCTTGAATCTTCAAGTTTTTGCAGTTAAATTCTCACATCCAACTTTCGATATATCTATGCCAAGTTCATGATAGCATATGATCCTTGGCCTCTAAATAGAAAACTTGGATTTGAAACCACCCACCTCCTTGTATAAAAAAAAAATAATAAAAAAAATAAAAAAACCTTTGCATATATCTATTAACAAGAACCCCACATTACCAACCTCATTAAAATATATATAAATAATTTTTAAAATTAAAAAGTTATTTAAAACCTAGAAAAAATTCAAAAATTAGGAAAGAAAAAAAATAAAAAAAATCAAAATTTCTGATACAAAAAATAAGAAGTATCAACTAAATCAGTAAAAAGATACAACAAAAATTTAAAAAAAAAAAACAGAGAGAGAGAGAGAGAGAGGAGGGAGTGGAGCTTTTAAATTTATATTATTTTACAATGAGGTAGAGGATGTGGCATTTTTGTTTAGCTTTTCAGATTCTAATTTATTGACATGTGGGAACCACGCTAATAGTAAATCTAACAAGTGCCAATTCAAGATTGATTTTACATTTACTCCTTAATCTTTCCAGCTTTCATTTGCTTAAAAAAATTATATCAAAATAAGTCAATGAAAATATGAGAAGCATTTGTTAAATAATGTGTAAGTTACGTTAGACCCAAATGCAGCAACACCACTGAGAATAAAATCATTACCTCTATCCCACTCAGTTTGAAAGTAAATTGAATACAAATGAGTAATTAGACATTTTTACGTACCTACGAAAAATAGGTAATGTCCTTCCTTATTCGCTTATTCCTCACTCCTTCCCCACTTTCAAACCCTTTATTTATTCTCCTACCAATCACCCTTTCAAAACAATCTATTCTAATAAAATAAGATTTTGTACCATTTATTTAAACAAGTCTTTATGCGTCCAAAAACTAAGGCTAGAACCTAGAATAAAGCTCAGAGTAGTCCATGGCAGAGGTAGCAAGCAAACCCATCATGGAGAAGTTTAGTTTATACGTGGTCTCCACTATCTCTTACATAAAAAAAAAAACATGAAAAGCTAACCCTATTTCTTGGTATCCATCATCCATCAGATGTATCAAACTAGCCATTAATGTTTTTAATATCCGCTGAGCATCTTATAGATTAGCTCTGCCCAATTGCTGTTGGCCTCTGGTTTTTCCTTAAACCAACACAATTATGTTGTTTGTCTAGGTTGATCTTATTAGGTCCATGTCTCCAACGCATATATTATAGGTTGTTTTTTTTAATGACTTTTAATGCATAGAGCAGGTGGCCCATAACCAGCATAAAGTACAAAGCCAGCTGACTCTGCTCTTAGTGGGGGAGAAGGGATTGAAATCCCTTTTGATGCCAAATTGCACTTACTGAACATGTTTTTTTTTTTTTTTTTGAGTTTTTAAAATGAAAATTAATCTACTTTTGTTCCTCCTTGTGACCCAAGAGTAAATAAACTTAATTTGCTCAATTATTCAAACCCCACTTTGATTTTTTTATATCTATTCGTACTAGACAATATTATCCTAGGTTGATCCATCACATCTTCTCTTTAACTTTCAATATGAACCCTCTACATTGGAGACAATGTGGTGATGTTTATATGAAATAATGAAAATGTATGGAAACTAGTTGGTTCATCATTACTTCCTGCGAGTATTCCTTAAATAGAGCTTGTCATGGAATAGAAGTAATGGATTTACACATGAGTGGCTCCTTTTGTGCTTTTCTTTTTGTTGATATCGGCCTTTTTTAAGATCTTGGAAGATATGATATTTGCTTTAGTGCTTGATACCTCAAGCAATAATTGTGAATAAAGTGACTATGATCCAACCTTTTCTAGGATTTGTTGATATTAAATAGTCGAAAAATATTTGACACTAGAGATGGGGAAAGTGCCAGGAAGAAAAATATCAATATTATATGAAAATCATATTGCAAGCTTAACTTTCAACCTTGGGGGGGTTTTGATGTTAATTTTTGTACCCTTTTTCCCCGATAATGCTAGCTACTTGTTGAATTCTCTGACACCAGAATTAAATTGGGGTTCTTCCCTTTTCCGTTGGCCGGTTGGGGTGGAGTGGACTATGTGATTGAATAAACTTGCTAAGTTGTCATTGTGAACGATCTCTAATTAGCATAATAAAGTGCTATATATCATCTTCTTAATTATCACCATTTCATCATTCCTGAGGTGATATCAAATAATTGATAGACATGTGAAAGAAAAAATAATTTTCTAATTATTTGACATCCTTCAAGAGCACCTCGACTCTTTCAAAACTTTTTTTTTCTCTCTTTCCAGGCGATAGTTTCTCTCCAGCCTATATCATGATAACCCTCGCATCTCTATCCACAAGGGATCCACCCTCCCGCAGTTCGGCTCACTCCGAATTTGTGCATTGATTTTATTTTTTTTCAGTTTTTTGTTTATTTCCCGTCCATGGCATCGAGATGCGCCGATACGTTGCCTACCAGCCTCCTACAACCGCCATGTGCCCTACCACTAGATTCTCCAACTACTACTCATTTGGATGGCAGAAGAAAATCGACCAAAAGAGTTGTGTATACATCTCATGCGCGGCTCATATTGTGTGTGAAACTCATGCGCCTCTCCGCCCATGAGGTTTCTAATGCCATCACGCGCAACACCATCGAGCTCAGCGGACTCGGATATCTTAGATTTGACCATTATCTTCTCTCCAAGAGCGGCACGTGATCCACACACACCTCCATAGTTAGTGATAGTCATCTGCTAATGATTTGACCTATATTCTGGTTGCTATTTTTGTATTCCTATTTTTTCTAACCAAGGATCAAGATGAAGTGGTAGTGAAAGTCTTCTTCAACCAACCTAGACCAACAAACTGCAGCACACAAAAATTCACTGAGACTTTTAGTCGTAGTTTTATAGTTTATTTATCAGATTGTGTCAAAATCGCTTCATGCGGCTCCCATTTGTTGGAAATGGGTGGGAGCTAAGTCATTGGCTCCAGATCCCTCTTTGTTTTATTTTTCTTGTATTGTAATTGCTGGTTTAGAATGATTGTTGATGGCTCCCATTCTACCGAGTCTTGTATTTTGTAACTGTTTATTATATCTATGATATGCTTGTTTTATTTATTTTTTAAAAAAGATATCCTTCAAGAGCTGATGATTAATTGATAAACAATAAACTGCACTACTCTTTGGCTTTAAAGGCAAGATTATGGCTTTCATATAGGCAAAGCTTAGGCAAATCATGTTTGCAATGAAGTAACTAGTTATCTCAAATAAGCATTAGAACACCTCTTACTTCATATGGATTTGGCGGCCTTCACCATCTATGCAATTTTCAATTAAAGAAATAATTGAAGACGTGATTGTTAATGCAGCTGATGAACACACTAATTAAGTACCCCATGCGCGCAGCAAGCCAAAATAATTGAGCCCTACTAGTCCTCAAAGGCCAAGGCCAAGGGCCATGCATGCAGAACCTAAAACAAAAAGATTGGTCCATCTGCCGAGTGGTTGAGGCACAAACATAATGGAAACTTGTATCTCAAATCTCATCAAATCAAACAAAGCTTTTAGGCAAATCCTAACGATAATGATAATTATTATTATATCGTGCATGCCAGCTGCTAGATATATTTGAGGGACAGTGCTACAAACAGTACTTATAACTAGTTGTTGTTGAGATCAAACGAGGTCCCCCATTTCTATCCTAAATAATCGATGGATCCACCATTCAACGACCTCTTTGAATTAGGTCCACTTTTTTTTTTGTTTCTTTTTTCTTTTTTAGTAAGAGAAATTAGGTCCACTTAATTATCACCACGTGCATGGCACTTTCTGATATGCCACTCTTCCACATGTGCCTGCCTCCCAACTCATCGATCGTGTGATCTGGACGTTTACCACACTGATTTTGAACTGTTGTAACGTTTATATTAATTAATTTCCACCATTTCTAAGCACCTTTTTTTTTCTCTTCTCAAACCATCTCATTATTGATGTTTGGCAGACTTAAAACTTCGGAAAAAAGATTCCAAAAAATAAACGTGGATCCATGGCCCCCATGCACTATTATTGGTCCTCAACTTGATGATAATTAAGCTTTACTTTGTACGACCAGCTTGCTGAATAAGCTTTTTTAGCGGTTGATCTAAGTTTCTTCCACACCTTGACTAGTGAATAAAGTTGTGTTTGGTTGTTGAAACAAACTCAACTCATCTCAAACTAATTATTGATGAGACGCACTACTTTTTTAACTTCTCATAAAAAGAATTAAACTCATCTCAACTTACTTAATATATTTTAATTTAAAAAGTTAAATTCATTTAAACTTAAAAAAATTAAACACATCTCAATGAAACTTACAAAATATTATTACTCGCAACTCAATTTAACTCATCTCAATATCTAAACGTAGCCTAATGCAAGTGGCATGGAAAGGGTTTTGTTTGTAAGTTTATGTTTGTCTATAACTTGAATATGATCGAGTAATATTAAATATAATTTTAAAAAAGTATACCAAACATAGACAGTACTTAGACCTACCATTATCATTTTTCTTTAAAAAAGCAGAAGTACGTACTATAAGATTATGGAGGTATCGATTTACAAACTATTTTAATTTCAAGTTACGAATAAAGTGGACAGAAAGTATATACCGATTGTTTCTGGTAACTGGTTTCACCTGCAATTGGTAAATCTACGTACCACATGACTCGATCTTTCTCATGTGCTTTCATTTCACCTTTTTTTGTTTGTCAAGATTGTATATGTTAATTATTTTTCTGCAAGTACTGCACTGCCTTCTACTCATGAACAGTATCGAGGGCGTTCATGCATGATTCATGAACGAAGACGTCAGTACATGAGAGGATGGTACTTCTCATCTATTATTATATTTTCCTGTTAACCTAACTTTATGAGCGAGCTAGACAGTCAGTATGTTATAATTAAACAGCTGTTGTTGTCTTTATACGGTTAGATGAGATAAAATATTTTAAAAAATAATAAAATTTTTAAGTTAAAATGAGATGGGATAATTTTTAAAAAATATTGTGTGTAGATAATGAAATGAAATGAGATGGTTTTTACTTTTTGAGATTTGATAAAAGTGTGGATCTCACCATTGAAAATCATTTTATAATTATTAAGTAATAGTTATGAATATATTAATAAAAAATAATACTTATAATTAATTAAAAAATATGCCATAAATAAATTTATATCTCAAAATATATTTTTTTAATTGAAATTACTCTATATTCCCACTAGAAATTAAAACGGTGGGTTTTGGCAGAGGGAAATAGGCATGAACAAGAAGGAAGATCTCGAAATGGGATGGAAAAAAGAAGAAGAAGAAAAGTGCACTGTTTACATAATTTTTTATTGTTTATGTAGTTTTGCACTATTCATTTTACTGTTTATATCAGTTCTAAATAGTTAATTGTACTGTTTATGTTAGTTTTTATACTGTTCACTCAACTTTTTACTATTTATATCAGTTATTAATTTCAAAATACAAATAAATGTTGAAAATGCATAAACGGAATTAAAACATCCCATTGGCCATTTGGATACCCAGATGAGACTTGCCGTACAATCCAGATGAGACAGTTTTGTACTGTTAATTGTATTGTTTATGTCAGTTTTTACACTGTTTACTTAACTTTTTTTATTATTTATATCAATTATTAATTTCAAAACGCAAATGAATGTTGAAAATGTTGAGACGAAATTAAAACATCCCACTGGCCATTTGGATACACAGATGAGATAGTTTGTATCTCATCTAGGTATCCAAACTGGGCCTAATTATTCAATTTTCTGTTGTGGTTTTGTATGAATATATCTTCTCATTTCTCTGTCTAAATTTAATGATTTAATTCAATAAATAAAATAGTAATAGAGTTTTTTTTATTTTGAAAATAAACATGTATGTTGTATTCATGAATTAACAGAATTACAAAATTTATCAATTTCTACAAGCTTTTTAGGCCTCGTTTGTTTTCAGAAATAAGATGAGATGAGATGAAAACTTTTGAGATGAGATAAATTGTTTATTTTATTTTGTATTAAAATTTGAAAAAGTTGTAATGATTAGGTGAGAGAAGATGAGATGAATTTGAAAAAGTTGAATTGTTTATTTTATTTTGTATTGAAATTGGAAAAAGTGTAATGATGAAATTGAGATGAGATGAGATGAGATGAGAGTTTTCTGAAAACAAACCAGGCCTTAATCTCTATAGTCCTCAATCCACACTATCTCAATTTACATGTGAAGTACTTTTAGCAAGACTATTTGCAACACCATTGCAAATTCTATTCACGTATCCAACGTTCCAATGCCTTCTGTGCTTCAATATCACCTTCAATTCTTCTATCAGTTGGCCATGCCACTCCCACGAGACTTCAACCTTGTTAACTGCTTAAATCACGGTTAAGGCATCCCCTTCCAATTGCACCTTACTAAAATTTAATTCCTCACACATCTTCATAGCCCTCCAAAGAGCATAAGTTTATGCCATAACAGGTTCTGCAACATTTAGTTTAGGACAGCATGGTGAAACTACTTCACCACAACTATCCCTAATGATCACCCCAATCCCACCTCTGTTTTCATCAATCTTTAAAGTTGTATCTCAATTGACCTTAACTCTCCCCAACGGGTGGTTTCCATCGAATAATCCTGCTGCATTGAGTCCCATTTCTCTGTCCACTTCCCTGCTTGATCTGAGCTTGCTGGAAGTCTATCAACAACTATGCTGTTAGATTAAAAACCTCATTTGGACCCTCAAACTTGAAATCTTAGAGTTTTTAATACAATTAATTGGTACGAAGTTTCAATCCAAACAATTTAAATTTCATATCAACATTTAATACTCTGTTTTTCTTTGTGCGAGTTAAATAACTTAATTCAAATAGATAATTGGAGATCGAGGGTCTTAATTACATTATTTTGTATGGTTCGATCTCGTAGATCTCCCGCCCTATGTTTGTCAATAATATTGTAATACATAAAGAGGCAAAGCATGATCCGGCTGTATCCTGCAGACAGGGCATGCATGCAGTACGTAGGGACACTGCAAAATGTTCTCATTTTCTTAATCTTAGATTGGAACTTCAACTTAGGTTATTGCATGCATATTGAATGGTACCATAATTTATTGATTTGTCCTCATTACTCGATACAGCCCTAATTCTTAATTCATGACACAACTAGCAATAAACTTATAACCATTTGAGTGCTTATATATATATATATATTTATATAGGAGATGATCTAGATCACTATTCCAACAACAACATCAACATCAACAACATTAATATTCTTTATATCCTAAATAAATATTAGGTTAATTTCAGTCGTGTCTCAGCATGAGTACACGTGATCTACAGCCTAGCTAACTCCATCTATAATATTTTTTTCTGACTAAATTTATAAAATGCCTTTACTTAGCATGCATGAACCTTACTTCATTAGTGTTATACATGAGATGCACCAATAGCAGACACAACCTTACATATTAACACAACCTATACGAATTAATTAAGGGGGAAAATCACCGAAAAATGCGTTTTTGGTGGGGGGGGGGGGGGGGGGGTTCGAATAATATTCTATTGGCGTGGATCGAGTTTTGTCTTCTGGAAGTGGACGTACTTTATGGCCATGAAGTTGTTCCATACGGTCAACTTCATTTAAAAACTTGAAAACCTACGTTTTCACCTGTTAATTATTCATTTATTGGCACTATTTTCCATGCCTCATACTTTTTTTTTTTTTTGGATTGACTGGGTTTTCTTGTTCTTTTATTTGTTTGAAGTCTCAATGGTGATCCAATCTCTAGGTACGTTAGACCATCCGTTCGAATTCTTGAAGCTGATTTCAAGAACTAATTGTGACGAGTTTTAATTGCAATTTTATTGTAGTAACTATTAATTAATTGTTCTATTCGATGATGAATGGATTAAGATCTTTTAAAATTATATAATGAACAAATGAAATGAATCGTACATTATTTAATATATTTTTTTAAAATTATGCAGACATTATAAATAACTATTAATGTAAAACTTATATTGTCGACTACTTTAATTTGTACTCAAAATCTAAACCATAGAACTTGTGAACTCAATAAAATCATATTTGACCTAAAAGACTCGATCGAGAAGCTTCCCATAAATATCGTACACATATTCCACCTAAAAGACTCGAAGCTTCACATTTCGACTTTCTAACACAAAAATTAAATGGTAACATAATCGTGGGTTTGATTTTGATCATAAATATCGAAACGTCAAATCAGCAATAAACCCTTTTTCTTTCAACAGAATATCGGGGAAACCGCGTATAAAGCAAATTAAAGGAGATCAATTCAAGAATAATACTTTTCACCGTTTCAAACAAATTAAATAAAAACAAAAAACATTCTTACAAGAAATTACGCAATGGGTTCAGTTCTCTATCATATATATAGTTGCAGCTTTTTTACGCATGAATCATTGAAAACCTTATATGCATCAATCATCATGAGTTTCAATCAAACAAGATAAAAAAATAAAATAAAAACTATTTATTGACTTTTCTCTCTCTCTCTCTCTCTCTCTAATATATATATATATATATATTAGACAAATTGGGGGAGAGGAATAAAGCATGCACGAGACTTTATCTTTCGAATGACGTCCTCATCCATATTTAATACTTTACGCATCTTCCTAGCAATTTCTTACAATTATGTACAAAAAAAAGTGACACGACAAGCAACTTCAGAAATTCTAAGATACTTTCCTGGCTAGCATCAATCAAATGTTGCCCTTCAATTGTAACAGCGGGATTCCCTTGTAAATTGTTTGTGGGGGCCGCTAATACAGGAAGAACCATTTATTCCCCAAAAATGACAAACACCTTATAAATGTTATCAGTTTTTGTATGTGATTTCTGAGTTTGTCAGCTTCTTAAAAACAGTGATGTAGATTGCTACTGTTCTATACAGTTGAATAGATTGATTCTTAGGTGACCCACCATTCGATATTTTATGAAGAAATTATTAGACCTGCATTTTGGTTGGTTCTAATTTCTTTTCCCAGTTGTTTCTGTTTTTCCCGTGAACTGGAAGATATACACTAGAGAGAAACAAATTAATGTTCTCCTATTGATTCTCATTCACGGACTTAAATGGATGTAATTAGCTAAATTTGGATCGGATATTTCCTTAGATATAAAGAATAAAAACGTACGCAATACAATTAAAGTATTTAAATTCATATATTGATGGGTTTAAATTACATATTTATTGATTAGATTCAATTAAAATATGTATTTTTGCTTGAATTTCTATATTATCTTCCCTCAAAATCCTTGTTTATGAAGAAGATTTAGCTAGAAATTTTATGCAAAACATTTATTTCAATCCTAATTTGGCCTCTCCAAACAAATAAAGTAAAAATTGCAGACACTATTCTTCCATTTTTCTATTGGAAAAAAATCCTATGTCGCCCCAAAGTGACCGCTCGGTGAAATTATTATTATTATTATTATTTTACCGCTCCGTGAAAAAAGTGATTTTAAGTGTATGATGTATTTTTTTTTAAATATTAAAAAAAAATTATAAAAATATCTATCGGTCAAATCGAATAGTGCTACTCAAGCGGCAGAGTAACACTACTCTTTTCAATTACTCTATATGAACACAATTATGAGAATTTTAATACGTGGTGATCAGTTCTCTTGTATTTTTCGTACTTTTTTTTTATTTTTTATTTTAGTTTTCCAAGTTGGAGTCCTTTTTATTACAAAAAGCATACACAAAACTTATACATTTTAAGACATTCATCTTTCGCCAGTTCTACATCTCTTTAGTTTTTCTTAATAATTAAACACAAAAGCATATTGACATTCGTCTTGGAGACTTTTGATAAAGGTGCCATGAAAATCATTATTGACTTATTTGGTCTACATAAAGATCATGGAATAATGTTTCACTTAAAATGCCGATCAAATAATTAATTTAATTTTTTACGATTCCAAAAGTTTCAAATAAATGATTCCAAGTTTGAACATTGCCTCAATATTTCACTCATCTGGTCCATATGTTAATTCCATTATTTTCTTTCTGAAATAATTAATATCAAGCAATAATCATCATCCTCTTGAACTGAAAAAAAGTCTTACGTACCAATTGCACTTTTATGGTAGATGATAAGGAACATCTCAAAATATATTTAAAAAAATAATAATAATAAGAAGGAAAATGAGATAAGGCTGCCCAAAAGCAAAAGACAAAAGATCTCAAGTTGTTGAGGACTCGTGATCTTGTGTAAGGAGTGTGTTCCTCCGTTTAATAATGTCTTTCTTTTCTGAGTCTGACACAAAGACATAAAGGGTACCTTCAACATGCAGCGAGTCGCAAGCTGCTGTGTTCCAGAGTTCGAACGGAAGATGTAGTATCTACGTATGAAATGTCGAAATTGGGTCCTTCTGTCACTCTTATTTAAGGATCTCTTCATTTTCACGTTTCCTTTATTCATTTAATACTTGATATTTTTATAATTGTATTGCAAAGTAATTCATCTATGAAAATAATTTCAAAAAACTTATCTTGGATTGTAAATTTATAAGATAGTATTTTATAATTTTTTTTTAATGGATCTAACACTTTTTTAAATTTTTTGATAAATCGTCTTCTCCATTTATTTGAATTAATAAATAGTATCTGTTTAGTATTAAATATGGATGTTTTAATTACTTTAGTTGTAAAAGGTGGAGAATTTATTTTTATATTAAATAAATATTCTCCATTTCATTTAAAATGAAGAGGATTCTATTATGTGGATATTTATTAACATTATTTTTTTAGAAAAAATATTAATAATCTTTCCCGTCCTAGACTTAGGTTATGCTTGGTAGATGAGATAAAATGAGAATTTTTAAAAATTTTGTAAATAGTGTTAAGATAAAAGTTTAAAATATTAATTTAAAATATTAAAATTTGAAAAAGTTGTATTGGGATTTGAAAAAGTTGAATTGTTTATTATATTTTATATGAAAATTTAAAAAAGTTGTAATGATGAGATGAGATAGAGATAGAGATGAGAAATCTCATCTTTGTCCCCAAACATATCCTTAGAGCTATAATTTCCAAACAATTCCCTTAAAGGAATCTGTTTTCTGCTCACCCTGGGTCTCATGTTACTCGATGTGGACCGTTCAATTAAAACCAAATATACCAATCTCAGCCAAAGAAACGAGCACCAAAGGATCAGAATCCTAGGGAACATTAAGGCTTCGTTTGGTTCCTTAACCAAATTCATCTCATCTCACTTATCATTACAACTTTTTCAAATCCCAACACAAAATATAATAAACAATTCAACTTTTTCAAATTTCAAAACAATAAAAATATTTAAAAATAATATTTTAACAATATTTTATTATCTAAACTCAACTCAACTCAACTCATTTCAACAACCAAACGCACCCTAACTATTGGATGCAAATATCTAAAGCGGATTTTGATACACAATTTCTAACATACTCCACACTCTATATTTTTTTTAAATTTTAAATTATTTTTAAATTTTTTTTGAATTTATTTTTTTTAAATTATTTTAAATTTTTTATTCACTATTTACATAATAAATATTTAATAAAAAAAATTTTAAAAAAATGTAGAGTATGAATGAATAATAGAAAATTGTGAAAATTTTTTATCTAAAACTGATATATTTCGTCCAGAAAATTATAAAAGTTCAATATTTTGTATTATTATTTTATTAGAATCATTAAAATTGATAAAAAATAAATAATCATTGAAAAAGATTAATTTTTTATAATTTTAGAGTACAATATATATATTTATAAGTTTTAAAACTTCTACCTAAACAAAAAAATTAGAATTTCGAGAACAACTTCAAAACACGTAGGTACAAATACAATCTTAAGGATCGGGAACAGCAAAGAAATAATTTATAAAGAGATCCGCCACATGTACACCTGTCTCCGCCATTACTACACAGTCCAGACTCCACACCCACCGAACCTCTGGCTTTATTACACAAACACGTACGAGTACGACTCCCCCAACTTTTTTTTTTTTATTTTATGGAAAATGCTTTTTTTATTGGCTCTGTCACTATCTTTCATATCTTACATATCCTGTAAAGCTCCACCTCAATTTCTAGCCGTTGATATGCCTCGAGAAGCACAAGTTCTCAATGTTCACGTTGATCCAACGGTATCCTCTCAAAGGAAAGCCAAGTCATGATGCAAAAAACTAGTTTTGTTTATGTGGGCTAAGCATCTTTCTCATCTATCAAAAATTAATGCGTGTTAAAATATTCTCCTCGGATTTCTTTATGCAGCTCGTTTTGACCGAAACCCCACCTTTGCTCCTCCCTCTATATAAGCCTTGCACATCCCAATCTCTCTCCTCATCCTTTGCCTTTTACTCTCCAACTCTCTCTCTCTCTCTCTGTGCCCCTCCATTGCCTTATACTCATCTCTTCCAATATCTTTCTTTTCGCATTAAAAGCCTTTTCTCTCATGGCGGAGACTCCATTAAAACGCCACAGAGAAGAAACCCAGATGGATGATTGTGAAGATTCTAAGCGACACAAGTCATACAACCATATACTCTCTCTGCTTGAGGCAGAAGCAGAGGAAGAGGAACCCACTCAGGATCTGTCCTCTCTAATCACGACCCTCCAACAAGAACTCTCATCCGACTCCATCTTCAACCCTCTTTCATTCCCCACCGCAGATGCCGTTGACCCGGAAAACCCCACGACAGACTCTACCACCCTTGAAGACCAAACCTCCTCCTCTTCGTCTTCCTCTTCTTTTTACTCATCTTCAACACTGCTTTTGAAGGAAGACGAGGAGGAGGATGACAAGGATAGGGTGATTAGACACCTTCTTGAGGCTTCTGATGATGAGCTTGGGATTCCAAACAGAGAGGTTGGAGAAATTTATGGTGGGAATGAAGGGTTTAATGGAGATGGGTTCTCATTGTGTGATGGTCTGTGGGAGTGGGAAGATGAGGCTGCCAATTACTATACCTTGTTGCAGTCTGAACTTTTCATGTAGGCACGTAGCTGTTTAGCGGGCAAGTTGTTATAGTTGCAAAACAGGAATGCAGAGAAATTCTGGGGCTGAAATGAAAATGCGAAAAAAAGAGAAAAAAATCAAGGGTCGATATAGGAAATGGTGATAGGTTTTTATGTTCATTTTTGTTCACTCTAATTTGTAAAAAGATGAAAAGTGGCAGTTGTCTTTCTAGAAAATCAAAGTGTCTTTATTGGTTAATTTATTAACGTGGGCGGTTATTCAATATGCGAATTAAGAACTGTGAAAGCAGTAATTATCCATTACCAAAATTCTCCAAGTCATGAGGTAGAAAACTCGAATCTTTCGACGCTCGGAATCATGGGCACTGCAAAACTAGACGAGAACGCCTCGGGAGTGGGGTCATGCCTACATGAAAATTGTTTTACATTAAAGCGACGAGTTTAAACAAAAATTATTTATTAATCCCATATCATCGAGAGACGTCGAGGGCTACTACAAAAGGAAACTCAGAAGTATGTACTAAATTAAACAGATTTGGTTCTACTTTTTTTCTTTTTTTAAGCAATATTAGGATTTAGGCGATCAATAAGAAATATGACAACAAATACGGAGCCATATATATACATCTTAAATTCAAGAGTGCCCAAAAAATCCTACTGTTACGTCTCTGAATGGACTTTACGAATTCTCTCACAGTTTAAAGTAAAAAATAAAGTCATATGATAATATTTTAATAATCTTTTATTTAAAATTTTAAATCTACCTTAAACGCCAACTTTACCTTTATGAACTCCCAAACATTTTCCTCCATTTAAAGATAGAATGCAGTTGTTGTGTAGAGGGTAATACTTCGAAGCTCTTATCGACAAAACATTTGACGTCCAACCCTTAATAATTCATGTCTCTTCACTTGATATCATTTTTCTAATAAAATTATAGATAGGCTTTTTTACAAACGAGTTCATGAAGTAGTATAAATTAAAATATTGAACTGCATAATATCAAACTGCATATTGACATTTAATATATCTTTTTAATGAAGTAGTATAAATTAAAAACAGAAATGATGTTGAAATAGAAAACTTTCTTCCCTCAAAATTATTATTATTTTATTTATTTTTCAATAAAAAAAAAAATCGTCATCACGCACCAAATCGCTTGTAGCTAAAAACCACGTCTCCACCTTTAAAACTTGCCCCTGAAAAAACGATGGCTGGCGTCCGTCCATTTACATTTATCGTTGGCGTGAAGCGCACGCGGAATGGCTTTTGGTGGAAGATCACGTTGCCACTAACGACGCTTTAGGTCACGGGGGGAGGCTTGGAGTTGGATGATGCTAACATGCGCTAATTAATATCTGATGCGCAGAACGCCAACATTCAACTATATTTATTTATTTAAAGAAATTCGCCATAATTATCCCTTTGTGGGGGTTCATCATGGGCCGCGCGTGGATAAAGACACGCGCCGACATTAAATACAAAAGGAAAATGCCCTTTGGGTTCACGTGGTCCCCACTTGTAGTGACATAGACGGTGTGTCCCTCTCTCTCCTCGTTGATTGGAGCGTGTTGTCACACTTCTTTTCCCCCCAAAAAAAAAAAGAGTAAATAATCAGAGTGGGACAAGACGATCTGGGGGAGTAGCAGCGTGGGACCGGATGGACGGACAACGTCATCGAGGGAATGCCATTGTGGGGAGAGGTGTTGGCGTAGGGTCCACTGAGGGAGAGGGTTGTCGGCCATGTCCCGCGGCACATGATGACACATCTCATCTAATGTTACTTGCATTTGCATGTTATGATGATTCGTCGACTGCTGTTTCTTTAAAAATGATGCCACGAGTACCATTTGAATGACATGTCAGTCTTTGAACGTTTTGGGCCCCACTTTAAATAATAACCAATAAAAATGGGGAAGCTTTTTCCATGTGATGTAAGGTGTAAGTTGTAACCTGCCGCTTGTTTGTTCGTTTCCGTGCAATTTCCTTGTACGTACCTTCACCTTTATTACTTCGTTGGACGCTAAACCAAAAGGAAAACGATAGATGTAGAATTTTTTTTTTATATAATTATGTTTTAAACGAAGATATTTTTATAAAATAATTTATAAAAATAATATTATTTTATATATATACTTTTATTTTAAAATATAATTATATAAAAAATTGTCCATGTATTATTATTTCAACAAAAAATCTAAATATCTTATTAAAGAGTTATTTGGATTTTAAAATTGATATCAACTCATTTCATCGAATTATTAATTTTTTTTAATTTTTAAATAAAATATAATAAATAATTTAATTTTATCAAATTTTAAAATAAAAATAATATTAAAAATTTTATTCAACTTTCAAAATGAAATCAACTCTCTATCCAAATCTTTCCTAACATTCATGATTTTAACTTTTATTCTTAAACAAAAAACGACAACCTCACTTAGGACATATTTGAGAACACAATTGTCTTAAGAAATTTTTAAATATTTATTTTCTAAACATCACTTAAATTTAAAATATTTTTAATTTTTAATATTTAATATTTTCATCTATTTATTATCTAATCATTAGTTCATTACAATTTTTCAAACTTTTAAACAAAACATAAAAAACAATTCAACATTTTTAAATTTTAAAAAAATAACATTAAAAAAATTATATTCAAATTTTCTCTTTCATTTATAAAAATTTAATAAAATATCTTAATTCAAATTATTTCAATATTATTTACAAAATAAATATTTTGAATTATTCGTAGTGTCCAAACGAACTTTTAGTAGAAAGTCTCGTCTAGCATTTAAAATAAGAGAAATGCTTATTGTCCTGTCTGGTGTAGTTTTTATTTATTTATTTAATGATTAAAGAAATATTTTTTTAATAATATTATGAATTATTATTTTTATATATTTAATGGTATAAAAAATTAATAAGAATAAGCCAATGACCTTATCAAGATCCGCAGTCGGGCTACACCCTCGATGGGTGTAGCACGACTATTAAAATAATTGTTAACTAATGTAATGGTACCGCTTTCTTAATTTTATAAAATAGAATTTGTAAATTTATATAATTAATGTAATATATTAAATATTTATTAAAAAAATTTAAATCAATTTATAAAATTTTAAAATAAAAATATTGCTTTTTCTATTAACTTTTTTTTTTCCCAATATGTTTATTTACTTGAAACAATAATTAAAAGGAGAAAAAAAAAATATCAAAAGTTCTAACTTAGCGATATCAAATCTAACATGGAGTGCATCTCAAAAGACGAAAGCCAAAATAAAATGTGAATCAATCACATAACATTATGTAATACAATATGAGTATCATGTATTTTATAGTTTTTTTTCACAGAACATGAAAGGAAATACCTTTATTTATGAATTAAAAATACATAATTATCATTAAAAAAATTGAAAAATTAAACCACTCATTCGGTAATCGAGTGCAGAGAGATTTATGTGTTACTAGATGTAAGCAAGGAAGAGGGTGTTTATCACGTTATTTGTAGAGTAATATTAGATATAATTATAGATTATGTAGACATTATGTATTTATTTTTAAAAAATAATAAGTTTTATTATTAAAAAATTAATTTTTTTATATAAATCTTATATTTACTATTTTGTTTTTTAAAATTAGTACGCAACTTACGCAAAAATATTCTTTCCATCTCTCTTCGTTTATGTTTAAGTTTCCAATTTTTTGTAGAGAAGAGAGACGTATTCAATGGTAGAGTACGTGGCATTGTTATTGAGAGGATATAGACATATAGTGATTGATACCTGCTAATATAAATAAATGATAATTCCAATGAGGAAAAATAGGTCGTATCTGATGAGGAAAGTGCTCTTGGATTTTCGAAGATGCTGCACTATATATGCATGAATATACAAGCGTGATTAGACAAAGCCAAGATCATGAATATGACAGTACTGGTTTTTGCGTGGTTTCTCAACTAATAAATTATATATAGTAGCCAACCTTTCTGATTTTAGTGGGTCAAGATCATCAAGTTTATCTCCCAAAATGGGTGTTTTTTTCTATCTGATCAAGTGGTGGTGGTGGCCTGAGGTCATGTACGTACTTCCTTGAGTTTTCATTTGCTGTTTCGATCGTTGGAAGAAAGATTCTTCCTCAGATAGGTCTAGTAGAACATCTTGTGCCCAAATTCCATGGATTACTAATTGATTAGTGCTTGGAATTTTGACCAGTTGATGAGAAATTTAACTAGAGTTGGGGGGAAGTTGAAAGCTAAAGGTCCGTGCCGTACCCGCCATGCTTGCTCCTATTGCTTGATCGAGCACTTGGCTTACAGGTACTTGAAAATGATATCTTCTTCCCTTTTTCGTTACCCACTCCATCTTTCTCGAAGCATTTACGATAATGAATATGTGAAATTCAATAAAACCTTTCAATTAAACAGAAATAACTTGAGGGATCGAGTAGAGGATATATTTTCAAAAAATAAAAATAAAAAAGGGAGTAGCATTATTTATCATTCTTAATTTTATTATCCTTAATTAATTACACTGATGATGTTCTATATTTTACGTGATGATTTTATATGATTTCTTTGTCAAAAGAAGACACAATATCCTATTTCCGGGATTCGGTTGGGTACCTTTTGCATTAATCTGAACACTTATATTGCACTATATATTGAATGTCTGATGATCCATTGTTCATTTGACTATGAAAAGGAGGATTTCTCCACCTTCATGTTTCTTCGATTACGAGTATTTTTTTTTAATCTTTGAAGATGAGCAGAATCTAGGATCAAGAGAGATGCTTCAAACAGTGGGCATATTTGGAGCTATTGGCCGACACCAAGTACATATATATATATATATATATATCTACTGCATGCCCAATGACCATTTATGTGTTTCCACATCATTCCTATACGAGGCTGACTTCTCATTCATTGAGATAAGGCTGTCCAACTAACTTAACAAGTTGATGTTTTAGCTGCTCTCATTTGTATTTTTCCCCCTTTTCTTTATGGTTTAGAGAGATCAGGAGGTGGGCATCAGATATGATCTGTACTGGTTTCAGATGCCAAAAATAGATGCCCATGCTTATCATGCATATCTCATTCAATAAACAACTATGGTAGAAAAAATCTTTAAAACTACAGTGCGCTTTTATTGTAATATGACTATCCAATCCAATAATATTTTTTGGTTCTCCCCTTTTAAAGATTTTAAAGATTATATATATAATATCGTGACTGGATCCGGATCCAAATTTATAGGTTTAATTTTATTAGCTCAACTATTTATTGCTAGTGAAATCTGTCGACAAGAAGTCGTATCAAAGACATCAATAATACATACTAGTACTAATTTTCAGATTTTTTTGCCTCCGTCATAAAATTTCAAACAGGACTGAATGAACCGGCCGAAGACAAACTTGTATAATGTATGAAAAAGACGGGGCGGGGAGCGTGAGGGGATGCACGAAGCATGCCATCCTTTGATTGAAGGGGCCCAACACATGCTTAAACGGATACATATACAAAACAAGATAGAAAGGGAGAGTGGTTGCGAGGAGGGTGGGTGCATTATATTATCCAGATTCCAGAACCGTAAAAGACCCAAAAGTGGGTGTGTGTGTTTTAAAAGAGGTCTGGAGCTTCTTTCAGACATGGGGCGAACTGAGTTCAGACAGCCTGGAATGATGGTTACGTCCTTCCCAACTCCCCCACACACCAAAAAGAAGTTAAAAGAAAAGAAAAGAAACCCACGATACGATAGTACAACTAAGGATTGTAGTTGCAAGTTGATGGATTTAGATAGGATGGGGTGACGATTTATTCAAGCATTTCTATCCATCTAACTGATGCATACTCTAGCGTTTATGTTCTGATTTGACAAAATTTTAATTCACAAGCATCTCCACGCAGCCACTGTCTGTCATATCTCTTTTCTTTATTTTTTATTTATTTATTTTTCTAACGTGTTCAAAAGCTCAAATAATCACCTGCCCAATATAATATATAAATAATATTAAATACAATTGTAAAGTTCGCAATTATTGTGTAATTTTTTTTAAAAAAAATGTGATCTATTATTAAAAATTATTATTATTTTATATAAGTTCTGTATTACTTATATTTTTTAAAAGAATTACATGACTATTATGCACTCTACAATAACAAATATCATTTCCCATATATATTAGTAGCTTTACGGATTTATTTACCTTCCTTTTTTAGTTTGATTTGAAGAAAAACCATTTTTCTTCCCGTTAACCCATCAATTATATCATAATGTCTCGTCCCATTGTAAGTTTTTTTCTTTTTTAATTTAAATTTTTCACAATTAATCTTGTACAACTATTCCATTCACCTAGTGCAGGCCGTTTCAAAATAGTCTGAACAAGTAAATTATTTAATCTAAAATTCTAAAACTAAACAACTATATTATCTTTTTTTGCAGTCAAAAAGTCACTTTTAAATTTTCATGTAACATCACATTTTCTACTCTCAGTCCCAAAACCATATTCAATGGCAGTGACACAGTAAGTGATGAGCATCCCTCAAAATAGATCTTTAAAAATATATCTCGATACTTCAGTAACTGACGAGCGTCCCTCTAAATACCCAAGAGTCCACTATGTAGAAGTGGACACCATCTCTTTGGAACGTGAGGATTACGTTCACAAATATGAAAATTTCCAATTTACCTAAAAGATGAAATCCGTCATTCGCGTAGCCACAGCAGTTGTTCCTCAACCCGCCCCACCCACTGTGGTCCGTGTCAAGCCACTACCCACCACCTCTCTCTCTCTCTCTCCCTCTCCCTATAGTCATTGACTCTGTTATTGCTCGAAAATTCTCTACAACTGCCCTACACAACCGGTTGCGACTCCAACGCTACTTGAATCAAGAAATTGCAAGCTTAACCAATTAACTGTGATTTCGAATGAAGAACTACCACATTAAAGGGTTTTTCTCTCTCATCTTTCCTTTATTGGGACATTGTGTTACCAAACTCTGTAGCCAAATCTTCCCAAAAAAAAAAGAAGCAAAATTAGCCTTGCCGATGTAGGCAAATGGATTCACTAAAACTAGCAAAACATATATATTAATGACATAAAAAATGCTTACTAGAAATGGTAAAAAGAGGGTGTTATGGAAAAAGGTAAGGACAATAGCCGGGGCCGGCAGAGGCATGTGAACAGCAGCCTGACAACGGTGTATGGAAATGTCAAATAGTTGATGTAGTAGGAGAATGGAGGAAACGATTTTAAAGAAAGCAACGGAACGAATATTAAAATGTGAATGGGTTTGCATCATCAGATATTTTTTTCCTCATTAACAAACGTGAGTGGGTTTGCTGTATTAGTATACCCTTTAAAATGTCAAAATTCTTTTCCTTCAAGTTTGTAAATAGAGTATAAGCGTATTTGGGTTTTGTATTAGAACACAAGTTTGTAAATAGATTTTTTAACAGGGATGGATATATATATATCTATATATATATATATATATGGACAACTATCTATTTTAAAACTTCATAAAAACTATTAATTTTTTATTTTAATTTTTCATCTTATTCAAAATTTTAAGGTAGTCGAGAAGACAAAAAATCAAATCATTGAGAAGTTGAAAATGTACACACTCCGATGAACAACCGACATGCGGCGGAAAAGGAGGTAAGCGTTAAAAAGGATGATAGCTCAGCCCAAAAAAGTTAATAAGAAGAAGCTGGCTATGCTACAATAATGGGAAAACGGACGGACAAGATCGAGAGATAGGAAGCAACCCCAAGGATCACAACGTGTGACCTAGAAGTGGAAAAGAGCTGGAAAGTGGAAACAACTAGAATTAACCCGAATGACATCCCTGGACAGACATCGGCATTTTTCTAACAGAACTAATTCCGTGAACTTGTAAAAACAAAATCAATCTTAACTGGGAAACCATTCAAAGCCCCATGTTGCCTCTCAAATAGAGCAAGCTACATGAAGCCCACAAGGCTCATCAACACCAATGACCCTATTGGCTATAGAAGACCAACAACACCAACCATTGTTTCCCCTCCAGTGCTTATTAAAGCGGACTAGAGCTCAGCCCATCATCGTCAGCCCTCGTACTACTATCTTAAAGAGATGATAGAGTTTTACAAGAGACAACATGGTTTCATTTCTCTTCCTTTTTTTTTTCTTATATATTAAAGCGGGTTAAACCATTGGATAAATTAATGATAACATAATTGCGAGGGAATAAACATTGAAACAAAATTTACATACAATGCTATATCCAGTCTTATAACTATACAAAAATAACTTAATGGTCTTGTTCTCTTGTCGTCTTCGTTTTGTTTTGTTTTGGTCGTCGTGTTTAAATAGAAATTACCTGTCATCTATCAAAAAGAGCGAACTCACTATGCATGAAACAAAAAAGATTATTTTGGTAATTTTCGTTTTAAAAAAAAAATAGTCATAATTCCTTCAGTACAGGACATAATTGTTTACTATCCGATAACAATCAATCTAAAAAACCAAGTAAAGATCTTTTGTCAAAATGTACTAAAAAGGTTATTGATTTCCTCATGAGCTACTGGCATTGAGAAACAATATTCAGTAACAATTGGCAGCCCACCAAAACAACTCGACCCCATCGCAAAATTGGAATTTAACCATGAAATTCAAAATCAATTCTCACGATGATGATGAATCACCTAATATCCAACAGTAACCAGAAAAAACACATGCTCGATAATAGCCCAATAAAACAGAAGCAAAACTTCCCTATAGCATTCTCAGAAAGACCATTTTTAATTCAAAAAAGAAATGATAAATTACGATAGAAAATCCTATTATTACCCTTGTCCTCTTAGATCTAAAGTTTTGAGCTTACTCTTCCTCCTCTTCATCCCCATCTCCACCAGCAGCTTTCTTGGCAGCTGCCTTTTGGTTCCTGCGCTTCACTCTCCCAGGGCGCCCACCACCGAAAGGACTTGTCAGTGAAAAATCAATGTGCTTCTGTGAGTCCACTCTCACCATGAAAGATGGAATATTAACTACCTGTCTCCCAACCCTGACAAACATTTTAAAGCATTTCATCAAAGATAATAAACTGTCATTTGTTCTCCCAAGAAAGTGGCCACGATGGAATCAATGGCAAATTAGAGTCCAAAGTTCAGTTAATGCAACATATCTCAAATTGGATTGAATGAGAAAGAACGCCACCATGCTCCTCAGGAGCAACAGTTACTAATCAGAGATCTACTAATTATGAAAACCAACCCATATATTTAGGACATTGGGTCAATGTTCATTGGTGGCCAAGCAAATGTCATAGGACATAACCATGTTTAACTCAAGTCCCACTGGGACCAACTGCCAAGTCTAAGAATTAGTTATTCAAAGTCAGAACAAACCAAAGTGACCAAATACATCAAATATTAATTGAGCCAACCCAGCCAAGCCAGGCCAATAGAAACAAATAAGAATTTATGGAAAAAGAATCCATACACAAGCTCAAAGTTAAATGAAAGCTCAGGGACTCTAAACTCAAACTTTGCTATTTGTGTTCCAGCTGACCCAGGAAACCAAAAACCTATAACAAAGTAATAAGATCGCCTCAAAAAGTGCAGCTAATTGAAGCATGAAGCACATAAAGGATGACCTTACGAGCACAATCTAGTAACCACTAATCCCTTCAGCCACTCACAAAACACAACCACCTTGCACTACAATAACCATGAGAGTACATCTCCACCAGGGTTTCATGGCATTTATAATTGTCCTCTCAACCACTACTTATCCCAACAACATAGTGGAGACTCGAGATCCTCTGAATGTCCAAATTGAGAATGAACCACCATGATCCGAAAGTCTGCCTAAGGAGTAATTCTTATACCTTCCCAAAATAATTTTATTTGTGGATGCAAACTCTAAACCTACAAAATTAATCATTTACTTCATTTTTTCGGAAGGGTAATCAATTAAATTATTTTTCAAATGAACAAAAGGTGGTGAAAGAAAACGATCACACCACAAGACGTTACGAATGGTTTAACATTTATTCATTTCATTGCTTGCAACAAATTCTAGTCTTGTCACTAATCCAGTTTAACAAAACTCTACTTTAGAATCCAGAGGCAACAAAAATTAGCAGTTAGACCACACTAATGATTTGCCTTCCCACCTCGGCACATTTCATTGGAGGGGAAAGGGTGGAGTTCCCTATCCAAGGACCAATCACTTGCCAATATTTGGAACATACAAGTCACAAACATAAAGAGTCAACAATCATAGATGTTCATAAAAATCAATTCAAAGCAAGAAAAAATAAAACAAGGCTAGTGAGGTCCTAATGTCATCATAGCGACTAAACATTTCAAGAGGGGGATGTTTTTCCATCAAATTCACAAATTCTACTTTCTTCCTTTTTTTGGGCTCTCAAACCCATGAGTTCAAATACTCTCTTCTGGAAAACCAAGAGCTTTAAAGTTTACCTTAGACCTTAGCTCCTGAGTTTGGTTATTTGTGTAAATTCTTTCAATGTGACCAGTTTCTAAATGGTCAAGGTGCAATCTAGTGGTCAACAGATGAGCTTAGGATGAGCTTTATACTAAGACATCCTGAGTTTGATTCTGCACTAAGAGTTCCCCTGGATCACTTGACACAGTTCTAGTGTGGTAGGGAAGGTTTGAATGGCTGCCCTGCCTTGGTGAGGTTTCATGTCGTAGAAAAAAATGTGACTTAGATATCATAATTCTAATGGGTTGCTTGAACTCAATCCCAAAACTAGTGGGATGGAGTAGATGATTAACAGTCATTGAAAACTCCAGACTCCTTGATTTTGATACATAAAAAATCCAAATTAATTGCAAAGACAGTAAGCCAAGAACTGAAATACCAAATCACATCCACCTATAAGCGATTAAACGGAAAAAGAAAAGAGAATGAATAAATAAATATGCAAAACACAAAAGCTAGAAGACACGATCACAAACATATTAGATTTTGTGGGAAGAAACGAAGCATTAGTAGCATAATCATTTCAACGTAACCTAAGGGATATTAATTATTTACCTAATATGCCTCTGCCTGATAAGCACTCTGGCATGGTGAATGGACTTGGCCATTCCGGACTTGAAGACAAGCGTTTGAAGACGGCGCTCAAGAAAGTTCTCCACAGTGAGGGCCAACACGTAATCGAGCTTGTTCTGGCTCTCGTCCAGTAGCCCGTACCTGTTCATCCTCCTCAAAAGGGCTTCACCCTCGAAAATCCGACGTGGGTTCTTTTCGTCCAGTGTCAGAAGCATTCTCGCATTGTTACGAATGCGACTCAGAGCATACTGCACCCTCCACAGCTCCCTCTTGCATCTCAGCCCATACTCTCCCACAAGCTTCAGCTCCGCGTCCAGACGTTCCTTCTCGTAGGGACGTCTGGGCTTCTTAAAGGTTTTCCCATCTGAATTATATATCAATCGAAATAAACGAAAATTGAGCTCTCATTAGAACCTCGAAAAATGTTAATTGACCAACAAATACTGATTTAAACTCAGTCTCACACTTACTTGCAACGGGCGGGGACTGATTTGTATTCCCATATTTTCTAAACAACCTATAAATAGTCTTTCTAAACAAACTTTAAGTTTCAAACAGATTACGAGAAGCAAGGAAATATGAAATAGATCCGAGGTAGGAAGATAAAACATGCCATCCAATATCATGAGACCCAGAAGACTTACAGTTTCTGTAAAACGAGACGTGCACCATGCTGCTTTGCCTATGCCGGCGCTCCCGCCCTCAGTCCTCGATCCGAAGAGAATGAGGAGGAAGGACGGTGTGATGAGGAACTTGAAGAAGCAGAAACCAAGGTGCGTTATAAGCTTTATATATTTCCTAATCCAAAGGACTAAACCCTAACCCTAGTCGGCCGAAATCTATTTCGGCCCATTTGGAGAGGGTACATCCAATTCCTAGATGTGGACTTGAAAACCAAAATGGTGTGATACCAGGCCGAACCCAACGTTGAATTGAAGGTACTAACTCATTAGCAATTATGGATTGTTTGCGCACCGCATATTTATTTTTCAAAAAGATAAAATTAATTTTTTATATAAATCTTATATTTATTTTTATTTTTTTAAAAAGATATTTAATACTTGCTACTCTATGATTATAAATATTATTTCTTAACTCATTAATAACGATTTCACGTCAGTTTCGGATCATATCAAATTACATTCAAATGGAGTTATTTTAACTTAATTTACATTAATTTCATATCCAATTATTTAATGAATAATGCTAGAGTTTAGAGTGCGTAAAACTCGTGCATTCTCTTTAAAAAATAGTTGGCTTCATTATTAAAAAATTTATTTTTTCATATGGGTCTCATACTTGCATATTATAAAATTGTAAATATTATTTATCCTCTTTAATTGTAATCAGATCATAGATAATAAGACATTTGACAAGTGAATCGGGATTAGGGCGATGATATTCGATTTTGATTTTATTTATTTATTAATTTATCAATATAAAATTATGATTTATTATTAAATAATAGAAAAATTCTTCTCATAAGCTATTATTTACCATTCCACACTCTATATCCTATGAAAAGCATCCTCATACTCTATGAAAAAGCCTTACAACCTATGAAAAAATTATAGGTGTGAGAATGAATAGCGACTGATGCATAGTACATTCTTAAATAATATAATTCAACTATACTCTTATATTAAATAATAATCTAAATAATTTATATTTTTTATTTTTATAATATTTTTAAATAATTTATAATATTTTTATTTTTTAAATTTTACAATAAAAGTATTTCTAAGGACTTAAAAATTACAAGAAATTATGTACTTAAAACGACACCGTGTTGTATAGTCAATGGTATACGAATATAAAGGCCATATGAAAAATACTTATAAAAATTTAAAAATTCAGAATTTTATTTATCAAAATTTACAAATAAGATTATAGAACTGTCAATTTTTATAAATATAAATATAAAACTTAATTTATTTTTAGAATTAGATAACTCATTAATAAACTAAAATTCGTTCAAAAATTAAATAAACGAATTTATAATTATTCAGAAAAAACTAAACCAACAAACTTAACTATCGATTACTCTCTCTCTCTCTCTCTCTCTCTATCGGTAGAGGGTTTTAGCCCTACTCTGGTTCCATTGTTTCTGGAGACGAACTCTCAGCTTGGATGCAGTAATCTCTTCATCGTGATCTGTCTGAAATCATCTATTTTTTCTTCAAGCACCCCCCCCCCCCAAAACAAAAAAAAAAATGCACTGCCTTAAACGCATAACAGCATCCCCTTCAATTACGAACAAATTTCATAAACTCTCTTCCGCAATCCCAGAACTCAGAGGTTTATCTTCCAAGCCGTCTTCGTCCGCCAGCAGCAACTCGAGAAAGGCCCAAGAAGAATGGAACGAATCATGGGAGACGGCTTGGCTACCGGAGGACCTTTCGGCCAAGCACCGGCCTCCCTGGGAGACCGACGTGAACTTCCCGTCGTCTGACTCTGGGATTGCCCTATCCTCCGAGGTGGACGCGGAGACCAAGGCGTTTGTGGAGGACATGAACGAGAATTGGAATCAGAGAAAAGGGTCCAAGACCAAACAGCAAGAAAAGCAACAGATTGAAGGTAATAGCAGTAATGGTACGCTTTATAGCTTGGACAACATGAAGAAGGATTACAGGTTGATGAAGCAGAGGATTCACGCCGGATTGTGGGTGAAGGAGATTGAGAAGCAGGAGGAGGCCAAGTTGGGGGATCCCATCGCCGGAGGAGGGGACGATATTGAGAAATTGCTCGATAGCTGCTCCGAGTATGCTTGTTTATCTTCTAGATTTTATTTATGCATTTTTGGATGCATGGGATAATTGGCAAGGGACACTGTCACTTTGGCCCTTCGTGAATTTATTATGATCTGTTTGATATCTTGGTCATCTACATGTTCTGGTATCTGGTATGAAATGCTGTAATTTGGGGTGTGTACATATATAAGGGCTATATAGATTTTGAAATTATATATATATATATATATATATATATATATATATATATATATATGTAAAAGTAAGATTTTATTGATGGTAAAAGGCATAGCCCAATTACACAGGAATTCTACACAGAATAAACATATTTTTTAAATCTGGCGACCTCTCATCAAGACTTGGCAATATTTTATTATGATCAAGTCCTTTTGATTATTTTCAATGCATTAAGATAAAATTGAACACTTTTTGCTTGTTCATTTTGTGTGCTATCTTTATCATGGTCCTTCTAGGAATGATTAATAAGAATAAACCCATAAAGTAATGTTGTTTTTTTTTGGGGGGGCCTTCTATTAGTGTTTTTGGACTTTCTTACTAGAATATATGCATCTCTGTTGTTGGATGCAGTTTTTACACTATTACAGTTATAATGTCTTTTAATTTTCTTGTTTATATGTAAGAAGATTATTGTGGCCCTAGTGCAGGCTTTTTATTAATTAAACTGTTGGCATTAATACTTGAATAACTGCAGGATTTTTGACACTTCCAACAATGAATTGAACAACTCAAAAATTCCGAGCTCTAATGAGTTGAAAAACAAGCCTGATGGCTGGGAAACCACAGCCAAGGCTCAAGATGGAAATGTTTGGGAAATGTCACAGAGGGAAGAAGATATTCTCCTCCAAGAATTTGATCGTCGAATTGCATATAGTAAATTTCAGGTGTGCACATATCGTCTGATGCACATACTTTTTTCTTTCTCCTTGTTCTAGTACGTTATCTTTCTGGTTGTTTAGCATTATGTGAATGATGGATGCAACCTGAAGAAGGGAAGAAGTCCCAGATTTTAATTTACTTGTCGGTCCGTGGTACTCAATAGATAATTGTAATTATAGGCAGATTGAGGTCATAGTTGTCTTGTTTGGCCTGAGAATGATCTCTTTCCATTTGACGGTGTAATTAGAAAGAGATATTGGAGCAGTAATCAGGTCACAAATGTTGTAGACACTGATACAATCCACATGGAACATGACCATTGTTTTCTCTAAATTCCAGGCTGTACGGTCACCTCCATGTTGGCTAAATATAAATTGGGGTAAATTATACTTACTAAACTTGCACCTCATTCTCAAACACTTGTTGAATTGTAAATCGTTGCTACTAGACGCCTAATTTGTGGTTTTGGATTTACTTTGCCCTGTTCATCCAAATGATCAACTAACTTATTGTATTATATGAGAAAAAACACTCATTAAGTTGCCAATTGAAATGAAAGAGGGCAAAAGTATTTAGTACGGATATATATTTCTCTCTCTCTTGATAATGTAAAGTTTGCAGTTTTGCCATTTTAGAATGAGGTGGAGGAAAAATTCCACTGGGGCATGATTTTTTATTGTTATTTTTTGATCAAGAGTAATATGGTTGTCTCACTTGTTTCTCCTGTTCAACTTACCCACTGATTTGCACGGAATTGAGACTTTTGAACTAGGGGGTGAGTTTCAGTGATTTTCCATTTAGTGTTGTGTTCAAGAGTAGGGTGGTTGTTTGGAGACGAATGTTTAATTTACTTGTAAATTGTAACATCTGCAGATTTTTGGACTGGTTATTGATATTTTAGAATTTATTTTTAGTTACTTTTTAAGATTATTACTCTAATTGAGTACGATATCAAGCATTTTTAATTTTCTTCAAGTTCTTCCCCTTTTTCTTTTTTGCCGGTTCCCTATCTTATTAGTAGTTTTATGAAATTGGTATGCTACTATTTCGTTTACTTATCAAAAACTGAAATTGGCATGCAGATAGCTAGTTTTATCAAGACTCATATATTTAGCCGGAGGAGGCCAATTGATGGGTGGAAATACATGATAGAGGAGCTGGGGCCAAATGCCAAGAAAGGAAAGGGTAGCGTTTCAAGGTTACCCAGTCTATCCGATGCATCAACCCGACCCTTTAAGGAGGAGAAGAATCCATTTGACAGCAGGCTAACCCCGTTAAAGGGAAGGTAGCTTGGATAGGACTTCTCTCAAATATTTGCCTTTGCATCTGGAGATCAAGATTTTGAAACTGTCAACCGCTACTGCAGCAACTCTAGTGATTTTGGTTCCCTCTGTGTATGGGGTTCCTATCATGTAGAGAACTGAAATTCTAAATCCAGTAAGCTACAAGAATTTGTGTTAAAATTGGACCCTTTGAAAACATTGTAATTTGAGCCCTTATAAGAGAACATTTCTAAGTTTCTGTTTTCTTATTTGTATAACTTAATGATGGCTTTGTGTTAAAAAAAAAGGATAAAGAGAACGCTTGAATATCAAAAGAGGTAGTTCTCATGGAGTCTATTCTTGTATCTGAGACTGCTTGTTTGATCAGAGTAGAGTTTGTAACTACAGATGTTGGTAGTGATTCTCACTCAGATGACGGAAGCATCCCCTCTGGCAAATTCTCTCCATCAAATAAAACCAAAAGGGCGCAAGGTTTCAGCTCTTTTGCCTGACCTTGTGTTAGACTATGAGTATCGACAATCAAATAATTGATTCTATTGGGTCTGGGAATCACGTATTTTTATTTATTTTGTTTTTGTAATTATTGAATGCATTTCGAATGAACTCAAGCTAGACTCAAGTACATTATTTGCCTGTACGGTTAGAGGAGGTAACTTCGCAATTGGTATTTTGTCCACAATAAGTGATTTTGAATTTTTGAGAGTAGTTGGAATGCATTTGCTATCAGTCGAAAGGTCTTAGAGAGACTAGGGTTGGGCAGGATAGAGCTTATATTGAGCGGAGCGAGTCGCATTCCGAGTGAAAAGCAGAATTGTTTGCTTCTTTTAAAGCCAGGATGGCATGTTCTGCTTCTGTCATTGATGGTTCAACAATAGCAGTTTTCATTTTCCATGACTTGAGGAGTTCTCCTTTGTGATTGTGAATGATAGTTGCTGTAATACAGTAATAGACAAGGAATCACTTAAACAGCAACCATCGTTTTAGATGGCTGACTCATGTGAATTAATAATAGACTCAAATTCTTTTTTGAAGAGAGTGTGAAATTTCACACTTTAAAACTATATCTATCCTTACTAATAAAAAAAAAATTCTTCTTATCAACCATTATTTATCATCTCATATCTCACACCATATGAAAAATACCTCCACACCCTATGAAAAACATCCACACTCCTTATAAAAAAAATAGAAGTGTGAAGTATGTGAGTAAATAGTTATTGATCCATTACATTCCTCATTAATAAAATAAAATAGAACCTACGTATTGCACACCCTCAGAATTGTGCGTATGCCACTGATTCTTTTCTCTCTGACCTTTTGTTTCTAAATCAAAGAGTTCATATGTATCCCCAGTTCTGATATGTGTCGACACCTAATTTCTCGCCAAACAAATTTAACATTTGCCACTGAAGAGTCTGGACACCGGCTCATGACCTTAGCCAATGCCTCATGCCCGAGGCTGCAAACATTCAGACTTCTTAACCAAAAACACTACTACTCTACGTTGTTACAGGACCAGAAGCTCATTTCTCTTTTGAAATCTTGTAAGCAAATATCAGAAACCTCGCAAATCCATAGCTTTATGGTCAAGACTGGCCTTGACCATGTCCCTTTCACCCTGAGCAAGCTTCTTGCGTGCTCCATTCAAGATATGGAATATGCAGCCTCCGTTTTCAATCATATAAAAAACCCGAACTTGTACATGTTCAATACGATGCTTCGGGGCTATTCCACTGGTGATGACCCAAACAAAGCTTTTGATGTTTTTAATCATGTGAGGGCTCAAGGAATTATGCTAGACCAGTTCTCTTTTATTACCAAACTTAAAGCCTGCGCCCGTGTATTCGCCATTGGGACTGGGCAAGGGATTCATGGGGTGGTTGTGAGATCTGGGCATGGGCTATTTATCAATGTAAAGAATACGCTTTTGCATTTATATTGCGTTTGTGGGAGGATTGGGGATGCTCATAAGTTGTTTGATGAGTTTCCTCAAGAAAATGACTTGGTTTCATGGAACACTTTGATGGGTGGCTATCTTCATTCGTCACAACCAACTGTGGTATTGGGTTTGTTCTGGCAAATGTGTAGCAGTGGTTTGAGAGCCAGCGTCACCACAGTTTTGAGTGTTTTGTCAGCTGCCGGTGAATTTGGAAATTTGCGTGAAGGGGAATCTCTTCATGGGCATTGCGTTAAAGTTGGCTTTTGTTCTGATTTAAATGTCGTTACTGCTTTAATTGATATGTATGCAAAAACTGGGAATGTTGAATTAGGGCGCAGGGCTTTTGATGAAGTTACCGAAAAGGATGTTGTTTTATGGAATTGTGTGATAGATAAGTATGCAAGAAGCGGCATGGAAGAAAAAGCGGTAGCTCTACTACTCGATATGAAACTTCGAAGAGTGAGGCCCAACTCATCTACATTGGCAGGATTGCTTTCAGCTTGTGCTGCCTCTGGAACCATTAATCTAGGCCGATGTATCAATGATTATGTGGAAGAGGAGGAAATAGTGTTGGACGCAGTTCTAGGAACAGCTTTAGTTGATATGTATGCTAAATGTGGGTTCTTAGAAGAGGCCATTGACATTTTCCAAAGGATGGAGAGCAAAGATGTGAAATCTTGGACAGCTATGATTTCAGGTTGTGGCATTCATGGGCAAGCTAGAAATGCCATCATGCTGTTCTACAGGATGGAGGGGGAGGGTTTTAGACCTAATGAAGTCACTTTCTTGGCGGTTTTAAGTGCTTGTAGCCATGGAGGGCTGGTGACAGAGGGCATGAGATGTTTGGAGAGGATGGTATGCGAGTATGGCCTGTCACCAAAAGTTGAACACTACGGATGTATGATTGATCTTTTAGGTCGTGCCGGGTTACTGGAGGAAGCATACAAGTTAATCAAGAGCTTGCCCATAAGGAGTGATTCTACGGCATGGCGATCGCTACTTGCAGCTTGTAGAGTCTATGGGGATGTTAAATTGGGGGAATGTGTGAAGAGGGTGTTAGTTGAAATGTATGATGAACAACACCCCACTGATTCGATCCTTCTCTCAAACACTTATGCCATTGCTGGAAGGTTGCCGGAAGAAAGAAGAATGCTGGAAATGAAAGTGAAATATAACTCACTAGGAACTGAGGAAGAAAAGGGGATTATGAAGGAAGCTGGATGTAGCATAATTGAGATGGATTCTCGGTGGTAGACAGATAGATAGTTGCGGAAACGAGAGCTACTGACTAACCGATAATTCATTCCCTCGCCATAACTCATGAGCACAGAAGTATTGCAGTTCTTTGTGATGAGACTTTTTGACATATTGACCTTGTAAGGGCGTGTCGAGTGTGGATAAAGTAAAAGCTTTTTAAATCCAAAGAGTTATGTTATATAAAGCTATTGTTGCATATTTTTTATATACTTTATTAATGTGATTGGTCAAATTAATTATTTTATATTAAAAAAAGTGACTCAACTAATCACATTAATGAAGTGCACAAAAAATAAACAAAAATGAGTATACATAATTTTTTTTTATCCCAAATAGACGAGAAAAATCGCTTTTTTAATCCCAGGTAAGGCAAAATATGTGCCACACCTCTCAGTGAATATAATTAAAGAATAAATCTCCACAATCTCCTCCACATTCCATATTTTTTTTAATTTGTATTATTTTTTTCTTTTATCAAATATTTATTATATGAATAATAAATAGAAAATTTGAAATAGTTTTAAAAAAATAAACTCAAAAAAAATATTAAAAAAATATTAAAAAATTTAAAAAAATATAGAGTGTGAAGGAGGTTGTGTAGCAAAATTCATAATTAAATGAGTTAGTTTCCGAATATATAATTAAAATTAGCGGATAAAGACATCTTCGAATTCTATTTCTTATTCTTTTTACATTTAACCGTTTTAATGTTGAATACAAAGAAAAATATTTGGTCTACAAGTAAATCTTAAAAAAAAAAAAAAAATTACACAATGATCCATCAAATTGTAAAAGGCTTTTTATTAAGAAGTAAATCTTACGTATTACAAAACATGTCCTATGAGCGAAACTCTTGATGAGATTGAAACTTGTGATTAACTTGTTTTTCTATCTTTATTTTTTATCATACCATCATCAAAACTTACATTTTTATTTTATTTTAACTAATGACTTTTATAATATATCATACATTAGTTTATCTTTTTTTTTTTCTTTATATCATTTAAATAATCTTTTTTTCTTTTTAAATATTTCATTTAAGTACCAATAAACTTGCAATATCTTTATATCTATTGATATTTGCAATATATTTTTATATATACAATGTGATATAATTCCGTCTTATACACACAAAATAAAAATATATAAGTCAAGTAAAAATAAAAATAAAAAGAATTTGCTTAAAAGGTGAAAATAAAAATAAAAGGAGATGAGGAAGTAAATGAAATGTTAATAATAAAAAATTATTTATAGTATGAACAGTATCCGCAACATGCAGAGTGAGAGGCGGGCGGAATTATTCTGTGAGTTCAAAAAAATAAAATAAAATAATATCCGGCAAGAGTGGTTCCTCCAAATTGATTTAACAATGTCTTTTCTTGGAAGAACCATCCCACCAAATCATAATCTTGAATTAAAAAAGCTTTTTTGTATACGTTTTCAAACCTTATTGTTTTGCATGCATTGCTGGGTTCTTGAATTAACCTTGGGAGCAATAAAACCGTGCTTGTGGGTAAGTGTTTCTGTCACTTTGTTTTGCATGCATTGTGAGTTTTTGAATCGTCATTTTAATGGTGAGATTAAGAAATTGTAAAAAAAAAAAATTGAAAATTAAAATATTATCTTAACGGTTTAGCAAAATTGATGGATACTCTAATGTAGGATGCATAGGAACTTGATTATGTAAAAGAAAAATAGGTGTATGAATGATGAGTAAAAGAATTCAATTAGTTTTAAAAAGAATAAAATCAAAAAAAGTTTTCCCATCTCGTAAGTCAAACAGTTAAACTTTGTTCTTCTCTGTCTGGGGGTAGACCAGAGACTAGGTTCATCATGAATTACAAGCACAAGTTGCACTATAGTTTGGTCATCTTTAAGAGCACTAGCATTAATTTCTTTATATGCATATATGTAAAATCACATCTTTTGAAGATTAATTTTTTATATATAAAAAAAAAACTCCAACATTGAATTATACATTTTTTAACCAAATAATAATAAAATATTTTTTCCTAATTTTTTTTTTCTTGATATACTTCAAATAAGCAATTATCAATCTCGTTCAGTCCCCTTTGATTTCTTTGTTTGCACCATTGAGAGAGAGATCAAAGGGTAGGAAAGAGAAAAAACAGTAAAATAATATTTGAAGAGTGAACACTGTTTATAGTTATGCAAAATTTTAAATATGCATAATCTAATGCTGACCAATTTGTGAAGATATTATGCAAATATGAAGATGAATATAAAGCTGCATAAGTCACTACCAATGCTTTAAATAATGCATCACAGGAGATGGAGGGTACCGCTTGATGTAGAAACCAAGGATTTTGCCTTGGCCTTCTGTCAAGATAAGTATTTGTACAAAAAGTTGGAGGGACTAATATCAGGACGAAGGAGCCAAGGGAGAAGGGGGAAGGACAACAAAAGGCCCGACGAAAGATGCAAGAGCCACGTACCGCAGCATGGAACTTCCTCAACCAGTATAAAGGGCCCCAAGAAAACAAAAAATTAATTGAGAACTCCAGATTCCAGGTTACTGGAAATGCATTTTTTTTTTTCATTTTTTTCCCAGATGTTCTCTCTTTTTAGAAACTTTCCTACATTATGGATTTTTCTAACGTATCAGTCTACCTGCTTCTGACCCTGGATCATTGATGAGACTCCTGAATGACGGACCACAAAAAAAAAAGAAAAAAAGAAAAAAGGATTTACAGTTTCCAGAAGAAAGGAAGAGGGTCATGGAAAACCGTGGTATGATGCATGTTTTTTCCCAGGGAATGCTCGACTGCCGACTACATTTTGCTCTGAACTACGAGCATTGAGCTCTTCGCATACTTTGGCCCCTTTTTCAGACCACCACTTCGCTGCTTGTTCCTCTGTAAAATGTTTCCGGCTGTAGAAAAGATAATTGACTTTCAGCAAACAGAAATCCAGTACCAGTAAAAAAGAAGTAATCTAAAACGTTGCATGATTGTGATGTGCTAAACACACTATTTTTCAACTAGCTTAAAGAGGTCAATTAGAACTAAAATGAAGATACTGGGCACTATTAGACTACTTAATGCAGTGGGATTAGAGTCATGGGATTCTTCAGCATTGTGTGACTGTACAAAAACCACCATAACTGAGAATGTTGTATCAGAAGCTTCATCCTAAACATCAATTGTAAAAGTTAGAGCAAGATGTGGCCTAATTGAGGATAAGCAGGATAACGACCAAGAACAATACATTTTCTGGGAAAATTGCTAACTTTCCCTGTTTAATTGGAACCCCAAAAATGATTTTAAAAGTTCTGTTCAATGTTTGGTTCACAACGAGAATTATTAGTATTCAAAAAGTTAGAAAAAAAACAAATTACGTAAATGTAACACCAACAAATGTTATTAATTAATTTTCCCAAATAACAATCTCAAATATTAAATTCACCTTGACAGTACCTATAAAAAAAAAAAAATCACTTTGACAGACTAAGGGAAACAAGTTGTGCACACAAACAGCTCTATCTAAGGACAAAAATACAAGTTATCTGGTTACCCAAATGAGAGAAAAAGGATGCAATATGTTCAAGCTCTTGAAAGTCTAAATCCACTTTCACTAAGACACTCGCATGCTCCAGTTTCAAATCAAGACATTCAAGTTTAGACTCATCACCAACCCATTTGATTATAGTAAGACCAACTATTGTCTTTCACCTTTATCTGGGTTCAACCACTTGGGAGTTCCACTTCTAGACAGTGCAGATGAAATCATAAATGGTACTAGTCCAGATGTGGACTACGACAAACTGGGAGGGTTGGAGTTTGATGCAAAAGGGAATTCAAGGAAGCCAGAGAAGCAAAAGGATTAAGGACGTGAAGCACAACATGAATGTGATGGTAAAGCTGTTGCCGGGGGGGTTCAAATGGCATGGTAGGCAAGAAATTGAGAGGGAGAGAGAGAGAGAGAGAGAGAGAGATAGGCTTCAATGGTAGGGCTTGTGGTTATGATGACCAAATAACTTGTTGACAACTAGGAGAGGGAGGGAGGGCTCTACATGCGATTTCTTAAAAAATAAGAATTGAGGGGGAGGAGCTTTAGACACCGTTGGCCCTACCCCTCAATCTCATCCCATAACTAACATCAAATCAGCACAAGCACCTTCACAGTACTGCAAGCTATCCACACACAGAAAAACAAGGCCAATCTGCTCAGCAGCAATCTAAACAAACTCAAGGGAAACCAAAGACCTAACATGGGCTATGCCTATTCATTATTTATCAGTAAATATTTTCATGACTTACAAAAAAAAACATGGATGATTGGTGGTAGATCCAAGACAATCGTTGTTGAGTGTAGGTCAGTGATGGCCAGAAACTTGTTAGGGGCAGGGGAAGAGAGAGAGAGAGAGAGAGAGAGAGAGGCTTTATGAAATCTGCTCCTTTCCTTTTCTTCCCCACCCGAATAGTGCATGTAAAGTTTGAAAAATGGTTTATGCTTCTAATATGCAAGTCACTTTTCACCCATTTATTATATTATTTTGTTGATTGGAAAATTGTTTTCTGTTGGCTGATAATTTTCAGCTGCAACAAAAAAAGATGGTTGCAATGGTTAAAGTTCGTTGATTGACTTCCCAATTATTAAATGATTTGAGTTGGAACCGGTGCAAACCAATGGAAAGGCTGATATATCTCGTTGAATTGAAATATGCCACTTTGGAGTCCTATAATCTCAGGGAAGATATGCATTAATTTTTTTGTTAAGTAGGTCATATATGATTATATTAACATTGAGTAAAGAAGGAAATATAGATACCTGAAGCGAACACGTTTCAGTTCAGTACCACCGCCTGGCAAGGAGGACAAAGTTATGTACACGCCTGGGTCACCAGGCACTACCCACTCTCCTTTACCAGAAGGTGGCTTGGTTCCATTATGTAAAGTTCGGTTTGTCAGATTTTCATTTGACCCGGCCTCTGAAGTGATTCTGTTAGGTGGATGGTTCATGTTGGAGAATCGGTTTAGAACATTGGAGGTTTTTCCAGCAATAGAGCCAGCACTAAATTTGGTCATAAATTCTTCGTGTGGTCTTTCAGCCATTTCCTTCAACTGTTCGACAATTAAACCATCCATATCATCAGAGGATTACTAGTTAACGTTATACATAACCTAACACCCCCCCCCCCCCCCCCCCCAAAAAAAAAAAAAAAAAGCAAACAAGAACAAGATAGAGAATGATAGGTATAAAATTTTAAGTAAATTTAAGCTGAATATTGCATTATTAATATATATTCCATGCCTCACCAAGGATATATTTCCAATCTATCAATTAGTGACCATAAAGGTTTTTTTCCATAATGTTGTGCACTTCATTTTAGTGCCTAGTGCAAGAATGTTGAAATTCATCAGCTGACAGCTCGACTTATACAGTAAACCACTGGTCATACAGCCTAGAAAAATAAACATGGCGTATGATTTGATCTTCGAACTTTAATAACACTACGTATGACATAATATACTTCAAGTGCTCTCTTGCAATAACTATTGGATCTCATATTTATCAATATATACCTTTTATGACATTTGACATGATGTCTATCTTCTTAAGCATGATGTCACTAAGAGAATTCACCAATTGATATTAATTTTATTCTCACAATCACTTTATGATTTCATCCTACTCTGGTATTCAAACACCCTTATCATAAATGCAATCAAGAATATATATATATATAGAAATTTGACTGCACATGCTTAAATAGTGACAAAACAAATATAAGATATGGCATAGGATATGATAAAGAGTCGTGCATGAACTGGGGAATTGGCCCTGTCAATTGCATGTAAATTTATGTTGGTTCTTCTCCACATCAATACATCTGCTAATCTACCATTTGAACAACTCAACCATTTTAATCATATTCTCCATGCTTGTCCACTACATAATATGTTCTATCTTGATTCAAAACAAGTACACTAAATTAATGACGTAACAATCTGTTCTACATATTGTTTCTAAACCTGATCTGATTTTTGTTTTAAAGCTTGAAAGACTTACAATGGAAAGATTACTACAAATGTTTGTACTTCATAAGGTAATCCTGCTAACATGTCATGACATGGTGGCAATAGTCACAAACTAAGATAATCCACATATATGGCACTGGTAGAATTTAACTTAATACCAACACATGCAAGAAATATAATCATCCAGACCATGCACCTCAACTTTGTTTTGTGTTGGTATTATGACAACAAGGATTGCTTCAATTAGTTTATGGAGGAACATAATACATTCATATATGAGCTATATGCCATGAAGGTGAGCTACAGAAATAGGCTGCCTCCCCAAGCCAATCAGAGTTTCTCCACTCCTAAATGAACGTTTGAAAAATTGAACAAGCTTAATCTATTTTTGGATTCAGATTCAAAAAACCAGAGACTGTTTTAAATCAATAACAGAGCAAGTAAAAATCAAACTGTGTGATACTGAAAAAAGAAACAAACAATAAATCATGAACAGAATCAACAGACAAAATTTTTACCTGAGCAGTAAGAGACTTGATAGCTTCCTTTGCGGATTTGTGTTTTTCAGCTTCATCTATTGCAATGGCAGTGACCTCCTTCAATTGCTGTGTTGTTTTTTCAAGTTCAGCTTCAAGGTGTTGGGTTTTGCTAGTAAGATCTTCCACCTAGTAAATATATTCATTCAATTACCATGTAGTATTATCCCATCACTTCAATAATTATGAAGTAAAGTACATAAACTGTACCAATTAAATAGTCATTCATAAGTTTGATGCAACAAAACTCTAGGAATACAGGTCATTAGAGGCACTGCATAATAGATGCAGATAGAACTCAGATACATCTCAAATTAATATTGATGATATCTAGATCATTTATACTGTTGATGATATATAGGATTCCATATATTTCTAAGTGAGAAGACAATGACAGGAGTAGTTCCAAGCTTTTCCCCAAAGATATAAAAGCATTAGGAGATCCAACTACTCTTATCCATTAAATGCCACTTCATTTCTTTCATTTGAAGTTTGACAGCTTAACCTTGAACCATTGCTCAACTCGTGGGTAGTTTTGCTTACCACTCTACTTCAACTTCCGACTGCCTACTGCACTTAGTTCATAAGTTGTTATGATATCCAGAAAATATAGTCATCTTACTCCAAAAGCGTGTGTGCTTTGCCTTCTTACAAAGCATTTGCTGCCCTCTTTATGCGACAATGACTATATTACTTTTATTCATGGAGCATAAGAACTAAACCATCTCTCAGCTTGCTGGAGCGTGGGGATTTTCTTTTGCTTCAGCACCAATTTCTATCATTCTAACTTTTTCATAGAAAAATAAAGGGGAAACTGCACTTTCCATCCTTCAACTAACATATGTTTTATACTTGACACCCCAACCACTACAATTGACATGTTGCACCCTCAAACTACTAAAAAGTTGTAATATGCACCTCCCTTGAGATCTAAATTTCAAGATTATGTCATGTCATCTGTTTTCACCTATTTTTCATTCATCTTAGTAGTTAGAATTGGACGATAGTACTATTTATTAGTTTTGATAGGTGGTGGTGCAATATGTCAATTTTGGTAGTTTAAGGTACGAAGTGTAAAATGTCTATTAGTGTACTTTTGAAAAAAATAGATTTTCACAAAAACCAAAACCAGGCATTTCAACTAACTACTGAATTTTGGTCAACGCAACTATAGCCATTTTATACTTATATGGTAATTGGAATGCCCTTCAGCTCACGTTAGTCTGTTATTATTGAAGAAAACAAACCTTATAGGTTACAAGAACCTCCATAACTCCCTACACCAACTTTACCATGCTTCATCTTCAACTTGTGCAACTTTAGAAAGTTTCACAAGCTTCATCTTTACCATTGTGTGTGCACGCATGCAGGGAACTTTGTATGTATGTCGTTAGTGAAGTAAATGGTCCTATCAATTTGTGACTTCACATTTTAAGATATATATGTTTCTTTTTCCAGGTTCTTGTCCTTACAAATACACAATGTAATGCCGTAATTTCTGTTGGGTTATGTGGAGCCTGGTTGTAAGCTGAGAAGATGTCAAGCTGAGAGTTCACTCAACTCTTGCTCAACATGATGCTCGAGCGAAGCTCAGGCAGAGAGTTTGCTCGAGGTGCGCTCGATGGTTGGTTTGAGTGAACGTCAGACAGAGTGTTAGTTCGAGTCTCGCTCGATAGGCCACTCAAGCGAATGTTGGATAGAGAGTTAGCTTGAGACACGCTCGACATCCCGCTCGAGCAAATAACCCAGAAAGTTGCCATTCTAGCGCTGTGCTATATATATGTAATGTTTTATTTGTTGAAAAGCAGCAGATTGAAACCAAAAAAAGGAGAGGAACAGCATTTGAACTTTCTTGAGAGAGAGAGTTGAGATTCTGGTGCTCGACACACCGTCTTTCTCGTTATTGTTGTTAGTGGGTGTGGTTATTCCTCAACAACTTCCATAGAAATGGGAGCTTCTAACATGAGATGGCATGATCTCGCAACTATTAAACCAAAACACACATTTATAATATACAGATTGCCATATATACAAAGAACCCAAACAATTCTTGTTACATGTACCCCATGATTTTAAAAAATAAGGCAAGTTAAGAGCCCTAACTGAACTTTGTTAAATGAAGCCCATCAAGGTTAGAAATATCAAATATCATCAAAAAAAAAAAATCATAATTTGTTCTTAACTAATCACTAAAAAACTTAATTCACAAACAAGTTGCTTTAATAATTGCATGTGATGACACGTTTGTAACATTGAATTTTGAGGATGTAACTTTTTATTAAATACCATAATCCTTACCCAAATAAATAGTAATGACCACAAATATTTAACAAAGTTTCCTCTCGCTTAATCCAAATGACTCTTTGAAGGTTCTATTCGATATAGAAAACATGGAAGAAAGAAATGAAAACTTGGAATTTTATACTCGGTTAAGGTCAAGGAAACAGCAGCAAAGCTCTCTCTTATCTTGTAAGTTTTGATTACTCAGCTATCAGATGGAGCCTAATATTACAGAAAGAATATACTGGGGAAAGACTTGTACTAAAAATATTTGTACCCAGAACAGAAGATTGTTTTGATAAGGTTCCAGTCCAAGTAACTGTGACCTAGGAGTAAATTATACAGCTTGGTTAATTAAAATATTTATGGTTACTCAGAAATAAATGAGCTTGTAGGCCAGAGGGAAATTCTTTAGATCGTATAATTTTAAAGACTCAGAGGCAATTTTCAAAACCTAAGAGCACATGACAAGAAGACCTGTAGGCAGCAGTAAGATCTAGGTACCTCGGTGTTATTGAAATGGTTTAAAAATTGCCCCATACATAATATTCTCGGTTTGAATCTAACTTAAATGGATGGTCTGACAAGAACCATTTCATGAGAACAATTAATTCTTCATCTACCAGTCCCACTTTGAGGCACAAATCTGCCATTAAGTTAGAATACTTTTCAAATGCTTTTAGCCCCAAAGAAGAAAGAAATGCTCCCAGAATGGTAAGGATAAGGAAATGACGTCACAACATTATAATTCATGATAATAAAGAGAAAAACTTCTTTGGACATGGAGCACATTTAAAGCCAGTACCTAACGTTTCAAGTAACAAACAAGGATTTCAGATCTCTGCATGCATGGACTAGAAAAATAAATCATAGTTGCTAAAGCATTTTGAATGTTACCTGGACCCTTAAATTTATGATTTCTTGACTTAAACCATCATTTCTATTCTTTGTATAGTCAACGATTTCTTCAGAAAACCGTGCTGGGCTTGACTTTTCTGAAACAGGAGATGTTGATTGAGAAGGCATTCTAGAACCAGGAAGGGAAACTGACGACACTTTCTTTGAATTTCTGAAAAGAGAATGTGATACTTTTGAAGAGAAAAAGCCACCAAACTGAAAATTTTCACTCAGAGAGGGAAAGACACGGCTATTATGCAGTTCCACTTTCATGTCAGGCTTTGAATGCTTGCTTTCTGATTGAGTACCTGAGCCAAAAGATGACATTCTGGAGAGAGTTGTCCGTAGGTTAAGACCACGACTCTCATTGTCTGCCATGTCATTTAATTTATGATGAATATTTGCACTTTTGGCTTTAGGAATTCGCAGAATAGGTCCAAATTCCATGGCCTTCTTCAGTTTTGCATAACAAACATCACACACCCGATACGGCTTGTTCATATTTGGAGCTAAAGAAGCTTTAAGAGATTTCCTGCTACTGCAAGCTTTGCAAAAGACTAACCCACAATTGTAACAATTGTGACGTTTTCTTCTGAAGCCAAAAGGATTATGGCAACCGGAGCACACAGAATGGTCGGCACTAGATACCCATTCATGAAGGCAAACAACAGCTGTAAAGTTTGAACCACACACTACATTCTTTACTTGCTTATCTTTTAAAAAATTGACAAGGGTAGGTGTACTTCTGTGATCATAGTCACCATGGCCTAATTGCCCATTTGAACCCTTTCCCCAAGTATAAACCTCTGTTTTGGAAGTCAGAACTGCAACATGATATGAACCACAGGAAATCTCATCTATAGAACTGTCAGCAATTTTACCTCCTACACGACCGGGAACTTTTCCATCAGATACAGGACGACCCAGCTGTCCATATGCAGTACTACCCATTGTGTATACTTGTCCTGAGGTTGTCAGAACAACTGTGAGATTATGACCACAGGCTACTTGATGAATATTTTCGTTAACTAATGCGGCTACACACTCAGGAAGCAGTCTAGGTTCTATATCACCATGTCCAAGTCGACCTTTATCTCCATCCCCCCAGGTGAACAGCATTCCCCATGAAGAGTGACCAGAAGGTCCAGAAACGGATGACTCATTCTTCACATCAACAGCAGCAGCAGTGTGCCAAACACCACAAGCAACCCTCATTGTCCGCTGCCCTTTCAAGGTTTCCACTTCCCGAGGAATACTTGTACTACTATGATCTCCATGGCCAAGGGCACCAAAAGATCCATCCCCAAATGTAAACAGTTGGCCAGCTGATGTCACAATAGCTGTATGCCAAGGTCCACAAGAGACATTTGATACATGTATACCCTCCATGAGACCACCTACTTTTTTAGGAATCCAATGACTAGCTTCACTTCCATGCCCAAGCAGACCAGAGTTGTGAGTACCATCGCCCCACGTATAAAGATCCCCAGAACATGTAACAGCACAAGTGTGATATTCTCCACATGCCACTAATTCAACGTTCATGCCACTAAGAGTGTCAATGAGCTTTGGGTGGGAAAAATCTGCTTCTACACCATGTCCCAGCCTGCCCCCCAACTCCTCCCCCCAACTAAAGATCTCCCCTTGTCTTGTGACTAGGATAGCATGTCTGCCACCACAAGCAATATTATGAACATCTAGAGGTACTTTTGAATCCAATGCCTTGGGGACAAGGGCATCTATCATGAAACAATGTGAACTCTGAACTCTATGCATACCACCACCCAGCATTCCGTTACCAATACCTTCCCCCCAAATGAAAACATCACCCAAGGCACCAAAATCATCATGACCAGACCCATGGCTCGATGAGCTAACGGCACTAGATAAACTAACTCGAGATGCCTCTACTGCTACTAAACTTTGAGCATTTGAGTTCTCTACAGCTGCAGATGATAACGTGGAATTCAAAACTGATTCCTTAGTGGTTGCAGTATAGGATATTATGTCACAGAATGCCTTTCCCAATCTAGTCAGTGGAACATTCTCTAAAGGAATCCCTTCATTATCCCCTGGATCCTGTCATAATTTAAAAATATCCATGGAAAAAATAAACCGTGAATGCTAAATTGGTTACCAGAACTTTTATTAAACTGAAGAAAACAGCAAAAAGCAAAAACAAAAACAAAAAGTGCTACTGACAAATGGTGCGATAGATGGAGAATTTCTTCGTATACGAGAATGCGGACTATCTGATGATGCACTGTCACATCTTGATTCGCCTCTCCATTTCTGGTAGTTACCTCGGGTAATCAATGCCTTGAGGCCAACAAACCAAACTTCAGCTTCTTCCTTGTCTTTACAAATCTGTCCATCAGTCGAATGTGTGAAACAAAGATCATTACATAGAATTTCTCAGTGAAATCCACGTTTCTTCTTCTTCCTCTTTTTTTTTTCTTTTTCTAACAAATAGACAAATGAACTTGAGAAACTAAACTCATTAAAAAACAACAGTAATGAAACAAACTTTATTTAGTGATTTCCATGTTTCATTGTCATTGATCAGCTAATCAAAATCCCACAAGAGAAAAAATAGACCATAGAAACACACTCACCAAATCCAAGGACCTGTCATTGCATATAAGTGAAAATGACTGGTATTCCTTCTCAGGACGAGGATACCGCCGGAATATTGCCTGAAAATAAATCCATTATCATATTTATCTAAGTTTTGAGACTTGAGGATGAGAAAATGATAGAATAGAATGACCATATTATTTTTTTTTTGTAGGTATGACTATATAGTATAAGAAAAGAAAACTAGAAACACAAGCAATATATACAAGGATTCTAACTAAGCCTTTAGAAATCTTAACTGTCAATATATATAGTCAGTAAAACATTCATTTGAACTCATGCATAGTTGATGTGAACACTTTATCACAGATCTGACAAATCACTTGAATTGCCTTGAGAGGCTATATCCTAGTCATTTTCTTTTTTTGTAAGTAAGAAAATTTTTTATTCATGGAATGAAATAGGCGCAGCCAATGCATACAGGAAGTATACAAAAGAAAACACCTAATTACATCCTAGTCATTTTCTAGGAAAGAAAGAACAATGATACAAACTTACGGTGCGTTGTCCAGGAATAATCCTTGAAACATGACTTAGTTTAAGTTGTTTCTCTTCTTTTCCAGAGTACCATATCAGTATAGACTCATCCTGAAACAAACCACAATCACCTGAGTAATACAGAGAGATGAAAGAATGTTTTCCCATTCATTATTTTTTTTTATAAGTAAATGATTTTATTCATAGTGGAAAAGTAGGCACAGCCCAAGCACACAGGTGTTCCATTCATTATTTATGTTCATATAGGAAAATCTAGTACATTAAGAACCTAAAAATAAGATGTTTGAAATGCCTGAGATCTATAACTAGCTCAAACCAAAAGGAAGAGACGGGTCATACTTTGGACATCTAGCACCAAAAGTTCAGAAACCTTTAGTCATGATGAAACCTTAACGAGTAATTTTGATTATTAAAGTGAGGTCTCAGTTAGAGTTCTCCATTCTATAGGACTGACCATTTCACTTAGAGTGCCAATGGCCTATTCTGAGCAACGTGGTCACAACTTTTGCTAGGTGTCAGCAAGACTAGGTATTGGCTGAGAACCAAGAATGCAGTGCCTTTAATGTGCGAAATTTCATTTTCAACTTCACAAATAAAAGGGACAGGATAGAACAGTGAAATGATTATCAGTTTCTTGCTACATTGACTATCTGGTTTAGATTTGTTAGACATAGATTTTTTCACACAGTTTAAGCTATATATCAGTGGATTTATACACATGACAAGATGCAAAGTATTATTGGTTACCAAAGCAAATCCCTTTGTGCTCAAAGTTTCCTACTTTCTTGGGTAACTGAACCTCTAAATTTCTTTGGGAACAAAAACTAAACCTTGACATTTACTCTATTTCATAGAATTTTCCTCGATATCATTTTGTGCCAAGTGTTAGCATTATAAGGTTTTTCATAACTTGATTTCTGTACTAAGCCCTTATTGAGGTTTTGGCAAACTCACTTGTTGGATATTGGGATAGTTTCAAATGCAGGAGATGAATTCAGAAAACAAACAATGCTAACGTAACTTACATTCGAAAGCCGGAATGGGCAGAACTTTGGCTTCCCTCTGCGTCCATACTTTAGTAGATGTGCACCTTTTTTAAGTGCTGCAATGGCCTGTATTTAAAAAAATAAAATAAAAGTCACACTACAGGAGCTATAGGTGCTTTTATAAAGGAACATAATTCTGTGACAATTTTGTTTGATAAGTTTGTAATAAATTGTTTTTATAATTCTGTGACGACTAAAACAAACTGTAAGTGGAAAATAAACACTTCATTACTGAACACCTATTTAGACGGGAATGTTTCTCATCATCTACTTCAGTTTCCTCAGCACAACACCTTAAACACACAAACTATCAAAAGGATTATTAATAAGTCAAACTATCGCAAATGAAGGACACAAAAAGTTCTCACTTCCCTACTGATTGATCTGTGATTAAAAAAAAATTAGAAAAACAAACAGAGGCTACCATTGAATGATCAAATATGACAGCTTCAAATTCTACATTTGATTATTTGATATGTCAAGAATAAGAGTGTATAAACAACATAGAGAGGACTCATGTTTGAAATGTACAGAGCACAAGATATATGATATCAAACTACCGACCGCAAATGAATTACTATTAAGCTTTTGACAGATTCCTTCTAAAACAACAACAATTTTCCAAAGCAGCCAATTTTCATTAATCCTTATTAAACTAAAGCCTAAGTCGAAAACCAATAATTAAACCTGCTCGATGTCCTTTTCGGCGAGACCACCTCTCTGTGTATCAGCCATTCAAGTTGCAATACCAGCTGCAGTCGAGTTACAGACCCAACGCCCATTTCAACAACAGCCCCAAATATATCGAACGCGATAAGTCGCCTTGCAACTTCGGCCCATGTACAAGTATTTCCCTGAAGAGGATACTAACGTTCTGTGCCAAGATTGTGGAAACAACTCCCTCATTTATCCCACAACCAAAAGTTGGCCTTAAAAACAGATATCGCAGCTCGCGAAGTCTGCCTAAAGACTTAAAAATCCACAACAGCCACGAAATCAAACCTCAATTCAGAGCCTCTGTGATCAATCTAAGCTCTGAAACGGCCCAAGACGCTTTCCAGGACGCCAAAGAAACCCTAAAGACTCAGAGACACCTTCGAATTTTTTTAAACTATTAGATTTTTGCACGTTTTCGATATGAAAACGCTAAATTAAACGCAGACGAGCTCAAATTAGAGCAATGGAGGTTGAGGTTAGCTAGAGCGCGAGAGATTCGGATAAATTTGCGAAAACGTTAACCAATTGTTATGAATATCGGGTCGCCGAGTTCCTTGAAGAAAATGTAGAACTCAGCGCCTTGATTCGGAGAGATTACGGTGTCGCGAAGGTCATTCAATGTCCACGATTTTGTCAAAATATACGTGATCTTCAAAGCGAATTGGCAGAGCTCCGAGGATTGTTAACGTGCGCCTCTCGCTCCGTCTCTCTGTGGCGAGCGAGCGCGCTCTGTCTCTCTCTCGCAAACAGTTGTCTGATTCTTTCAATGTTTTTAATTTTAATTTAATATCACCAGATGATTTCTCTCTCTCCCAATCCCAAGTTTGTATTGTACTGGTTGATGCCACGTTAGCAATTAAAATCTTGGGGACGAAGACGGTTGGTTTTGTCCGTAACGGGGCTTGGGTGTCAAATCAGTTCAATTTTAACTTATTTTAACATTTAATTATCAAATAATAAAATATATATCTAAGATTAGAAACAAAACAGAAACACATAACAAAATTAATGTTTCCCAAACCAAAAATAAATAAGTAAATCTATAATATGCGAATATTCAATTATTAAATGGTGGGAAAATGACTGGATTAGACGAAAATCCAATCAATTTTCATGAATTGAAGGCACATGTAGCGGAAAGACAGACATTTATGTCTAAATTTGGTAATTCCTTAGTTGACCGAAGACAAGGTCAGTTGGATAGTAAATATAGAAATCTAAATTCAGTTGTACAAGAATACCCTTGCAATGCTCCATGCACTACCATTACATATAAGAGAAGTCTTATGACAATAAAAATAAACTATAAATTAATATAATTTTATATGATATGTTAGATTTACTTTATAATAAAAATAATTTTATAATCTAACGTATTACATCAAATACTATAAGTCTTTTGATATATTTTTATAAGAAATTTCTTTAATTATCTGTCTAAATTAGGCAATATTCGAGTGTATCAATTTTTTGACTGAGAACATAACATGCATGACTATTGTATTTGCAAAATATTGCACAGTCAACCTATGGCAAAATGTTAAGCAAATATACGATATTAGAATATGTGCACATAATAGACAAATTCGATTTCATTGGCATGGACCCATTATTTATTTTTTTTGTTTTGCAAGGTGGGAAAAGAGACACCAATTGTTATCATCAAACCTCATAGTCATTTGAAGGAATTTTGACCAAATGATTGCAAAGGTCAAACATATGGATGAGGTAAGTAGCTAATTTTAAGCTGTTGGAAAATTGCGAGGGTATTTTTATACAACACTTTGGAAATAGTAAGTACACGCGTCATGTCTAAATTAGGAATCTTTCTAAGAAGTTGAGATCAGTTTATCTCTAAATCCATTAACATTATCCTTTTGTGCCGAGTAAAGAGGAGCTCCTCCCTCGGCCCTTTCCTCTCCCTTTTCCCCTTCTCCCCCAATCCTTTCCATTCATTGTCTCTAGCTAACTTATAATAGGTCGAGCTTTTGTTTTCTAGGCACCAACATGCCGGCGTTTGTGTCTTGTGCATTCGAAAATAACATTCGAAAGCCTCAAAAACCGATTACAGTGCCCCCAACTGTAGTTCCTCAGTTCAGATTATGGACTACAACAAATTGTCCTTAATTTATGGCAATCATCTCCTTGCAGGTTCGATCAAGGAATATTAGGCATGCATGGCTTCTTCTTTTTCCTCACATTGTCATGTTAGCTATAATGGTGTTTTTGACATTTTGTTCTGAGTAGTTCATCCGCTGATCTTCTAATTGTATTCCTAATTTACACACACAAGCATGCAAAATATATGTAATTATATTTTTAGATCGTGCCATGCATGATCAAGGGATATCTCTATGGATTTCTTCTAATTGTTTGTTTAGTTGCAGTAGTGGCAACAAGAAAAGCGGAAAATGCAAATCCTGAACTGATCAAGGCTAGGATAGAGAGAGAATAGAGATTAAATTAACTCTCTTAATGACCAATATTGCAACAGACCATGATATTAAGATACTTAGCATGATCTTTAAGTTTCGAAGTTTTTAAGTAGCTAGCTAGGTAGGAAAGAAAGACCGCACACTTCAATAAATATAATCATCATCGAAGGCCATGAAATTGCCGCTCCTCTTGGCTCTACCATCTCTATCAGCCTGCAATTACGTACGTACGTACGATATATTAATCGTGGACGTCCAAATGTTCACAAAGAAACGCATAATTAATACAAGAAATAATAATAATAATAATAATAATATTGCAGAGAAGCAAACAAATAAAAAAGACGATATAAATAACTGTTTTTGGCTTGTCAATAGCGTGTCCATTTGAGTGGATTACAAATTAGCAAGACAAGCTAACTCAAAATTCACTTAACTATTTGCATGTACAAGAGTAAATATATACGCTTCGTACCCTCAAATTATCAACGTTTTGCAGTACTTAATTTGTATCCGAAACCATCAAAATTGATAAACTTTTCTCTCAAATTACAAAAATTGATACTTTGCAGTACCCTCCATTAAAAAAGTACAACGGTAATAAATTTTACAACAAATAGTGTGCTTACGTACCGGTTTATAACCAACAAAACTCTTGCAAAAAATCCCAAATCTAAATAGTTGATGAAAATATGAATTTCAAGTATTTGGCTAGCATTAGGTGACTAAGATAGTTTGAGTTGTTGAATGTAAAATAGTTTGAGGTTGTAAATAATTGTTTTGGATAAGTCAAAACATGTAATTCTGAGCCTTAAGGTTCTTATTTTATCCATTGAAGAGACTGAATTTGAAACGGCTACAAGTCTAGGGAGATTGTTTCCTGTTGTCAGCAAATTATGAGTAAAATCGTCTCGACAAATTCAATCCGTTTGCAGAATTTCACTGAAACTTGGAAACTGCTTCTAGAAATATATTTAAATTTTCTTTCTAATTAGGAACAATAGAGATTCAACTCTAGAGATTTTGGAGAGCACTTTCCAATGCTTATTTTAGTGAGAAAATTCTCTCCACATTGTTTTCTCTCAGAGGATGTGATCGTGATCTGAGATTCAAATAGTATAATCGTTTCATCCACTGGAGTTTTAGTAGAGAAGTCAATATTTGAAGATCGTTTAAGGTTTTAATTGCTACTGCCGTAAAGGCAAGCGGATCGTTTGTCTGGTTAAGTAAAAGTATCAATTGACAAATATTTTGTAATTGAAACTTGTTTGTAAAAGATTTTCAAATAGTGGATTGACGTTTTTAAGTAGGTTGTCCTGTAGGGTTTACTTTTAAAAAAAATTTTAAAGGGTTTTCCTTCGCTACCAATTTATGTATTATGCCATTGATTTATTTTATGTTAATATTGTTCTTATTGAATAATTGCACGAATATTGATTAACAAATTAATTGGTAGAATTGGTAGATCTTTGAAAGTTTTACTTGTACGGGGGTATTTGCATAATTTTAATTGAGATGGGGATTTTCTATCATCCTGCAACATGTGAGATTTGAGTCTTCAATTTACTCTATGCAACTAGCTATATAAATATAAATATATATATATTTGGTAATTGCAAATGTTCCAGCTAGCCTTAAACCCACCTTAATTTCTCAAATTAGGTTAGCCCTTAATACATTAAAAAGATGTAGCCTAAATTAAATAACACGAAGCCATGCATGCATAGTACTGATCAGTAATTAATTAATTAGTTATCGACGACATATATATACGTGTACCTTGCTTATAAGCCTTTCAAAGGCTTCAGGTCCATGCTCTTGAATATATTGCTCAGCGGCAGTAAGAACATCATCTTTCTTTCTGAAGATGTTGTTACGTGGGACATACCACATTTGAACATGAGTTTGTGGATTCATATAGAATGGCCTTATGAAGTTCCGATAAACATATGCTGCCCCATTGAAGTGCGGTAGGACCAACCAGCATGACACAATAAGCTTAGCAAAAGGCCAAATGGGGAGCCTGAAATTTTTACATGAAATAATTTTACTTACTAGAATGAATTTTAAAATTAATATATCATGTTTACATTAATTAAGCCGGATCGAAGCTGCTTACACTTCAAGGACTTTGGAGAATGTAAGCTCAAAGATTGTGAGCATAGAGTAGAGAACCCAATATGTAAGCCATTGCTGATCATCTTTTGGAGACTTGGTCTCTATAGCCTTGATGGAAGCATACCTATCCAGAGCGTACAACACCAAAGAAAAAGAACAAATTAATGGAGATGATGGAGGAGTACTCACTCCTAAGTTTTACAAATAAAAACCCATACTTACAGTGGATAAACAAGAGTGACCAGAGGCCTGCAACGCAAAAGAAAAATGAACCCCAAGTGAGGAAATTAAGAAGATAAGGAAAAAAAAGAAAAGTAGAAAGCACTTGTATAAGTACTGATTTAGATACTGAAGAGACATACAATGCTAGAACATCAAAGTTCTTGACTACCACTTGGAGAAAATTCCCGGAACTCATCTTTCTTGCCACTGCTATTTCTGTTTCCCGACCTCTGTTGTTTAGGCTTTACAGAGAGACAGCATAGAAAGATAAAAAGCAGCAGCTCGAAAGGGTCCTGATAGAAAGAAATTGGTAAAGGCCAAAGGGTCATTGATGGGAACTGATTTTCCGGGGGGAATCCAATGGTGCACGAGGACAGAGGCACCGAATTTTGAAAAAAAGAAGATAGTGCAAGCGCGTCCCCTGTCCTTTGACTTTTTGGCAAACACAGTCTCCACTTTTTTGTTTTTTTGGTGTCTTTCTTCGAAGTTATTTTCTCCCGAATGAGTGGCCCAAATAAGGAGGGTCCGGTTAGAGTAAGCTGAAGACAGCACAACTGAGCCAGGCCCATGGTTGATATTTCGATTAAAGTCGATCTAATTTATTTTGTCGGGTTGTGAGTACATTACATTGACAGATAAATTAAACGTACGGTGCTGTGCTCTTTATGAGACAGGCCAGGCCAAGATAGGTATCAAATTCATTCATTGGTTTTTTTTTTTTTTGAAGATCTTGCTCAACCATCCTCTCGAGTTTATGAGTTATAAACATTGTTTTCTAGTGTCACCCTTTCTAGATTATAATTTTTTTTTTTATAACCTAGATTATAATATTATGAGTGCAGAGTAGGGTACGCATTAGTGTTTGAGAACCAGAAGAACGCCCTAATTAATTATGCATGCGACTGTACGTAGAAATAGAGCAACTCTGCAAAAGGTCCATTATCCTTTTGCTTTTTACACTCATGAGAAAGAACAAGGGTCCATCACATTGATCTTTAGTTTAGGAGCATAGATACTGCTGGTAATTGCAGCTTACAAACATTAATTAAAATAATACTTCTTTTCATTAATTTAACACTAGTCTTAATCTCGAAATAGATCAAAGTACTTAACTAGAGCATGGTAGTGGTTCGCAATAGACGTGAAAGTTAAATTAATGCTTAGGTCCATCATGTTCTGACATTCTTTACAACATATTAATGATCAAGTTACTATTTTCGTGGAGTAAAGTGAAATCAAGTCACATGTATCGCTAAGTGAATTTGGGCTAAGCTCAAGAGAGAAATTCCATTCCCTCTAAAAAACTCAATCACTTCGAGTGCCTTCGCTAAAGAGGAAAGCTCCTCTCTTCTCCTTTTCCATTTCCACAATGTGTATACAATTTCATAGTAGTGTTTTTTTTCCTCCCCTCCCCCTGTTCGATTTTGATCAGATCTATTACACTCCGGCCGCCATCAGTCGACATGCGCCCCACCACGCTATCCCATAGCTACCAAACTACTGGGACGGAGAGGAATCACTCCAAAAGCTCGATGCGTGGCCCTCATGCGCGGCTTGTTTCTGCGCATGGTCTTCACACGCTGCCACACCACGACGCCTCCATCAGTTACATATTTTGTACCAGTAGATTCCCCAAGCTGAGATCTTCCAGATCTGCCCTACCTTGCCTCTCCACTACTGGCGTGTAGTTGCCACGCGCCACCACAGATGTGCAGGAAGACAAATGACTTGTCACAGATCAATCCATCTGATACCGTACTTTCGACTATGTTATCACTTTTCCTAACCGATGATCTTGAAAAATGGACTACGGATCTCTCTAAAAAAATCTCAATACAACAAACTGTAATGCACCCACAACTTTCACCACTTCCAGCGGAGATTCCACCGCTCTCAACGATGGTTCCATAGTTCGCAACTACCGTCTTTTAAGACGGCGCCCTCCTTATAGGGTATGGGTGGGGACTAAGAAATTGGTCTCAAAATTTGTTTTATTTTTCTTTTTTCTACCACTTTTGCATTATGGTTATTATACCGGAGTGCTTATTGGGGAACCCCACCCCTCCTCATGTATCATCCCTTCAGTATCTAATAGAAATTTGCTTGTTTAACAAAAAAAAAAAGTTACATGTATCGCAGCACAATGGGAGCTTTACTGTACCTCTCTTTAACAAGACCAAATATAAGCTTTGTTGTCAACAAGGTGTATCAGTTCATGCACCGTCCAACCAAGCCCCATTGGACTGTCGTGAATTAATGAATTTTACAGTACCTAAAGTCCTCCATTACTCTCAGCTTGTTATTAAAACCAAGCCCATCCTCCACTTTGGCAACTTACTCAGATGCCAATTGGGCTAGCTTTTCTGAGGATAGGCGCTCGACAAGTGGTTATGATAATAGTCTCATCTAATGGAGCTCGAAAAAGTAATCAATTGTTGTCAGATCAAGTACAGAGGCAGAGTATCAAGCCGTTGCTAATGCCACAACAGAGTTGATCTGGATACAATCACTACTGAAGGAACTCAACATTTTTCTACACCAACCCCCAGTTCTATGGTGTGATCATGTAGGGGCTACTTATCTCAGCTAATCCAGTCTTCCATGCTTGCACAAAGCATGTAGAATTAAATTTTCATTTTGTACGAGAACGAGTGTCACAAGGGAGTCTAATTGTCTGTTTTCTATCAAGGAAGGACCAGCTTGCTAACATACTTACAAAACCACTTGGCTCAGCACGTTTTGTTACTTTGTGGGAGAAGCTTCATGTGGTGGTTCCACAGTTCAACTTGCGGGGGCATGTAAACAATAAACACAAACAGTCCAAAGATAAGATCGAAGATCTAGGAACATAGAGTTTATCTATAGCTCAAACACTAGATATATAATGTATTGGTATACTATACAGACTCTATGAATTGATTCTCGATCTATATATAATATATCCTCTGCACAATACAAACAGTGCAATGAATTTATCCTCTGATATTTTCTATACTCTATGAGAAGGGTATCAATTTTGAATTAATAGCGTAGAGGAGAATTGAAAATGCTGCTAATCTTTTTGCATGAAATTGGGCTATAAATGTTCCATAAAAAAATGAAAGAAATAGGGCTATAAATGCAGATCCCATGCAGCGATGAATGGCTAATTAACCCCCGGCCTCTCCTTGTTTATGAGTAACTGATTAGATCGTTATAAGTACTATATTGAATTAGACATGTACGGTTTGGCTTATTAAAAATTTATTAGATACGTCTTATTAAAATATGAATAATGAATAGATAAAAGACTAGAACATAATTAATGGAAAACCAACTTATTTTTTCGCTTAAAAAAATATTCTTATCCATTCATTTTCCAAACAGCTAGCATATATCCAGTACTGATCTTCATGCATTTTCATTTTTCATTTTTCAGTTATTTTGTCCATGCATGCTGCATGTTTTTGATCTGCGATAAAACTTGCAAAATTAACGGTCGATTTAGAAAGCTTGCATAAATCAAGCATTAGTTGAGACGAGCAATATATTTGAGTTTTTTTATATTAATGCATATATATATATATGGTTGTCGCTGATTAATTTATAGAATATTTCACGCTGTCATCAACTAATATTCGTGCTTTTTGGAATTCCTGGCAATATTAGAAACTGATCATGATCATGATCACAGACTAATAATTTTTTTAAAAAAATCAACTAATAAATTAAGTGGATAAAAAACTACAAAGTACTGAATATTAAAAGATCTAAACAGTAGTACATGACCGCGTGTACATGCTTAATTCCCTTTTTTCACATGCATATATATAATATATTAGGTAAAGTTCGATCGATAAAATTAATTAGAAATTAAAAACCCTTAATTAAGTACCGATCTCAATGGAAAAAGATCACAATTACGCGATCTATTTTTTCGTTTTTAAATAATATTCAAACTATATATATATAGGTTTTTCCTTTAATATCTGAAAGTGTAATTGAGACGGGTAAATTCGTTTCTGATCAAGAAGCAACAGGCGGCCATGCATCACGTGCACTTACGTACCTAAGAAACTACTAACCACGATACTAATGAATAAAATTGTTCATATTATATGTAATAAATCTACATATGTGAAAATTGACTCAAATTAAAATAACATGCAAATAAAAGGTTTTTTGCTGGCCAATCTCGCGTAGCCATAGCTTTCTTAGAGAGAAATTTTGACAAAACGAAACAAACAAACGTCGTTATATATATATTTATTTAGATCAGTTTGTATCAACTGAGGAAAATTCCTGATCATATAATTTCTTCCTTTAATTAACTACCGAGTCAGTCCAACTCTTTAATTTGATATTTAATTCAGTGACACATTCTTATCACCCATGCATGCACTGTACGTGAATGCCTACCAAATTACTAGCTATAAATCATCATTTCTCCCATTCTTTTAATTAAAATTTGCTTCTGATTACTGATCATCACGGCCGGTCGCCTGACATGGAATTATGGTAGATGATCAATATATAGCTAGGGTCAGACTAGGAAACAGCTAGCTAGCTAGGGACCTTCAATAATATTGAATTTATTAATGTACCAACCGACCGCGTCCTTCCATAGATCGATGAAACACATGAGACTAAAGAACAAACATTCTATATATACACACACACATTTTGTGGGTGTGAGTTTGTGTGTGTGAAGATTATATATATAAATATATATATTTATATATATATATATAGGCCGGTTAATTTGTTCATTTACAACATAGTGATCATGAGCACGATATATCTATATATATATATATATATATATATATATATATATATATAAAGTAGTGCTAGGTTTTACCTAGAAACTGGACATTAGGGTTAGAAAATCATCTATGTTCTCATTTTTCTCTGAATAAAACAATCTTCCATCTTGATATATATACAAGTTCATGACTAATATATAGGAAAAGAAAACTAGCCCAAGATAAGAAAAACTTTTCTAAAACAAAATATTAATTGCCATCCCTCTCACCTTGTATATCTGAAGTAAATCAGCCATGCATATATCTTTACTTGTAGCATATATTCGATTCCATAACGGCAGCATTGATTCCAATTACAAATAATGATGATGATGATCAGTACATGACGGCCACCACGGTCCACGAATATGATATATAGCTTTGAAATATGTAAAAACAGATTAGGAAAAGAATCTAGAATCTATATTTTAGAGGGAGGTAGACCTATGTTTATGGAACAGTAATAAATGTTTTAGGGCGTATAATCTACCTTTAATATCCGAAACTTAGACCGCATGTTCTTCTTAAATTCTTGAGTATTGTAACATTCCAGCAAAAGCAGGAGATCAATAGGTATTTCTGGGAGGGTTTAGAGTGTCCAAGAATAACTCTCGGAGATTTGAGACGGTTGCTGATAATCAGCTAGGAAATAAAAGATCTTCCTTTCCAAGGAGACAAGTACTACAATTACGTTTACAAAAAATATCAGTTAATGAAACTTTTCATGAATAATGATCATCAATTGAAAAGATTTTTTGTTGCAACTATTCACTTGACATTTTTATTCATGATCAATAACCAATCATCCGCCGGACCATTAATTCAGATCGGCAACGTTATTGATCTCATTATTAACTAAAACTGATCTAGCTAGAAGCCCTACATATTCGATTTGTATCAATGGGAATTAATGCAAATGAACCACTGCATCTCAGGGAAAGAGTGCATCACAGATCAACAAGGAATTGGTGAATATATAACTGACGCCCATATATGTAACTACATGATCAGGATTTTTTAATATTTTCTCTCCGCGTGTATTGCTGTTCATGTACTGTATTTGCAGGTTTCAGATGAAGTGAGGTAGGCTAGAGATATGTTGCTTAATTGCTGATCAGTTTTCCTGGTATCCCGGTATTCTAGTGCCTACAAGTTTGGGAATTACTTGCTTTGGTAGGCTTGTGGTTGATGAAATATTTATCAGGATTCTGCAAAACTTTCAGCTGTAGAAATTTTCATTTCTAGCTGCATTATATACCTACTCATGAGATGGATATCTGTGTGTGTTTGTAATTCTTGATTTTGCTTGTACATGTTTGGATGGATCAATCTACAGAAATGATGTAATTTTGTTGGGCAAGTACTGCTTTTCTGCGGCAGGTATCTTCCTTGCTAGCTCTAGGCATTACTTTTTTCTTGGGTTGGGGGATGGATGGATTCTTGTTGGACTTTTTGAGTACAATGTATCCTTTTCTAGTGCACAGAGTGGCTCTAATTGTTAGCTTGGCATGATGGTAGTTATAGGAGGGAAGAGGGTGGTGGAGTTTTTAGGCGATAGCTACTACTTATTGCATACTTCTGTCTCGTTTTCTTCATGTAATTGGTAATTGTGTGGTTCAGGCTCTGGTTTTGTGACGTTTTGTGCTTACTAGCTGGTGCTATTCCTTCCGGTTAACGAAAGGATAGTGCTCTAGTTCTTTGTATATAGACTTAATTCGTCTTATGAATAAAATTCTATATATATATATATATAAATATTATATGTATGTATATAGAAGATGCATATGGGCTGTTATCATGTACTCGATCAGAACGGGACCACAGCTTTATGAGGTGCAACGCTGTAAGACCATTCAATCCCTCTCTCTCCTAGCAGCTCAGTGGAGGAAACTAAATGTCCCTGAACCACACACACACGCACAGAGAGAGAGAGAGAGAGAGAGAGAGATCAGTGTGTGTGCGTGTCATATATGATGAGCATGTTAAACCTAAGTTCAAGTGTAATGCAACGAATTAACAGTACTATATATATATATATATAATATAGTGATCAAAGATAAGTTACTAATTATGTTTGTAAGCAAAGATAGGATATTAGTACTGATTAGTCACATTTAAAAGAGACCATATATATATCAGAACCATCCCAATATATATATATATATATATATATATATATATATATATATATATGTTGATATATCTTCCCAAACCCTAAGATTAATCCTCGATCGGTAACCCAAACCAAACAAGATATATATTATGAAACTCAACTTCAAAAGCAATCAAACTTGCGCCTTGTTGCTGATGCAAAAATATATACTTAGAAAAGTAGTAAATGAAATGAAATTGAACCATACATATGCGTAATCGTTCTAGGAATTGTGACTAGTAGTATCACGTCCATCGTCTCCCCCTGCATGATGGTGATGCGTCCCACTTGCCGGAGACTCCAAAGCACCGGCACTGACAATCGGCCTATAGGCATTGAGCGCCGCAAGAACTCCTAAATGGCTGTCCGTGACAGTGCCGCCACCACCCATTCCACCAATTCCGGTACCAAATTGTTGGCCTGGCAACGTCAGAGCCATCGGAGGAGCAAAATTCATAAAATGCAGCCCGCTAGACATAGATCCCCTATACATACCAGTAGTATTACCACCCGAAGGGTATGTCCACATGGAGTCTCCACTCGTACTCGGGTTTGTCACCATCCAAAACGCCGCCGGATTCTGACTATGACCAGCTGGAATCGGTCCCGCACTGGATTGCAACAAATAGCTGCCCATCTGGCTTTGTGACAGATATTCTTGCTCCGACCTTCGCTTTCTCCCTACGCTCCCCTCGGACTCTGCAGATACGTCCAGGCCAGGCGCCTCACGTACAAACTCTTGCTTTGCCTGTAATGTTGCATTCACATTCCCAGTAGCAGTTGAGTTGAAATTCAAAAGCATAGACGAACTTTCCGATGACGACAACGCAACACTAGGAAACAAAGCCCTTCTCTGCGAAGCCTCTTCCAATGTATTCCTCAAGTACTGTGGCGCAGTTGAGAAGCTAGGGTTGAAATAACCGCTCCTCAAGTGTGAAGGCGCTGACATGGTAGACCCAGAGCTACGAAGAGAGATATTAAGCGACGTGAAGTTTGCGGGAATGGTACCCGTCCCGGTGGCGGCGATGACGGCTGGCTCGGCTTGTTGGAGAAGCCACTCGATGGTCTCGCCATCGGACTTGTGGCCTAGCTCACGAGTGAGCTGGAAAACCCTGGCTGCGCAAGCGGCGGGCATGCGGATCCGGCGGCCACGGCCGTCGACTTTGGTGTGCCTGTCTTTGGTGGAGGTGCGCTTGGGGGGTGGCTTGTTGGTGTTCTTGGGTGTCTCCGGAGGTAATTGGAGAGCAGTGGAATTGGCTGAGAGGGTAGATGAACTTGGTTCGCCGGTGGGTATGGAGAGGGAGGTGTAGTACTGGGAGCTGGAACATGCTGCTTCTTCTTCCTTTTTCTCTATCTCTAGCAACTGTAATGGGAAATTTGGCCTGCGGATCCCATTTTCACCATCCATGATCATATAGGGAGGGTGGGGAACTATATTTTTCTCCTTTTTTTTTTTATTTGTTTTGTTTGTCTTCGGTCCTAGTACATCTGTAGATGACCCAGATCAATTTGAATCAACTTGGTGGCCTTGTGGGTCTGTCTCTCTCTCAGTCTCTTGTGGATCATGGAATTCCTTTCAGATGGGAGCTGGCAGCTGAGTTGTTTTCTCTTTACAGAGAGAGAGAGAGAGGATAAGGAAGGTGATCGCAAGCTTTAAGCAACAAAAATAATAATGAGTGGGAATAATTAATAAGTGTGGGTGGGCTATGAAAATTGAAAAAAGCAGATGATTCCTGGTGAAAAATATTGGGTTTTTATGGAGATTTGTTTGCGATTTTTTCATTTCGTTTTTTTTTTAAAAAAAAAAAATCATACTGATCTGTAAAAAAGAAAAAGAAAATTTGTATTGGGTGTTCTTTTTATTATATTGTGGTTGGACAGTCCCTTGATTCAGACTCCACGTGCGGTGCTCTTTATCATTCAATCCATAAAGACACAGTGGTGGCCGGAGGTGGAGCCCAATATCCCAAAGTCAAAAATCCGAGAGACTGACTGCCAAAGAAATTAAAGATAATCAAGTGGTTCCCATCTCACTCTAGTAATCATTGCCTTTTTTGCCTTAATTTACACCTTCGCCCTTTGCCTCCAGGGGCCTTCAGTTTCTCCAAATTCCCTCTCCATGCATTTACTTCCTCTCTTCTTCTTCTTCTTCTTCTTCTTAATAAGAATTAAGGTTTGTTCTTCCTCCAATATTAATTTTTCTCAAACTGATCGTTTTAGTTTTTGCAATAATATTCCAATACGTACTCGTTTTTATAGTGAACTTCAGCTTTATGCTAATTTATAATTTCATGGAAATGATATATATCAGACCAGTCTTCTTAATTAATTAGTTATTTTAATTTTGAAACCAGACCTACGTACGTACCTTAATTCTCATAAGCATTAAAGGACGAAAGTTAATTGAAAAAACATATATATATATATATATATATATATATATATATATATATGTGCTATATAACCTACCTAGTAATTAGAGAAAACTAATTTTTTTGGGTGGGTTTGAGGCTCATCATGAATTAATGACCTATTTTTCTTTCTATTTGTTAATTATTGATTACTCAGTCATATATATCTAAATGGCTGGAGTTAGCTACAGAAATTAATGTCTTTGACGTTGACGTTGAAACATTATATATATTGATTGCCCTAATTAGTCCATATCTATTTAAATAACTAGAAAAGAATATATTATATAAACAATATTTAATTTTGTTATGATATTTTACCAACCATGAGCAATATCTTATTAATTATTAACGGCTATATATATATATATATATATATATATATATATATATATCCCGATCGAGACTTAGAGAAAGGGTAATTCGAAAGTTACCTGCTGAAAACATATATATATATATATATATAGGTCTTTAATTGTTTATGCTTTGGATATATTTATATATCATGCAAATTATCAATTTTAGCCACAAATATAATAATGGCATGCAAGGCCGTCCACGTATACGAAGCAATATTATTTTGCTTTTTTTGAGCTAGCTGTCGCCACTTAAGAGGTTAAGATGTTTAACATATATATCATGTGTGCGCATGTGTGTGTCACGTGTATTAGTTGGACCATTTTATCTTGTTGTCAGCGGACCACAAGGTCGATCGTACGTACCCTTTCGTTTCATAGATATTTCTCCTGTGAATAAACACCACAAATATTCTAAACTAAAAGGGTGAAAGTAACTTGATACAAGCCCCACTTGATCCCGAAAGATCTCCATGCAGCAACAATGGACAACACCACAACAATACCATATAATTAGTATTAGCACATGATTTTTTATTTTTTTTTAGGACGATCACGTGAATATTAATCAGCAGTTTGAGAAGGAAAAATTATAGCCATGCACCCTAGTCATGTGTCAATTAGTGATAACCCGGATCGATCGAGGAGTAGTTTATGACAACGTCGTTCATACGTACGTACGTACCAAACACATTCACGTACAATTAAATTCACTTTGTCACCTTTCATTAATCTGATCCCTTAACTTCAAGGTCATCTTCCTGATCCAAGCCCAACAACAAATTAGGAGTCCTTAATTATATAAGTTCTCAAAAATCTCTCTCTCTCTCTCTTTCTCTCTCTAAGCTGGTAGCTAATTCCGGATAACTACTTCTAAACATAGTACGTAAGTTTCCATGCATTCTTCTAGTTTCATCGTATCAAAACCACCAACCTGATCCGTAGAAAAACACACAATTAATCCGACGTACGGTACTTTAGCACCCCGGCCCCATTTTTACAGCTTACTATCTGGCTAGCTTCTAGATCTAGATATATATATATATATATATATAAATTTATATGAAGATTTGTGTAATGATCATGAGATTAAAAAAAAAAATTACCAATATAACGCTTGTAAACATTAAGGTAGCTAGCTGCCTGATATCGATCATGATATGGATGGATGAAATTGGATAAAGCATTCATTAATTTAGGCCTGGTTTGTTTTCAGAAAACTCTCATCTCATCTCATCTCATCTCAATTTCATCATTACACTTTTCCCAATTCCAATACAAAATAAAATAAACAATTCAACTTTTTCAAATTCATCTCATCTTCTCTCACCTAATCATTACAACTTTTTTAAATTTTAATACAAAATAAAATAAACAATTCATCTCATCTAAAAAATTTTCATTTCATCTCATCTCCGAAAACAAACGAGACACGCAGAGATATTTGACCCGTGGTCTGAACCCACTGGTCTGAAGACTAGGCAAATTCTGTACTTGAGAAGAAAAAACCATGCTTCTAGATGCATGCATGCAGTCATACTAGCTAGCCAGCAGTAGTACTGAAATCGACAATATTGAAAACTCCCTAATTAGAGACTCATGTCCTCTACTTGCATGAATTGCGTTTGAGTTGTACTAAACTTGACGTGGGATGACACTTAGTCATGTCATTTGCTACACGAGAAGTTGTACTTTTTCACCTACCATGGACGATATTTTCCCCCGGCCCGGTCCCCAAACTCTCATCTACACGGCAAGACTTACGAGACTAGGTTTGCTTAATTTTCTCTTCTCACGTACCATTTCTAGCTCACATAACCGACAACCTCATCAAGCACTGCTTTTTCTCCAACATTGACAATACACATGAGCCAATGGCGCCATAATTATTCACATTCCGCTGGAACCCTAATGGGCGGGGTTATTGACAATTATGCGTCCCAACAACCCTGTCTGCATGAGTATTTAAGCAATAATAAATTTTAAATATTTTACTTGTGAATATGAGACTTTTTGTTTCTGGTCTCAAATTAAGACTCGAATTATATTAATGTCTGCAGAGAAAAAAAAAAGACGTTTTTTGGTATCTATCTGTGTGTGTGTGTGTGTATATATATATATATATATATATATATATATATATATATACTGGAATTATGTCTCTATCAGGTTTGGGAAGATCAGTACTGATGATCATGATGTGGCCAGATCGATCGGGGCAGTACTGCACATATTATTAATTGTTTAATTACTATATAATTAAAAAAAAATCAGTTTTGTTGCTAAAACAACATCCAATAATGATGGTATTATTTTCATATAAATGATCCCTGCTTATATGGGAACTCATCATAGTTGGGATTGGGATGATCATCCATGCAGATCGATCATCACTTAAAACGCAATTTATAAGATTCCTGCATGTAAGATTTATATCCTGATCCCAGATTTATAATATTATGTGTTGTCCCTTAAAAAAAACCTGCATGCAGCTGTGTAGAAATGGAAAGGAGCTAGCTAGCTAGCGGAATTATTATTAGATCAGGCCAGATTTTGGTGGTCTGATCACTACAATCACACATTTATATGGTCCCCATGCCAAGGGTACAGTAGTACTGGTACTAGAAAATAAAAACTTCAAAAAAAAAAACATTGACAGCCAGCTCGCTCGCTCGCTCATTGATCATGAAGTGATATAGCTAGGCCCCCAGTATTACTTCACGACGCTTAATTTCCAAGAGAAATCACGTGCCTTGCTACCTATATATATGCTGGAGATAAGGATAGCTCACCATACATATTGGCTAAATCATACGAACAACTTTGTCGGACTGTTGGTCGTTCCCAAGCTACATGATATAAATCGTTTTCGTCCTATTTCAGGTCAAGGCTGTCAATATATATATATATAGTTTTGCAAATCACGGATCCCAAAACTATATTCATTCATAAATCTACCATTTCGATCCAGCATTATGATCTGTGCCGGCACCAAAACCTAGCTTCTTAATATTGCTTAAAGTGTACGTGACTTTGGTTTCATGTATATTTGATTATGTGCGTACTATTAAATTGGATATATTATATATTTCCTCCTAAAGTCTTTACAGCCTTAACCTGCTATATATCAAATCGACTTGAACCCTAATAAAAATATTTAAACTTTTGAGATGACTTGTTTTATATAACAATATTTATGATCCAGTATTATATATATCCTACTTAAACAACATGCAATTAATAAGTTCAAATTATAAGGCAATATATATGCATGAAGCTTGATGTAATATTTGAAGAACTCTATGCATGTATCATGTAAAATCATATCAATTTATAAATTTATTTTTATAAAAAAAATTTATGACTAAAGTATCTATTTTTTAAGTATTTTATACACAATTAATTAAAAGTTTACTCAAATCCATTACTTTTTTCCTAAGCGAACTTTCTCGAATTTTATATCCTAATATAATATTAGGAACATATAGGAATATTGGGAATTGATTACATGGTAAAGAAGAAGACAAATTCTACATGTAAGTTTTACACCACATACATCCAGCTAATCAACATGTGTGTTTAAATAAAATGATAAAAATGACAAATTACATGTTAATGATGTGGGCGTGTGCAGTGTAAGCCTTACTTGTAGCATTTCTTTAAAGAAGAATAAAGCCTCGTTTGGTTACACTGATAAAATGAGATTAGAAATCTATGAATAGTAGTGAGATAATTTGTGAATAGTAGTAAAATGATTTGAATAGATCTCATTTGGTTACACAGGCTAGATTAGATGAAAGTTGAATAAAATATTATTAGAATATAAATTTTTAATATAATTTTTTATTTTAAAATTTGAAAAAATTGAATTATTTTTTGTATTTTATCTCAAAACTTGAAAAAATTATAATGATTAGATGAAAAAGTTAAAAATTTTAAAATTTGAAATTGAAAACTGTTTGTATTTAAATAATATTTGGATGTTAAGATAAAATAAAATAGATTAGATGATATTTTTATGAATAATAATAAGATAGTTTGTTAATAGAAGTGAGATAACTTGAGTTGAGTATTTATTAAGTTTTAGGAAATGAGAAAAAAAAATTAAATAAAAAATATTATAAAGTTAAAATATTGTTAGAATATTATTTTTATTTAAGATTTTGTAATGTGGAATTATTTTTTATTTTTTATTTAAAAATTTAAAAAATTTATAATGATTAATTTAAAAATATTTATATTTAAATGATATTTTAGTAAAAAAAAAAAAAGTAATACTTTGACGTCTGTAAAACCAATCGGGCCTGAATATCCTAAAACCAGAGAGAGAGCCAGGGTACTGAATATTTTGACAGGCTGGCACGCACAAATGTCCTAAAATCAGAGAGTGAGCCAGGATACTGAATGTGAATGGTTTGTTGATAAGGGAATCATGATCATCACACATCAGCACTGCACTACCGCAGACAATAAGCCAATGCAATAAATCCAAGCTAATCTTTTTCCGTACCCCGCACTAAAAGTAATACAATTTATCCCGCAGCCCGTAATATTCATTCTAATTTCTAAAGCTAGCTACCTCTTCCCCTCGTTGGTGACCTTACCTTGTATTAATAGCTAGGTTTGAGGTCATATGCCCATCATCTCGTGTGTGTGTCTCTCTCTCTCTCTATATATATATATATAAATACTTAAAATTAGTAGTGAGGTGTGACAGAAGGGAAGGGATCCTCCACATATATATATATATATATATATATATATATATATATATGTGTGTGTGTTTGTGAACCAGACAAGGGAAGAGAACAAGCCTCACTCATCAAACCTCAATAATTGATGTCGCTGAATCGAATAGTACTACTTCTTGTTAGTTATGATAATTCAATGCTCCATTATTTTCCACTACACCATATTTTCAATATCCATGCTATATAGTGCTTACACTGCATGATGATGATGATATTCAAGTTTAAAAATTCACGAGAATAAGTAAAAAGCATTAATTTAGGAATAAGTTGTAGAAGAGGACAATATCCCTATATTTTTTTTAATATCTGTAAATACTAATAATCATATAGTTTATAAATAGTAGTAAATAATAATAAAATAATCTAAAAATATTTGAAAACAATTATATTCTCAAACAGAATGAAAGGAGGTGTACACGTAGGGGCCGGGGGATGCAAAAATCTAGCTATCGATCCCAAACTAAGTTTAAATGTTGAGATGAATTGAATTGAATTGTAAATAGTAATATTTTAGGGATTCTATTGAGATAAATTTAATTTTTTAATTAAAATGTTTGAAGTAGATTAAGATGGGTTTAATTTTTTTATAACAAATTTAAAAAATAATAAGTTGCATTAACAATTATTTTGAGATAAATTAAGTTGAGTTTAGTTGAATATCTAAATACAACCTCAATTGAATATCCTTTCTCCCGTCAGACTGGCGGATCAAAGTTGGTGTATTTGAGCTGACAAATTAGGCAAGCGGCCGCGTCAGATCAGATTGTTGGAATCTTCTTAATTTCCAACCCCATTACTGCCCGACGTCCTAAATTCTAACCATGAAAAAGGAGAATGACTTATTCCATCTTTGATCCAGTGGTCCACTCACTTACTGCCATGTATGTAGTTTGACGCGCGTTGGCTGGCTGGCTTGCTGCCACCGACATCCTTTTACTACTCCCAACAATATCTAGGGCTCAGAGAAAAATAGAAAATGCAAATCCGAAGATCTGCTACCGACACAATTTTTCTCATTTTATAAAACAAGCTCCAAGGAAAAAGATTATCTTAATATATATTTAACTTCTTAGCCGAGAAAAACACACTTTGAAGTTCAAAAAGTAAGAAATTAACATGCACGATATATTAATTCGAAAACTGGGTGATCTTGAAAAGGCTAGCTGATCATCATCATGTCCAAGGGCCAAGTTCTCCTTCTTGATCTACAGGACATATATATGTGGATCATGCATGCATTGGTTGGAATTAAGCATATAGATGTCCCAGCCGCCCACGACGAAAACAGAAATCCGACAATCTCTCGTAGGAAAACTCAATCCAAGCAGATCAAAGTTTTGACTTCGCTTGGAAGAAGGAACGTCCCAGTATTGATCACTAGAGGTTTGGTCCACGGGAAACTGAACAATGGAGAAATGATCAATTTCATTGACAGTGTCATCGCGTAATTAAGATCATGCATGCAGGGGATATTTTTCAAATGTGTAAACAGAAAGAGATTCGTTCTTTGACCTTTTGAGTACTGAGTACTGCCACTAGCTGGGAACGTATGGAGTTATAAATATGAGTATTCCTACTCAACCTCCATCACACTCTATATTTTATATTTTTTAAAATTTTTAAATTTTTTAATATATTTTTTAAAATTTATTTTTTTAAACTATTTTAAATTCTCTATTCATTATTCATATAATAAATATTTGATAAAAATAAAATTTTAAAAATTTTAAAAATATATAATATATAAAAATTATGTAAATAGTAAAAAATTGTGAAGATTTTTTCTATAAATAATGTTAATGGGGGCGATCTACTTGGCTTCAGTGCACCATTTATTATTTGATTGAAGAGTACCAATTTTTATTTGACCGTTAGCTTTTTTTATTTATTTTTATTATTATTATTTTTTACTGAGTGGTTGAAAAAATATTGTTTAATAATATCAAAAAAAAATTTAAAAATATTAAAAAAATAATATGAAAAAAAATAATTTTAATACTTTTTTTCACATAATTTTTTAACACTTTTAAATATTTTTAAAAAAAGAAAAAAAATTAGAATATTATTAAATAATATTTTTTCAATTACTAAATTTAAAAAATTAAAAAAATTAGAAAAAAAATTTAAAAAAAAAAAGAGAGAAAGAAAGTTGACGAGGCAAAAAAAAGAGGAGCCAATCGGACTCCGTAGCATTTTTCTTGATTGAAAGCTGGGTGAGCATGTCGGCTCATGTTGGTTTGAAGTCGTCGTGTTGGGGAAACAAGTCTAGCTTGGCCCTCGTCCCATGTTGATATGACCACGAATAAAGTTTTATATAAATATATATATATATAAATATATAGATTACAAGTTTAATTTGTAGACGTATAAGTAATTAATATTTTTTTTTATAAAAATATATTGCATTCATTAATAACTAAAATTATAAACTTGATCTAAAACATACATTACAAGCCAACTACAACATAATTGATTCTCAGTACACACTTCATGCAACTGACCTAATCTAGTCCAAGCTGTAAATCTCTATAAATCTAAAGTCTGAGACAACACTACTCTGTTCAAGATAGAGTTAATCAAGTCCCATATTCCGTCTAAAATGAAGTAGGGTTAACCAAACCTCACATTCTATCTAAAATGGAGTTGAGGACACAATCTATAGACGAAAGTTTAGAAACTGTATTTTTTTATTTTTCTTTTTTTGAAAACAAAAGATATTATAGAAATTAAAAATATATGAAAAAATAATGGATTATATCTTGCTTGGAAGCGGGAGAATATTTCTGAGCATTGTGGATTTAACTTTGTTAAAGCACACATGATTGCATGGCTTTTGGGGACGCGAATTACAGTGTTGACGGGAGAAATGGAACCCTCTACTGATCAAAACCCTGTAGTAATGATCAAATTATCAAACAAATTTGATTTAGTACCTCATATATATCGTTAATTACAAGGAACAAACGACGATGTTGGATATGTTTGGAAGAAAATTAATTAGTACTAGAGCTTGCATGCATTTGATAAACATGATAATTAATGTTAAAAGGTAATTAATATTACGAACCATTTTGTGAATCAGATTGTAGACTGATTAATTAGTGTTGAACCCGGTGACCATTTTGAGTTTAGAATCTACGAGGATTAATAATTAATTAGCTAGCTAGGAATCCTTGATCTGTCGATTTGAAAAGGGAAAAAAAGAAAAAGAAAAAGTCATTCAATAATTAATTTGCTCATGTACTAAATGTAGATCAGAACATCAACATTAAACAATTCATGTTATAAATTTCCCATTTGGATGATACGTACTTCAGATAATTATACGTTAATTACTACATGAGTGCATGCCCCGACCCATTTCACTATTATTTATCTTTTTAGTTAAACCCTAAAACCATATTAACTATCAAATACTGTAGTTATCGAGGCTTATGTTTTGACACCCAATAAATGATCAGGTTGATCAAGACCTTTAATTTGCTTCTGAAATAATATATATGAAGAAAATAACTGATCATTAACGGATGTGACATTAATATTGAATTATATAATACGCCTTATATTGCATAAGAATTCATATATATATATATGTGTGTGTATATATTTATATATATTTAAGCCGCCTCAATTACTGCTCCTAGTCCTAGCTAGCTCTAATTATATATTATTTTTATTTATGTTTCTTGCTTAATAAATATATATATAATTTGATCTTTCAAATTAAAAGTCATTGTCACGAATATCATCTAGATTCTACAAAGATTTGATGTGAATTGCCCACCAATTATAATCTCATGATCAATGGTCTATGTCGCATGTATGAACATATCCAGTTCTGCCCGCCCGCCCTTTCAAAATTCATTATATTCAAGTTCAAACTGCATTTATATGTTCGTGCCACGTGATTGACTATATTCTATAATTCCGGCCTGTGGTCATTACAGTGCCACTTGTACGCACTTGGTACTGCTACTGATTGCCAAAGGGATCCGATCTAAATAATGAGATGTTTGAAATTTAAAATAATTGTACTGTTTTTTTTTTTAAATATTTGGAAGTTTTAAAAACTTATATAAATTTTATGCGTAGTTAATGATTAGATAATGATTAAGTTAAATATTTAAAATTAAAAAATATTTTTTATTTAAATAATATGTCGAGGAAATCATATGAACTTTTAAAAATATAATTACCTAAATTTTTAGTACATATGTTAGGTAGATATTGCTAGACGAAAATTACGACTTTAAGAAAGTAGTCGAGGGTGGAGTTGACTTAATAATTTTATGGCTCTCACAGAAAGTTCTAAGCTTGGGCTTCTAGTTTGGAGACAGGGCGACAATGGGATGACGATGAGTCGGTACACTTTCAAATCAAGTGAATTTTTTAAATAGTAACGCTCATGAATTGAATAAGTATCACATATTTTTTTAGAAAAATAATGAGTTCTATAATTAAAAAATTATTATTTTTATATAAATTTCATATTTATTTATTTATTTTTAAATAGTACGCGGCGCACAATCATGAGTCATGACTACGAATATAATTTCTTTTCTCCAAATTAATCAGCCTAAGAAATGCGAATTATGTTAGGAACTTTGCATTGCCCATTCAGGAGCCCACCGTTTTTCTTTTTATGGACCCTTGGGGCAATTTAATAAACAGCCATCGGGCCCATTCAAAAGACATATTCACCCGGAAAATTTTCAGTCCAAGCTCTTTTTGAACTTGATCGTCCTACATTTCCACAGCAATTGCCCACTGATCATGAGTGTTGTGCCGTACTCTAATCTGGCTTTATTTTTATGCAATTCTTCTATATACAACCGCCGGTGCGGAATTGGCTGACATGGCACTGCCACGTCAGCACCATGTCAGATCATTTTAAAAATATTAAAAAAAAAAAAGAAAACTGAATGAAATATGCAAGGGAAACTGAAACAAAACAAAAAAAAGCACTTGGAATGAACTGAAAGCTCTCGAGCTGAACCAACCCATCCTCGGAACGATTCCATCTGCGCTCGCCAGCGTAGACCGAACCGGTTGTTGAGGTCGCCGTTGGTCACACATTCCAAATCTGAGCCATCGTCGACTTGGGTTGGACACGTTAATCCAGATCTAAGTAATCCTAAACAGGTTCTTCCACTGCCGTTTCTTCTAGTATTTCTTTCTCTTGTTTTGGACATGATTTTCTGTTGGTGTACTTGGCAAAAATTATGTACTTCAAAATTTCATGAGGGGGATGGCATTCAATAATTTGGAGCTATTCAATTTTATTCTGAACTTGCGAAATAGGGGTGGAGCGATTTTCTTCATTAATGCCCCAAATCTGGTCTGTTAAACGGTTTGACATATGATGAGTTTTTAAAAAATATGCTTTAAATTTGGGCAGATTGGATTCATTAGTTCTTGATTTCTCTTGAAAGGAAAAGGTAAACCAATAAATGAAGTGAGTAAATGGGGAGTTGACCTGAAAAGAGTAACGGATGTCTCTCATGCATTCATATGACAAATCTCATTTAAGAACATTAACAAAACTTTTTGAAGATTTGGAAGTTTCCCTGTATTTTGAGTTGGCTGCAAATTAAATGGTTTAGCCAACCTTTGATATAGCTACCATTGCCAATTACTTTCAAAGAAACTGTGGGGGTAAAAAAGCTAAAATTATCTCACAAAAAATCACTTGAATTATGGACAGGTTGTTGTTGTCGTGGATGTAATTAATGCCCCAAATATGGTCTGTTAATATCTCAAAATCTCACAATGCTCGACCCACTTCTATCTAAGGCTTCCATATATGTAGTCGTGAATCGACTTTGAAAGTCGTTGAAACAATGTAAGGAGAGCTAGCTGCAAGAAAGTTCACATTTTTAAGTGGTTGGTACTGCAGAGACATACAACCAACCACCTCATGCTTTAATTTATTGTGGAGTAGTAGGACTTTAGCACCCTAGAGGTAAGTGATGCAGCTCTGCCATCTATGATATGTTGTGGCTCTTGAATGTTTGAGTTGTCTAATTTGTATATATAAAAGGTCTTTGTTTTGGGTTATTGTGGCCCAACATTGTTATATTTTTGTGCTTCCATTTAATAAATAACAAAAGTGCATCCCCCTATAATTGAATACTAATGGATTGGTGATTGGTGGCCCAAAATAAATTTGACATATTAAACATTTATTTGAAATGAAATCCATTGTACCAATATCCAGATATTTTAATTTTCATGAGTTATACAATATTACTATTGACAACCTGCATTTGTCTCCCTCTTAGTATGGAAAAAGGAAAAGAACATTCATCTACTCTAAGACTATCTAGCTCAAATTCCTCATCCGCGGTATTTTATTTTATTGGATATATCAATAACATTAGATTCGAGATTAGTTGATATTTATTTTCAAAATACATCAATAATTTTTCCATTAACATTTTAAGACATACCATCAATTTCTCCAAACATCCCAATGCACGGTTACTATATACTAGTGCCTGCGTGGTCACTGACTTTTGTGTTATATCCCGCTACCAACCAATATCCTAGCAACCTACAGGTGGTGCGAGACTACTTTTGAGTTTAATTTTAATAAGTTGGTATTTTCAATAGTTTAATTGCAGTTTTTTTATTCTTTTTGCCAGAATGCTAGTTACCTATTTCAACATTGCATGGAAGGTCAATTGTCTCTCAGCAATACAAGCTCCGGTACAAGCAAATTTATTGGTACTGAGGATAATAGACCTGATGTTGGGGACACTGAATTGTCATGTACATCTTCTAGAGTTGAAAAATTAATCTTGATAGACCAGATGCACAGGAAACCAAGTATGGTATAGCCGGAACATCTGAGAAAGTGTAGATGGATGGTGATGATGAGTCAAAGTCAGGGATGGAGTTTAATTCCCTAAATTTGGGTTTGGGGTGATGACAAAAAGGAGTGAAAGGGGGAGGATAAGAATGTTAGATATGTCACCCTTGCCTATGCTTGTGGTGGGAAGGCTCGAAATAGAATTTTGAATGTCATCAACCCACACTCGATAGGAAAAACAGAATGTAAGGCAAAGATTAATGCCTTAAAAGCTTTTGATGGAAAGTTTCGGCTAACTACAGTTTACAATATCCACAAGCACGACCTCAGTCCAAAGAAATCCTGCTTCTTTAAAGAAGTGAGTGAATCCGTTAAAAGAGTCATAAATACAAATGATGCGGCTGGAATCCGAATGAATAAGAGTTTCGGCTCTCTTGTTGTTGGGGTGGGTGGTTTTGAGAACCTCCCGTTTTTAGAAAATGATTGTCATAACTACATCGACAAGGCACGACATCTACGATTGGGCGCAGATGGTGCTGGAGCTCTTCGAGACTACTTTTTACGGATGCAGTACAAAACTTGAGGTTTTTTGCACTAATGGACTTGGATGATGACGAGAGGTTGAAAAATGTATTATGGGCAGACCCCCGTAGTAGAGCAGCCTACTAGTATTTTGGTGATGTGGTAACCTTTGACACCACATACTTAACAAACCGATATGAGATGCCTTTTGCACCATTTGTTGGTGTAAACCACCAAGAACAGTCAATTTTGTTGGGAGCTGGCTTGATTTCCTCTGAGTATACTGAGATTTGTGGTTATTCCAGATCTGGTTATAGTGTATGGTATAGCGCTGAAGACTATTATCACCGACTAAGATAGAACCATAAAAAATGCAATTACAATTGTTTTCCCAAAAAGCCGACATAGATTTTGCCTATGGCACATCTTGAAAAAAGTCCATGAAAAGCTTGGCTGCTATGCTTCCTACAAATGTGGAATGAAAACTGCACTGATGAAATGTGTGTATGATACCCAAACGCCGAAAGAGTTTGAAAAATATTGGGATCAGTTGATCAGCATGTACAACTTGCATAAGAATGTCTGGTTGCAGAGTTTGTACACTGAGCATGAGCACTAGGTACCGACCTTCTTGAAAGAGGTTTTTTGGGCTGAAATGAGTACAACGTAGTGCAGCGAGAGCATGAATACATTTTTTTTTTATGATTATGTTCATGCTAAGACAAACTTGAAAATTTGAAAGAGTTTGTCGATCAGTATGATAATACATAAAAAAAAATTGAGAACAAAAATTACGCTGACTTCCACTCATTTAATGCCACAATTCCCTGCATCTCGAGGTCTCTATTGTAAAGAGATATCAAGATTTGTACACAAATGCTAAATTTAGAGAAGTTTAACACCAACTTATAGGCATTATTGACTTGGACCCAGTTTTACATAAGGCGGATGGTACATTAAAGACCTATTTGGTAGAGGATGAAGTCTGCGTCGAAGATTTCACTAAGCTGGTTACACGTTCAGTAGATTTTAGTGAGGAAAATGCAGTCTCCAACTGTTCTTGTGGCTTAGTTGAAATGAGGGATATAGTGTGTCGGCACATCTTCGCCATGTTTAAATGTAACAGGATTAAGACAATGTCAGATAAGTACGTTTTGAATTGATGGAGGAAGTATATCAAAAGAAGATACATGTTAATCCATAGCAGCTATGACGCAGGGGATCAGCGGAAAGATGCTAATAGATATTCAAGTTTGTTGAATATCTGTTATAAAATGATTACTTGTGCTGTGGGTTTGAAAAAGCATACTGAAGATGCAACGACTAAGTTGCATGCAATGATTGATCTTTATAATACGGATCAAGAACCCCCATCGATGACTCAAAAGTGTTTAAATGTTGATGTCACGATAAAAGACACAACTACAATTGGTAGTTCAACTCAAGTACTCTGTCCACGTGTTGTATGAGGGAAAGGCAGACCCCCATCTTTGAGGAGAGCATCCAGGATGGAGAGAGACATGCAGAAAGTTAAGGAGAAGACGAAGAAAGCGCAAAGGAAGGGAAAATGCAAACAGATGTAGATCTGTAATATTTAATTAATTTATTTAAATTTTATAAATGTTATCTGACAAATTAGTTATTATTTTATTAGCGAGATGGAGAAGATACACCTGTTGTGGACACTTGCAAGAGACTATTTGGCCCTTCTGATTTGGACGTCTCCAATGTTGGACACGTGCAGGTAATATAATAAGTATATATTTAATTTATAGTCAGAGTTATGATTTATTGCAGTGTTTTTTTAGAGTATTTATCATCAGGCTATCCCAGAAAGCATACTAGCTGCAAACATTAGTCAAACCCAGCCCCAAGAAATAGTAATTCAAAGCCAAGAAAGTGTAGGTGGATCCAAACATTATTGGTATTTAAACGACATTAATCGATATCATATTAATATATGAGTTAATATATTTTACATATGCAATTTGGGTTGAATGGATCACAACCACAGCAATGATGCTATTATTCTGGGAGTTACAAAAAGATTTGAGAAAAAAGTATTCCGGAAATTTCGTACAGATGGGAGTTACAACCAGTTTTGAGGATGTTAATATGTATCAAACCAGTTTTGAAATTATGGCTATCTGGTATATGACATGTATTCTGATGTATATAGAGTTATGGCAGTCTTTGAAACAAATGGGAATGCTTATGAGATTTTTGTGTGTGTAATTGAACGAGTCTTTATTTAGCTGTTTTAAGGATGTCAATATGTATCAAAACAGTTTTGAAATTCTGGCTATGTATAAAATTATATGTATTATGATGTATATACCAGCAATGGCAGTTTGTATTGCAAATGGGAATGCTTATGAGACATTTTTGTGTGTAATTGAACGAGTCTTTATTTAGCTTTTTTGAGGATGTCAATATGTATCAAAACAGTTTTGGAATTCTGGCTATGTATAAAATGATATGTATTCTAATGTATATACTAGCTATGACAGTCTGCAATTGCAAATGGGAATGCTTATGAGATACTTTTTTGTGTAATTGAATGAGTCTTTATTTAGCAATTTTGAGGATTTCAATATGTATCAAAACAGTTTTGGAATTCTAGCTATGTATAAAATGATAAGTATTATGATGTATATACCAGCTATGACAGTTTGCAATTGCAAATGGGAATACTCATGAGACACTTTTTTGTGTAATTGAATGAGTCTTTTTTAGCAGGTCGGAGTTTTATTCTCAAATCGATATTCGCTCGATCTTTGCTCGAGCTACCTTCGAGCGAAACTCTCTGACTTGGTTTCTCCAGACGAAGCTCGATCTGAGAACATGGAGAACACTCACGCTCGAGTTTCGCTTGATATTTGCTCGAGCGAAATAGAGGTTTCGCTCGAGCCAAGCTCAAGCTACCTTCGAGCGAAACTCTCTGACTTGGTTTCTCCATGTTCAGCTCGATCTAAGAACATGGAGAACTAGCATGCTCAATATTCACTCGAGCTTAAAGTGGTTCGCTCGAAGTTAGCTCGAGCGAACTTCTTTGACTTGTGCAAGATCATATGCAATATCTGCCAATTATCATTATTATTAGATTTAGTGGAAGTTTTTCTTGCTACTATCATATGCAATATCTACCACTAACTTTGGGTACTTAAAGAATGCTTGGTTAATTTGGAGCAAAAGGAGCTCACTCTCACATGATAAAAAAGTTGTTGCATAATATTATTGCAGTGATTAACCAAAATAGACATGAGAAGGACATGACATAATCAAGACGACTATCTAAGCAGCAAAAAACATGGCATAATTTTTCATGAGGAATAACTTATAAATTTCTATTTTCTAGTCAATCAACAGTGATAAGATCTGTACAATTTTGCAGTTCTTCAATGGGTACTTACATAAAAGATAGTAAAAAGAAAAATAAAATACTTGTACAATTTATTTCTTGACACAATAATCAAGAAAATCATGTGTGCCCCAGGAAATTTCATGTTTTTCCTTTACAACATATCTCACTCACCTTTATCCTATGATAGATAGATAAAAAAAATAAAAAAGATCAATGACTCGCATCTGGAGGAGGTTGCGCAGCATGCCCAACGGTACTCTATTCCCATCATCATTCTCGGAACAGTCTGTTAGTAACACTTCTTCCATTTCGTTCAAGCATCGTAGGACCGTATTTTGGAGCATATCAAATTGACTAGCCATGATATTGAAACGATATACCAGACTCTCACATCGAGTATCCATGCGCTCAGGATGAGTATGTAAGCCATCTACATGAGCATCTACGCTATCAATGCGAGTATCCAGATGATCCTCAATGTGATGTAGATGGCCTTCAAAATTATCGAGCCGAGTATCGATGTGCTCAAGACCAGCAATGATGTGATCAAGATGACTATCAATGCGACTATCGATGTGGTTAAGACAAGTCTGGATGCAGCTCAAACAATCAAACACCATTTGTATTCCCGGCTGATTCATATCTGGTGCAAGGGTGACTGGTCTTGAGGTATATGGCTGAGAACCTGAAGGCGTTGCACGGGACGACTGCGAAGTTGGTGCAGGATCCTCATCATCAAAATGGAATCGGAGAATGTGAACACAACTGAGCTGAATGGTCTGACGACCAATTGGAGCCTTCAGAGGGATTCTAGGCTCTATCTCTGGAATAGGAACATTGTTGGATAGAGCAATGCGAGTGATAAGACTCGCAAAAGGCAATCTCGTCCGTATTTTGTTGGATTTATGAGCCTTTAAAATGACCTTGCAAAGATGACTTCCCAAATAGATGAGAATGTCATTGATCAGTACATAAAGTAGGGTGGCTCTGTCATGGCCGACATCACTATGATGGTTGGTTGGGTAAAGGTTAGTAAGGACAACCCTATTAAAAAGGAGATAGTCAGGGGAGAACTTATTGGTAAGAATGGGTGTCCGACCATCCCAATCCTTCTCATATCCACACAAGCAAGGTAGATAGCAGGGTTGCTAGGACCAGAGGTGCTGGCATACGGATATAGGGCCTCTGTAACACGAGGGGTATTAAGCAAATCAGCTAACATGCCTAGACTGACTCGCATTTGGATGTTCCGGAGAGTGATGTCAAAGGAACCATCAAGTGACATGGCATGAATGTTGGAGTAAAACTCCTGGACCAAGTCCACAGACGGAGGGGGGAGACCAGTGGTTAATGATATCCATTGGAGAGACTGAAAGATATGTGGCAGTATATTTTCTTGAAGCTCACCTAAATTGACATCACACTCAGTAATGGGAGTGCGCTTGGAAAATTTTTCAATGTATAGTTGTTGAGCCCGAGCATTATGGAACATTGATTGGGCAGGAGCAGAAGGAGTTGGCCGGCATCGTACACGTCGCATGGTGTTTGTTTGTAGGCATAATAAAGTAAATTAAACATTGAGGTAAATTAATAAAGCAAATTAGAAATTAATGTAAATTAATATCAATTTGTTAAAACAATAAAAGGTAAGACGTAGCCTAAAATGACAAGTAGCAGACTGCACTAAGAAACTCATCTCTCACAACTCACTCCAAGGAAGAACTAGACATGGTCCATAAGGTATGTACACAAATAAACAAATTTAATAATGACAGCAAACACAGTTTATCAATTACATATATGTATATTGGAGAATAACTTGTCTAGAAAATACAGAGGATGTGATAAAAAAAAAAATAATAACTTATTAACATTATGAACTTCGGAACTATGTGGTTTGCAAGTACCAGCAGAATAAGACACTTACTCCATTGAATGTTACAATCCACTCTATTAACGAGCAAGTTTTAACAAGCATCCACACAAACTATGCTATTCCAAAATTCACATAATCCACCAGTTCACTTCAGCCAAATAAGGCCCACAGATCCACTGACCTAGGCATGAACCCCCAAGGAGGACAAGTTGGTCATGAATTCTAAAATCACATTTATCAAAGTGGACTGTCCATCCAACAATGGACAAATTTCTAGATTGAGAAACACATTCATGTGCTTACACTCATAATATTTAGCTATCTACATCAACCTTTTATCCCATGTTTATAACAGATGCCAATGCCAAATTTTATTTGAAGATAATTTAAAGTTAAGGGCATAGACTTATGGTTCTAAAGTGATGGCTCCATATACTATAGGATACAAAAGTAACTAAGGATCTCTAGGGCTAATACGAGATTGATAGCACAAAAAAACACTCTGAAAAAGCTAATTTTGCAGTAGCTTATGGTCTTCTAAAGCCACATTCCTTGCAAAACTCTATCTCACTCTAACACAGTTCTAACCAATCAGTGAAATCAGGTCAGCTTTGTAGCTCGTGTATAAGGACAATGTATACATGCAAGAAGATAAATTCCAGTCCCGAAAATTTACAATGACCTCAGAATTTTTCAAATCAAAATACCCAAACTTCCCCAGCCCGTCAAATTACTAATCTCTAATTTCTAACAATGTGCAAAATGGAAGAGGAATGAGTGAAGAGGATAGACTTACCTGAGTGGAGAAACATGGGATGGGCAGCACTAAGCTTGGGAATAATGGACTACGCTCGAGCGGTTTTGTGGAACCTGGTTGCCGTGCTTGAGGAAGCTCGAACGGTGGAACCTGGTCGCCATGATTGAGGAAGACGAAAGGTGGAATCTGATCGCCGTGCTTAAGGAAAACGAACGTCGGTTTTGTGGGAAGGAATCGAAGGGGTCAAAGGTCTGGAAGGGAAAATGGGTTTCGAAGAAGGAAATGGAGGGAAGAAGAAAAGCTAGAGAGGGGAAGAAAGGAAAGAAGAGGGAGAACAGTAACCACAAAAACGACGCCATTTTCATTTTGCCACATGGGCGTTGATGCTGCAGCAGTGACGTAATGCGATTGTATATAGAGTTTTTGATTTTTGTGCTTCGGTTATGTCCAATGTTTTGCTCTAGCTGCTTCTCTTGACTTTGGAGATGCGGTTATGCTGCTGGTTTGCCATGTTACTGAGTTTAGAGATCATACTGTCTAGAATCTATCATTCATGCTGCAGTTTTGATGCTTCAGTCAGAGTTCTGCTCGATTTCTAGTACTGCACAAATATTTCAAATTGGCTAGAACATTAGTATCCTAGTCAAAGTGACTAAAAAATTCATTTTTATAAATTTAGCTATTCACTTTTCAGCGACATCAAATAATAAATTCTCCAAATCTATCATTATTCTATTAAAATATTGATTTTGACCTTATTATTTATTTTAATTCTAATTCTAATTTGAATATTTATTCATTACTAAAAAAATACACATTAATTTTCTAACGATCATATTATTCTAATAGATATAATTTTCTAATGTTTTTTTTACAATGGTCATATTATTTCAACTGATATATTTTTCCAACGGTCGGTCATATCTTTCCAATGGATATGTTTTCAGCCTTATATTTTTCAACGGTTATATTTTTAACGGTTATCTCCTAATTATTAATTATTAGATGAATTGACCAGGAATGCAATATAGAGAAAATATTTGATATAGAAGGATCCACTTGAAAGAGCTCCAAGAATTTTTTTTTATTTGTTTTGTTTAGGTTTTTTTTTTTAATTTTTTAAAAAGGCTAATTAATGGACCCCATTCTAGAAAAACACCCAGTCTTGTTTTCGAGATAACTAGCGAGATTCCCCATAAGACTGTTTTAAAAGGTAGTGATCTATTTATTAGAAGCAAAATCAACCAATTGTTGTGACATGATTCATTATTATAAGCAAAAACAACAATTTTTTATGCAAGAAAAATTATTTGGCTAGCTGTTTAGGCTGATCAAATTTGGACAATGAAAAAGGGAAATGTGAAATTTAATGTACATTTGTTGAGTTTGGTGTAGGAGGTTTTTAAGCAACTTTGCTCTAGTTTGGCCAAAATTTGACTTTGGCTGGGCCACTATTAATGCTCTAAGGCCTTGAGTTAATTCCCATGGAGATCAGAATTGCTGGTTGCTAGGCTAGTAATTGCTAGGCAATACTTCTATAATTTTCTGTAAGGAACAATCTTCTGCTTAATATAGTCTATTAATCAAGAAATATAAAAAACTGGAAAATCAAAACTAAGGTCAGTGCATTCAGGTGGGTTATTTTCTTTTTTGTCCAGCCCGGAATTCTCAAAATTGGATTCATCTTAATGGGTATCTAAATTTCACATCAGTCCCTATATGGATGCGGGTGCAATTAGATGATGGAGGTTAAGGATTAATATTAGTTACCAGTAACTGATTTTATATTTTATAGATAAAACAATGTTGTTTTGTGTTTGTAATCCTCGTCTTTAAATTTTTTTTAGATGCCATACTAAAAATAATTGCAAATAGAGAAAACCTGGGGAACGACCCATCTGCTTATCTTAGAAAATCAGCCCACCAATCAGAATGCGACATGTCAGCTTCTTAGCACCATTACCATGCATCCCACTACACCCGAATAGCTTATCCAATTCTCTTTTATTCTTTCTCTTCTTCCTATTCGAACCCACCACCCGACGGCACCCACTCCATCCTAACCCAAACGCGACGGCACCCACTCCTTCCCAAACCAAATTCGACAGCACCCCACTCATCCCTAATGGCAGAGAACCGGCACAACTGCCTCTCCACAGCAGCCCTGACATCGCATTGCTAGATTTTCGCCCAATGGTAAAATGTTTATATTTCGAAATTTTCAATCTTAATAGAACTTGTATTGGACTTGTATTGGAGTTCTTATATTGGAGTTAGATCTCATTTCGAAGTGATTGTAATATGAGCTATGGAAATTATCTTAGCATATGGATTGATAACTCATCTACTTCATGAATACTAACTGTTTGTAAAAACATCTCAAAGGCCCTTCAACCACTACACATTACCTATCAATTATCATTGGTGCATCTCGGCCACTGCTCATACTTATCATACATGCATCTTAAAGGCCCTTCGACCACTGCTCATTACCTATCATTTGTATGATTGAAACTACTCTAGTTTAGCAATATTAGCTTTTTGCTATTACTTTATGGTTATTGTTTTGCAATATCATGATATTGGGTCTGTTTTAGAATGAAACCTCTAGTGAAGTAGATTCCAGGTCCAGTAGTTTAATGGTTCATGGCTATTAGAATGAAACCTCTCTCTTCAAAAAGTTTCCTCCTTTGGTTCCCCAAGTAATTTTTCACATCCTTGCCTACACACCCAACGTTAAAGGTACCCCCTGCTTCTTTGCTCAACATCGACATTATCTTCCTTGTCATTACACCGAACTAATTCAAGGTTTTTTTTTAACACATGTCACTCCCCAATGTCCATGAAACAAACTAGTACCTGGTGTAAGTAGCAAGTGATTATGTTGAAGCACAAACTTACATACTATCCACTTTTAACCTTTTTTTTTTTTTTTTTATCCCCATCAATGTTTTACAACTAATTTTTGTCTTAGCGGGTTCTGAAATTATTCGTTCTTTTTGTTTGCCCCTTTTCCGTTGACATCCTTCCCTTGAGCAAACGTAGTCTACAACACATAGTTTTTTCTCCTCTTTCGACAATCTAGTATGCTGGGTCCGAATGACAAAACTTTTTTTTCTTACATACGTCTTGTAAAATGCTTGGAGGTCTTCTATGTCATCAAATACCATACTGATGAATGACTCATTCAGAGCACTACTCGAACAAGGTCTTAAATTCACTCCATCTTTCATATTTACTACATTTTCTACATTCACATTGTCACTTAGACGAACTTCATCTTTCAAATTCACAACATCTTCAACTTCATCACTATCAGAACTCCAAATTTGATCATTTGTTATAAAATAAGAAACAAAAAGTCAGTGCACAAATCACGTCAAATCAAGTTTAATTGATAGACTAGTTTATAATTATCTTTTGTTATATATATAGCTAGCTAATGGATTTTAGCTATGGAGGTTGGAAAGCCAGGATCTATCAAGTATTCCTTTCGATTTATTTATTAACCATTATACTTTTGATTTTCATATCCTACAATATTATTCTATTGGGGGAATCGATTATCAACATATTAGGATATTTCATACCCTAAAATATCATGGAATCGATTGTCTAGATTTTTAAGTTTAATTTAGTACAGAAAAGCTTGATTTATTTCATTATTAAAATACAATTCGATAATTGGAGGTATATTAATATATAGGCAAAGGAACAGATAGATGACAATGCCCAAGTTGCCTTTTTGTTGCTCATCTTTTTGTAGTAGATATGCAAGCTTTTTGAGCACCATCCTTACTCGTTCCCTCTGACCACACTTGAATTATTAATCTACTCAACTTTTCTCTTCCATTTTTCTTCAAAATTTATTATTTAGGGATGACTAATCTGGGACATGCACTTATCTCTTAAAGTTAATTAATTAATGGTCCATTCAATATTATATAACTTATAAAAAATATTTGTGTTTGATCAGATATCCAATTTGAAACTCCACTTAACACTTTTTGCACATTGTGGTGTGGAGAATAATGATATGGACCCAACAACTAACTCTTGCACCAAACATGCATCAGTGTAATTAATCAGTACAATTTGTCTAGATAAGAGACCTATCTTCTACATTACTGTCCAAATAAAAGCCCATAAACGATAGATATGCTTTTCTATTAATGAGAAAAAATGTATTAGATCAAACTAGTACTCTTCAAAAAATCATGTCTGACATTTTTACAAACAGTTAGTGTCCTCAATTTCTATTTACATTTTCTAACACATTATTGTTTTGATAAGTAAGAGGAAGGGGTAAAACAAGAGGAATTCTTGGGAAAAAAAGTAAAAATCGAGACTTTACATCCAATGCAAAAGAGAGAAATAATAATGTGTTGGTATCGTGCAAAAATCATAGGGTGCCTACGAGAGAACAAAGTGCAGAACTATGTGTTGGTTTATAAAATTCTTACATGCATTTTTTGGTTTGGAAAGAGACTCTACAAAAGAGATAAACAACGTGCAAAAATCAACCATTGGTGGTGGCGATGACAACAAAAATAGCTGCTTTCCTTCTTGGAGGGATATCAAATGAGTGATTTTATAGTGACCTTTGAGTTGTTGACATATTCCTGGAACAAAAATAAGTTTCGGTGTAATGCTGGAACGGGGGAGGGGAAGGGAACTAATCAGCTGTTTTTCTTCTATTGTAAACAAACTCCATAATTTTACGTGTAGCCATTATGATTGGTGGGATGCTTTTCCTCCAACAACAACTGTCTTAGTCCAAAGCATTTCTCTTGCAAATAAAATCCTATATATAATTTATTATTGAATAATTATATTTGAAAGTCTTTATACCACACACACTATCAACATAGCATTATTTGATTTGGAATATAAGCATTAAAAGTTAAATTTTACAAATCAAATTATAACATGTTGATAATGTAAAAGAAAGTGAAGACAATGTAGAGAATTTTGTGAAATCTCTTTACCTTGAAATGTGAGAGTGACCATATGATATTATTTATAAACTTATGAAATACATTCATAAATGAGAATCCCATAATCAATGAGATTTGATAAGATACAAAATAATTCTATACTAGGCATGGATATTAACACTAATGAGTATCTAAATGTTTATGGAATACACAACATCATATGGTAACTAAGGATCTGCAGTATCATTTGATCTTAATTTGGCATGGATGCTGAAGTCTTCCTGATTAGCTACTGTAATAAAAGAGTCTTCCTGATTAGCTGCTGTAATAGGCCCCCTCAAACTTAGCCGAGGTACAAGGGTAAGTTTGCCACATAAATACTGATGTGCAGATTTGGATAAAGTCTTGATGAAAATATCAGCAATTTGAGAGGAAGAAGAAACATGGTGAGTTTCAAGAAGACCCAAGGCAACACGTTCATGGACATAATGGTAGTCTAGTTCAATGTGTTTGCTTCGAGCATGAAAGACAAGGTTAACTGTCAAATGAAGTGCATTCCAATTATCAAAGAACAAAACTGTAAAACTGGAGGACAAATAAGATCAATCTGCATATCACGAAGAAAAAAAGACAGCCACATTAATTCAGTTGTAGTGTGTGCCATGGCAAGGTATTCTGGCTCGATGCTTGACCGAGAAACAATGGGTTGTTTCTTGGTAGACCAAGAAATGTACAATAACCTGTCATGGAGCGGCGAGTGGAGGAACACCCAGCCCAATCAGCATCTGAGAGGGCATAGAGAGTCATAGAGCTTGCTGAGTGAATCTGAGTCCCAAGATGAATGGTGCCATGAACATAATGAAGGATGTGCTTAAGCATTTGGTAATGATCCTCGGTAGAAGACTGCATGAATTTTATAGTTGACATAAAAGGTAAGGTCTGGGTGAGATATAGTAAGGTATTGCAAAGCACCCACTAGGCTACGAAAATGAGAGGAGTCATGGTATGGTTTACTCGAGTTGAGGGGCTGGATTTTGGCGGTAAGAGGGGTAGAGCTGGGTTTGCAGTCTATCATATTAGCACGGTCGAGTATTTCAATGACATATTTGGACTAAGAAAGAACAAGTCCTGCAGTTGAGGGTGTGACTTCAGTGCTCAAAAAATAATTCAATGGTCTTAAGTCCTTCATGGAAGACTCAGAATGCAGCAATGTAACAAACTAAGTGAGAAGATCATTCCTAGAGCAAGTGAGGATAATGTCATCAACATAGAGAAGAAAGATCAAATAACCCATGAGCATGATGATAGGTGATTACAGAAGGATCTGCAATACTACATGTGAAGCCAAAAAAAGAGAAGAAATGAGTTGAACTGATCAAACCATGCTCATGATGCCTGTTTAAAACTGTAAGGAGCCTTTTTCAATTTGCATACATACTCAGGAAAGGTGGCATGAGTGAAGCCTAGTGGTTGCTCCATAAAGATTGTTTCAAAGAGTTGCTCGTGCAAGAAGGCATTCTTCACATCAAGCTGCTTAATAGTCCAGTATTGAACAAGGGCAAGAGAGAGCACCAAGCGAATTCATGACAGACTTAATAATTGGTGAAAATGTCTCTACAAAATCAACCGCATCAAGTTATTGGTAGCCCTTGGCTACAAGTCTAGCCTTCAACCTCTCCACAGTTCCATTAGCTTTAAATTTTGTCTTGAAAAACCACCTTGGTCGAACAACATTCATATCAGATGTATGTGGGACTAAGTCCCAAGTGTTGTTTTGTTGCAAAGTTTGGAGTTCTTCCAGCATAGCATTAGTCAATCCTTAATGTTCGAGAACAACACAAACTATCTTGGGTTCGGAAAAATGAGTGATAGAGTGATGCAAGAGGACATAGCAAGGATTAAGTCTATGAACCCTAGCTCATGTTCTAGTGACCATAGGATGAGAGGAACCGTGAGACATAGGGGGATCCTCAGGAGCAGCAAATAGAGGAATAAGATAAGAGTCTATGAGGGAAGAGGATGACTCGGGGTGTATATTAGGTTCTGCTTCATCAAGACTGGAAAGAGCAAGATGGACTGGTGTGGGAGGATCATCTGATGAAGGGTCAGGTAGAGGATCAGCTAAGGGAGTTGCTGGTAGGGAGGAGGGTAGAGGTTGTGTTTGTTCTGGAAGAGGAACCTACAAAACTAGAGGAGGTAGTTAGTGTAAAGTATCATCATGAGAAGAAGAAGATGAGAAGGATGGTGTTGTCAACCACTCATTGAAGACTAATATGTCATTATAATAGTCTGAAGGAATGTAGAGTTTGGCAAGATCCTTGAAGGGAAAGGCTGCTTCATCAAACACTACATGGCTTGAAATAAAGACCCTGTGAGTAGATGGATAGAGGCATCTATACCCTTCGTGTTGTGGACTATAACCTAGGAAAACACATGGGAGAGACTTTGGGTCAAACTCACCTCCCTCATTTGATTGAAACACTTTGATTTGCTTTCCAAATTGAAGAACAACATATTTTTCAAAGCAGCAAATGAGCACTGAATAGAAATCTAATTTGTTTCTAAGGGGAATAAGTCACATAAAACGACTGCAATCATAAACAAAACATGCATAATATTTGTATTTTTTAATCAAAACAATAGGTGCAGAGCCCCAAAGGTCACAATGAACTTTATCAAACACATTAGTTGATTTATTTGAAAAACTAGAGAAAGGTTGTCTACTTAATTTGCCAAGTTGGCAGCTATCACAAAGAGGATGATCTTTATTCTTGGAGAGGACTTGGGTAAGCCCCTAAGTTTGTAGTTGAGACACAGTTGCTACTTGGGTATGTCTAAGACTTTGATGCCAAATATCAAAGGAAACAACTTTAAAACGAGTAGAGAAATAAGCCTCTGGTGGTGCTGGGAGAAGGTAGAGATTACCCCTTTTGCTCCTTCGCATTAGGATCTACTTTATCTTCCTGTCCAGAACATTAAAACTAGCATTATCAAATTCACAGTTAACGGGGATGAAAGGATGTGAGATGCCCAACAGATAAAAGATTGCGCTTTAGATTAGGAACAAGAAGCACATTACCTAACTGTAAAGTGGTATTCGCAGACTGTATGGTTGCATCTCCAGTATGAGTAATTGTCAAGGTATCTCCATTGTCAACTAATACCTGATCCTCACTATTATAAGGACATAAGTAATTAAGGATATCTACATCAGAGGTCATGTGTGCACTGGCACAAGTATCAGTGGTCCATTCCACATCTGAGACAATGTTCTCCAAGGTCATAGCAGTAAGAGCCTTTGGGAGATTGTTGGCTTGATATGAGTGGTTGAATCGATTCCAGCAGTGAAGTGCATCATGACCATGTTTGCCAGATATTTGACAAAAGAAAATTTTGTTATGGTCCTTGGAGGTATTCTGATATGAGGATTGGTTAGAATAGGGTCAGGTTTGTGGTGGTCTATTTGATTGATGAAAGCCTTTGCCTTTAGAGGTAAAATGACTCTACTGAGATTGACCATCTTTTGAGTGATAGGAGGACTATAGGGCCTGCCAATAGCAGCAAGGCTATCACACACACACACCTTTGAACTGCCTAAGATAGACATTTAGTGTGGTAGATGAATCCTTCCTCATGTAGGTTAGCTGCTGTGTGAGTTGAAACTCGCGTTCCTGGGAGGCCTGGACACAAGCCTCCTTGAGAGCAAACCAGACTTGAGCTGATGTTTCCAGGCCAATTACTAATCCAAGAGCTTATTCGGATAGAGTTCCAATAACCCATCCACGAAGAAGTCTATCAACTTTCTTCCATTATTGAAATGCTGGATTGATTTCCTGTTTACCATCCAAAAAACCTTCAGGAATAGGAATTAGCACAAATTGTGGCAAAAGCTCACCAGTAAGATATCCAACCATGTCTTGACTCTCAGCCAAGCCAAGTACTTGTTCTCTCCATAGAGGGTAGTTGTCGGATTTAAGTTTTAGGGTAACAAAATTACCAACACTTAAGGAAACAGCGGCCATGAAAGAAAAAAAAGAGCTCACTCTCATGGTAGCTCTGATACTGAGAAGCAAGTGAAGACAACGCACAGGATTTTGTGAATCTCTTCACCTTGAAATGTGAGAGTGAGCGCATGATATTATTTATAGACTTATAAAATACATTCTTACATGAGAATCCCATAATCAGTAGGATTTAATAAGATACAAAATAATTTTATACAAGGCATGAATATTGATACTAATGAGTATCTAAATGTTTATGGAATACACAACATCATTTGGTAACTAAGGATCTGCAGTATCATTTGATCTTAATTTAAAATAGATTTTGAGTCTTTCCAATTAGCTGCTGTAATTAGGGGTGGGCAATGGGGCCCCGCTGCCCCGCCCCACTTACATGTTTATATATTATATATATATAAACATAAATATATATTTATATTTTACAAATTGTGTATATATAAATATATATTACAATTTGTTAGACATGTTCATAATGTATGCACTTGCAAATTTGAAAACAACATAATTTAAAAACTAATACACTATAACTTACACAAAATATGCACTAGCAAATTTAAAAACTATATAATTTTTTAAATTATAGTCATATTTATAAAATTTAAATTTACAATTTAGGTCTAAAAATGTATTTTTAATCACTTTTAGACCTAGAAATAATTTTTAAACTTAGTGGAATGTAGTCCATTTTTTAAGTAGACATGAGGTAGGACGGATTGAGGATCCACCTCGCATCCCACCCACTGGGGCAAGGTGGGGGCTACCCCACACCATATGGTACAGGTAACACCCCTAGCTGTAATAGAGGAGTCATCCCGATTAGCTTTTGTAATAAATATGTAGTGTAAAGACTTTCAAATAACATTATTATACATACATGGAAAACTCTTGTTGAGAACCACTGCTTTTAAACATCTTTTGTACTGCAATCTTGCATGTGGCTTTACAGAATGAACATTCATATCAACAGTTTTCAAAAACATTAGCTTTGTTTAGAAGATGAATTCAACTCAACTTATTTCAAATCAATCATTGATGGGATCTACTATTTTTTTCAACTTCTTATAAAAAAAATTAAACTTATCTTAACTTACTTCATACATTTCAATCTAAAAAGTTAACTTATCTCAGTGAGATCTATAAAATATTACTATTTATAACTCAATTCAACTCATCTTAAAATTCAAACACAAACAATCCAAATAGACGGTTTTGCCCCCAAAGACTAGCAATCATATTACCTCGAACGCATTTTACAAATTAGACAGCAGAACGTCCGAAAAGGCTCCGAAGTCATCATGATATCCTTTTGAGGACGGGTCGGAATAAGGGCACCCATTCGAATTTTGGATCTCATATCCTCAATCCCACGCCAGGCTACTACTCCCTTCTCAAGCAATTCCTTCCTGCAAAACTTCACTAACACGGCAACCTCGTTTCAAAGTTGTTTTATTATTATACTATACTCATCATCCTCTTTCATTTTAGCAAACATGGAATGTGGAAAAGGGCTTAAATAACTTGGAAAGCTCCATCCTTGGACTCTTCCAAACCTGGAGATGCCATTTTCACCTTCAATTTTACCGTATTACTCTTGATTTGATTTAAAAAATTATACTTATCATCTCTTTACTATATAACAAAACTCAATCACTTCAACCTACGCTATTCACACCGCGTGAATGTGATTGAAAGGTACAAACATAATTTTAACTTATATCGTGTGATTATGTTAATTAAAATGATAAAAGCCAATTATGTGTAACGTTGATCACGACCCGTTAATCTCGGGAGGGGAGTAGTTTTATTAACAAGACATTTAAGTCCTTTACTGTTTTAACTCCCCGTCAATTAATATGTTGTTACATGTTTGTTTTCTTATAATATATAAATATATATATATATATATATATATATATATATATATTCCTCTCTCAAGCTTTGTATTAATAAAAAATATTATTAATTATTTTTAATTATCATATTTTTATTGTTTTCTGATATGAAATCATAGTTAAAATATTATTTATCGTCTCTTTAATAATTATCTTTTTATTATTTTCTTAGGTAACATCAAAGATTCAAATCATTAGTATATAAGTGATGAAAAATATAAAGAAAACATTATTCAAATACATGAATAAAATGGCGACGAGTAGTATTTCTAATTAAAAAAACTCCAAATATGTTACATGTATATTGTGCTAAATACATAAATACTTGTGTATCACATTTTTATGTTAATATATATATATATATAGTTAGAGTAAACACAAGGAAGTTGGGCTGATCCAACCAATTACCAAGACCTAATCACTTATTATAGTAACTAACGTAACCAAAGGTTGTATCACTTGCTTTATAACCAACAACTTCACCAAGGATGATGTCTTTTAGTTATCTATATATAGGACGAAAACATATCATTTTACACGATTTCACAACATATTAAAATCTCTCACTTTCTTTTCCCTTTGGTCGGTGGGAAAATAAAAACCTACCTTCAACTTCCTTGTAAGGAGTGGAAAATCACAATTTATTTTTTTTTCCAAGAATCTCTCTCTCTCTCTCTCTCTCTAATTTATTCATTTCATTTCATTTCCCTCCAAAAAAAAGCTTTGTCGGTAAATTCCCGGTCTCCGGTTTCCCCTATCGGCTCCAATCCCACCTCCCGGCTTCCGTTTTATAATCTCCGACCGAAATTCCTGTTCTTCGATCTAAAAACTGCAGGTTTTGGGTTTAGTTTCGGGGCTCAATGAATTCAATTTCGGGTTCTGATTCGTAGGCTCGGTGTTTCTGTTTCGGTTTTGGAGTGGAAGGGAAGAAGAAGAAGATGAGCAATCAGAAGAAGAGGAATTTTCAGATAGAAGCGTTTAAGCACCGGGTGGTGGTGGATCCAAAATACGCTGACAAGACATGGAAGATTCTGGAGCATGCAATCCACGAGATTTACAATCACAATGCTAGTGGCCTCAGCTTCGAAGAGCTTTACAGGTTCGCACCGTCTCTTCCTTCACCTTTTCAGCGGTTCTAGTTAAGGACGATGCCGTCTCCCCCACTCTGTTTTTCTTCTGCTTCTCTTAATTATTTCAATTGATTTTTAGGTTCACTTTGCGCCTTTATTTGTTTAGTTAGAGTCTTAGAGATGGAAGTTTAATTGCAGTTTCGTGCTTGGGCAATCCGAGAATACTTGAGTTTATCTTAGACTTACTTGCAAAAAAAAAAAAAAAGAGTTTATCTGAGACTATTCAATTTTGAAATATATTTTTCGTGCCATCGTATTCTTTTTGGAAATTGTAATGATGCCGATTGGTGTTAGGTTATCTCTTCTCTGCCTCTTGAAATTGAGCGATAAAAAAATGGAGTATACAGATAGTCCTCAATTCAAAGGTTTTCTTCGTTTTTTTTTATAGCTGTAAAAAAGTGTTTTGATGGCGGTTACTCCATTATATTGTATGGATAAGCCTCCTCAAGACTTCTTAGTTGGTTGGTGCTGTGCTGCTCAATTATGCCGTAAGACTGGTTGGATTATATTGTTTTTATAATTCTCAAGTCTCGGATGATTTGCTCTTCAACGAAATTCTCACCGAAAACAGTTAAAATTATAGAAGATACCGTTATAAACTTATAATAGGGTGAAAGCGACTGAATTCTTGAGGATCATAATCGGCATGGTGGGCAGCAAGTTGGCCAAACGATTGTCAGTTTGCGTTGAGATTCTGAAGATTTATATCATGTATTGTATTCGAAACCTCTAAGCTGAATTCACACATGGTAATGGTAGGTGGGCATTATGGAGGGAGAGAGAGAGTTGACTAAAAATTGGCTGGTTGGAATATATCTTAGGATGATGTACTGCTACCATTTTTGAACGTTCTCTGTGGCGGTGGGTTTCTGGTCAGTTAGACCAAGGGTGTCATAATCTCTCTATAAGAGCATTGTAATCAAATTGCTCTTGTTATATCTCCCTACATAGCCAGTTCAAACAACACTGGACCACCAACCAATCATGTCCATTGGGGAAAGGGATGGACGTGTTAGTCTGTTTAGGATTCAACCTGGCTCCATGATATTGCTCTGTGTAGCTATTTCAAATCATAACTTTCAAAACTCAGACTCTCAGTTCCTTTACCGAAATAGCGATGACAGCATAACCTCCTTTTAAACTTTATTATTGTCTAGGTTGGCATGCTTTTGCAAGTCTTTATGTAATATTTGAAGAATGTTTGTACAACAAGTTAATACTCTTTTGATTACAAAAGCATGGGAAGTTTGTTTAAAAAAATTGCATTATTTCTTCTAACAATTGAATGAGAGGAAAAACGGGTACATATTGGAGAGGTTCTTTCCAAAGCAAAAACAACCTTGTCTACCCCGAAGTTTCTCTGACGAATTGTTTACAAAACAATAATAATTATATCTAGAACTTTTTGACTGAAATATATCTGGGAGTTTTTTACACAACTGGATTCGTGACAAATTTTTCATATCATTTTGTCTTTTGCCCCCTTTCTCTCAACTGAAAATAGAATTTCCCATTACATGCTTTTGTTATTTTTATCACTTGGTTAACTTTATTACTTTTTCTAACAAGTGTCAAGTGGCATGCCTTACGCACATCCCTCTTAGAAATAGATTGCATATTCAGTTCCAGGATTTTTCCTCGGATAATGGATTCCTAATTGCCTATGTTTCTGATGTTATATTTTGTTTTCATGGGTTCAGAAATGCGTACAACATGGTGCTTCACAAATTTGGTGATAAGTTGCATTCAGGACTGGTTACAACTATGACCATGCATCTCCAAGAAATATCAAAATCTATTGAAGATGCACAAGGAGGTTTGTTTCTAGAAGAGCTGAACAGGAAATGGAATGATCATAACAAGGCATTACAGATGATTCGAGACATACTAATGTACATGGACAGGACTTACATTCCAAGTACCCAGAAGACCCCTGTTCATGAGCTTGGGATGAACCTATGGAGAGATAACATTGTCCACTCCAGCAAGATACAGACTAGGCTGTTGAATATGCTTCTTGAACTGGTACTTAGAGAACGGACTGGTGAAGTTATTAACAGAGGCCTTATGAGGAATTTAATTAAGATGCTAATGGATTTGGGTTGTTCAGTTTACGAAGAAGACTTTGAGAGGCCTTTTCTTGAGGTTTCAGCTGAGTTTTACTGGGGTGAGTCTCAAAAGTTCATTGAGTGCTGCGATTGTGGAGATTACCTCAAGAAAGCTGAGAGCCGTCTAAATGAGGAAATGGAGAGAGTGACACATTACTTGGATGCCAAGAGTGAAACAAAGATAATTAGTGTGGTGGAGGAGGAGATGATTACCAACCACATGATGGGCCTAATCCACATGGAAAATTCTGGCTTGGTAAACATGCTTCTTGACGATAAGTTTGTAGACCTTGGAAGAATGTATGATTTGTTCCATCGGGTGCCAAATGGCCTCTTAAGAATACGAGAAGTGATGACCTCTCACATCAGGGACACTGGTAAGCAGCTTGTTTCTGATCCAGAAAGGCTCAAGGATCCGGTGGAATTTGTCCAGCGGCTCTTGGATGAGAGAGACAAGTATGACAACATTATTACCTTGTCATTTAACAATGACAAAACATTCCAGAATGCTCTGAATTCGTCGTTCGAGTACTTCATTAACTTGAATCCTCGTTCTCCAGAGTTCATTTCATTATTTGTGGATGAAAAGCTCCGAAAAGGTTTGAAGGGGGTTAGTGAGGAGGATGTAGAGATTATACTTGACAAGGTGATGATGCTGTTTCGTTACTTGCAGGAGAAAGATGTATTTGAGAAGTATTATAAACAGCATTTGGCGAAGCGGCTATTATCTGGAAAAACTGTCTCGGATGATGTGGAGAGAAGTTTGATAGTCAAGCTCAAGACAGAATGCGGATACCAATTTACTTCAAAACTAGAGGGCATGTTTACAGACATGAAAACCTCTCAAGATACAATGCAAGGGTTTTATGCAAGCCACCCTCAACTAGATGATGGCCCTACACTGACGGTCCAGGTTCTGACGACAGGGTCTTGGCCAACTCAGCCTAGTGTTACATGCAACCTGCCTGCCGAGATGTCAACTCTTTGTGAGAAGTTTCGGGCATATTACCTTGGGACTCATACTGGTCGGAGGTTGGCGTGGCAAACTAACATGGGTACAGCAGATATAAAAGCAATTTTTGGGAAGGGTCAGAAGCATGAGTTGAATGTCTCCACTTTTCAGATGTGCGTCCTAATGCTGTTTAACAATGCAGATCGACTTAATTACAAGGATATTGAGCAGGCTACTGAGATACCTGCTTCAGATTTGAAGAGGTGTCTGCAATCCATGGCTTGTGTGAAGGGCAAGAACGTTCTTGGGAAAGAGCCCATGAGTAAAGACATATGTGAGGATGATGCTTTCTTTGTTAATGACAAGTTCACAAGCAAATTCTATAAGGTGAAGATAGGAACCGTAGTTGCTCAAAAGGAATCAGAACCTGAAAAACAGGAGACCCGGCAGAGGGTGGAGGAGGACAGGAAACCCCAGATCGAAGCTGCTGTAGTTAGGATCATGAAGTCAAGAAGGCAGCTGGATCATAACAATATAATAGCCGAGGTCACAAAGCAGTTGCAATCACGGTTCTTGGCAAACCCGACGGAGATTAAGAAACGGATAGAGTCCCTAATTGAGCGGGATTTTTTGGAGAGGGATGATACCGACAGGAAATTGTACCGATATCTTGCCTGAAGTATCAATGAGTGCTGTTATTGTACCTTTTTTTGGGTAAGTGGAAATTGTTTTTTACCTTTCCATTTTTTCCTCTCATAGTTCTAGCTAGCTCCATCGAGTTAAATGATTGTCATTGCTGCTTTCTCCATCTGTTGAGCTCGCTACTATACTTCATATTCTTGTCTGTGCTGATTGTCAAATAAATATCCTCGATTTCATGATTCGAAGAGGAGTAGCTGCTACTTTATTCTCTGCTTGATAAAAAAAAAGCTCGAACCTCAGGATTAGCTCGCAGTTAGGGGAAATAAAATCTGCATTGAGTTTTCTACACCAATATTTCAGTGATTGTTGATGAATTCGATCAAATATACTTGACAAAATTTAAAATCCCTTGGAGAAACTAATATATTTATTGCTTGCACGTCTTGTATACTTATTCCAAAATGGATGTAGTCATTTCACACATTCAACTTTGGGCTTCATTAATTCGGACATTTACTAGTAATCTCATGGCATGAAGTCGTAGATGAGATATTGGAGGAAATCAAACGGAATGCACCAAGGCATGCATATATATGGCATGCCAATGATCTCCTCGTTTGGTTTCCTACAATTCTCACATACAACATTGGCACCCAAACAATCAATTAATTGCTCATTCATTGACGACGTCTTTATAGAATTTATGGTATGTGCGAATGTAATGTCGGATATGAGAAATTGGAGGAATGCAAATATTGGATAGTACTCAATGATACAATTTCCAATCCTTACACATGATGATGATGAGTTACCTCCAATTAATCTCACATCCCTAGTAACACTGCAATTAATGTTTACTCATCCTAAGATATGATCAAAATTAAGAGACTTGAAGATATACAGCAAGCTGAATTGGCTTAATTTGTTGGTGGGTACAAGCTGCATGCTGGTATTTATTCATACAAATCCTCGCCAATGGCTCTAGCGCGCAACACGCAAATCACACGAGTCGTCATGTAGTATTCATGACCAGTGTACTGCATTAGATGCATGATGTGACCTACCAAATGGTTACAAATTATCTTGAACATGAGAGTAGGAGCTCTAATGGGCAGCGACCATTTTTTTCCTCTTCATAATTAATGAATAGAATGAAAACATCTCGACCTCTTGGAGAGACTTGATCATCAACCATGTGCGCGGTACTTGTGATATATATATGTTAGACCTTCCTAGCTATTTAACTGGGCCATATGTTGATTACTGCACTAACTAGGACGAGGCTTGGGTTTTGGGTTAAGAAATGTTAATATCTAAAAGTCCATATTAATTGGGCCTACAAGAGGGGTTTGATTATCTTGAGCATGCATTAGTCTATGTATATGTAAAATTATATTTGTATAATATGACCATAAAATTATCTATATTGACTCATGCATATGCATATATATAGTTAGCTATGAACAGTTCTTATCCATATTTGGATAGCAATTATTCATTCTACAAAATATATTTTAATCATTATTTCTTTTTCATTCCACTCACTCTCTCACAATCTTTTTCTCTTCTCCCTTTCTCAATAACACAACAAACATTTACCTACACATTTATTTTATTATTATAATATTATATATATATTTATTATATATTTAATATAATATATATAAAAAAAATTAATTTTAGAAAAAAATTAATAATAATAATAAAATATTATTTTATTATTATTTTGTCTTAAATATGCGTAAGTCAATGTAGAAATTTTATTTGAATAGTATAATGGATATGTAAAAGAAGTAATTTTGCATACTATAATGCTCTAAAAATGTTTACTTGATGAAAGTTACCATTGAATAGGGGGGAAAAGAAGAGAAAAAAAACTACCCAAACATCTTTTCCTCGGTTTGCATGGAATTGCTTGCAGGTTAGGTACTTGATATGGAATAATTGTATAGATCTAAACCTTCCACCCTTTCAAGCTCCCATGACAGCCAATGGTCCACTCTTTGCAAAACCTAGCATACTCGTTATATTTATAAGTGCATGATATATACAGCCCAATCACACGTTAAACACTCATAAAAACCACATTTAATTACATCGCTTATCACTTGTCAAACTGAAAAATAAAAACGCTAATCATTTTGATCAGTCTTCCACCTTAAACCCACAGTAATATCCCTTCAAAGTTCTAGGAACATAGACAGGCAACAAAAACCCAAAAAGATTGAAGCACCAAAAAGCCATGTTCGCAATAGCAAGCCCTCTCCCCGCATACAACCTCCCCGTAGACCCTCCAAAATTCTCGTCAACCTTTAAGACATCACTCCTCAGCCAGTCCACAATTGTAAAGACCCTCCTTGCATTATAGCAAACCGGAACAAGGACCCGTATTGGCGACGAAAACCTGTTCGAGGAAGCCACTCCTTCCATGAACACTTGGCTAGAGAGAAGGAAAACATGTGGCGTGGCCGCCTTAATTCCTTCGTAATCACCCTCGATGATGCCGTGAAAGATGTACGCTATTGGGAGGAATAGACCGATGAGGGCACCAGCAAGCACGTAGAGGCGGAGCAGCATGTTTTGAGGGTTAAATACTGGGGATTCCAGAAGTGAAGGGTGGAGGCTTGGGTATGCAACCTTTGAGATAAAGTACAAATAGAAGAGGGAAATGAAGACGAAAGCAAAGTCTTCAGGGTTTGCCATGTCGCTTGCCAAGATGATGAGGATGAGAGCGAGGGCATTGAGCTGCCAGAAAGAGAGGAAATCACGGCCACCTTTCAGTGGAAAGGTAGGGTATTTGCGTTTAGTATTTTTGAAGGAATTAGTTGGGTCGTAGCTTTGTTTAAGTTCATATTCCTGTTCTTGTGGAAGGCTAAGGTCCTTGGTTGTGGAACCAAGTACTGCCCCACCTGAGGTTTTCTCTGTATGCTTGTATGTTTTTGGTTGAAGAGGTTTGTGTTTGATGATCTGCTTTTCTTGGTTATGCGTTGGATGAGAGACATGGGCAAGGATTTTCTTGCCTGAGAAAGTGGAAGTAGCCATAGGATATTACACAGAGAGCGAAATGGAGCTACAATGAAGGAAAAGTCCACTGGTTTTTTCCTTTTTTTTTTCCGATCTCTAGCTTCTTTTCTGTGGAGAGAGATCAGTGGCGGTGGTGGACAGGTGACAGATTTCTAGGATTAGAAGGAAAAACGTGGCTTCTTATGTTGGGAGGAAGGAAATACGTGGTCTTTTAATCTTATCTCCTCGGGGTCGTTACCAGGAAAGAAATTAACCACAAGTTTATTACATATTGGAAATGATATTCTATATGATTATTATTTTTTACAATAAATAAATATTTTTTTAATAAATTTATGATTTTCTTTTTTTAAATATTGAAAGAGTTTAAAAAATATTTAAAAAAAAAATTACACTATCGGTAGCCTTTTTTTTTACACCCGCTTTTGATAGTTGTAGCAGTACCCTTATTATATTATGTAATTTGATAATTAATCAAAACTAAAAATTAGAAATTCAATTTATTGGTGATATATGTGTCACAAGTCACGTGGAGTTTGTACATTTCTGTAGTATAATTTATAATAAATTTTAGCATTTAAAAAAATAATGTTAGAGGTATTACAAATTTTATTATATAGGGTTTACCTATCACCTATCAAAAATTTAAATAAATGAATTAATTCGGTGAGAAGTCGTGAAGACCGGAGATAGCATTCCACAATATTGATAGATGATAATACTAATTGGAATTTTCTAATTTCTTAGCAAGCAGTGTTTTGATGTACCAAAAAAGTCCATAAATTAAATTTGTTCAGACTAGAGAGTTTATAGTAGTGTTATTTGGGAAAAAGAAAAGTAGTGTTATTTGAAAATTTTTACATTACACATCATCAATATTGCATGATTTGATTTGTAAAATTTAATTTTCAGATTAATTTATAATACATATATAGTGTGTGGTGTAAAAACTTTCAAATAAAATTATATCGAGAGTTTAATAGGATAAAATGAATAGGAGTGTAACGGGTCTGGTTTTGAACAAATTTTGAGACAGAATCGGTATACATCGCTTTTACATTTTCAAGAACTGATACCGCACCGGTTACCCTCCTAAACTGGTACTTCTAGTTTTACTAGTTTCGGGATCTGCTTTGGTACGATTTTCCAATTTTTAATATATATTAAATCTCTAATCTCTTATGCTTATATATATATATATATATATATATATATATATATATCGACATATATAAATATTAGTAATACACTTATATTATTAGTATAGTACTATTACTATATGTTAGTGATAATATAGTAATTAATATACTAATGTATATTAGTATTATTAATATATTTATCAAAATGAATATGTTGAAAATTTATTAAGTCATAAAATATAATTAATATATAGTTTATATTTAAAATATATGACAAAATAAATGTTCATATTTAAAATTAATATTTTATGTTATAAGTTATAATATAACGTTATTTTATATATAATTATAATTTATAAATATACGAATTGGTCTAGTCTAATCCAATCTTAAAAAATATAAATCAAGACCCAACCGGTTATAACCTATTTTTAAAATAGAAGAACGGGTCGCGATTTGGAATATTTTTTATTCTCTGAGTTATTTTTACAGCTCTAAAATAAATCATTTATGTTCATATGGTAAGTATGAACCGGTCGCGAAGAATCTGTGTTTTTTTTAATTTTTTTAATTTTTTTGAAATCTTTATATAACTTCAACAGAATCAGAATTATATAACTTGTCCTGCACTACAGCATTGCAGATTACAAAAGGACCCCCTTGATCCAAACCCTTTCTTCCCCAAGTAATAACGCATGTTTTGCCAATAAATGAGCAACATGATTGCCCTCTCTAAGAACAAAACAGATTGACCATTCTTCCTTTTGTTGTAGAACTTGTTTGATATCATTGATAATGTGCCCCATCCATGACTGGTCTTCACCTCCCTTGTTGATCTTATTAATAACAGCTGTTGCATCTCCTTCAAAAATTAGTTTAGAAAAAGAGAAAGAAAGATCATTACTCATCTCGAAGGCTCTCCACATAGCTAAGCTCTCAGCTAAGGCAGGGTCATTAACATTCTGTCTCACATCACAAACTGAAGCCAGGACCTCCCCCTCTTCATCTCTAAACACAATGCCCATTCCCATTCTCTTGTTTTCCAAGTCCAAAGCCGCATCCCAATTGACTTTAATCATGTTGGTGCCAGGTTTTTCCCATCGCTTTTGCACTCCATGTGAGCCAACACCTTCCCTGCATCCACTTATACTGATTTGAGCTACTTTGTAATCCTCCAGACCTTCACTAGCCATCATAATGACTTGTTTAGGATTGTAGAACTTATTCTCAAAAATAAACATGTTTCTCCTTAGCCAAATCCTGCGCATAATCACTGCCACCCACTCAAGCTCCTCTTTGTTCAAAACATTAATCATTTTAATCCAAAGATACATGAAGTCCAGTTCCTCATTGGCCCATTTCTTCACAGGGCTGCTGTCATCTGCCCATATCAGCAGCTAAAGGACAACTCCATAGAATATGAACCACAGATTCCTCACATGATCCACATATTGTGCATAAAGGGCATTCACCTATCGTTTTCTTGAAAATGTTACTTTTGGTATGAAGAATGTTGTTTACAGCTTTCCAAAGAAACATTTTAACCACTGCAGGCACTTCCAATCCCCACAATTGTTTCCACACAACACATTCGTATTTGTCTTTGAGGCATCCCCTTTCAGTCTTCTCTTTATCTCCATACCAAGATGGTATGCACTCCTCACTGTAAATACACCATCCTTAGTATAGCCCCAGAATTGTTTGTCACTAAATCCCAACCTACTCAATGGAATTTGAAGTATAACAGTTGCCTCCTCATGTGAGAATAAGTTTCTGATCAAGGTCTCATTCCAAGTCTTGGTAGTAGAGTTAGTCAGTGTGCTTACCCTCTCTTCTTCCCAATGTCTCGGTAGAGGAGATTGTACACAGTTAGTCACAAGAGTTGGCAGCCATTTCTCCCCACAAATTTTAATTTTCTTCCCATTACCCACCCTCCAATGCAGCCCTTCCTTTAGTAGAGATCTTGCAGACAAGACACTTCTTTAGATAAATGAAGGGTTGAGACCCATTTAAGCACTTAAAAAATCAGAATTTCTGAAGTACTTCTCCCTTGTAAATTCTGGAAACCAAAGCTGAAGGGTTAGAGAAGAGGTGCCATCCTTGTTTAGCAAGCATAGCAGCATTGAAAGTTTCAATATCTCGGAACCCCATACCCCCTTTTACTTTCTGCCTCCCCATTCTCTCTCAGTTCCACCAATGTACCTTCCTTCCATTTTCTTTATGGCCCCACCAGAATCTAGCATACAAAGAGTTAAGATCCTTACACAAAGAAATAGGCAATCTAAAAACTCCTAGAGTATAAGATGGAATAGCCTGCAAAACTGTTTTGATTAGAATCTCTTTCCCAACTTGAGATAAAAAACTGTTTTTCCAGTTGTCTATCTTCTTCCATACCTTCTCCTTGACCCTCTGGATGTGTTATATTTGGACTTGCCTACCATAGAAGGTAGACCCAAGTATTTCTCATAATTACCACAAACCACCCCACCTACTTCAAGCATGATGTTTCTTTTCTTTGATGCAGCAATGTTTGAGCTAAAAAATAAGGATGATTTTTCCTTATTTAGAACTTGGCCTGAGGCTACCTCATATTTCTTTAACAAAAGACACCACTGCCTCCATTCCTCCCTATTGGCTCTTCCAAACAAAACACAATCATCTGTAAAAAGCAGATAATTGACTCTCAATCCCCCTCTAGCCATTGACACCCCTCTTATAACTCCTCTCTGATTAGCAGAATTCAGTAGAGAACTAAGGCTTTCGACACAGAAAATAAAAAGATAGGGAGAGATAGGATCTCCCTGCCTTAAGCTCCTAGTAGGTATCACCTTCCTCCCTGGTTTCCCATTCAAGAGCACTGAATAATGCACTGAGGTCACACAGCTCATTACAAGCTTAATCCACTGCTGATTAAAGCCTAATCTCCTTAAGACAGCTTCAAGGAACCTCCACTCAATCCTATCATACGCCTTTGACATATCCAACTTCAATGCCATGCTCCCTTGCTTGCCTTTCAGCCTTGTTTTCATGGTATGTAGCACTTCATAAACTACCATTACATTATCAGAAATAAGTCTTCCCGATAGGAAAGCACTTTGGTTAGGAGAAATTACAAGAGGCAGTATAGATTTCAACCTATTTGCAATAACCTTAGAGCACAGCTTATACACCATATTACAAAGACTAATAGGTCTGAATTCACTAACCAAACTAGGTCTATTAACCTTAGGGATTAAAGCTATATAAGTGTAGTTTAAGAAAAAAGGAATGTTACCACCATTTAAGCACTCCAGTACAGCTGCAGCCACCTTGTAACCCACAATGCTCCAATGTTGTTGAAAGAAGCATGCACCATAGCCATCAGGACCAGGAGATTTGAGAGGCCCCATCATCTTTAAAGCTTCCTCCACCTCACTTCTAGTATAAGGTATACTCAATTGCTCATTCATTTCCTCCGAGACTTTTGCTATTATGGTCTGAACACAGGCCTCAATATCAACTTCAGCTGGATTAGAGGTTGTGAACAGGTTCTGGAAGTAATTGTTAAAAGCCATTTCGACAGCTACAGGTTCATTAACCAGCCTATTATGGCTGTCTTTGATCTGTGAAATCATGTTTTTTCTCCTCCTTAGATTAGCACATGCATGGAAGAATTTGGTATTTCTGTCACCCAGCTTATACCAATTCTTTTTGGCCCTTTGTTTCCACTTAAGGTCTTCTTGGTCTAGCAGTAAGCCTACCTCCTCTTGTACTCTTTTAATCTCAGCTATATTCTCACTACTTTCCTCAGCTTGCATTCTTTTCAAGGTCTCAGTCTTATTCTTTATCTCTCTACCTCTGTTGTCATCCATTTTATAACTCCACCTTTTCAAAGCAACATTGCAGTTAGTAAGCAAGTGTTGAACTTTAGAGGATGAGGATCCCTCATTCCTGCCATGTTGCCATTCAGCCTCAATCACTCTGCTGCATTCCTCTTCCAACGCCCAAGCAGCTTCATACTTGAACCATTTTTTCTTTTTTTCCCTTTCTCCTCTCAGTCTGTCATAACTTAACACTAGTGGTCTATGATCAGAGCACCTTGCAGGCAAAACCTCCAGTTGATTTTCAGGATACAAATCCATCCATCTCGAGTTTATCACAGCTCTATCCAATCGTTCCTTAGTGAAAGTGCCATCGGTATGCCTGTTGCTCCATGTATATTTATCACCACACCATCCCAGGTTATACAGCTCGCTCACCTCCAAGACTTCTCTAAAGAGTGCCATTTGATTCTCCCCCCTCTGTCTACCACCCACTTTTTCATCATGAGTAGTTATTTCATTGAAATCTCCTGCTACACACCAGCTTATCTCACTAGCTGGTTTAAAAGAGGCAAGCATCCTCCACACCTCTTTCCTTCTCTGAACCTCTGGATGGCCATATAACCCAGTGAAAAGCCACCTTTCTTTAGCAATATCATCATAAACCCAGCAATTGATATGTCTCTGAGAGAAGTTAAGAATATCTACCACCATTTCATCATTCTAAAACAGCATTAAACCTCCACTTTTGCCTATTGCATCCACTTTTAAACAATTAGACAAACCTAATTTTTTCTTCAGCCATTCACTTTTCCTTCTATGCAGTTTTGTCTCCATTAAAAAGACAAGGTTGGGCTTCTTATCCTTTATTAGCAAGCAAAGGTCCTAAACTGTCCAAGGGTTCCCAAGCCCTTGGCAGTTCCAACTTAAGAGTTTCATTGGTTTTGGAGGGGCTGTTCAATAGCCTCCACCAATACAAGTGCATTACTTTCAAAGCTCCCTTCATTTATGCTCTTCTTCCTTATTCCATTTGCCACATCAGTCGCCTTCCCCTTCCTTCCTCTTTTAGGCTTTTCCTTGGCTAAAACAACTTCAGAAACACCAACTTTTTCCCTTGCCTTCCTCTTCCACCTTCCTCCTCCTTTTGTACTCTGAATATCTAAGACCTCCCTGCCAAAATCTCTTACCCCATCCATCTTTTGGCCAGATTTGAAATTCTGTGAGTCTTCTAAGTTACACTCACCCTCTCCTTCCTCATTAGTCATTCCTGGTCCTCCCATTGCTCTCTCTATATTCTTCCCAAACACCTCCCTTTCAACCACCTTTAGGACTTGTACAGGTTTCTCTCTAGTAACTGGAGTATCCTCCACCACGTTTGGAGCCATCGAGGTATCTGTTCCACCATTGTTACTTTCAGTACCACCCATGTTGCCTTCATACCACTTTTTTCCCATAAAATCAGTCCTTTCATTTTTCCTGACATAAGGGTCTGCTCTAAGCCATGATCCATACTGCCCTTGTTTTTGTATTAAGGTCTCCTCCCTCTTCATACACTCCTTGCCATTATGGGAAAAACTTCCATAATCGAAACAAATTTTAGGAAGTTTCTCATATTTAAAGGGGATCCACACGTTCTTCCCCTTTATAGAAATCAACCTCCCCCTTACCAATATCTTCTTTAAATCCACTTCCATTCGAATACGCAGGTATTGGCCCCATCCACATCCATTCCTCCCCTATAACCACATCAAGAATCTTCCCAGCCACACTCCCTATCTGCCTGCCACATTCCTTATTCATACAAGCAAACAGAAGTTCATGAAGTTGTACCCAAAACCTTTCTACTGTAAAATCAAGCTTCTCTGGTTGGATAAAACCATCATACAAGTTGATGACAATAAGAAAGTTATCGAATAACCATGGTTTCCCATCCCAGACCTTCTGTTTGTTATTCCTCGTGGCAAAGGTAATAACAAATACATTCGTTCTTACCTCTCGAAAAGAAGCTGGGCTAGAAATTCTCCACACCTTTGCCATGGTAGCCTCCAATACACCTTTCCCGATGGACCTATCAGTCAGCACCTTTCCCACAAGGCTCCTCTCACCTTTATCTTCCACCTCATTCGGAATGCATTCGTCTACAACAAGCACCTGGTCCTCTTCCTCAGTAAGCCTCAACTTCTCCCACTTCCCTGCCATCTCCTCCATTATCAACAAAGCTATCGTATAAACTCTCTCAAAACCAGCCCCGTCGTAATACTAGACACTACGGTGAGGGAACCTTCCTCTGTAACCTACTAGCAGCAGACCTTGCTCACCCTCGCCCCACAATGAGGCAGCAGTGCCAAAGTCACCATCTTCACCACTTTGTGTACCATCTTTCCACGGTTTCCTTCACCAACGTCCACCTTGTCAGAAACCTTTCCACCCAAATGGCCACCTTCCAAACACTCCAAAAAACTGTTACACCTGCCTCACGTGCCTAGCACGCCTCTATTCTAGAGAGAAAAGAGAGGAGAGTGTTTTTACGTCACACGTTATTCTGATGTAAATAATTGGCAAGTTTATTTTTTTTTGGTAAATACGGTAAGTTGAGTGAAATTTTGGATCAAATTATTCCCGCGGAAATCATTTCGTCATTTCCCAAGAATTGAAAACCAAAACCGGTTCCCGCCAACTCGGACAGTCGTTTAATCTTTTCATGGCCAAAGTCCAAGCCCGCTCTCTTATTTCATTTCACATGCATTAACCTCCTCGATCTCCACTCTCCCAATTTCCCAACCCCCCGGTCACCCAGTCGAATATGGATCTCTCTGGCATAGCGAAGAAGCTGGGTCTGTCGGAGTCGAAGCACTTGATTCGGAAGGCGGCGGAGCTCCGTCGACTCTGCGACGTCCGGTTCGACTCGTCCATTATCGGCGTCGTAAGTTTCACTTCAGTCTTTGAATTATTATCGGTACTTCAATCTTTATTTAAATCCATTTTGTTGCTTAAAAATAACAAGGAAAAAATGGGTAAATGACATTGGGTTGTTATTTGTAGGGAGAGGTTTGCAAAGCTATAATTTGCTTAGAAATCGCAGCGACTAGGTACCGATATTATTGCTTACTCGATTAAAACTTTATTTGATCTTTTTGTTGATGCTATAGTCGTTTTATGATTGGATATAATGACTATAGGTTGGGAGTTTTATTTGATCGGAAAATTGCTATAAGGCAGAGTGGAATGTCGGAGAAGGCTTATAACAGGTCTTTCAATTCGCTGCAGAACGGTCTTGGCGTCAAGTGGGTGTTTCTTTCTCTTTTTACTTTTTAAGTTTTTTTATTTTATTTTGCTGTAATGTATTGGTGGGAAGGGGGCCTAGATTGGATCCGATTGGATTTGTGGTGTTGCAGGAACAACCTGGATGTAAAGGAATTGGCGATTCAGTTTGGATGTGTGAGGCTCATTCCTTTTGTGAAAAAGGGCTTATCTATGTAAGACCCATTTCCGTTAGTATTGCCAAAGTTTCCAACTTCTTTCTCTTTATGTTCATACGCTGTCTTTGTGTTTGAGAAAATTCCTGTAAGCGTGAAGTTTGTTGCTTTTGCAATTTGCTAGATGTTTCACACGTTAGTGATTACTTGGTAGTATTTGATCCAAAATGGTGAAAGTTTATAGTCAATGATCCCTGTAAAATTTTTGTAAATGCCTATATGTGAGCAATTGCTAACATGTTTACTTTCCAGTTTTAAGGAACGGTTTCTGGCTTCATTGCCAGCTTCTCGGCATGCAAGTGCTGACTTCACTCGCCCCTTATTTACTGCAGTGGCATTTTATTTGTGTGCCAAAAAGCATAAGGTACCTCATTCATGATCCCTCTTTGTCTCTCTCGCCATACATAGGCAGGGAAATTAGTTGCCTTCTGTTCCTTTTTAGCAATTTAAAAAATTATTTACTGCTTGTTTTACAGCTCAAGGTAGACAAGCTTAAGTTGATTGAGCTCTGTGGGGCATCTGAACCTGAATTCTCTAATGTAAGGGAGCCTTCCCACCATGCACATTGTTGTGTAGCCCATTATAGCTTTCATTCTTTTACTCATAATATTGTTAGACATTGATTATGGTTTACCACTGCAGGTTTCTACTTCCATGAAGAACTTATGCCACGATGTTTTCGGAGTTGCAAAGGAAAAGAAAGATGCCAGAGATGTAAAGGGGAACCGAGGTATGTCTCTTAAGTGCTTAGATTGTCACTTTGTATTGTCATTACTTGATCAACTCAATATTGCTAAGCAATTTGTTTCTTGATTACCATGCAGAACTTTTGGATATGTTACCTGAAAAAAGGAAAATTGAGGATGGTGGATATTTGTCGGATGATGAACCAGAGGTACTATAACAGCATCACAAATTGTTATTTAGTTCTTGTCGAGTAAAAGGTTCCCTTGTATATGTCTAGTGTACTTGGGCCATGCTTACTTATAATTTTATTAATAAAATTTCTTTTACCTATAAAAAAATTAAAAGATGTCACTCTTGCGAACTTCCAATGCATTGTTATCACCTGTCCTCTCAAACTCTGATAATATTTGAGCCATTAATCTTGGGATTGCTACATTAGCTCACATGTTGACTTCTTGAACTCGTTATGATATTTGATATGGATGTAATGTTTTTCCTTTTGCTTCAGTTTTCTAACACTAGAGATTACATTATCTAGGTCTGCAGGTTACCCATCTCTAGAGTCTGCAAACTTTAATTTATATATCTTTAAAGAGATGATTAAGGCTTGTTTTCATCCGCCTCAAGTTGACACAGTTTTCTTTAGATTCGCCGACTCTTACAGATTTGCTTATCTTCCTGTCTTATATCAATATTGCTAAACTTCAGATTAGTTTGCACTTATCATTATAATGGAGACTGATTTGGTCAAACTTTTGAACTATAAGAACATAACATGTTTCCAATACTTGTAAAAGGAAAAGAGTATAACATGTTTCCAGTGATAGGTTTTACTCAATAGATTGTTATGGCATATACTTAGGATCTGGTCCTAGTAGACTAGTGGTGTCCTGAGTTGATTTGTAGCGTGTTGAATCAATGAGATTTCTAATGGATAAGTCAGAGGATATGAATATGAATCGATAGTGCTTAGTCCAAACGGAACACTAATTTTGCTGTATCACCAAGATAGTTTTTGTTGGCAATGTCACAGTTTTTACTTCTGATTTGAGCTTGTAGTTATATGTAAGTATAAATCCAGATAGAAAATAGGTGATGGTGAATTACTGAAAAATCTTATTACTACCTGATAGCTCATACCACTCATTGCCCATTCCTTGAGTCTGTCATTGTACATTGCTATCTATTGCATGGTAATTTTGCCTTGAAGTTTTCTGTTCAACTTGAGGATTATTTACTGTTCCAGTTTAAATTAAGCCAACTCCTGAAATTCACATTACGTACCATCAAATGAAATCGATGTGATGCACTTGCAGTTGTCAAGTTACAAGAAGCGCAAACGAATGGAAAAACATGCTTATGAGGAGTGGAAATCTTCTGTCGTAGCATCTAATAACCAAAACAAGGCAAAAGGTTCTAAAAACATTTCATTATCAAAATAAAATTCCTTCTCTATTTCCAGTGCCACATCCCACATCAAGAGTGTCACCCACACTAATGTTATCTACTTACATTTTCCAGATGCATGCAAGCGGTCCAAGCAAACTTGCCTCAATTTTACAAAGGAAGTTGCAGAGACACCAAAGTTGGAGGCTTTGTAAGAGACGAAAGTCTAGTCATACAGTGCTGGAAATTCACATGGGAATCAAGGATGAAGACATTCCAATTTTTGGTCATTGTTGTCGCCTGAAGGGTGTTGAGTCTTGTTGGTCGGGTTCATTATGCATATAATTGGTTTTCACGTGCTGTATGGACCATGAAAGGAATTGACTAGAGTCTAGCATGCATTATTGAAACAACTCATTATGTACAGAGCGGCGATCATAGTTGTCTACATTAAAATATCAGTTTCTTTTTTATTTTGAAAAATGTTTCCGAATGCCCTCCTGTCCCACACATTTGAATACCTTAAAGCTTCGGACATCTCTGTATATGTGGTTTCCATAGGTGCTAGCTATGTAACAAGAGAGATGAGACATGTAAAGATTCTCTTATTATCGTGAAAGGAATTATTGACAAGTTGCACTTATTTTATGTACGAGTACTTTCCAAAACAATCCAAAAACATAAAATTATGTGTCAGAAGTGGGATTTGAACCCACGCCCTCTCACGAGGACCAGAACTTGAGTCTGGCGCCTTAGACCACTCGGCCATCCTGACGCCTGTGATCTTCTGAAGAAGAGTTTCAAATCTATAATAATAAAAAAGAAAACAATTTTTATGTGATAATATGAGATTGAAATGTATAAAACTAAATTCTATACCACATTCTAAGTGTAGGTGCTCTCTCTCATGAATTGAGTCTCTAGTGTATTTGTATCAACTATGAATCTTGATGGAATATAAATTCATTCTTATTTCTTGTTTAGAGCATTCACATCTCTCTAAAAATTTTGCACAATTTTAGAGTGAAAAAAAAAATTGTATTAATTAACTTCTCACTTTTTTTTTTATCATTCTATCTCTCTATTTTTTTCTCTATTTTATTATTTATGAATTCATCAGTTATTTGAAGTCACATTTCAAGTATATATTTTCTAGTGAAGTTTATATTTTTTTCAAATTTGCAAGTCGTTATTGATGATATTACTTGAAGCAACCACAAATATTGGTCGTTGTGCATGGGATTTGTTTTGTCCACGTGTGCTTAATGACGCATGCTACGCCTACATGGACATGGTCCGCGCACAACTTTGCTTACCCGGTCCTCGTCAACCCATAGGAAAGGAAAGGAGATAAGTCAGCCAGGTCAAAACCGGCGTCGTTTTGTAACTTTATATCATTTTCCCACAAAACCCCAACTTGGTAGTCTCCATCAAAAGTCGGTCTCAGCCAAATCAAATCCTTCATCGATGTCGGGTCCCGCATTTCAGTCCTCTCTTAAATCGCCACGTATCGAGTCCATGGAATTCAACATAAAGTCGAGCACACCATATCATTCCCTTCACCAAATCCAAAGAAAACGGGAGTCAACGACACAGGTGGATTTTTTTGAGGGTCCTCCATCCTCATAAAACGGTCTTCGTCTTCTTTTAGGAACCCTAATTGAATTGAATTCCATTGCCAACCCTTATTATATATACGGATATACATACAAAGTTATCTGCCGACTAATCATCTTCGATCTTCGAGAATAATCTCGTTTACAATAACAAAGTCTAACATAGACCTGGCTCTTGTGCCCATTATTCTTTTCTTAATTTGACTTTTGATTTTCTGATTTTGGAGGGAGGGAAAGTGGGAGGCGTTTCGATTCTCATGCAAATCCCGCGTTTGGCGCTCACTGTCTAACACTTCTCCACGTTCTCAAAGATGGGTTTTGCGATTTCCGACGAATTGTTGGGCACTTTTGCCCCAATCGTGGTGTATTGGGTGTATTCTGGGATGTATGCTTTGTTGGGATCTTTTGAGAATTATCGGTTGCACTCGAAGAAAGACGAGGACGATAAGAACTTGGTGTCCAAGGGTACTGTGATCAAAGGAGTCCTTCTTCAACAGACTATCCAGGCTATTGTCGCAATCATTTTGTTCAAGGTAAGTGTATTGAGAAGTTGGATTTTTTTTTTTATTGTCTCTGAATTGAGTTCTGACCTTCAATTTTTGGAATGAGAAAGGGTTTATAGATGAGACTTTCAGTTCAGTCGGGTAATTATCTTAAGAGTTCAGGTATTTTTTCTTTATCTGTATTCAGTGTCTTTATGGGATAGAAAATTTGGATACTTTGGTTTTGGACATTTTTTTTTTTTTTTGATAAGTAAAAATATTTTATATATCAAAAGGAGAAACCAAGTACACTAAAAGTATACAAGAAAACACCTTGCCAAAAATGACCCAACAAGCCCCTAAAGACCCAAAAAGTCATAAAAAACCACCCAAAATACATCCGACCCGACCCAACCCAACCCCTAGCTTCCCGTAGAAGTAAAACTCCCGAACACCAACCCTAACACCTTGATTCCCCCCTTCTTCACAATGCCCTCCCTTAAGACTTCCCTCTAGATGAGCTACCATCTTTAGCGTCGTAGTTGATTGTCGAAAAAAGACGCTGTAACTCCCTGTTTTTCTTGAAACTTGCTTTGGTTTCAAGCGTGCGGCTTGCCTCGATCGCAGTAATTAGTTCTTTAAATTGGTCTTCACATCCTCTATGTGAAATTCCCACAAACTGCTGAATCTCATTAACTTTAGGCAAAATCCAATCCGCTATTGGAGGAAGAGAGACCAGGGGAGCCACCGTATCTAACTGCACTCCCGACTCTAGACATTCCTCTACATAAGGCACCAATGTCAAATCCATTGGTTCTCCAGTAACTCCATTGGTTCTCTCTAATGGTGTCGGGTCCCCATTGGAGATTCTGGGGTGACAACAAGTCCCTTCACCTCTGGGGTGATAGTGGATCCTACATCTCCTTCAGGCCTTGACAGTACACCCTTTTCCTTCAACTCTGACGAGGGAGCCATAGTTTCTTCTAGGACCAAAGGTGTAAAACCAACTATCGATCTATCATGTGTTACACGAGGCGAGTGACATTCCATTACTGATGTCTCTACGCCAATACCCGATGTAGACCCTGCTTCAAATAACCCTGATTTCCTTTTGACCCGCCATACTCCCTTGGATCTGGTTATAGGGACAAGGCTGAATCCAATCTTCCGTTTTCCTTTTTCTAAGTTTAAAGGATTCTGGCCTATCATGTTTCTTACCACCCTATTGCCTCCAGCTGAAAGCCGGTCTATTTTCGTAGACAAGAGAGTTATCGCTGCCTTCAACTTGACAAGTTGGGTTTCCATCTCCTTCAAAGAATTGTGCATATCAACAAGCAACTACTGTTAGGTAGTTGCTTTTGTACGAGAAATTAAGGCACATCTAGAAATGGCACTCTCTTTGTTATTTATGATTTTACTGTGATTATTTTGTGCTGTGATATTTTCACCGCCCTTGTTAATGAACAGCATTAATTACTAAAATCTTGAATATACATAATCCTTGATTGTAATGTTTGATCGGATATAGTAGTGCTAGTTTATTCTTATCGTATAACATCTGGTGATTATAAGAATCTCTAGCTTGTTTCGATTTCTATCTTGAGTATAAACCTTTGGTCATAGAGTTATTTTTTCCACAAGCTCAGTCCATGATTTAGAGTCTTTTTTTCTTGTCTATTTCTAGTTTTCTTGAATGTTTTCGCTGTTCTGCTCTTTGTTCAGGTGAACTTTTACAACTTTATGGATTTGTGCATAGGGAAATTCCCCGATACATTATACTTTAGGGCCTTAATTTTGGAACTCAATATGTTCAACATGGTTTCGTAGGGTCAGGAAGCAATAAACACAAAAGAATTAGCCAACATCGCTCTGGCCATGCACTTCTGTGCTTTTCTATTTTAAACATCTCCCATAAGTTGGTTGTGGTGAAATTTACTTTGTAATGTGTGTGGATTTAGAAGTATTCATAATGGATAGTTCAGTTGCAGTTCTTCTATTTGACATTATACTTTAGTAAACTCTTGATGTATGGTGGATAGCTGGGTGTAGCCAGGTACGTACAAGGAATTGGTTATGTGAGCTACTGTTTATCAACATGAGGTCATAAGAATTATACTTGGTCTAGTTATGTCTAGTTAGGCTAAAATTTTTCTTATGGCTCATCCTATAAGATTCGATGGTCTTTTTGAGGCCTGGTTGCCACTCTGGTGATGCCCTCATATTGAACTAACCTCCAGAATTATTTTGCATAACTTTTAGATTACAAAGTATCAAATGAATAAGGGGTTGTGCATCGCTTGTATCTATACTATATGATATATTAATCCTTAAGGGTTGGCTCAAGTGGTAAAGGCCTTGGGCTTGGGGGTATGCTCCCCCCAGGTCTAAGGTTTAAATTCCCTTGGGTGCAAACAATCTTTAGTGGCCATCGGACTGAGGGATTTTCCCTTTGAATTACCCGAGGTGCACTTGCGGGAAACTCCTTGCTGAGGGCCTGTGCACCCTCAGGATTAGTCGGGACACTGTTCCTAGACACCCGGTGCCAATAAAAAAAAATCTATACTATATGATACATGACTGAAAATATACAAATTTAATGTTATTAATTGAATTGGAGAGCGAGTTTCTACCTTGAAGTAGTGCAAAGTAATTGGGAAATATTGACCGTGCTAAATTTTTTATGATGTTGATTTCAACTTTGGTGAGGAAGATGGTGATTGTGATCATTATCATATTGCGGAGTTGCTACATTTAGCTTTGGTTAAAAAGTGTAAATCAAATAACTTGGCCTTGGCTATTTGATTGGTGAAGAAGGTTTGCTCAATGACTGTTGCTTGTGTGGAATTTCTGTTTACTTACACCTATTTTTTTCTTCCCAAGCCTGTTCTTCAGTTGTATTGTAAGCTGTTTTATCATTTTCTTTTTCTTGTCTTTGTTTTCCTTTGACATCAATGAATGTTCTGCCAGTAAGTCCATTTGGTTCCAGCATCAAATGGTGCACAATTTCCTGCTGATTTGTTGAATACGGTAATTATGCTTAGACCATGCTATCAATAGTTAATGTACAAATGTTATTGTGTAGGTGACTGGAGATGGAGATGGGACTGCTGCAGTTCCACAGTCTTCCTTTATTGTTTTAGCTGGACAGTTCATAACTGCCATGTTGGTCTTGGATACCTGGCAATACTTTATGCACAGATACATGCATTACAGCAAGTTCTTGTATAAGCATATTCATTCTCAACATCATCGTCTTGTTGTGCCCTATGCATTTGGAGCTCTGTACAATCATCCATTGGAGGGGCTTCTCCTTGACACAATTGGTGGCGCCTTATCTTTTCTTCTCTCTGGTATGTCTCCTCGAGTCTCGATCTTCTTCTTCTCCTTTGCCACCATAAAAACAGTAGATGATCATTGCGGATTATGGCTTCCTGGGAATCTCTTCCATGTGTTCTTCCAAAACAACACTGCTTATCATGATGTCCACCATCAGCTTTATGGCAGCAAGTACAACTTTTCGCAGCCATTCTTTGTACTGTGGGATAGAATTCTTGGAACCTATATGCCTTACTCATTAGAGACGAGAGAAGCTGGCGGATATGAAGCACGGCCTACTAAAGGCTACAAGGATGATTAATTGTTGATAGATAATTTTTCGTCATTGTACTGATATTTTTCACCCTTAAAGGCCACACTGCTTTGATGATTTGTATATACATATATTGTTGCTTTATACTTCCATTGCTTTTTGTTAGGTTTTAAAATTTTGTTATGAATACGAGGACCTGTGTACCCATGTAAAGATTGACACTCCTTTAGTGGCCTCGCCCCATTTTGCTTTTCAATGCCTATGGTTTAGGTGGTTTTTTGGCATCCATAACCTATTATGAGGGTGAGGCGCCGGCATGCTCGCACTTGGTTTCAAAATCTTGCTTGTCCTCCATAGTACGCGTACTTCTTTGTCGAGTAAACTACTCACTTGGAATCTAGATCATGACTGTATTGACTATTGACCTTTAATATGTGAAAGAGTATGATTCATGGGATGCATTTCTGTTGGCAAGATTTGATTCTTTGTTGACATGATAAAACAAGCTCCGTTCTTTTGGGAGAAATTGTTTTGGTTTTCTGAAGTATGCGCTGGAACCTGGAACCTTATTCATTGTTAATCCTTCCAGTATATTTCCCTGGGTCCCCTGAGATGCATGGATAAACATATAACTCCCTGTTCATCACAATGCAACTGGAGTAGAGAGTAGAGATTCCAGGTAAGCTACATTATGAAACTCTGAGATGCTGGGATAACAATTCGTGAATTTGACTAGATTTATGCCCCTCTAACTAGAATTGTGGAGTATGCGTCAAACCTAGTGTTATTGTTCTCTTGGAGAAATTTGTTTCATAAAAAACCTTTGTTTTAAAAACAAACAGATTGAGTATCAATTAGGCTACAAAGAGGAGGGAGGGGTGGGATCCTGACAATCACTTAAGAACAATCAAAGTAGTGTAAGGCAATCATGAAGAAGAAATGAATTATGTAGAAATGAATTTATTAGAAGTTAGAGTGAGAACCATCCCGGCATCAATCATATTTTTTACAGGAACAGTTTAATTTCTTGCTTCGTGAATATCTTGAAAATAGGAAGACCTCATTTTTTATGCTTTTTCATAGTGGAAAGGCTCATTTTCCCTCCATTTATGGATTAATTACCTAATTGAAGAGCATTAAATGCCCTATTGCGCAGTGGTCCAACACATGAACGAATCTTATTCCGCATCTTATACAGTAATGCATATCTAATATGATCGATATCCTCTGGGCTTACCAGGTTTTTTATTTTTTTATTTTTATTTTTATTTTTATTTTTATCTAGGCTTACCAGTTACCAGTCCAAATTTTATACCAGATTCAGAATATATATATATATATATATATATATATATATATATATATATATATATATATATTCAAAACGTGTGAAATATAGCATTCAAAATATAAGACTTACATACTCTATTTATTGCTCCAGAACAACTCTCCATCTCACATTATTTTAACACTGTAGCTTCTGGATAATTTCTGACTTCAGATTATTCTCCGCATTGTATTCACCACAAAGTGGTCTACCCCAGCAATATGTGGAAATGAGTTGTCTTTTGTATAGTTTTATATCATTACTGGCTCATTTGCTTTTTATTTTCGAGTATTATTTCTGGACCCCATCATGCACAGGGCTGCCCCCTGTCATTTATCTGCTAGTGGTTCTTCATTTTCTTGGTAAAGCATTAGACTCAGGGTGCGTTTGGTTGTTGAAATGAGTTGAGTTGACTTGAGTTTAGATAATAAAATATTATTAAAATATTATTTTTGAATATTTTTATTATTTTGAAATTTGAAAAAGTTGAATTGTTTATTATATTTTGTGTTGGGATTTGAAAAAGTTGTAATGATGAGTGAGATGAGATGAGTTTAGTTAAGTAACCAAACGAAGCCTCAATACGGTGATTGTAAGAGAATTCAGAATGTACCCCATGATTATAAAAAAGACAGTAGCATCTACTCAATAGGGACTGAAAATGGTCACATTTAAAGGGGAAAATGATATGAGAATGGACCACACTGAAGCCGATGTACTTGACAAGTCACTGGCGGTTGTGGAATATCGATATGAACATGGACCACCTCATTTATAAGGTGGTTATGGAATTGATTGGCAGCAGGTATTTGTTCAGTATGTATGTGTTAAGTATAGCTAGTAGTTGAGGGTGTCATTTTACAGGACATTCCTTGTGTTGCACAAGCTTAATTTCTTTTGTTCTCGAACCGACATTCCTTTCTTGAAAAATGAGAATTCATCATCAAACAACTGGTCTGAAAGTGCTCCTTCTACGATACAGTTTTAAGTTTAAACAATACATATATAACCCGAAATTTGACCTTCATTCAAGGGCACATGAGCTTTTGTCTTGTGAGCCCTCTGGTGGGCGTGAATGCGATTTGTGCTATATTGGTGGTGCAGGACAGAAAAGAAACATGGTGAAAATGCAGCTTAATGGCGAAGCAGAGGTTACACAAACTACACTAAGGTAGGAATTTTTCTATGCAACTTCTATATATGAACTTCTATATATGAATTTATTCCTGATCAGGAATTTTTCATTGTGTCTGGATGTTAAAATGAGTTGAGTTGAGTTTATATGTAAAATATTATTAGAATATTATTTTTTAATATTATTATTATTTTGAAATTTAAAAAAATTAAATTATTTATTATATTTTATATTAGAATTTAAAAAAATTGTAATGATAAGTGAGATGAATTGAGTTTGATTCCTAACCAAAGATCAACCTAAATTTTGCTCTACTGGGACTGGGTTTGATTATTGTTAGTTTTTGTGTCAGTCACTCCATAGTTGCTGAATACCATTTTCAGCTGACAATTCAAATGCTATAAAAAGGTACCATTCAAAGGAAGTGATAAAAAAGTGAGAAAAAGTCGTAGAGCAGATCTCTAATGTTTCCTGTTGCTGATTGGTTGACAGAACATATTGACAAAAAGCTTGACAGCACAAGAGCTATTTAAAGTCCAGGTTAGGTGCACTTGCTAGGTGAAAATGGATTATTTAATCCTCACGTTTAAGATCCACAAAGGTAATAAAACAAAAAAACTAAGTTTTGCTGATGTATTATTAACATGCCTGGAAAGAGGAAGCACTCTAAAAGCGACTTGCATGCCAGGACAAGGCAGGAAACCTCTACACACCTAGACGTTTGAAACAAACCAATTGCATTTCTTTAATAATTTCAAGATATGTCTTGTGTTGTGGCTTAATAAAATAAGTTTTTCTGCTAAGTTTTAAGATAATAAAGTAATAAGCAAACTAAAAAAGGAGAAAGAAAAGGCACTCAAACATAAAAATTGATGTAGGGAGAGGAATATATCCTGTGGTTTTTTGTGGTGGCCTTAAAGCCTTGATGCACTTTTTATTCTTTTTTAATATTCACAGACAATATCTTGATCATAAAAAGATGTAATTTGGAACTCCTGACATGAATATCACTTATTGCGAGATAAACCTTATATTGTACACGGTACAGAATATATAATAAAGGCGTACTTCAACAAAGAAATCTAGGTCACTGACTATATAAAAGATGTGGAATGCGAGGTGACTGCGACCGGGGGAGTGAGTGCGTGGCAAAGGCATGCCCTGGCTTGGAATTGAAACTGGCCGACCTAATCTCAGATGGAAACCTTGTCACAGGAATGAAGGAATCTGACCTGTGACGCGTTTGTGGGTAAACATCTGCCTTCTCATTCGGTCTGTACGCATGATCTTCTGCAACATTCACAGCTTTTTGACTCTTACAACCCAATAAAATGCCAGAACGGCGCCGCTGCATATCTTTATTAGATTTAGTTTTGCCATAAGGAATTGCAGAAACGTCCAGTTTTCTTGGACTTGTCATGGTTCTTGACCTTAGCTCTTCACAATCTGACATCACCGAGAAATCTGCAGCACTGGCAGTGACTACACTCCACTCGATGCTTGCTTCGCTTGGTGCATAACAAGTTGTGGGCGTGACACAGTCTGACGCAACATCTGTTGTCTGCCTTGCAAGAAATGGGTTGGCTTTGCCTGCGATGCTCTCTATCTCAAATAAGTCTGAGCTTGCATCACTGTCGGTATCGTTGTAGGTTCTACGCGATGGTACAGACAACTCGATTTCTTCCGTTCTTGGAGTGGCATCCCAAGACAACATCGTTAGCCTCCTCTCAATGCCTAAAGACTTGTTTCTCCTTCCCATTACAGGGGAGCCAAACACATCGATCGACTTTCGCGGTTGTTCTTCTTCCTGTTCTTGAAATTGCAATTTGTTGGGTAGAATTCTAGCCCCGGAATTTGAACTTGGGAAGGTAAAACAGTTTTCTCTGTTCAACCCAGCTCCCAACTTTTCCGTTTTTGGGCAGTGCATGTCTTCCTTGTCCTTATACTCCAGGCGAGGTTTATGTACTTGAACTGCATCAACAAGGTGATCTAGACTAGTTTTCCTGGGCTCTCTTGTGGTTACTTTGCCTTCGAATCCATTCGAAGTAGCACTTTTGTTGAAGCTGATTTCACCAGTACCATGTTCTTTAATTTCGACAGACTCTTTGTCAGAACAAGAGCAACCAAGACCTGCAAGAATCTTCTTTGCACGTGCCTTGTTCGTATTACCCTTCGAAGGATTTCTTACACCTTTCTGTAGTAACGCGTTTTGGCTGTTCCAACTTGATTCAGACTGAACACTGGGAGTTCCTGACTGAATTCTGTACTTCTTGGGGTCTATATCAATTCGTTCATCGTTCTTGTACAGATATTTCCTTGCACTCATGCTGGCAGTTCTTGGACTATCCTCATCCATTCCTCCTTTGAAGTACTTCTCGGCACCAAACACTCCAATTTCTTCATCCTCCTCCTTTATCCTTCCCACGTGAGTTCTCTGCTCTTCAGTGCTCATGATGGGTATGAGGTTTCCAATGGACTCGGCGGCAAGTTTACGAACAAAGGATTCCTCTGTGCTGTTCAGATATGAAGAAAAAGAAGCGTCGCGGAGGTTGCTCTTGTTTCCGGAGGACAGAGTTTGCGAGAGGCTGGTATTGCAAGCTGATAAGGTAACAATAGCCATGGCAGTTCTTTTTATTCCTAAAGAAAATATTTCTGCATGACAAAACCAAACAACAATAGAAAATGACTACACTAGTTCGAAAGATGTTGGAAAAATTTAGACAGGAACCACAAAACTACAAAAGGAAAATGAGAAATACCCAATACTAGGAAATTTGGAACAGAAAATACGAGTTTTGACTCTAGAGCTAGGGAAAATATAGAGGGAACTACCTCCTTGGGACACGAATACAGCTTGGACTCGAAGAAGCCGCAAAGGTCGATCCTTAAGATGCCTAGCCGGAAGAAACCCAACCTGAAGTAGCTGTTCTTCTGCAATCAAAAGCTGAAATCAGCAGCTGACCGGAAAAGTACCGGAAAGAAGAATATTGGAGTTTGAATTCAGCTATCTGCTCAGCTCATTGAGAACTAGTTCTATAAGTAGGCAAGTGGAGCATGCAAAATGTTAATAAGGTAGGCCCCGGGCCATATGAACAAATTTGTAATATTTATATTATTTAAGAACATCTTCATTAGGGCATTAGCATTGGCTTGGCCAAAGTTAAAGATTGGCTAAAATTTAGATAATATGTACTAAAAATACTCCACATTGGATTGGCCAAATCTAAAATAAAATGGACTTTTGCTACAGTGATTGGCCAAAAATGGAGAATCACTATTGATTCACCAAACATTAAAATGTTAATTTCTCACTTCAAGAAAATATTAAAATATTAGTTTTTCACTCCAATAAAAATACTATTTGGTTTGTAATTAAGAAAATGAAATAGAAATTTAGATGAGTTTAATCAATATTTTTTATTATTAACATTAAATGACTTTTAAAAATATAAATTTTTTAATATTAATTTAATTAGAATATAATTATTATTAATATTCAATTGGTAGAATTATAAAATGTGATACAAATAAATTAAATAAAAAAATTATTAATTTAATAATATTTTATTATTATATAGAGAGTAAATGGCTAAACCAATGTAGGGATTGAATGTAAATAGAATAGACAAATGTAAAAAAGTGTGATATTGCCTAAAATTTAGATATGCATTTGGCCAAGCCAATACTAATGCTCTTAGTTTAGCCAAAGTTAGAGGATGGCTGAAATTTAAATAATTTGTACCAAAAAAACCCCACATTGGATTGGGCATCTCTAAAACAATTTGAATTTCTGCTACAGTGGTTAGCTAAAGATAGAGAACCACAATTGATTCATCAAACATTAAAATACTAATTTCTCACTCCAACTACACATTAAAATATTAGTTTCTCACTCTAAGCAAAAATACTATTTGGTTTGTAATTAAGAAATTTAGATAAGTTTAATCAAATATTTTTTGTTATTAGCATTAATGACTTTTGAAAATATGATTTTTTTAATATTAATTTAATTAGAAATATTAATTTAATTAGAATATAATTATTAATATTAAATTGGTAGAATTATAAAATGTGATACAAATAAAAAAATTATTAATTTAATAATATTTTATTATTATATAGAGAGTGAATGACTAATCCAATGTGGAGATTGAATTTAAATAGAATAGGCAAATGTAAAAACTGTGATATTGGCTAAATTTTGAAGATGCTTTTGACCAAGCCAATGCTAATGCTCTAACAGTACACGAAATTTGTTTTCAAGTTATTTAAGGCGTAGTTTGTTTTTGCAGATAAAATGAGATTAAAATTAAAAAATAAATAAAATATTATTATAATATATATTTTTAATATTATTTTTATTTTATAACTTGAAAAAGTTGAATTATTTATTTTATTTTATATGAGAATTTGAAAAGGTTGTAATAATTAGATGAGATAAGATAAGAAGAGTTGTAAAAACATAACCCTATGGATTAGCCCTTCCAAACAGTATAATTATAAAACTTTTAAAAAATATATATACTAGACCCACGTTAAGTTTTAATTAAAAGAAACTTTGAATATCATATGAATCATGATGCATGTATTATAACCACAAATAGATTCTACAAAAATAAAATTATAAATCTTGATATAATTTTACAATAAAAGTAATTTTTTAATTTAACGTACGCACCACGATAAATTATGTCAATTTATGAGTTTTGATTTTGTAGAATCTTTTTAGAGGCTAAAATACTTTTCATAAAGTTTAATTAGTAAATTTATAATACCTGGTCTAATATTACTTTTTATTTTCAACATTAGCGGGTTCAATGATTTTATGCTGGTAAGATATCGAGTATCTTCTTTTTTTTTCGAGATCAAGATATCGAGTATCTAAGACAAGGAATCATCTTGACTAATTGCTCTTCTATATGAGAGAACTTGACAAGTAGTACGAATTACATATTATATTGACAAGATCAATACCAACTTGATTGGATAATATATATATATATATATATATATATATATATGTGCACAGATCCGTATTAAATTGTGAAGTTCGATCGATCGCTATTTAATTTGACAAGTTTATAATAGAGGAAAATAATGGAATGGATGGTCCACATTATTTAATGCATTATTCCCCATGAACAATCATGAATGGTTTCACTCATCCTTGGCAGCACCAATAATATTTTGATTTTTTAGTAGGTAATTTTCATATGAATTATCACAAAAGCAACACTTCATAAAAAGATGTTTCCTCTATAAATATGGAGTGCAGATGCTATATGTATGCATGCATGCATGTATCAATATCTTATATATGTAGTTAGATGTAAGTGCATGCGGGACACACAAAGATTGGTACAGTCGTCGACTCGTCAGAATCCCAATAATATTAACTTATTAAGTGGTATGATATGGTTTAGTCACACACGCAAAACTTTGAAATGTACGTACATTGATCATGTGATCCTCAAAGATGGCCCTGTGATGGGTCCCCTCATCAACCCTAATCCGTGATATGGAAATTGACGTGAATAATTCTGTCAAATTAATTGCTAGGAATGCGTTTTGAAAAAATAGTATAATAATAAAAGCAAAATATATGGGGTTGAGAACATTGCACGCATGCATTGTATCTCAATGCTCGAATTTCCAGCACACACAAACATTTCCATCCCATCCCATCCCAATCTCATCGGCAGCCAAACATCTTTTAGAGAGAGGTTCTAGGCCACGCAAATATGATCACCATGCACCATAAAACCAAGCCCCGGCCCTCGATTGAGGACAATGGCAGTATTAAATTGTTTACCATTCGATGTTGTGGTTGGTTCATATATAGATTAACCAACCATACATTTATATATAAATACGACAACGTCAATACTGACAATGTATGGGGCCTTGGTGATAAGTTTTAAGAGTTGAATTATCATGGGAAGCCTTTTTAATGTTGGTGGATGCAGGCTTAAGTTCTGTTCTGTTCTGTTCTGTTCGATGGAGCACGCAGGAATCCATGACTCCGTCGACCTCTGGTGTTAGTGTCAAGTTTGGAGTACTCCAACTCTTATTCCATTCTGCCTTCTTGATGTCGAAGTTGGAGTCGGAATTTACATCAACAGTCACCAAAGAGAAAAAATTCTGTAGAAAAAAAAAAATTCCTACGTACACGGATCAAAACTTGAACAGAGAATATTAGAACAAAACAACAACAAAACAGAATGGAAAATAACAATTCCAAGCATATACAAAATCAATTCCAAAAGTCACTGTAATTGGAGAGAGAGAGAGCCACTACCTCGATAGAATATAGGAAGATGGTGAGACAAAGTTCCGAATTCTAACTCAATCCCGATTGGAGATGAATGGAATTGAAGTTGGAAATCTTTGCATGCTACAAATTACAATGAGCTTCATTCTTCTTCCATAATCTTATAAATGATTAGCTAAATGAAGCTTCCAAATAAACACATTGAATTTATCGTTATTCCATGCACGGTGGCACTGATGGTTGATTTTCTTTGGACCATGGAAAATGATGGTTAAAATCCCATTTGATAAGTTTTTTAACTTTGTGAATTTGGAGAATTCGTCCATTAAGAAAACTCAATATTGTGAAAAAGGAATTTTTATTTATTTATTGATTTTTTTTTTTTTTAATTTTCAAATGGTATGACCCTTATAGAACTCTAATGGTGCATTTGGCCTATGTTGATATTTATATATTTTTTTAATTTGTTGGCCGTCATTAACGGTGTTAAAAAAAGTTGATTATTTATGATGAGTTTTGTTACATTTATTTTTAATGTTCTTTTATATGTCATTGTGACTATTTTTAGAATTTATATATAAAAGCAAGCAATTATTTTATTCTAAAGAAAAACATAGACGAACATGGTTTAATCGGCACTAGATAATAATAATAAAAAAATTAAATGAAATATATATTTTTTATTTTCTATAAATTTTATTTAATTTTTAAAAATATTTTCAAAATAGGAGTAAATATTAAGTAATCTTGAAGTGCGGATGAGTGGTACTATCATCCTATTATAGGATACCATCTCAATTGAAATTGGTGCTTTACGTAAACAATTATAATTACATGACATATATACTGTAGTAGGACGAAGTACCACGTCGTTTAAACTCTGGAGTACCTAATAATTTTCCACTAAACAGTCTTACATAATTGAAATTCAAACATAAGGATATTTTGGGAAAGATAAATAATTCCTATATCATTCCTCAAAATAAATCAAATATAAGGATATCATATTCTAAGCTTCTTAGTAGATCATTTAAAAAAAGGGTGCTGGTACTCAATCCCTTGAGTGTACCTCTAGTACATTTGGTTTTTGTTTTATTTTATTTTTTAATGTTAAAAAAAAAACACACAAATACACTAGTGATAATTTTGAACAGTACACTTGAGGGACTATATAACATTTTCTTTGAAAAAAATAGAATTTATTTTTATCTCATCTAATCATTATAACTTTCTTAAATTTTCACATAAAATAAAATAAATAATTTAATTTTTTCAAATCACAAAATAAAAATAATATTAAAAAAATATTTTATAATAATATTTTATTTAACTTTTAACTTTAATTTCAACTCATTTTATTTACAAAATCCAACGAGATGGAAATAAGCTGCATAAAATCTACCCAACTTAAAACGTGTCCCTAGCTTAACCTGAAAAAATAGAAGTGAATCTGAATGCATACAAGGGCCTGCAAGCAATTTAAAGCCACAAAATATGTCGTGTACAGGGACAATGCCCATCATTTCCGCTTGTTGTTCGATCCTCTTCGGCCAGGTTCATTTCCCATTGAACATTATCCGTGAAGTTCCAGAAACACAAAAAGGGTGGACCTTGTTTCGATTGCGTTGTAATGTTTGTAACCACTATTCTCTGCACCCTTCCGACAGAATTGATTATCGGCGTCTCAAAAGGGACGAGATCTTGAACCTTTTTTTTCGTATTATTCAGTTGAAGGATACCAAATACTTTCGTCTCATTCCTATCATAGGCATGGAGTATGTATGCTTTTATATTATCGAAAGATTCTACATATTACGGGATCATCTCATTCTTATACTATAATAATAAACTGACATTGGTTATTTTTTATTTAAAAAAGAAGAAGAAGAAATGATCGATGAAAAGTGTCACGTTTACAAAAGTGATAATAAATAGCACTTTCTAAAATTTAAATAACCTTTGTAAATGTGGGCCGGTTTAAGACTAATCTCACTGCGTATTCCATTCCTAGCAGAAAGAAGATTTCTTAAACGTGAATGTCTTTTTACTGTAACATTCGACAAGAAAATTAATGGATGCCAAAAAATTGAATAATTCCACAGACCTTACAAGCATAGCCTTGTTACTTTCTAGTTTTCTGTCTGATATATCGCTACGAAAGAAACATTGGGCCGGGTGAGGTCAGATAAACATGAATCATGCAGCCCTTTCTCCATATGCTCGCTCTTAAAGTACTCTAGCAGCAAAAGTGCCCATTGTAAAATAAGCGAATTTGGGCCAGGACTTTGCGTAACAAAGAAGATTGCCGGCCTAAACCTTGCCAAGGTTCTGATTCTCTCCTCTTCAGAACTCACTGGGTGGATGTTGAGTTTCCACCTGCAACCCAGTATTGCTTCACAACAACCAATATCTTCTCAGGAACAAGGGGACCATCCTCATGGTCCACCATTTTGGTGTCCCACCTCATCCCTGCGACTATCTTCTTCACCTTGATTAGCGCATCGACCTCATCACGGAATATGACTGCACCTTCAGGTCGCAAAATCCTGTCCATCTCCAGGAGAATGTCCTCCACATTGCATCTGGCATTTGTTTAGCAGTACATACAAGTTACAGAAGTACAGGGGCATGTCAAAAATAAAAGATGAATCTGAAACAAAAATACTTGATTCTATCAATAGCAAGTACTACTGATGTGCTAATAGCCAAGACAATATCATCTAAGATATTTGTAAGGTTCCTGAAATTAACCATGATTGGATCCTCTAAATGGTTTTTACTAACGATTGGCCTTCGATGAAATGTTGAGCCATATGGCATTTACAGAAAACAACACTACAACATCAAACTGGAAATCTGCTCGAAGGACAAAGCTGCTAGGAAGTGGCTTGGCTTCAGCTCAATTCAGGGACTCTTCCAAACTAGGAAAGCTTTAAATACGGCTATTTTAAGCACAAAGCTGCAAGAGAGCCACTGAACTTCAGCTCACTTTAAAGACTCAAATAGGAACCCCTAGGGGTTGGCTCAAGTGCTAAACGCCTTGAACTTGGTGGTATGCTCCCATCAGGTCTAAGGTTCAAATCCTCTTGGGTGCAAACAATTCCTAAGGTCCATTAGACTGAGGGATTTTTTTCTTGAATTACCCCAAGTGCACTTGCGGGAAACTCCTTGTCTAAGGCCTGTGCACCCCCAAGATTAGTCGGGATGTTGTTCCCAGATACCTGGTGCCAAAAACAAAAGACTAAAAGGTGCTCACAAATTAAACATCCATGGTCCGCCCTTGCCTTTTCTAGCACATATGGTCAACAAGTCCAAAATCAATTATTTATTGGCTCCACTTCAGCTCAATAAAAGACAAAATTAGGCACGGCCTGGGCAACTAGAGACACAGCTAGGCAAGTAATATGAAGCCACTGGACCACTGAGTTATGATCAAAGTGGATCAACTTCGTTCACTCCAAGCCATATGTTAATGCTTGATAGGTATAAATTAAGATAGGAGCGTCCAATTCCAACATGCTTTGGGCAGGTCTTTTTACATTTTTCTTTTTGTTGTGTGTGGGTGGGGGTGGGTAGGGAGATCAGGGCTCGTTTGGAGAGTGAGATGAGATGAGAATTTAATGAATAGTAGTAAGATAATTTATGAATAGTAGTGAGATAGTTTGAGTTGAGTATTTTTTGGGTTTTGAAAAAATAGAGGAAAAGTTGAATAAAAAATATTATAAAGTTAAAAATATTGTTAGAAAATAATTTTATAATATAATTTTTGTTTGGGGATTTGGAAAAATTAAATTGTTTTTTATTTTTTGTTTAGAAGTTTGGAAAAGTTGTAATGATTAGTTTGAAAATTTTTGTATTTGAATTATGTTTGGGAAGAAGATGGGATGAGATGATATGAGAATTTTGGGATAAGATCTATTTCCAAACAAGCCCTAAAGAAGCCGATGCCAGGCCCAGGCAAAGCTCAGACAAACCTGGCTTGAATAGTCCTATTTATGGCTCAATGGCACGTTGAAAGCCAAAAATATCATGTCTTACCCATATATAGAAATCACTTAAGAATATAATGCCAAATTATTCTGATGTGGAGCCTAAGAATAAGACATTTTTCAATAAACACTGCTGAATATTTATGAGCCCAGTGTACCACATCCTTCTAACCTAAAAAGGCTGAAATGACACTTTAAGAGAGCCCAAAAGACTTGGACAGGATTCGAATATATAAATATTTCAAGAAATACATACCTGTCTTTGTACAAACTCAAAATACCATGAGCATGAATTAGGTCATATGTCCTAGGGTATGTGCTGAAAGCTTCACACCTGACCAAGGAATATGATTTAAATTAGTAATTATAATTAAAAAGCTAGAAAATAAAGAAAGAAACAAGACAAGATTAAAAAATACTGTGGTTGGACAACTCCACAGTAGTAGGCACATATAGTGGATTTATAACCCTACACAAGATGGGCCAATGTGAACATATAGTGAAATAGATCATAACCGAGCAAACATTTTCCAGTAAGTACTACAAAAGTAAAGATGCTAGAGCAAAAAGTAATTACAAAATGAGTAAGTAGGCAAAAATGATTATTCAAAGCTGAAATGATCAAACAGAATTAGAAAGTTGAGAAAGTTGTACCAGTCATGATAGATGCCAATCAATCCTCGCTCATAAATGACACCCAATGTATTTTTCTCAGCTATAGTGGGCACAACATTCATGACCCACAATTTGGGAGATTCAAGTGCAGCCGCAAAACTTCCTAAACCAGCATTCATGTCCATGATGTTGCGATACCTTCCAGAGTCAATGAGTTTATTGATCTTCTTATAAGCTTTCACATGCTTCTTCCATTTACTGTTGTCCTCCTGGTATGTCTCAACAGAAACTCCAGGAACAGATCCACTAGAAATTCTAGGAGGAACAGAATAAAGCCTTTCTGGAAAGGCCTTCAATTCCCCACCAGCAACTTCATCTGGACTACTGACGACAGGGTATGGAGTTATGCATGCCTCCATTTTCTCATACCTGTATGAAATATATAGCATCTTCTTAGGTGGAATTAAATATAATACATAATACCATTAAATAACTCAGAAAATAAAGCAGCGTACATTGCTAGGTTAACAATCCAGATGCTATTGGTTTGGATGATGGTAAAACCTGAGTTACCGCAAATTTTTTTAAGGCAATTCTCTAAAAGCATGCATACTAGACATTATCTAATTTGACATCTTTCATCCATATAATTTCAAGTTTGTTTCAATTTAGCACCTAAAATTTAAAAATTAAAACCAAATCCTCGACATTTCAAAATCATTACAATGATATACTTCACTCCTTTAAACTCGCTGATATGGCTTATTTTTTGCCAAACATAGTACATCGGAAGACTAGATGGAGTGTAAAATTTCTAAAAACGTCCATCTTCTAGCTATGGCCATTTATTGATTATTTCCCCTGCAACAATAGTCTACCATACAACTTCAATAATAATCATGCAACATAGTAAGTTTTGTTGATCCGAGGATGACACTGCAACAATTTTAAAGGATTTAATTTTAATTTTGTAAACTTGTTTCCTCGGGTGAATTATTTTCTGGCTTTTTCTCCCCGTACATCCAAGAAAACCCTAAGGAGACCGCCGCCACCCACCCTTGCCAGTGAGTGACTCCTCACCACCATCACAGACAAAGCCGACGGGCCCCAACGACTTCGCTGAGGATCGTCCAGCGTCGGTCCTGAGGAGAGAGAAATCCCCACAAAGTGAGAAAACCCTAAGGAAACCAGATCTGCCGCCACCCACCCTTGCCGGCGAGAGACACTGCACCATTGCCACAAATAAAGTTGACGAGCCCTGGCGACTTCGCTGAGGGCCGTTCGGCGTAGGTCCACCCTCCGACGACCTAGATTTCTTTGTGTTGTCTCTCAGAGTGAGTCCGTCAATCCTCCCTATGCTCCGTTGGTCGTGCCATCGACACAGAACAAGTCAACGTTTTCCAGCAAGTCTTCTGGGAGAAACAAGATTTTTTCTCCACTATTCAGGAAGGTAGATGCAGTTTCACGGCATATCAATGCTCAAATGCTCGAGGACATTATATGGCAGTGGAGGAGTATGGTGCTTGAGGGAGGAGGAATTTTATTTTCATTCTTAAGGAGGGGGGCAATGGCTGGAGAAGGATGGGGGAGGTGCTGCATGATTTTTCCTTTGGCAAGAGAGGGAGTGATGGCTTGGAAGGACAAGGTGCTGCAGGACATGGCTCTGTCAAGGAGTTGCGTCCAACTCAGTGGTAGGGGAGCTGTAGTAGACATGTAGGTGGCATGAGAGAGAGGGAGAACTTGGAGGTGCATAAAGACCCAAGTACATCCTTCGTGGCGAGGCGTTCCTATGCGGCAGCTTTGAAGATGGGTCATGCTTCGGGAGTTCAGAGTGAGGGGGATCTACAAATCACGCCTTAGGACCAGCTTGCAGAGATGCACAAATATTTAAATGAGATGGAAACCCAACTTGTCAAATTGGAGGTAGCGATAGCTTTCTTGTCTACGAAAATAAACTGGCTTTCAGCTGGAGGCAACAAGGTTGTAAGAAACAAGATAGACTCGAATCCTTTAACTCAGATAAAGGAAAACGGAAGATCGAATTCGGCCCCGTCCCTATAACCAGATCCAAGAGAGTATGGTGGGTCAAAAGGAAATTTGGGTTATTTGAAGCGGGGTCTACATCGGGTATCAGCGTAGAGATATCAGTAATGGAATGTTGTTAGTCTCATGTAACACAGGATAGACTGATAGTCGGTATTACACCCTTGGTCCCCGAAGAAACTATGGCTCCCTTATCAGAGTTGAAGGAAAATGGTGTACTACCGAAGTCTGAAGGAGATGTAGGCCGCTATCACCCCAGAGGTGAAGGGACTTGTTGTCATCCTAGAATTTCCAATGGAGACCTTGATACCATTAAAGAGAACCAATGGAGTTACTGGAGAACCAATGGGTTTGAAGTTGGTGCCTTGTGAAGAGGAATGTCTAGAATCGGGAGTTTAGTTGGATACTGTGCCTGGGGATAACATTGCTCCTCTGGTCTCTCTTCCTCCAATAGCGGATTGGGTTCTACCTAAAGTTAATGAGATTCAGCAGTTTGTGGGAATTTCACTTGGAGTATGTAAAGAGCAATTTAAAAAACTAATCACTGCGATTGAGGCAAGCCACGCGTTTGAAACCAAATTAAGTTTCAAGAAAAGCAGAGAGTTATAGCGTCTTTCTTGGACAATTAACTACAACGCTAAGGGTGGTAGCTCAACTAGAGAGAAGTCTAAACGGAGGGCGCTGTGAAGACAGGAATCAAGGGGTTGGGGTTGGGTTTTCGGGTAGAGTTTTAGTTCTACGGGAAACAAGGGATTGGGGTTGGGTTTGGTGTATTTTGGGTTTTTTCTTTTTGATAAATATAATATTTTTACTTATAAAAAAAAAAAAAATTGTAAACTTGACTAGATTGAAACTAGCTATAAATTATAGAGACCAAAAAGGTCTTGTACCCTAAATCCAAGGCCATTAGTTTGGGTGGTGGTGAAACCTGGGTTACTCCCAAAATATATAATGGATTAATATATAACTGGGATGAATTCAACATTTTGTTTTCTAAACACATGCATACCAGGCATCATCTGCTTCAACAGATTTGCAAAAAGTAGCCCGTGAATCATCTTGTCTGCCACGACATGAATCAGCATTTAACCTCTTTCTCCAAATGGCAATTTCACCCTTCTCATACTTCTTTTCCCAGCAAAGTAGTTTGGCAGTCTCTTCAATCTTTCTTTGTTCCTCCTGAAGTTCCTCCTTGGGACGTTGCCATGCTTTGTAGGAATTCTTCCAATTTATTGGAGGACCTGAAAGGACCCAGTAACCGCCAGGTCTAAGAACTCGATCAACTTCCATCAGATAGATTCCATCTGCAAAGAGAAATATATCAGATCCAATTTCACATACTGTTACAGTGCTTCCATCACAGTTTCAGTACAATATAAAGGTGCCATATAGGACAGGATGCAGGGGAAAGGGAAGAAAAATTGGCAAAACTACAAGTCCTTTGTAAATCAAAAGCTCAATGCTCCAAATCAATATATTCTATCACGATAACATAATTCTCACCATTTGCACCCCATGGAATTAAGCAACGAGAACAGTGAGCCATGTCAAAGGCCCTAGATGGATACGGTAGCTTTATGGTACCTAAAACACCAATAACAGCAGGTACACCCCTTTCAAGTGCAAATTGAACCTGTGCTTCGTGTGAGTCTCTTGGTGCAAATGACATGGCGATAACATTCCTACTCAAAAGGTATGCCCCCCAACTGGCAACCTGAGAAAATAAACCGTAGCTAGAATCTTAGTAATCAAATGGTTATATAGGAAAAGCTTATATGCCTCCCAGCAAACAGAGAAAAAGGATGTAGCGGGTAACACAATATTTTAGAAATTTGAGAACTTAACATACCCCACAACCAGTGTCCAGTGCAGTTCTAACCGTTCCATTATGAATTGGTATTACAGAGGCAAGCTGATCAATATATTTATCTGCCCCTTGGGGGAACTGTGTCCCTCCTCCAGGAAACCGGAATACATTTCCCTCATACTGAATCCAGTTCTGAATAGCCTTCTCAACTGTCAAGCTCTTATACGGTGCATTTGCAAAGGGTACATAGTCACGGCTCTTTGGCCAGGGAAATGGAGTTACATATCCCTTGGGTGCTGGTATTAGGCAATGTAACTTCCCGTGCTCAGGGGGACAATGTCTTTCTCGGTAAATCATATTTTCCCTGGGGAAAGTCATAGCGCGCTTCTGTTCTTGGCAGGGTGTGTGATCAGTGAAACGAGGATGGCATGGCTCAAAAACTTTGAGTTTTGATTCAGATTCAACGATACTCCCAGCTTCACCAGAATGGTGAGTCTCAAAATTTAAATTTGGGACTGTATTGCAGTCTGCCCCACCTTTAGTTATCTCCATAGCTATACCATCTCCCTTCCCAAAACCACTTCTCTGCCATGCACCGAGTATATAGAAAAAACAGCACAAACCAACTACAACAAAAATTTGTATAGAGCTCCTAGTCCTACCGTCAGCAGAACCTGTCTTCATTGCCATATAGTACCTAAAATTAAAACTAGTTATTTCAAACACAATGTAAACTATTTTTTGATAAGTAACAAGTAAACTACCAATTAAATCAGTAAATTATCAGCGTAACTGCAAATAAAGCTTGAAACCACTGAAGCCTCAGAGAAGAACAAAAACCATGTTCAATCATCCCTAATTATCAGTGTAAAGCGAGATTTCCAAAAAACACGAAAGGTAGCTCTGGATCTACCGTCTCAAATGGCACTTCCTCAACCAGTCTACCTCGAAGAAACTCTTTTCCAGTGTTCCTTTGGCTCCAAAATCAAGCATCCATATTTCACATAATGGAGCTCCTTTTGCTTTCAGAGAAAACGTAGTATAGGAAAATAAAATTAATTACACTTCATCCCATTTCTAAAAAGTTTTAGAAGCTTGAATCTTAAAAATCTTTCCATAAATTAACATCCAGAAAAAAAAAAAAAGCCAAAATCGTTCCTCCACTCCACACAGCTTAGTTAAACTACTAATCCTCAGTTGGGTTCACTTTAACAACTCATCAAAGCTTTTGTTCGGCTCACTCAGCAGCCAAAGCTGGTAAACGAAAATCCGGAACTAAGAAGCTTGACTATCCCTCATATTATTATACTAGCAGGAAATAGATCCGGCTCTAATCATAGAAAAAGCAAGCATACAAGGAAACCAAAAAATGGCGCTTAAAATAGAGATCTCTTACCAATGGCATGAAGAGACGCAAAAGGTAGTGGAAGATCTGGCAGGCCTATCAGAAAAGAAAAAGTAAAAAAGCAAAATACAAAATACAAAATCTCACTGCTCTTTTTTTTCCTTTTTTGGTTTGCTTCTCCTTGAGCAACAACAATGATGAGTAACCGAAACTGAATGAACGAATGAGAAAGAGTTGGGGGATCCAATGACAGTGGGACCTGCTGAGAAATCCCTGGAAACCCTAGAAGCTTCGCAATCGAAGTTTTTGCACCGAACTAAATATAGAGAAAAAGAAAAGAAAGGACTGAGATATGTAATGGATTGGAGCCTGAGAATTATGCCTTCTTCTTTTCAGAGCACGAACATGCACAATGGCACTGGTTGGTAAATATATCCGAGGGACACGGCTCCCCTCTCCCCTCTCCCCTCTCCGTTCTCCTTCTGTGTCTCTGGATTTATTAAGTAGATATTATTATAATATCGAATAATCACAAAATACGAGATGAGGAGGATCTCTGTTTTTGTAGTTTCCCACAACTAGTAATTTAATTTACTTTTTTTTCCTTCTGAATGAAGAATGAAGAGGTAAATGAGAATTGAAAAATATATCTTCTTATAATTAACAGAGTGTATTAGAAATAGAAAAATAGAAACTGAGATTTGGGACAAAAGAAGGGGATCTACCTTAAATGACGATGTTGAAATATAGTCCGATTAACAAACACTACTATAGTGTCATCGATAGGCTCATGTGCGCCTAGACTGGCATATGGACTAATGTGTCGATAGAGATGGTCGTTGGACTAAATTTTGAAGGAGAGATAATATTTACAGTTATAAATTTGACGCGCATGTCATTTGAAGACTTGCAAAGGTAGGACAACACATTGAGTTAAATAGCACATAAGCTTCACGCGTCAATTGTTTTTGATATTATTTCATTGGTGATCAAATAGTCGTAAAGGGAAGGGAGGTGCGTCTGCCTTGTTTGTTTTCAAAACTAAAATTCAAAATTTTGAAAATTTTGAAAACATTCCATCTCACCATTACAACTTTTTCAAATCCTCGTACAAAATAAAATAAACAATTCAACTTTTTCAAATTTTAAAATAAATATAATATTAAAAAATATATTCTAACAATATTTTATTCAACTTTTTAATTTTAATATTATCTCATCTTTAAAAACAAACAAGGCGTCTTAGGATTAAGATTTGACTGATTTTAAGCTAGTTAAAAACAAATCCCAACAAAAATATGGAATAAAAAAACGGCTAAATAAAATAGAATAAATAATTTATAATCATTTAATATCATATCATAAAATTATAAAAAGATGATGATTAAAAAGACTGATGAATAGCATTACTATGTAAACAAATAAAGAAAGAGTATTTGATTTTTTTGGAGATCAAACAAAAAATATCATTTCAAAACAAAGAGCTTGAGAGAGTGCATATCTATTCAACAAATCATCATTTCTCTAATATAAAATAACTAAAAGAGTTTGAATATTAGCTCCAAAAAAGGGTCTTTACTAATTTCTTGAAAGTATAAGAGAGTGATATAATAGTTTATCTAGAAATTGAGGTTGTGTTGGATAACTGAAGTAGTTTACTACTATTTATAAATAGTTATTATTATTTATAAATTAATTTATAAATTATTTATTACTATTCATTATATTTTTAATATTATAAATTATGTTTTCACTATCATTTTCATTATCTAGAATTACCTTAATATCTAATGTATCTTTAATTTAAATTTCGTATGTTTTTACAGATGAGATGAGTTAAGATTAAAGTTAAAAATTAAATAAAATATTGTTAGAATATATTTTTTTAATAATATTTTTATTTAAAAAATTAAAAAATTTAAATTATTTATTTTAAAAAATTATAATAATTAGATTAGATAAGATAAGATACAAGTAATTGTAAAAATAATCGAGACCTTAATATCTTGACCATATAAAAGTGATAAAATTGAAATGCGAATACCAACAAAAGAAAGGGAAAGGCAGAAGAAGAAATGCCACCCATGCGAGTATTTGAGGACCCACGCGGAAAGAAAGTGGGAGATAAATTAGGTAACAAAGGATGGGCAGACATGATATGATAGGAGAGATGAGTAATGTGACTTATATTCGTGGAGTGTATAAATATTATTAGTTATTTTAATAAATAGTAAAATTTTTTATTAAAATATTATTATTATTTTAATGTACACCTCGTATTTATTTATAATAATAAATCTTTTCAATTTTTCAATATTTTAAATTTTGTTTTTTAAATTTTAATTTTTTTTATTAAATAATTTTTATATAAATAGTGAATAAAAAATTTGAAATAGTTAAAAAAAAATAAATTTTAAAAAAAATTTTAAAAAAATAAAAAATATAGAATATAGATAAATAATAAGAAGTTGTATAGCACAATCCTATTCATACGCTTTCGTATTATTTCTCACGGATGATACAGGCTAGCTCTAGCTGGGGGGTCGTGTTAAACCTGGGGGCTCGGGTTCCACTCCCATAAATGCGAGTACGACTTTTGTGGATCCAAGGGTTCAGATTGGACTGTCGTGGTTTTGTGGAAGAGGACGTCTTTTTATCATTCCAAGGTAAAAACAAAGGGGAGGAAAATTCTCTTGTAAAATATATTGATCTCAAATTTAAATGCAAGAATATTGGTTTTTTTTTTTTTAGCCATTTCATCAGTGTGCGAGTATTTTCTTTTTTTTTTCTTTTTTTATTCATTGAAATAAAGCTGTCAATTAGGCCATCCAATTTCATCCTCATTAGAAAATAGTGGTTGCAAGTTTGTAACTATCTCATTTGAGGCTTTTCTCAGCTTTCTTTCTTTTTTGACAAGAAAACATCCCTTATTTCGATCATGGTAGTATAGTAGATTGACAACAGAAAGTCATAGATGAAGGAGTGGGATCTAAACAATTGCTATAAGCTATATCCCACCTACGTACATGCAAATATGAGAACAAAATGTTGGGAATATACTAAAAATGTTCATTCTAGTATGGATATAATTTTTTCACGTTATCTTCATCATTTTCTCATAATTTTATTATGTAATATTAAGTAATAAATTTATAAATGAAATATAATAAGTAATTTCTAATCTTTTAATGATTATAACAAAATAATAATAAAAATTATAATGATGAGTGGTATTGTTACAACAAAATATATACGTGCACTTTGATATCATTTCGTAGATTGAAACATATATTTTTTGTCGGTAATATCAATGATGGGTTCACGAAAAAGAATAATCTCACCTTTCTTTTTCTTAAAAAATATATATACATATCCATCATTGAGTTCGACCGGCTTTCATTTTCAACGTTAATTGAGGATTTAATTAAGAGTAAATCGGTTAATATTAGATATAGTTATGTATCTTGTGAATGTCGAGTATTCATTTTAGCAAAAACGTATAGTCTATTATTAATAAATTATTTTTTATGTAAATTATATATTTATTTACAAAATAAATATATAACACTTAAGTACTATACGACTATAGACATCATTTTTATTTAATTAATGGTTAGCCTCCCCACAACAAAATCAAATCGTTAATTTACACATGGCAAGAGACTTTGGAGTGCACTGGCCCCATCTACATTTAATGTTGAATTATGTTTTTATGTCGTTTTCGAACATGAACGCAGCTTCATGGACTCGAAGCATCTGATCTTGTAATAACTTATGGTACAGGTGTTAACGTCATGTTTCACATATATTTGAGTTAAGTTTTAATAATTTAGGTCTTCAAAAAATTAACCCTACATAAGATAGGAAATACTACAGTTTTGAGAGGGCGGCCTTGAGGCCGAAGAGCCTCCAATGCCAAAATTAATAAATATTTTTATGAGCGTTATAAATAAGTAAGAGAGTCTATGGATCAAAGAGAGTTTCATCGTACTTAGGATCGACTATTTATACTACAGGTCTGAAGAGCAAATCATGCCTGCTTTCATGAAGTTCGGGTTCCCCGTACTGTTCACTTTGTCAGAACCTTTAATTGCAGCATGGCTCTGTGATGGAGCCATTAATGCAGCGTGGTTCTCCAGCCTTCTCCTCTTAGTCTGCCTTTTGCCTAGTCCGTTCATGCTTTCTCTGTCAGTAGATCAACGGCTCTCCGTATGTCATGCATGTCGTGTGGGCGGGCACTCGATGATTGGACATTACCCAAGGGCCTCAGATTGACAAGTCACATCCCTGCAGCACCATCCCTCCTACAAGTCATGTACAACGAATTCTCTTAGTGGGCTCGGTTTGTGGCTTTCTTTCCTGGGTCGGGCTTGATAGGGCCTTCTGGATTTTGAGGAAAAAATCCATTTACAATTACGCCGCTAATTCTCACTAGACAAGTATGGTTGGAATTTATCATGATTCGATCTCGCCTTCCTATCAAGGTTGGGCACTTCAGCTAGGTATCCTGAGGTCCAGGGAGCTTCTATGGGTTGGCAACAGCGTTCCTATCTTCCATGATGGGCTCACCTTTTCATTACGTCTTTTTGAATTCATTAATGAGGGGGTGTCAGGCAGCTTTTCGTGTTTGTGTCACTTCAAAAATCACATTCTATGAAATCGAAACGGTGAGTATCCTTGTTGCAAATGTGTATGAGAGTCTAACCGTCACATTCTTTTATAAAACATGGGAGTGAGACCTGACCTCTTCCCAATACGTTGTGATTATCCCGCCATTTTTGTTTTTTTGATTTTTCTTCTCCTTGACTAGTCTTCTCTGTTATTTCATGTTCTGGCGGCGATGGCTTCCAAAAAATATGTTCAGCCCAATGCTCTCGGCCAATGCTGGGCCAGTATTTTTGGATAGCGAATGGTGCTCGACTACTAAGAAATCAACACTAGCTTCTTTAACCTTCACCTATCGAGTACCAGAGTCTGTTTCCTTCAAAGTTCCTGGCCCCACCGAGGGCGTCGTTAATATAGAGGGCCACTTTAGTAAGGCAGCCTTATATATTTCCATGTTTTCGTGTAGCCTGAGATTTCTGTTTTCTCACCCTATTCATGACCTTCTAGATTGTCTTGGTTTGGCCCCTTCCCAACTACACCCGAATGCTTGACGGTTATTGATTTGCTGCAGTATTATCTGGCGGCGGGTTTTGTTGGAATCTTATCAGGACGACGCAGACCTAACTGGTCGCGAGTTTCTTCTTACACATAGGGTGTTACACCTAAAAGGGAACATATGCAGCTTCAAGGCGTCCAATGCCTTGGTCACCTTGGAGCAGCGATATCGCAAGGTAAAAGACTGTTCCCCCAAGTTTTTCTTTGTTTCTGGCCATGGTTGGGAGTTCCTAGTGGGCTAGGTGAATCGTCGAGAGTTTTCCATATGGACAGACTAGGGAAAAATTCCAGAAGATAAGTGTAACATCCCGGATTTTAGTGTATTTTTAATGAATGATTATTTTAAATTAATTTAAAAATTGATTCTCTTGTTTTAGAATTTTGGGAGTTTTAAAATATTATTTTATAATATTTTAAGTTGTAAAAATTATTTTATTGGACTTTCTTATTGTTAATTATTGTTGTGAATTTAAATTGATCTTTAATTTAAGTTGGGTTGTTTATGTGTTTTAAAATTATTATTGTTTTAATTAAAGCATTTCACTGCGTTTGATTAATTTTAATTAGTGTTCTGCAATTTAATTTCCTTTTTATTTTAAATGATGTTTTGTCAGAGTTTAATAATTTTACTGTTTTAAATTGATTTAATTATTTTACTGTTTTAAAAATAGTTATTTTGAGGATCAGTTATGACCTAAAAGTTGTGAGGATTGGACCTCATTTCTTTTCCTCATCTTTTCTTTTTTCCTTTCTTTTTCTCTCGAATCTCTCTCTCTCCCGCGTGCACTCTCTCTCATCGCCCGACTCTCTCTCTCTCTCCTCTCTCACGTGATTCGGCCTTCAGCCTCCTGCACCGCCGCCGGCCCGCGGTGGTCGACACCGCCGGCACCGTTTGGTCCCTCAGCCACCGGCGACCTCCCCCATAAATTTTCAGACCGCCTTGTGCCGCCGTTAGCCGCCACGAACTGTTTGAACCCGCGGTGGTTTTCACTTCATTCCGCCGCCGTTCGGCCACCATTTCTTCACCACTTCTTCATCGGCCCATTACCAAGCTTTTCCACCCAAACCCAGACCCGATCTGTCGCCGGAGCCGGCCATATGAACCTCCTCTCCGAACCGAGTTTTCCGGCCTTAAACCGCCCATTTCCGCCGCCATCCACGGCCGCCCATTTCCGCCGCCATCCACGGCCAAAAGCCACCACCATTAGATTCCCCACCTTTCGTAGGCCCTACCCTATCAATTCCAAGTCTTCGTTTGAACCCGTGTAAAATTTAAATTTCACTGTGTTTCGGCCAGTGTTTTTACACTGTGTAATTTTGCTGCTTTGGTGATTCCTTGTGCCTCGGATCCTCCTAAAAATATTTTTAAAGCGCTGTAAGTATTTCCTAAACAATTCTTTTGAGATTTAATTATATTTTTGCAACAATTATTTATACTGTGATCAGGTTGGTTCCGGACTGAATCCGAGGAGTTCGGGGGTGGTTGGATAGAGGACGGAGTATTTTATTGTGTTGGTTATTGTGATTGGATTATTGTTGGATATTGATTATCTTGTGAGTTGGAATTGGTTATTGGATATTATGGTTGTGGTTTGGTTCATGGCATATGCACGCATGTTCATATTTGTAAATTGAAAACAGGGTTTTCGTGTATTGCATTCATGATCATGTGGCTATTTTGAAAACTGGATTTTCATGTGGATTAGATTTATGGGTGCGTGTGTATCACGATCCCAAGCCGAGATGGGGTATTATCTCGGTGAAGCTCCTCTGGTCACTCGGGAGCGGAATATACTGAGTGACGTCCCCTAGGTTGTCGCCGGGCAACAACGGGAGCGGACGTTGGACGTGCCGACTCCGTGACCCTTCTGCTGGCGGGGGCTAGAAGATGACCTGGCCACGAACGCACAGGGTGCAGAACTAGGCATCGCTCGTAAAGTAGCCAGGACGTGCGGATGGTCCATAGGGGAGGCCATGGTGCATATGGTTTAATTGGATAATTGAAAAAATGGTTGTTTTCTGGGAAAATAGCGTGAGTTGATTTTTGTGTGCCATTTTCTGGGAAAATGGTGGAAATTGTTTTATTGGAAATATTTTTGGGCTAAAAGAGATTTTTGGCGTGTGTTGCATTATTACATATTGCATCATATGCATGCATGGTGAGTTGCTTAGATATATTTTTATCTCAGGATTTGGTTAGGTTATAACTTACCTGTGGTACCATTTAATGGTACTGCAGACTTTGTTGATGATGCAGATGCCGAGCTTGAGGATTTGGCTCCGCCGGAGGAGTGATCTGGGATCACTCGTGCTGTTTTATTTTATCTTCAGACTTGTATTATTATTTTGGGGCTTTGGCTTGTTTTTAAGATATTTGTATTTTTGAATATATGTATTAAACAAAATTCTGGTACTAGATGACTTAATTACTATCCGCTATGTTTTTAATTATGCACTGTTTATTTGTTGCACACACTTGACACTTGTCGTTGGGATGCGTGACCGGGTTATCATCATCCTGATGTCACGATTCTCAAGGCTTTTGTACGTGGGAGTCGGGAGCGTCACAATAAGGTTGTGCATTCGATAGCCAGTTCTTATGAAGTGAAGCGTCTTGCAATCATGATGGAATGGGTGCAAAAACATCCTGACGGTGTTCATTCCAAGGTCTTCCTTTTCGAGGAGAGTCTGAGGAGTTCTCTGCCTCCCTTGGGGCATCTTCCTTTTGATGAAGGGTCGGTTACTATGCGACCCCAAGTTGTTCCGCTTTGGAAGCGTTCCTCAGACCTTCTTCTACTGGATAAAAGGAAGAAAGCCCATCGAGAGAAACTCTCTTGAGGTGGCCGATGAGAGGGCAGAAGCTTATTCCAGCAACCGCACGGAGGTAGAAGATTACACAGGAGGTCAATCTCTTCAAATGTTGAAGTCCTCGAGAGCCCAATGAATCCTGTTACAGATTTTCTTGTTCAGGCCAACGATGGTTCGAGGGGTCCGATCATCAATCTACTTGTCTAGGTAGAGTCTCTCGCAGGTGGCAATTTTGTAGGTGATAAAATCGGTGAGGGTCTGTATGAGGAACCGCTAGCCCAAGCTGAATTTCCATCGGCATATGACTTTCCTCTAGACATTGCAATCGGCCCCCTCCCAAGATGTTTAAGTGAGGACCTGCTTGCTCCCCATGAGGTTTATGGGGGACTCCTTGAATTTGCGGGTCTTGCGGAGGCCCTTCCCTCTTTGTCCCAACTGGCCATAAAGGGGAGCCGAGAGGAAGCTATTGACCAGGTTGTTGAGTACTTGTCGGGTTTCTTCCATGAGGTTTGATTGTCCATTTCCCGCCTTTTACTTTCCTTTTCCTTCATGCTCCATCTTTCTTATTCTTACCTTTACGTAGCGAGGTTCTCAGCTTGCGACTTTTATCGTGGAGGATCAGGAGGCAGTCGCTCAAGAGAGCTTGGATTGCACTCATGAAAATAGGGAGGAGAGGGAACAACTGAAGCTTGAACTAGAGAAGACGAGGTTCAACCTGTTGAATGAGAGCAAAAGATCGAAGAAGTTGAAGCGTTGCTAGCGGAAGCATAAGCAAAAATGGAAAGAGGAGAAGACCCAACTGGAGTAGCTCAACCAAAGTCTTCAGGAAGAGAAGGAGCGGTTGGAGTTGCTAAACCAAAGTCTTCAAGGTGACTCATCCCGGATGCTGGAGGAGAAGCACCGGTTGGAGAAGATTTTGAATCAAAATATTCAGGATGCCACCCTCTCATTACAAAGACAGTTAAGGTAGTTCCCAATGTTTTGTAAAAAAGTGTGGGGACTCGAGGTAGCCGAAGGTCGCAAATCAATGCGATCATTTTTGTTTGGGAGTTGCATTCGAGATCTTTCGCCAAGTAACTTCAGCGGCTCGTGCTCGGCGATTTCCCAACCAATAAGGCATCCTTTGAATCCAACCGTGACCTGGGAAGGAAAGAGATGTCGAATGCTTTTTCTACTCCAACTGTGGCTGCATTGGCCGGCCTTGTTCCTGCTGCAGCTGAGCCAGTCAACCTCGCTCTTGTTGCCGCTGAGACGACCACCATTGCTCCTACTGTCGTTGGGGCTCGATGCTCCTAGAGCTTAAAGTCTTTGTTTGTTTCGTTGTACTCTTTTTCTCCTTTTATTTACACATATACTCGCACTTTGTTGCTTTGCGGCTTGTACACATACATATATTGATTAATGCACATATCTTTGCTTGCCATGCCTTCACCTTTGCCCGCCCCCCTTTTTTCTTCTCTTGTTGTTGTGTGGTCTACTTGGAGTCTAGGGCAATGTTTTGAATACCGTACCAGATACCTTACCGGTCAAGGTACTGGAATGAAATATTTCAGTACCGGTACCGTTTCAGGATAGTCGATATATGAATAAATTATATATAAATACATAGTATATAAATTATAAACAGCCTAAGATGTATTGAAGGTCAAAAAATGAGCTTGTAGTTTGAAAAAATAAAAAAATAAATTAAAAGCCAAAATATCGGCCAATACAGGCTGAAATACAGATCAAAATATCGGCAGGTACCGGCCAGTATTTTGGCCGGTATGAAACGTACATAATACATGTATCGGACCAGTGGCCGGTACGGAAAATACTGGCCAGTACGGTACGATATTTAAAACACTGGTCTAGGGTAAATGGGTCTGCAGAGCCCCTACCTACCCTGCTAGTTGGTCACGTTGCGCTTGTTTATCTTTTGTGGATAGCTGCTCTTGGAATGCGACTATCATTTTAGTCTTTATTTGGGTGATCGTGTCCGGCTGTACCTTTGAAGTTTCCCGGCCTACCCTGTTGGTGTCCTTCTTTTCATTGGTGGATATTCTGTCGATGAAGGTTTTGTTGATGGAGATTTTGTCTTCGAGTGGCCAAGGGCCGACCCGCATTGCTTCACTAGAGGGATAAGGCAACCTTTTAGGCCTACCTTTTCCTTTTTACCTCAAGAGGAGGTAAGTTGTTGATGGGGTTTCTGCTTAGCGGAGTTGACTTTGCTGATTGTAATTAGTCAATTCATACGACAAAAAATAATTACGTTAGTGAAAAGAAATTCACACAAGTTTTTAAGGAGACAAACTGGAGAGTTTAGTTGCTGCAACTGATTTTTGCCCGCCGTTGTTTTATTTTTCCCTTCTTTCTCTTCTTTTGTTCAAATTTCTAGATTCCCGCTAATTCTTTCTGGATTAGTCCGGGAAGAATCCTTCTTATCTCTTCCTTTATTTATGCCCTGCCAACTTCCCAGCTTGCTTGGTCACATGCTAAGTGACTGCTTGTGTTTTACATATGTGGCAACACAATGCCAGTTACATCTCTTCATTAAATGGCGTCCCTTTAATTTTTGCGTCATGGCTCTATTCTTTATTGGCATTACTTCACACGTTGTATCAGTAGATATGTTCTGTAGCAGTTGCGATAATCAAGAAAGTCTGGTTTTCTGAGGAGGGAACACATGGTGTCTCATGATGATTCATGGAATTATGATGCCTCGGCAGTCCAAGCTTCCACCCCACCTATATAAAGACCATTCTCCCAGTTAGAATTTCTAATATACTCACTTTTGTCTTTATCTTATATTCTATGATTCTTGCTTTGTTGCTCGAGTTTCCAGTTCTTTTGGTCTCCCTTAGCTTTTCTTCCTAAGTTCTTACGTTCTGTTTTTCGATCTTTCATGGTTCTGATGGATTTTTTATACCCTAGTGGGCGACAGATCCTCTGGTGGCGCTCAAGCCGCTGCTGGTTATGGTGGTTTGAGCTTCGGAGGGTGGAATTGTCCATCCTTTGTTGTTAGGGTCCCGGACCCTTCGTTCTCATTTTTGCCTTTTTGCTTATTATATGTTCTCGTTCTCACCGTTTTGCTTACGGGGCTCAACTTCAAAGTTATTTTCCATGGATACCTATACAGAACTTGCTGCCTACTTGTTCACAATGGAGAAGTGCTTTTGTTGCTACGGTGAATGACTTGGTTGCTGTAGTGACCATCCTTCGTCCGGTAAGCAGTTATCCGGGTAGAAATTAGCTACGAGATATTTTGATTCTTGGCGCTATCTTCGTCATTGTCTAAAACACATACGACTGCAGACCTTGTAACACCCCACTTAATTAACCCTTGATTAATCCTTAAGTACTCTAGATTAGGTTTTTAATTGTGGGTTAATTACTTACATTAAGATTGATAGTGGAATTAGCGTTAATCATGGTGTTTAGTGTAAATAAGCTAAAAATTAGAGAGGCAAGCTTATTAGTAAATTTTGGTGAGGCTTTTTAGAACCTTAAAGCATTCATGAGCCAAGCCCAAGAAAAAACCTTTAACCAAGCCTTAAGGAATTTAAAACTAGTTATGGCCCAACTATAAGGAAGGTATAAGGCCTTTGGGCCAAATTTGGTATAGAATGGACCCATGGCCCAATTAGGCCAAGTCAAATCTTTTCAAACCCAATTTAGTGGATCTTGAGATTTTCTTTTTAACTCTACAAATCTGTAAAATGAGGCTTTCTCATTCAAGTCCAAGAGCCCTTAAACCATGAGCTCATACATTTGGCCATTTTAAGCCCACATGATCCAAAACCATGTTTGGGCTCATTTCACCATTCAAGACCAAATGCCCAATACACCATACCATTGGTTTCCTTAAACCCAAATGACACTCAAAGTACCCAAATTAAGTTTTAAAAATTGGTTAAGGCCATTAACCATCATACTTGAGGTTAGTGCACTTTATGCTATGCTTTGAAGCTTAATCATGCTTAATCTTTTCTTAAACTTTTTAATTCAAATTTTCTTGAATTAATACTATCTTAAACCTTGACTAAGACCCTATTAATGACCTAGCTAAACCATCCTATATGTCATTATGAAAAATTTCATCACATGCCCAAATCATGCTTCAATCGGTTTTGTGCATTGCCCTTTGTAATACTTGGACTGTTTTGCCCTTGGGTCCAACATTTTTGTGGTTTATTCTCAAGGTTAATATGGTCCTTAAACACCTCTTGAGACCCTCCGAAACTCAGTTTATTCTCAAGAACTAGCCTTCTGCCATGGTTTGCACCACCACCCCACGCCACCTCCTTCTCCACCCAATAAACAAGAAGTTCCATGACCATCATGAAGGATTTTGACTCATTTTTGCTGCCCAAAATCATCTAAAACCGAACTGATTTTTTTGCCACCACAAAACCACCTCCATCCACCTATTTTCAAGGGTTGTTTGATGGTTTTTCTGCCACCCAAAGATGCCCCACAACTAGACCTGACTTCTAGGATCAATGTAGCAACTGTGGAGAGGAAATCATGGTGGTTTTAGGCCATTATTCCCCCTGCACAAGCTGACCTAAGCTCATGCAAGCAAATCTAGAAATTTTCCAGATTTGAGCACCTCCCAATTCACCCAATCACCAAGAACCCAAGCCAACACCCCTCACCCCTTGGCCTCCTATAAATACTTCCCTCCCCTTCTCATTTCACTCACACCATAGCTCCAAGCATCCTCTTGAGCCTTGAGAGCATTTCCCCCTCTTAGAGATCAAAATAGTGCAAACCAAGTGAGTTTTGGTGAGTTCTTAAATGTTCTTGTGTAAGGCAGTCTAGAGTGCTTGGAAGGCCACGGAATTTGTAAGTTTTCTTTCTTTTGATTTTAGCTAGTATTTCAAGCTTTGTTTCCAAGTGTTGGTACGAAATTTGGTTAAGTTTTGAGAAGGTTATGATACTTAATGCAAAACCGGGTCAATTAAAGGAAGGTTTGAATGATTGAATGTTTTAAAATAGAAATTTAGCTATATCATGTAGTAAGCATGATTTTATATGATCTATCATTATCCTAACATGATTATGGAAGGTTAAATTTGTGGTTAGAAGCATGTCATGATAGGTTTTAAATCTATCTTGTTTTGATCTTCAAGCATGGATCGGTTTTAAGCATATTGGTGATTAAGGATTTCTTAACTTTGATTAAGTGTTGTGATGAATTTTATTACTCAAGGATTAGGCTTAATAATGTCCCTAAAAATATTAGTGATCATTAGTGATTAAAGAAAATCTCATATGCATGCATTCATAGGGATCAATAGTTGAAAATACACATAGGCATCAACTAGGATGCATGCCACAGGGTGGAACTAATTGGACAAGTTTCACTCTGAATTTTGAAAATCAAAGGGCATAGATGGTTTTAGAATACCAAAAATATATAGTGCATGAAATTTGGTTAAATTTGAGATTCGTTTGCAATTAGTGAAAATTTTGGGCTTAAATGGTAATTTTTGAAAGTCTAGGGATATTCTTGTAAATATCCAATTTTTTTGAAACTTTTGATTTTGAACCTATTCATAAGAGTATTAACCCTAACTTAGTATACACATGATTTACGCAGCTACGACGCTAATTTCAAATTTCTCCGGAAGTTTGTAAGTTAGCCTCTAATTTACACCTTGATAGATTATTTATGAATTATTGATAAATGCTCATTTCATACTTCAATTGTCATTTTTAGCACAAATTATCATGTTATATGATACATTAAGTGCATACCTACATGACATGTGACATTTTTATCATTTTTACATATTACATGCATAAATGTCATTTTTGCATAAAATTTACTACATATAGCATGAAAATCATTTTGTCACGACCCCAAAGGCCAGGATGGGGAATTATCCTGGTGGAACTCTTCTGTCCACTCTGGAGTGCTTAATAATGGAGTGGTAACCCCTGAGTTGACGAAAAACAGTTAACAAGTTTCGAATGGGTTATTTTTAAAGAACACCGGAGCGAAATCAACATGTTATGACACCTAACGATGGTGGGTGTACACGTTATGAATTTTATGATGTTATGTTATATTTACCAATGCATTGAGAATGAGTCTATAGACAACGTAATTTCAATGTGAGTTGTACTACGGTCACCGGCAGGTACGCACAGTGCATATGGGGAACTGTGACGTTACCACACGTTATGTTATTAATTAAGATAATTATGTAAATCTATGATGATGAAAGTTTATGATGAAATTTTTACGAAAAAGTTATGTTTTCTCAAAAAGGATGACGAAATTATTTACTGAGTAAAAACCTGTGTCTCCATATTTTTTTAAAGATGTTGAAGAATCTGGATGAGAGACATGCATACTGATTTTCTATATCTCATGCATTGCATATTTATCATTTTTTCATGATTGATTTATTTTTATGCCAATTAGTTGTTTAATTTACTGAAATTTTGAGTAAATCTCACCCTTTTATGGGACCACTATCATTCCACTCGGAATGATAGAAGTTGTGTTAGGATTTGACCAGGACGGGACTGATGGAACACTAGATCCGCATGTTTGAGGAGGAGCCAGATTTTCTGAAGAAGTTAGATTTTATGTTGATATTTATAGTCCGAATCCTTCATGCTATAGATCGCATGAAGAAAATAATATGAGTTTGTATATAAGTCTATGCTACATTGGTATTTTGAATTTGATGATTTTCTAATGAATTTGGAATGTTTTTAGTTATTCTGGCATATCTTACATTTTAACCTTTTATTTCCGTTGCAATTATTGCATATTGCTAGTTGCATACTAGGATGCATTGCATATTGACTGTCATGAACGGGGATATGTAACCTTGTGTTGTATTTCTCGATACTCTAAGTCTCTGTTCCATCCCAAACGGGGATTGGGGGCATCATAGACCCCGAACTTATTTCTTTCATGGAAACGTGGCATGCATCTTATTATCTGGTTTAGACCGGGCGTTAGAACACTTCTCCTCCTCTTAGCCCGTGTGGTCTTCTACGTCATTATGACGTAACTTGTTCCTTATAGCTCGGTGACTTCATGATGTAATAATAGTTTTTTGTAGCTTTGCGTCTTCATGATGTAATAATTTTTCCTGTAATCCTCTGTAATTAATAAATTAATTTTGTGTATCCGACTATATCTTTTTTGCATTTTCCTTGCCGTATTGTTTCCGCATTTTCTTTGCTGTATTGTTTACATCTTTTCCTTGCATTGTTGTTTCCAGCTTTTCCTTGCAGTATTGTTTCCGGCTTTTTCTTGTAGTATTTCTTCTTGTACTTCCCACCTTTTTTTCTCACAATCCTGCATAATTAGTAAAATGATTTTGTGTATCCGGCTATATTTTCTTCGCATTTTTCTTGTTGTAATGTTTCCATATTTTCATTGTTTGTTGACGCTTTGTGCGACCTTTTTGCGGTGCTTTGCTTCTTTTATGTAGATTTTCCTTGTTTGTTGACACTTTGTGCGACCTTTTTACAGTATTTTGCTTCTTTTCTATAGATTTTCCTTTCTTCGGGCAGTCATAAGACTTAAACCCGAACTCCATTGGGGATGGGTTGGGCAACTTCAAGTTAGCCTACTCTTTTTTGGTTCCCAAAGAGGTAACACTGTCATTGGGGTAGTCCGCTCTTTCACCATGATAGGAGTTGGGGTAAGTTTTTTGGGTCACCTTGAGGGCGGAATCTGCTCTCCTCTGCGGGAGGGATGAGACCGAGTTTTGACCGGCCTTTCCTTGTTGAGTCCCGTAGTGAGGTAAGTCGTTCGGACAATCTATTACTGTATCTACTCCCGCTCATTGACATCACAGGAAAATGTAACACTTTGAGTCAAGCTGGTGCTAGACTCACTCTTCACTTGTAGTGGAGGTCGAAGTAAGTTTTTAAGTTGTCGTAAGGGCCAAACCTGCTCTCCTCTGCAGGGAGGACAAGACAATCTCTTTCAGGCTTGCCTTTCCCCTTGTATCCCACAGGGAAGTAAGTTTTTCAGGCAGTTTGTTACTGTACCCGCTCTCGTCTGTTGACACTCACGAGAAAGGTAAATTTTTTTGATGTTGGGTAACTGAGGACTAACTTGCACTTTGTCGCAGGAGGGACAATGCAACCTTAAGGCCTAATTTTCCCTATGGTATTCCACAAGGAGATAAGTTCGGATAGCAATTTGGCTAACCGCTCTTCGCTGTGATAAGAGTCGGGATAAGCTCTTTGGGTTGCCTTGAAGTTAGGACCCGCTCTTCTCTGTGAGAGGAATAAGGTCGCCTTAAGGTCAGTCTTTCCTTGTTGAGTCTTGCAGGAGGTAGGTTATTCAGGCAGTCTGTTACTGAACCTGCTCCCCCTTATTGATATCACAGAAAAGGTAAGTGTTGGGTCAGACTGGTACTGATTCCACTCTTCGTTGCGACGGTGATTGGGGTAATTTATTAGGGAGGGCTGTGGGGCCGATCCCGCTCTCCTGTATAGGAGAGATAAGGCCACCCTTGGGCAAACCTTTTCCTATGTTGCCTTGCAGGAATGTAAGTTTTATGGCAGTTTGTAATTGAATCCTCATCCACATGTTGACGTCTGTAAGGAAGGTAAATTTTATTTTCGTGCTTCCATTGGCTAGCCCACACTCCACTTTGGGAGGGATAAGGCAACCCTTAGGCTTATCTTTCCCTATGGTGCCCCGCAGGGAGGTAAGTTGTTGATGTCCTTGCCGCTGTTGATTTCGTTAGCCGTGCTTTTTATTGTTGGCGCTTTGCTAATAATGTGAGAGCATGTAGTAGATGTTTTTACATTGTCTTGAAAAATTACGTTTTATTAAAAAAAAAAAGGAATGTACAAGTTCGGTGAAGAGACGTTACAAAATTTAAGGGACTCGGAATCCCTGTTTGGGGAGGTCTTCGCCCATCCTTTTGTCCGAAGCCCCACACCATTCCTTTTCCTAGAAACTGGCAGGGCGAATTGTAGACCGAGGCTTGCCACAGTTTCTTTGGTGATGCCCAGCCTATTTGGTCCATTTAGTGCCGTCCAAAGCGGGCCCTTCATCTTTCTGCTTCAGCTTTTGTAAGTAGCATTCCCTCGCTGATACCTTCTCCCCTCGGACTTTTCTCACTCCCTGGGTATTTGGGAATTGCATTTTGAGGTGGTAGTTCGCGTGACGACCCTTAAGTTATTGAGGGTGGGCCTCCCGATGATGGTGTTGTATGCCGACATAGTTTTCACCACAGGAAGTCGACCATAATAGGAGCCATGCGGGAGCTACTTCCTACCAAGACGGATAGCGTGATGGTTCCCAGAGGCTGGATAATACTTCCCGATAAACCTTTTAAATGCCTGAATAGCATACAAAATTGTTCTGTAATGATAAAGAACAAGAAAGTTTCTGATTCCCAAAAAAATTGCATATATAGGTCGATGTAGTATATGCAATTTCTCCTTCAAGTCAAATGTTGTCATTGTTTTGTGAGAAGTTTAAAAAAAAAAAAAACTGTTGTTCTAGGCTTAAAGTAAGCATTTTCCTGAGGACGGTTTCTTGTTGCTTCAAAAATGGGACAGACATAGATGTGCTTCTTCCGACACTATGAGTGCAAAAATATGCCAACTCCAAACCTATAGATCAACATACAAGAAAAAAATGTTAACATTTTCCTGCCACATTTCAACTTCAAAAATCATGCCAACTCCAAATCCTCAGTAAGCATTTTCCTGCCACATTTCATCCTACAAACAATGTTGTGGTGGAAAAAAATATCCTAATCTTTTTAAGGGACTTCAAATAAGCTACGAATTACCAACATAGAAAGATAAATGCAACATAATTGAATGAACAACATAAAGTCAACTTAATATCCATAATAAGCTGTCATAATTATATTCGTAGAGAATATACCATACATGTTAGGCTTTGATCAATCTATTTACATTTAAGACTAACATGATACATCTATGTAGTCCAATCCAAATCAACCAAAAACTATTACAAGAGATATGACCCAGTATAGACACAACAATATAAGTACACCCCTATTCTCTACAATACTTCTTTCAAGTTCGTCCTTTTGCTTGTGAAGCTCATTCTCTCTCTATTAGTTTGTCCTTTTGTTTTTGAGCTTCATACTCATATAGAAATAAAGCATCCCCTCTCTTCCGAAATTCATTATCTCTTGTCAGAATTTTCACAGATGTACCAATTGAAATATATCTACCCATATGAAGAATTGACATCTTGCTTCTCCCTGCGTACAATTCAAGAATTTCAAGTTTCAAATATAACAACTATGTACATACATTCAAAAGCAATACAAAATTATGACAAATTAATTACCGTGTTATACTTCGGATAAGCATAAAATTTCCTTCCAGGATTTTAGTCAGTGTGGAAGATCTTTAATGGTGCTTTCAAACCACACCAACAACTTGGCTTTTGCAAGATTTGAAATGTAGGAAGGAAAATGCTACATGCCTTACTACTTACAAGCATATAGTGGTGTTATTGGACATTGACTACAAGGAGAATGGACTAGGATTGAGGATTTTTAAGAAGGAAGTTGATCGAGTAGAACAAAAGGAAATGTACTCCTGATCTATCTATAAGTGACAACCAATATTTTATAATTCAGTACTCCAACCATCTTCTATATATATATTTAGTTAATGTTGGAGAAAGTATCCGATCTCTCTCCCTTGATCGTAATCATGAGTTAATCTTCACATCTTAGAGAAGTTTGTCTCATTAGTACTCTTCGGAATTGATCAAAATGTATAAGATTTTCAAAATGAAGTTGAGAAATACTGCAAATTAATTAAACTAAGTTGATATAATTAGTATATTATGATCAAAGGATAGAACCATCGGGTGCATTTTTAAGGGCATTGTTAAATTAAAAGAAGAATGACCAGCAGATCATATCTATATATATATATGCATATATATATGAAGTTAGATTAATTCTTGCTAAGATTATCTTAATTAAGAATTTTGGGTTCATGTGGTTTTTGGGACTATCAAATTGATTCATTGAATGTTCAAATTAGAAAAGTCAAATAAAATTTATCAACACAATTTAAGATAGGTAATTTGGACATAATGGGAGACTTGGGTCACAAAGTGAAAAGGCTAGGAAGGCAACATAAAAAAGTTAGCAACGAAAGAGAGATGACTCAGTGCCTTACAACACAAAATTAAACAAACCTGGATGAGCAAACACTAAGAAACAACGAGATTTCTAAAGAAATTAACAAATATATTTTTTTGATAAGTAAAAATTAACAAATATATGTATTTGAAACCATAGTTCCCTTAAATCTACACATTGCATTATATCTCAAACCATCATCAAGAATTTTAGAGAGAAATAGGGAGAATCATTGAATTGAACGGTGTGAGCAATTGTATTATTCATCGTGTAGATCCAGTGCATTGAAGGAATAAATGGTGGTACAAACCCTAGAATTTGAGATCGACTACAACATTCAATCCAGAGATCGACTACTTTCAATAAATTAGGGGTAAAATTACAAATTTCTATATATGAACAATAGATCTCATCATGAAGAAGATTATTCATGAAAATATATGAAAATAATTTTTCCTGTTTCCACATATCTCTGGACTTCGGTATGGTTTGGAGCGCCATTATCATCGAATTGGAACAACAGGTAGCGGGACTGGAGCAAAGGCTTGTTGGACTGAGATGTGAGAAATCGCACTGGGGGGAGGGGGATTAAGGTGCTTGCCAATTAAGAGGATAAAGGAAGGGGGTGATGGATTTATTTGGAATAAATCACAGTGAGAATGAAGGGAGGGGGAAATCACAAATAAATTAATTGTGAAGAAGAAGGCGCCATTGTCATGGGATTGGAAGCTTAGTTGCTTGGATTTCGTCTTCTGTCAGGCTGAGGTTGAAGGTGCTTGTGGTCTGGGGCTTGGACTGGAAGCTTCGCACGCTTGGGGATTGAGGGCTTTGGTCGGGCTTGAGGTTGAGGACAAAGTGTCGGGGGGGGGGGGTGTGGAGGATAGGATGACAGGGCTCAAGGAAAATTTCAAATGAGTGAGAGGAACGAGCCATAGGGAGGAGGAGGGAAAAAAAATCGGTGCCACGTAAGGTGTGCTGATGAAATTGATTCAAGTCTCCATTTAAATGCACTATTTCAAGTTTTATATTGTTTTGTCAAATAAATTGCCCTATAAACCATTCAAATTTATCCACTAAAAAATCTAGTCTATCTCTAAATTTTTCTCTCTTATACACAATATACACAACAATCTACACATTGCACGAGTTATACGCTCATTTATATAAAAAATTAGAATTGTTTAATGTATAATTTTATTGTCATTATTTAACTACTTCGTCAATTTCAAATAAATGTCGGTTTATGCTAGTGTTTTTTTAATTTTTGTTTTGATAGGAAAACTGAAACTTTCATTAATAAAGAGAGGTTACAGACAATTATCAAACCAAATAGTTTGAGAAATGAAGTCTTGGCAACACTCATTCTACATTGAGATACTCTCAACATTCCAAGCATATCGGGCAAGCAAATGAGCCACCCCGATTACCTTCTCTATAGACATACTGAAATTGACATTCTATAAATACTCTCAACAAATTCCTTATTTCACTCAATAATGGGACTAACAATGCAGCCCAAACAAGTTCATTGTTGAGCACTTGGAAAGCCATCAAACAATCTGTGTACAAGAAAAGTTCATTTTTTTTTAATTTGTTGGTTGCCGCTAACGGTGTACAAGAAAAGTTGTTTCTTTACGTTGAATTTTGTTACGATTATTTTTAAAGTTTTTCTATCGATCCAAGTTTTATTTTTTTATTTTTGTCTTCACTTCCATTTTTATTTTTTATTTTTTCTTCTCTTCCAGTTTTCTTTTCGAAACCATTCAAATTTTGCGTCCCATCCCACGAAATCCCACCTCCTCCCTTGCCAGCATTTGGTATCAAAAGTAAAAACTACCGAGCGTTGGTTCTAAAACTCTTCTTCATCAAGGTTTACTCCACAGTCCAAAGTAAAAGGGGAAGATTTATGTCTGTGAACTTGAACCAAGAAGTGGAAAAATACAAAGAAGCAGACAAGGATAAAGAAGTAGAAGCAAAGTATGAACATAAAACCAAACCCACTCTATCAAAAAAATTGAACTAGAATAAGAACCAGAACAAGAAAAACACAATCTCAGACCCACCATCACCCGCCACCCACTCTTTCCCTCCTCAATCCCACCCGACCACAAACTCTCGTTGCTACCATTGGACTCCTCATCCCCTCTTCACTTTCCTTCGATCATTCTTCCCATGGTCATGACCTTAATCACTCCTTTGCACCCGACTCAGATGCCTCAACGGCAGTCATCGTAAATTGTTCGTCTCGGGCATACCCAATGGCGGCGATGGCCAAGGTGGGCCCTAGAGCACAAGATAGCTTCGTCAACTTCAGAGAAGTTGAAGTAAGCACTATTAGTCGTGATGGTGCTAATGGCGGTGGAGGTAACCGAAAGTTAAGACCAAATCTTTTGATACTGAGGAGGATGAGGTGGGGCAGCATGGTAAGAAGTCGTTGTTGTCATCAAGAATTTGTAGGTTTGTACTTTGCTCGATCTCCTTTTTGGTCATGGCGGCTAACAAGGATTAGGGTTGGGCTATTGAGTCCTTTTACCCGTACATGGGATATTAGTGAACCCAATCCCCATGTAGGGTATGGAGTGTGCATTGGGGGATCGGATGATGCCAAGATTTTTTATTATATTTTTATGTTATGTATAAAAGTGAATAATTATATATTCCATAGAAAATATAAACAAGCATGTTTTATTTGGTACTAAATACTAAACAAATAATATATTTCAAACGAGATATACAATTTTAGATCTTGGTTCTCAAACAGCGATTTGTATCAAAATATTATGCAAAAAGTAATAGCTTAAATCATTTATTTAAAAAAAAAAAAAGGAGAAAGTCAGCTTTTACCCTTTTAGTTATAAAAGTAAACTGCAAGAGAAACTGTAGAAAAAGCTGGACCAATAAGATATGGTTTGAGATTATAAAGTATGTATACTTGATTTATGAACGTCATGAAAACAATAGATTATGGGAATAAATAAAGCTTTGGATCCACTAATTGAGTAAGGTCACGTTAATAGTGGAGAAATTTTAGGCTCAATATAAAGGAAGGCCCATCATGGCCCTAGGCTAGTATAGTTGTAGTATATGATATCAATACCAACAACAACATTATTTTTTATATTTTTGCATCATTCGTGGAGCCTGTTTCTATGCCAATTTCTGTAAATATATCTATATCTATTCTATATATAATAAGTGGGAATAGAGGTGAACAATACAATTGTCGTCCTCCGTGTGTTTGTCCTTTTGGTGTTTTGTCTTTTCTATTCTTTTATGTTTTTCTTTTGTGCCCGTTTACGTAGGAATAGTTTGGTCTTTTTACTGTGGCGGTGTTAGGGGGCTGTAGTGTTTCGACTTTTCTATTCTTTTTTCTTTTGTATTCGTTTAGGTGAAGATCTTTTGATCTTTGAGGGTGTTTTGGACTTTTGGTTTTTTTTTCTTCCCGAGATTTGCTTTATTATCTTCGTATCTTCTCTCTTTGGCTTTTATCTCCAAAAGCGACGCTTGCTCTCTTTCTCTCCATGTTTGTGTCTTCTCTCTCTCTGCATCTTCTCTCTTCACATTTTCTCTTCCATTAGTGTTTTGTGTTCTCTGGATATTTTTTTGAGGTTTGTTTGTTTTTTTTTTTATGGGTGCGTTAGTTTGGAGATTTTACATGGATTTGTTGGATTTTTTTTGGGTGTTGTTCATTTGTGGGTTATTTTTTTCCTTTCGTTGTTGGTTTTTTTTGGGTTGCATTTTTTGTTTAATCTGAGTTTCTATGTTTTTTTTAAATTTTTGTCAAAAATTTTTCCCCACGATTTCTTCAGGTTTGTTCTCTGGAAGGTTTGGTTTTTTTTTTTTGTTTCTCGTTTTTGTCTGGGTTGTTTGATCGCATTTTTGTTAAAAAATTGATTTTTTTGGAATTTTTTCCCCTCTTGCTGCTGGTTCGCATTTTTTTCATTTTTTGTCAATTTTTTTTTTCATGGTCTCTTTAGTTTTGTTTTCTTCAAGGTTGGGATTTTTTTTTCTTCGTTTTCGTCCGGGTTGTTTGGTCGCATTTTTGGTAAAAAATTGTATTTTTTTGCATTTTTTGTCATTTTTTTTCTTTTTGCACAATCTCTTCTCTCTGCAAGGTTGGAATTTTTTTTTTTTGCACCAGCTTCATGTGAGTCCCTATATTTCTCATGCGGTTTTATTCATTTCCTGTATTTTTTGTGTCAGAAGATCGATTTCTTGTGTCCTTTAGTGTCTTTTTTCCAGCTTAGTTAAGTGTTTTTTATATAATCTTTTTTATAATTCAGTATTGTAAGGTTTTATTTTTTATTTGCATGTTATGGTTTGTGTTGGGTAATTTGTTCTGTGTTGTTGGGTCCTTTACAGTGTTTCGTATCAGGGGAGGGGAGCTATTAATTAGACAGTGATGATGGTGTTAGAAAGTAGGTTAATTCACAAGTGTTGATGGGGCCCCATCGATATGGTAGGGTAATCCTCACCTGAATGACCATATTGTAGTTTGTGGTACTTTCCACAAAAGACAATCAGGGTTTAGGTGGAGTTTTGCAGCCATTCGATATGAATGAGTCCTTGTTTACACATGCTGTCGATATTTCCACTATCCTAAATTTGATTTATTTATACATTCAATATAAATAGACTGGATGTGAATGCTCTTATTTAGTATTTTCTCGGTTATGGCTTTTTTTCTATGTGTAGTGTTGGTTTATGTGATTTGCACAAGAGTGAAAAGTATGATTTTTTTTGTTTACTTTCGTAGTGTTTGGATTTTTTCTTATGTAGTTAAATATATTTGTTTCTATGTTATGGGTTTGGAAGCTCTCGGTTTATGGTATGTTTTGTTAAAAAAATAGTTTCTTGGTGTTTTTTTTTTATGCTGTTAGATGTAGGCTTTTTGTGTGCTTTGTATTTTTTTTTACATGTGTGATTTCAATGTTGGTGCAAAAATATAATCTTTTTTATAATGCAGTATTATAAAGTTTGTATTTGGTTATATTATTATGTATGATCGATGCATTTTTTTATAATACAGTATTGTAAAGTTTGTATTTGATTCTATTATTATCTGTGATCTATACATTTTTGTTTTTGGTTCTGTGATTTACACATGCAATATTGTATAGATATTTATTGTGTTTGTTAATTTCAAGTTGGTATTTTTGAACTCGCTTTGTATGTATGAATATGTAGTTGCATGGATTGTTTTATATTGCATTTTATATTTTATGCTGTTTTATGTTGTATTGTATTGTTTTATATTGTATTCTGTATTTTATATTGTGAATATATTGTGAATATATTTATCGTGTGAGATTAAATTTTTTTTATTCTATTTAAAGGCTTGCATTTTTTTATTTTTTTGTTCTCATTCTGTGGTAGATGATGCACTTTGTTTTTCTGAAATACTTACTTACTATACTATATATAATAAGTGGGAATATAGGTGAACAGTAAAATTGTCATTCTCCATGCGTTTGTCCCCTTTTTTTGGTGTTTTATCTTTTCTATCATTTTATGTTCTTTTTTTGTGTCTGTTTACATAGGGATAGTTTGGTCTTTTTACTGTGGCGGTGTCAGGAGACTGTAGGTTTTGCATTTTTTTTCTTTCTGACTTTTTGTTTGCCTCCGTTTTTGCATGTTTTGACTTTTCTATCCTTTTATGTTTTATGCTTTTGTATTTGTTTACATAGGGATGATTTGGTCTTTTTACTTTGTTGGTGTTAGGGGCTGCAAGTTTCCTTTTTTTTTTTTTTACCTTCCGCCTTTTCATTTGCTTTGTTTTTCTAAAAAAAGTATATGGACTTTTTTTCGACTGTGCCATGTTTGTGGACTTAATTTTTTTTTTTTTTGTGAAGTTTTGGTGAAAGATATGATTTTTTGTTTTTGCATTTTAGGGTTCCAGTGTTTTGCCACATAACGAATAGTATTTGTTTGTTTGTGGAAAAAATATATGGGTTGTTTTCCTTTGCTATGCCGCACAAAATGATTCCACTTCGTTTTGTTTCAAGCATTAAAACTGATTTTTTTTTAGGTGGTGGTTTGGTGATGCATGATCAGAAATCTTTTTTTTTTTTTTTTTTTTATAATTTTTATGACTTTAAGTGGATGTTTTGATATAGCAAATCTATGTTTTTTTAATGCCGGTTTAAGTGAGTGTTTTGATACACCTCACTTGTTGTAGTCAGTTCTGATGAGAACATCATGTCAAACTTTTTTTACATTTTATTGCTCATTATTATTATATTGGTTGGATGATGTGATTTTTTTTTTTCGTTTGTATATTTTTTTGTATGTTTCAAGATTTGATATGTAATATAATATATATTGAACAAATGTAAAATAAAAGCATTTTATAATATAATTTGTTTATTTTTGTTTTATTTGGTCTTTGCAGCAAATTTATGCTCAATATTTAATATTTATGATCAATATTTATTGAGCATAAATATTTAATATTTGCTTGTTCAATATATAATTCTGTACTCATTTTTTATATTGTTATGTTTTATAATTGGGCTTACCATAGTATTTGATTTAGCTGCAACTACTTTGAGCATTCACGAAGATTTGTTTGTATGTTTTCATTTTATTTGTTGGCTTTGTATATTTTGTTTGTTGATTTCATGTTGGTATTTATGAACTTGCTCTATATGTATGAATATGTAGTCGTATGGATTGTTTTATATTTGTATTTTGTAATTTATTTGCATTATTTTATTAATTTTAATTGTGAATATATTTATTGTGTGAGATTAACTTTTTGTTGCACTATTTTTGGGTGTTTTTCTATTTTTTCCTTTCTTATATTGCAATGTTTTTTTTTTAGTTTAGTGTGGCTTCCTTCATTAATTTTATTTTTAACCAAAGTTTAGGCTGTGATACCACTCCTTTGGTTTGGCGTCCCAAGCCAAATGAGTGGGGTCAAAACCTAAATTTTTTGAAACAATATATTTGGCAATTTTATTTATAATATAATTTGTCTATTTTTGTTTTATTTAGTCTGTTGCATTATTTTATTATTTTTAATTGTGAATATATTTATTGTGTGAGATTAACTTTTTGTTGTATCATTTTTGGCTATTTTTCTCTTTAATTTTTTTTATTCTATTTTAAGGCCTGCATTTTTTTATTTTGTTGTTCTCGTCCTGTGGTTGATGATGCACTTTGTTTTTATATTAACTTTTTGTTTATTTTTTGCAGGAGGTTTCTAACAGTAGTATTCACATTGAAATTTTACTTTAAGGTTTGTCTTTCTGAAGTTTTTCATTTCTTAGTTGTTACTAAATTTTTAAATTTAGTTATAGCATGTGATCATTAATTTATTTAGAGCTTGAGCAGTGATTAAGAGTTTCAAATTTGTAGTGTTCTATTTTTTTTTTCCAAATTTGCCGAAAAAAGTATATGAATTTGAAGCTGGATGGTGTCCAGTTTGTTTTTCGGTTTCAATATTGTGTGATATATTCTTACAATGAAATAAAAAATAACATTTGTCATTCTGTTGTTCTAAAAAAATGAATTTAAATGATGATGGTTTTCATAAGATGGTGAAATATTTTAGCATAATTATCTGCAGTAATAATCTTCAAATGAAAGGAAAAATTGTTATGGTCTTATTCTATCATCTGATGAAAATACTCCTTATTTATGTTCTTTCTATTGTGATTAACAGTTTGATGAGTTACATGATGTGTAATGTGTTCTTTGGTTTGCATGTTATGATTATTTTGTGAAGCTCCTTCTATGTTGTGCAGTATTTTATTTTTTGAAGTTTTCAGATCTGTAAATATTGGATTTATTTTTTTGGTTTAGCATTGATATGCAATTTTTTGTTTGGAATTTAAATTATATTGATAGTTTAATCTGTATTACACTTTTTTTTTTTTTTGTATATATATTTTGTTCTACTTTAAAGTGTAACAATATTGGTTGTATGTTGCACAATTTGTTGTTTTGTTTATGACAAAAATCAAATATGTATGAATGAACTTATGTAACTCTGAAAATAAGATTAATTTTCATCATAATTAATACAACTTGATAACAATAAAGTTGTAATAAAAAACTACAGTTAAAAAATTTTCTATGAAAAATCAAAACTGAAATTTGCCTAGACATATTTTCTTTTAAACATCAAACCGTCAAAAACTTCAAAAATAGTGTTAAGTTTAAAAATTGAAGACACTGTCAACTTGAATTTCTTAGCAACTTATAGAATGTGTTATGATTTTTCTACACAAATATTTTTTGTTGGATTGTATCAAGAACATCGAAGATAAAATTTAATCTTTAAAACAATGTTAACGATAACTTTTGATTTGCAAAATTCTTGTGCAGAATATTGATTTTTTAAAAGATAACTTAAATTACAAAATTACTTCTTGAACCCGAATTTTGCCAATTAAAATATGCTTTAATTTAAATTAGAGTTTTTATATGTCCAAATATCCCACTTATTTTTTATTTTATCTAATTGTTTAGGAAAATTCTTTTTTATAACAAATTAAAGGTTTTATAGTTTAAAAATATTATTGCATTACTTTTAAGAAAGTAAAATATTTATTGTGATGGTAAATTTATAAACATCGAGAACATTCTTTCTTTTTTTAAAAGTAAAGCATATAAATTAAAAAATCTTTTATAAATTATGATGATAACAAATCTTAATTATTTTATTCATGACTTTTTGATTTATTTCTTTTTTTTTTTAAATAAGGGGGGAATGTTTTCAGTGTTTTAGATTTGTTGTTACAGTAAGTATTTATTTGTCTTGAATATTAATGAAATAAATATTTTAAATTGTAATTACCTTTTTTTAATATGAAAAAAGTCTTGCAAAACATCAGAATTCAAAGTGAAAATAAATTAAGCATGTGATTAAAATTGTTTGATTCTTTAAATAATTTATTTTCCAAATATAAAATATTAATGCACTGTTTATGAGAGAATAAAATATTTCTTACGTTGTATTATTTTCAGAAAAATAAAACATATTGAAATAAAAAGACAATATATTCAGGAAGAATCATTCTGCATATGTATTATATTTTTAATAAGAATTTGTTTTGGTTTTTTTCAAAGAATACAATAAACCACTTTGTTTTGAAAAACTTGTATCAAACACCGTTGATATTAGGCATGTATGGTAGTTTATTTTATAAATTTGTATCAAACTTAGTTTTTGTTTTTATACATCAAATTAACATATATATATATAATTGACATATATATTTTCTCTTCATTGGGCAAATGTCCCTCGGACGTTTCACTACTACTAGTATATATGTATACTTACACCAAAGCCCAAATTCCAATAAAACGAAATAATTTACTAAGTACATGTCATTAGTGTTTTATAAATCGATGTGAAATGTACCCTATCTATTATACCGATTTATAAATAAAATTTTTCTATACTTTATAGTTTAAAAGGGCCGAACAAAATTATTAGTAATTTTTTTTTAATTCTTAAAGACAAAAAATTGTTCTCTCTGAAGTGATTTTTTTAATTAGTATAGAGGGGTATATGTTAATCAAACTACCGCTGAGGTTGTACACCAAATAAATAATCAAAGTTTTTATAAAAGTTAGAAGCTTCTATATCCTAAATAATGATACATAGTTTGGTTAACAAATATTTTTTATTTTTTTTTAAATTAAACCAAACGGCTTTAAGTCTCAACTTTTCTCTTTTAACTTTTCTATTTCAACTTTTCATTCAATCATTATATAAATACAATTTTTATAAACCTTAATAAAAATACTCTTAAAAAATTATTTTCAAATAAATTTTCTTCAACTTTACCTATTCATACTCACAAAACTTCAATACAGAATTTACTTTTTTATTTTATTTTTTTAAAAAATTATTCACATGATTTTCTTTCATTTCTCAAAATTCAATCATAATTTAAAAGAATTCTCAAACATTCTCCTTATGGCCTAATATTATTGTTTTTTGAAATCTCACTAGAGTAGATGGAAGAGATATATGATTCGATGTTAAAGTTGTTGGGCCTTTCATAGACTTTGCAAATGTTCATTTCCTTTAAACAACTCTCAATTATGACAAAAATCTCTCGTGAGGACAAGCCAAAACAAAACATCTCCAGTGGTTATAAAAAATCATCAAAGTCCAAATCAAGACGTAAGATCATAAACTGAAAATCATTCCAATTCTAAAGCCCATAGCTCTGACTTCTCGTCTTCTACCCATCCAATTCTTGTTTATTTCCTACCATGCTCTTTTACAGATTCATTTTATGGTGGATGCAACTTATAACAGAGAGATGGTGCGAAAGAAATACAAAGATATCATCTATATTAAAACTTTTTTTTTTCTTCATATAATTGATACCAGGTGTCCAAGAACAAACTCTCGACTAATTCCAAAGGTGCACAAATCCTCCTCGACAAGAAATTTTATGAAAGTGCATCTCGAGATCTACATTAAAAACTTTAATGGAATATACATTTTTCTGATTATAAATCTTAGATTTTTTGCTTCAAAGTTCAACATGCATCTGGCTCGGTTGGACCTAGCACATAGCTGTTAGAAGGGGGGAAAAAAGAGTCCAAGAAACTCCTATCTTGAAACGTTCAAGTTTACACCACGATCGACTTAACAAAATCGCATCGATACATAGTTCTCCCCGTAATCACTATACTAATCCTTGAAAGTTTGCCATTCAAGATATGATTGCACGCTTTTTTGGAAGACTTTGACTACATTTAAGGCTTTAGAGGCGGCTACAAAAGTAGAAAAACCAAACTTGGTAGGTCTTAAATTTCCCATTAAAGAATATTAATGTTGTTCCTTGAAAAAAAAGGTCCAAAAAGCTTCTATTTTGAAAGTTTCAAGTTGCTATTCACACGAAACTAATCGTCGATCGATGTCACTCGAACGATATTATGTTCACATTATGAGATTGATGACTCTCACCCAACCGAAGAGTCCTCATAATACTCTGTTCCTCTGCCTCGCACCAGCACCAATATTTCACAAAGTTTCTGCTTCTCCATTGTAATGGAGCTTCATAACCTCAAGTTAAGCGTATTATGCTCTACCTACTTTCTCGTGATTCTATGTCAAGAATGATAAAACTGAACAATTATATTTCAGTCACTTGCCAATTACAGTGATACGTTGTTGTTTAAATAGATACAAGCAGCTGGACTAAATATGGAAATAAATAAATACAAAGAAAGAATTGATATGCAGCTAGACTAAATATGGAAATAAACAAATACAAGGAAAGAATTTGATATTTACAAATCAATGACTATTCCTAGAATTATGGTGATGATTCTGTGGCTGATTTTGTGTAATTTGAAATCTTGAGAATGAGCAGATTTGATGTGTCAATACTCCCCCTCAAGTTGGCGCATGAAGATCCGTAATGCCCAACTTGCATAAAAAATGATGAAAAAGCTCGCTGCTTAAGGCTTTGGTGAAGATATCCGCAATTTGCTCATGTGATGATGTATGGACTGCAGTGAGGAGACCAGACCGGATCTTATCTCGAATAATGTGACAATCAATCTTAATATGCTTAGTGCGTTCATGGAACACAGGGTTATGAGCAATGTGCAAAGCAGATTGATTATCACAATGTAAGCTGAAAGGTTCAGGATGATGAATACCAAAATCAGTGAGGAGTTGTTTTAACTAGGTGAGCTCGCAAGTGGTGACGGCCATGGCACGATATTCAGCTTCAGCAGAAGAGCGAGCTACTGTCGTTTGTTTTTTTGTGCGCCATGAAATAGGACTTGTGCCAAGTTGAATGAAATAACCGGTGGTGGAGCGGCGAGTAGTGGGACAGCTGGCCCAATCTGAATCAGTGTAGGCAGTAACATGTAAAGTATTGGAAGACGGAAAGAAAATGCCTTGGCCTGGGCTGCCTTTGATGTATCGAAGAACACGAGTGGCGGCTTGCATGTGCGGAAGACGAGGAGCATGCATAAACTGACTGAGAAGGTTCACTGCGAAGACAATATCAGGGCGAGTGATGGTCAGGTAGATGAGTCGTCCCACGAGTCGCCGATAGGTACTAGGGTCAGAAAGAAGTGCGCCATCTTGATTTGTGAGCTTCAAGTTTTGTTCCATGGGAAAGGAAGCGATCCGGGCGCCAAGTTGGCCACTGTCATTCAGAATGTCAAGAGCATATTTTCGTTGATTAAGGAAGATGCCTTTTTGTGAACAAGCAACTTCGAGACCAAGAAAATATTTGAGGGGGCCGAGATCCTTGGTTTTAAAATTGGTGGAGAGAGCGTGTTTGAATGTCTCAATTTGAGAAAGATCATTTCCAGCAACTAGAATATCATCAACGTAGACAAGTACAATGGTGATACTCGTGGTGTTGACCAAGGTGAATAAAGAGTGATTTGTTTGAGATTGAGTAAAACCTGCATCAAGAAGCACAGTGGTTAGTTTAAAAAACCAGTTGCGAGAGGCTTGTTTGAGGCCGTAGAGGGATTTGCCAAGGTGGCAGACACGAGTCTCCCCCTTACGGCAATATCCAGGAGGTGGTGTCATGTATACTTCTTCATCAAAATCACCGTGTAAGAAGGCATTGTTAACGTCGAGTTGGTGAATGATCCATTGCTGAGTGGTAGCGACAGCTAATAAGCACCGGACAGTAGTCATTTTTGCAACAGGTGCAAAAGTCTCGTGATAATCGAGGCCTTCGACTTGAGTGTAGCCTTTAGCAACCAGGCGAGTTTTATATCTTTCAATTGAACCATTTGCTTTGAGCTTGGTTTTAAAGACCCATTTGCAACTGATGGGCTTTTTACCAGGAGAGAGTGGTTCAAGTGTCCATGTAGAATTGGCCTCAAGAGCACGGAGTTCATTAGACATTGCTTCACGCCAATGAGAATGGCGAAGGGCAGTGGAATAGCAAGAAGGTTCAATAGTAGAGGTAAGGGCATGTAAAAAAGTAAGATGAGAAGATGAAAAACGAGAATAAGAAAGAAAAGCAGATAAAGGGTGAACAGTACCTGAGGTTGATCCAGCGAGTGATGATGCCGTGGGCTCTGAGTGTAGAGTCGGACAAACATAATCCTGGAGGTAAGCTGGTCGAGAAGTAGTGCGACGAGGACGAAGGGAAGTAGAGGGAGAGAGTGAGTCCATGGTAATAGTAGAAGGAGGGGAGGGAGAGGTTGGGATGGTAGGTTCGGGAACAGGTAAGGGAAGAATAGGTTCAGGAACGGGTAAGGGAATAATAGGTAAAGATGGATGGGGAATTTCTGGAAGATCTTGGAAGGGAAAAATGTCTTCATGGAAGGTGACATCTCGAGAAAAAAAGATTGTTTGTGTGTCGAGATTGTAGAGTTTGTATGCTTTGTGGTTACTGGGATAGCCAAGAAATATGCATTTGGAGGCACGGGGAGAAAATTTATCGCGATGTGCACGGAGAGTTTGTGCGTAACAAAGACAACCGAACACACGAAGATGATTATAATTTGGAATGGAGTTGAAGAGAAGTTCAAAAGGAGATTTATTTTGAAGAATGCGACTTGGTGTACGGTTAATGAGATAAGCCGCAGTGAGTACACATTCTCCCCAAAAATTGAGAGGTAATTGGGCTTGGAAGCGAAGACTTCGAGCAATATTTAGGAGGTGCCTGTGTTTACGCTCTGCAACGCCATTTTGTTGCGGAGTTTCAACACAGGTACGTTCATGAATAATGCCGTGATTATGAAGATAAGATTGAAATTTTTGCGAAAGAAATTCTTGGCCATTATCAGTGCGAATTTTTTTTACCGTGGTATTGAACTGATTTTGGACAAGAGCAAAAAAATGCATGAGATTTGTATATGCCTCTGATTTATAACGCATAAGATAGAGCCAAGTGGTGCCGGAAAAATCATCGACGATAGTGAGAAAATAATGAGAACCACAAATAGAAGGAGTATGGTAGCCACCCCAAATGTCACAAAATATTCTATTGAAAGCAAAAGAACTTTTATTATCACTAGAAGAAAAAGGCAAACGTGTGTGCTTAGAACGAGCACAAACATCACAATTTGAAATAACATGAGAATTAGTAAATAATTGAGGGATAAGAAGACGGGAAGGATGACCTAGGCGTTGATGCCATAAGTCTTTATTAGTAGTGGATTGTACGGAGAGAGCCAGAACATTGTTGGGCCGGTACACATAAAGCCCATTGCAAAAATCACCCGCTCCAATCAGCATCATCGACTGTGGGTCCTGAAATAAAAAATTTTTAGAGGAAAAAGAAACAATACAATTTGTGTTATTGGTGAGCTGAGGGACAGATAGGAGATTAAAATGGAAATCAGGGATATAATAGACATTTGCAAGAATAAGGGTTTGGGATAATTTGCAATGGCCGATACCCTTAATGGAAAGGGAATGACCATTCGGCAATTTCACCGAGAGAGAAGGGGGAGGGGGTTTGAAGTCACAGAACAGACTCCGGTCGTGGCACATGTGGGCACTAGCGCCGCTGTCCACGACCCAATCGTGGTGGCTATCGAAGGAGGAGAGAGATGAAGTAGCGTTACCAACGAAGTTGGAGGAAGTGGGTGTCGGGGTGAGCAAGTCCAGCAACTTTTGGTAGAGTTCCGGCGTCAATCCTGGTACCGGCGAAGATTCTGAGGAGAAAGAAGCCTGATTTGCGATCGGAGGCAACCCAGACGGTGGTTTGCCGAGGAGAGAGGGACGCGACTTGGAGCGTTGATCGCGGCCAGGTGGGTATCCAATAACCCTCCAGCATTGGTCACGGGTGTGACCCGTTTTGCCACATTCTGTACAACGAAGGTTGCTTCTGGTGGTGCCGGAGTTGGTTGCTGCGAAAGCCATGGATTCTGTCGGCAGTGGGCGTATGTGAAGGAGGCGCTGCTGCTCTTCCTGAAATAAGATAGAAAAAAATTTTGTGATGGGGGGAAGGGGTTCCATAGCTAGGATTTGGGTTCTGAGTTGAGCAAAAGAATCATTTAGGCCAAGAAGAAATTGGAAGACACGCTCATCATCGGCTTGTTTTTGCATATCCTTGAGGTCGGTGTTGTTTTGAAGGTGGCTTAATTCATCCCATATTTGTTTGATATGGTTGTAATATTCATGGATAGAGTTGGTGTTTTGTTGCAGAGAGGAGAGTGCACGCTTGAGGTGATATAGACGGGCATTGTTGCCGTGGCTGAAATGAGACTGGAGGTCAACCCAAACTTCTCGTGGGTTTGTGTGATATTCAAGGGAGTTGGCTAGGGATGGACTGATGGAGTTCAAAATCCAGGTAAGGACCATGTCCTTGGTTTGGTTCCATTGTTTATATTCGGGAGAGCTAGGATCAGGGATGGGGAGAGAACCATCGACAAAACTGAGTTTATTCTTGGCATTGAGTGCACGGGTAATGGCTTTTTGCCATTTTGGGAAATTATCTCCTGTAAGGAGACTAGAGACAAGGATTAGACTAGGAGAATCAGAGGGATGGAGAAGATATGGAGAGAGGATAGCGGAAGAGGAAGAGGAAGAGGAAGAGGAAGAAGAGGCCATGTAGGGCTCGGGTGGGGTAGGGTCGGGACCGTGTTTAGGGTGATACCATGTCAAGAATGATAAAACTGAACAATTATATTTCAGTCACTTGCCAATTACAGTGATACGTTGTTGTTTAAATAGATACAAGCAGCTGGACTAAATATGGAAATAAATAAATACAAAGAAAGAATTGATATGCAGCTAGACTAAATATGGAAATAAACAAATATAAGGAAAGAATTTGATATTTACAAATCAATGACTATTCCTAGAATTATGGTGATGATTCTGTGGCTGATTTTGTGTAATTTGAAATCCTGAGAATGAGCAGATTTGATGTGTCAATATTCTACCCTTTTCTTTAAGCCTACTATGCTTACAATCAGCCATGGCCAGTACCGTTGACTTTCCAACAAATGAGACCGATCGTTTGGCTTTGCTGAAATTCAAAGAATCGATCACCAATGATCCACGTAACATCTTGAGCTCCTGGAATGCTTCTTCTGCACTCCACTTCTGCAAATGGCAGGGAGTTTCATGCGGCCGCAAGCATCAAAGAGTCACTGCCTTGCAACTCCAAGGCTATTCTTTGCGCGGATCCATATCACCTTATGTTGGCAATCTCAGCTTTCTTTCGTCTGTTAACCTCCGAGAAAACTTCTTAGGCGGAGAAATTCCGGCAGAAGTTACTCGTTTGTTCCGCCTGAAAGATCTCTACCTCAGCAACAACTCATTCACGGGGGAAATTCCACGCAACTTGACCAACTGTCCTGAACTCAGAGTCATTGATCTGGAAAGGAACAAACTTACGGGGAGAATTCCTGGCGAACTGGGCTCTTTGAAGAGGCTCGAGACGCTTGTGTTTAGCTCAAATAACTTGACAGGAGGCATCCCGCCTTCTTTGGGAAACGTTTCTTCACTCCAAGGACTCTACTTGGGGGATAATAAGTGTTGAGGATGAAGATCCTATGCCTTAACATAAGGCTTTCCTATTTTAGTCTTCATTGACCCGTGATTAGTGTAGCATTATTCTTTCCATTTATTTACTTGATTTCTCTCATTTATTTGTAATCAATCTCTACATGTAATTTCCATACATAGATGTGTAAATACAACTATATAATACAATAGACTCACCAACTCAAAGTGTGGTGGTTTCACTAAACCTTCTCATGGTATCACGAGCCTCTCTGGATTAACATCCATTTCCCGATCCTTGCATCCTCCCCATGGCTACCGAAACCTCCCCCACCCTTCTTCCCTTCACCACTTTAATTCACATGGTCACCATCAAACTCTCTTCCACCAACTATCTCCTATGGAAGAGTCAATTGCTTCCTCTTCTTGAGAGCCAAGAATTAATCGGCTACGTTGATGGAACAATTGTGCCGCCACCCAGATTTGAACCTGCCGATTCTGACAAACCAAATGACAAACACTTGGTGTGGAAGGCTGCTGATCAACGCCTACTCAGTCTCCTCCTTTCTTCCCTCACCGAGGAGGCCATGTCCGAGGTTGTTGGCCTCTCCACCTCACGCGAGGTCTGGCTCGCCTTGGAAAATACTTTCAGTCATCGATCGAAGGCCCGTGAAATTCGCCTTAAAGACGATCTCCAACTGATGAAGCGCGGTACCAGATCTGTTACTGCCTATGCCTGAGCTTTCAAGACCATCTGTGATCAACTTCATGCTATTGGACGTCCGGTTGATGGCACCGATAAGGTGCACTGGTTCCTCCGTGGTCTCGGCACCGACTTCTCGAGCTTCTCCACCGCGCAAATGGCTCTCACTCCTCTCCCCTGTTTTGCAGATCTTGTTTCCAAAGCTGAGAGCTTTGAACTCTTTCAGAAGTCCCTTGAGTCCACTGCACCTCAAGCCGCAGCTTTCACTGCTGTAAATCGTGGCCCCGGTCGCTCGAATCAGCCCCACCCTTCCCGAAATTCCCATGGCCAAACCAATGGTCATGGCCGTAACTTCGGAAATTCCTCTGGAAATCGAGGCCGCTCTGCTTCTGGTCAAGGGCGCCGCCCTCCTCACTGCCAAATCTGCCGTCGAGATGGTCACTATGCCGATCGTTGTCACCAACGGTATGCACGCAGCGAACCCAGCGAGCCCAACGCTCACCTTGCTGAAGCTTTCACCAGTTCCTGCTCCCTTAATGGAACCGAGTCCTCTGATTGGTTCTTGGACACAGGGGCTTCGGCCCACATGTCCAATGACCCATCCCTTTTGGATCAGTCCACTCAGTATACGGGTAAGGACTCAGTAATTGTGGGAAATGGTGCCTCCTTACCTATTACACATACTGGTATCATTTCTCCCGCTCAGAATATTCATTTATTAGATGTCTTGGTTGTTCCTCATCTCACCAAAAATCTCCTTTCTATTAGTAAATTAACTTCTGATTTTCCTTTGTCCGTTACATTTACTAATAATTTTTTCACTATTCAGAACCGTCAAACAAGAAGGGTGGTGGCAACCGGTAAGAGAGATGGAGGCTTATATGTGTTGGAACGTGGCAACTCTGCTTTTATTTCTGTCCTTAAGAATAAATCTTTACATGCTTCCTATGATTTATGGCATGCTCGCCTAGGACATGTGAATCATTCTATTATTTCTTCTTTGAATAAACAAGGACATCTTTATCTTACTTCCTTATTGCCCTCTCCAACTTTGTGTACTACTTGTCAACTTGCGAAAAGTCATCGTTTGCCTTTTTCCCGTAACGAACATAGATCGTCCCATGTGCTAGATCTCATTCATTGCGATATATGGGGCCCTTCCCCCGTAAAATCAAATTTGGGATTTATCTATTACGTTATTTTTATTGATGATTATTCGCGGTTTACTTGGCTTTATCCTTTGAAATTCAAATCGGACTTTTATGATGTTTTCACTCAATTTCAAAAATTTGTGGAAAATCAATATTCTACTCATATCAAAGTTTTCCAAAGTGATGGCGGGGGTGAATTTACTAGCACTTGCTTTCAAGCTCACCTTCGTACTTCCGGCATTCATCATCAAGTATCTTGTCCGTATACACCCGCCCAAAATGGTCGCGCCGAACGCAAACACCGCCACGTCACTGAAACCGGTCTTGCCCTCCTTTTTCACTCTCACCTTTCACCTCGCTTCTGGGTTGACGCTTTCAGCACTGCGGCCTACATCATCAATCGTTTGCCCACACCACTTCTTGGAGGTAAGTCCCCGTTTGAGCTCTTATATGGTTCCTCTCCAAATTATGAAAATTTTCATCCTTTTGGTTGTCGTGTTTATCCTTGTTTGCGTGACTATATGCCTAACAAATTTTCTCCTCGCAGTATTCCCTGCATTTTTTTGGGTTACAGTCCCTCTCATAAAGGGTTTCGTTGCCTTGATCCCGTCACCTCTAGGTTATATATCACCCGTCATGCTCAATTTGATGAACATCATTTCCCATTCATCAATACCTCTCAGGCTCAACCCCTTTCCTCTCTCCAATTTTCAAATTTTTTGGAACCCAGCCTTCTCCAAACAGACCCCCCTCCCTCTTCCCCTGCTCACCATTCTCCGCACATTACTCCGTCCGGATCCACCCCGTGTGCTATCTGTACTGACCCCGTGGATGAGTCTTTGCAGGTCACTGATTCCTTTGCAGGTCCCTCTTCACCACCCTCGGCTTCTTGCTCACCGCCTACTGAGACACGGGCTGCCTCTCCTGCTCCTACCTCTGCACTTCCGTTGGGTTCTCATCCTATGCTCACACGAGCTAAAGCTGGTATTTTCAAAACTCGCCATCCGGCCAACCTTGGTGTCTTGGCATCCTCTGGACTTCTTTCTGCTCTTCTTGTTTCTACTGAGCCTAAAGGATTCAAATCTGCTGCTAAGAATCCTGATTGGCTTGCTGCCATGGATGAAGAAGTACAAGCCTTGCAGAATAATCGTACCTGGATTTTGGTTCCTCGTCCGGCCAACACCAACATTGTGGGCTCCAAATGGGTATTTCGGACCAAATATCTACCTGATGGATCCATTGAGCGCCTCAAAGCTCGTCTTGTAGCCAAGGGCTATACACAGGTACCTGGTCTTGACTACACTGATACTTTTAGTCCTGTTATCAAGGCTACTACTGTCCGTGTTGTGCTTTCTCTTGCTGTGACCAACAAATGGCCTCTCCGTCAACTTGATGTCAAGAATGCATTTCTTAATGGTACTCTCACTGAAAATGTTTATATGGAACAACCCCCTGGGTACATTGATCCTCGTTTTCCTAATCATGTTTGTCAGTTGAAGAAGGCCCTCTACGGTCTCAAGCAAGCTCCTCGTGCCTGGTTCCAGCGGTTCAGCACTTTTCTCATCCAGCTTGGTTTCTCGTGCAGCCGTGCTGACCCTTCTCTATTTGTCTTCAATAAGCAATCTGACATTATCTATTTGCTTCTTTATGTTGATGACATTATTGTTACTGGCAACAATTCATCTCTTCTTAACAGCTTTACTTGTAAGCTTAATTCTGAGTTTGCCACCAAAGATTTGGGTTCTCTCAGTTACTTTCTTGGTCTTGAAGCTTCACCAACTGCAGATGGTCTTTTTATCAGTCAGCTGAAATATGCACGGGATATCCTTACTCGCGCCCAATTACTTGACAGCAAACCGGTGCATACTCCCATGGTTGTTTCTCAGCATTTGTCTGCTGATGGTCATCTATTTACGGACCCCACTCTTTATAGGTCCCTCGTTGGTGCTCTCCAATATTTGACCATCACGCGCCCTGATATTGCTCATGCTGTCAACTCTGTTAGCCAGTTTCTGCATGCTCCCACTGAAGATCATTTTCTTGCTGTTAAGCGTATTCTTCGCTATGTTAAAGGCACTCTTCATTTTGGCCTTACATTTCGTTCCTCTGTTGCTCCTGGTGCTCTAGTTGCCTACTCTGATGCCGACTGGGCAGGCTGTCCTGACACTCGTCGCTCTACATCTGGTTACTCTATTTATCTTGGTGACAATCTGGTCTCTTGGAGTGCTAAGAAGCAACCTACTGTATCCCGTTCCAGCTGTGAATCTGAGTATCGTGCCCTTGCGCACACTGCTGCTGAACTTGTTTGGCTTACACACCTTCTTCATGACCTCCAGGTTCCTATTTCACAGCAGCCTCTTCTCTTATGCGACAACAAAAGTGCAATTTTTTTGAGCTCCAACCCCGTTTCGCATAAGCGGGCCAAGCATGTTGAATTAGACTATCATTTCCTTCGAGAACTCGTTGTCGCTGGCAAACTCCACATGCAGTATGTGCCCACTGATCTACAGGTTGCCGACATCTTCACCAAAAGTGTTCCTCGTCCTCTTTTTGAATTCTTCCGCTCCAAGCTTCACGTTAATTCTAATCCGACGCTCAGCTTGCGGGGGGGTGTTGAGGATGAAGATCCTATGCCTTAACATAAGGCTTTCCTATTTTAGTCTTCATTGACCCGTGATTAGTGTAGCATTATTCTTTCCATTTATTTACTTGATTTCTCTCATTTATTTGTAATCAATCTCTACATGTAATTTCCATACATAGATGTGTAAATACAACTATATAATACAATAGACTCACCAACTCAAAGTGTGGTGGTTTCACTAAACCTTCTCAATAAGTTCTGGGGAAATATTCCGGAGGATATAGGGCGTTTGCAGAGGTTATATTTCTTCAGAGTTTCAAACAATAATCTGTCTGGTACAATCCCTTCTGCCCTTTACAATATATCAACTATGATCATCTTCTCAACTGCCGATAACCGATTTGATGGAACTCTTCCCGCCAACATAGGCCTCACTCTCCCTAATCTGCAGTTTTTGGCAATGAATAGGAATAAGTTCTCTGGCCCAATCCCCGTTTCTCTATCCAATTCTTCTCAGCTTGGGACACTTCTTCTCTACCGAAACAATTTTGTAGGACAAGTTCCAAATCTGGGAAACCTACTTCATCTCCGGTGGCTAGCTTTTCATGTGAATAATCTAGGAAATAATTCATCTAAGGACTTGCATTTCCTAGATTCTTTGGGAAACTGCACCAAACTGGAAATGCTTTATTTTTCCAATAACCATTTTGGAGGTAGCTTACCCAACTCTATAGGAAATTTGTCCATGCAGCTCACAGAACTAGATCTTGCAGGTAATCAAATATCAGGAATTCTTCCTGCAGCATTAGAGAACCTCAGCAACTTAACTTCCTTAAACATGGCACAAAACCTATTGACAGGCAGCATTCCTACTTATTTTGGGAAGTTTCAAAATCTGGAAGGATTGAGTTTGGATGGAAATAGATTCTTAGGGCTGATACCTTCCTCTATAGGCAACCTCACTCGATTGGTCAGACTTAACTAGTCACAAAACGAATTGGAAGGAAGCATTCCATCAAGTTTTGGCAACTTCAAAAGTTTGCAAGAGTTGGATATTTCAGAAAATTCCCTTAGCGGAGCCATACCCATAAACCTTCTTTCTTCCCAATTACTGGTACTCAACTTATCACAGAACTCACTAATCGGCACCCTACCTGTGGAAGTAGGAAATTCAAGAAATATTTATCGATTGGATGTCTCTAAAAACAACTTTTCTGGTGAGATTCCGAGAACTCTTGCAAATTGCTTGAGCTTGGAGTACCTTTACCTACAGGGTAATTCATTTCAAGGAAACTTACCTCCGTCTTTGGCTTCTTTGAAAGGCCTTCAGTATTTAGATCTTTCACAAAACAATTTCTCAGGAATGATTCCTAAAGATCTACAGGAACTATCTGTTTTATTATATTTGAATCTTTCCTTCAATAATTTGGCGGCTGAGGTACCAACGGAAGGAATATTCCGCGATGCAAGCAGAGTATCAGTGACAGGAAATAAAGAGCTTTGTGGGGGTGTACCGGACCTGCAACTACAACCATGCGATATCGAAATTAAGAAGAAACGAGGAAAATCCAATGCTTTCAAGATAGCAATCATAGTTAGTAGTGGGATTTTATCTTTGATAATAATATCGTGCTGTCTTGTTCTTTATTGGAGGAGATCAAATTCGGAAAAGAAATTGACTTCAATACATTCAAAATCTGACCTTCTTTCCAGGGTTTCGTACAAAGAGCTTTATCAGGTGACTGGCGGATTCTCTCCCAATAATTTAATTGGAAGTGGTGGTTTTGGCTCTGTGTATAGAGGAATTCTCCGTCACGAAGAGAGGATGGTTGCTGTCAAGATCTTGAAGCTTGAACAAAAAGGAGCTTCCAAGAGTTTCATGGCTGAATGCAATGTTTTAAGAAATATACGACATCGGAATCTTGTCAAAATCTTAACATGTTGCTCTAGCGTGGACTAGGAAATGAATTCAAAGCAATTATTTACGAATACATGCCAAATGGAAGCTTAGAGAAGTGGCTGCATCCAGATATAGACAATGGAAATCAGTCAAGAAATCTCAACCTTCTTCAAAGACTGAATGCTGCTATTGATGTCGCATCCGCACTGCATTATCTTCACGACCACTGTGAAACACCCATCGTTCATTGTGATCTAAAGCCAAGCAATGTTCTTCTTGATGATGACATGATTGCTCATGTAAGTGATTTTGGTTTGGCGAGGCTCCTCTCTCCAACCAATCATCTTTCTCACAATCAAACCAGCACAACCGGGATAGAGGGTTCTGTCGGCTACGCCGCTCCAGGTAAATAATCGTGATTTTTTTTTTTAAAATCAAGTTAGCAAGCATTGCTACCTGTGTTTTTTTTATCAAATTAAGCGAAGACCATGTTTAACTCCCCCAAATACTTTAACTTCGTTTTCATTGCTACATTTATACATGCAAGCACGAACATCGATCCCTTTTAACCATCGATTTCTCAAAAACATTCTCTAAGTTTTGATTTTAGACTCTGTAAATCACATCTTATAACCATCATCCTTTCATCTTCTTCTGAGATGGTATTTTAAATTATTTCCATCATTTGTTGTCATGTCAGTAGATGACAAAAATAGGAAGATTTAAAAGGCTTACAAATACCTAATTAAAAATGCATGTAACAACTTTGGATGTTAAATCGCATACGTTTTAAATCACATTTATTAAGCAGCTAGCTACAAGAAATCATCCTTACTTCCACTATGCATGTGAAATGTTTGAAGTGCAGAGTACGGAATGGGTGGTGAGGCATCAACACAGGGAGATGTATAGAGCTATAGGATATTTGTGCTGGAGATGTTCACAGGAAAGAAACCCACTGATGAAATGTTTGAAGACAGTTTCAACCTCCATAATTTTGTCAAGATAGCACTGCCAGAGAAACTTGTACAGATTGTGAGCCCAAAGCTTCTCACAACAAGAGAAGATGATGAAAATGATGATGACAATGATATTGAGGAGGAGGAGGAAGAAGAAGAAGAAGAAGAAGAAGAAGAAAAGAGCTATGCTGGGGAAGAAAGCCAGATGAACCCAAATGTTCAGAAGTGCTTACTGTCAGTTCTGCAGATCGGCCTTGCTTGTTCATTAGAACCTCCAAAAGAGAGAATGAATATGGAAGATGTGACCAGGCAACTGCATCGAATCAAAAATGCTTTTCTAGGTTTTGGGATCTCTGGATAAGATCCCATGTAAGCTATGTCGATGTTATATGCCCTTAATTCTGAAACCTTTCAGTTTCCAAAAAATTATTGATGATCAGAAATATAATAAGACTTTCTCAGATGAAGTAGCTGCCGGTAGTTATAATTTTAGAAGTTAATTACCATTATTGTAGAAGCATTAAAATTTTATCTGCCAGTGCTGTTATTACCATTAGGAACAAGACATTAAAATAAATTTTCCTTCTTATATAGCATCAGATTTTAAACTAAAGATTTCCACTTTTTTTTTTTTTTTAAGTCACCTCAAATTTTATTTTGTTCCCCTGATAATTAAAGCAGAAGTTGTTTTCACCACTCATCAAACACCACATATGCATTCAGGACCAAAATTACTTAATTACCATCAAATCAAATATAGAGCAAAACTCAAATATGCTTTGTAGGAGGCAAAGAAAACCTATGATTTATTTTATTATTATTATTGAAAAGAATACCCAAATCTATTTATCCAAATCGATTTCTTCAATAAATAGAAATTTTCATTTCACACAACATAGATTTTGAACTCAAAACTTATATTATGGGATTATTGCGTAAACTGATCTCTTAAAAATTAAAAGATTATAATTATTTTATGGGTTTAAATATTATAATATTTTATTTTATCGTATTTATATAATGCTATATTTTTCAATGCTATAATATGGTGTTCGGTGGCCAGTTAATAATAGTCTTCCTCTCTGAGTTTTGATTCGAGCCTTATCCTAGATAGAGAGCAGGAGGAGGAGCACAGCTCGCTGGGAGCTCTGAATTTTTCTGATACTGAATAATTATTGAACAAAGCAAACAATGGTGTCGACGGTACTTTCAGTTTCCTCGCTGCTAGCTCAGTCTTCTTTCTGCTGCAGTTTTCCGGGCTCGCCGAAACCTAAAATCTTTGCCAAGCAAAGCCGTGCCCTTGCTCTCAATTGGTTCTCGTCTTACCGCAGATTTAACAAGTCCATTTCCGGTAGAGCACTGCGCTCAGTTTGCTTTTTCAATGCCGGAGATAAGTCTAAAGGCGATCTTCAAGAAAAGGTACGCTTCTCCAGCTCCAAACGACCACAATCAGTCTTGGTAGAGAAAAGATAAAGAAAACGTACCGTAAAATCATCAGGATACATACTCCAATTTCAATTTGTTACCTTTTTAGTCTTAAAAGGATGCTTTAACAAAAACGAATACCCTATGGTAATTTTGTTCAGGAAACTGGGTTGGACTGGCCCATTTTGAAGCGATGGGATGTGCCCTGGGAATGGCAAACCGTTTCCTTGACTTCGCTTGCTTGCGGATTAAGGTTTCATTTTTTTCCCCTTTGTGTGCGTGCTGAAAGATTGTGGAACAGACTATCTATGCGTATTGTCTGAGGCGTTTCTTTGGTTTTTGACAAGGAATGAAATTAATTTTGTTTCCCAGGCAGTTTTGTTTTGACAGGGTTGGTAGAGGCAGCGGCTATACCATATCTAGGACTTCGTATTGAGGAGCTAAGTTTAGACGAGAAGGCAGAGATACTGTTTTTAGATCAGGGGTATTGGTCATCTTTTGTCATTGTTTAGTTCTGCTTCAGAGGCTCTTTATGCTTGGGACCTGATCTTTATTTTTGGGTCCGTGCACTTACCCTTGACCATGTTTTGGAAAGCGGGATTTCCCCAACACACCTAAATTGAGTTGAAAATTGTATGTTTTTGGCTGCAGAATGCCAGAATGTAAGACATTCTACATGGGATTCATGAAATTTTAAATACTAAATTATGTAAACTGTTCTTTTTTCCCCCCAAACTCATTGCCGTGTTGCCTATCGGTGAAGCAGATGATCACCTTTGTTTGTAAAGTTCCTAATTTTCCTCTCGGGATATATAATGTGGGATTTAGAAGCCTGAAATTGGTCTGACTTTTTTACTTGTTGCTTTCGCAGAATTACTACTGCAGTTGTGCTTGGAATTATGTATAGCGTTGCCAACACTTTTCAACCACTCCCTGAAGACGTTTTTCGATATGGTATCAGTCTTATCAGATTTACTGTTTCTCTAACTAATGCAATTTTGTACTTTCTTTTTGTTGATTACCAATCTCCTCACCCGCGGGGTAGGTTCCTTGTTATGGGCTACAAATCCATTAACTAAAAAAAATAGCAAATGAAGTGGTTTCTATACCAAATTCAATTGGATCTCTCAATGATATACTGAATTTAGATGGTAATATTCATCATCGGCAGCTATACGGTTTGTTATCAGCTGATCTGTTTATTTGGACCCATATGCTCAATCTGTTGAAAATAATATTAATCAATTGTTTCAGATTGGAGGGAACCTTTCAGTCTACAGAAAGGGTGGCTCTTGTGGGCAGGGTTCGGTCTTGTTGGTGCTCTAACAGCCATTGCATTGACAGGAGCTGCCATGTCCTTTTTCAGTGGTGAGAGCCCACAAAGAGAGGTTAGGGATTGATATGGAACTTAATTGTTTTTTTCTATCATTTCATTTTCGGGCACAGATAAAATGATCCTTTGATTTTTCTTTGTTTATGTAGTGAGCTACTTATTCCAAATTTGTAGAACCAAATACCAAGGAGTAACATCTCCTCTAATCTCGTATCAATATGGTTGACTCATCAGGGTGCAACCTAGTGGTCAAAGGGCAGGCTTGGGATGAGCTGGACTTATATGCCCTAGGTTTAATTCTGCATTAGGAGTTCCCCTAGATTATTTGACCACGGTTTTGATGGGTGGGGTTGTATATCCAATGGTTTACATCCTAGGGTTGGGTTTGAAGGGCAGTGCCTTAGCGAAATTTCATGCTGCTAAGAAAAAAAATTACCAACATGTGCTTTTCCTACGAGTCATTCTTTGGAAAAGATCCATTATGGAATATTACTCTCCTTTTCCAATTATGTGTTGTCTGAATGAGCTTCCTCTTGTCATGTTCTTGAAGAGAATTATTTTATAAAAAAAATCAATTCAACTACTATGTTTATTAAAAAAAATACTAGGATGTTTCTTGGATTATTTCTGTTGGACTTAATTTTTGTAACTTGGTTTCAGACTGATGCTCTAGTTCGCTTGCTCCCATTAATTGGATCTTCAAGTATCAGGTATCTCAAGAAAAACTTCATAGTTGTGCATTTTCTAGCTACATCCATGCCAAGCTCATAAAAGACTTGCCATCATTGGGAGTGAGAATTGACCACTTCAATTGATCATATTATTTGTAGCACTGCTTGCTTAGTGGGCATCACTGGTGTCTTTGCTCCAGTTCTTGAGGAGACTGTGTTTCGGGGGTTTTTTATGATGTCCATGACTAAGTGGTATGGTTCTTTTTTGTTCCCAGTTAGCAAATTTTCTTTTAATCTTGCATGATATAAGAAAGAATATTATGTTGTTTGAAAACGTGGTGTTTATTATATGCCCAGCACTATTGGTTATTTCTTTGCACATTGCTTCCAAACTTACACATGATGCTTAACAACAAATTCCCAGGTCAAAGAATTTAGAAAATTTTCTTGCCTCTATATGCCAGTCATTTTTTATAACCTATGATTTGCTGGCTTAAATTGAGTTGGTGAAGTTACTCATAAAAAAAAGAGTTGGTGAAGACCTATTCTATGTTGTCTACTATAATTTAATAAATTATTCTTACAATAGAAGTTATAGATCTATGATAAGTTCTTGTCAATAAGCTCTTGCTCAAATAGCAACTGCTCCTCCATAAGAATTGGGAGGGTTGTGGTCGTGGGTTCCAAACTTGAACTGGCTACATACTTAAACATACTATCATTTAAATAGGGTGAAAAAAAGATACCTGAGACATTACTTGAGCTGAATCTGATAAAATATGGATGGAGAAATTGGGGAGAGTGCTTTGAAATTATGTGCTCAGGAAATGCATGAATAAAAGGGAAACATCTTTTAAAACTAATATAGGGGCATGGTGTCATTTTCTACGGACAATTTCACTGTTAAGTTAGATTCTCATAATACGAAAATATTAGAATTTTGATGAGATGGATAGCGGCAATACAAGACATATAGGATTAGATATGATTGCATTTTAAAGAAACTGTATACATTGATAACAAGGCAAAAGAAGGTTGGAACTTGGAATGGTTGTGCTCTGTATAATGAAGACTGATTGGTGAAGTAGTTTGCTATGATGGGACACCGGCTGGAGGTACTACAAGAGCAAGGAAAAAGTAGTAATGATTTGGACCTAGACTGGGAAGGGTCTTGCTGCAGAAAAATTCAGGAATAACTCTCATAAAGAATGATTAAATAAAATGTTCATGAGATAAATACCACATTGTTGGGATAAGCGTTAGTGGAATAGATATAGTTCTGTTATCATGCATTTTCGTCACATCTTCCATCCCCCCTTTTCCATATAAAAACTTCATCTTTTCTGCATCCATAATTTTTCCTTTGATACCCAATCATCGTCAAAGCCTCAGATCCATATGCCTTAGTAGGGGATGGGTTGAACTTCATTGCTTTTGATTAGGATCGTTACTTGTGATTATTAACTAGCCACTTTTAAATGTTTTTTTTTTTTTTCCATCTATTATTATTTTTGGCAGGGTACCTACACCAGTAGCTGTCATTATAAGTGCAGCTGTATTTGCACTAGCACATCTCACACCAGGACAGTTCCCCCAGTTGTTTGTGCTAGGTAACATGTTTACCCTCTTAGCAGATTTGAAAGATGTGTATAGTTGCGTTCAATATCACCATGTTTTAAGATTACTTGTTTATATTGTAAAGCACAAAAGTTCGCCCAGAGCATCAAATTATTGCCGCGAGAGATATCAATGCGTCCATATATTATGAAGAAACCAACACTACCTTTTGATTCCTGCAGGGACTGCATTGGGATTTTCATATGCCCAAACACGTAATCTTCTAACACCCATCACAATACATGCTTTTTGGAACTCAGGAGTCATATTGCTTCTCACATTTCTCCAGGTAAGTTTTTTATTTCTTTCATCGTATAAGTTTGCTTGTTTACACTTGATCATGGACAACCATGCAGAGATGTATTTAATTGCAGACGAACTTTGCATGTTTTTTTTTTTTTTTTGTGTCAAGTTATGCTTGATAGGTGAGATAAGATGAGAATTTCTAAAAATTTTGTGAATAGTGTTAAGATAAAAGTTTATAATATTAATTTAAAATATTGGGATTTAAAAAAGTTGAATTGAGATTTGAAAAAATTGAATTGTTTATTATATTTTGTATGGGAATTTGAAAAAATTGTAACGATGAGATAAGATAGAGATGAGAAATCTCATCTTATCTTTGCCCCCAAACCTAACCTAAATCTACTTCTGATTTTTTTGGTACAGCTTCAAGGCTATGATATCAAGGAATTGCTGCAAGCAACCTGATAGGGATTTTCGTTGATACTGGAGCTTGTGCAGACTACCCTCTTAAGGTTTCTTTACATGGAACCGTACAGATTTTTGTCCCCCCTTCCTGTCTTTATTTTATATATACACCCACACTTATCTCCTTTCTTCATTCTTTGTTGTACAAGTGATCAAGACTAGGAGAACAACTGACGGAAGCTAGTGAATACATTCTAAAAGTTGGTTCGTCAATTCTTAGATATGAGCATTGATTTTTTAGCAGGATTTTCTTATTACTAACTTCCTTCATCGTGTATCACTCCATGATGAGTTTTTATATGTTTTTATCAACCCTTAAGCCGGTGACATTATACAGAAACATGTAGCTTTCGGTTTTTTCTGAACACAGTTTCTGGAATTTAGAGCTCATGTAATTAGTGCGGCTTCCTACCAGTGGCAGCTATCTGATTCGGTGCCTCAAGTTATCTGTAGATCTATGTTGTATTAATTGACGTGTTTCAGCCTGTTACTCAACCAGCAGGAATCAGAAAGCATGGAGGGAGGCCCTGTCCTGAAAGTTAATGTCAGTGTCTCTGATAGTGCATTGGAAAACTTGATTAAGTGGAATGCATGAATTGCAGAACTTGAAAGTGGTGATTTAATCGACTTTGATCTGACCGCAGACCTACCGATTCGGACGTTTAAGTAGGGAAAACCTTATAGAAAACCTTTGAATTTGCTGTGACTTGAATAGTTGCTCTATCTGGTGCAATCTTTAAGCTCTCTTTCAGGCAATGCCAAACACCAAAAACCCCGTCTTCTTTTTGTCCCTCGGTGAAAGGGGTTTGAGATTTGAAGGTTTGGGCTTAGGGATTTATGGGATAAGGACACTGCTTAACAAGCATGGCAGTGTTAGCTCAGAAAAGGATCGTGTGGTAGTGTTGGTAATAACATTATCCCTCACAGGATCGTCGCTCGCAATCAAAACAAGGGCGATCGAGGATCCATGGCGTTTGAGATTTTCAAACAATACTTTCTTTCTTGTCAACTTAAATGCCGTGCAAGAAATTTTCTCCACTGCAGTAACTCTCATACGAACAGGAATGATCTCTTACATGCAATCATGCATAGACAAAGAAAACTCATATATACTATTGAACTATCATTGCCAGGCTTCACTCCAATAATGCATGTTATGTATATGCTGTATCCCACTCAATTGCTATAATCTTCCTGTTAACACATGCAAGATACATTCCGTTTGCTCCAAACCTTTCGCAAATCATTTGATGATGAGTTTGAGCCATCCTGAGTTCCTTCATAATTAATGAGTAGAAAGACTATCTTTTACTGAGCCAGCCGCGCCCCCATCAGCTCAAAAATAAGCTATAACGTATCTTCTGTTTTTATTAAACGTCGGTGGCATCCTGTGTTCATCGGGGTATTTTGGAGTCTATTACTTATAAAATGCTAGTTAGGCAGTAGAAACGCATGATCAATTGTGTAACAGACAACTATTTCCAGCTTCTTACAATTAACATCATGGTTGTGTATTAAGGCACATGGTGTTGGGGAAGGGTTTAATTTAGTTGAGATAAAATAAGTAGAATATTATAAACTATGGGGATAGTAGAGGCCAAAATGGCTGCCATCTGACTAGCCCATAGAATAGCATCATGTGAAGTCTGCTAGCTCTCAGATATTCAAAACTAGCATACTCTTTCTTCACATGACTTTCTGCAAGATTAAGATTTTCTAGAATTCTTATAATTAGTATTATGTATTATTATATATAGTACTCTTTGATTAACTCACAATCGTTATTTCCAAATTAAAAAAGTTGAAGATTATATCACATCAACATTATATATTGATTATTTTTACCAACTACAGTACTACGTCCATTTCTTATATTATTATTATTATTTACTATTCACATTTTAGAATTAAATTAATGATAAACGTACTGACAGGATTCCAACCTTCTAGTCTGAAGTCAAAGGCCGAGATTTAAAGATTTGTATATATTAAAAATTTTAGCAGATTTTGATTCATCTTTCTTATTCTTCTTCTTCACGAGATTGAAGCAATAACATGATCATGAGACTGTGACCTACTACGTTCCCTTACTATATATGATCATGTGTGCAAGCCAGCCACGTCAGTACTGGTTTAATTTGATTTAAATCGGGTTAATTGGTCTAATTTATCGGCCATACAGATCAGTGCATGAGTTGCCACCTAGATGTTTATAATTTAGAGGTTAATGTTCACGTGGAAAGGGTATAGAAGCTTGAGCTTGAAGAGTTTGACTCATTTTTAAAACTTTGGTTACACGCTTAGGAAGCAAACCCTAGGTCAAGGAACATGAGACAGAAAGGGTTCCAACCGAGGGCTAGATTTTGGGAGTTTCACTAATTTTTGAGTCCCAAGTTTGGCATTTGACTCAGTGAACTTGCCTCATTAACTACATATATATATATATAGTACTTCGCAGCTTGCTATCCAACCACTCGACATATTTAGCAAAATTTATTATGAAAAAGTGAACCTAATTAATTAAGTATAATGCGAGTTTTAGAGGAAGTTCAAATTGTTATAATTTGGTTTACGAAAAGCAAGAAAGTGAGGAATTCCATACTTGGTTTTCCGAAGCCCACCCAACAAGCGAGTACTTGTGCCTTGTAGTACTAGTTCTAATATTATTAATAATAACTCAATGTCTCCCTTTCAACGTCTCCTTAATTAATTTCGGCAAAATAACCAGTACTCGTTCACCTTAATTAATATACCTAATCATTTTTAAAGGGGCCATGCATCATTTATTACTCTTGAAAAAAGATGCAAAAATGTTCAAAATTTTAAAAAACCGAAAATTTCAAGGGTACTGCCATTGAAAAATTATATAAAATGATCTAGGGTTCGTACTAAATTAATTGGTTTCTACCACATGGCTAGCTTCTTCCGCCAGATATGATCATCATTAGGCACATGGACATGATGCAATCACTACGTACAAGACCGATCGACGACACTAGACCACAGAAATACAGTACGACCATTATGTCTTCGTGTTCATATCGATTAATCGAAGTTAGCTGATCAACTCTTTCTGGAACAGATCATAATTAATTGCCTAGTTGCTTTTGAAAATTCCCTATTAACGCGTACTGTACGTTGATCAACGTATTTCATGGATCAATGTGTGCATATTAGATATGATCTCCATATATATATATATATATATCCACAGCAAATATTTGATCAAGGTATACTGAAACAGAGCTTTAGATATTAATTAGTTCAGTCTGAATTTCGGAGATTCAAACGATATTCTCAAATATTGTTTTCTTATTACCGAAACAGCTAGGGCTAGTTTTAGTGGGGACTTGGGTTGCTAATTGCTATTCTTTTGGATTAAGTTTTTTTTATATATGGTTCTGACAGTTTTGCGTTAATGGGTCTGTTTACCTTAACCCATGCAGCGGCTGAATTGAAAAATTTATATCATACAAACGAAATTAGCAAAATAAATGAATTTCCTTTTCTAAAAACAATATATATAGGTGGCCTGGGATTGTCCTTCCAAAGGTCAAACAATAGTTTCACTATATATGTTATAATAAGATCGAGTACCATGATCATGAGTGGTCCCTTACGTACCCTTAATTTAGACTTCATCACACGTTTGTTTGGAGGTATCTATATATATATATATGTATGTATATCGAATTCAGTCTGACAAAGTCAGTGGAATAGAAGCTGTGGGGAATGGAATAGAAACGGGATTTTCGGATTCTGAGAAACTTAAGACAATAAAATAATCGCTAAGCGGTGACATGGGAATTTTATGGATGAATAAAAATTTGAGCTATCTGTTGGAAGTTGGTTCGGGTCTACGTTTCCAAATACAAGTTCAAAGATAGAGAATATAAAATTACTTTGCTGGAGGTTTGCTTTGTCTAGATTTGTAGCAGAACTTTCATGAAACTAATATGATATTTGGGATATTAAACATGGATTCACAATCCCCATAACTGCAGATTTGGTGGTTTCTTGAGATTCTTCGATTTGGATTAAACAAACCCTAAATGGCGTGCATTAAGTGAGAAATTAGAGTCCTTCATAAAATCCATTTAATTTTTTGACTTGGGGCTTCTTGGTAGTTGGTCTTTCTGGCTAAGATCCTTTGTCATTAGCTTCTGATCTGTGAGCCAACGCTATCCTCGCAAAACACACACTCCTTTAAAGTCACCAGAAAAGGCGGCTGATCCTACGGAGGCAGACCCCTTCTCAGGAAGCATATAATGGCTTCAAACTAAGTGAACTTCGTCAAGTTGCTGCGTGCCTTTGAGTTCATATATTTTAGGTTTACAGCACAGAAAGAAAGTAGCCAGCCAGCTAGCTTTTCTGTTAAGTTTCGGGTTTGACTTCGTTTCCCAGCAACTTAAATTGCCAAGAACATGTTTTGGTTTTAAGATCTGCAGAGACGATCGAAAAGTCCATTTCGAACAAGAAAGTTGTAAAAAGAAATCTCTTATATATTCCATAAATAGTACCGTTTGATCTCTTTTCTGGTAACTAAGAAAAAATAGGGTTCAGAAATTAGAGAGAGAAAGGTATGGACGAGAGAGGTGATACTGATAAACTGGACGAAATCTTGCTTCCAGGGTTTCGATTCCATCCAACTGACGAGGAGCTTGTTGGATTTTATCTGAAGAGAAAGATTCAGCAGCGGCCTCTCTCTATCGAGCTCATCAAGCAGCTGGATATCTATAAATTTGATCCATGGGATCTTCCAAGTAAGATCGATAAACTAAACTCTTCAAAGCTTGTGATACTACTGCTATTCATGACTTTGTTTACGTAGTTTTCATACCCGAGCTAGAATGCAAAGATGAAGAAGCTCATTAATATTCTATTTTTTGAGTTTTTCTAATCCATCTTTGAGCCTGTTTGTATGTGTTCCGGTGGGGCTAATCATTTTTGCTGCTTTTTTTTGGGGTGTAGAGTTGGCCCCTATTGGGGAAAAAGAGTGGTATTTCTACTGCCCTAGGGACAGGAAATACAGAAACAGTGCGCGTCCTAACCGAGTAACTGGAGCTGGGTTTTGGAAAGCCACGGGAACTGACCGGCCTATTTACTCATCTGAAGGTTCGAAGTGCATTGGCTTGAAGAAATCCCTTGTTTTCTACAAAGGTAGAGCTGCAAAAGGGGTCAAAACTGACTGGATGATGCATGAGTTTCGGTTACCTTCACTCACCGACTCTGCACCACCAAAGAGATTCGTGGACAAAAGCAATATTCCTGCCAATGTAAGTATACTCATGTCTCTGAACTACATACTACTGTGTATTCGTTTTGAATCATCTTTGCCTATATAATATTTGAGTTATATATCTATATATTTATTTTTACTTGCAGGACTCGTGGGCAATATGCAGGATATTCAAGAAAACCAACTCCACAACCCAGAGAGCTTTCTCACACTCTTGGATCTCTCCAGTAGTACTACCAGAAAGCAATACCACTCATCATGATATATTGCTACCCACATGTCCACAGTACACTCAGTTTGGCTCGGAGAACATGTCATTAGCATCAAAAACCAGCTGTACTCCAGCCATTCAGTTCTCTTTTAACAACGATATCACCGCATTTTCTCCCTTAGACTTTGCATCCTACAGATCCTTAAATCAAATGGCCGTAGACAAAGTACCTCCTCAACTACCCAATATCTCAACCGAAGAACACCACTCTAGCTTCTTCTTCTCACCTCTAGAAACTTCAGTACCCGCAAAATGCACCACCGTTGACATCTCTTCCATGCTGCTAAACATGCCGTCGTCAATGCTCGGAGATTTTGGTTCCAAGTCCTTTCAGAGTACTGTAGACTATGGTTCTGGCCCAAAAGAACCTAATGGCTTGATCTCTATCAATTTACTCCAAGACATGCAAAGGAACGTTGATGGCGGAGGTCATGAGCATGCCCACGCCCTGATGAAAAACCCTCGTACAGATGACCAGTTTGAGAGCGTCCATTCCATCGGGTTTCCATTCAGTTTGCCTTTGAATAACGATGCTTGGAAGCCGGATTTGGTGTGGGATTCTTCACCATGTCCTAGTGAAATGTCAACAAGTTTCTCTACAACCAAGAGCTATGCTTGAATCAAGAACTAGATCGATTAAAGTACTACTCAAAGTCATTGTTTTCAAGCTTTTAGACGTTAAACCAGTTGGTACTGTTCATTTTGTATAATATTTTTGTAGGCCTTTTGGAATGTTCAACGATTGAAATAGAATGTGAACGTACGCACAATTAAGGAAATGAAAGCTCGATCATAGCCATGTTGATCATGACGGACAAAAGCGTATATACACATGACAAGCATGCAAACACACCAAATATGGGTTTTAGACTCGATATCATGACTTTCATTTAGGCCGGCAAAGTAACCAGGTAACACGAAAATAAATTAATTAGGGAACCAGGCCGGTAGCTTCAGCTCTAATTTTAATGGATAATGATATGGTTTTTTTTTGGGATACATTTTGGGGGGTGTTGAACTCAAGATATCCATTTTGAAGGTTGGGAGTTTAATAGATAATGATAGGTTTATTACTCTTTTACTATCATTTTACTATTCTATAATGTACTTGAAATTTTATTTTCTGATTATTTTATTTTAAGTATTTTTTTAACATTCTTAATCATGAAGAAAAAATTAAAAAAATATATAACTTCACTAATAGTCACTTTCTTAGTTATTAAGTAAAAGAAAAAAAAATAAAAAAAATAATAAATGAATAATAGGAAGTAATAAACCTATCATTAATATCCAATTTGAATTACATCTCATGTTTAAGACATGAGACAACTGTTTATTAAGGGATATAAGGTCAAAAGAGTACGTGAGGAGAAACTATTTTAAAATTATTATATATATGTACATATACTCTAACAGCATGTGAAATAGATGAAAAATGTTACATTCATAAAGAGATTTTACAAAAATAAACTTACAAATTGACGTAATTTTATATGATACGTTATATCTATTTTGCAATAAAGTAGTTTTGTAATCTAACATACTATATTAAGATACGTCAATCTGTATTTATAGATTTATTTTTGTAGATCTTTTTATGGCTAAAAAATTTATCTAAATAGATCATTATCGTGAAATGAATGCATAGGAACATGCTTTAGATTCTTAATTAATAAGCAGCATGATCAAACTCATATCTCTGTATAATTAATCTACATAGACATCTCGACTTACCGGCCATTACTATTACATTTCACAATGTGGAGGATTGTTGTATTCACAAAAATATTTCATAAAAGTAAACTCACAAACTGACGTGATTTTATATGATATATTAGATTTATTTTACAACAAAATAACTTTATAATATTCTAACGTTCAAGATCAAACTATATCAATTTATAAATTTATTTTTATAAAATTTCTTTAGTACTAGTAGAGTATTTCTCTGCAATGTGACGTCTAGCTTATTGAGAGCTAATAAGTTCACAAATATCAGTCACAAAGTAATTCATAGATTGATGCAGTACTTCTAACACCTGGATCACATGCATGTCAGACAAAAGTTATTAAAAGAAGAGAAGTACAATATACAGTCGTGGAGTGCGCAAGTATTGTGCAATTTTCTAAAAAAAGAGTGATGTTCATTAGTAAAAAAATTAGTTTTTTCATGTGAATCTCGTATTTACTCACTTTTTTTTAAAGGAATTGTGCGGCGCTTATACACTTCACGACTGCAAATATCATTTCCCTTAAAATATTGTCTTTATTTGCACATCAATCTTTTCAATTTCCTATTGGAAAATTGTAATACCCCAGTATAAAAGTGTTAACTGAAAGTGTGTTAAATGAGATTTCATAATATTTAGGAGGGAGTATTTTTTATTTTTTTTTAGCCTTTTTTTCAGTGATACGGAGTGACACTGAGGGTCCGTTCGAAAAACATAACTATTCTCAAATATTATTTTATCATCCAAACAGTGCTAATTGTAATATTGACTTTTCAAGTTAAAATATAAGTTGATATGTATTTGAGATTTTTTAGATAGTTACTGGTGAAAGTAGAGACAATCTCGGTCTAAAGTAAAGTGGGCAACGAGCTACGTATGCTAAATCTGGCTCCCAGTAAATGATGGATTTTAACTTCAGAGCTGCTTTGGAGCGGTTGGGCTGTTTTTTAGCCAAGAGTAGACACCAATTATATTTTGACACATGGTTTATTTCACATTAAGTTAAAAAAGTGCATCATAGTGGATTATTCATCTGCCTTTCTGAAGAACTTTTTCGCTTGCAACAGTCGCCCATTTTCATCGCCCACCATGGTAAATCCATGTGGTTGAGTAAGAAAAAATTAGAAAATTAGAGGCCCGGTTGAGCATCGGCAAATCCATCTCCATCTCCAACTTGTTCTTGGAGAAGTTTCTTGTGCAAGGAAAAATTAGAAAATCTTGTCGCATTCTCTGTTGCCATTGCAGTGCCTAGACTTTAAAATCTTGTCCTTTTTTTTTTTTTTATCATTATTATTTGAAAGCATATCTTTTTATTTGAAATAGACCATACTTTACACATGCTTCTCTCTAAAAAAAAAAAAAAGCATTTAAACCAAAAGTTGATTTTTCTCCCTGTTACAATCGAAGGTACATGAGCTTTTGAGACTTGTGAATTTGGGTCTCCCTCTAGACTTCTTACACAAACTTACAATTTTAAGACATGGAAACTTGCACTTGTTGTCCATACTGACCTTCTTGGGTAGGAATTTCTTTCGCTTTGTTCCCTTTGAGTTTTCTTATCACCTGGAGAGGGTTCAGTTAGCTAGGGGCATATTCCAAACCACTTGGATCTTTTTGGGTATGGGCAATTTTCTCATCTTTTACCTCACAGAGACCTAAGTGGGTGGTAGCTACCTTTTTTGCAAGGATGGTTAATGGGTCAAAGCTAAGCCGATCTTACTTCAATGTTGCATCTATCCGTCAGTGGCTTTGCTTTTCGTTTATCTTGCAGTGGGAGAGAAATCACGATTAAGGGTTGGGTTTGTTTTTCGTTTCTCCTGTAGTGGGGCATATGATAGATAAAGTGTTAGGCCTACGTGGAGGTCACCCATTGGAGGGCTGCTGTTTGGAGTAAAACAGTCCGACTGGTTTTAAGATTTACTCTTTTAACTTTATGGGCAAGCATATTCTTTAGAGAATAACTTATGGCCGGTCAGTCTGCTATCCTCAAAATAACAACCCTCTAATGGATGAGTGCCAAATAGGCCTTCCATATCAGATCTTATGTGTCTGCAAAACAGATGATAAAGCAACAAAAAGGAAACCCTTCCAGTAACCCTTCCCCTCTCCCCCCTCTCTAGAAATCTTGAGAGCCCCCTACACAGAAACAAAAGACCCCCCTCTCCCAGGACCAGAACCTTGAACAATCGTATTGAAAAGTATGAGGGGAAAAAGAATCAGCTCATTGGACTTAAGTCATGCTAGAAACCAAAAAAAAAAAAAAAAAGATGAATCAACTAAGTCCTCTTTGATGGCAAAGCTTTGTGGGAAAATGAAGACAAAGCCATAGAGTCTTGGGAGCAAAAGAATTGGAAGTGGTGCCTGCCAGAATTGAATTTAGCGTGCAAAAGTTTCCATCCTTTTTACCAGAATTGAAGATTCATATGAAAAACACACAAAAAAAAAAATCAGTCCACTGAATTTAGCCTAGATCATAAACCTTCCTCCAATCAACTTAGCAAAATCATTCCATAAATGGAAAGTTCCATGAAAATGAAGCTTTGAGTTAGTCAATCTCCAAAAATATCAAAATGGACCAAACCAAAACTACCTTGCCTATCCCCTAAAAAAAATAAATGAAGTACTTTGATGAACCAAAAAATATGATGCCAACCCTTCATTGCAAAATCTCGTTCCTTTGACTGAGATCAGACGGTAAATTACCTTGAAAAAAGAAGAAAAAAATATCGCTGGAGAGGGTGAAAAAGCTAAAGATGGCTGAGATGACAGAGACAAAAAAGGGGTTCAAAACCCTGGAACGAAGACTCCCTCTCTCTCTCTCTCTTTGTGCCAACACTACTACTAAAACCAACTCAAATTGATGGAACTTGGTGGCTAAATGATTGTTGTGTTCTCTTGCCTTGGTGGGCGACGCCGTTGTGGCGATGAAGAAACTTGTGTCATGCGGCGGTCTGAAATTTGCGAGCGGCTCCAAATTTCATAGATACAGAGAGGAACAAAGATAGACTGTAGGACTCTTGATTTTACCTGGTGTGATGACTCTTATAATTTTTTAGTAGAATTGCTGATGTGGTAGGATTTTATTGGAAGTTGTTAAAGCTTTGGTAACAGACGGACCGTTCCAAAGCATTTTTGTATTCTTTAACTCTACAAAGAGGCAAGTGGGCTAGGCTGGGTAACATGTCGTCCGATATATACCCATTCTCCTGTATATATACTATACAATTATATGTTTTACAGTAAATAAAGTCTCTAGTAAATTTTTTAAAAATAATCGAATTTAGTCTTAAATTTGTTAGGATTTGAATCTTTCTTTTTTCACTTTTTGAAACTTAGATTCATCTCTCTAATGGTATCAATCTCTTTGTCTGCAAACATCTCTAACAAGTCAATACAAAATGTAGAAAAGTAGCAGAGGCTAGCTTAGGGATAATCATGCAATTATAGAGGTGGTTCTAGGATTTTCTAATGGACATCGCTAGTGCGAAGAATAAGGACTTTAGTCTCAATAGCATATTGGGAGAAAGATAAATAATATTTGTAGTCATAAATTTGCAAGCCTCTTGCACTTCTTTTAAAAAAAAAATTGATAAATATAGAATCTATATGAAAATTTTCAATTTTTAATGATAGACATACACGAGACTTGCACGGCTTAAGACCGTATCTAAAGTTATCCTAAGAAAAGTCTTCGTTGATCAAGGTGAGCCCCCATAAGCAGCGTTTTTATGATGACAAAATAACAATGGTTTCCATCCTTCATTACTTGTTTACATTGCTTCTTTTTCACCCGGTTACATTGCTTGCTTCCTAAAACCAGTCCTTTTTAGAGTCAGTATGTAGTTTGGTATTTCTTCAAATTTGAAACTTTAGTTACAATTTATAGTCCCTCCATGTGCTTTAAAGCCTAAAATATCAAAAAGTTTCCCCTCAATCCCTCAACATTCACAACCTATTTTTTCAGGGTAGGTACAGTTTACAAACACTCCCAATTTGTCATATTGTTTTCAATTTACATCCTAAACATCAAAATTGTTAACTTCTAAGCCAAAACATGACTTTTTAACAACTGAAATAATCACTTTTGATATGACCATTATGTTGGGTTGTATGTGGAGCCTGGCTTGTGAGCAAAAAATTGAGAAACAGAGAGTCTGCTTGACTGTTGCTCAACCTGGCGCTCGAGCGAATCTCAACTTGTGAGTTCACTCGGGTGAAGATCAACCTGTGAGTTCGCTCAAGTCTCGCGCAATTGTGGGCTCGAGCGAGACACAAACCCTACTGTTCTTTTGAGTTTCGCTCGACACACCGCTCGAGCCAATGTTGATTGGCTATTCGCTCGAGGTACGTTCGACACCTGCTCGAGCGAATGGCTAAGTTTTTTATCAATTAGAGTTTCTAGCGCCGTTTACTATAAATATGTAATATTTCACTTATGATATATACGCTTTTCAACATATTTTTTCAGAGAAAACAATAGTCAAGTGAGTGCATATTGTGTGAGAGAGTAAAAGCTCTAGAGTGAGTGAGTTGAGATTGAGTGATTGTAATCTCTTTTGATTAATAAGATTTATACAGTTCTGTGGACGTAGGCAAGTTGCTGAACCACTTAAATTGTGTGTTGTGTTTGCTTGATCGTGTGCTTGTTTACCATCGTTGGTGTGTGTTTGTTTTGCACAACAACTGGTATGAGAGCCAGGTTGGATCTGAAGGAGAATGATGGTTGTAGACAAAGTGAAAGCACTCGAGATTGAGAAGCTGGAGAGCATCTTCCATCTTTCACTGGTGGGAAAAAAAGTCAGAGAGTATAAATGATGCTGAGTGGACCCTATTAGATAGACAGGTTCTGTGGATTGTTTGGCTGAGCTTGTCTAAAATAGTGGCACACAATGTCAATAAGGAGAGAACCGTGGCGGATCTTATGTTGGTTTTGTTAGGTATGTGTGAAAATTCATCGGTGAATAACAAAGTGCACCTGATGAAGAAGTTGTTCAATTTGAGGATGTTAGAAGGTATGTCTGTGACCTAACACTTGAATGAATTCAATACGATCACAAATCAACTATCTTTTGTAGAGATTGAGTTTGATGATGAGATCAGAGTGTTGATTCTGTTGGCATTGCTGCCAAATAGTTGGGAGGCCATGAGGATGACTGTAAATATTTCAACCCGCAAGATGAAACTGAACTACAATGACGTACGTGACATGATCATTGCTGAAGAGGTACATAGAAGAGACTCGAGTGAGTTCTCAAGTTCGGGATCGGCCCTAAACGTTGACAATCGGGACGAGGACATGACAAGTCAAGCTTTAAAAGTAAGGGAAGAGCAAGACGAGATCTGGGCAGCAGATCACGTGTTGGAGTTGTAGCAAGTTGGGCCACATCAAGAGAAACTGCAGGAACCAAGAAAGTGTTGAGGATGATACTGTGAATGTAGTGACTGAAGAAATACATGATGCCCTAACTCTTGCAGTGCACAGTTTGATTGATGATTGGGTGTTGAATTCAGGGGTTTCGTTTCACAGCACCTCACATCGAGAGATCATGCACTATGTTACTGGTGATTTTGGGAAGATGTACGCAGCTAGTGGAAATGCACTGGATATAGTGGGAGTGGGTAATGTACGCATCATACTTTCAAACAGGGGCGTGTAGACTTTACAACAAGTTAGATATGTTCCAAATCAAAAGAAAAATCTGATTTTGGTGGGACAGCTTGATGACAATGGTTATGCAATAGCGTTCTCTTTATGAGCTTGGAAGATAACTAAGGGTGCGTTGGTCTTAGCACATGGTATAAGATCTAACTCTTTGTATTTAACATCAAGGTCCAGCAAGGAAATGCAATAGTATAAAAAGGCAGGCTTGATCACACAAAACTTATGTGGAAGCCAAAGGACGTAGGTTTGTTGTTCCTCATGTAACCCTGGAGAAGTTGGTTGAGGTTGTCAAGATTGGTTCGAGACCGGATACTCCTAATGCAGTAGGAGTTATGAATTGCCTAGTGGATGTGTTAACTAAAGGCGATGTACGTAAGAGACTGAAGTCGAGCTCGACTTTAGTGCATATTCTAGCTTGAAGATGGAATCTTTGAGCTGCAGAAGCAATAAGGCTTGGGCTAAAAACATTGGATGGCATGTCGAGAACCAATCTCTAAGTGGGAGATTGTTGAGTTGTATATAGAACCTGGTTTGTGAGTAGAAAATTGAGAAACAGAGAGTTCGCTCGAACTCAATCTGGCACTTGAGCGAATCTAAACCTTTGAGTTTGCTTAAGGTGCGCTTGATAATGAATTCAAGCGAAGATCAACTCATGAGTTTGCTTGAGTGTCGCGCAACAGTGCATTGTCTAGAGTGAGACACAAACCCTAGTGTCCGCTCGAGCAGCGCTCGACACACTGCTTGGGCGAATGACCCAGTTTTTGTCAATTATGATTTTCAGTACTGTTTACTATAAATATGTAATATTTGACTTATGATGTACATTTTTCAGCATATTTTTCAGAAAGAACAATAGTTAAGTGAGTGATTATTGTGTGAGAGAGTAAAAGATCTAGAGTGAGTTGTGATTGAGTGATTGTAATCTCTTCTGATTAATAAAATTTTTACAGCTCAACCTGTAAATTATGTAATGTGTTTGCTTATCCTGTGCTTGTTTATTTGTTTGCCATCATTGGTTTGTGTGTGTTTTGCACAACACATTAAGCCACATTTCATATTTTTGACCATTTTTTATGATCTTTCAATCATGCAACCTTGCGCCACCAAAACTTCCCTGAAATTTACCCTTCGCCACCAACCCAGCAGAGAATTTACATCTATTTATGAATTGCAGATTTTAAATGAGTATACCTTTTTATCCCAATCACCTTTAGTGCTTTAATAATGGAGACATTTCCACCTATTATGAACAAACTAGTTGCCAGGAGTGCGTGCCAGGTTTACGCCTATCGTATAACAGATGCCACCGGAATCGCACCACAGAAGATAAATATGATAGTAGATAAACCACCATAAATAGCATTCAGATAATTAAAACAAATAAACAGTAAATAACAAATAATTTCTTAACAAAGCATCTATGTCGATCTTTAAGAAAATGACAGAATAAGAAAACTAATATGGCACCGCACAGCAAAAATCAAAATCTATAGCACAATAGATTTGTCAACAAAATGAGAATATGCATTAAACCAGCCAAAGAAAAATGCAAAATGAAGATCCAAACCAGAAAACCTCATTACTTTTCCATAATTTGACACTCTGCCATAGCCAAAATTACACTAAAGCTGCTTCAAAGTCGCTAGGCTTCAAACCTTAACTCCTTGAGGCCTGCTTTTCCTTTGTTTTCTGAATCTTCAAAACCTTTTTCACAATCTTTTGCTCTTCCACCAAAAAGGCTCGAATGATCCTACAACCCAATTGGAACAAATTCAAAATGCTCATTCAAAACATCCCAACCATATGCACCAAAAAGAATAAAAAAACAAAAAAATTGTTGATATTAGGCTCTAACAAAAACAAACCTTTCTCTGATAGCAGCTCTAGACAGCACTCCACCATAAGCCCGGTTAATAGTCATTCGGTTTCGAGATAACCTGGACCTCTTATATTCAGTAGGCCTCAAATGAGGAATCTGTAAACACAGCCAACATTGTATCAAAGCATAAACCATACTTGTAACTCACGTGGTGAAGAAATGGAATATCACAAACTATATCCATAATTGTGCTATAACAAAAACAAATCCTAATATTGTGAGCAAACAAAATCCAATGGCTAGTATCAATACATTCCAAAGAACTGAATCAATCCATTTGAGGAGCAAAAGAAGAGAAATATAACATAAACTAAACAATCATATTGGCTAAATTGTCATCAAACAAATATATTTACTTTTTTATTAGTATGACAAAATAATTTATTAATGATGAAAAAGAGTACTAGCCCAGTACACAGGTGTACAGGAGCTCCACTAAGAAGTCAAAAGGAAAAATAGCTAGAAATTCTTGAGAAGTAGAAATAGTAAGAGCTACACCATCTTGGGCCATTAGCGAATGATAAATGGTCATCAAACAAAAATTGCAACCACGCTAGTTTATCTATTGAGTTTTCAAGTTCTGACACGTGCAAAGCTTCAATGGACCCTACCACAAGGTACATTATATTGTGCACCTTCAATATTGGGTGCCATGTGAAAACAAATGACTAAAGGAAAAAAGCACATTGTCTCTCTGTGATAGAAGATGAGGAAGGTACCCTAAAGCTCACACTCTCAAGCCTAAAGATATAGCTGGAACAGACAAAGTTGAAACAGTCTAATCCAATCCATGCAATTAGAATGTTGTTTTGGTACTATGGTTTTCAAAGAACAAGGATTGGCAAGGAGTGAAAAGTATGCGTGCCATCCTTTCTGTATACAAAAGAAACATTAGAATAGCACTTTCCCTACTATTCAATATGAGGATCTATGGACGTAATACGTTGGCAGTTTGACCTTATCCTTTCTAGACGTTTATATGAGGTTGACATCATATTGGTGCCTAGGTATCCATCGTAAGTCTTTCCTTATTTGAATCATCACATCATTAAAAGATGAACGGTTTAGATATCAGCTGTTTAATGTCTTGGCATTGCAATGAAAAGAAACCAACCACACTGCCACTATTCAATAGACATTCTCACTCCTTTCCTTATTAAAAGAAAAAAAAAATTCACGTCAACTCATCCACAACACAGACAAAACTACAGTTTGTAAAATTTTTATAAGTAATAAGAGAACTATCATTCAAAAGCACAAAAGGCACAATCCAAGGACGTGATTTTTTTTTTATAAGTACACAGGAAGTATATAAAACTATAGTATGTAACATTTAACCTTGAATGTGTAAAAAAAATTGAATTTTCCGAATCCTTTAAAAAAACTTATTCTTCAAACCACTTTCTTCAGGAAAATGCTTGAGAAACATTAAATGCTCCTATTTCAAAATTTGACACACCTTTCTTTCTAAAGTTTAACTTTTTGCACAGCTATTAAGGAAAAGACAGCACAAGTGTTGTACAAGGAGAATTATACTACCTTCTTTTAGCTTTTCCTAGCTCTTAGTTTCTATCTTGTATTTAGATTTTTCTGCTTGTATACTCTCTGTATACTTAGACTATGCCTATTTATTTGCCTTAATAAAACTTCTTATTGCTTATAAAAAAAAATTGAAGAATTATACTACCTTCTTGAAAAATATGAAAACTACTGGTTTTTTTTTTACAAGTAAAAATATTGTATATATCAAAAGGAGAAACCAAGTATACTGAATGTATACAAGAAAATATCTTACCCAAAATGACCCAACAAGCCCCTAATGACCCAAAAAGCCCATAAAAAAAAAACCAAAATACATCAGACCCAAACCCAACTCCTAGTTTCCCGTAGAACTAAAACTCTACCAAAAAACTACCGGTTAAAGAGTAATGAATGATCTTTAACAAGATCGTATTAGGTTTCAGTTTATTTGGAGAATCTATAGATCATCTCTTACTACATTGTGAGATAACAAGGGTGTTGTGGGATGAGATCTTTCAAAGGATTGATATTGCTTGGGTTATGCCTTTAAGGTGGTGGATCTGTTGGGTTGTTGGAGGAAGATGCAAGGTTGTCATCAAGTGGCAGCAGTGTGGAAGATGATCTCGTTGTGTATCATGTGGCGTATTTGGTTGGAAAGGAATGCGCATTACTTTAAAGACAAGGAACGCACAATGGCGGAGCCGAAGAATTTATTCCTCCACACTTTACTGCTTTGGTTTTCCACTATTGTACTAAATGGGGGCACTGTTCATGATTTCTTGTCTTTAATTTATCGCTCTTAGAATATATTTAGGTATTTTTCTGTATACTTCCTGTGTACACTGGTTATGCCTACTTCATTCATATCAATAATATTTATCTCTTACTTATAAAAAAAAAAAAGGTTTTACTTTATTTGGTACCCTTGACCTCAGTTCAATTATATTTTTATCCTTATTAAATAATAAACTGGATCTATGGCACAAAGAGTTCAAAAATCCAAAGCAGCTTACACCAGTGTCAACACCTTCCATGCAAAACACCCTGCCCTACACTAATAAAAGCTTTCTCTATTTACTGTTGGATCTGTCTAGTGGCCATATCTGTCTTGGCAAAACAAACAAAGGTAAAAATTTTCAATCTCCTTACTCTAATACAGCTCCATTATAACAAATTCCCACTTAATCATGCTAAAACTTGATGTATAGTATTCACCCTCCCATACCAACGCCAATTAAAGACCCGTTGTATTCATATCATTTCCTTATTTATCTGTAAAGCCAATTGGGTTTTCGCTAAATCCTTTCACACAAATAGCAGCTTTTTGCATATTTTACCCAAGAAAGGCTTCTGTTAAAGGCTTCGCATTTAAAACAAATAAAATCAAATTAAACCAGAATCAACTGCAAACAAACGATAGGATATAAAGTATATGTTCATATCTCTATATTTATATATATAAAAAAAATATTGGAGAAATGAGAAAAATGGAAATACCCCTTGGATCCTCTTGCCAGTGACGGGACACTTAGGCCCACTTGCTCTCTTCTTAGTATTCTGGTACACGAGTTTCCCTCCTTGTACACCCAAACAATCAGACACAAAACCATACATGACACAAATAATCAAACAACCAAATCAAATCTCGCATATACACTACAAATAAATTGATTGTTTTCATAGCTCACTATTGCAATAAATTGAGTGAAGATTAAAGAGAGTATTGAGGGTTTACCGGGAGTCTTGATGATACGATGTTGGTTGGATTTGGTGGCGTAGTTGTGATGCGTGCGATAAGTGAGGCGCTGAACCATTTTTTGAGAAGCTCTGAGACTAGCTCTCTCTACTAGGGTTTCGGCCGAAAGTAGAGAAGGGTTAGAACTGCGTGAACAAGAAAGGGAAAAATATATTGGAGGTTTCGATTGTTTAATGCCCTAGATCCAACGGCCGTGAGTACATCTTAGATAAATTTGTGAAATTAAAGGAAATCGTCGTCGTTTTACCTTCCTATGTATGGGAATTTAGGACTGTTTATTGCTTTTTTTATAGCGCTTTTTTTTTGGAACAATATTTCAATAGATCAAAAAGAGAAATGTAAGGCTATGTTAACTCAATCCAAACTTTCAATTTTTCATAAAAAGTTAAATTCATCTCAATCTATTTCGTACATTCAAACATATATCTCAATTTATTTACATTCAAATACATCTCAATGAAATTCAAAAAATACTATTATTCATAAATTAACTCAGATCATTTAAAATCACATCAACATCTAAATGCAACCTAAAAATACGCAGTGAGATTGATATCCTCCAAATGTTAAAAGAGAGACGAGACAAACACTTCCAGAAAATAAAAGATAAATGGAAAATTAAAGATAAAAGATAAAAGAAGGCAGTGTTATATTTGACAATTAACCAATATAATTGTGATATTTTGATAAAAATAAAATCTCATGTTAAAAAATTAGTAAATTAATTACTAACATAAGAACTCATGCGTATTGCGTTATGAGAGGAGTTTCTTTAAAACTAATGAACAAAATTTCTCAAGAAAAAATTGATAAGGAGCTTTGAGTGTTAATACTGTTATGAGAGGGGTTTTCCTTAAAACAATTTTTATTTCAATGTTGGGATGTTATTGGTATGTTAAAAAACCATTATATTCCAGTTTGTCAAAACGTTGTGCTAAAGCCACAAAATGATTTCACAAAAATAAATTTACAAATTGACGTGATTGCATGTCATACATTATTATTTAATTTACAATAAAACCACGTCAGTTTGTGAGTTTACTTTTGTGAAATCTCTTTGTGACTAAAGCATGTATATTTTTCTTTATGGTTTAAAATGGCTAGTTCAACTAACATTGTTCATAATATATGAAGAGTAATGCCAAATTATAATGAAATTGGGAGCAATAGGTGACAAAGGTTGAACTCTGCCATGGAAATCTTTTGGAGATGAAATTACAGAAGGATGAGAAGGAAGTTTCGAGAAACAGAGAGCTAGGTATGGAGAGAAAATCCTTTTTTGTTGTATATTTGTTATTTTGTAAAAGTACTAGTGCAAAAGTATTTATATGTACTTCTTAATACACATGTAAATGTAAATGTAAAAGGGCACAAACGTAAATGTACAAAAACTTATGTATTTCTAATAATCCGCCTCAAGATGGAGTGTATATATTTAATACACCCATCTTGTTGAGTAAAGAATGAAATTGATGAGATCCAAGTGCTTTGTTGAAGATGTCATTGAGTTGAGAATGAGAAGCAACATGAAGTGTTTTGATCATATTGGCTTGCAGCTTTTCCCTCACAATATGACAGTCTATTTCGATATGCTTTGTTTTTTTAATGGAATACGAGATTGACAGCAATATGAAGAGTTGCTTTGCTATCACAAATGACTAGTGTTGGCTTTGAATGCTGAATTTGAAAATCTTTCAACAAGGAGATCAACCAAGAGAGTTCACAAGTAGTAGAGGCCATAACTCTATATTTTGCTTTAGCTGAGGATTTTGAGACATTTTGTTGCTTCTTGGACTTCCAAAAAATTAAAGAATCTCCAAGGAAGACACAAAAACCTGTAATTGATCTTCTGGTATCCACACACCCAACCTAGTTTGAATCACAAAAGGCCTTGAGATGAAAATAAAAAATAGCAGGAAAGAAAAGGCCCTGTCCAAGTGTACTCTTCAAGTACCTAAGTACTTTGTGTACTGCATCTAAATGTGATTACCTTGGTTTGTCCATATATTGACTTAAAACTTGCACAGAGTAAGAAATATTTGGGCGTGATATAGTGAGGTAAATGAGTCTTCCAATCAATCTTCTATAGGTAAAAGGATCATCTAAAAGATTACCATCTGATTTAGAAAATTTTACATTTTGTTCCATAGGAAATGCCACTGATTTGGCAGCCAAGAAACCTGAATCTTGTAAGATATCCAAAGAATATTTTCTTTGGCACAATGTAATGCCCTTGGAAGATCTAGCAACTTCCAATCTAAGGAGATACTTCAAATTTTCCAAATCTTTAATTTTGAATTTGTTGTCCAAAAAATGTTTTTAGTTAAGAAATTGAATTCAAATTATTGCTAGCCAGAATTATATCATCGACGTAAACTAGCAATACAATAAAAGAACCATTTTCTGATTTGACAAATAATGAATGATCTGACTTTGCTTGCTGAAAACCATAAGCAATAATGGCAATAGACAATTTTGAAAACCATTGTCTAGAAGTTTGTCGCAGCCCATAAAGAGACTTTTGTAATTTACAGACTCTAGAGTCTCCCTACTATGCATATCCAGGTGGAATGATTTTGTAAACTTCCTCATTTAAATTTCCATGTAGAAAAATATTATTTATATCTAATTGATGTAAATGCCAATTTTTGGCAACTGCTATTGCCAACAAACATCTCGTTGTGGTCATCTTAGCAACTAGAGAAAAATTCTCCTGAAAATCAAGACCCTTAATTTGGTTGTACCCCTTAGCAACCAAACAAGCATTGTACCTCTTAATGGTACCATCAGCTTTGTACTTAACTCTGTAAACCCATTTACAACTTTTTGGTTTTCTTTCCTAAAGGTAAAGTAGTGAGAGTCCATGTTTGATTTGCCTCAAGGGCTTTGATTTCAGCATTCATTGTTGCTTGCCACTCAGGAATTTGTATGGCTTGAGAAAATGTTTGAGGTTCAGAAGTAGATGAAATGGTTAAAGCAAAATGTTTGTGAGAACTAGAGAGTTGATGATAAGAAATGACATTAGAAAGTGAGAATTTGATACCTGAAGACTTTTCTGTCAAGGAAACAAATTGAGATAGAGAATGAGAAGCTAGTTGACAATGATAATCCTGCAAGTAGCTTGGTGGTTTTCTTGTCCTTGTGGATTGTCAAATAGGAGTAGCTAAATTTGTAGATTGTGGGGGAATAGTAGAAAAAGAAGGAAAATCTAATGAAGAAGAAGGAAATGAACCTGTAGAATTTTGAGAAGGCAATAATGATGAAGTTGAAGGTGAATAGAAAACTAAATCTGAAAAATCGAAGGCTGATTTTGGAAAAACAAATGAATTACAAGGTGTGGTGAAAGAAGAAAGAGAAGAGAAAGGAAATATATGTTCATGAAACACAACATCATGAGATATTGAAAGTTTAATGTGTTTCAAGATCATATAATTTGTATCCTTTGACAGCAAAAGGATAACCAATGAAGATGCATTTTCTTGCTCTTAGATCAAATTTAGATTTATCACGAGTTAAAGTAGAGGCAAAACAAAGACAACCAAACACTTTGAGATGATTATAAGAAGGAGATTTGGAGTACAAAACTTCATGTGGAGATTTATGGGAGAGTAATGGAGTTGGTGTAAGATTTATTAAATGAGTAGCAACAAGAATAGAATCACCCCAAAAATTGAGTGATAAGGAAGCTTGAAATCTTAGGGAATGAGCAACATTGAGTAAGTGTTGGTGTTTTCTTTCGACTACATCATTTTCTTGTGGCCTTTCAACACATTTTTTTTGGTGTATAACACTTTTAGAAGAAAAGAATTCTGGTATGTGAAATCCAGTCCCATTGTCAGTTCTAATTTTCTTGATTTGAGAATGAAAATGAGTTTCAACTAATTTGAAGAAAGATTGTAAGTAAGGTCTGGTTTGAGATTTGTTTTGTAGAAGATATACCCAAGCGGACTTAGAATAATCATCTACAATTGTGAGAAAGTATGTTGAACCATCTAAAGCGGAAACTGAGAAAGGCCCCCACAAATCACAATGAATGAGCTCATATGCAAATGCTGAAATAGATTCACTAGAAGGCAATGGTAAACATTTCTGTTTAGCTAATGGACAGATTGTACAAACACAAGAATCAAGAAATTTTGGTACATGCAAATTTGATACACAATTATTGAGAAATTTTAACTTGGAAAAGGGAATATGAAGCTTATAGTGCCACAAACTAAAATTCTGATTTATTGAGGAAGATGAAACAGAACAACCAACTAAGGGTCTTTGCAGTAATTGATATAGGCTAGCCTTCTCCTCATCTATTCCAATCGTTTTCCATGTAGACAGGTCCTGGATGAAACAAAAATTGGAAACAAAAACAATGCAACATGAAGAATCACGTGTCAATTTACTGGCAGAAATTAGGTTAAAAGAAAATGAAGGAACACAAAGGACATTGTGTAAAAGAAGATTATCTGGTAAATGAACAGTACCAGTATGTGTTACTGGAACTGAATGACTATTTGGTAGTTTAACAGTAGAAGCAACTTTAGAAGTTATGGAGGAAAAACAAGCAATGGAGTTGACCATATGGTCTGTAGTTCATGTATCAATAATCCAAGGAACAAGATTACCTGCAAAGTTATCAATAGAGGACAATTGTGGAGTTGGTAGAATACCAGAAGTGGCTTGATTTACTAAGTGTGGACTTGATTGTGGTTTGAGCATGGCAAGTAACTACTGGTATTGATCTTGAGACAAAGGAAACTGTGAAGCATCATCACTTGATTTACCCATAGAAGAAGAAGTTTGATTAGTTGAATGAGTAATTCCTCTTTTGGACTTAAAACCAGGAGAAAAGCCATAAATCCAATAACACTTTTCAAAAGTATGACCTGTGTATCCACAATGATTACACACAGGTTTATTCTTGCAAAAATTAATTTGCTTTGAGGCAAAATCTCCAGTTTTCGCAAGCTTTACTGTCAAGGCAGCAATTGATTCAAGGTTAGGTACAAATATATCCAAAGTGATTTCTCTTTGTTTCTCTTCTTGCAACACCAAAGAAATAACTTTGTTTATGGAGGGAAAAGGATTAAGTAATAAGATTTGACTTCGTATACTATTGAAAGAGTCACTCAGCCCCATTAGAAACTACATTACATATTCTTCTTACTGAATTTCTTCAAAAAAATTTAGTGTTTCCATAGAACATTGTGACAAATTACGTCTATAATTTGCTAATTCATCCCAATAGGACTTCAAATTTGTGTAATAATCACTCACAGATTTCTGATCTTGTTTCAATGAACTATTTGATTTTCTTAATTGAAAAACCCGTGGACGATTATCTTGTGAGAAACGATCTTGCAAGTCCTTCCACATGTTTGCATCATTATCAACATAGAGAATGGTTCATCCTATGTTCTTCACAATTGAATTAAGGATCCACGAGACAACGACATCATTACATCGAATCCACGGCAAATATAGAGGATCAACTTCAGTGATTGGCTTCTTGAGGATTCCATTGATGAATCCACTTTTGTTTTTAGCACTAATGGCTTTGGACATTGATCTCGACTAGGAGTGATAATTGTCACTGGTTAGTCAATTGGTAGCAAGCATTATGCCAAGATTTTCACCATGATGTAAGAAATAGGGTTTTGAAGGATTGTCAAGTGAGGTGTTAGGGGAAGAAGAAGAAATGGCACCAGAATCCATGACAAAGTTCTGAATAGCAACAATGTTATGATACCATGACAAAAGTTGAACTCTACCATGGAGATCTTTTGGAGATGAAAGTGTAGATGGATGAGAATGAAGTTTTGAGAAACGGAGAGCTAGGGATTGAGAGAAAATCCTTTTCTATTGTATCTTTGTTATTTAGTAAAAGTACAAGTGCAGAAGTATTTATATGTACTTCTTAATACAAATGTAAATGTAAAAGGGCACAACCGTAAATGTACAAAAACTTATGTATTTCTAATAATAGGAAAATACGACCAAATTTTCTGAGTTATTCGTAAAGCTTCCCTAGTGAATCTATGCATCAATTTATAACCTCCTTAACAAGCATGTCTAACCATCTGCTATACTTTCTTTGTGTCTGTTGTATAAATCTAGAGTGACCAGCATCTATACAGCTCAAAAGAAGCATCGTGGCACTGGCTGCGTATCAACAAGGGAACAGAAAAAACGAGGGCTCCACCTGAATCCTTCTGTTAACAATGCTAATCTGGTCTAGTTTTTCTTGACACCACACTAATTGGTCCCTCGTTAATCTTGACATGTTTAGCACTCTTGAAACCAGTTTCAGTTCAACCTGTGCAAAGAATATTATTGAATAACCCAAATCCTCGCTCTGATGCTTTTGAAACTTCTTTACAATGCAATTTGCACTTCTCTGTATGTCCTTGAGCTTTTTCTCCTTCTGCAAGGCATTGAATTAGAAGGTTTAAATTGAATTCTTGAGTTATAAACACCAGTCCTAATAATGTTAGTATCTAGAAATTTAGAAAGAAAACCTTCTGAAGATCAGCTCGAATGTCCATCAGAAGCGTCAGGTCTGCATCGTTTTGGAGATTGACATGATTTTTCTGATGAGGAACATTTAGGATCGTCTTCCCTTCATCTTTATCAGCACGAAGAAATTCCCAAAACACTCGCATTGATTCCTCAATAATTCTTGCTATCATGCCACTTGAAATTGCATGATCTTTCTCCGCCTGATCCGACGCTCCGACCCTTTTATCCTTCATGCAATCATCTGGCATGCATGCACATAGACTAAATTATATGAAGTGCAAGGTGCTTAAATGACATTACACAATATGCTTTTTTGTCCAACTTTTAATTATTTACCTCTAATGGGTGGCACTAGGAGAAGGCTTCGAAGAACACATCGATTGTTGACATAGTTTCGCACTCTGGGGCCTTGAAATGGTTCGTTCTCTAAAAACCTCTGCAGAAGTACTTGAAACAATTGAAATTCACCTGCAACTTGATTATAGAGATGAAAACCCTGAGAGTCGTATTCCTGCAGTTCTTGAGCTTTCCCAAACTGCCAATGGAGTATTTCCCATGAAAGGCAAACCTGCCCAACATAAACCAATTCCAAGTTGCATTGCAATTCTTCGTTGAGTTTGTGCATAGGGTCAGCCGTACTGACTCTTCGAGCTTTTCGTGGCCATATGTTATGTGGAAGAGATTTAGCAGCTGAAGCTGAAGATTTCGATTTAACTGGCTCTTTCAGCTGGAGAAACCCTGCACAATTTTTTTTATTTTTTAATTTTTATCACAAAGCAGATCGGTAAAGTTGTTCGTTTTATCATCAAATAATTGATATGAAACTTGTTTCAGTCAAAAATCATTCGGAAAGGTTTGTTCAGTTTCGTGGATGCTTTACGAACCACAAAGATATGGGAGTGGGGTATAGAGCCATTAATTAAGATTCTGCCAGTATCACCATCAATAAAGCAAGTATTGCCATTGGTAGATCATATCGCTTAAAGTCAGATCGAAAGGGGGGAGGAAGGGACAGATATCTAAGGGAGGTTGGATGGATCAAAGACTTCGGACATATACCTGTTACTGGTAATTGTGGCATGCATTTGAATCTGACAAGTGGCACATGATGATCAGCATAAACATGAAGATGATAAAACACCAACAAAGAATTCCCTTTCCGGTAATGTCAGAAAATCTATCACAATGCCATCGTTACCCTGTTTTATGATTTATCAGTTTCATAATTCATTAATTTTCGTTAAAAGAATATAGTAGGAAATAATTATGTTACCTAATATATTAGTTTTTATTTATTTTGAATTTTTTATGAATAAAAGTAGTTATAAAAATGATGAAAAGTATCAGTCACTTTTGGCATGCATTGCGGAGTAGCACTAGCCTTCAAAAAATGAACTTCAAACAAAGATGCTCCTTCACACTGAAAATTGAAAGGCTCGGACGACGAGCCCTTGAGAAATAGGCACTACTGCTTTAACATGCCTGGGAACGAAATCATGCATATAACAAAGAAATAGGCTATTCCGAAACTCACCAATTGCATGCATGGTCTGGCTATTCAAGATATCCAGTTTTCGCATTTTTTCTGAGTAGCGCTTGTACACCTTTTGGATCTCTTCCATTCTATCTTTGAACTCGAGCTTTTCTTCAATCTTCAGTGGCTTTAGATCCTCCACCATTGCTGGAGACTCTGGTTCTTCTTCTTCTTCCTCCTCTTCTAATATAGTAGGAAGTCCCCCAGTTCTCAGATTTCTCAATTCCATTTTCAGCTGTTCTAGTACATCTCCATGCTCCCACAGGAATTCCAAGTCGTTTTGGTAATCAGAGTTTGATTCCGATGGTTCGGTTCCTTTAGATTCTTCCAAAATATATTTGGGTTCTGACTCTTGGCCTGAATCTTCCTGTTCATGTTTGTTCTCAAACTTTCCCGACTCTCCCGCAAACAAAGCTGTGTCTTCCACGCTGCTTAAATTCTGCAAATGGGGTTCTAGTTCTATGTATTCTTCATCGGAATCATGTGGCTGATCAACAGCAACAATTTCTTGGGGCCCCCAGATACTTGTTTCAAAGCTTGAAACTTCTTGAATATTGTCTTTTACTTTTCCTCCATCATTGGCCAAAAGGGCTTCACATTCCCATCCTGCACCGACATTTTTGCTGGCCAAAACCTCATAGGTAATTGAATCAATCGTGTGATTGTTCATCGACAACTCACCGCTTGAACTTATCGACTCTGTTTCTGATCCAAATCGTAGAGAGCAATCTTCGGAAACCGATTCAACTTCATCCACAATATCATCGTTACATAGAATACACCTTTCTGCGCCATCTATCTGGTCTCCCTCCCCCGGAATCAATTTTTTTTCATTGGATGTTTCTTGTTCTGATTTCTCCAAAACCTCACCAAAACCAAAGTTTTCGACAGAGTCCTCTGCTTTTTCTTGATCAATGGCCTCTTCTTCTAAATTGAGCTCCCGGAAATCTTTGTCGGTAAAAATCCTTGGACCAAGACTTTGGTCGTTGCAAACAGTATAATCATCCGAACGAGCAAACAATTCTCGGACACTGAAGTTCGTGGTTTCGGGTCCTTCCAAGAATCCACGAACACCTTTCCCGGACACAAACTCATACCTGCTAGCGCCGGCAGCCGTGGCATACTCAGAACTTTCTCTTTCTGTATTGCTTTTATTGCCAGTTTTACTGTCCGGTTCGCTAAAAGCAGCCTCTTCTTCTCTGAAACCATCAGTATGCGAATCACTTGAACCAGTTTGATCGTCTTGTCGAGAATGAATGTCACCGCTACCATTGGCGTTTTCCGAATCAATTGCTTGAGATCTGAAAGTAGCAGAAAAAAACTCCCTGTTTTAAATTATCAAAAGCTTGAAAAAGGAACTATTCAAAACACAAAAATGAAAGCGTACCTGAATACGAATCTGATAATTAATCCAAGAACAGAGAAGACGAAGTTCCAGACAAAAACCCATACAGAACCCATAACCCAAACCTTGTTCCGGAACACATACTCATTTACAAGAAGATTAGTAACCAAATCGAAATGGCTTTTGGCGTAAGCAAGTTTTTGGTACCCATCACTTCAATCAACCTCGAAGTTTTTCCCTCAAATTCCAAGCAAAGTCGGAGAGTGACACGGGTACAGAATTTCTCAATCAAGGTTCACTGGAGATAGTGGACGCCCCACTTGCAGACAGCGAACTTTGTTGGTGAAAGAAAGATCAGAGGTATTATTCGAGGCCAAACGGGCGAGATTACAGGAGGGGTTGAGAAAACTCTGCAGAGAAAGAAAGCAACTTGCGAAGAATATATGTAGTTTGTAGGAACCATTAAAATGTACAAATAAATAAATAAATAATATGGGATGGGAGTTTCTTTTTGGGGTCCGTCTAATATGCCGTGGCAACAGATTGGGAGTTTCTATTGCGGTTTTGGGAATATTTACTTAATGACACGTTTGGAAAACGGAGAGTCAAATATGCTGAGGTGGAGAGACTCTGGTCGGTTCGTGTGATTCATGCATGTTATCTACTTTCAGTTGGTGGTGTGCTTTCTCTGTGCTGGTTTAGGCACTGAGTTTTTTTTTTTTTTTGATTATCTGAATATATTGTTTTCAATGTTTTTTTTTTTTTTATATAAACCTGAAATGATCAAACTGTATCATAACAGATCTTGAATATAGTGGGGAGTTTCCTCAATATCTACTGTACATTGTGATACCATCAGAGTAAACAAAGCATTTTTACCTAGTGTATGTGCTACTACATTGCCTCTTCTATGGATTTGTTTAACATTACAAACATCAAAACATAAGATTCTTGATCTAATTTTTGATTTGATCATCCCAAAATAACTCTCATCTGTCGGTTGTTTTTGAATATCCATTACTACTTTTTTAGAATCACCTTCTAAAATTACATTTCTCATTCCCAGATGAATACCAAAGTTTACTGTTGTGAATGCTCCTTTTGCTTCTGCTAATAGTGGATTATGAAGTAGAGCCTGTTTCTTTCTCATGGTGGCCAGTAGATTGCCTTCCTCATCCCTGACAACAATCTCAATTCCAATCATACACTGGGCTGGTTTGGAAGTTAGAAATTCTCAAAATTTCACATCTCATCTCAATTCATCATTACACTTTTTTTAAATTTCTATACAAAATATAATAAACAATTCAACTTTTTCAAATCCCAATTCAACTTTTTCAAATCTCAAAACTAAAAAATAATATTTTAAACTTTAAAACAAAGCACAAAATTCTTATCTCAACTCCCAAACCTCCCCTAAGTTTTATAAACTGCTACATCCCAATTAATCTTGCTAAAACCTGGTGGTGGGTTCTACCAAGTACCACTTCTTGTTGTATTGCTATTGACTCTATTGGATACCCTGGTTTCTATTGTTGCAATGTCTTGTAACAATCGATGCGCCTTATTAAGTACTGATTTAGGATCAATCAAGATGTTTTTTTAAGATAAATTCATTCCTTCTCCACCACAAATTCCAAAAGATTAGGGACAGTTCTTCCATCTCTTTCTTTTGCAGCTTACTAAACATATCTTCTATTAGCTCCTTTAGACTCTTACATGATGCCTTGAATTTTCGTTGAGCATTGTCCCAAAATATCATTTGCAGAAATGCATTCCCATAGAATATGTTATGTGGTTTCTGGTTCCTTTAAACAAAGAGGACAAGTCTGATCTTCCAATATATTCTTTGTGTACAAGTTGATCTTAGTAGATAAAACGTTGAGGCAATCTCTCCATAAGAAATTCTTTGTAGCAAGAGGGATGTCTAGTTTCCCAATTCTGGTCCAGTCTTCACTATTATTGGAGTTATGTGAACTTTGGTCCCTTTTTTCTTTATTGAAGCTCTCCTTGTAGATAATAAGCACTCCTAACAGTAATTATTTCATTTGCTGTGCTTCTTCGTATCAGTTTGTCTGGCCTGTTGTAATGGCTAATAGGAGTCTGACGTATTATTTTAGCATCTTCCTTTGAAAAGACTACTCTTATCAGATCATGGTTCCATTCCATTGTTTCTTCATTGATTAGTAACTCTACCCTTGCTTCTGTCCCTAGTGTATTCAATCCACTTTGAGGTTTGAAAGTTGTTGGTTTTGACAACCATTTATCTAACCATATTCTAACTGATTGTCCATTCCCAATCCTCTATATAGTCCATTCTTGAAGAAGGGATCTAGCATATAAGATGCTCCTCCAAATATAAGATGGAGAGCTACCCAACTTAGCATGAAAAAAATTCAATATTGAGAAAATATTTGTGGTGTAGCACTTGTGAAGCTAGAGAATTAGGATATTGAATCAATCTCCATCCTTGTTTTGCATAACAAAGCAAGGTTGAAATTTTCAAAATCTCTAAATCACAAACCCCCTTCAGCCTTAGATTTCCCCCATTTGTTCCCAATTTATCCAACTAAGCTTGCTTTCCTGATTTATTTAACCCCACCAGTATCATTTCATCAATTTGTTTAGGTCTTGCAACAATCCTTTAGGTAGTTTAAAAAGTCCCATAGAGTAAGTAGGTAAAGCTTGAATCACTGATTTGAGCAATATCTCTTTACCTGCCTTTGATAGAAACTTCATTTTTCAGTTGTTAATTCTTCCTCTGACTTTGTCAAAGAATGCTGTTGAAAGCCTTTGTTCTAGATCTTCCAATCAAAGCTGGTAGTACCAAATAGATCTCATAATAATTTGTTGCTCTTGTCTCTACAATACTGTGTATGATGTCTCTTGTATAATCTCTTGTACTCTTGCTAAAAAATAAGGAGGATTTTTCTTTGTTCAACCTTTGACCTGATGTTGTTTCATATTGGCCTATCAAATGAAGCAACCTACTCCATTCTAAAGAAAAATCTTGATAAAATAACAAGCTATCATCAGCAAAAAAGAGATGATTTCTTGTTAGTTTTCATCTTGCCATTGGAAAGCCCGAAATAAATCTCAATCTTTTTGCCTTGTTGAGTAACTGACTGAAAGCCTCTGAACACAAGATACAAAGATAGGGTGATACTTTATCACCCTGTCTTATGCCTCTCGAGGGTATGAATGATGGTTGTGGGCTCCCATTTATAAAGATAGTGTATGAGACTATTTTAACATAGTTAAGAATAAGCTATATCCACCTTTGTTCAAACCCCATCCTTTGCATCACAGCTGCTATAAAACTCCATTTCAATCTGTCATATACCTTACTCATGTCTAACTTTAATGACATATACCCAGCTGATCCTCTCAATCTGCTTTGCATAGAGTGTAAAACGTCAAAAGTAACTATAACATTATCAGCAATTAATCTCCCAGGCATAAATGCATTTTGAGTTGTAGATATGATTTCTAGCAAGATGATTTTTAATCTATTGGCTAAGACCTTGGCAATAACCTTGTAGATGACATTACATAAACTAATTGATCGAAATTTAGTAACCTTTTTAGGATTTTTGCTTTTTGGAATGAGAACTATAAATGTTTTATTTATAGTACTGTCCCATTTGTTTGTGTTTAAAACCATTGTTACTGCTTTACAAAGATCATTACCTACTGTTTGCTAGTTTTGCTGCAAAAATCCAGTTGAAAATCCATCTAGTCCTAGAGAACTCATAGGGTTTATACTGAAAACTGCTTCTTCCACCTCTGTAAAAGTAAATTCTTTTAGCAGCCTATAATTAATCTCCTCAAAAACTTGTGTTGCATAGATTCCAGACATTCTATTTGGCCAGTAGGATTTGAAGTTGTAAACAAATTGGTGAAGAAAGTCTGAAAATTTTGGTTTATCCCTTGTGGTGAATTGTATAAATGCCCATCTTCATCAATAATGTTGCTAATATAATTTGCTTTTCTCCTTTGGGATGCACATTTGTGAAAATATTTGGTATTTCTATCCCCCTTCTGAAGCCAACTTTGTGTTGCTCACTGTCTCCACTTCAGTTCCTCTTCCTCTAATCTCATTAACACTTATTTTTTAATCTGTTTTATTTCTTCTATGTCTCTCCCAGTGTTCCTCTCCTGAAGTTGATTCAGTTTTGCCTTTCTAGCCTCAATAACACCCTTTGTCTCCTTCTTCTGAACCATGCACCATTTCAATAACTTTTCCTTGCATCTGTTGAGCTCGTTTGAAATTTTTGCAATTGTATTTTCAATATTTGAATTACCCTTCCATGCTGTAGTGATTATTCCCTGACATTCACTCTTTTGTCCCCAGTTATATTCATATCTAAATACTTTTACCTTCCTTCTTTCATAATGAAATTGAGTATTCAATCCTATGATGAGAGAGTTATGATATGAAGTACAAGTTGGTAATGTGTTGACATCGATCTCTTGGTGCAGATTGATGTATTGGGAATTAGCTAAAACTCGATCTAACCTTTCTTTTGTAAAATCTCCACCTTCTCTGTTATTGGTCCAAGTATATTTTGGTCCTCTATATCCCATATCATTCAGTCTAGTATCTTGCAAGGCTTGGATAAAAGACTCCATCTGAGCATGAGGCCTTAAAGCTCCCCCAAATCCCTCATCTTGATGTAGTATTTCATTAAAATCACCCATGCAAAGCTAGGGTCTGTTATCTACTGGTTTTAACATTCTTAGTAACTGCCAACTCCCTTATCTGAGTGCTATGCAAGGATTGCCATAGAAACTTATGAGTAGCCATCTCTTTCCATTTTCTGGATAAGTTATATTGACAGATATATGATGATTATTATAGGACTCCAATTCTATGTGAACAATTGATTTCCACATAAATGCTAACCCTCCACTAAATCCTCTACTGTCTATTATAAAACTTCTGTCAAAACTCAGTTTGTTCCTGATTCTTTCCATCTTCTCCCTCTTACTTTTTGTTTCAATGAGGAAGATTAGATTTGGGCTCTTTTGCTTCACCATAAAGTGAAGCTCTCTAACTCTTCGAGGGTTTCCAAGCCCTCGATAGTTTTAGCTTAGGTATCTCATTTCTACTGGTAGGGCTGCTGAACAACCTCCACCATTGGTTCCTGAGTTATGCTCCTTTCAGGACTGAGCATGTTTTTTTTTTTTAATAATCCTTTCTGTTCATTGCTATCTACACCTGAGTTCTGTCTTTCCTGCTACTTGTTTCATTTATACAGGTTCCCACATTTGTCATAGTAGCAGCCCTTGCCAAAGGTACTTCCCTTGCTCTTTTTCTCCAACCTTTTTTCTTATTTTCAATTTCCACTACATCTGTTGAAATGGAAGCCTCAATCCTCAAAGATCTTCTAGATTCCTTTAACAATCCTCCTTTGATATTTTTATCAGTTGGCATCTACTCTACTGATATGGTCTTGTCTTCTTCAATGTTCCAATTATTCTTCTATATATGTTCCTCCCTTGGCTTCTCAGCATGATTAAAAACTCCTTCCCTATGTTCATCTTCCTCTCCAATTAGTGGATGATAATTAGACTGTCTACTTCTTGCCCCATCTTGCCCCATATCTTTTATCTCCAATAACATTTGAAATTGCAGGTGAGGCCCTCAACCATTAATCATATTGAGATTGAGATTTACCTATTCTTGTTGCGTTCCTTCTAGCTTTTTCCATGGCACGGACCCTATCTACATGCTTGATAGCTCCACACTAAAAACAAAATAGAGGTAAGCTCTCATATTTAAATTCAATCCACCTTTATTTTCCTTCAATTCTAATCAAGCTTCCTCTAGCTAGGGGTTTACTGATGTCAATACTGACTCTAACTCTGAGATATTTTCCCCATCCAACTCCTTCCCCATCTATATCAACTGTCATAACCTCCTCCACTGTAAACCCAATCCTTTCCCCTACTTCAATAATCATAGCAGCCAAAGGCATACCATGTAACTGGATCCAAAAGAGTTCATGAGTAAAATTCATTTCACTGGGAGGAGTTTTATTGTCAAATTCTTGAATGCAGATTAAGTATTTATCAAAGGACCATGGTCTTCTATTAAGAACTCATTCTATGTCCATACTTTTCTGAAATTCAATTAGAAATCTATTATGGCCCACCTTGTTAAAGATTTACCAACCAACCTTTTGGGTTCTAGATTTTTGTCATAGTTGCTTTGAAGACTTCCTTGTTGATGTTTTTTTTTTTTTTTTTTTTTTCCATCAGAACAAGAATAAGGAAGTAGTTTTGTCCGTGTATATATGACCTTCTTGTCTCTTCTTCTGTAAATTTTACTTCTTCGTACTCTTCCTCTGTTAGTGTAAATCCTTCCTACAATTGTTCTAGCTCTTCAGCCATAATATTCTATCTTCGTTCTATCCCAACCTTTATTTTTTTGAAAATAAACGAATCCCATTCCCTTCGATAAAGAGGACATACAAAGTTGACTTAAAGATAAGCCAATTACAAATGTTAATAATGCCCCAGTACACTTTCATGACTGGCTGGTCTTAGTCCATATGGCCAATCTCTAAAGACCTAAGTCTAAGAGATAGCACACCTCTGTCTACGACAGAGGTAACAGTACCCATCCCACAAAACCTCCATACCCGACCAAGCGGGACATGGAGGAGGGGAGCCCCGCTATCTCCACCTACGCGGAGTGGGGAGATACTCCATTCGGACCTAGTCCGAATGGGAATAACATAATAAGAGTTTATAATATAGAAAATAAAGACAATGCATAAAATAAATTACATTGTGAAAACACTATAAATCAGAAAATCAGTGCACAAAAAAAGATTGTTGAAGAGAAAGCCGATGGTCAAGCTTGGAAGATCCAGAGATGCCGAACCGGGATCGGCCGCGCGTTGGCAGCGGCAGAGGGTCTCTTGGTGGTACGTGGAGGCCACGCGCAGGCGAACTCCGAAATCTTCGTCCCGCGTGTGTGGGCTACGCGCCGCTCCAGTGGAGGCCGCATTTGGAGGTTTTGCAGATCAGCAGCAAGGCAAGCTCCTGGTGGGGCGCGTGTAGGCTGTTAGGTGCCGGATGGTCTCAAACGGCGGTTCTCCCTTCGAAAGGCCTGAAAAAACACAAAAATAAACTAAAACCAACACTAAACAGAGACAGAGAGGAGGAAGGAAAGGGGGGAGGGGGAAGAAGCCTAAGCTCCCACCCCCTCTGGCCGATTCTGATGTTGGGAGGGTTTAGAGGGAGAGTGTTGAGAGAGAACAGAGAGTTTTCGGTCGTCCCAAGGGTCCGGTCTTGATTTATTATTCTATCAAAAAGCTCCAAAACATGTTCTATCCCAACCTAGTTGATAGTTTGTTAAACCTAATCCACCGCCTTACCATTCTTTAAGAAAGAAAGGACATCCATCTTAGCCTTCTAGGAAGGAAAGGACCTCCTCCATTATATTATTTTCAATGTTGAGAAGTGTTAGATGTACAAATGGATTTTTAGAAAATAAAATTTACAAATTAATATGTCTTAATGTGTGACATTAGATGTGTTTTATATAATAAAAATTTTTACAATCTGATACATTATTTCAAGTCATGTCTGTTAAGGATGTAAATCACCCCGCAGGTCAAACGGGAGAAATAGTCGTCTTTGGCTTGAAGGTCTTGACTTGGGCCCTGATAGGTGTCATTTGTGGACCATAAGGGTGTAATCGATCTGGTCCAGTCCAGGAGGGGTCACGGATCGAAAACTTTGGTCCATTATTTTTGTTGGACTGGACCGTTAGATATTGGTCCGGTCAGTCCATTCAATCTATGAACGTTTTTTTTCCTCTCTTTTTTTTTTTACAGAAAAATTAATACAAAAAATTCATTAGATTAGTAAAATTAAAATTAAATGATCTCTTTAACATTTTAATATGGTTAATGAATATTAAATAATTTCATTGTATATATGGTTAATGGTGATCCCTTAGATAAAAACTACATAATTAATTTAAACAACTACTATATAAAATAATATTATATATATAATATTTAAATATATATATATTCGGTCAATCTTGGTCCAGTCTGGTTCAAAAAAACACACCCTGAGACCCAATAAGGCTATCGGTCTAGTCCAGTCAGTTTTTCTGGTCCGGACTGATAGTCTTACAGTTTGGCCCACTCGAAATGGCAGTACAATGTACATTCATTCACCCATAGCAGTGGATTTAAAATAAATGCAAGTAAATGTAAATAAAGAGGGATACACATATATTTACATGGTTCGAGATAGGGCCAACATCTACAGGTTGTTTAGGGTGCAAATCCGCTATAATAAGAAGATTTTACATCCACTCATGATCTTTCGTATCTCACAATATAAAGGGGTATGAACCCCTTTAAATCAGAGAAGTTAAATATGGAGTTTCTCACGTGGAGGTTGAAGAAGAAACTCTCTCATGAGGTCGCCTAGTCCTCCTCTTTCAATCGATCTGATTTCTTTTATTGAGCCTCTATCAGTAGTATGTGAAGAATCGGTTTTATGTCACTTCAAGTCACTCATCCCCCTTTTCCATCTGACTTTCTTGGCCTGCCTTTTTTCCTTTGACATTTTGTTTTTCCCTTCCTGAGCTTGTCCCCTCCTTATCTCTTCTTTGTCCCTTATAGACTAGGCCTAGTGTGTTATAATGGGCTTGGGACATTTATTTTTTAAAATGTCAATTTATAAATTTACTTTTAAAATTTTTTTTTGAAACTAAACACCTGCACTTTCATGCGATGCGGATGTGTAAATTTCATATAATTAGATGATTGGACGATAGACATTTTAAAATATCTGGACAGGACACATGCAAAATATCACAAGGATATGTCAAATGTCAATGAATGTGTGATCACAGCATTGATGTTTAATTTAATGTATTGTAAAATTTTAATTTTATAAAATTATCCTTTATTTGAAATGAATTTGTAAAATAATTATAATTTTTTATTTTTTTTAAAAAAATTACCTAATCTTATCATGCATTTAAACAAATAGAGTGGAAGCGTCGTGTTTTATTTTAATTCTATATAACATGATTATATCATATATAGTTACATCTATTCTCATCATGGCCTTCAATTCAACCATCTCATGATTCTATGTCATGTTCGAATAGAAGGACCGGATTGAGATTTTTTTAGATTTTTTTTTTTATCATTATTCTATTTTATAAGTTAGTGCAGAGGATATACCATCTACATTACTTGTGCAATAAATATTTTAATTTATTTTACAAATCAAAGCATTATATGGGACGAAGATAGAGCACAAACCTTTAGAAGGAAGCGACTTTTTCCGAACCGTACTAGCGGGGGAGGATTGCTTGCTTGACCCTTGAAAACTCTGTAAGGTTGCTTGGATGGCGTGTCTTAGCTTGTAAATATATATATATATATTTTATTAAAAGATCAAACTACAAATAAAAGATATATGAGTAATGTTATGGAGTCCGTTTTGTTGCCTGATTGTCTTTTTTTTAATTTTTAGTTTTTTTTTTCTATATTGTGATTAAGAAAATATTGTTTAATAATATTGTAAATTTTTTAATACTTTTAAATATTTTTTAAAAAAAGAAAAATATTCACAATATTATTAAAAAATATTTTCTTAATTACTAAGTAAAAAAAAAAAAAACCTAAAATAACAAATAGGAAATCGGGCAACAAAATCGGGAGCCCAAAACAGACTCTCTAGTATTTTTCAAAGATATATATATATATATATATATATATATATATATATTAAAATACAAGACTAAATTAATTTATTGAAAATAAAACTAGTATTCACGTAGGGTTAAGTATTAATAAATTATAAAGAAAGCAAAAGAAACAAAATAGGTGTTTGTTAATATTTGTGAATTTTTAACTCAAAATCACTTATCAAAATGGAATCTAACATTATTTTAGATCTTGAAAATCATTTATATTTGATTTTATACTAAGTTTACAATAGTTTCTCTTTGGATGACATTACAAAATTAATAGAAAATCTTAAAACTTTATAAAAAAAAAATTATTGACTTTTCAAAATCAATTAATCAAACATATTCTAAACTCTAGAATGAACCAGTCATTGAGATTCATGGAGTTTTGGGAAAGAGAAAGGTTTTCCAAATAAAAGATAAAACCCTTAAAGATATCATCAAAGAGGGAACCCAAAAAAAGAAGAGAGAGAAAAAAAAATATATATATATATAGAAATTAAAAAATATATAAAGCATTAATAAAAAAAAAAAGGCTTCTGTTTGTATACCAAACATTTTATTAAAAAAAAAGTAGAAGAGAGAAATTCTAAAAAGAAAAAAGTGATGGTTCATAGGTTATGGCCGGCAGTTGAAGTCATTCTCAGGGTATTAGAACATCAACTAATGTAGCCAATAATCATAACAATTAAGAAAAGATAAAATTGCGCATGCATGGCCCCAAGGGTTGTTTATAAAAAGCAAGGAGTGGGAAGAAAATAATGAAGTGAAAGATACCATTACAAGGACATGCTGTCTATTTTACACGTATATTTTTTTTTATTATAGAATCAACATCAATTTGATGCTTTTATTTTGTCTGGTTGAGCCACTTTCATCAGAGTGGTCAAATACATGCAACCATCTTGGCCCTGCCCTCCCCCGTCATTTTCCTCCCATGAGGTGTGACTACTGAGTGAGACAGAGGAAGGTCTCCACCTAAAACACGAGAAATTAATTAGCGTGATCCAGGGCAGGTTTAGAAAGTAGATGAAAATTTTTGATTTTAAATAAAAGTTTAAAATATTATTTTTTAATATTATTATTATTTTGATATTTGAAAAATTAAATTAAGATTTGAAAAATTTGAATTGTTTATTATATTTTATATAAAAATTAAAAAAAATTATAATAATAAAATAAAATGAGATAAAAATTTTATGTTTTATCTTTACTCCCAAATCTGCCAGTATAACAAATAATTTTGTTTCTCATATATTACTTATTCTACAATTTATTACAATTAATAAAAAGTCAAAATACTTGTATTTCCATGTTAGTAATCATGTATATCGATGAGCGATTTACAAACAGATTTAGAAATAAAAAAACTCAACGCTTGGATTTGATGAGATGAGAGTTGAAAGTTGAATAAAATGCTATTAGAATATAATTTTTTAATATAATTTTTGTTTTAGAATTTAAAAATGTTAAATTGTTTATTATATTTAGTTTAAAAACTTGAGAAAATTATAATAATTAAATGAAATGAGTTGAGATCAGCTCATTATCCAAACAAGGCCAAATGTAACTAGGGGATGTGAATAGTTAGTTAAGATGAGATGTGTTGATATGAAAGTTGAAAGTTGAATAAAATATTGTTAGAATATTATTATTATTTTGAAATTTAAAAAAGTTGAATTGTTTATTATATTTTGTGTAGAAATTTAGAATATCTGTAATGATTAAATGAGATGAGATGAGATGAGATGATCTCCCAGTGGTTTGGATAACAAAATCCTCCAAACTCATTTCATTTCATCTCATCTCAATATCCAAACACTATATTTTTCAATTTCAAATTTTCAACTTTATCATCTAATCATTATTTAATCATTATAACTTTTTCAAACTTTAACAAAATATAAAAAAATATTTTAATTTTTTTAAATCTCAAAACAAAAATAATGTTAAAAAATTATATTCTAATAACATTTTAATTTTTATAATATTTTTATTCAATTTTTTCTCTTTCATTTCTCAAAATCCCATAAAACATATTAATTAAAATCATTGTACTATTATGTATAAACTATTTTATTACTATTCACGTATCATCTTATTTCATCGCACTATCCAAATAAGGCATAAAGTTGTCGACAGTAACACATGAGATTTACTACGGGGATGCCGATTAACCCATCGAAATGGTGCAATTTTTCCTTACAAATAGGCTCATAGCGAAGCCCTCAACTCACACAAGCTTGTCTCTTCTCATTTCAAGTTCTTTGGTTTGAAACTCTCTCATTTCTCACGTTCTGATTTTGAATGATATTGTTGTCATTGTCAAGTGGTAATTCATGTATTAAGATAAGTAGGTTTAATTTATCTGGTATTTTTGTTAATGGTTTATGGGCACTTTTTTTTTTGTTTTTTGAAATTTAAAAAGCATGTACGAAGGCATGTTATTGCTCCGGAAATTTATTTTTACATTGCACAATAAATGTTATAACATCTCAAAATAAATTAATATCTTATGAAATGTGTGACTTGAGGTGTAACGATTTCACGGTATGGACTCTTACGTAAACTATCATGGCATATTCTGATTATTTTTTAAACTTCATATGAATTGTGGTATGGTTGCGTGATATGATATATGAGTTTTAATGTAGTACAATACTATCACTAAATTATGTTTAGGAGGACAACTACATCGAAGAACTTTGAGAAAATGTAGACCCACTCAATGAAAAATGTATGAGGAGGATAACTACATTGAAGTAGGGGTGAAAACTGACTAATTCTGCATGGTTTTTGGACAAAACCGAGACCCCATTGACATTTGCCATAACAGTTCAGCACCAGCCGAAACTGATCGATTGGGGAGAGAAAATCGATTTTATCGGTCTCAATGTGGCGTAGTTCAGTTCTTTGGTCTACTGTCGGCGTCTTTGTGATGGAGGAAGGCTGCCGTGTCCATTGTCGAATGAGAGTAGAAGGCTTACGGTTGCAGAGCAAATAGTCTGTATGTGAGAAAGAAAAAGACGTGAGGAAGAAGAAGAAGAGGGGGGGTTTATTAAACCTAATTCAAGACGGCACCATTTTATATTTTTTTTTTTACTTTCACTTGGCAAAACGGCGTCTTTTCACGCATTTAAGTGAAACGATGCAGTTTTATATACATCTATTAAAAAAAAAATTAGAAAGGGGCCGGTTTAGTGGTTTGCCAGGGGTTCAAATCAGTGTCGAACTGCCGATATCGATTTTCCCTCAAATTTTCTCACTTGCCGACCGGTTCCGGTGGTTCTTGTACACCCCTGCACTAAAGGATACTTAGAAAGGATACTAAGAGATTGTAGACTATAAACAAAGAAGTAAATAAGAAGAATAACTATATTGAAAGACATTGAGAATGTGTAGATCACAAATAGAGAACAGTTTATGAGAATGATAGCTACACTTAAAAAAGATAGTTCCCTCTGTGAAGGAATTTTGGAAGAACTTCCTAAAGTGGTATAAGATTTTCAATTTATGCTTAATATTTCACATATTACATCCAGAATAATTATCATATTTATCGAGCTGTTGACTTAACTTCCACCTGAAAATTTTTTTATTTTAAAGATATTACCTATAAAATTTCTTATTTTACATTTATTAAAGAGGATAATGTCATAAGGAGGTTTAGAGGACACATGGGAGGATTAGAAGGAGGACTATGAAATAAGTATCTTCTATAGAATAGATAGAGTTTTATTTGGATTTTTTTTTATATGAAAGAATAGTTTGAGTTGCTTTAATGGTTTGAATTCAATTTATTATAGAGGTGTTTAATTCAACCTCCAATATTTAAGAAAAATTGGGGCGTGACAATATGGTATCAAAGCGAAGGTTTTATAGGCTCTATAGACTCTAGGGTTTTATTGAGTTTTGAATTGGGTAGGACTGGGTAGAGTAAGAGGCTGACTGATTGCTGATGATTATTTAGTTAATTGTGTATGCTTAGTTATTTTAGTTTTGAACGGTGATTTTGATTTTTAGGATAGTCTTTTTTTCATAATTCCTTTAATTTGAATGATCTAATCAACACTCTGGCTGGACCAAGTACCAACAGTTCCGCATTAATACGAGAAGTAGCACAACAAGTTGTAGAAGAAACTGCATGTAACTCTGCAATTCGGAATGGACACGTAGCGAATGAAGGATGCACTATAGAACAATTTAACCATTTGCGACCCCCAACTTTTGAAGGAAAGGCTGATCCGATTGCTGCTAAAGATTGGACTTAGGACATCAAAGAAGTTCTTAGAGTTTTGTGGTACACCGATGAGCACACAGTTTTGTACTGAACATTCAAATTGATTGGAGAAGCAAAACATTGGTGGATCTCAAGAAGGACTATCTTGGAAGAAGGACTATCTTGGAACAAAAACTAGAGCAAACTCCGATCACAGAGAAAGGTTTTAAGGAAATTTTCTATTTGATAGAAAATAGAAAGCTAAAGCTAAAGCTAGAAAGTTCACCAAATTTCTATTTCATAGAAATTTTTCGAAGTCCTTCAAAGGCGCTAAACCTAGAAAGTTCACCAATTTAGTACAAGGTCGATGAATGTCCACCAGCATGTGGAAAAATTTATTGAGCTATCTCCTTCTTATTTGATTTTGGATGATCAAGAAAGAAAAACTCGAAAATTTGAGGATGGCCTAAATCTAAAAATTTACGATAGGGTTGTTAGTTTTTAGATACCAAATTTTTTCGAGTTAGCGGATAAGATGGTTATCGTTGAGCGATGTCTTCAAAGGAGTGCTAATATGTTTAATACTAAAAAGAAAATGGTAGAACCATAAGAGACCAATCGCAGTGAGAATTGAGATCAATGGAAGATAAATAAACCGGCTAAAGATACAAGGACGGAGGTGGTACAAGAGAGACTTTTCCAATTAGTCAAGATAAAGGGTGTGCAAAATGTGAAAAAAGTCATAGTGGTGAGTGTACAATTGAGATAGACGTATGTTTCAAATGTGGCAAGAAATAGCATTTTGCTTCGAGAATGTCGCTCAAGTCAAGGAAATAATTTTGCCCCAGTGAGCGATAGGAGGAAGATGGCTCATGCATGGGCGTACACACTCACTTATGAAGAAACTGATGCCCAGGACTAGTGGTTGGTAGGAAGAAGTGAACACACAAGATTTCAATAGGAAGTGAAAAAAAATCTCTCATAGAATTTCAATTTACCGAACTTTCATGTAGTGAAGAATTTCAATTACGGATTGAAAATTTTGTTTCACTTTTTCTTATAAACTTGATTTTATTGCGTTGGTAGAAAATTTTATTTTGGTCCTCGTTGTTTATTTTCTTTTTGGAATGTTGTATTTTTGGTGATAACGTTCTCAATTTAGATGACACCTCAACAATTTGAGAAGGAAAATGAAGAATGAGACTGTGAAGCTTACATAAAGTATAGGTTCGAGTGTGCTCATGCATTGGGATATGAGATAATAAAAGAACATCTTTTGATGATGCATGTTCCCTCAACTAATAGGTACAAGTTTGACAGTCTGACTAAACCAAAGCCCAAACCCACAGCTCGCAAGTTGAAGAAAACCCTAGCGATGCTTGCATTTCTTGAAATGATCAAGAAAAGATGTGAAGAGGATGATAGCCGAGGTAAGTTTATGTCTTTTAATTAGTGTCTATATTTTTTAAAGCTGAAATTTTGGTTTGAGAATTTTTCCAAGGTTGAATTGTAGAATAAGATTTGATTGAATATATCTTAACACATTTTAATGGTCTATAAAGGTCGGAACTGAAGTTCTCATAGGAATGCATGTAATTATAGTTTAGATTCTGTTTAGCTATTCTAAGAACTTGGTGTTAGAATACCTTAATTAAAGAAATTTTTTTCAAAGATGCATTAATAAGAAAAATTCTATTTATCATCTTTATACTACACACCACACATGATTTATTTATTTATTATATTTTTTTCTCTTACTAAATGTGTGGTGTATGGATGATGAGTAGAATAATTCTTTTATTTTAGCAAGAATAAAAAAATAAAAAATAAAAAATAAGTAAGATGTATGGTATATGGATTCTGAGTATAAGTATTCTATTAATAAATATCTACTTGAATTTTCAAATTAATAAAGTTGGGGTTGAGGAGGTAAGAAACGTAGAGACCATTTGAGTTTTAGATTTACAGCTATGTTTAAGATTTTTATGCAGAAGCAAATAATTTTTGAAGATGAGTTTTGGTTAAAATAAGGCGACTTGGATGGAAAGTGGTTGAGTTGAGAACATGATGCAGAGATAGTTGCATGTTACCTAAACTTCAAATACGGAATTTTATAAAGGTAGAAATTTATTACCCAAACCCAAGCCCCACTAAATACTCCCAGTCCGAAAAGTTTTGTCCAGCCATAACAGGCTATAGCCTTTTTATTTTAGTGTTTGTTTTTTTTTTTTGTGTTTTTGTTTTTGGACGCTTTCTACGCCAACCGCTTCCAGCTCCCACCGTTAGTTGTAATTGTTAATTTTATATATATATATTTTTTAACACTTTTATATATTTTTTTAAAAAATAAAAAAATTATAATATTATTAAAAAATACTTACTTAATCACTAAATTAAAAAAATTTAAAAATTTAAAAAATGCAGCGAGAGTAGCTTTATTTTATTTATTTATTTTTTTAAAATTTAGTCTAGACTTACACTAATTCATAGGGATAATTACAACAAAAGGCTATAGCCCATTCAAATATAGTTAAAAACTTAAAACAACTTGAGGGGATAGTTCTTCAAAATTAGAAGAAAAATAAATTTGAGTTTTGCAAAAGTTAAGTGAATGTATAATGAAATTATCCAAATATCACTATATCGTAATAGAAATATCTATCAATTCCCTCAATAAATTAATTAGTCGTCAAGTATGCAATTAATTTAATAATTAGACAATAACAGAGAATAAATAAATTGCGTAACATCAATTTTGATTACGAAGGAAAACCTTTTGAAGAATTTTTCAAAAGTAAAACCCTACAGGACAGCTAAATCTAGAAAATTTAATTTTATTATTTAAAAATCAATGACAAGTAATTCTCAATTACAAAACTTTTGTAATTTGACTCTCTTACTTAACCAAACACATGATCCGTTTGTCTTCTATCGCAGTCAGTAGCAACCAGAACCTATGTCGATTTTCAAACTATTGACTTTTCTTCTGAAACTCCAGCGGCTGAATCACAATCACTCAACCTCCAACATAGAACACAATTACGCTTTTTGAGAGAAATAATATGAAAATTTTTCAAGAAATTTTCTTACCAAAATATACATTGGAAAGTGCTCTAAAAAAATATCTAGAACTAAATATCTGTAGATCTTAACCAGTAGAATCTCTTAAATAAACAATCTGATAGAAATTTGATCTGCAGTAGGGCTTTATTGACAGAAGGACTCTACTGCGAAAAACTCTATTGACACCTGGCGCTAAATCTTCTCAGTAGATGTAGTTTTCATTCAAATTCTTTATAGGATAATTCCAGACTCCTTATAACTTGGATACATACACTCTTGGTTTATCTACAACATCTTGTCCTCTAGATAAAATCAAAATAGCCATAGATAAAGTCAAAGTGTTTTACATTCATCCAAGTTACAAAACCAAAGATAAAATAAACTCTATCATCTTATTCACTTAGTCATATCCAAATTTATCAACTTAGTCACTTAGTTCTAACCAAACTTTTACATCTACATATAATTTAACTAAAAACTTATTTACTTTTTATTTTTTATATTGATATGCATAATAATGCTCTCATTAAGAACCTGAATTTTTTCATTTTACTTGCTTCTCCCTTTTGTAAGGCAATCCTAAATATATAATTTGCTCATGCTGAAAATCAAAGTAGGAAACTATTACATGATGCCCAAGTTCCTTTCCATTTACCATTACGAATATTAGAAACATATATTCAGTCTAATTAACGTTGTTAAGCTTAAACGAGCAGATTTTTATAAATTTTAATGGAATGAAATTGAAATGGTTTCTTTTCAAAATCGGAGGTAGCTTAGTTTTTACTATTACAAGTTAATTTTAAATCAAATTAAAAAAATTATATTTATAAATTGATGTGAAAAATATATCTTCGTAGATGTTCTCCAAATTTTTACACGACTTGATTGGAAAATAATAATAATAATAATAATAATAATAATTTTTATAAATAGAATCTTAATTTTGATTTGAAAAATGCTTCAAATAGGTCGATATTTTTCCCCTTTTACACTGGCTAATAGAATTGGGTGCAGCTACTATGCTGCCCCAATTTGGTACGCCCAGTGTAAAAGTTTTTTTTTTATATTTTTTTAATATATTTAAATATATTTAAAAAATAAAAATAAAATATACCAATACATTTAAAATCATTTTCTTAATTATTAAATAAAAAAAAAAATTTGACCAACGGTCAAATAGAAGTATCAAAATGAGTGGACATACTAGTGTTTTCTAATAGAATTTCAAGACATATGAGACTTATGTGTATGGGTAATGCTATGGAGCCCACCTTTTATACCGATAATCAACCGATTACCTTTAACTGCAGCACGTGACAATTTAAAATAATAATAATAATAAAAAATTAGAAAGAAAGATAGAGGAAAACCATTTCAGATATGAATACCTCCATCTTCCCTCCACCGATACCCATCCCTCCCTCCATTTTGTAAGGAATCAGTGAGTTGGTGTTAGGGAAAACCCATTTCAGATCTAAACACATCCGTTCCCATCCTCCCTCCATCTAAAGCACAACTAGCAATTGCCGTAAAGGTAATTTATTTATTTTTTATAAGACTATAAAGGTGATTTTTTTATTTATAAGATCATAAAGGTAATTTCTTTTATCCAAATCATAGTTCATATCTAAGTAAAAAAGATGACAAACTGTGTTAGTCTTGAACATGGCAATCTGCTAATTGTGATTGTCTTGAATATAATGATCTTAACAAATGCCAATATGGTAGCACAAAATAAGAAAATGAAAATGAGTTCCTCCCCACAATCTTGTTCAATTAAGAAGAGATTAATCCAGTTCCAGACATGTGCTTTGTGCTAATGTACAACTCTGTATTTTCCAATTCCAAACCTCTACTCTGGCCACTCCATTGGAAAACTCTAAAAAATACCCGAACTTTACTGAAGTAGTTCTTCTCAGGGAACTAACAAGTGGTCATGAAAGAAATAAAATTAGAAAAAAAAACAAAAACAAAAATCCAGATAGATCTCGATAGTTTTTCAGTTTCAGCCGAGCGGGAGGGGAGGGAGGGATGGAGGCGTAGAAAGAAAGAAAGAGATGAGTTAGATCTGTGTAGTTTTTTTTTTTTAAATAGTTTGTACGGGCCATTCAAAAAAAGACATGTGGCATCGGTTGAATTCTCGGTTCAAACTCTCGGTTCGTCTAGCATTTTCCTGTGTGTATTATGGTGTGTGTGAGTTTAGTGAAATTTTTCTTTCCCCCTTCGTCCCATCTCCTCTTCCATTTTTTTATTTCCTCTTCTGTGTCTATTCTCTCATCTCCTCTCCTCTCCACAACCCATCTCTCCTCTCATCTTTCTCATCTTCCCTTTCTCCTCTTTCTCTCATTCCCTTTTTCCTTTCTCCCTTGATCTCATCTCCATCGAGAGATTCCGCGGAGAGTGATTTGGAACGAACTTATCTCCCTCCCTCGACTCGATCTGGAACCTAGTCGATTTTAGCAAGTACCTATAAGTTTTTTATTTATTTATTCTGCATATTAAGCTGGGTTGTGGTTGTTGTTTTGAGTTGCTTTGAAACCTGTCCCCGTGAAGTTGAAGTAGGATAGTAACTCTGATGCTTGAAATGGGAACAAATGAAGAGTGATTGCAAACAAGGAGTGAAAAAGTAACTAGCCACCAGCAAAGATATCCATATGAAGAGATGGGCGCACATCCTTTCACTGAAAAATGAAGAACTCGGCTGTGGGGAGAGGAAGCCGCGGTAGAAGGGGGAGAGAGAGAGGGCTAGAACGTATCCTTTCAGAAAAAATAAAAGGAAAAAATTGCAATGCCTTTGAGAGTATTGGCAATGGCCTAGCTATTATCAAATTTAAGTCTAGATTTTGCCTTTTGTTGAATTAAAATTTCTACATTGAACTAGCTAAAGCTATATTTCTTAACTTTGAGTTACAGTAAATTTCTCCTCCTAGTCATGTTTGGAGATATACTATTCAATGATCAAATAAATATTTTATTATTCCTCCCTCTTTCCTCTTTCTTTCTCTCATATTTTATTAAAATTTCTTTTTGTTTAATTTTAAGGAGATAATTATTATACGTTTTTTTTTTCCTTTTGGTTTTGATTCATATGTATTATTTTATTAATTAATATAAGGAGTGTATTTGTAAAATATAAAAAAAATTGTAAAATATTATTAAAATATATAATATTATATTATTATTTTGACTTTAATATGGCTAGTCCAATGTGAATTCACCTAGCCAAAGTTTAACTCTATAGCCAAAACTTGAAATTTTAGCTAAATTTTAGACTTGGCAATGGCTAGACCATTGCCAATGCTCTAAGAGCATTGGCATTGGATTAGCCAAATACCTTTTCATCTTCAAATTTAGCCAATATCATCCATATTTACTCCACATTGAATTAGTTAAATTGTTTTCATCCAAACTATGAGTAATAGTAAATCTATTCTTCTTTTCAAATATGAAAAGAACTATAGAAAATCTAAAAGTGCTTTTTAAGATTATTATATTATAAATATGATATTTTTATTCATATAAGATTTTATCATCTATATTCATATGAGATTATTATATTATAGATTATTGAATTGTGAAAATGAAAATGAATATGATTATTGGAGGTTATTGAAGATTATGAAAATAAAATAAAAATTAATTAAAAAATATAATTAATAAAAAATAATAATATTTTATTATTATAGAGAATAGAATGACTAATCCAATGTAGACTTCAAGTTTTGAATAATTAGTTAAAAGTGAAAAAGTTACATATTAGTCAAAATTTGAAGAATAAAATAGCCAATCCAATGTTAATGCTCTAATAGCATTCTCATCGAAGTCTCTATATCCTATGTAACCCTATAATTTGAGGATAATTATAGGATTTTTTTTAAAAATCCATCCTTATTAGATTCTCCATTTTAAGGAAAAGTTTGAAGGAATAAATAGTGATTTTCTAAATATAAGAAACTATTATTCATTCTCTAAATCACTTTTATTAATATTTTATTCATTTCAATTAAATTAATTATTCTTTCAATTATCAACATTTTTTCTCATACTCATATTTGTTATAGTTTTAAATAATAGTGTTAAAAACAATTAAATAACTCCGAAAATATAAAAAAAAAGTAATAGTTCAAAACATAAAAAAAATTATTGAGTAGTTAAATTTATAAATAAAAGAAAGAAAGTAAAAAAGTAATAAAAAATATTATTTTAATATAATAGAGATAGGGATGGGGAATGAGATGCAGAAAGTTTTTGAAAGATGAATAAAATTTTAGAAAAATTTTTAGAAAATGTACTTTTTAGTTAAATTATAAGAAATTTTATAGAAAATTCAATGTGAATGCTCTAAAATGTAATGCTCAAGTTAACCGCTTGATGCAATTTTTTTTTTCTTAATGATTGAAGTGATTTTTAGTGTATTGAATTTTTTTTTAAATATTTAAATATATTAAAAAATTAAAAATTAAAAATTAAAAAAAAAAATAGAAAACAACGGTCTGTGGGCTATTCTGACGGCCGACTCAAAATAAAATAAAATAACAGTGCTAGGGCTACCGAAAAGGCAGTCCGAATTTGGCTCTGAACGTGCATTTCGTTTTTTTGTATTTTTTCTTTTTTTATATATTTTTTTAATCATCATAAATATTTCAAAAAAAATAAAAAATTCACAATATTATTAAAAAATATTTTCTTAATTATTAAATAAAAAAAATAAAAAATTCCATTCATAACTTCGGGACCCCAAAAGTATTTTTGAAAATAAAATGATTCCCTGCATGCCAACTATTGTTTAGTTTACAACTCATATGTGTCAGTTCTTCATTCGCAGGTGTAAAACAGAATTTCTCACCCGTCCGGCTGGTAGCCCCTCTCTTTTGATTTATAGGAGTCGACCAAGGGGGGAGACATATGGAGCGGACTCTCGAAGGTTTACGCCTTTACGATCGTAATCCAATCAGCCGAATCGACCGACCTCGCCGCCAAATTTCTTCATAGACACCTACGAAAACGAAATCCGCTGGGCTTCGAAAAGCATCTGCAACCGAAATGTCGGACCCTCAGGACTGGGCTTGCCACGCCTGCGGCAACGTGGGCCTAGACGACGGCTCCGACGGCTTCTTCTACTGCGTTCGCTGCGGTGCCCGAGCCGACGACATCATCGACACCGGCGTCGCCGACGAGGACTTCATCGACAAGGGCGGCGATGCTGGTGGCGCAATCTACTTAGCCAGCTACAGTCGGCGCCGCAATCGTTCCGCCATCAAGGCTGAGCCGATCTCCCAGTCCCAGTCCCTCTACGATACCACAAACTCCCTTTCATTCTGGAACACCCTAAACCAAGCTGGCGAAGCCACCCCTAACCCACAGCACCCAGTTAAGAAAGAGGACTACGACGACGGGGTGGGGCCCTCGGGACCTGAGGATTTTGGGAATTCTTCGGGGAAGGGTGTTGGTCCGAGCTTTGAGGATTATTACAGCGAGATAAGGATCAGGTACGTGATGGGCGTGCAGCTAATGATTCAGTTCCAGTGCGAGGCGTTGGTAAGGGAATTCAAGGTGAGCCCCTTGATTTGTGGGCTTGCTGGGACCCTCTGGATGAGGTTCGTGGCTAGCACTGGGGTCTTTGACGATGACTGGGCCGACCACGCCATTCAGGACTCCGAAACGCAGACACCAGGTATAACAGCATCGTTTTTTTTTATAAGTAGGTATAACTGCATCGTTATAGGTAAATACAAACATGCCCTTACACAAGTTGAAAGTGAATGGGGGCGTTATGTACATATTATGTGGGAATTGATTCTCCACATATGCCTTGCAATGCAATTTGTTGAAGGGAGAATTAAAAATGTGCATTAGCCTTTATTTGTTGTGATTATGCCGATATTTTTCGATGTTGTATGAGAGAATCTGGGACGTGCTTTTAGGTATTTGTAGTACTTGCATATGATTCTTTGCTATTGCCATAAGTTTTTTTTAAAGTGTTCATATCTTGGAAACTAGGTTACGTTGCTTGCAAGTTGCAAGATTTTATTATGTTAATTAGTTGCTAAGATTTGTAACGAGGTGGATGCTGTTCTACCTGGCTTTTTTCTTGTATGTGAATACATTTCTTCCTTGGTTTCAGAAGAACCAGAAGATTACAAGCCACGTGCCAAATACAGCGCAGAACCTCATAATATGTATGGTAAGCGAGCGGTAATGATCTGGTATAGATCCTTGAGGAAGAAGATACCATTATATTGTTCTTTAGCTGTTTCGTTTCTGGCTTGTCATATTGCCAGGGAAGCAATCCTGCCGACGGACATGGTGAAGTGGTCACTTGAAGGGAGGCTTCCTTTTTTTGCTGCCTTTGTTCAAATTGAAAAACGCATTGGAAAGCCATCAAGAGCCTGCCCAGTAAATTCAAATGTTATGTTTAGACCTTCTCAAGCTCTTCCATTTCAAAAGTTGGAATCGATGGCAGCATCAATTGCTCAGTCCATAGGCTTGAATTTACCTCCAGTCAACTTTTATGCAATAGCTTTCCGCTATCTCCAGAAGTTATGTCTTCCAATAGAAAAGATCCTCCCTCTTGCATGCCGCATACATGACTGGTCAATGTCTCCGGATTTATGGTTATCAACAAATGAGTTGAGGCTCCCCACTCGTGTTTGTGTGATGTCAATACTGATTGTTGCAATACGAATTCTATATAACATACATGGTTTTGGAGAATGGGAAAAGAGTTTGTCTAGTAATGATGGTTCCTCTCCCACATCCAACCCGATAGAAAAATTGGACACAACAGGTGATTCTGATATGGATGATGCTAGAAAGGAATCTGGTTCTCCTTTTCAAAATGTGGATGATTCGACTCCAACTTTTAATAGAAACTTGCCAAAAGTTCAGATGTCTGAGTTGGATGCTGCAGAGCTTCTGCGCAAGCTTGAAGCAAGATATAATGAGATCTCTGACACCTATGGTAATTCTTTTTAACCAGTTTTTATTTTTAATTTTATTTTATGAATAACGGTCTTTTGTTAATTCTGATGGTTGTTTTCTAGTATTGTTGAATTCCCTTGCTCTAAAAGCTTCTCTCTTTTTATCTATAGCTACAAAGTTATTGAGTTTTTATCTTCTGTTGACAGAGTATTCCAAGGACTTACCAACATATCTCCAGTACTGTAAAGATGTGGTTTTTGCTGGATTAGAACCTTCATTTGAGAATCACGAGGAAGAGAAGCTAATTGAAGAATTTTGGGATTTTTATCAGAATGAGAAGGTAATTTACTGCTTGAACTTATCAAAAAAAAAATTTACTGCTTGACATGGGTACTTTTTTTTCCCTTCCCCAAAGGTGTACCTGTAATTGATAAATTTTTGAATTACCTTTTGGCTCCTTATTAGCTAAATGATACTTTGTATTGGCCTCTTTTAGTTTCTTGCCCTTGGCAAGATGGAATTGGTAATAGACTTCACCGGTTACATTTTCACTGTTATTTAGCAATCCAAAACTTGCCATGTAAATAACAGCGGTTGTCAAGTACAATTTATAGTCTAAAATAATTTGAAGACCTCAGAAATTATGGAAGAGAGTTGGACAATGTTGGACAGAATCACATCAAAGCTCATACGAATTACTTCTTTTTTTTAAGGTATTATCGCATCAAAGTAAATGACTATATGTTCTAATCTTTTAAGTATACAAGAACAGAAAACAAGCTTGCTAGCAAAGGAGATGTTTGCCTTTTTTTTTTCCCTTAACTTGATAGATCTCTGATGTACAGGTCGACATTGCTTTCTCGTACAAAATAGAAAATTAATTTTACTCATGGAAGTCGAAATTTAGATTTTAAAGCTAGGAACTTGCTTGTACGCGGGTGACCTCTGCCTGCCTTAGGCATGGGTTATTATTGTCCTAACTTTTAGAATTGCATACAACTACTTATAAAAAAAAAAAAAAAAATCAGAGAACCAAAATGTTAAATCACCGATTATCCCAAAAGTTTAAGGTTATCAGAAAAGGTGAATTTAATATTTCAATTATATTTTTTCAACACTTCTCTAGTGCTAGAGACACAAAATGTGGACCCATTAGGATTCAAACTTAGAACCACTGCTCTGACATTACACTAAATCTTGCCCCCAAAACTTAAGCTCGTAGGTAAGAGTGGATTTTATAATTGAAATGATTTTCTCTAACACCATCCTCCTTGTTTGCGACTTCATAGATTTATCTCAAAAGATTGATGGTGATGCACTCATGGATTACTATTACAATCTCCTGCCAAAAAAGAACTATGCTGCTTATAAAAAAACCTAGTTCTCTTTTTGGCAGGACTATGCTATCACAGAAGTCTATATTATTATCTATTTTGTGCCGTCAATATTTCATTGAAGGTCTCAAGAAGACATACTGGGACTTACTCCTTTCAGTTTGCCGGTATAATGGATAGATTCATCCTATACTTGAGATTCAAACATGGTAGTCCTATCTCTGTTAAGCTATTTGAAGGTTGAGAGTTTTGATGTCATCATTGATCATCTGTTAAGCTGTTTTTTCTATTTGTCATTTTGTGCATATTCTCTGCGGTGGTTTCTCTGGGTTGTGGATACTAATAAGTATATTTGTTAAGCACTTCTGATAGATGCCTCATATAGTTGTGACTGTACTCTTGTCTCATGCTACCCTCGCATGAGGTCTAAAGATGATATAGTAAGAGCTCCACTGGATGTCTCCCTTCAAGATTTGTTGTCACATTAAACTCTCATCTTATATATGTTCTGTGGGGTTGTTTTTCTGGGTTTTAGATGAGAATAAACTTATCCTTTGGAGGAACAGTTTGATCTGGTAAATAACACCAATTACTATTTCTAACTTGTAACGAATTGCATGTATCCCAGGATCCTGAACCGTCAGAAGATTTCAAAGAGGGACAAAGTATTGCTTTTAACGGAAAGCGTTCAAGGGATGAAGAATGGGTTAGCCATATGTCTAAAGATAACAAGAACGTGAGAGGTGAAGCATATGTTGGCGCCACATCCTCGGATGATGGAACTTACCGTGGGGATGGCTCGCAGCAGGGCTTGGATGGTCACAATAATTCTCCTCAGAGTGAAGAGGGTGATCAAAACTCGGAACACAACGATCAGGCTTTAGCTGAAACACTGAAAAGTGAAGCCATCAAACGTCTGAAATTAAACATGGAGGAGAATAGGTTCTGTTACATTCCACCAAGGGTCAATGTGAAAAGATTTGATTACCTTCACTATGTGAGGAAGAAGGACGAGGGAGCCTTTACTTACGTCGCCCATGCGGATTATTACATACTGCTTCGTGCTTGTGCAAGGGTTGCGCAAGTTGACATTCGGATTATGCACGTTGGGGTTTTGAGTCTTGAGAGGAGACTGGCTTGGTTGGAAAATAGAATCGACCATTGCTTGCACTTGACGCCACCTAATGTTTCTTGCGAGTTCTGTAGTGATGTTGCATCAGAACATGCTGCTGATGATCCCATTGGCTTTTCAAACTTGAATATTTAAGATTTTTACCACCATCATTCTACCTCTTCGTTAATTAGACTATCGTAGTGATTAGTTTTCTTACCAAATAGAATTAAGATATATACTGCATTCTCGTCTCACTTTCAGTGTAGTGTTGTTAATTTGACATTGTTAATCAACCATAAGATCATTTTTTATTTTCTAAAATAACAAATTTAAGAGTTTATGGATAGGAAAAAACTGAGAATATAACATTTTCCTAACAAATAACGATAATGCATGGTTCAGGCTAAGATCAAACTCTTATAAAATCGTAAGGCCCAATTAAATTTAAGTCGAGCGCAAGAAAGAAAGCAAAAGATCTAGAGCTCGTAAGAGGACTGTGGAACATCATACCTAGTGGGTATTTCTTAAGTTAGATTAGATATTATTCAATGATTTATAGATGAAAGAAGTATCTAACCTACATTTCAGGGCCGAACTGAACTGTATTTGGGCCTCTATTACATAAAAAAAAAAAAAAGGTACTTTTTCCTCTTTAGCATATTGGGCTTGGCTCATTACTATCATTACTGCTTGATTATAATGAACTTAAAAAGAACGAGACAACTGATTTTAGAGAATATTACAATTATGAGAGCTTAAGGTAAAGTTAAAATTTATTCCCTCAAACTTATTGTTAGAGATGATGTAGTCTACTTGTAATCAACTACAAATAGAATTGCAACACGTTGAAATAAATTAACGTTATATATATATATATATATATATATATGTATATTTATTCTTCCAGTAGTCAATGCATATACAGAAATCAAGAAAGTTACGAATCTTGAAATTTTTTTTCTTCCACTTTCCCCTCTCTGTGCTTCTTCTCTGTTTTACATGGTATCAATTTTTTCTTTTAACAATGGCATCCTCTTCTTCCGTTTCTTCCTTTGTTAATCCAAATGATGATTCTTTACACCCTACTTTATTCATCATAGAAATAATTCTGGTATTACTCTTGTCACTAAGTTCTCTTGGGTGAAAATTATCACACATGGAGTCGATCTGTACGCATGGCTTTACGGGCCAAGAATAAACTTCCATTTATCGATGGTTCTTTGCTGTTACCAGTAGATTCCTCTGATCTTTTCCATGAAGCTTGGTTGAGTTGCAATGATATGATCCTATCGTGGTTGTTAAATTACGTATCAAAAGAGATTGTTGCTAGTTGTATCTTCATTGATACTGCCATATATCTGTGGAATGATCTTAAAGATCGTTTTTCTCAACGAAATGTGTCATGATTAGTTCATACCTGAAGAAGGAAGCTCGAGGGATAGAAGCAGAATATCAGGAAGTCATCTGGTAGTTAGCCGTTAGTAGTCATGTGCTGCCCACGTGTTGTGAGGGTTAATATACTTCTATGTCCTCACTTACTTATTGAGGATTACCATAATACCCTTGTTGTAATGGTCATTAACAGACTAAGACTTCTATAAATACTGAAGCCTTTTCTTTTGTATTGCATTGAAAAAGTTTAATAAAAGTTTTGGAGGTTTCTGATCCCTCGAAGATCAGCAAGTTTACTTTCCTTATTGTTAGTCTGTTGCTACAATTGGCATCAGAGCCCTTCGTAATTCTGGGCAAAATTTTTTTTCGATATGGCTGAAAGCACACGGTATAAAGATTTAGAAAAACTGGTTCTTGGGTTGAAATAAAACCAAGAACTCCAGGAGAAGCGAGTTGCGGATCATCAGACTGCTTTGGATGGCCTGAACTCAAAGATCGATCTTTTGTTGGAAGCTGTCAATGGAGGGAAATCTGCTCATAATGGACATAGCAAGAATGGTGAGGGGGCTCACTTTGACAACTCAACTATGCACTCGGGAATGCAGTTTCGAACCATTAAACTGGATTTTCCCAGATTTGATGGTGAAAACCCAACAGGTTGGCTTTATAAGGCCAACCATTATTTTGCCTTACACCCAATGCCAGATGGACAAAAGATATTGATGGCATCGTTCTATATGGATGGGAATGCACTCGTGTGGTTCCAAGATGCTGAAGAAACGGGTTCTTTCACAACTTGGAATTCTTTTATGGAAGCAGTTCAGTTACGGTTTGGCAGCTCTTCATACGATGATCCTATGGAGGCAATTACAAGATTGAGGCAATCTTCTACAGTTGCTGAGTACAAAACTCAGTTTGAAGTCCTTTCAAATAGATTGAAAGGATTATCTGAAAATTATAAGCTTTCTTGTTTCTTGAGTGGCCTAAGAGATGACATACGCTTGCCTGTGAGAATGTTGCACCCTCAAACCTTGAATACTGCATTTGGGTTAGCCAAGATCCAAGAGGAGTACATCTTCAGCACTCGGGGACACAGCAGACCCCAGTCTTCTTGTGTTTATGTTCCAGGGGAGGGCAGCAATTTAGTTCTTGGTAATTCTGGGAGGAAAGAGGGGTTTTTTGGGCCAAGGAATTCAGGCTTCAAACCCTCAGTTCCATCTCAGAGATTAACACCAGCTGAGATGAAAGCCAAGAGAGACAAAGGGCTATGCTACTTCTGTGAGGATAAGTGGCAGCCGGGCCACAAGTGCACTAAGGCCAAGTTGTTTGAAATAGAAGGGTTACAAGACTTTGAGAGGGAAGGTGATGACCTGCAAGCTTCTCATGGGAGCAATGAAGAGATTGGGACAGAGAAGGAGGAGCCTGAAATTTCACTCCATGCCATTGCAGGCTACTTAAGCCCGAGAACTATGCGAGTCCATGGCAAGGTTAAAGACTGCTCAGTGATAGTCCTTGTTGACACTGGCAGCACACATAACTTCCTTGACCCGATGATAGCAAGAAAGGTGGGATTAGATGTCAAGCAAAGTGGAAAGATTGTAGTGAGAGTTGCTAATGGTGAGAAGATTGATGGTGAAGGTCTGGTCCAAAACCTTCAGTTTCAGATGCAAGGTCACCAATTCAACACTGATTTTTTCTTGCTACCATTGGGAGGTTGTGATGTGGTGGTTGGTATGCAATGGCTGTGCACCTTAGGACCTGTCTTATGGGATTTTAATAATCTCACAATGACTTTTACTTATGCCAAGAATTCTGTCACACTGAGAGGCTTGAGCTCCAACAAGACTGAGTTTGTTGAGGATGTCCAAATTTGTCAACTCAACATTGTAGAGAGGAAAGGCATGCTGCTCCAGATTGTTGCTAAGGAAACAAACCAAGATATGGGTACACATGATGCTGAGATCGAGGCAGTATTGACTCAATTTGATAGTGTGTTTGCTGAACCAAAAGGCTTGCCTCCAAAAAGAGCTAAAGATCACCCAATTACTCTCAAGGAGGGAACCATGCCAGTATCTGCTCGCCCCTACAGGTATCCCTTCTTCCAAAAATCTGAAATAGAAAAAATAGTTAAAGAATTATTGGAGGCAGGAGTAATAAGGAGCAGCCAGTCCCCATTTTCTTCACCTGTCCTTTTGGTGAGAAAATCTGATGGATCTTGGCGTATGTGTATAGACTATAGGGGATTAAATAGAGAAACAATTAAACATAAATTTCCTATACCTATCATTGACGAACTCTTGGATGAATTACATGGAGCCTCGATTTTTACCAAGTTAGACCTTCGATCTGGATACCACCAGATTTTAGTGAAAGAAGAAGATATTGAAAAAACAGCATTTAGAACACACCAAGGGCAGTATGAATTTCTGGTTATGCCCTTTAGCTTAACCAATGCCCCAGCCACCTTCTAGTCATTGATGAATGAAATCTTCCAACCCTTTTTAAGGAAGTTTGTCATCGTTTTTTTCGATGATATCTGATATATAGTAAATCCAAATCAGAACATATGGTACATCTTTCTGTGGTCTTGGATACATTGGCAAAAAATACTCTTTTTGCAAAAAAGAGCAAGTGCAGGTTTGCTTGTGGGGAGATTGAGTATCTTGGCCATCTGGTCTCTGCAAAGGGTGTCAAAGCTGATCCAGCAAAGATCAAGGCAATGCTCGAGTGGCCCTTACCAAAATCTCTTAAGTCATTAAGAGGATTCCTTGGTCTAACAGGCTACTACAGAAAATTTGTCAAAGGGTATGGCACGGCACCATTGCTGCCCATTGACTAATTTGTTGAAAAAAGATGCATTTAACTGAAGGAGGAAGCTACTAAAGCCTTTGAAGACCTGAAGAGGGCTGTGACAAACCCACCTGTTCTGGCCTTACCAGATTTCTCGAAGCCATTTTTGCTGGAATGTGATGCTTCTGGTAGAGGCATCGGGGCTGTCTTAAGTCAGGGAGGAAGACCCTTGGCATTCTTGAGTCAAGCTTTGAAAGGGAAGGCACTGGACCTCTCTACATATGAAAAAGAATTCCTTGCAATTGTACTGGCTGTGAAGAAATGGAGACCATACCTGTTGGGAGCTGAGTTTGTAATAAGAACAGATCAACAAAGCCTGAAGTTCCTATTGGAACAAAAGATAGGAACTCCACCTCAACAAAAATGGATCACCAAGCTACTTGGGTATGATTTTACAATTGAATATAAGCATGGCAAGGACAATGTGGCAGCAGACAGCCTTTCAAGAAGAGAAGAAATCGAGGGAGGAACTGTTGAGCTGTTGGCTATCACAGTTCTTGATCCCTTAAGGTTAGAGCAGTTGAGACAATCCTATTTGAATGATGAAGAACTTTCAACTATTTGTAAAGAATTACAGGACGGCAGGCCTTCTGATAAGAAGTTTGAGGTAAAAAATGGGATGTTATTCAAGAAAGGTAAACTATTTTTATCATCCTCATCACCTGTGAAGGATCAGGTTCTGCAGTTTACACACAGCAGTGCATTTGGGGGACACTCGGGCTACCAGAAAACATTGCATCGAGCAAGAGCAGATTTTATATGGAGGGGGATGAGAAGGGATATTAAGAAATTTATAAAGGAATGTCAAGTTTGCCAAAGATGCAAGACAGAAAACTTACAACCTGCAGGTTTATTACAGCCTTTGCCTCTTCCCAACAGGTCTTGGAGTCATATCTCCATGGATTTTATTGATTCCTTACCATGTTCAAAAGGGTTTTCTGTTATACTGGTGGTAGTTGATAGACTCACAAAGTATGCACATTTTTTACCTTTATCTCACCCTTATACTGTGACATCTGTGGCTGCTGTATTTACATCTCAGGTATTCAAGTTACATGGGTTGCCATCTACCATTGTAACTGATAGGGATGTCATTTTCACAAGTAACTTCTGGAAAGAGTTGTTTAAATTGCAAGGAACTAAACTACACTTTACATCTGCTTATCATCCACAATCAGATGGGCAGACTGAAGTGGTTAATAAATGTGTGCAACAATATCTGAGATGTTTTGTTAGTGAAAGACCAAAACAGTGGGTGCATTGGCTTCCATGGGCTGAATGGTGGTATAATATGTCAGTTCACTCATCCACTAAAATGACACCATTTGAAGCATTATATGGGGTCCCTCCTCCAACCTTAATTCAATATGTTGCTGGTACTACGTAGAACGAAGCTATGGGCAGGGAATTAAAATCCAAAGATGAGATACTATGTTTGTTGAAAAAGAACCTGATTGCTGCACAAGCTGCTATGAAACAGCAGTATGATAAACATCATATTCAGAGGAAATTCCAGGTAGGTGAGTTAGTTTATTTGAAGATGCATAAGTATAAGCAACAGACAATAAGTCAAGCCAGTAGATCCAAGCTCGCTGCCCGATACTGTGGTCCCTTCAGAATCTTGGAATGCATTGGTGAGGTAGCTTACAAATTAGAGTTGCCACCAAGCTCATCAGTTCATCCGGTGTTTCATGTTTCAAGGTTGAAGAAATATGTTGGCCCTGACTCCCAGATTTCTCCTGTGTTGCCATTAGTTGATTCTCATGGGAATTTTAGGGTGGAACCAGAAGCTATTATTGACAGACGTATGACAGCTAAAAACAATAAACCCTTTATAGAGCTGTTGATTAAATGGCGTGGTATGGATGAGGAAAATTCCACTTGGGAACCTGTGGAACAGTTGCGGACTCATTATCCAGACCTTGTGGGCAAGGTCTTTTGAAGAGGAGGGCAGTTGTCATGGTTAGTTCATACATGAAGAGGGAAGCTCGAGGGATAGAAGCAGAATATCAGGAAGTCATCTGGTAGTTAGCCGTTAGTAGTCATGTGCTGCCCACGTGTTGTGAGGGTTAATATACTTCTATGTCCTCACTTACTTATTGAGGATTACCATAATACCCTTGTTGTAACGGTCATTAACAAACTAAGACTTCTATAAATACTGAAGCCTTTTCCTTTGTATTGCATTGAAAAAGTTTAATAAAAGTTTTGGAGGTTTCTGATCCCTTGAAGATCAGCAAGTTTACTTTCCTTATTGTTAGTCTGTTGCTACAAAATGCTCCTCCCATTTTTCAATTGCAGAAATTACTTGCTTCTCTACAACAAGGTGATCTTTTTGTAACCTCTTATTGCACTCAACTCAAAACCCTATGGGACGAATTGATGGTCTATCATCCTGTTCCTACTTGTGGTTGTGGTTCTAATTGTCGATGTGGGGCTGTTAAAGCTTTTATTGAGTACCACAATGAAGAATATGTTATGCGTTTCTTGACTGGACTCAATGATTCTTTCTCTACTATTCGGGATTAGATCCTTCTCATGGATCCTCTTCCTCCCATTACTTGTGTTTTTTCTTTGGCTCTACAAGTTGAAAGACAATATGCCATCTTGCCTATCCCTGTATTTAGCCTTCATGCTGCTGCCTTGCTCAATGCTCAACCAACAATCAACTATGGGGGTTCAACAATCACGATTTCGACCTAATAATTAGAAACCCAGGCCTCTTTGCAACCACTGTGGTATGATTAGCCACACCAAAAAAAAATGTTACAAGCTTCATGGTTATCCGCCTGGCTTCAAGATGAATAAACCTCGACTTAATTCAATTTCTGGTTGCCAATCATCTGAGTTGCCTTTCAATTCAAAGGAGTCTCAAGTTGCTGAGTTGCCTCAATTTCTTTTTACCTAAGAACAATACTAGCAACTCTTATCCATGATTGAGAGTCATAAATCCTCTATCTATACTCTCATGGTTAATATTGTAAGTAGTTCTTCTCATCATAATATCGAATCTATTCTTGGTCAATCAGGTACAATTGCTTCACCTTTTGCTCTTTCTTCACTGAAACATAATTCTTTTCATAGTTCTTCTTTCATTCCTTGGATTATTGATACGGATGCTACCGACCACATGGTCTATTCCATTTAATTTTTCCAATATTACTCAGTTGTTAATTCTATGTTTGTTACTCTTCCAACTGGTCTTAAAGTTCTTATCTCACATATTGGTTCTGTTAAACTTTCTGAATCTTTAATCTTGAATAATGCCCTTTGCATCCCCTCTTTCTTATTCAATCTATCGTCTGCCAGTAAGTTGGTTAATTCTAATGCTTGTTTCCTAATTTTTCTTGCTCAAGTTTGTTTTATCCAGGACCTCTGCCAATGGAAAACGATTGGATTGGGTAAAGAAAAAAGTGGCCTATATTACTTGTTGTCTCCATCAACTTCTTCAAACGCAATTCCTGTAAATACTACTCATCTAAACATTGCTTCTTTTGATTTGTGGCATTGTCGTTTAGGACACACTTCTCATACTAGACAATCGCTACTGCACAAACAATGTCCTTCAATAAAATTTTCTCATTCCAATTGTGATGTTTGTCATTATACTAAACAATCTCGTTTATCTTTTCCAATCAGTTCTTCATCTACTACTTGTTCATTTCACATAATTCATTGTGACATTCGGAATCCTTTTTCCACACCCACTTTGGAAGGTTTTTGTTATTTCCTCACTATTGTAGATGACTTCACCAGAACCACTTAGGTTTTCCTTCTTAAAGCCAAATCCGATGTTAAATCTAAGTTGCTTTCCTTTATTTCTTTAATTGAAAATCAATATCACAAAACCATAAAAAGTCCTACATAGTGATAATGGATGAGAGTTCAACATGCCTTCTTTTTATTCTTCCGAAGGCAGTATTCATCAACGTAGTTATGTTGCCACTCCACAACAAAATGGCATTGTAGAGTGCAAACATAGGCAGCTTCTTGAAGTGGCTCGAGCTTTACGTTTTCAATCCAATTTACCCCTTAAATTTTAAGGGGATTGCATTCTCACTGCTACTTATATCATAAATAGACTTCATACTCCTCTTCTATCAAATAAATCACTTTATGAAATGCTTCACTCCTCTCCTCTTTCATATTCTCACATTCGGGTATTTGGGTGTTTGTGTTATGCCACCACCTTATCTGCTAATCGATCTAAGTTTGATTCTCGTGCTTGAAAGGTTTTTCTTGGATATCCCTTTGCTATTAAAGGATATAAACTTCTTGACTTATAGACTAACTCCATATTCCTTTCTAAAGATGTTATTTTTTAGGAACATTTGTTTCCCTTTAAATCTAATTCTTCCTTAGGTGAGGCATTCATCAATGCATCTAACCTCACTAACTCTCTTGTTCTCCCTAAATCTATCAATGAGTTTGACCTCCCAAATTCTTCTGTTCTTCTGTTGATAATACACATAATCTCACAAACTCTGTTCATGAACTCCCACTTCAAACAATAACAAATACTGTCATTCCACAAGTCAAAAAGCCATATCGGGTTAAGCATCCTCCTTCATACTTATAGCAATATCATTATAACTTGTTACCATCTACTTCTACCCTTCCTACTTCTTCTATGGCTGCAACTACTAGTAAGCAAAATTCTTCTCCTTACTCCATTTCTAGTTTTGGGTTAATTACACTTTACCCATTTAAACTTTCACTCAATTTACAATGTGCTTTCAAAACTATTAATTGCATCAAAGTGGACTCTCGAACTTTCAAAACTTCCTAATCCCCCATTTCGACTACCGACAGTGTTAAATCTAATGAAAATTCACTGCAAAGATATAATTTTCATTTAATTTATTATCATTGACTATAAAAAATATAAAATAATATATGCTATTAATTATATGTTCCTGGGTGATTCACTTATCTCTTGGAAATCCAAGAAATAAAATACTGTATCACAATCTTCTGCAGAAGTTGAGTATCGAGCTCTTGTATCAAGTGTTTTTGAGATCACATGGTTGGTTTCTTTGCTGAAGGGTCTTGGTGTAACACATCCTTCTCCAGGTGTATTATACTATGACAGTAGGACATACTTACACATAGCAGCAAATCCAGTGTTTCATGAGAGAACAAAACATATAGAGATTGACTGTCATCTTATTAGAGAAAAGCTGCAATCAGACCTTATCCATACACTGCATCTGTCTTCTCAGCATCAAATAGCAAACATACTTACCAAAGCATTGCTTGCTAGATAGTTTTCCTATCTCCTCTCCAAGATGGGAATCATTAATATTCATTTCACATCTTAAGGGGGAGTGTTAGAGATGATGTAGTCTACTTGTAATCAACTACCAATAAAAATACAGTACGTGTAAATAAACTAGCTATATATATATATTCATTCAGTAATCAATGTATATAATCTTGAAAGGATAATGTTGTAGGTCCCGCTTGATGTGGATACCCCACCTAGCATACTAACTTATTTCATTTCCTCACTTTTTGAAAGCCTGAAACAAAGCCCTCCCCATTTTACCGTTTTACCCATTCCCTCCCTCGACTTCGCGGGCAAACACCTCCCCTTCAGTTTGCATTGCTTTGCACTACCCATCCCTCGCAGGTCTCCATCTCCCCTGTCTCGACAACGTCCCCTCCAATTCGCATTATTCCTACCCCGCACTACCCTTCCCTTGCAAGTTTCCATCTCTAACAACGTCCATCTTCGATCTACTCGACCTCATCTCTGAAGTCATCTCCCACACCCTCCATCTATGACCGGCCTCATTCCTTGAGGAAAGCTCAGGAGAACATAGTCAGAAGAGATATTGGGATCATTTTGAGTCGCATCTTTTAGAAATAAGGCGACAAGGTACAAACTTTTGAATTGATATTTTTCTTAAATTCAAGTATTAACTTGAGTTTCAGGATTGCTTTGGATTTTTGTTAGAATCTTTTCTTGAGTTCTTTAAAGATTGTTCATTCTCTTTTATTTTACTTTTTTGGGGTGCGGGAGATGACTTCGGAGATGAGGTCAAGCAGGTTGAAGATGGACGTTGTCGAAGATGGAGACCTGCGAGGGAGGGGTAGTGCGGGGTGGGGATAATGCGAATTGGAGGGGACATTATCGAGACAGGGGAGATGAAGACTTGTGAAGTCGAGGGAGGGAATGGGTAAAACGAGGAGGGTTTTGTATCAGGCTTTCAAAAAGGGGGAAAAAGAAATCTTAGCGTGCCAAGTGGGGTATCCACGTCAAGCGAGAAAGTAAAACAGAACCATTAAGTGGGACATATAGCATTATCCACCTTGAAATTTGTTTTCTTCTACTTTTCCATTTTTGCTCTTCTTTCTCCGTTTTACACTTATTAGGGCACTAGCATTGACTTGGCCAAAGTTAAAGATTGGCTAAAATTTAGATAATATGTACTAGAAACACTCCATATTGGATTGGCAAAGTCTAAAATAAAATGGACTTTTGCTACAGTGATTGGCCAAAGATAGAGAATCACTATTGATTTACCAAATAATAAAATATTAATTTCTCACTTCAAGAAAATATTAAAATATTAGTTTCTCACTTCAATAAAAATACTATTTGGTTTGTAATTAAGAAATTTAGATAGAAATTTAGATGAGTTTAATTAATATTTTTTATTATTAACATTAAATGACTTTTAAAAATATAAATTTTTTAATATTAATTTAATTAGAATATAATTATTATTAATATTCAATTGGTAGAATTATAAAATGTGATACAAATAAATTAAATAAAAAAATTATTAATTTAATAATATTTTATTTTTATATAGATAGTAAATGGCTAATTCAATGTGGGGATTGAATGTAAATAGAATAGGTAAATGTAAAAATGTGTGATATTGGCTAAAATTTAAAGATGTATTTGACCAAGCCAATACTAGTGCTATTATGTAATGCCATGTTGTTGGAGGATTAAAATACATCTTTTTGCAAAATGAGTGGTTGTAAGCTGAAGAAGTCAGATACGAAGGAACGTATAAAAAATTCATCACTTATTTTTCTCTTCATTTATCAACAAATCGTAGAATAAATTATCTAAATTATAATGAACCACACACGTACGTACATGGATCTCCAACAAAAAAAACTCTGTCGCAATAACTCTTCAATTTCTTCCAACCGATCCTTCTGAATATATATATATATATATATTTATATATATATATTTATATTTATATATTTATATTTAACGTCGAGTTACAACAAAAATTTCAACTCCTTAATTTCACCAACCCATAAATATTTTAATTTTTAAATAAACACGTACAGTTTATCTCGACTGCTTGAGAGAATAAACAATGCAATTAAAAAAGAGAATAAACAACATCAATTTACGGAAAACAATAAATCTCTGTCATATGTGCGTTGATTCCGATCTAATATATATAATAATTTGACAAGTGATCAAGTTCTTAATTCGTGAACTTGATCTTCTATTAATCTTGACGATTTCCATATTTCTTTATCAGAATTAGAGAAACATTGTTGTCAGCTCCAATTCACAAGTTGTCTTCCTTCATTGCATCATAAACCATTTCGCTTCACACCTTTAAAAATACTCCTAGTTATTCACCATAAATTATAGAAAAATGCTACAGCTACAAGTAGATTTTATAAAAATAAATTTATAAACTGACTTGATTTCATATGATATATTATATTTACTTTACAATCTGATTTACCAAATCAAACAAAGCCAATTTATGAATTTATTTTTGTAAAACTATTTTACGGCAAAAACATTTAAGGTTAATTATATCTTTAAATAGGTTCTAATTCCTTTATAGGAGTTGTATTTCGATAATTCTCCCAAATTATTTCCCTTAAATTGTCATATACCTAGCTATAATCTAACACGCAGTACCCCCAAACCAAAACCAACTTAGAGCTCCAATACCTTACCACAGAATCATTTGTTTTTTTGGCATTCTTGACAGGCAAGACATGTATAAAACTTGGGAAATCTACCCAATTCCCTAGAAGGAGGGTCACCGCGCCCTGTTATTAAAACAACGTTCATATATAGTTTGTTTTTGTGGTCCTGTGATGGAGGTTAGTCCCATTTGGATTGAATAGTGAAAGTGTTCTAACTATCTCATCTTATTTTATTATTATATATTTTTTTTTAAGTTTAACAACCACATAAAAATAATTGCATAAACAAATAAACCTAATAATTTCGAAATAAAATAACTACTCTGGATATGAAAATAATTAAGCAACACGATCAATTTAAATTTATATAAATATTTGATTTTATTTCTGGTCTACGAACTTCCAAAAGGCTGCCACAATTTTTTTTTTTTTTGTTTTGTTTTGAAAAGGCTGCCACAAATTAAAAGCGAGAGAAGTAAAATATATAAATATATATATATATATATACATACACACACATTTAAGGCATCAGTGGTATTGATCATTAAACGGTGGATGAGATATAAACGAATCAATTATTCCGGCTTAGCTTATCAAAGCTTTGTCATTAGCAGCAAAAGAGAAACAAAACGTGCCGCTTTAATCTACAAACCAAATAAGGAAAGGTGGCAGATCGTCAGGGTACCAGCTGCCTGTCTCCTTCCGTCACCTTTCATTAATCAAGATCAGCTCAAATCCTTCTTGCCTTTAAAGCTCAATAAACCCAAAGATAACATACAAAAATTAGTCTCAGTCCCATCACATTAGCAACAGCCATGAGTCCCGTTAATTACTTAATTGGTGCAAGAACTAAATATCGAACTCTACCTGCCAAACAAAGCATGAAGGCCGATCGAATGCATATATATCATTTTTTTTTTACAAGGAGTGCTTATTATTATATTTGTTACATTTACCAGGATACTGTATTAACTATTAGGAAATTTTCTAGTAAGGACAAGGTATCCGGTTTAATTTGCCCCAGTACTCCAGGGTACATCAAACCGGCAAACCCCATCAGTGCCATTATCCCTCCAACAAGACCAAGGTGCACGTTTCTGCAAAAGTATGAATGCTCTATAAATGAGCAAGGGCAGGGTTTGCAGGTGGCAAATCATAACAAATTGCACCCGGAAGTTGATAAGCTTCAGCTTTGGACAAATAAGCATGGGATCTGACCTATTGGAAGACTTTTTGCTTTAATCAAAAAAGATAATAGTAAGTAAATCATCAGTGAGCCACCAAATTCCACAACGATTTGATCATAACCCAGAATTGGCGATCAACTTGACGAAAGAAGACGGATCAAACTAAGAAAGTGAAGAAACTAAGCAAGAAAGACGGCGACAATTAAATCAATATTTGGGATAGCAATTAATTAATCGAACTACACGTCAATTAACAGACAAACTCATAACTAATAAGAATTACTTAGCATTCGTTGTTAACCTCTCTTCTATTCCTCTCCATCATAAAAGGTGAGTAATCAGTAACAATTGATCAGCAAGGCAGAAATTAAAAAAAAAAGGAAAAAGATAAAAAAAAAAGCATACTTTGTCTTCTCCATTTCTTCAGATCAAGATGAAGAAGAAGACCCAGTGGTAGAAACATGAAGATTAAGACTGCCATCTCCATTGTCATCAATCTCCTTTTTGCAGCTATAGGCATTGGTCTCGAAGTTAACTCTATCACCATTCCCATTTTCATCATTGACACTGCTATTATGACCACAACCCAGATCTTTCTTCCTCAAAGGGTTCTTATTGTTGTGCATCCAAACCTTGAGGACCCTCCTATCGATCCCAACCTCATTGCAGAACTCCTCCACCAACATCTCATTGCTCTTCGGCATCTTCCAACCTAGTCTCTCACAAAACAGAAACATCTTCTCCTTCTGTTCCTGAGTGAATTTAGTTCGGAATCTCTTTCTCCCAAGTGGGTTATCTGCCCTCATCACCGTACGGTGGGATTTTGGGTGGTACTCATCGGACGGTTGAGGAGAGGCGGTGCTGAGAGACATCAGCATTTGCGGCATAGCCGAGTAGTAGTACTGGGATGGTGGTAAACGTGAGACTGGTGGCGGGGAACATACCGGGCTTGGGCTTGGGCTTGGACTTGGGGAGGAGGTGTTGTGGATGCTAAGGATTTTGGGGGCGGGATCTTCAGTGCTGCGGCGGTGGAAGTTGCGGTGGCAGCCACAAGCTGCGCACTTGAGCGAGGTTGGGTCGGAGTACGTGGCGGTGGAGGAGGGCAAGAACTCCCCGCAGCCGTCGAGGGCGAGGCCACCGATGCTGGCAGCGTGGTTCTTGAGGCATTCTTTGTAGGACACCACCATGACCGGTGCTGCTGCTGCTGGAGGTGGTGGTTGTGCTTGTGGCGAGATTATGGGTTGGCGGTTGTGGGGCTTGAGACAGCCATTGGCGAAGGATAAGGACTTGAAGGGCTGGGTCGGTGGTGGGGTTTCAGTATCTGTATCTGGGGTTTGGGTGAGAGACGTGTTGGTGGTGGTGGGGTTCAAGTCCATGGCTCAGACAGGCACAAAAAGTTGGGACTTTGAGTTTGGGAGGTTAGGGTTTCCTTAAGTTTGAGAGGATTTCTTTAGGAAAAAAAAAATGGATGTGAGGGAAGGGGGGAGGAACAAGAACTCTGATGGCTTGAGAGACAAATGATGACGATGATAATAGCAGAACATCACATGATGGTGCTGATGATGATTATTATGAGAAGTGAGGTCATGAGGACAAATATCTAAGCTTAAATATGACAATTCGGTTGTGGGGATAAAGGGTGATACGGCTCTGGGGATGGATGCAATTATAAAAGTAATAAAACTCCCCCAAATTCCCAAAATCACCCCCACTGAAAAAGACTGGGCCTGCGGAACAGATTAACACTAAACACAAAGCAGAAAATAGAATTGCTGTATTTCAAACTTGTTTTCAGCTCTGTAATGGTGGTTCTAATCTGAGATTAAAAGAGTTGGCTTCGGACAACAGACTCGTCTGAATTACCTAGGCAAAGAATATATGCTTTGAAGTCACTGATTTGAATTCAGGGCAGTGTCTTGTACATGGGTCCTAGACAGACACGTGGCTCATGCAACTGGTTGCACAGCACAAACGTACAAACAATCCCTGCATTCTGCAATACGATTTCTCACTACAGTGTTTAACATATTGGTTTGTCTTCTATACCTAAAATCCTCTCCACCCTCTTATGTCCACTCATGTCTGCCCTTATAATTGTACGATGCTCATCTCCATATATTTTGAGTGATTTGTCATTGCACGACTTGGAGTACCTAAGGCTCTGTATTAACAACGTTCATGATTCAATTTTGACAAATGTACGAAGTTTTGTTTGATAAAATAACGTTATGAAAAAAAACAGTCGAGTGTTTTAGATTTCCTTCTCTTTCTGGCATTGGTCAAATCTTTTTGAAGCTTTCCTCATTTTTGTTCTGAAACACCCCCCCCCTCCTCCACCTCACGTAATTTCAGCATGTGACACGGACGTGGCATCATTAGGAACAGATCTTAAAACAACAGCATGAGATGATGATGGCAAATTGACACAGACCTTCAAGTTAACCAGAATCTGCAAAAGCTTAGCACGCTGCTTAAATAAAGTAAATACTGTCACTAGTGAGGAAAAGGAAAGTGAAATTCATGTTCATTAGCAGATCACTCTTAAAAAATAAAGTATGCTTGATTTGAGGCCTACTTTAGTTATGATATTCATTTTCTCCACTCTTCCACGTTTTAGAAAAGAAAAAGAAAAGCTCTAATCTGCCGACATACCATGTTTATAATTTTTTTCGTTTACTATATAATCTTATTCAATTTCCGGTGGTTTCATGTTTTAATTACCAACTGGGTAGAAATAAATATATTGATAGACCATCCACGTGAGATCAGCAAGACAGATGTGATGCTTTTGTCCTATGTGGTTCTAATAAAGGCTAATCCACAATGATGTTCCAGTAGAATCCGAGAGGACAGAAAAATAAAAATAAAATTATCGTCCAAATGTATATAATAATGTGTGCGTAGATTTTTATATATATAATATAATATCCAGAAAAGAAGAAAATGGAATTTTGAAAGCTTTTGCTGCGCCTTAAAAAGGATAAGATGGGAAATGGGTAACATGTTAATGAAAAGTATGTGTGCGAATGAGTTTACGCTACAACTACAGGACCTATGGATATGACCTCTGCAATTTGGAGTCAAAGAATTGCTTAATGGCTTAGAACAATGCTCTGACAACAATGTCATCATCAGGGAGCACGCGCATGGTCTAAAATCAGACACAAAGATAACAAAGGATTTTAGCTATCTAGATTTGGATCAACCCAAAATGGATGATCAGGAACATCACAATCCAGTGTCCACCAACTTAATTGATTATCCTTTGCATGAAGATGGCATTTTTTTTTCTCCTTTTCTAGAAATCTCGTTTTCAAATGTCAGGAATATATATATATATATATATATATATATATGCATATATTCTTTATATCCAAGCAAATTGTTATAATTCTAACCATTTAAATAATAATAAAGCAATCAAAGTAGCTAAAAAAAAATTGGCATTTCCATGGTGGGAAATGGTCATGTTGGGCCGACAAAATTGATACCAATTTAACCTATAAAATTGAAGTAAACAAACTAACTCGTTAAAAATTTATGTCATTTGTATGTATGGTTAATTAAATTCATATGAGATGGTCCCTTGGTAATAATGGAAAATATTTATTGGATGTGTCCTTTCCCCCAACGGTTTAAAGTTGGAAGGTTTTCAGTTTTACTTGGATAATTAATAGCATTGACTGAAATGACTGCTCAAACAATACTGTACTTGTCAATCCATATATGCATAAGGTGAATGAGAAAGCAAAAGGATAGATCAGATCATGCATAATTGTTACTTGCCAAAAAAGAAAAAAAAAAGACGTTTTTTTCTGTGAGTTTATCCATGATCATGGATTGAAGCATCACCTTTGCAAAGAAAAGGGAGATAAAAAGAAAGAAAAAAAAAAGGGCTACTTCTTTAATATCCTTTTAAGTAGATCCTAATTCCAGTCATGGTCAAAGAACAACCAACGTGGTTTTTCTGCAATAATTGAGGCTTTGTTATGTTAGGGGAAGACACGTCCTACAGCTAAGGGTGGTTAGGGGGCTCAAAGTAGCCCAAATGCAATGGTCTTTAATTTTCATCAGCAATATGCTCGTATTAGTATGGCAGTCCTCAGAGAGAGAGCGAGAGACAGAGCGAGAGAGGGAAAGGGGGGTGGTTTGTCACTGTGTTCTAATTATGACAAAACCAGATTCCACCCCCCAAACCACCGCCCTTCAAAATGATGTGGGTCCCAAAAACCAGAGAAATGCCCTACATTTTAACTGGCATGCATGTTTGATTGGCTGATGAATGAAACTGGTGGTGGTGGCAGTGGGTGATTTACAAAGTGCAAAGAAGTTGTGGGTGTTGATCAGCATCCACCACCCAATTAAGAGCATCTATATTTCTGCATGCCATATTATTATAAGATGATAAGATAGGCTCAAAGGATGCCAAAAAAGAACATTAAAAAAAGAAAAAAAAATCTTTAGAGCCAGCCAAAAGAAGATCAAAAGATAAGAAATTAACCGATCATCTAGCTAGCTCCTCATGATCAGTACTTCTCTTATATTTGCTCCTAACGATGTGCCACAAAACCAGAGAATCAAAATATTCCTGTTTTCTTTATTCAAAACTCTTTTCTGGGCTAGCTATAGCTGCTCTCAATTTTAATGGGTTTGCAGGAGAACATGATATGATCTGTTAGGTTCTTCAAGAAGAATCTTATTATATTTTGCTACTTAAATGCGTTTAAAAAGTAAATCTAATATCAGAGTAAATTCATTCAAGCATGCTATATTGTACAGATCATAAAATTTATTGTTGTTAGCTAACTCCATCTACCGGGTGAAACCATTTATAGAGGGCGTTGGAGAACACTTCATCATGATATAATAATCTACCTTATTAATTTTTGGTCTAAGGCCAACTGAAAGGATTAAAGCTGTCTACTCTATGAAAGTTTAAACCGTACGTAAGCTGATGGTTGTGCCTCTGAATAACATGTGCAATTGCAGGTAAGAAAGTTTCATGAGAGCGCTCCATAGCGCAGCAGCACTTCATAGCGCAGCAGCACTTAACTGCATGGAGGATCGAATTCTAGTACTATGAAAACGCTTTAAGTACTGGTCATCAATATCCAAGTTCTATATCATGTACAACATTAAGAGAAAAATAGCTAGCTAGCATGCATTGATGGCGCGGGTCTTTAATTCCCTATTGAATCAAGAAAACAAATTAGGTTGGTAGTAATAATATGGTTTATGAAGATAATTAAACTGCTGATCAGCTTCTTACACAGTTATATACCTCGCTGCTACTCATTCATAAAAACGGCTTCCCCCGCGCGCGTACTATATGTCTTGCTCACGGTCTGAGCTAGCTAATGTATATATGTAGTATACTAGTCCAGGAAAATTCCTCAGTACTATGGCAGCAGATCAATGTTGCCTGCACCGTGTGTTACGTGTAGGTCTCCAGATTGCAACAATGAACCCTATTATCAGCCATGAGGTAAAGGCTGATTTCTTCTACACTCACGTAGAAAAAGGTCCCTCAAATTCTTGTTCGAACAAAGAAAAAAATTTCAAGATACGTTAAGTGAGCCATAACATATATTGCTGCCCATATAAATATTTCGGACAATATTAAATATCTAATAAATAGTGTAAAACTCACTTTCTTTTTTATTTAATGGCTTTAAATTCAGACAAGAATTTGAGGATACACTCATCATCTTAATCCCATTATCCCTTAATTGGGATTGTTTAGTTGGCTGGCAATACGCATGCCTTGGGACCTCACTGGCCTACTTCGTCGGTCGATTGGATAACTGAGTCTTTCTATTTATTAGTCAGCGTGGAAGACATATATAATCTCACTACAAGAAACCAGGCCTTTCTGATTTTAAGATTGTTGTAAAAAAAATCATCGTAATTAGTTTTTATTTGCGACGATTTTTGTTTTATCACTGAAATCCAACGTAAAGTATTCGAAATGCTGATGCTGAAATCACCGTTCACTTATTTACGGCGACCTTAGACCTTTTGTGGCGATTTATTATCGTCGCAAATTAAATTTATGATTGTAGCAATCTTTTATTTGCGGTGAATAGGAAAATCGACTAAATATTACTTTTGCAGTGAATTAATACTTATTAGTGGTGAATAAAAGCGTTGGAAATACCCTTTTAAAAAATTTATGAAAAATTGTATATGACTATTTCCAGTGAATCTTTAGTCGCTAGAAATGAGTAGTTCCAACAATTTTTAAAGCCATCGAAAATGAGCAGTTCGGATTTTACGACGACGTCTGTATCTCCGCAAAAGCTAATAAAATAAAAATCTCGCGTTCCCCTTCTTCTTTTCCCTCCCCACCTCCCCCCTTGTCTTCCCAATCCTTCTTCTCCCTCAACTCATGCCGCCGCACACAGCAAGTCGCCAACGACCCCACCACACCACCACCACCTCACATTGACGGCCACCCCCTCCTTCTTCCCCAACCCCCACGTGGAAATTTCATTTTCCCTGAATTTGGCATCACCTCTCTCTCTCTGTCTCTCTCTCTCTCTCGGATTTATCTATATCGCCGTTGCTAGGGGTGCCGTTCACTACCACTCACACCTCAACGTCATTGCCAGTCCTTCATTGGAGCCCTCTTCTCCTCCATGCCTAGCCCAGCAGCCCGAGGCCCTCCCTCTCTCTATTTCTCTCTGCTACATCTCTCAAGAACCACTCCATGGCGCCGAGCACCTCCTTGTCTCTCTCTCATCTCTACGCCTCCTCGGCCTGCTCCACCACCACAACTACCATGCTTTTCATCCTCATCGGCAGGTCATCTCTCCTCCACCGTCTCTCTCTCTCTCTCATCTATTTTGTGCTGCAAGAGTGTGTAATAAAGAAGATTATTATGTGTCTTTGTTGTTTGTGTTGGTGGCTTAGAGTTGTGAGGTGCTTTGTGATGGAGGTAATTAGAACTGGATTGCTACTTTAATGGATCTGGGTTATGAACATGAAGTTAGGATTTTGTTTCAATATTTGTGTGAATGGTGTTGGTGTTATACTGGCAGCTCTAGGGTTTTTTTGCTTATGGATTTTTTTTTTTTTGGGTTTGAGTGGGATTTGTTTTGGATTTTGATATGTAGGAGAAGTAGTGAACAAACAAATGTAATGGACAAACAAATCCGAATGGGCATTTGCGGCGAAAAATTTGCCTGAAAAAGTAACTATTTGCAGCGATTTTTGGTATTCATTGGGTTAAAACAGAAGTGAACAAACAAATGCAATGAACATGCAGCAATTTTTAAATCTCTAGGAATATTCAAATGCGGTGATTTAAGCACTTATTGAGGCGAAATTCAAATGCCAGGAAAAATCAATTTTCTTGTAGTGTCTCTGCATCAAAATTATATTTCTTTACAAATTAAATTATATCATGTCAATAGTATGAAGGAGTTTCTTTCAATTTGATTTGCAAATATAATTTTTCATTATTAATGGATATTATTAGTTCAAGAGTAATGCTATATACATTTATAAGTTGTGTAAGTATCGCATATTTTTTTGAAAAAGAATGAGATTCATAATTAAAAAATTAATTTTATTCTTGTAAATCTCATATTTATTAATTTTTAAAAAAAGAATGTAAGGCGCAATCTATAATTATAAATATAATTTATCGTAGTTAAATGAAATGATAAATATTCTGTCTAACTAGCACAACTTAAGTTATATGGGCTGCCTCTGATAATATTTTTGGATGCGCGCATTTCCGCCTAGCTCCCAAATTCCCCACCAATAACTATATATATATATATATATATTTATTTATATTTATAACACTAGATAGAAATATAATTATATATTTAGACGGCGTGTTATATAAACAGAAACCTAATAATTGGGGCAAGAAATTAGGAAAATTAGGAAGAGATATTGGTACTAAAATCAGCGAATAGAGAAAAAAACGTGCAAAACCCAATTATTGCATGAAATCAAATACCCAATAAGACTAGAAAGCACTCTTTCTACAAGTTTGACCAAAATTTAAATTTAAGTCATTACCAAATTAAGCAAGAAATTAAGAATTTTCTAAAATGATTAGAAAACATCATCATATATATAATTGCAGGCCCGTAAGGAAAAAGTATAATTTAGAGCTTGAAAGAACACGTGACCATCAGCCATCAGGTATGGTGCGGTGACCACAACGTATGCAGAAAATTAGGGTTTGGAATTGTGTTTTTATAACATAATCCTGATACTATATATTAAATCAAATTCATAATTTTGTCACATGCGTGATATTGTCCTAGCTAAACTAGATTGCTCTACCGATCGACACTTGCCATCTTGACATTGGTTTTATTTTCTAAAGCACTTCAAAGTACCATTAACAAGCTTCACCTATAACAAGCATATGGTCATGTACTGTAAGACTCCCCGGTAGCCCCAGCCCCACTCATACAGTACTAGTATTGAAAGAGAGAGAGGCTAAGAACCATATGTGGTGTAAAGATAGGATTTACAACTTCCAATGACCACGTCATCGTTCTAAGAAGATTAGAATAGAACTGGCCTCATTGATTATCCCATAGCATAGGGCCATACAATCGCCCTCTCTCTCTCCTCAAGCCGCACCCCTAGTCTCTGATCTCCTCCACTCAAGAATGCTGACCAGGAGCAGTATTTATCTTCCACGAATATAAAACCTACATTAATGAATGTAAGGACTCGATTTTAGAATCACTCTCAAACCGTGTGAATGAGAAAGAAGAATCTGGATTTGTAGCCAATGATTCGAAGAACAAAATGAAGAAACTTAAGGCAGCGAGGTGCCCGGAAATGGATAATGTGGCCATGGGTGAAATGGGTTTTGGCTTTGTGAGAACTGGTGGGTTTCTAAGGTTTGTGAGTGTACCTATTTGCATAATTATTTGCTTGATTGCGACGGATTGAGGGGAGGGAGACTTGCCTCGTTTGTCTAAGTAAATGATGTGAGATGAGTTGATATTAAAATTAAAAGTTAAATAAAATATTATTAAAATATATTTTTTTAATATTATTTTTATTTTGAGATTATTTAAATTGTTTTATTTTATTTTTTATGAGAATTTAAAAAAGTTGTAATGATTAGATGAAATGAAATTTTTTTAGATTTATATTAATAGTATTGAGATATTTAGTTGAGATAAAATAAGATGGTTTCTAAATATGTGTTTAGTTGTTAACCCAATTCAAACTTATCTCAATTCATCTCAAACTAATATGATATGATCCACTACTTTTTCAATTTTTCCTAAAAAGGTTAAATCCATCTTAACTTATTTCATATATTTCAACCTAAAGAATTGGCAACGAGGATCTGAGAAAATGCCAGTAACGTGATGGGAATTCCTTGTATGAGGCAGAGAACTTGGAGGGCTAGAGTTATGGTGTGGTTCCGTTGTGCTTCTAAAGCTTCAGTTAAAGGCTTTCTTACTGGTTTATTGCCTTTTTTGATCACCTGGCAGCTTTGGTTGAAAAGGTGTAAAGCTAGGATGGAGGGAGTGAAGCACAATGAGATACAGGTTTGGTGGTCTGTAAAATACTGGCTTCAATTTATTACTGGTGAGCTTAATTTTTCTGGGCAGCTCTCTTCACAAGATATGCGCCTCTTGGAGGAGTTTCAGGTTGATTTTCCTCTGCAGTGGCAGCGAAGACAAAGATTGGTCGCTTGGAAGAAACCTCTTACAGGCTGGGTAAAATTAAATTGTGATGGAAGTTGCCGTGGAAACCTGAGAAGCTCTGGGGGAGGGGGCGTGATATGAGATGACTTCGGACATATAAGGGGAGCTTTTTCTACTCATTTTGGTCTTGGCACCAATAATGAAGCTGAGTTAAGGGCTATTATTGAGGGGATTGTGTTGTGTAAGAGGTTTAATCTTTTTAATGTAATTATTGAAAGCGATTCTAAGGTTGTAGTTGATTGGATCCGTGCTGGGAGATGTACTATGTAGTATTTATGGGATTATTGAAAAAAACTAAGGTTAGCTCTTGAAGGGATCCAGTATTTTATAGTGCATCAGTTTCGGGAAGGTAATCAAGCGGCAAATTTTTTAGCGCGTCAGGGGGAATTGAGCTCTAATATTACTTATTATAACTATGACCAACTACCAAGGTTTTTAAAGGGCATTGTCAGGATTGATAAAGTGAGTTTACTGGCCATTTGTATGTAATTGGTTGGGTTTTTTTTGTATTTTTTCTTTCTAGGCTTGTTTAGCTCTATGTTTTTCTGTTTCTTATAGGCCTGTTTAGTAGTTGTGTTTGGTCTGGTTGTTTTTTATTTTGGTTGGATACAAGGGATGGTTTTAGCCTTTTTTCCTATAAATCTCTAGTGTCGGTTTTGTTACCACGGTATTCCGCTGCTATAAGTGAGGGTTTTTAATAAAACTGGGGCGAGGTTACTATTGGACAAGTGGCTTCCGACTTTTCTCTAAAAAAAACACCTAAAAAATTAAACTCATCTCAATGGAATTCCCAAAATACTATTATCCATAACTCAACCTAACTCATCTCAACATCAAAATATAGTTTTAGGGAGCTGTCTTGAGGAGAGAGAGATGGGATTGTATGGAAAAGTCACCTAAGACTGGTTTTATTGTAATATTTTTAGAACGGTGACATGTCGTCTGGCCATTGAAGGGTGTAAACTCTCTCGTTAGAGCATTCTCATCCGCTCTAAACCCTCTAAATCTCTAAATTTTAGCGAATAAGTTTAATTTTTTGACAAAAGTACCTCTCCATCTGGTTTCCTATTTTAAGAGAAAAGTTTTAGGATGTGAACTATTGTTTATCCACAAATCACTTTTTATATATATTTTATTCTAACAAATAAAATAAATTCTTCTTCTAATTATCTACATTTTCTCTCATACTTATATTTGTTATAGTTAAAATTTGAAAAAAAATGTCACCATTGAGATGATCCATTTTTTTTTTTTTAAATTGACCATTTGTGAAAATATGATTTTTTAAAATATTATTATTACAAAAACACTGATTTAAAAATATTATCATTTTGAGAGATGAGTAGTTTTTAAAAAATTGTTACAAATGAAAAATAAAAATATGGGTACAATAAATAATGAAATAATTACAAAAATGTGAAAAAAATAAGTTAAAAAGTTTTCTTCCGATCATTCTAGGAAAGAAAAAAAAATGAGTAGTTAAAGATGTATAAATAAAGGAGGAGAAAAAACAATAAAAAAGGAATAGAAAAAGATTATTTGAATAGAATAGAGAAAGAATATAGAGTGAAATGTATGGAATTTTTAAAAGTTGAGTAAAATTTCAGAGAAAATTTAAAAAATATATCTTTTAACCAAATTATAGGAAGATTTATCGAAAAGTTAATGGGAATCCTCTTGCACAACATCCATTTTGAAGTTATTCACTGAAAAAAATAGGAAGAGAAAACATGGAAAGAAAAAAAAAAGCAATATATATGAGACCTGATATCAACACGGGCTGTGTACAAATAATTTCTGTACGTCCGAAATTAGGCCCAAACCACGTGGGCCAACCTAGAATGTCGCATCTGAACCTAAGATTGAAATGGGCTCACTGGCCCATTAACTAGCCTCTGAAGACAAACTGATATGGACTTCTTAATACTTGGGTTGCTACAGCTACCGGTAATACTTGACCCCTAACCGCTGTCGTTTTAGGAGCAGTTTAGATAGTGGAGTATTATGTGAATATTAATATTATTTATTATTTTAATATTTGCGGTTGCTCACAACCGCGAAACAATATTAATATTAATATTAATATTAATAGATGAGACTTCTCCAAATAGGCCGTTTCTTCTCATGTTACTTGTCTCTTGTTATGCTGATACATCAATGGCACACATACATTAATTGAGTAGTTAAACAGCATAGTACCTTCCATTCATGTGTGGTTCCTTTTGAAATCACGCAACATCTCCAATTCATAGATCTGCGCCTGTCTTTATATAGGTAGATAAAATTATCTATTTTTGAGATAGGAATTGAAGTAGTAGATCTTTTAGCTCCTACAAAACCGAACCATATTTAGATTGATATTTTGGCTGAATATTTTTTGAAATAATTTTGGAGTTACCTCCCACCACTACCAATACATAATATTAGTTTTCTTTCTCTTGAGATTTTACATGTGATCTTTCCAAACACGAACATCTATGTCCTTGCTGCCAATCACAAGCTAGCGGGGCTCATATTTAGTGCTTCAATTTCCTTGGATGGGCCACAATTGGTAGACTTGCTCACTTCATTTTATTTGCCACCTTAAAAATTTCTTTTGTAGATGAGTATTATTAGGAGTACTAGCAAGATTGCCAAGGTCAAGTCTGCTTTGGGGGCGATAGCTAAAATCCCATATTAGCAGATAAAAAATCAGCAAAGATATATGCTCCAGTATTCTTCATTTGTATGGAAAGTTTGAAACGTAAAAAATTACATTAGATCAATTTTTCTGCTGATCATGCCTACTACTTTTTCTGTTAGTGCAGCTCTGTCCCCTCTCCTGACCCAATCCCAATGTCTCACTTTCTCCTGATGCACTTGGAACATTCTTGTTATATAATTGCTAAAGGTATTATCTTTATTTTGCTCATTTCATTTCCCTACAATCATGTGTTTCCTGCTTATGGTCTTTCATGTTTTTTTTTTTATATGTAAGAAGAATTTATACTTATGGTTTTTCATGTTGACAAGACATTTATTGAGAACCTTGTAATTTGTCAAAGATGTAAAGAACAATTCCTTTTCCTCCAAAAATTTTTGTTGAAACAACTCTTCCGCTGATGTCTTCAGCTTACTTACGTGAAATGCAACTGGTGAGAATCCTCCTCTAATTTGCTTGTCTCACACACCACCATTTACCCTTATTCTATGGTCACTGGCAATGAAGATAAGGTAACACTCGATGATATGTTAGGCTGCTCAAAGTTCTTTATCTTTGAATGAATTTGATTTTCTATGGAATATTTCTGAAGTGTGTAGGAGTTTAGATTTCACAGAAAGACGAGATTGTGGCATATATATGTGAGATTCTACACCAATTTATGTCATTATCCATTCTAGTCAGGTATTTTAGCTAAGGTCTGATAACACAGTCCATATGGTTGTCATGAGAAATATTACAAAGAATAGCAGATACCTAAAGAATAATGATTTCTATATAACCTAAATCATGATAAGAGGGATGCAAGCTTTCACTGTAGAAAATATAAAGAGCTGCTCTGTTTTTGTCGCTAATGTCACTTGTTGGCACTTGGCAGTATCCATTAAGAAAACAACTAATGAATTAGCCAGGAGGAATAATGAATTAGATTTTCCTACTTCCCAATACATCAGTATGCAGTATGCATTTGCTTCAGTTTAAAGGGTTTTCACTAGTTGTATGTTGAGTGGATATCATGAATAATATTTCCCATCTTGCTGCATGTGTTTATTGGGGCAGATGAAAAATATTTATCTTTTTAGTTTGAAACAATCGAGGTATAATAATAGGCTTGTTGCATTTCAAAGACATTTGAGAGCTGGATGGTTACAAAATAATTTCACTATAATCTGCAAGAAATTGTAGCACTAATGAAAACAAATATAATCTTCCTGTCAAATAAAAATTAAGAAAAGAACGACATATGTTAACTCTTTTGGGATCCTGCACCATCATCTCTGTCTTTTGTCAGTCATTGATTATTATTTCAGCTTGGGTTACAGAGGTGATGCAATCTCACTGAATGCCATTTAGGAAATTCCTCTATTAGCTTGACTGTACACACCTATCTATAACGAAGAACTCTTAAAACAAAACCAACAGAGGGCGGTTGAAGAAAGAAGAAAGGAAGAAAACCCAACCAACAGACTTCATGAAAGTTCCTTGACAAAATTGAAAGAATCTGCTACCTTCTAGTTTCCTCTTCTTTGCTAGAAGCTAATTCTTTCTTTCAATGTCATGTGCTCTTCCTCTTTCTACTCAAGAGTAACAAGAGCATATTAAGACCTGTTGTGGATAGGATCTGATCCTCTTCGCACTCTCCGTTTGCTCGATTCATTTGGATCGAACTTCTTGTTTACATGTGCCGTTGTCTTCCCTGTGTTTATTTGCTCCATGGCAACAACCTTAAGAACGCGACGATTCTGTGCCATTAACTCACAATCTTCTTGGCCTTGTTTGAGGGCAAGGTCTATACTTCTCAAGCCAGAAACTTTGTCTGGTTGAACTGCTAAGAAACCAATGCAGATTAGAAGTATGAACACTCTATGAGCACCATAAACCATGGTTTCTTCTCTTGAACAAACAAGAACAATAGAAGTATCTTCCTTTTCTTTAGGATAATAGCAGAGTAAGCAGGTCTGAGCTTGTAAACCTTCTATTCTTACGTTCCATTCCTGTAGACAAGGCTGTTATATATATCTCTTTATGGATTTGGAGGGAGCTTGAAAGAATAAAGCAGAGAGGGACCCAAAACACTTAAAAGGAGTTTTAGATTCACAATGCAATCTAAGCAAATTAAGGCTGTGATACAAGAATCTGACAAGGACAAATAAAGGGGTTGGAACAATACCCTCGAGAAGCCAAGTATCTTTTTTCATTTTTCCCCCTACATCTCTATCATTTGCCATGCTTTTATCTACCAAGGAAAGGCCAATCCTGTCTGTTGGACTCAGCCATCTTGCCACATCACCCGACCATGCTTGTGTGTACATGTGACCGGGACTGATATTTTCTTGCTAAGCTAATCATTTATGCTCGGTATAGGTTCTGTTCCTATGGATGCCATCAAATTGTACTTGTAAATCTAGCGCATACTGGGTAACAGGATGAATATGGGGGGGATATGATTTTTTGTTTATTTATCTATTTACTTATTTTTTTGGTCCATAAGAAAGGAGAGCGGGTTGAGTTGATTCTCATAAAAAAGAAGATTTGTATGTAGGGTTATTCTGGTAAATAACAGTTCCTTTGTTATTAAGAAAAGCAGGTTTTTGTTTTTTAACCAGGTATACAGAAGCCATGGGCCACCAAAAACCAAAACGTTGCTGCAGTGGCAACCAAATCATATAAAGAATAGATATGGAAGGGAAAGTAGGGGGAATAGAACAGGCCCCAAAAGAAACAAAGCCTTGCTTTATGCCATTCTAAGATCTCCTCTCCACTTTAGAATTCCAAGCTCTATTCCCCATGCAACAAAAATTACACTTCTTGGTTTCTTGTGCTAAATGTCGTTCTTTATCTTTTCTTTGCTCTTCTTTCGCTTGCCAAGCTCTAAATCCTCCATTCAATATTTCAGATAAGACCCACTTCAAGCCTCTCTCCCTCTCTCTCTCTCTCTCTGATTGTTTTTTTTTTTCTCTTTTATTCATGCAGACCGTCTTTTTCTTTATTTTCTGAAATCATATTAAAATCATATGCAATATCACATGCAACTAGGAACATTCTAAAGCGTAAGTGTTTTCACTTTATCAAAATCACGCTACATGCTGCCTTAAAATGAAGGATGACTGGTCATGGTCCAAGCAATACAACCACAGCTTGGGTGTTTTGTTAATGTTCTGATTCTTTGCTTTTTTGTCCTCCAATTAAAGTAAAAAGATTTAGGACGAGTTGTTGCTTTCTGGTCTACGTTTTCCTCCACGAGGTTTGAATTTTCTTTTGAGGGTTTTATGCACCATGCATGATGCCATGAACTTGTGTGAACTGTAGTCCATGTGTACATTCAAGAGAGAATTCGAAAACCACACGAATTCCCATCAATCTCCATGAAACCAAACTGATCTTTGTACATCCTATTTCATTGGTACTTCTGACATTAGACATAAAAAACTTATTATTCTTGCGAGATTGATTTTGATTTCTTGTCCTACACATTACATGGAAGGTTTATCAAAGTTCAAATTATAAGGACGTGTGCTGAATGCACTGGTCTTGGGTGGCTCCTGGTGAAATGGATATAATCCAACACTAATCTTCAGTTTCAAACCTTTGCCATATAAGGAAATAAATAAATGCTAGGTGGGGCCTTTTTACTTAGTTTGGGGTACGGCTTTATGTACCATGTTAAACTTGATGACTGAAGTACTCATTAGATACCCTTTATTTTATTTTATTTTCATTTTTTGCTTTTGAAGTCTATTACCATTAGAATCTTCAATAATTAGGTGGATCCCACGCCCTCTTATAATTTTATGATTTATCAGCACCAAAATATTAAGATAACAATTAGTGGCTTTGTAGATTCTCGAGGTTAGTCTTAAAGTTGTAGCTTTTTGTTAATTTTGTTGTAAACCTGATGATCTCATGAGGTGTAGCTCCCACACCCTTAACTGTCCTAAGTGCAATGACAACCATCCATATGGTCTACTGACTGAGCCACCAAAGAAAAGAGAGGAAAAGGAGCATAACAAAGCAAGTAAAAGAAGATAAAGCAAATGGAGTTTGGTATTTGTTACAGATCATTACCCTCTTTGAACAATTCCCTGTTCCATTGCTTTTTCCAAAGTTTGTTTTTTGATTACGAAGAACATGTGATTGAATTTGAACGTTTATGTAGGTAAGCATCGTGGCTCATGCTATACCGCCGCTATTGAAATCGTGATAAATGGTGATGTGGTGAAATCTATACCATGGAATTTGAAAGCAATGATTGGGATATAAAGATTCCAGCAGGTAAAATTATCCCAAGAAATTTAGAGGACCTTAATCCAAGTTCATGCACCAGCATTTACATATTCCGGGAGACGGGAGTGGGAGAAAAAGAAAAAGAAAACAAAAAGCAGATAGATCTATTGGTGACCATTTATTATTTGAAAAGCAAAGATAAAAGTGGGAGCAACAAACAGAATGTAATCAAACTATATGTTAAAGAGATGTTCTTCGAGCTACTTTTAAGATTGTTCTCCTCGAATCACAGTCACGTCAAAACTTGTGCGAATATATGCTTTGCCACTTCATCACAAGTATATATATTAATCCATATTTTATCATCCTTTCTCACATCTTCTGCTTAGTCTCAATATTTGAAATGAAGGTAGCAGCAATCATGATTATCCTCCAACTGTTGAACGGTGGTGGTCATGTTAAATAATGTGCTAAAAACTGTTGAGTTTGTTGTAAAATTAAAGAAAAGTAACAAGAGAATTAAAAGGTTATAATATCTAAAATTAGTTCTTCAAGAACTAAATATTATTTCTCTCAACTTCCTTGTTGTGTGCCTACAACAAATGCTCATCAAAACACCATTTTATAAGCATGAGAGGATACATAATATTAAATGAATATATGAACTTAGAGAATGACAATACATGAATCAAAGGGATACATGAACATGAGAAATATGAATATTCAAGAATTCTAATAGTTATCGACTCTTCCATCCAATACATGGAATGTATTATACTATATTCATGTATTTACAACACTACCCTTGGATGACCATACACAAAAAATATGCATCGTTAAAACCTTGTCAAAGAAAATTTAATGGGAAAAACTTGTGGCAAAGGAAAAAGAGTATAACATTTTAATGTGTTTTTGAATACTTTAAAATTACCTCATTAAACCTTACAAAGGAAAAACCATATGAGAAAAACCTTAGCGAAAAAAAAAAGAGTACAATCCGGATAATAATTGGCTCCCCCTTATAAGTATGTAAAGTTTCAATTGTTCATGATAAAAGATCCTTGAGCCGTCGCACTCCAATATTGTGTACCAACTTTTTGAATGTTGCAATTGGTAAAGTTTTAGTGAATAAGTCTGTCAAATTATCACTTGACTGTATTTTCTTGACATCGTGTATATAAAAGAATTTTGGTGAAATATGCTTGGTCCTATCACTTTTGATGTAGCCTCCTTTTATTTGCATAATACATGCCACATTATTTTCATATAATATTGTTGTGCTACCTTTGATTTTGGGTAACCCATACTTTTTTTGAATATGTTGAATTACTGATCTTAACCAAATGCATTCACGGCTTGTTTAATGAATTGCAATAATTTCTGAGTGATTGGAAGAAGTAGCAACTATTGTTTGTTTGACAGACTTCTATGAAATAGTTATATCTCCATATATAAATAGGTATCCTATTTGAGAACATCCTTTATGTGGATCAAATAGATAACCTACCTCTGCATATCCAATTAATTGTATGCTTGATTCTTTTGGATAAAATAATCACATGTCGATCGTACCACGAAGGTAACGTAGAACATGTTTGACTCCATTCCAATGCCTTCGAGTTGGTGTAGAACCAAATCTTGCTAGTAAGTTGACTGAAAATGTAATTTTAGGTCTTGTACAATTTGCCAGATACATTAAAGTATTAATTGCAGTAAGATATGGTACTTTAAGACAAAAAATTTCTTCATCTTTCCCTCGATGTTGTAAATGGTCTTTCTCTATATCAAGTGATCAAACAATCATTGAAATGCTCAAATGGTAAGCTTTATCCATATAAAAGTGCTTCAATACTTTTTTTGTATAAGTAGACTGATGAATTAAAATTCCATTTGAAAAATGTTCTATTTATAGACCAAGACAAAATATGATTTTTTCAAGATATTTCATTTCAAATTCATTTTTCAAATAAGTTTCCCTTTTTGTGAGTTCTTAAGGAGTTTCAATGAGATTTAAGTTGTCTACATATACTGCAATAATTATGAATCTAGACTTTGAATTCTTAATGAAAACAAATGGACAAATTGAATTATTCTCAAATCTTTTTTTTCAATAGATATTCGATAAGACGATTGTACTACATGCGTCCGGATTGCTTTAGACCGTATAATAATTTTTGTAGCTTGATAGAGTAAATACTACCGAATTTTGAATTATATGCTTCGAGCAGTTTATATTCTTCAGGGATTTTCATGTATATATCATTATTTAATGATCCATATAAATATGCAGTAACCACATCCATTAAACGCATATCCAAACTTTCTATAACTACCAATCTAATAAAAAATCTTAATGTAATTGAATCAATTACTGAAGTATATGTTTCTTGATAATCAATACAAGGTTTCTGCGAGAAACCTGTAACACCTTTAAGTGTTTGGACTACAGGTCCAAATACTCACATTTTGCAAGTCAATTCAATTCTACTTTAATTGCATTTTTTCATTTTGACCAATCATTTCTATATTGACATTCTGCGACCGTTTGTAATTCAATTTCATTATTACTTTTTGTAATGTAAATGAAAATTTTAAATGAAAATATATTGTTGACAATAATTTTATTTCTATCTCACAATTCTCATGTACTTATATAATTTATCATGATTTTGTTATTTTTAGGTACCTGTTCCTCTTCAGGATATATCTCTTCAGGAGATTTTTTTTTAGGAGAATTTGGTGTTGAAAATTTGGATGGATCAATTGATTTTGTTGCCTGTTTTGTGGGTATGGTTTCTTTAGGAACACCAATTTCTTTTTCTTTTGCTTTTCTCTTTCAGGGAATCTTATCCTTTGTACTAGTAGATCTTCCACACTTCAGGCATGAAATATATTTATTTGCTGCTTGATTTCTTGATTGTCCTACAAAGACTTCAATCCTCGTAGAAATATTAGTAGCTGGAATATGAGATTTGTTATTTTCTTACTATGAGTAAATGCATTGGGTAATTGATTTGCAATACCTTGTAAATGAATAATCTTCTGAACTTCCAGTTTACATTTATTTGTATGAGGATCAATATGAGATCATGTCAAATCATTCTATGTTATTTCTCTTTGTGCTCAAGGCACATCTTCTGGTGAAAAAATTGTTTCATCAAAATGACAATCTTTGAAATGTGCCTTAAAAATATCACCAGTTAAAGTTTTCAAGTCTTTGTTGAAGGCCCATCTTAGTGCGTTTGGGAGATACAATCGAAACATAGATAGCACAACAAAAAAATATGAAAATGAAAAATATTTAGTGATTGACCAAAAGTAAGTTACAATAGAGAGTATTTATTATGGACAGTTGGTCTAATCCGAATTAATGATGCAGTATGTAAAATTGCATGTCCCCAAGCAGAAACAGGTAGCTTTGTTCTCATAAACAAATGTATAGCAATTAATTGTAGTTATTTAATAAACGATTCGGCCAAACCATTTTGAGTATGTACATGGGCAATTGAATGTTCAACATGAATTCCTATTAACATGTAATAATCATTAAAGGCTTCAGATGTAAATTCTCCTGCATTATCCAATCTGATAGACTTGATTGAATAATCAAGAAATTAAGCTTATAATCTAATTATTTGTGCAAGAAGTCTAGCAAATGCAATATTACGAGTAGAGAGTAGACAAACATATGATCACCTAGTTGATGCATCTCTTAAGACCATAAAATATTTAAATGATCTACATGGTGGATGTATTGGCCCACACATGTCCCCATTAATTCTTTCTAAAAATGACGGGGATTCAATTACTACCTTAGAAGGGGATGGTCTGATAATTAGTTTTCTACGAGAACATGATGCACATGGATAATCACTTGGTAAAAGAATCTTCTGGTTTTTTAGAAGATGTCCATGTGAATTCTCAATTATTCGTCGCATCATAATTGATCCTAAATGTCCAAGGCGATCATGCCAAAGAATAAAGATCTTCGGATCAGAGCACTTTCGGTGTATTATAATATTTGATTTAATTGTACTCATAGTTATATAATATAAACCTGAAAGGAAAGCTGACAGTTTTTCCAATATAAGTTTTTGGCCCGAAATCATAGAAGTAATATAAAGATATTCATTATTACCTTCATTGATGGTTTCAACATGATAACCATTACGGCGAATATATTTAAAACTTAGTTAATTTTTTCTAGATTTTAAAGAAGTATCATCAATACAAAATTTTATTCCTTCTGGTAACATTATATTTGCTGTTCCATAGCCTTCAATTAGGTTCGAAGAACCGGATGTGGTATTGACATTAGTTGTATTCGATGTTAAACATTGAAAATATCTCTTATCTTTAATAATTGTATATGTGGTACAACTGTCTGCAAGACATACATCTCCACCAATTTTCTTCAAATTGATCAATTCATCAATAAAATCCATGCTTTAGTAATCATAGAAATCTCACATATAGCTTTCAACGTCAAAGAACATGACAATTGGCTAGAGTTTCGTACTGATAACGTGTTGTAAAACTAAAGAAAAAGAGCAAGAGAATTGAAATATCACAATATCTAAAATTAGTTCTTCATGAACTAAATATTATCTCTCAATTTTCTTGTTGTGTCTATAACAAATACTACTCAAGACACCGTTTTATAGGCATGAGAGGACACATAATATTAAATGAATACATAAACTTCGAGAATGACAATACATGAATCAAAGTGATACATGACATGAGAAATAAGAATATATAAATATTCAAGAATTCTAATGGTCATCCATCAAATACATGTAATGTATTTACTATATTCATGTATTTAGAGCAAAATTTTCTCCTAAATTATCTTCAAATGTTACAGCATATGTGACACACTCCTAATTTATCCCCAACGTGGCGTATATATGGCAGAAACTCCGTACAAGGTAAGATGCATGCACATTGTCAATGGCCACAGACATGGTTGTTCGGAACAGTGGGAGAAAGAAAAAGTAGGGAAGAGAAACGGAGGGCAAATTTCCTAATCATACTTCTTGACATCTTGTCCCTGGCTTCGTCTAAATTCGTAAGATCAAATCCCCTAGTCAGAGTGGAAACGAGGGACAAAGAACCTAAGACCAACAACATATGCCACGGCCGAGAAAACCATACAGAACCTCAGGAGCAAAATTATAAGAATTCCAACCTCTATTATTTCCAACACCATTTCATTGCCTTCAAGCCCTTCGTCTGGTGCTAACCAATCATATTTTCTCCAGAGTATGTAAAGCAACCGTAAAGATAGCGGACTATTTTTGGATGTTGAAATAAGTTGAATTGAATTGTGAAATATTAATATTTTGTCAATCTCATTAAGATAAATTTAACTTTTTAAGTTGAAATATATGAAGTTGATTAAAATAAGTTTAACCTTTTATAGAAAATTAAAAAAAAAAAAAAATTTCATCAATAATTAATTTGAGATAAATTGAATTGGATTCAACAACCAAACACAACCTTAATGGCTGCATCTAGTCCCCACAAGGTGACTGACATCAAAAGTAAAAGATCTCCAGACCAATAAGAAAGCAAGCTTCTATTATTTGCCGGAACATCAAATACCGTGACATCAAATTCATAGATGGAAAAAAAAAACAAAACAAAAAAACCCAGAGAGAAATTTATTGAAGCTCCGACATCACACAAAGGGGCAGATTATTAAAAAGGAAACAAATACGAAGAATAATCATATTGACTAAATGGGTTACAACCCTTGTTTATGTGAACAAGACAGCACATTCCAGATAACAAATCTGGTGTTTCAAGGTGCTCAAGCTGAGGACTGCGAAATTCATATATACATATACATAAAGATGGAAAAAACATAATAAGAAGAAATTGTGGCTCTTCAACAAGCCACAACAGTATTAACGACAGACATAACCTTTTGGTTCTTTCAAATCTCTGGATAAGTGAAACATAAGGAATTTATTTTTCACTAATTTCTGCCCAATCACTCTCTCAGTAGGAGACATAAAACCATGGAAGTGTTGGCGCAACTACATACAAACTAAACACTTTCCTGGTGTGAAGCCACTGTGGGTCCTGATGCTATTGCAAATTGCAGACCCCCACGTTGCCCGGGTTGTAGCACGAAAGCAATTTGGTTTGCTGCCAACGCTGCAGCCTCCTGTCTCACAAAATCACCATAGTAAACATTTGAAAATAAATCCCAATTTAATTACAAAAGTAAGTATAATGGTACGTGTTCTGATTATCAAATGTAAAATCTATTTATATTATTAGAGGTGGTTATAGATAGCAAAATTAGTTGGAAAAAAAAAATATAAAGGTTGATTTGGCTAAAATAATAGATGACATCAATAAAATCCTTATTTACTGATAATAAAAAATGGATGAAACAATTAAAAGATATTACAATTAAGAGTGGAACTAAAGTCAAGACTGACCTGTCTTTGACGTCGACGCTGCAAAATACTAATGGCCCAAGCCATTATGTAGCAGGGCAATAGAAACCCAGCAGCTCGAAGCAAGAAGAGCTGCAGAACATCAACTAAATATCAGCTTCCTTACGGACCTTACCCACAGAATTATCTTAAAAATAAATAGTGTGGCGGGACACAGGATATTAATCAAAAGAACTTCTTGTTCAAACTGAACTTACGGAGAAAAAAGTAGACGTGTCATCTTCTGCATCAGGATCTGTGATGCTCAATGCATGCCGCAAGAGAAGAAGGGCCATTAACTGCCAAATACAGCAAATCAAGATCTTAAATGCATGGAATTCCAAGGAATGGAAAATATTCTCTCTTATTTTCTTCAACTTTTAAATTTCATTTATAAAGAACTAACAGTAATGCCAGGTGTCCTCCTCTGTCATCCTATGTACTTGGATTACAACCCTAGCACTCATTTATTGGTATTTACTTACTAACAAAAACAGAAACCCAATAGTAATGGGAATAAATTTTTTAACCCATTTTCAGTGGAAGCACCTTCAAGGGCTTAAAAATCACAGAATGCAATCATGGTTTTTTCATTTTCACAAACCTATGTTCCGTCAAATATTAAAGATCAATAAGAGCTTAAATTTTAATACACACTTTGACCAATAGCGTGTCTATGACCAATGAGATATTGGCATGACTGCACGAAAGTGCAGTTATTATGCAGATGTGTGTGCGCATGTGTTTTTTCCGATGACTGATGGACTTCTGCATATGCTTTTCAGTCAAGAATTTATAGTTCACGGGCTTACAATTAGTGCAGCTGAACGGCAAAACGCAGCTCCACTAGCATTTGAAGCTGCATACTCATCATATTCAGCTTCCAAAAAATGACGTTCAGCTTCTGCAATTGCCAATATGCGAGGGTCGCTAAGATCCAAAGGAGTTCCAGAGATTGTCCAACCTCCACTGCAAGAAGGAAGCACCACAAAATATTTCAGAAGACAGATTCAAATTGACATCTATGCAGTGCATAATAATAAAATCGCTGAAGTATATATTTAAACAACTGGAAACAAATAAGAAGGAAGATTTAACTTGCCCAATATTGATAGCAGTTTCTTCAGGGTTAGGAGGAGGAGGTGGAGCAGTATAACCAGGTTGGTAAGGCTGCACATAAACAGGGTGCCATCAACAATGGAGTGCATTTAAATATAAACTACAACATTTTAATGATAAACCCTGCAACAAAATTAATTCCAAAGCATGCCACATACAGTTTGATAGAAAAAAACATGTTCAAGGAAAACAAATATGAAGCCAAATTTTTTTGGGTGATTGATAGGAAGCCTAATTACCTGAAGGGAAAATGTACATAAGCAACGAACATAACAATTACAAAATCTGAGCACATTCTGTAAAATTTCTATGAATCCCATGTACAATGGGTTTCAAACATAGTTTCTATTTCAGTTCAAATATATTTTTCTTCGAAAAACAGGAACCCGGTGGTTCAACTCATGCTCCAAATATCACCCATCACAGAGCCAAAGTAAATTATTATATGAGAACTGTGGCTTTCTCGTTTACAATACTTCACATGGAGCAAGTATACTAGTACTCATGAATTATTTAAAAACTTTGAGGATCATATAGCCATCAATGTCTTACAAAAGTAACTTCAGATGTATGCTGCTTACGAAATGGCACAAAACATAAAATACTAGATTTAAAAAGCATACCTGATGACAGATCTCACATGTTATATCTCCTTTCTCATTGCACCAATGTTGAACACACTTTCTATGTGCATACTGACAAACATATGAAGTCAATAGTATATCAGGGAAAAATTTAAATAATAAGGATAAATCATATTAATTTCACTTCACTGTATGGTAGGAAAAGAAAGATTAGAAAAAAGAACAAGAGATGTCACTTCCTAGAGCAGTTTCTAGAAGTTTCCATTGCTTAATAAAGCACCTTAAGAAAAAATTTCAATTTTGATACCAAAATATGAGACTCGTCATCCCTAACAACAGTGGTCCACCGAAATAATTCTCAAAAAAAGGAAATCTTTAGCCATTGTTTTGAGTTAATCATTGCCTAATGACACGAGCTACCAGGATTCTAGACCAGTGATAAACAAGAATGGTACTTAATCCAGTGTCATCAAATGCAAGATAATCATTAACTGCATGAAGACTGACTTTTTTGTTACACGTGATGATAGCATTACACCTATGAAAAGACTCTTTTAGCTATTGATATTGGCTTTACCTTTACCAACTTCCAGAGAGGTTGTATTGTGCAGCATAGCAAAACATGGCTAATTCCAAACAAAGTTGAACTGTCATTACTTGTCGTAAGTAATCTCATGGTGAGAGAACATAACCACAAAACCTATCAAGCTCCATGGAGCCACTCTACAACGACCCAATGTCTATGATAAATTCAAAAGCTTTAAATACAGATAATTAGCGTGCCTTTGATTTTTTTTTTTAAAAAAAAAATCATATTATTGGTCTCCATCTCCTTTAAAGAAAATTCATTCCCACGATGCGACCCTTTTCCTTCTCCTTTCATATAAACACCATTTTTAATTCAAACCAACCATACAAGTTTTCACAAAGGTATACCACTTCAACTGAAAACTTGTATGGTTGGTCGGAAAACATTAACACATAGGAATTCGTCCAACAAACATGCACCTATTCTAAGACATTATACATAGCAAAAGGTCAAGAAATTCTTCAATCCTACATTTTTTTTTTCCAGATAAGTATTAATACTACAATTATCAACAAAGCATACTTCCTATCACACAATTCGGCAGCACATATCTAAACATGACGCGACACACGCAAATAGGTTCAAATAGGTCCGATTTGATAACGTTGGCGAAAACGGATTAAAGATCATACCTTGAGGCTGCCACTGCAAGCACAAGGGGTCTCCAAGTTTTCGACGCTATCCTCCTCTTGGCATATACGGCACTCCGCCATCTGAATCAGCGGTTCCTCCTCATCCGAGCTCTCACAGTGCACAACCCTCTCATTCTCATCCAACGAACACGACGGTCCGGCAGCTTCAGTGCCTGGGCCGCAAGGGTGCGGCCCAGAAGGACCCTCGGCCGGGGGCTCGGTAACCGGCTCTACTGCCGACGGCCGTATCAGACGGTCCACGTATAACACCAAGTGATCGCTCATTTTTTCCAACGGAATCACCACAATATCGCCGAGAAACTTAACAAATCAAACACTACCCCGCCTTCAAAATCTGAAACCTAAAATTAAATAAAATTTTTAAAAAACCCGAAAAATGAACCCGAAAAAAATGAAGAGGCCAGGCAGCAGGGAAACCCCTTGATCGCGCTGTTGAAGGCAGCGGGGATCCGGAGGTTTCCGAGAAAATTAGAAAGGTGGAAAATGAGAGAAAAATCCTGATGGCAGAAATCATACCTGAAAAAGAGAAATTGCTCCGGGTTTTCCTACCAGTCGACGAGTTTGGCTTGAAATTTTGCCAAAAGTAGGGCTATTTATTTATGGAAAATGACAGTCGACCCCTCAAACTTACCCGTTAATCTTATTGCTACTGAATTTTAATTATATATATATTTAGAGTGAAGCTTATTATCCTATACTACATATTTTATATATTTTAAAATTATTTTTTATAATTTTTTATTTTATTTTATTTTTATTAAATTAATTAAATTATTCTATTCATCATCTATACATCATATATTTATTATAAAAAAAAATATGATGTGTGATATATAAGAATGATAAATAAAATTATTATTATTTATTTAATAATTAAAATAATGACTGTTAATAAAATTGTATATTTTTTATTTTTTAATAATTAAAACTATTAAAAAAATACTTTAAAAACTGAAAAAAAAGAATAAGAAATTTATAACTAACGATATATCTAGGGATAAGACCACTAGCATGATCCTTTATTTATTGAAAAATATTAGTAGAATCTTTTAAATTTACCATTTAATCTTATGGTTCATGTCTTTTGATTTTTTAATTTATTGGTTAAGTAAATAATTATTAACGAAATTGTATATTTTTTTATTTTTTTAATTTAAAAAAAGAAAAGAAAAAAAAGAACAACGTACGTCCAACGGGAGACGCTGGCCCCGCTTGATGTGGTCTTTGGTCTCGGGTTCGATCGTCGACTGGGTTTCCTAATCCTAACTTGCATCCAACGGCATCGAGGCTAATTCTGCCATATCACGTGCACATTGCCGCGTAAACGACCGTTCCCACCTCCCCCCACAAAAGTCGGATCCTGGCCCATTATCGATTATTTTCAAAAGGCGCATTATGCCGAGAGAAATGATTTCTACTCATGGAGAGTGATACGGTGCTCAGTGTAACAGGAAGGAAATAGATGACAATTCAATGTATATTGTAAATATCAGTATAAGACTATGATGAAAAGGTAAATCTCATAAAATTCTCAAAGAGTCACGGGATTGTTCGAGGATCCCAACCTCCAGACTAACTAATTATATTCCCAGTCACTACTGGACAAAAAGCATAAAGGCAAGCACAAAAGCGTGTGTAATCCAATGGGTCCCAAAACGCAGCGTGTTCTCCACTGGACTCAAAACGCAGCACTTTATTTATTCCCTTGAAACGGCATTGTCTGGACCTGGGCAGCTAAACGACGTCGCCTCGACTTCTACATTATCCCTAACATGAACTAAACTCCTCCAAACATCGAACCTTCACTTCTCATCTCCTCTGTTGCCCAGAACTGCACTTCCCCAAACTCTTCCTTCCCGATCTGAGCCCCTAACACAGAGGGGGAGATTTGGTTTCGTTTGGATATTAAGCTCATCTCAATTCATTATTATAATTTTTTAAAATTTCAATACAAAATTTAATAAACAATTCAATTTTTTAAAATTTTAAAATAATAATAATATTAAAAAATAATATTTTAATAATATTTTATCTTTTCAACTTAAATTAATTCAACTCAACTCATTTTAACATCCAAACACACTATATTTCAAAAGTGAGATAAAAAGAGATTTTTTTTCGATTCTTTGTCTCCGATACCTCCTCTAAGGGCAGGGAAGTGGCCTTCTATCTCCAACCGTTTGCTCTTGCTAGTTCTAAATAAGAGAGTAGGCGTGCATTCGGGTTTGTTAGGATTTTCATATATGCCTACCTTCCTTTAAATTTGAGAGTCATGTAAAAAAATTATTTTTTAATAATAGACTTCACTTTTTTCTATAAGAAATACGTGAGATTTGCACATATCTAATATTATTCTTATGTTTACATAAGTATATTTTTTTACAATTAGAAAATTTTAAGGATAATTATAGGTTTTTGGTAAGAGGTAAAAATCATATTTACATTAATATTAATGATAATAGTCTTTTATCAGACATTAATGAGAATTTTTTTTATAAATAATCACGTTTTTTATTATTTAGCGAGAAATCAGAAATGGATAATTTCATTAGTTATTATCCATCAACATTAGTAGAAACTTCAAAAGAGTTTAATAACTAATATATATAAATATATATATATGAAAAATAGTACAAGTAAATTTTTACAACAATAATCATCTTTCTATTCAAGAGTCATGAATTTGGTATTAAAAAGGAAAGAAAGAAAGATCGTGCTATGGTGACCAGATCAAACAACCGCGGAAAGTTTAGCTAGAACTTGGTCACCACCTTCTTTTTCATATACATTTTCTAGTAAAAAAAAAATCAAATGAAATAAGTAGATACATAAATAGCTTGTTATTGACAGGGAGTCCTTTCCATGGTGGAAGGTGAGGGTGTAGGGAATAAGCAAATAAAAATGTGTGCATGCTTCCATTCCAATCAAATGAGAATATCCATTTTGTCGAAGTTGTGGACATTGAAGTTACAATCTAGATATTGCTATAAGATTACAAGAATGTTAGAATAAAATCTTAGGGCACTAGCATTGGCTTGGCTAAAACTAAACATTGGCTAAATTTTAGATAATATGTGCTAAAAAGTCCCCACATTGGATTGGGCATCTCTAAAATAATTTGGATGTTAGCTACAATGATTAGCCAAATTTGAAGAATCAAATTGATTCACCAAAAGTTAAAATAATAATTTCTCACTCCAAGCAATCATTAAAATATTAATTTCTCACTCCAATAAAAATATTATTTGATTTGTAATTAAGAAATTTAGATAGAATTTTTGATGAGTTTAATCAAATATTTTTTGTTATTAGCATTAAATGACTTTTAAAAATATGATTTTTTTTAATATTAATTTAATTAGAATATAGTTATTATTAATATTAAATGGGTAGAATTATAAAATGTGATATAAAAAAAATTAAATAACAAAATTATTAATTTAATAATATTTTATTATTATAGAGAGAGTAAATGGCTAATCCAATGTGGGGATTGAATTTAAATAGAATATGCAAATGTAAAAAAGTGTGATATTGGCTAAAATTTAAAGATGCATTTGGCCAATCCAATGCTAGTGCTCTTATAGAATATTGCTATAAGATTACCGCAATTAAAGAGTAGTTCGTTCTTGTAGCTACATCATAGTTTTTTTTTTTTTTGAATCAAAAGAACTTCATATATTTCATCTTTCAAGAGTATAACCAGTACAATTTAAATCCTTACAAACTTGTAAAAGAATAAAATCTGGACATTCATCTATCCATATCTGATCTTGTTCTATACTTAGAGCACTTTTAGCAAGCAAATGAGCTACCCTATTTTCTTCTCGTCTTATATACTGCACTTTCCAAACATTTCTTCCTTTCAGTACTGCTTTGATATCCTCAATAATGTGGCCTCCATACGACAAGTCCTTCTCCTCTCTGTTAATAGCTTTAACAACTACTTGGGCATCCCCTTCAAGAGTGACTCTATTGAAACCCAGATCCATGCACAATTCTTTAGTATACCATAAAGCTATAGTTTTTGCCATATAAGAATCAGGAACTGGTAATTTTTTGTAGCTAGCACAAGCCAGCACTTCACCATTCTCATTTCTTAGAACAATTCCCAACCCCATGTGTTGTTTATTTAGAGAAGCATCCCAATTTGCCTTGATACATCTTTAAGAAGGCTTTTTCCACAACTGATTGCCACTACTTCTCATATTACCTTCACTCTACCTTGATACAGTTTCTGCCACTATATCCTGTAATTGAGCCTCTTGAAAATCTTCAATAACTGCCTTTGTTGCTCTCATTAAGGAGTTAGGACTTTTGAACTTATTTTCAAAGATAAAAGAATTCCGTCTTAGCCATAATAGTCTCATCAGAACAGCTACTAACTCTAGCTCATTTAACTCTAGCTTGTGCATTAACTTCTCCCAGAAAATTAGGAAAACATTTTCATCATTTGACCACTTTTGAATGGATCGAAAAGAACCTTCCCAAACATCTTTTGCAGCAGGACACTGTCACATTACATGCATTGCAATCTCCACTTCACTTCCACATATTGGACAGGATGCATTCTCTACTACTTTTCTACTTCATAGGTTCTTCTTTGTAGCTAAAATATCATTCCCCAACTTACATAGAAACGATTTGACCACCCTTGGTACCCTCAAGCCCCAAATGTTCTTCCATGTCAAGTCTCTTTAATCTCCCTAGAAGTTTGCCCCTTATGAGTTCCTTTCCTCTCTTGTTCCACATAGTATACACTTCTTACAGTGAATAGACCTCTCCTAGAAGGCCCCCATATCATCTTAACTTATGAGCCAAGTTTACTCACAGGGATGCTGCAAATTTTTTCAGCTTCTTCCTTCACAAAAAACCTCCCTCACTAGCTCCTCATTCCAACCATGTCCACTCTAGTCCAACAGATCACATACCCTTGCATTTTTGTCCAAAACTTTGATAGGAGATTGAACTTTAAAAGAGGAAGGGGAGCTGAGCCACTTGTGACCCCAAACTTCAATACTTTTACCATTCCCTACTCTCCATCTCGATCCTTCCTTTAATAACTTCAAAGACCCCATATGCTCCTCCAGATTAGAGGGGGGGTTAGATCCCAGTTTTGTATCCAACAAATGCTTAGCCTTGAAATATTTTTCTCTGAAAATTTCAACTGCTAAGGAATGTGGTTTCTATAAAAACCTCCAAGCCTATTTGGCTAGTGGGGCTGAATTGAAAATATCAAGGTCCCTAAAACCCATTCCTCCCTTTAGCTTTTGATTCCCCATTCTTTCCCAGCTTTGCCATTGAATTTTCTTCTTCCCTGTTGCACTGACCCACTAGAATCTTGAAAACATACTATTTATTTCTGTACATAAGTTCTTTGGGAGCTTAAATACACTTATAGTGTATGGAGGTACTGCTTGGAAGACTGCTTTTATCAATATTTCTCTTCCTGCAAGAGATAAAAATTTATTTTTTTAGCAGCTAATTTTTTTCCATATTCTGTCCTTTATACACTTGAAAGTGTTATATTTTGATCTTCCCATAGTTAATGGAAGACCAAGATATTTCTCATAGCAACCACATGCCACAAATCCCCCATCTCTCAAGATAAGATTTTTATTTTCTTTCTTCGTATTTGAACTAAAGAAAATTGAAGTTTTTTCTTTGTTCAAAAACTGGCCCAAGGCTCTTTCATAAACCTTTAATACCTCCATAAGCTTCTTCCATTCCTCACATTTGGCCCTACCAAACAAGACACAATCATATGCTTTTTGCAGATGATTTATCCTGTACCCCTTCTTACCATAGTTACCCCTTTTGTCAAACCCCTTACATTAGAGAAATTAAGAAGTGCACTTAAGCTTTCTGCACATATGATAAAAAGGTAAGGGAAAATAGGATCCCATTGCCTTAGGCCCCTTGATAGCTTGAATTTTCTTCCAGGTCTACCATTTATAAGAATTGAGTAGGATACAGTAGAGACACAACACATTATCAACCTTCTCCATTTCTCACAAAGACCCAACTACTTCATCATGGCCTCAAGAAAGCACCACTCGATTTTTTCATATGCTTTTAACATGTCCAATTTTATGGCCATTGACCTAACCTTTCCCTTATGCCTAATCTTCATAGCATGAAAGGCCTCATATGCAACCATGATGTTGTCAAAAATCAGTCTACCTAGAATGTAAGCACTCTGGGTAGGAGATATAACCATTTCCAAAACCTTCTTAAATCTGTTAGCAATGGCTTTAGAGGCAATCTTATATACCACATTACACATGCTAATGGGCCTGTACTCACTCACCATAGTGGGATTTTTAACTTTAGGAATAAGGGCAATGTGGGTATAATTCATCATCTCATCTAAAACACCTCCATTCAGAAAAGATAAAATAGCTTCACAGACATTTTCCCCCACCACCTGCCAATGATTCTAATAAAAACAGGCTCCTAGTCCATTAGGTTCAGGAGCTTTTAAGGGGGCCATTTGTTTGATAGATCTTTCAACTTCTGCACTGGTAAAGGCTCTGGATAAATGTTCATTCATCTCCTCAGTCACCCTAGGCTCCACTGCTTTTAAACAATCAATAAGGTCCTCCTGTGTTGGGTAGGTCAACAGAAATAGTTTCTTAAAGTACTCATTAAAAGCCCCTTCTATGTCATCCATGTTGGTCACCAAACTTTCTTTACCATTATGGATCTGAGTAATTGTGTTCTTTCTCTTCCTCTGACTGGCACAAACATAAAAATACTTAGTGCTCCTGTCTCCATGCTTGTACCAGTTCCTTTTGGCTCTCTGCTTCCACTTCAAGTCCTTTTGATCCAACAAACATTCCAACTCCTTTTGAGCCTCTCTAATTTCCCTTACATTGTGGTTGCCTTCTTCTTTTTGTAATGTCTTTCAAACCTCAATTTTTGCAGTGATTTCTTGATTTAAATTCCTTTTTAGAGCTCTACTCCACCTCTTCAAGCCATATGTACAGCTTCTTATTGACCCTTTAAATTTCTCAAAATGTGCCCTTCCCCTTGTTGGTTGCTGCCACCCTTCCTTAACCACCATTTCACATTCTGTTTCTGAGGCCCACCATGCTTTATACTTAAAATTCTACGACTCTGAGAAAAGCACTTATCTATTTGAGAGAAGCTTAGTAATACATGTCTGTGATAAGAGCTTCTAGCCACTAAAACCTCTACACTGATTTCCTTTTGTGCTTCAATCCATTTCTTATTTGCAACCACCCTATCCAACCTTTCTTTTGTGAAAGTGGCATCCCCATGTAGATTGCTCCAAGTGAACTTGTCCCCTCTCCATCCTAAGTCAGATAAACCTCCATCTTCCAAAGCATTCCAAAAATTGTTTATAAGGTTTTCCCCCTAGGTCTACCACCTTCCTTCTTATTGAAATCTCAAACAACACACCAACCCTTACTCCCTTCTGGTTTGATAGAAATCAACAGGTGCCAAGCCTCTTGTCTCTTACTTGTTAAAAGCCATTGTTGTCTCCCTTGGTTATAACAGATCCAAGCACTAATATGCCTCTGTGTGAAATTTAAAAATCTCCACCATACCTTCCTCTTTCCAAAATAGAACTAGACCACTCCCTCTTCCCTTAAGTTCCACCCCAAAACATCCTTTCATTCTCAGTCTTCTTTTTATGCTCTCAAGCCTTCTGACTTGTAACTTGGTTTCCATCATAAAAACCATACTTGGCAGCTTCTCCTCTACTAAAGAGTAGAGGTCTTGAACTGTCCGAGACTTGCCAAGCCCTCAGCAGTTCCAAGTTAGTATTTTCATAATGCTTGGCGGGGCTGTTTAACAGCCTTCGCCAATCGTTCCTATACAACAGCTAACTTCCCTTCTCTTTGTATCCTTTGTTTTTTGTGTTTTGTTTTGTTTTGTTTTTTTTTCGTGTTGCTTCTTTTTCTTCAAACATACCTTCCCCACAAAAGCCTCTTTGTAACTTTTGGTTGAGATAACATTAACCCTTCATTATCCACATTTCGAGCCATTCTCTTCCATGTCTTACCTCTCTTCCTCAAATCCCTTAAGACCTCCTCCCCTCCCCAAGGTATTAGGTTTTTTAATAAAAGCATCACTCTCGGGTATGGCCACACACTCCACATTGATAGATTTTTTATTAGGACCTTCAAACTCTTCTCTAGGCTTAACAAATATTTTACTCCCACCTGATTCTCCCCTTGTCTCCATAGGCTCCTCTAGCCCCACATTAATTTGGCTTGCCACCTGAGCCATTACCTTCATTTCTCTCATTACCTCCTTACCACCCACATGACTCGACACAATCTCTTCCTCCACCTCATTTCTCCAAGACCCCTCTCTTCTAAAGTCCCCATTAAAACCTGAACCACCCTTTTTCCCCACTAAACTCACCCTTAACCAAGCCCCAAACTGCCCATCACTCCCTTCTTTCAACTCTCTCTTCTTAGGACAACCATTAGAATCATGTATGATTCTACTACAAGAAAAGCATAGAAAAGGCATTTTTTCATACCTGAAGGGAACCCACATGCTTCTACCTTGAGCTAAAATTATTCTGCCCCTCGCTGAAGTCCTTGTTAAGTCCATTTTAATTTGAACCCTTAGAGAGCTTCCCCATCCACTTCCATCTCCCTGGACATCAACATCCACTACCTTTTCCACTGTGTTCCCCACCTGCTCTCCTTTCTCTTTTGTCATCATAGCTAGAGGCAGATTATACATGTGCACCCATAACTCCTCATGATTGAAGCATATCATTGTTGTAAGGATAAAACCGTCAAACATTTTAAGCAACATTATCTGGTTCTCAAACAGCCATGGTTTCCCTCCCCACATTTTTTGTTTGTCTGCATGGCTTACAAAAGTGACAACAAATACGTTCATCCCTACGTCTAGAAATTTTGCTAGCCTGCTGAGTTTCCATATCTTAGCCATTGTGGACTCAAGAATCCTCGAGCTAATTTTCCTCTCCATCCACAGCTTCCCCACCAAACTTTTTTCTCCTTTATTCTTTAACTCCTCTTGAACCTCATCATCTAATTCCAACAGAGCTTCTCTTCCTCTGTTAGTTAGCTTTTCCCACTGAGCCTCATCATCTAATGCCCTTCTTTTTAGCTTCTCTACCACCAGAAAAGCTTGACTTATTAAAGAAAGTCCTCCTAGAACTGCCTAGCACCACCTCGGTCTGCCAGGTTCTAACAAAAAAATGCCACTCATCGTTGACTGCCCTCCGTGCACTTCCACCAAATTCTATTAGAATCTTCCTTGGGTGCAGTACGACCCACTTCACCTCTCTTTCCACTAACGAAAAGGAGAGAAGAATTTTCTCTTTTGAGAGAACATTTGGAACTTGTAGCTACATCATAGTTGATCGATATAAAAATTTAGAGAAATGATTTTTGCAGTTTTACAATTGTAATTCCTGTGCACCCATTTGAAAAAAGTTTATAAATTTGAGATAGACATAAAAAAATTATTTTTTAATGGTAGAGTACACTTTTTTTCAAAGAGAGTGCGTGAGACTTATACATCCTATAATTGTATCTAACATCACTCCAAAACTTATTTTTGTTATATAAAGGTATGTACTTAATTTTTTAACTCCAAGTTTCCGCCCATCAATAACTTACTAGTTTTGAAAATTCTAGTAGATTATATATTCTCGTTATTTGTTTATTATAAAATTCGATTTTTATCAAGGATACGGTCCTAATCTTTAAAAAAATCAAATGATCTTTTATATTATTTCTACCTCAAAAAATACTTTTTAAATTTGTTTTCAAACAAATGTAACATGTTTGAAAATGCTTTAAACAAAGGTTTCGAAATAGTAAAAACTTTTTAATAGATGCGCTTGTTACTTAAATTCTGCAACTATAAGTTTTAAGCTAAAAGCTAAATTACCCACCACAATTCCAAATATGCACCAACACCTTCTCTCATTACATTTTGATGATGAGAAATTAAGAGAAGATTCATTTTTCCTATAATATAAGTATATTTCTTTTAAAAATTAGCACATGAAACAAACCTTTTAAGTAATCATATATAGGGTGTATATGGCTACAAAATTCTTTATGATATTCAGGTAAGTTGAAATGCTTTTTGTTTTTGTTTTTTGTTTCGTTTGTTTGTTTTTTTTTTTTTTGTGATTTGGGAATAGGGGTGGAAACTCATGTTTTTGGATCGTGTTTGTGTCGTATTAAGTCATGATATTAGACTATATAGGTCAATCAAAACCTAACCCGTTAAGCTAAATGTGCCAAATTTTCAAATCCTAACTTGACTCATTTAGATAATGGATCATGTATTGTTGCTCATTTTGACCATTTGTATAAGTAAAGACAATAATAATACCAATAATAACACTAATACGTCTCTATCTCTTTTTTGGGATTATCAATTTCATATTTACTTGAGTTTTTTTTTTTTTTTTTTGGTATCAAGACAAGCCCCGGCTGTAGAGAATTGAGTCCTCATATATTATATGAGGCAACAGTTAAATGACCCAAATTTGTTGCATTTAAGGCTACACTGGATGTGACGACAATGAATTAAATGCCAAAATGGAAGCCTTTTAAGGCTATAAATCAGAATGAAGTATGGTCCACATTCCCTAAACCAAAGTCTTAAAGTTGGGAGTAAATGAGGCTCACAACTATCAGCGACACGCCAAAGTGGACTTTATATACAAATTGCTATCGCTTTCATGGAATTAGTCATTGTGAATTGGTCAGTCCTTCTGACTGTTTTGTGTGCTTAGTTTTTTTACTTGGCAATCACCAGCTTTCTTTTATTTATTTTCAGGCCAAAATGTTGACCCAACTTCATCCCCCCTTTTTTTCGTTAGGGTGGCCCTACCCATGTTTTTTAATTTTAGAAATGTAAGTCTAAAAATCTATAGATCCGAAAATATGATTATATTCATGTTATCGAATTATCAAGAATTTTATAGAATCTTCTAGGGTATAGAATTCTCAATTCTCGCATTTAAATTATTATATCACATAGCAATATCAATATCAATAAATAGATAAAAGAAAATCATACCATTACTAACTTGGACAAATTGAATCTAATTTTATTTAATTAATTATTTAATGAACTGTTGCAAAATTAGAATTAATTATTAAATGATACAACTTGCAGAAAACTCAATTCAACTTGTATATAAAAATATTTACAAAACCCCAAAATTGATTTGTTAAAAATTTGTAAATAAATTATATGATAATATACATAATCCATTCATGCTTATTTAGTAAATAAAAACGAAGTGTTCATAAATATAAAATATATTCGATAAGAACACCAAGTTCGACTCCTATTCAAATAAAAATTAAATAAGGAAAAATATTGGCAGCAACTACTATTTCATAGAAGCCATTTTTGCACACATTATGTGACACCATCTAAACTACACATCTACTAAATTCGATTTTACTATGGACTGAGAGAGAGACAATGAGAGAGAAGCTCAGGATGAGAGAGAGACCAAGAATGAGAGAAAGCGAAGATGAGAGAGAGGAGAGAGAGAGACGATGAGAGAGAAGATGAGAGAGAAAGAGCAGGCGAGAGAGAGCGGAGATGAGAGAGAGAGAGAGACCGAGACTCAGAGAGACGAGCAGATGAAAGAGAGAGTAGGGCGAGAGAGAGAGCAGGCGAGAGAGAGAGTTGCGAGAGAGACGGGATGAGAGATGAAAAAAAAAAAAGGACCAGAAACAACCACGTATGCAAAGTGTGCACTGCTACAGTGACTGCACTTTAGCATTACTCATTAAATAAACATAACCCGACCTACTTACTACTCACTCAAACTTGGGTCATTTCCACCCCTAAACTACTAGCTTCATCCAAATCATGTGACCTAGCTTGAATATCACCCTAAATGAGGGTTTGTGGCAATTCATTCATGTGACAAGCAAGTAACAGGAAGGATGAATTGTAGTGAGCAAGGATCTTGTCATACACATGAATTGGGATAAGGTCATCAGTTTAGAAGATGCCCAATGGAGGCTGCACCAGTTACAATTTCCCCACAAGAAGTAAACGATTCATAATTTACAAAAATTGCTTAATCAAGTCCCAGCCGTTCTGCATTGATGTGAAAAATAACTGCCAAAAAATAAAAATAAAAGAAACAAATGATCAAACAGAGACTGATTGTAAACGGTTGCAATTGCAGAGTTGATAATCCACTCGAGACCCACATAAGAAAAATGAAAGATAATTAACCGTACAATCATATATAACATTGAGTAAAAAATGTTTCTGCGTAGAACATAATTTCATAGGGCATTAAAGGAACAGCATGATCTCTACTCCCCCACAAAGATTATAGCTCCCCACAACCAACCAACCCCACATTTTAACCTAACCTAATAGACTAAATGATGGCTGACATATGAGAGATATTTTCCTTTTTGAGGTTTTGATTCCCGATAATTACAAAATGGGAATGTGATATTTTTACCAATTTCCGCATATACACGTTCCATCCACATGGAAGCCTTGAGAGGGCAACTTTCAGCATAAACCGAGGAAGCATAAATAACTTACATGTTTTGTGATCACGCAACTTCTTCCTGATCTGTGAAACCAGCGATTAGGTTGAGCTTCCCCGTGTATGAGTGATCAATATCTGTTGACACGGGTGACTATATACCGTCCTTTCTCCAGATCATAAATTGTCTTCAATTGGGGCTTTCTCCACTTTGATACAGACCATGCCACGAACATTAAAACTAGAACGATAGCAATTATAGAGAGCAGTGTGGGTGAGTCATTGCTTATAATGTTAGCGATCCAGTGAGCATGCTCCAAATCTAATTTAGCTGTCTGCAGAATGAAGGCTCCTAAAGCCCAGTCAAGTGGAATATTTCCCACCTGATTTGAAACCCCAATCCTGTTCAACAGTAATTCCAATCAATAAGACCAACCTACAGCAAATATACAGCTTTATATATGCACACAAATGCGCACATGTAGACTTTTTTCGTTATGGGTAAACAAAAATTTTATTGATGAGAAAGATAGGCATAACCCATGCACACTGGACATATGCAAGAGCGAAAACTAGGCGTGATTAGTAGTTGCTTCCAGAAACTCATGGATATTCAGACTATTAAAATCTATTACAAATGACCAATGGAATAAAGTGTTTAAAAATAAATTTGAGCACACGTAGACTTCACATTAACACATCATCGCGCACATAAATGCAGTTGTGATTGAAAGAAAGTGGGAAGCTTTATATAAAAAAAGGTAGGGGGGAAAAGAGGCTTGTAACATGCTGACCCTTGCCACAAAGATTGTACCAACTGCCCTAGCCCCAGCAAGACCCATGTAGGGAACCACAAATCCTGTTCAACATGGAACATGGAAGTTCTGGGTGCACCACATGGCAACAGAGCCGATGTGACGCGTTGCTCAGCTGGTCGACCTTTCTACAAAAAAATAAGCGATGCGAGAACCGTGATCTCATTGTTGTGGCTATAAAGGGGGCCTACAGGAGATGTTGGCAATCAGATCTCCTAAGAAAATGGACTGAAGCCAAATCACACGTAAATGGCACACACCGTGCTATCTTGTGGATTGACATGATCAAATTCGATATAAATAGTGGCTTATTAAAGGAACACAATATGCCAAAGTGATAGCGCAAGGATATACCTTTCATCATCGAAAGAAACCCCAAGACTGTCATGAAGTAGGGCCACAATATATGCTGAAGAGAAGCAATACCGCAGCAAATCTTCCTCCTTAAGTGAATGGTATTTCTTCTTCAACTTCAACCAATCTTCTCCACAGAATTGTTGTCCAGCCATCATCAACTCAGAAAGAAATGATCTTGGAGCCAAGTCAAAGAACTAACCAAAGGGAAACAATCAAAAAGAAAGACAAAAAAAATTCAGAAAAGCATGTAAACAGAGCATCTAAAAATGATACAAGTTCAGAAGAGAAATAAAAAGAATCTTAAGAGTATTATTATTCATTCATCCAGATGGATGCATATAGAAGTCACGAAAAAAATGGCAATATACCTTTGAAGTATAGAAGAAATTTTCTGTTGCCAAAAACTTTCCCTGAAGTTTAGGTATGAAAGTTGATCCTATGTGGCAACTCTGATAGGAGCATTTCTCTGCGTTCACATAAATAAATGTATTTACCCTCATTACTCTAAAAAGACGAAGATAATTCCATGAAACAGAATTTAACAATAACGTCCTGATTGGTAACCTTTTCCTTTTTGTAACAACATTAATGCAGCATTTCTGCATTCTGAAAAGTTCCCTTTAGATTGAAGAGTAGCTAAATATCTATTCTTCGTGTCCAATGAACCTGGAGAAAGCTTCCATGACTCCACACTATGTGAGTACCCTTTAGGGGTACAAGGATCAATCAAGATTCCCTTTTCAAGAGACTCAGTAACTACATCAATGAAACTGACGTCAGAATAATAGAAAAAGAATTTCTTACCACAAACCATGAGGCATTATGTAATTATGCCCCTTACCCAGATAACACAGATGTAGCAAACAACAAGAAAAGACAGAACAGGAATACTGGTATAATGGTAATGATTACATATGGTCTACCAAAGAAACTTCGTTTTTTTTTTTTCTTTTTTTTTGGGGGGGGGGGGGGTCATTAGGTTAAGAAAAGACTGGTTTTCCACCTCAGTGCTATTTAATCATGCCAACTTCCTATTAAAAAAAATATAAGGTGACCATGTCATAAGCAGAGGCAGTTTAAGAATTGACATAACCAAAGCACAGCTGCCATAATGACACCCTTTTGTATACCATACTCAGATCTGCTGACCTCAAGCCATCTTTGGATGTTTCATGACCATTCTAAAGGTCCAATATGTTTCACAGTAACTATAAAAAACAATCCCGAACTAATTCAACACTATTAAAAATCCCAACAAGGAAATAGTATCCATCGTTTCACTTTTGATTAAGCATTTTCCATATAGACTTCATTTACTTGAGTTGGTCTATATTAGAAGCAGAAATGTCTTTTGATGAAATCACCAAGAAAAATATAATCACAAGAATATATCCAGCACATTGGCTGTGTCGGTAGATAAATAACATTTTTTCATACAATCCCATTTCTAAATACAAATTTTACTTCAGGCACAACGAGCTGTTTCACGTCCTATGAAATCTTAAAAGTGCCCCCATTCAATTCATTATTTATTTTTAAATACCTTCTAATTGCCAGGATTGAAATTACATAATAAGAGACCACTAACTAGCAGAAGGAACTATGCCTCATTTACAAAAATAATCACGGGAACTTCACTCATGATTGTGACATTCTGGAACTAACAGCCAAACATATGGAAGACCAATTATTGAAATCTCATCATTGATATTTGAAACCTGGCCCCCTCTAGAAAATTAAGAGCCTATAGAATAATCTCATACATAGGTATCTGACAGGATGCGAAATTTCAATCTTGCAAGAATCACAACAAAAAAGCACAATTCGTATCACTCAGACAACCCAAGTTCAAGGCATAATAAGAACGTTCAAAAACTTCCTCAGAAACTACTGTACCAAAACCATAATGCAGAAAAAAACATGCATATTTACCTAACTCCAAGTCTCCTAAAACAAGTGCTTCCCTCAATGAGTCAAAGGCAACATTCTGCGAAAAAAGGAACACATTAAAAATGCTCTAAATTATATTGTAGCACCTTAGATAAAATCAAAATGCCAAACTTCTAAACATTTACAATAAGGATTTTTTTAATAAGTAAGAAAAATTTACTAGTCCACATAATTAGCCATAGCCCAAGTACACAGGAAGTATACAAGAGAAAGACACCTAATTACAAGCTAAGAGCTGAAAAAAACAGCATGCAAGTCATTAAAATTAGTCCCATCCAATAAAATAACCAAGGCCGAAACTAGCAACTTATGAAAGAAAAAATCTCTAATCCCTCCCAACAAACAATCTCTATTGTCAAAACAAAACTTCATTCCTCTCATTCCGAATACACCACATAAGAAATAAAGGCACCATCTTCCAAACAGCTGCAATTTGTCGATTGCCCTGAATTCCTCTCCAACAAGCCAAACGATTCGCCACCCTCTTGGGTATCACCCAAGCAATGCCAAGCCTAACAAAAACCTCATCCCATATAGCCTTAACCACATCATAATGGAGAAGAAGGGGATCCGCCGATTCTCCACAAATTTTGCACATAAAGCACCAATCCATTATAACAATACTGCACTTTCTTTTTTTTGATAAGTAAACAATACTGCACTTTCTTAGCTTATCAATAGTTAGAATTTTCCCATGAGAAGCCAACCAACCAAAGAAAGGCACCTTGAGAGACACTTTGCTTCTCCAAATACTTTTCCAAGGAAAATCAGTAGGAGAATGAGTTGACATAACCTTGTACAAAGATCTAACCGAAAAGTGCTCATTTCCAGGATGAATCCAAAGCAACCTCCTCCCATCCTGACTTGACTTTATATTGAGAGTGTATAACATGCTGACAAAATCAGTGATGTGCCCCACCTCCCAATCCTGGACAGCTCTAGTAAAACTCACTGACCACTGAAGAAAACCAGTAGAATTATCTATATAATCAGCCACAGAGGCACCTTTTTCCAAAGCAATTCTGAAAAGAGAAGGGAAGACATTCTTCAGAGAACCATCTCCACACCATAAATCATGCCAAAATCTGATCCAGGTACCCCTACCTACCTCAAATCTTAAATTTCTGGAGAAATCTTCCTCCCATCCATTCCGAATGATTTCCACACTCCCACACCATACACCCCTCTTACAATAAGATTAATCACAATTAATTAGAGTTGGGTTGGCTTGGGTCATGCTAGTAGGATAGGAGACCTCTTTGCAAGTTAGAGAGGGCTACATGACAGTTCACGAATTGCGAATGTAGATGGTCCCTATCTGCCTACTTGGGGAACATTTGGAGGAAAAGGACTGACAGAAATTTTGCAGATCGCAGCGGCTATAGATTTAATGGGCTGATTTTTCATGATTTCCTTGTATTCTTTTTTCATTTTTAATCAGGTATATTTTTTTCTATTTCTAATCATGTGCTTATTTTGTATACATCATGTGTACTTGGGTAATGCTAATTTTTCATAAAATCTTTGATTACTTATTAAAAAAAACGTTAACTGCAACAAAATTCTTTTATGTAATATTTGGTCATTGTCACAAGAACCCATGGTTATGGACCTAAATCGACTCATATGGAACAATTTTCTTTTCCAAGTGAACTTCCCAAGGAAAGAGTAAACTTTTCGAAGAAAAAGTTGGCAAAACGCATTTGAATTAAACAATACAGATTGAAATGAACACCTACCTGGCCAAAATGAAGAAAACTGTGGCTGTAGAGATTATATGTGATATTCCCAAATCTAACAGAATGTGAGAATTCAGGCGGCATTGATTCACTTGAAACAAAGGTAACCTGTAATCAGATCAAACAAGATATTCTAAGTAGCAATCTTAGATTCAATGTTCTCAACTTCAAAAAAGCCAATCAAAGTAAGTGAAATTCATTTCAGAAGCACCACGCCACAATGTGATACAGATAAAACTAACTTACTAGTCAAGGCATTAAATGGAGTTGATGTGAATTTTGAGTTCCAGCATTCTAAATGGTTTCTAGTATGAAGTACTAGATGGAAACAAATCAATGAACTTTTCAATGCGCACAGCTCTTGATATGACATCAAATAGATGATCGAGAACAAAACACATATATTGAGCAAATGGATAAAAGTTCAATACTCTTGCCCTCTAGAGCTAAATTACTCAAAGATATTGGCTAATCACGTTTTCCAAAAACGAAACATAGCTGCTGGGAAGGATCTGCAGTAGATACATACTGCGTTGGAACTGAAACCCAACACATCCAACTTGTTGTTTGTATAACTCCTAGTTATATTGTGGTGGAGTGGCAAGTTAGTATGGGACAGGATTTTTTGATCGGCATTCCAAATCTTGAAAAACAATTAGAAGCAGACAGAAAAGAACTAAACCTGGGCAGAAGCGCCACCAAGTTCAATAATCCCAGTTGTCTGCAGAGGATCACCTCCAAGTGTCCTAAGGGCATAGTTTGCAACAACCCAAGCATAAATCCCTTCATCAGCGCCTGACAGAACCACATTTAAAACAGTTCTCCGTTTCTTAAATACTAAAACCACAAGCAAAACAAAATCGAGATAGTGACGCAGTACAGGAGACAAACAAAAGAAGAAAAAGAAGAATGGCACACCGGTAATAATGGAAGCCCACTCGTCCTGAAACTTAAACACCGAGGACCGGAGCACTCGCCTGCACGACTCCATAATCCGATCCCGCAGCTCTAATTCGAGCAACCGGAGCCCCGCGGTCGCCATGAGCCGAATCTCAGTCTGCCCCCAAAGCTCCTTTGGGACCATTCCCTTCCCAAACTCCAGGAGCTCCTTCAGCGACCCACCTGCCCCATCCGAATCCTCAGCGAACGCCGAGAGCCCCGGGTTCACCCGCATCGAAGCCAAACCGTCCTTCCCGAAATCATACACCGTATTTCCATTCTCGACCCGGTACTCGATCACGTGGATCCGAGTCCCGGTGCTCCCTCCGTCGATGACAATCCCGTACTTTCTCTTCACGGAATTCCGCGAGCTTCTTCCGAAAACAAATAAATAACAAAGTAACAACGCGAAAGATATGGAAACCAAAGCGAAAATGAATAAACTGGATTTGCTGTGCTTGGAACTGGAATTGCGAGAGAAGAGATTGGACCGAGTTCCGGGTCGTATTTGGAGCTTAATCGGATCCATAACTACGTCGGCCTTACGTTTGGAATGGACCCTTGCACGGGCATTCAACCGTCGCATCAAAGACTGAGATTTGTGATGGAGAAAGAGAATGTGATATCATGTGATTATACCCAAAATAAAGAATCGACAAAATCAATTTTTGATGTTGGTGATGATGCTGATAACAACGTTGCGGAGGTCTTGGCGGTGGAGGTTCGGATCGGAGACGGAGAGGGCAATCATTCAAGGGTTTCGCCCTCTCAATTTCTCCGTGTCGCTCTCCCCTCGGTCTACCTCTCCCCTCTGTCTGATCGATCCGGGAAGAGCTATTTGATTTTTATGCGTCAAGTGTTTTTGCCCCCCTTTTAATTATGCTTTACCCACTCATTACGTCGGGAGCTTGCCATTTTACGATATACCCATAAAATTATCATTTTATTTCCAAAATTACCGTTACATTTGGGTTTACAGAAAGAGAAATGTTTTATCACATATTTTATATAAATAAATTTATAAATTTATCTGATTTGATTTGCTACGTTAAATTATAAAAATATTTTTATTATAAAATAAATTTAGAATATCATATAAAATTTATCATTTTGTAGATTTATTTTTATAAAATATTTTTATTATTTTTATTATTTTTTTAATTTTTAATTTTTTTTTTTTCAAAAAGTATATTCTTTTTAACTTGGTTTTTATGTTGAAAGGTAGTAGTGGGGTTCAATTGTTTGCGAATGTTTTTTTCTTTTCAATTGTGAAAAGTATCATATTATGTGGGGGTTGAGGATACAAAACTGAGTTAAAATAGATTGTGTTCACTAAAATAGAAATTATGTTCGTAGTCTTACACCGCACACTCTACAATCATTGTAGAATGGAATTTCTTTTTTTTTTTTAAATCGAAATGCAACGCACGAGATCCTTACATTCGAGAAGCTCTTCTCCACCTTATTTCCTCTCCCTTGAGATTCGCTCTTTCCCCCACGGTGCGAACCTATCCCCACCCCAGCCCCGCAAATCTGTCCCCTTTCCTCCCCTCCATGCCAATCTCTCCCAAGGGCATTTGCGGTTAGTTTCAAACCATCAATGGTTAGGCAAGTGTGCGTCTGCGTTTCAAACCCCTCCCACCTGCTAGTCGGCTTCAAAGCCCCCACGATAAGTTCCCGGCCAGTACCCTAGATTTATGTATTTATTTTGTTTTACTAATTTTTTTAGGCAGTATTAGCATGATTTCTTGGGGTGAATTCCTCTAACAAAATATTCAAACCAACACATTACTATTCAATTCACAATTCTTATTATGTGATACATATGGACCCAAGTAGAGAATTTGAGTTCAAATTGCAGCAGGTAAAGCTCTCCAAGTAAGCTCATTCTCTTGTTTGGAACCAAGAGCAAACTTTCTCCTCTCTCATGTGCCAATGCGCGCCGCCTCATTTGAAATCATCTCTAATTATTTTAATTGTCCGAAACAAAGAGATAGGCGCAACGTTAAATGCTTATATGAGGAGCTAAGGCGACGAAAAAAAGAGAAAGGACGATCTAGGCAGTTGCCGCACCCTCTTCTAGTGAGAGAAGCTCTTACCTCTCACTAAAACCTCCACACTCCGAAACTAGTTAGAGGGGGTGGGGATGGGAGCTTCGGCTCCATCCCTCACTCCCTCACCGCCCTCATCTTCTACCCGCTTTCTGTATTAGTTAATTTTGTGTTTCTGCAGTTCGAATAAAGGAAAAGACCCTTTAGTTGCTCCTTCCTCTTCGATTATCCTTCACGTTTTGTTCCGCTTGTGTTGTTCTAGAGGCAGGGGAGGCATGATCGGCAGAGGCAGGGGAGGCATGATCGGCAGCATCCATGCGTAGATCGGTACCATCCATGAGCAGATCGGCACCACCCATGAGTAGATCGGCAACATCCATGAGTAGATCGGTACCTCCTGGAGCAGATCCACGCCTCCTGGATAATATGGGTATGGGCAGGGGTGGCGGTGGCATGAGATCGGCAGGTGCATATCGTGGGCATCTGCGGCGGTGGCTGAGGGTGGAAGGATGAGTAGGGGAGGGGAGGCGGTGGATCGTTCGTACCATCTGCGCAGGGGGCGGAGGTGGGCGAGCAGTGGGGGCCTCGGGCTAACGGCAGCACAGGTCGAAGGAGAAGATGGAAGAAGATGAAAAAAGGAAAAAAAGAAAAGAAAGGGCTGACGGCAGCACATGTGTTTTACTTTTTCGTGTATTAACAGTGTTGTTTTGTGTGCTGTTTCTCCTATATTTTGTGCGCTGTTTTCATTTTCAGTGTTTGGTGTATTTTCTTTTGTTTGTCTTTAGGTCTAGAAAAAAAAAATCCATAAATGTAGTGCCCATTCGGACCCGGTCCAAATGGTATTTCCTCCCCCTCCGCGTAGGCGGAATTGGTGGGCGTTCCTCCTCCATTTCCCGTTTAATCGGGTATGGAGTCTTTGTTATGTAGGTTTTATTACCTCTGTACTGTACAGAGGAGTGCTATCTCTTAAACTAGGTCTGTAGAGATGCTTTGTTTGGACTAGACCATGCCAGTCACGAAGTGTACTGGGATTCTTCTAACGCTTGTAATGACTTATTTTTAAGTCAATTTGTATGTCCTACCTTATTAATGGAACGAGGTTCTCTGTTTTCAAAAAAAAAAAAATGCTTATATGAGATTACACTGTTCTAAAACACACGCAAGCAATCTTAAACGTTATAAAATTCTCATTATGCATCTATCTCTTTTTAGAATTAAATATCTAATTCAACCAGACAATTTAAGAAAACCATTATTATCGTTGAAAGCTCGAGCAAATCAGAGTCCTTGATGTCAAAAACCTTAAAATTAGGAGTGGCAATTAGTGTTTTTAGATCATGTTCGTATAGTGTCAAGTCACGAATATTTGACTATATAGGTCAATCCAAACCTGACCCATTAAAGTAAATGTGTCAAATTTTCAAATCTTAATCCAATCCATTTAAATAACAGATCGTGTTGTATTACTCGTTTTGACCTGTTTTGTAATTAATTAGAAATAAATCAACAGGATATTGCTCATTTAAACTCATTTCATGCAAATAAGTTGAATTAATACGCATAACTCGTTTGATTTGATTAGCATAATTTCACATAAAAGATAAAATCTATATTTATTAGTAGCCATAATATCTTAAAAAAAATAAGACTATCTACTAACAAAAAATATCAATATTTTTAAAATTTTAACAAATAATAAAATTAATATTCACTACAAGAAATAAGGCTTTTCGTGACGATTTTATGTCTATTGAAAATAAAATTGTCGCAAAAAATATTTAATTGCGGTGATTTTTACATCGTCATCATCTTTTTTCATCAAGTTTTAAAAATAGTCTTTTGTGGTATTTTTTTAGTTTTTGTGACGAAGAAATTCACTGCAAATACTAAAATGGTATTTTCCAACAATTTTTAATTTTTGCGACGGAAGTATTCGCCGTAAAAAGCGAAAAAACTTGTTGCGGCAGTTCATTATTCAATGGAATTGCGAAAGTAGCCTTTTTTTAGTGATTTTTTAATTTTAAAAATCATTGCAAATAATGGAAGACTGGCATTCTCTTTTTTACGGCGATATTAAATAGTAATATCGTCGTAAAAGACAGTATTCAGAATTAAATGAAATCTAGGACTCATGCGGTCTCCTTCAATTTTCCCTCCCCTCTGCTCGATATCTCCCTCCCTCTCATTTTCCCTCTGTTTCACAAACCCCCCTGGACGGCTCTCTTCCACTCTCTATCTTCCTCTCCATATCTCTCTCTCTCTCTCTTTCTCTCTCTCACGATGTCCGCATCTTTCCTCTGTGCCTTTCCCTCTCTCTGTTTCTCTCTGTGTGTATATGCGCTCCTCTGTGCTTGTCGCCATGGAACCTCTAAAGTCTCAGTGTGAGTACACAATGTCGAAGGGCTAGAGTGGTTTTTCTCCACCACCTCTATGCCTCCTCGGTCCTGCTCTGCCAACACAATCACTGTGCTCTTCGTTCTCGTTGGTAGGTCATCTTTCCTCCACCGTCTCTCTCTCTCTCTCATAACTCTCTATTTTGTATTGCAAGAGTGATTATTGTGTGTCTTTATTGTCTGTGGTTGTGGATTGCTACTTTAATGGATCTGGGTTATGAATTTGAAGCTAGGATTTTGTTTCAATTTTTGTGTGAATGATGTTGGTGTTATACTGGCAGCTCTAGGGTTTTGTTTGCTTATGGATTTTTTTTTTTTTTGGTTTAAGAAGATTTTACTTTGCAATTGTCCTATTCAACAACTATATGGCACAATCCGGGTTATGAACAGCAACTATGTGGCGTAATCTAGCCTGGCCAAACCACTCAAAAGCCTCGTGGGTGGGTTTTCTCAAGCAACGGAAGGCAACTTCGCGTTGGAGTGTCAAACCATGTTAGTTATTGTGAGTTTGTCTTGCGAATAAAGAACTTTGATTTGTATGGTGGCTTTTGCATTGATGTATTTAATGCTACAAAGGAATAATTACCATATGCAGTTCCATATAAGTTCGTTCTATTTGGGGATGGACATAAGAATCCAGTAACCTCAGATCTTTTGCACCTGATCACAACTGGTGTAAGTAGAAATTACTTAATATATTATAAGAAGTTTCTTTAGCTTAATAATTTGTTATATAGATATAGATATAGATGTGTACGAAGCTCTAGTTGTACTGTTGCTATTTCACTTGTTTAATTTCGTGATCCTTTTAATTAACTCCATATATTTAGGCCTTGGATGTTGTAGTTGGCGACATTACAATTACAACAAACCAGACAAAGATGGTAGATTTTACACAGCCATATATCGAGTCTGAGCTAGTAGAAATAGCCCCAGACAGGCACCCTTTCTTGAGAAGTGCCTTTTCTCTCCATACAACTTCCATCCGATACTCGTAAACCCTAATACACCCATCTAGCCATCACCCATTAGCCACCATGGATCGGAGAGTAGCACCTCATCTCCACCACAGATGAAGCCGACTGACCCCGACGTCCTCGTCGAGGGCCGCCCAACATCGGTCCTTTCTGGCGAACAGCTTCCTATCGCGAGATCGACTTGTAGGAGCTTTTTTTCACGAGATCCAACCACACTTGCCAGCGAGGGTACAAACAAGGCCGATAGGCCCCGGGGACCTCACTGAGGGCCATCCGGCAATGGTCATCTCACAGGCGACCTGGATTTTCTGTAGGTTTGTTTTTGCTGCCTTCCAAAGTGCTCTGGTGGTCGTGCTACTGACTTAGAGAGCTATGGTGAGTTGGTGACAGTCCAATAGCCGCATCTTTCCATTCCTTTCAGCCGTGCGATCTGGTTTTTCCCCTTCAACATAGATCTAGTTCCCTTTGGCACAGACCTTGGTTTCTGAAAAATGACGATTGGTTGCTGACCAGGTTCCTTTTCACGACTAGCGGTTGGGCTCAAAATGGGTTCTTCTATAGAGTTGGTCATGAAATTTAAATCCTTTACACTCATGAAGGATGGGAGCATGTTGGGTATTACTGAAAGGAGTCGGAAGGTGATTTCGAAATTGGTTATGGGCTCAACAACAGTAAAATGGCTGGCTAAGGCCATGACTGCATGCCCAAATGAGAAATGAGATTTTTACTCCATTGTCCTGGAAGGCAGACGTACTTTTACAGCGCATCACTGCTCGAATTCTTGAGGACGTCATATGGTGGTAGTGGAGGGAGGAATTTTATATTCATCTCCAAGGAGGAGGGGGCAGTGGCTGGAGAAGGATGGGTGAGGTACTGCATGATTTTTTCCAAGGCAAGATCAGTCCTTTGGAAGGACAAAGAGGTGCTGGAGGGGGGCCAGTCCCTCCAACTCAAATGCAAGGGGCTATAACAAACATGTAGGTGGTGCGAAATAGAGCTTGGAAGGGAAAGACTCAAGTATATTCTCGGTGTCGAGGCGATCCTATGCTACCGCTTTGAAGACGGGTCAAGCCTCAGGGGCTCAGAATGAAAGGGGTTTGCAAATCACCCCTCAGGACCCGCTTGTAGATATGCACAATTCTTTAAAGGATATGGAAACCCAATTGGTCGAGTTGAAGGCAGCAATAGCTTACTTGTCTACGAAAATAGATCTGCTTTCAGCTGACAACAGGGTTGGAGGAAATAAGACGGGCCCGAACCCTTTAAACTCTAAAGGTAAACGGAAAATCAAATTCGGCTCTGTCCCTATAACCAGATCTAGGAGAGTATGGCGGGTCAAAAGAAAATCTGGAATATTTGAAGTGGGGTCTACATCCAGTATCGGCGTAGAGACATCAGTAATGGAATGTCATTCGCCTCTGGTTACACCCTTGGTCCCTGAAGAAACTATGGCTCCCTCGTCAGAGTTGAATGAAAATGGTGTACTACCGAGGTCTGAAAGAGATGTAGAACCTGATACCACCCCAGAAGTGAAGGAACTTGTTGTCACCCTAGAATCTCCAATGGGCCTGAAACCATTGGAAAGAACTAATGGAGTTGCTGGAGAACCAATGAGCTTGGCATTGGTGCCTTGTATAGAGGAACGTCCAGAGTCGAGAGTGTAGTTGGATACTGTGTCTAGGGATAATGTTGCTCCATTGGTCTCTCTTCCTCCAATAGCGGATTGGATTCTGCCTAAAGTTAGCAAGATTCAACAGTTTGTGAAAATTTCATATAGAGGATGTGAAGACTAATTTAAAAAACTAATCACTGCGATTGAGACAAGTCACGCGCTTGAAACCAAATCAAGTTTCAAGAAAAGTAGAGAGTTACATCGTCTGCATTGGGCAAACTACGACATTAAGGGTGGTAGCTCAACTAGAGGGAAGTCCAAAGTGAGGGTATCATGAAGTTTTAGTTCTAAAGGAGGAAATAAGAGGTTGGGGTTGGGTTTTAGGGTAGTGTTTTAGTTCTACGGGAAACAAGAAGTTGGGATTGGGCTTGCTGTATTTTGGATTGTTTTTTACAGATTTTTTGGGTCATTGGGGTCAATGGGTAAGGTGTTTTTCTTGTATATATTAGTGTACTTGGTTATTCCTTTTTTATATATATAATATTTTTACTTATAAAAAAACAAAAAAAATGGCCCCAGTTTGGAAGTTGAACTCTAGTGCTTGGGCTTTTTTGAGACCATTCACTCCAATGATGTGGTGTGCCACAGGTGTACTTTTCCTTGTTGTGGGAGCAGTTGTATGGATCTTGGAGCGTAGGACGAATGATGAGTTTAAGGGCCCTCGCAGAAGACAATTTGTCACCATCATATGGTGTGTCCATATGTATATATATATATATATATATATATATATATATATATATATATATATATTTCTCCACTTATATATCATTGATCATCACCATGGATAGATATTGTGAAGTTGTATATATAAAATGAAAGGTCAAGAAATTAAAATTCCTTCATTAATTGGTGATGCTAGTTTGGAAACAAATTAGAGTACTCAAATGTGTAGTCTTCATGAATCTTGATCTAATATATATATGATCCCCCGGCCAAATGCTAATCTGGTGCATGGTGTACTTAATTTGCAGGTTTAACTTTTCAACATTGTTTTTCTCTCACAGTAAGTAGTGATTATTAATTATAATACTCTAGCTAGCTGATTATCTAGCTATTATAATTAATTAATTAATATATTATATATACATGTACGTTCGTAGGAGAGAGGATCGCAAGTACTCTAGGAATACAACACGTTTTCAGTCTATAATTACTTGCCCTGTTGAAAGGCATGAAAGAAGAAAAATACCGAATACATACAAACATACATATACATACATATATATGTATATATGTATATGTACACACACAACCATACACGAACAGCCTACATTCTCTTCTTTTTAATTATTCTCACTGTACATGTTGATGAAAAGATCAAATGCATGCAGATTTGTTTTGTTGTTGCATGTTGTCATGTGTGCGTATCAAACTTTCATTATGTTTCTTTCCTTGAAAGCCGCTGCGGGACGGTCGGGCTAATAAACATTGAAGAGCAGCCCTCCAATCACTACTTGCCACGTAAGAAAATACACCATAAGAGAAATATGTTCCAACACATAGAAACACTTCTAATCAAAAGTAGCCCTACTGATTTCGCCAGCACTTCGTGTTTTCCTCTATTCATCTTCCTCGCTACCCATATCTTCCACTCCATCCCAACCCAAACGAAGATCTCGACTGAAAAAATAGTCCCCAATGGCAACTCGAACGGCCGGCACAAACTATGATGGAATTCAACAGATAATAAAAAGCTCAGAATATTACTTTCGGTGAAGAGATGAGATTTCTGTAAATCTATACATAAAGCTCTATTTCTTCCCCTTTTTTACGGTATTCAAAGAAATTTCCCGATTTTTCAGCTTTTTTTTTTTTGGGCAAAAATAATCACTAGTTTTCTATTAGAGAAAATTTGATTTATACTTTCTTGGGTTTGACTATAAATCAATTGGGTTTACAAAATTCAATTTGTGTAAGTCTTTGGTGGTGGCTGGAGAGAAGCATCATATGGCATTCAAACTCCAGCAAAAAGCAAGTAAATAAATTTCATATCCAATTTGTAAAAAATACATGAGTAAAGTAAACAGAACAATGAAATTGGATTAGATTAACAAAAGAAAAAAGAAGAAGATGATGATGGTCTCTGGGAAAATTTCTCAATTTCTCTGTTTCTATTTTGATGGATTGAAGTATTAGGGTTTATGTTGGAGGGATAAAAGTTGGCTGTTTGTATCAAGGAAAAGGATGATGAAAGTTGGCTATAGTGCAACACAGGATAACTTAGATGAAAAGCCTAGATGTCAGCTAATTAGTGGTGGGCTGCTTTTCTATGTTTATCAGCCCAACTGATCCCCAGGTTTTCTCTTCTTTCCTTATTCTTTTTAAAATTATTTAGCTTGCCAGTTTTATATAATTGTCCAATTAATGATACATAACCTCATGACCCAACTATGATCTATTCATTGTTTTAAAATTTGAAGCATTCTTTGTTCCCCAGGATAAATACATGTAGAACAGACTTGTAAGACTTGTTTGTGTTTTCCTCCAAAGCCTTATCCGAGATAATATCATCAATGGTGAGAGCCCTATCTTATTTGCAGCTTGTATAAATATTTATAGGCAAGTTGAATTTGTTCATCACCATTTAAGCTTTAGTGTATTGGCAAAAGTAACCTATGACTGATTGGGAATTAAAAAAACCAGATTTATATGGTGAATGGATTGTAGAAATGGAAAATTCTTGCATGCTGAAATTTAAGGTGCAGTGATGTCAAAATCTTGATAATATAGTTGTTTTCATATTTGGGTTGAAGAATTGTGTATTGGAAATTGGAAGCATGTTGGCAACTGGCTGTTGAAGTACCACAACTTTTTTATTTTTAACTTGTTGGAAGGCTTATGCAGGATCACAAACACTGCATGATATGTTTTGTGGGAGATTTATAGTTATGTTTTGTGGGAGGTAACTGGACAGGTTTTGGATTGATGGGCTTTTGAAATATCCTTAAACATGATATAAGTCCTTAAGATTGATGTTTTGGGTTATCTAGTGTCCATGTCCATTTTTTCACAAATAGGGGGCAACTATGCTTGCAACGAAAGTAAGTGAGTACTATATAACTCTTGAATATGGTTCCTCACCTTCTGTTGTGAGGAATTTAAGGTGATTACCTTACCTTTTAGGTAGTTTAAGATTCATGTGAAATATGGATGCAAAGTTTCTATGTGTTTCAATAACATAATATTCTACTATAACTTTTTTGTTTTAGTTCATTTGTTTTATGTGGATTAACTTCTTTAAATTCTTTATGATTGACTTTCTCTTGTATTGGACACCTATTAGTTCTTTTTTTTGTGAAGTAATCAAAGATTTTCTTAACAATTCAAAAGGCATAGCCTAAGTACACCTTCTATGTACTTCTTTATTGAACTTAATGAAGTAAAGCTTGGTTAATATAGCCTAAATATTTAGTATGATTGTTTTTGCGAAGCTGGAAGATTTACAAGCAAAATGTTGTGATAGTGTTGAAAAGCTCAAGTTGGATGACAATGAATTGAGGAAATATTTTCAAATGTAAGTACGCCTTGCTTCCATTGCTAATACATTTTGTCATGGAATGGTTCTTACTTGCATGGTGGTTGGAGGATAATTTTATAAGAGAACTCAAATGCATGTTTTCTCATATTTGAATCAAGCTTGCACTTATTTTGAACTCAAATGCATGTTGTCTCTCATATTTGAATCATGCTTGCATTTATTTTCCTATATATCTTTTTTTCTTCATGGAGTTGTTGATATATGATATAGTTAAGGTCTACCGTCGGTGATTAAACCATTGAATTTAGAAGGTGCAGTTTCTCATGATGAGGTATGTGGTTTGTTGGTGTACTTGTTTGGTTGAGGGATCATTGTGGAAGTAAATTATTGATGCTCGATAGGGTGTCGCTTTTATGACTGGGAATTATCTATTGTTTCAGACTTCTTCAGTCCACTATATTCCATGGGGACTCATATGGCACATTGAGATAGTTTGAGGTGGAGGGCTTATGAGCACAAGATATGCACATTTAATACGTACTATAACATTTTGACAACACAAGACCATACTTCGTTCCCCTGAAAGAATATCTGGAGGACTTGTGTGCCTCCTAAAGTAGCTTATTTTGTATGGAATGCCGCTCTTGGGAAGATATTGACTACAGACAATTTGAAGAAGAGAGAATGTGTACTAATGAATTGGTGCTACATGTGTAAAAAGAATGAAGAATATGTGGACCACCTTTTACAACACTGTAAGATAGTAAGAGTGTTGTGGGATGAGACTTTTTAAAGGGTTGATGTCGCCTGGGTTATGCCTATTAGGGTGGTGGATTTGTTGGGTTGTTGGAGGAAGATGCAAGGCTGTCATCAAGTGGCTGTAGTTTGGAAGATGATTTCGTTGTGCATTATGTGGTGCATTTGGACAGAAAGGAATGTGCGATATTTTGAAGATAAGGAACGCAAAATGGCTGAGTTGAAGAATTTTTTTCTTCACACTTTAATGTGTTGGTTTTCCGTTATTGTATTGCATGGGGATAATGTTCACGATTTCTTGTCTTTAATTTATCACTCTTAAAATGTATTTAGGGGTCCTTTTGTATACTTCATGTGTACAAGAACTATGTCTACTTCATTCATATATATAATATTTATATTTTACTTATCAAAAAAAAAAAAAAAAAGGCTCTGGAAAAGACAATAGTTCTGGTAGTGATTACAAACTCTACAATAAAAAATATGAGTATAGGTCCATAATTATAATCTCAATAATAAAAACATAAGCATATTAAAAAATACTAATATTATATCTCAACAATAATAAAATTATAATTTTAAAATAAAATCTAAAAGGATTTATCCGTTTTGATCCAAATCCATTAACATCAAATCCATACCTGCTAGCTAATTTCGTATCGTATTCGTATTAAGTTCACGGGTCGTGTTACATATTGTGACCCCTACTTAAAACCCCACCCACCATTGAAAGACACCACCGTCCTCCACAAGCTCGCCATTTTATCCACTCTTAATGCTAATAGCCCCTCTACGTACCACGTCGAGTCCTATGGCTTGGTCAACTGAATTCCCCAATCTGAATTCGTCTACAACTCCAGGCGCTTTAATATGACAAGCTTGTAGATCAATATATAATATTGGCAGCAGTTTACTCCTATCATGTTGACCTTCTAAACAAGCACTTTCTTAGCAGCTTGTTTTTTATTTTAATTTTCCAACTCAGAGTTGCTTAGTTTTGGAGATTAAGATAACAAAGAGCATATATATAAGCGCACGAAAATATAAATTATTAAAGAACGTGAAGTACCAGTTCTGCACACTTGTTCACACGCACGGAAGATCAATTAGTTTAACAGTATATATTCTGTGTAGTGTCCATACTATACAACATTTTTTGCCTATAAATACAGCCTTTGACACCATTACATACATGATTATCCCTGATCAACTCCAGAAAACTAATCGAAGCCCAAAACTATCAGTGAGAAAGAGAGATCGAGGGAGATGATTAACTCCAATTCTGCAATTCTCATCATCAAGCTGTTGCTAGCACAATATCTAGCAATTGGTTGTGCTTCTCAGGCTTTCGATTTCTTCTACTTTGTACAACAGGTGAGTGAGTGGTCGGTTTCGAAAGAGAGATTTAGCGGCCTTAAAAATATACGTAACTTCAGTATTCTGTTTCATCGTTTATGTTATAAATTATCTCAGTTTGTCCTAAGACCAAACCTTAATCTTGATTCACCCGATCCTCTAATGCAGTGGCCAGGATCATACTGCGATACAAAGCAAAGTTGTTGCTATCCAACAACCGGAAAACCCAAGACAGATTTCAGCATCCACGGGCTTTGGCCTAATTACAATGATGGTTCGTACCCCTCCAACTGCGATCCCGACAGTCCTTTCGATCGATCCGAGGTACGTACCTAACATTAATTACAATACTTGTCCTACTCATAACATGTTACATACCATGGCTGCCGACTTTGGTAGTACTGTAACCATGTTTGTTGGAGAATTATTAAAAAAGGTACAAATCTCCCATTCTATCTTAGATTTCAGATCTAATCAGCAGGATGCAAACAAGTTGGCCCTCACTGGCCTGCCCAAGCAGCGATGGTACAGGGTTTTGGTCACACGAATGGGAGAAACATGGGACTTGCTCCGAGTCTGTCCTTGATCAGCACGGATACTTTCAAGCAGCTCTAAACCTCAAAAAGAACGTAGACCTCCTCCAAATACTTGCAAGTGAAGGTACGCAATCTCTTTGTTAGAATATTACAGCATATATAAAGAGATATTTTGGGATTATATTCTTGATCTTTTCTATTCTGTTTGAATATATAGCTTAAATATTAAAATAAAAAACAAGTTAGCATCAAGCCCCACTCATTGGTTTTCCAACCATTTTATATATCCTGCGTCGATCTAATTAATTATATCATATTAACTTATAAGGAGGAAAAATGTTACAGGAATCCAACCAGATGGGAGATCTTACAGCTTAAGCAGCATAAGCGAAGCAATAAGAGGAGCAACTGGGTATGCTCCAGGCATAGAATGCAACGTTGGAACATCGGATAACAGCCAGCTATACCAGATATATGTTTGTGTAGACAATTCTGGGTCGAATTTCATCAAATGTCCGGTGCTCCCAAGCGGGGGATGTGCCTCCAACGTTGCGTTCCCTTCCTTCTAGCGAGCTATATATAATGATATAGTATGAGAGAGTACTGGTGGGATATATTTGTCACTTTCTCAATTATCATTTGCCGATGATATATAGTTTATTGGATTAATGTAGCCCTGCATGCCTGATCACCAGTCTATTATATTTGCTTGTGCCATTAATAATATAATCTGTGGGCTGGCCATTCAGCTTCCATTCCCCAAACTGTTAACAAACAAAAATGTATATTGGCATATATATATATATATATATATATGTATGTTATTTCTAGCATATAAGTACTAGTTCATCAGGAGAAATATGTTATTTCTATTATGGATCGGGTATATCGTCATCTAATTACCGTCTATTAATTTAACTACTCCTCGATCTTGCCGAAGGGAGAACTCTAATAAAATGGGATTCAAAGAGTGATCAGTTTGGAAATGCATATATTTGATCGGTTGTTATATTAATAACCGAATTGATAATGAAGATTCACAAGGCCAAAGAATATTAATTCTCAATCGGGTATTATATATGTATTCTATTATAATAAGTGTCTATCTAGTTGTGAATATATAGTAACTTTTATTTTTTTTCTGTCAACTTTTGTTTTTTGTTTTTTTTTTTTTCCTTTAAGTCTTATTTTACCAAAAGACCCTTAAAGCTCTTGACCATTTGACGTGTAGTTCTCTTGTAAAATTTAATGGAGGATCATGTTTTACCAAAATGTCTTTAAGACCCTTGACCAATTGACGCGTAGTTCCCTTGTAGAATTTAATGAAAGATAATGTTTTACCAAAAAACTCTTAATAGCCCTGCGATTAGATACTTTACTGAAATTTAGATTTTCTTTTAATCTTGATTTTTTGTCTTTCTTTAATTTTGTATTTTCTTTTCCCAAACAAATAAGCTACTGATTTTTTCACTTTTTTATTTATTTAAATCATTATGTCAGGTGCATCCCGAGACTAATGCACTCGAGTCCATTTCCTAGTATATATATATATATATATATATATATATATATATATATATATATATATTTATATAATTGATAATGTATTATGTATGTACGTAGAAGGTTTTCACGTGATCATTGCAGATATATGCGTGATCAGGACCGTGAGACTTGTGTACCCAATAAATGTATCCATCAAGAACACCAGCTTGCATGGTGGCCTCAACCATATATATCTATCTAGAATGGAACAGGATTATATATATATATATATATATATATATATATATATATATATATATATATATTTCGATTGAAGACTGGATCAGTGATATATATTAAGGATTATTAACTCTCACACCCAGCTTATAACTACATGCATCACATCATGCACAGAAGCAATACCACACCAAGCTGAGAGAAAAATAGAGATGAAATCTTACCATTCTTTCTTCGTTGAGCTTCTAGTGCTTCAATGCTTAGCACTTGCGTCTGCATCACTTGGATATAATTTCCACTACTTTGTACAGCAGGTGAGTACTTTGATCGATCGAGTTTCTCAAAAAAATTTATGATCCTCATGATCGATGCAACGCCTTTTCGTTTGATCACTTCTAATTCAAAATGCATGTAGACCCTAGTGACAAATCTTTCACCCACTGATCTTCTCTAATAATATTGTAGTGGCCGGGATCGCACGCATGTGTCACAAGGAAAAGTTGTTACCCAACAACAGGAAAACCCGCAACAAATTTCAGCATCACTGGGTTTCGGCCATATTACAAAGATGGCTCATCCGAGACCTTCTGCAATGTTTCTAACAACCCTTTTGATCTATCCAAGGTACATATATACCAGATCAAAAACTAGTTTGGCCTATGAGATTAATTAAATGATCGTGCAACATATGCACAGGGGTGATCAATATATTCTAGTAAGTTAACATAAATAATGTTCATGCATGGAGCATGCCTAGATTAAAGTTCAACATTATATACTGTTTATGATGGTTACGTACAGATCTCGGACCTGACCTCTAAAATGCAAGCAAATTGGCCATCACTAGCGTGCCCGTGCAGCGACAGTACTACAGGCCTATGGTCATATGAATGGGATAAATATGGAACCTGCTCAAAGTCTAGGTATCTTCCAGGTGAACATGCGTACTTTAAAGCAGCTATTGATCTCAAAGACCGAGTAAACATCCTCCAAATCCTCGAAAAGTCTGGTAATTTCCCATGCTCTTTACCCAGTGATCTTCAGTGAACCAGATTCAAGCTTTATTCTGACATTTTTATATATAATAATATTCTGACAGTTTTATTCTTATTATTTTGTGTATATCTAAACAGGAATTCAACCAAATGGGGGATTTTACAACTTAAGTAGCATACATAGTGCTATACACAAAGCTATTGGGTACGATCCATGGATAAAATGCAATACTGATGCATCGGGGAATAGCCAACTTTACCAGATTTATCTTTGTGTCGGTCGTTATGAACTGACCTTCTCGGAATGTCCGGTGCTACCCAGAACTACCAAGGATTGTGCCTCTGCCATTAAGTTCACAGCTTTCTAGCACGTCGCAATTAATTGAGGGAGGAAACTCTGTCGATGCAATTTGGCTCCCAAAATGAAGAAAAATTCAAGCAATCGATTTTATTATATATTAAACTAAGAATTCATGTGAGATTGTAACGTACTGTTCTTGTTTGCAGTTGTAATTAATGTGCGTTTTATATACTTGGCAAATAAAAGGTAGTACTAGCTAGCGTTATTTTCAATATACTGTATGGTTAACGCAAATGATACATACTTTGTATATTTTTTCCTCGGAAATTAATATATCGTATCATTTCATTATATGGTCAAATCATTACAAACTAATTTGTCATTTACAAGCAATTGATTAATTTCCCGCGGTCCCTCTTCAATCCAACATAGTTCTCCTTCAGCTTGCACAGTATTTTTGCTAGTTTGTAGGCCACTCCATTCCCCCGTGTATGAATGCATGCCACTGTCCAGTGAGAGCTTGAAAGTAGCAGTTTCTTCAGGTCCCCAACAACCTGTCCCATCCATGTCTCATCTACCTCCTTAGACTGCACTGCCTCAATAACTTCTTTTGCGTCTCCTTCAAAAGTTACTTCCCGCAACCCCTGTTCCTTACATAGCTCCATAGACCTCAGACCTCCATAAAGCATTACACTCAGCAAGAAAATGTGAAATTACAAACATTTTTTGAGAACACATCAAAGCAAGGATGCATGTCACCATTACAATTTCTAACAATAATCCCAATCCCCAATCCTCCCTAGTTCTGCCTTTCAAACTTCTACATGTTTGCCAGTTGCCTCATGGAAGTCTACTACTGGCCGTGCCACAGCAAGCTGTACAATCTTACCTGGGCTAGTGAATTTGTTTTCAAAAATAAATTCATTTCTTCTACCCCAGATTCTCTTCATGATAGCCACTTTCATTTCCAATTTATCCTTGGGAAGGCCTCTATACATGCCCATCCACAGTTGTTCAAAATCGATCCCATTGGTCTTCCATTTCTTAACTAGACTTCCATTTTCTGCCCACACATGATCAAAAGCAGCAGGGCAGCTCCAAAGGGCATGGATCACAGTTTCCTCTTCTCTTCGGCATATTGGGCATATAGGTTCATCAATAGTTATTCTCTTACACAAGTTAACTCTTGTAGGCAGAATGTTATTGGCAGCTTTCCATATAAAGTGCTTACAAGCACCTGCCACTTCTAGAGATCCCATATCTGTTTCCATTGTTAAGCCTCGTCACCTTCATAAGATGTTCCACCCTCACTCTCCTTCTTCCTCTGCAGGTCAACATAATAGGCACTTCTTACTCATGTGAATTTACCATTCTTAGTGAAGCCCCAAAATTGTTTATCTATTGCCCTCAATCGACTAAAAGGATGGCACATATGTGCAAAGTTTCTTCGATGTGGAAAACTTCCTTAACAAGATCGTCCTTCCATTATTATTTCTCCTCATCAATTAATTCACTTACTCTTGATTCAGCATTAGTATTCTAATGGGTGATTGCACACTATATGTTAATGTAGGTGTTGGCAGCCACTTCTGACCTCAGATCTTTATATTATGCCCATTCCCCATTCCCCACTCTCCACCTTAACCCATCATTCACAACATCCTTCACAGACCAGATCATAGTACTCCTCGAGATTAGAGATGGGAGTTTCCTAGCCGCTTCAAGAAACTGAGCAGTTTTGAAATACTTCTCTTTATATATGCAGACAACTAGTGAGTTTGGCTCTTGCAACAACCTCCCCCCTTATATTGATATATAATAAGGAGATCAATATTATAAGGGGTACTGTGATTGACTTCATTATATATAACAACAATATTAAACAATACACCCAAATTGTGAAATTGCCTAATTTTTCAAATACAGGGATTTTTAATATGAGCGAGAGGCCCACAGTGGGCCTCTCCCTGCTAGAACGAGGGGTTTTTAATTTGCAGGTTGAAGTTAAAGGGCTGAAATATTCAGGGGTAGCGTCACCATGCATGCATGTTGGATATATAAGTATGTATATATCATAAGCGTTTTGTAACAAATTTATATATATGTATATATATATATATATATATAGAACATGCAGTAATATTTGAAGTTCATTTTCTCATGTTCACATGTCTAATTAGTCTCCATCAGCATTATTGTGCACAAGAAATTATAAAGAGTACTCATTCACACACGTTCACATTTAGGTACGTACGAGGAGATTCGAACTTGCAGCAATAAATGCACTTAATTCTATTAATTGATCTTGAATATCTTTGTGCATGCTGGCCTTCTCATGAAAATGAGTTGGTACCGTTTTGTAATTGGTATGTTTTCGTGTCGGTCTAATTTTGTTGTCATGGAAATTTGATTCAATATATATATGCTAACATGTTATGTGACCATAGAAATATTTATGGTCCAAGTCCTTGTGATCGGAACTTATATATTCAAACGGTCCACACCCGGCCTGTTATTTTGTTCACCAATTGCAATCATCCTTCAATATTTTGGAGGCAACAAATTAAGTGGGAGCAATATTTGATCATGATCATCGCAATTCACATGCTATTGGATTAAGGCGCAGTAGTCCTAGTTGATTTGGCATTGGCATCTGCTTTTGCAAGTGTAAATTCGAAGTCGTTTAGACTATCTGTGATGTGACAAGATCTTCATCATTATTTTTGTTGGGAGCTGTGTGGCAAGTTTTGATAGGATGGCTTGTGGATTGTGGTTAAGTTTGATGGATATTGTATCAATGATTTTGGTTAAGATGTTCGATCTCTCTCGTGGAGCTCTCTCTCTGACTTCTTTCTCATCAGGCTCTCTCTTCTCAAACTTTCTCTCTCATCAAGTGGGCAAGAAAAATTCAAAATGCAGAATGGTTAACACGTAGGCTGTGGGGGTGTGGGATTTGATATAGTGGGTGATAAAAAAAATTTAATTTAAAATTTAATTTTTAATTATATACAGATTATGCGATCATCATTTTTTAAAAATAAATAAATATAAAATCTTAAATAAAAATATTAACTTTTTAATAATAAATTTTATTTTTTTTAAAAATGAGTGTTTAGTACTTACATTATTTAAGATTATATCTACTATTATTCAAATATGAAAAGCATGTAGGAGAATGAAAAGTTGAAAACCCATTTCCTGCTCCCTTTGATCTTTAACTGCTCTACGTTTCTTCAGCCTTGTCTTGTTAGGTTGGACACATGCAAGTAACCACCAATGTTTTCATACTTGGGACCACCGGTAGGTACTAACACAGAAAGGAAAGGAGGTAATTAACCATATGCTTTTCATTTATTTTTATCATCCAAATAGGGAAAAAAAAAATCTAGTTATAAATATGCTTATTACCCACCTAACACACATTTTATTTGAAGACCTATCGTATTAATTAGTATAAAAAAAGTATTTATTTATATATTATAATTATAATAGATCTTACAATGAATAATGCAGTTGCATGCACGAACACAAATAGAAAATATAATTCACCTTTTGATCGCTCATCCAAAATGAGAGGATGAAAGTAAGAGTTTTCAAGAAGATAAATAATTTAGTTATTAAGAAATTTAAATTTATAAGCTGACATGAATTGATGTGATATATTAGATTATAAAACTACTTTTATTATAAATAGATTTAACATATCATATAAAATCATATTAACTTGTAAATTTATTTTTGTTAAATTTTTTATGGTTGTAGTACTTATCAGCTTTCAAGAATTCTTAAGCTATTTTATTATGATTAATTCGCTTGTGAAATAAGATGAGAATTATGTAAATAGTAATAAAATAATTTATAAATAATAGTAAAATTATTTGAATTAAGATGTTTTAATGGATTTTAGAAAATGTGAGAAAAAAAGTTAAATAAAAATATTATAAAAGTTAAAATATTGTTATAATATAATTTTTATTTTGAAATTTGAGAAAATTGTATTATTTTTAAAATTTGGAAGAATTTTAATAATTAGATAAAAAAAATTGAAGATTTGAAATTAAAAATTATTTATATTTGAATAATGTATGAGAATAAAATTATAAAAAGAAAAAAGAAAAAAAAAAAGAAAAGAAGAAGAAGAAGAAGAAGAAGATAATAAGAATAGTTTCCTATATAATCACAAATGGCGGAGTAAGCTACTACGAGTACGATGGCCCACTTTGGTACTGGAAGCAAAATAGGGAGACAAAAAAAAGGAGCCTGCATTAATGAATATGCATTGCATGTTGAAAAGAGGGCTAGCCGACAGATTTCATCACGTCGAGCGTCAAGCGTTACACGGTCCAAACGATCCGACGAATTAATTTCCGTCCCCAAGCATATCCTGTACCCAGATTCTCGCCCTCTTTTTTCCCTATAAATACATCTCTCACCATTCATCATTATACCAACTCACATTAGAGCAAAAGATAGACTGGCAGAGAGAGAGATGAAGCCCAACTGTTCGATCTTGTTCAAGCTTTTGATACTACAATGTCTGTCGCTTCTATGTGTTTCCCAGGGCTTCGATTTCTTCTACTTTGTCCAGCAGGTGACCCAGTTTTAATTCTTCTCCTCTAATACCTTCTGCGTAACCTCGGGTACTAACTTGACAGAATCTCATTGCTTTCTGTATTTTTTTTCCTCCCCATTTTTGCATCGTTGGTATACAGTGGCCAGCATCGTACTGTGACACAAAGCAGAGTTGTTGCTACCCAACGAGCGGGAAGCCTGCAGCAGACTTCGGCATTCACGGGCTTTGGCCTAATTACAAGGATGGTTCCTACCCTTCAAACTGCGATGCCGATAGCCCTTTCAATCAAGCTGCGGTAACCACTTATCCTATCCCAATTACATACAAAATATATAAATGGCCGTGAATTCGATCCTATTAGACGTCTATATATATACAGAACTGCTACAGGTACACGCTAATCTCACGTGGATCTACGGGTACGCGGCGGGTACCCCTCCTGGGTACCAATAGCATTTTTCATATATATATATATATATATATATTATGAAGAGATGCAAGAGATATTTGGAGGTGGGGCTTGTTATGATGCTCTTTTTGGCATCAAATTTGTCGGATCTTTTGTTCTTACCATTTCCATGAATAGTTCCATTGGAGTACAAGAAGCCAAGGCCGTCCATGCGATATACATGACATGAATGCAGTCTCGCCTGCATTTTTTGCCAATTCCCACTTCTCATGGAGGGGAAGTGTGTTTTTCTGATTAGAATATACTTTTTCAAAAAACAGACAAACCAAAAGCATGATATTTATTAGTTGATTGGCCACATTTGGTAACCTTACCTGGCCATTTAATAGCCAGAGGCCAGCACAGTTGAGCATATACTTTAATATTCAAAAAATTAGGGCGGCTTTCACATACACATGGCAGGAGATCATCAGGAAAGATAGGGTACTGAGTTGCAAGACTTGAATCAACGGCACAGAAGAGAGTAACCATTGCTCTAGTCTAACAACATCACAATTCACAAGACAGAACAATTACATAGAACCAATAACAGCTCCAAAATACAGTTGAAGAATAGGTTTCCAAAGCAATTAATCTGGGCACCCTCAGTTTAGCAATAAAAACCAGACAAACCAAGACAATGATATTTTTAGTTCATTTCCTACATTTGGTTGAAAAATCATGGCAAATACTTTTGAGAAGTATAAAGGGACTGTACTAGGAATCAAGGAAAATAATAATAGATATATGGTTGATTGTGTACATGTATTGAGTATTTTAGCTTTTTTGTAAAAAAGTTGTGTCCTCTAGGTATCAGACCTCTCAAGCAGTATGCAAAAAAATTGGGCATCACTGGCATGCCCAAGCAGCAATAGCGTAGGGTTCTGGACACACGAGTGGGTGAAACATGGCACATGCTCAGAGTCTGTCCTCGACCAACATGGATACTTCGCATCAGCTCTCAACCTCAAACAGAGATCAAGCCTCCTCCAATCTCTTAACAGAGCAGGTAACGTTGATACTCAAATCAATAAATATATACTTTTTTTTTTCTCATTTTTATTTCAATTAATTTGATTTTGGTTTTTTAATTACACCACGTATATAGTTAGATATCAAGTAGTATTTTTTAAGTTCTGAGTAGAGACAAATAAATATATATATATATATATATATATATATATATATATATATATATACAGGAATAGAGGCAGATGGGAAATCTTACAGCCTACAAAGCATCAAGGAAGCCATAAAAAACGCAATTGGGTATACTCCATGGATAGAGTGCAATACGGATGCTTCGGGTAACAGCCAGCTTTACCAGATCTACCTGTGCGTGGATACTTCTGGGTCAGACTTCATCGAATGTCCTGTGTTTCCCAAGGGAAAATGCAGTTCAGCGATTGAGTTCCCTACATTTTAAGATTGCGAACGATCCATGTTATCTGTTTAATTTCTTTTATCATCCATCACTGATCATCAATTCAAGTAACCACTGCAATGATGGTCAATTTATGTACACCCGCCTGCAGGCTGCACCTTGTTGGATGGAAATAAGTTTTCAGATATGAAAATTCAAAACAATGTTTGCTTAATTTGAATGAAAAATTCTATTTGTAAATCGGTGGTATTTATATGCTATAATCTGATTTGAAAAATAAATAATATAAATTTCATTCAATATATAATTGAAAGAAGAGTAAGAAATTAGATGCCCCTAATCAACTCTGAATTTCTGTTAGCTCTCTACATGCACTTTAAATATAGAGGAAAAAAAAGGAAACGTTTTCGAGCTCTTTACATAGCTCCAGCCAAAAGAGTCCCAAGATCCAAAAAAGAAAAAAAAAATAGATGGGATGGATCAATGTCAGGAGGAAATTTTTAATGATACATACATACATATATACTGTAAAGGACGTGTCACACTTTCTGACAGCAACTATTAACCTGCACAAGAATCAAAATATGATCGGCGTGGTCTCAAAATTATTTAGCAAACAGAGAAATCATGAAAAAGATGTCATTGTTATTGAGGGTTACCTGGTAGATAAAGGCTCCGATGTGATGTTTATCTGACACAGAACTGATCGATGCGCGATGCTGAGCTTTTTGGTATGTCTTATAACTGAACTGATCACGTATCTTCATGAGATCCCTACCTTCCTGTAAGAGGTGGTAGACGGATGTATAACTTTGTTAGGCCCTAGGCCTTCTAGTTTCTTTTGTTAAACTAAGAGCTTTTTACATTGAGCTCCCTTCATCTTTGAGCTCTCTTATTTAGAATAGGCTTTTTACCAATATAGCTCCTTCAGCTACCCCGCTAATTCTCTTCGTCTCATGAAGTAGGGAATTAAATGTCGATCAATCTTGTGTCTTTATAAATGTTCGTGAACCTCATTATGGGCCCTCAATTATGTGCTCATGTGGTGCGCTCGGTGCGTAGGATAGCTAATGGTTGTTGGTATAGGCCCAGCCTATTTATGTACTGCTGGGTTCCCGTAGACCTTTCACATTCTTCCGTTTCGCCTTCATTCCTCTTTTTTTTTTTTTTTTTTTTTTGCGGTTATCCCTATGGTTCTAGCTGACGTGGTAAAATGAGAGGGAGTTTTCGTGTGACAGTTGCTTTTCGCTCTTAACGTCAGATCATGGTGTTCATGGCTGTTGACGTTCCGCTTTCGTTTCTTTTAAACACCCATTCTTTTCTTTCTCTATTCTCTTATTTGCTTGTCCTCCTCTTGGTGCCTGTGTTCCCTTTCTTGTTCTTGTTATTTGCCTATCACGTTTCCTCTGTTTTCTTGCATTTTCTTCCTTTTAGTCTTAATGGCTGACCATGGTACCTCTACCCCGCCTTTCTTCGTTCTGGCGGGTACGATTTTTGAAAGGATACAGGTGGCATTCTGTTCTTTGAGAGAAACACCTTCCTAAGCTTCGAGAAGAGCTCGGCATCCCTGCGGGGGCAGTGATAGAGGTTCCCCCATCGGGGTGCTGCGATGACGAGGGCTAAGCAGGTAAGATCACTTTGACCACGACCCTGTTTTCCCACGGATTGAGGCTTCCCTTCTGCCGTCCTCTTCGCGACATTTTGGATTTGCTTGAGTTAACTACCGCCCAGCTCCATCCTCACTCTTTGAGGACTTATCTCTATGCCTGCATTGTCTTTCATATGGTCTTAGAACCTCTCGGGGATGTTTACCCTGATTTGACAGCTCGGGAGTTTCTAACTTTTTATTATTTGCAACCTACCAAAGGTAATACTGTTAGCTTCTGTAAGAAGGATAGGGGGCCAACTTTGGCTCGTTCCGAGAGTTTTCATTCCAACGCTAAAACTTGGAATACTAAATTTTTCTTCATTTTCGGTTCAGGTTGGGAGTTTCCTGCCGAGGAGGCCCTCCTTCGAGATTTTCCCGTTAGGGCGGTTTGACACCCTGTTCCTAATGAGAAAACTGTGTGGTCAACCATGCCGCCTTTATCGCGTTGGGAACTGTCCCGAATTGAGATCGTCTGTTCCTGGGCCAAGACTCATTATGATGAATTGGGGACTGACCTTTTGTTGACGGCTGATAACATAGATCGTTTTTTGATGTCCCCTGGCCGCTCCCATATTCAGGGGCGTCAGTTTATGGTTTCAGATTTGATTCCTACTCCCATACGGAAACCTTCTGAGAAGTCTAAACCTTCCTAAAGACACATAAGGGAGATAGCCGTCCTGAGCAGGAAAGGGTCGAAAAGACAAAGAGAAAATCTGAAAAGAAGGGAGGCGAGGAGAGAAGGGAGGTAATGAGCAAAAGGAAGAACGATGATGCGAGCCAAAGGAAAAGGGCTTGTACTGAAGGCTCTCCTCACTCGTCGCCTCTTCGAAAGAAAAACATGATAGCTTCGGAGGGCGCAAGGCCTAGGCGCCTATGCTCTCAAAAACTATGGTGCCATTGGAGGGTGCCCAGACGCGCATGCCTATTCAACAACATGAGGAAACTGTTGTCCCTTCGGGGGGCGACTAGGTTCAACGGCCCACCCTACCAGTTATTGCTGCCCTTTCGTCACCCCGCGACTCCAATTTGAAGTCGCGGTCTTTTAGTCTATTAGATGCTGAGAGTTTGGCCAATATAGCCCTTTTTGATCTAACTACCACCTTTCAGGTCGAGCCCCCCTCACCGGCACATCCACTAATAGCCACCCCTATTTCTGAGTTTCCTGTTGTGGAAGGTCGGGTTAGGGGGGCGAGTTAGATGCCGAAGTTGCAGCCGCCCTAAATCTGGATGGTATTACAAGCTTAAGGGCTTGTGAAGATTTGGGTGCCCATGAGGCGGAGCAGGTTAGCGCCGTTGAGCATACGCCTTCCCTCCATGAAGTCGTCTACACTGAGATGGGAGTCGCACAGGTTCCCCTAAAGACCCCGCCTGCCACTGTCTCTGGGGGAAGTATCCCTACGTCGATTGGGAGTGGCGAGGGTCCTTCTATCCCTTCCCATTGTTCCCTATCTCTTGGGGAAGGGATAGGCTCTTTTCATGAAGGAGAAGTGGGCAATCCTTCACAGGGAGAGCTTCGCCCGATCGAGGGCGTCCCAACTCACACTAAGTCCCTACTTCCCTTTACCTGCCTTGAGAGTCCGCCAGAAAACAGGACAGACTCAAACTTAAGGCTTGCTTTGGCCCCTTTGCCTGGGCCTAGTGGTGATGCTAGCGGCGACGCCTCCTCCTCCTCCGCTAATGTCCAAACTGAGGTTGTTGTTCAGATGGCCAATCATTTGAAAGATTGGTTTTTCAAGGTATCACAAGGCGTGTTTCTCTTCTCTTTTTCTTCCTTTTTTTTTTTTTTTACTGTGCTACCAAGTAGTTTTTACTCAGGTTATCTTATTTTCTTTTGTAGAGTATTAATGACTTGGCGGCGTGGATCATGGTTGATTGCCCTTGCCTAAAAGATGAAGTCCTCGAGCGGCGAAAGATATGTGAAACCACCGAGAGGTGGCAAGCGTACAGGGCTGCCCTATTTGAGAGGACGAAGGAGTTCGAAGTATTGCTGGAGTAGTCGGAAGGTTACTCTCATTCGCTCCTAGGAGAGTTGGAGATTCTTGAGGAAGAAATTCTTCGACTTCGCGAATCTGCCCGCCTTGCTCAAGTGGTGAAGGACAAAGATGATCATGCTTTGCGGCTTCTTCAATCTAAGAGAGATTTGGCGAGGTCCCAACTTTCTGAAGCTTAGCAAAGTTTTGAGGCTGAGGTGTCCTCCCTCAAGTCTGAGCTTCTCAACCGCAGTCAGGATCGGAACTCAGCTCGCCAGGAGTTGGCTTGCTCGCAGGATTGAATTCAGGAGCTAACTCATGAGTTGGCAGCTGCCACTGAGGAAACTTGCCTTACCGCTCTCGATCTTTCAGAGGCTCGGGGGGATCTACAGGAGCTTGAAGAACACCATCCTAAATATAAGGAAGATCGCAAAGATTTGGATGAGGAACTTAGGAAGGCAATGCTAATTGCGGTGGCCAAGGAGGAGTATTTGGTCAAGAAAAGAAGCGAGCTTGTTAATGTCCGGGCTGAAATTGATCGCCTACCTGGTCAATTGGCTTGCGTTCTCGACACTAGGAACCGTGCCTTTGGTTACGATTATGGTGCTAGCATCTTAAGGCTCAGATGGTGTGTGCTTGTTAAGTTGCTTGCCATGCATCTTGAGCCTCTCACTTTATAAGGGTTGCTTACTTTTTTAGTCTTTGGCTGCTGGAATTTTGCATGTTTGGGTGGCGTAGTCTGAGGACCTCTGTGCCCTTTTCTTTCTTGGCACCACAAGCTGCCAAGGCTTGTTTTTTGGTGTTTAAGGGGTGGCGTGGTCTAAGGACCTCCGTGCCCTTTTCTTTCTTTGCACCACAAGCTGCTAAGACTTGTTTTTTGTGTTTAAGGGGTGGCGTGGTCTGAGAACCTCTGTGCCCTTTTCTTTCTTTGCACCACAAGCTGCTAAAGCTTGTTTTTGGTGTTTAATGGGTGGCGTGATCTGAGGACCTCCGCGCCCTTTTCTTTCTTGGCACCACAAGCTGTTAAGGTTTGTTTTTTGGTGTTTAAGGGGTGGCTTGGTCTGAGGACCTTCGCGCCCTTTTCTTTCTTTACACCACAAGCTGCTAAGGCTTGTTTTTTGTGTTTAAGGGGTGGCGTGGTCTGAGAACCTCCGCGCCCTTTTCTGATAGTAAATTCTCAGCAAAAGAGAAACGCCACAAATTATGAGAAATAATAAGTTAGCAAAATACTACTGCGTTTATGAGCATGAAACATAATAATCCGAACATGGAAAAAATGAGTTTAAATAGAGATAGAAAATACGGTAAATGGACATATTGTAAAATCTACTGATAAAATTTCTTCAAGTGTTCTACATTCCATGAATGGGGCAATTCCCTGCCTTGGCTGTCCCTCAGTCGGTATGATCCAGGCCTGTTGTTGGCTACTACTAGGTAGGGTCCTTCCCATTGGGCCCCCATTTTTCCCTCGCTCTGGGTGGTTACCCCACTTTTCTTCAAAACCAGGTCTCCTACTTTGAAAGTCCTGAGCCTTACTCTCTTGTTGAAATACTGTTTGGTTTTGGTCTTTTCTTGCAATACCATTGCTTCCGCCATTTCCCTTTCTTCCTCAACCAAGTCAAAGTATTTACTATCTTCTTATAATTTTGGGCGGCTGAGAAATAATTTGTTCTATAAGTCGGGAGCCCTACTTCGATTGGAGCTACCTCCTCGCAACCATACATTAATGTGAATGGGGATTCCTTTAATTGAGTTTTTGCCGATGTTCTGTATGCCCAGAGTACTCCGGACAGCTCCTCTGCCCATTCTCCATTTTTGTCCTCGACCTTTTTTCTTTAGTATTGAGAGTAATTCTTTGTTTGTAGCTTCCACTTGACCGTTTGCTTAAGGGTGACCTGGCGAGGAGTACTTCACTTTAATCTTCAACTCCGTACACCACTCTTTGAAATGGTTGGAGTCGAATTGGCGCCCGTTGTCCTTTACTATGTTTTGGGGGGTCCTGAACCTACAAATAACGTTTTTCCATAGGAATTTCGTCACGGTCTTGCTTGTTATAGATGCCAGTGGTTCTGCCTCAACCCACTTTGTAAAGTAATCCACAGCTACAATCATGAATTTTACCCCGCCTCTTCCTGGATGGAAAGGTCCAACCAGGTCTACACCCCACTGGGGAAAAGGCCAGGGCGCGGTCATGGATGTTAGCCCTTCTGGAGGGGCGTGCTGTACGGGTGCATACGCCTGGCATTCGACGCACCTTCTTCTGAGTTCTTGAGCATCCATTAACGCTTTGGGCCAGTAGTATCCTGCTCTCACCGCCTTTCTTGCCAAAGTTTTTCCACCCTAATGGTTTCCACATATTCCTTCATGTATTTCTGCCAAGATATATTGAGCTTCTTGCGCGGAAATACATCGCAGTAGTGGGGCGGAGAAGCCCCTTTTATAAAGGACTCCGTTAATGAGTAGGAACCTTGCCGCCTTCCTCCTTACTCTTCTTGCCTCCTCCTTTGTTTTCGATAGCTTTCCCTCATCCAAGTATTTAACCACTTCGCTTGCCTACTCATGGATGTTGGCACCCAGGATGCTTACTTCCGCTCCAATGGCTACGACTTCAATAACTCTTTGTTCTACTTGCCATGGGAGAGGTGCTTCTTCCATACCTGGCGCCGTCTGAGCCAACCTGTCTGCCACCTCGTTGTTCGCCCTTGGGATCTGAGTTATGTTGAAATACGAGAGGAGGTCGCATGCTTCACAAACACGCTCTAGATACTTCCTCAATTTTTCCCCTTTTGTTGCGTATAGGCCTAAAACTTGGTTTACAACTATTTGTGAATCCGATTTGGCCTCTACCTCGGTTGCCCCCATCTTGGCGACTATGGAAAGTCTTGCCATGAATGCTTCATATTCTACTTCGTTATTTGTTACTTTGAAAACCAACATTGCCATATAGTACTGTTTTTGCCATCGGGATCTATCAAATGTATCCGCAGGCCTCCGCCAGCCTTGCAGGATGAGCGATCAACAAAAAGTAGCCATGGTTTTCCCACTAGGATTGCCACGTCTTCCTAAGGAAAACTTGAGAATTCTGCTATAAAGTCCGCCAGAGCTTGTCCTTTAACTGCCCTCCTTGGCTCATATTCTAAGTCAAATTCGCTCAGTTCTATTGACCACCCAATCAACCTTCCCGAGCTGTCTGGCTTCTTCAAAATTTTTGCTAAAGGGGCCTCCGTAAGTACTCTTACTGTGTGGGCTTGAAAATACGGGCGGAGTTTTCTACCCACCATTATTAGGGCAAAGGCTAGCATCTCAATCCTCGAGTATCTTACTTCAGCTCCCCAAAGAGCTCGACTTGCGTAGTATATGGGATGATGGGTTGTCCCCTCCTCTTTTATTAAGACTGCGGACACAACATTTAGGAAAACCGTTAGGTAAGCATGAAGCACATCGCCTTTCTGTGGTTGTTTTAGGAATGGTGGGCTGGCCAGGTACTGTTTCAACTTATCGAATGGCTCATCGCATTCTTCGTTCCATGGGCGCACCTTGCACAGTACTTGAAAAAAATGGAGACACTTGTCTGTTGACCGAGCAATGAACCTCCCTAGGGAGGCTACCTTGCCTGCCAACTGCTAGGTTTCGTTAAGCTTCTTTGGCAGTTTCATGTTAAGTATGACAGTTATTTTCTCTGAAGAGGCCTCAATTCCTCTTTTAGATACAATTTAACCCAAAAACTTTCCCGACTCTACTCCAAAAGCACACTTTGCAGGGTTTAGCCTCATGTTATAACAGCATAAGATCCCGAATGCTTAGGTCGATAAGGTGCTGGGTGGGCTCCTTACTTTTGATTAAAAGGTTGTCCACATAAACTTCCATGGATTTCCCAATCTGTTCTTTAAACATCCGATTTACTAGCCTTTGATATGTTGTTCCAGCATTCTTCAACCCAAATGGCATGACCTGATAGCAATACAACCCTCGGTCAGTAATAAATGAAGTTTTCTCCTTGTCTGTTGGGTGCATCCGTATTTGGTTGTATCCTGAGTAAGCATCCATGAAACTCAACATACGGTATCTTGCTATTGCATCCACGATTATGTCGATGCGTGGTAACGGAAAAGTATCTTTTAGGCAAGCTTTATTTAGATCAATGAAATCTACACACATTCTCCACTTCCCATTCGCCTTTTTCACAATGACTACGTTGGACAACAATTCTGGGTAGTGAGTTTCTTTGATGAAACCGGCCGCAAGCAAATTCTCTACCTCTTCCTTAATGGTAGCATACTTTTCTGCACTAAACGATCTTCTTTTCTGACGTACTGCTTTGTGTGCAGGGTCCACGCCCAAGCGGTGTTCAATGACCTCGTTATCTATGCCCGGCATTTCCTCATGATTCCATGCGAAGACGTCCCCATGCTCGATCAACAATTGTTTTAATGCTTCCCTGTCCTCCGATGGCACATGGGTCCCGATACGCGTAGTGGATCCAGGGCGGTCTGGGTCTAACGTTACAAGCTCTAATGGCTCGTTGACTTTAACATACTACTGCTCTTGCTCATCCCTTACTTCCACACCTTCTTATAAGGTTACCGCCGGTGGGGGAGGAAAGGGGGGTGTCACTGCCTCGCCCTGCTCTGTTATAACACAAACCTCGCTGTGACCTTTTCTTAGTTCCTGTACATAACATTCTCGTGCTAAAGCTTGCTCGCCCTGCGATTCTCCTACCCCGTTATCAGTTAGGAACTTCATCTTGAGGTGGCACATAGAAGTGACCGCCTTAAGTTGGTTAAGTGTTAGTCTTCCTAGTATAGCGTTGTAAGAAGATGGTGCTTTTATTATGAAGAAATCAGTCATGGTGGTTGCTGTTCGTACCCCAGATCCGACGGTCACCGGGAGGGTGATAGCTCCTACGGGTAGGATTGTATCTCCAGAAGCCTTTCAATGGTGTCGGAGAAGGCCTCAGTCTACTGGCATCAATACCCATTTTTACAAACGCTTCCCAGAATAGTATATCTGCTGAGCTTCCATTATCGATTAGCACCCGTCTGGTTGTGTAGTTGGCTATCACAAGTGTGATTACCAAAGCGTCTTCATGTGGGTATAACACCCTTCACAGTCCGTCTCCCCAAAGGAGATCATCTTTCTGTCAACGCCTAGCTTTTGTTGTTTGGAAGCCCTACCAGCCATATAAATCTCTTCATATCTGGCTTTCCGCACGTACTCCTTCTGGCTGAATGTGGACAAGCCGCCTCCTACAAACCCTCCTACTATGGTCTGAATTTTTCCTATAGGTGGCATATCCCTCTCGCCTCTTATAGGTGCCCTGTTCCCATTATTCTAGCAGCTACGCCTTCAGCCCCGTTGCTCAGGACTTCTACTCCTTTTGGTTTCTTGCCTAGTTTCCTTGCGTCTTATTGGCTTTAAACGTTCTGCAATCATTCGTTCTAACTCTCCCATTCTTACCAGTTCTGCCACTCTTTTCTTCATGGTCGTGCAGTCTTCGGTCCAGTGAGACGTAGTTTAGTGGTACTTGCAGTAATGACCGCCGCCCGTTTTGGGTAGATGCCGCTCCTTTCTTTCCTTCTCGTCTTCTCGAACATTTAAATTATTATGTATAAGCCTAAGATTGTAATACGGCCTCTTCTCCTACCTTTTCTCTTGACGATTGTTACCAGCTTTCCTATCAATCTGCCCGCCTCTTCATTCTGGCTTGCCACCGCCTTCTATGAGTTCACCAAGGCTTGTAGTGTATCTTCAGGATTGACAAAGTCATATGCTTTATCCATGAATTCCCTGAGAGTGGATGGGGTCTTCCTGGCCAGCTCTGCCATAAAGGGACTCCGAGGCAGTGTTTTGAGTTTCGTACCGTACCGGCCGGTACGGCCGGTATTTTTCGTACCGGCCACCGGTCCGGTACAGGTACACTACCTGTTTTGTACCGGCCGTTTCGGCCGATATTTCGGTATGTACCGGCCGATATTTCGGCTCTCAAAATTTTTTTTTTTTTTTTCAAACTATAAGTTCATTTTTTGACCCCCAATTCAGACTAAGCTATTTATAATTTATATATCTATATATTTATGTATAATTTATACATATATAGACTATTATTTTGAAATATAATTTATATATATACATTTATATATATAACTTATTTATATATCGACTATCCCGAAACGGTACACGAAACGGTACCGGTACCGAAATATTTCGTTTCAGTTCCTTCACCGGTACGGCATCCAGTACGGTATTCAAAACATTGCTCCGAGGCCATATTCCTCCTAGGAGGGCGGCAATGGTGATATTTTCATCTTGGTCGTCCGTTGTTAAACGTACTTTGTTGAAACGGGTAAAATAGGTCTTCAGGTCTTCATTTTCTCCTTGCTTAATTGTTAGGAGGTAGGCGGCTGGGCTCTGGCGCCTTCTACTGGGCATATACTGTGTTAAAAACTATTTAGTCAGTTCTTCAAAACTATTTATCAACCGTGGCCTGAGGATCCCGAACCACCTTCTCGCTGATCCTTTCAAGGTCAAAGGAAAAGCCCGATATGCTATTTCCCCTGGAAATCCATGGAGCGTAATATGGGTTTTGAAATTCTCTAGATGGTCTACCGGATCTTTGGATCCATCATACATGTCTACTTGGGATACTTTGAATTTTGGCGGGAAGGGCATGACCATAATTCTCTTGCTATATGGCAAGTCCGTTTGGTTGAGCAAGCATTCCATTGAAGAAGATCTCCTATCTTTTTCGCCATTTTGTCATATTTCTCTACCAGTTCTTTTAGCTCGTCATGTATCTTCTCTTTTTTCGTTCATCCTAGATTCGACTCCGTAGTAGACAGTTCTTCCCCTTCACCCTGCCCGCTATGGGCGGGTAAGGCGGTATTCATGTAGATTCGGCACTCCTCCGCCGCAAGTCATCATTTTCCTTCTTCAGGATCTCCATTGCTTCAAGTGCTTGTTTCAACTTATCCTCGGCCTCTACCAGTCATGCTTCCACAGATGGATCCATTACTCGGCTTGCTACAGATTGGCTTACAGTTCGCATGTGAGAACCACGTAAAGAAAACTCGAATCCCACAGACTGCACTAATTTAAAGGACGTGTCACACTTCCTAACTGTAACCGTTAACCTACACAAGGATCAAAATATGGTTGGTGTGGTCCACTAGGGAAACCTTCAATACTTAAGTCAGTAAGAGTCTCAAGATTATTTAGCAAACAGATAAATCATGAAAAAGATGCCCTTGTTATTGAGGGTTACCAGGTATATATAGGCTCCGATGTGATGTTTATCTGATGCAGAGTTTTTCGGTGCATGATGCCAAACTTTTTGGTATGTCTTATAACTGAACTGATAACGTATTTTCATGAGATCTCTACTTTCCCGTAAGAGGTGGTAGGCGGATGTACGGCTTTATTGGGCCCTGGGCCTTCTAATTTTTTTTGTTCAACTAAGAGCCTTTTACATTGGGCTCCCTTCTTCTTTGGGTTCTCTTATTTAGAATGGACTTTTTACCAATATAGGTCCTCCACATATATTTATATATATATATATATATATATATATATATATATATATATATGTATAGATCAGTACATCTTGTGGCTTACCGTATTCAACACTTCCACGAACACACAATTGATATAAGGTACTTTTGTGCGAATCAAATGAGAGCCTCATAATTTGAACAAAATAATAATAATAATAATAAATCCAATTATATATTTATTATCAAGAGTGCAGTTTGGATAGTTAGTTTTTTTTTTTTTTAATCAATAAGACTTCACCTTTCATATATCAGAAAAACAGTCATTACAACACTTGTCTTGTAAAACAACCGAAAAAAACCCCTCAGGGCCATCTTCAATCCAAACCAACTCCTCACTAGAGTTTCCAGCAACTTGTGCAAGAAAATGAGATACTCTATTCCCTTTTCTATATGTGTTTCAGAATCCAATTTGGATGTGTACAAAGAATCGTTTTAATATCTTCTATAACCTGTCCATGCCATTACAAGCATTCTTCTCTATTATCTACAGCTTTAATCACCTCCAATGAATCTCCTTCAAATATAACCTTCTATATATTAAGTTCTGCACATAAGCATAGAGCCCTCCATAAAGCAGCAGCTTCAACAACCACAGCAGATTGAACATAATCTCTTGGCAAATACAAAGACACATGTACATTCCCCTCTTCATTCTAATGACCACCCCAACTCCCATTCTTCTCTGGTTTGCTTTGAAAGCAGCATCCCAGTTAACTTTTACAAAGCCATCACCTGGAGCTTCCCACTTAACCAATCTTCTTCCTGCCGCAACAGTTCCAGCTCTCTCTACCCCCTTCTGTTGTGCTTGTTGAAATTCATTGAGACTTGATTTTGCTTGCTAGAAAATCATCCCAGGACTACATAAGTTTTCTTCAAAAATCCACCTATTCCTTCTAAGCCATATCTGTCGCATAACAAATACCACCAACTCCACACTTTACATAGGCAATTCAGCCGATAGTTTCTTCTATTCTACAACCAAATCCATCTCAAATGATTTCCACTTCTACACTGGGCTCTCATTCTTAGCCCAAACATCCATAGCTACAGGGCAGCTCCACAAGGCATGGCAAATGGTTTCATCCTCCCTCAGGCAGATAGGGCATATTGGCTTCTCTACCACTTTTCTTCTATATAGATTCTTCTTGGTGGGAAGGCAATTAGAGAAAGCCTTCCAAGCAAAATTTTTAACCACTCCCGAGGTGTTGAGCTGCCACAATTCTTTCCTCCCCTCTTTAACTTTTCTTACATCAGAAGACTCCCCTTTACAATCATTCTTTCTACTTAAATCAAGGTGATAGGCAATTCTAACACTAAAACAACCATTCTTAGAGTAGGCCCAAATTCTTTTATCCTCTAAGCTAGTATAACTTAGAAGAATATTGCAAATGACCTCAGCTTCCTCTATAGTAAAAGTAGCCTTAACTGTCTCAACATCCCACCTCCCACCATTCCCAATCAACTCTGCCACCTTAGCTTAAGCATTCAGATGCTTAACAGGAGACTGCACTCGATGAGAAGGCTTACTAGGCAACCATTTATCACCTCATACTTCAATGTTCAATCCATTGCCTACTCTCCATACAAAACCTTCCTTCAGTTGTTTCAGAGAACCCCATATGCTCCTCCAAATCATAGATGGTCCATACCTCAGTTTAGAACTCAGCACATCAGAATTCTTATAATACTTTGCTTTCAAAACCATAGCAGCAATAGAATCTAGCTTAGTAACAAGCCTCCAACACTACTTAGCTAAAAGATTAGTATTGAAACTTTCCAACTCTCTAAAGCCAAGTCCCCCAACCATCTTTGCACAGCCCAACTTCTCCCAACTAACCCATTGAATTTTTTTCTCATTATTTTTATAACCCCACTAGAATCTAGCCATAATACTAGATATCTTATTACATAGCCTCTTAGGCAACCTGAATACACTCATATGGTAAGTAGGTATGGACCGAATCACAGCTTTGAGAAGCACTTCTTTGCCAATATGGGAAAGGAATTGATTTTTCCAATTATTTACCTTATGCCAAACCCTATCCTTAATCCCTCTGAAAGTATCATACTAGGCTCTTCCAATCATAGTAGGCAACCCCAAATATTTTTCACAGCTGCTCTGTGCCCTTGCCCTAAGATCATTCACAATCATTTCCCTTTCTCTTTGTCTAACTCGAGAGCTAAACATGGTTTTTTGTAAATTCATACACTGGCCAGATGCTTCTTTATATACCTGTAGAATCTCCTTCACCTTCATCCACTCAAGCCACTTTACTCTTGCAAAAATAATACAATAATCAGCAAATAGGAGATGAGAGACCCTTATAGTTCCTTTTGCAACAACCATGCCTCTTATCTCACCCTTAGCCTCAGCTGCATTAATGAGACTGCTTAGCCCCTTAGCACACAATAGAAATAGATAGGGGAAATTGGATCCCCTTGCCTAATGCCTCTTGAAGGATATATAACGTCACCTGGTCTTCCATTCATCAACACAACATATGATACAGAAGTTATACACTCCATAATCAACCCAATCCATCTCTCCCTAAACCCTATTCTCTACATGACAGCTTTCAAGAAATTCCATTCAACCCTATCCTATGCCTTTGAGATGTCAATTTTCAGTTCCATGCTTCCTTCTTTACCCTTAGAGCTGGTCTTCATAGAGTGCAAAGTTTCATAAGCTACAATAACATTATCCAAAATCAACCTACCAGGAATGAATGCACTCTGATTCTTAGCAATGATCATGTCCAACACCAACTTAAGTCTATTTGCAAGGGTCTTCGAAATTATCTTGTACAACATATTGCACAAACTAATGGATCTGTAATCACCCACCTTCTTAGGCTCAGGCACTTTTGGAACAAGGGAATTGATGGATTTATCAAGCACACCCCCATTCAGGAAACTCAGCACTGCATCACACACCTTATCCCCTACTGTATGTCAATAGGTTTAATAAAAGCATGCCCCAAACCCATCAGGGCCAAGGGCTTTCAAAGGACCCATCTGCCTTAGGGCTATCACAACTTCATCCTTTGTAAAAAAAATTTCCAGGTCCTCATTCATCTGTTCATCAACTTGAACCTCAATTGATTGTACCCCTCTTAACACCTGATCATGAGAAGGAGCTGCTGTTTTATAGACCTCAGTGTAATACTACCTAAATGCCTCTACAACCTCCTCATTCCCTTCTTTCAAGTTTGAGGCAGCATCAACAATTGAAGAGATTTGGTTCTTTTTCCTTCTCTGCTTAACACAAGCATGAAAATACTTAGTGTTTTTGTCCCCTAAAGAATACCAATTCCTTTTTGCCCTTTGTCTCCACCTTATATCTTCCTTCTCCAACAACAAACCCACCTCCTTTTGCAAGCTATGAAGTTCTGCAGAATTATGAGGTCCCTCTTTGTCTTGTAGCTCCTTAATTCTACTATTTAGCTGTTCAATATCCATACATCTCTCAATATCCCTTCTTTTAAAAGTACTGCTCAGTTTACCACCATACTTTCTCAACATATTCTGCACACACACAAGAGGTTCCCTATCAGCCTGAGGAGTGTCATCCCAAACTATTCTAATTAACTCTTCACACTCCTCCTCCCTTATCCGACTGGCTTCAAACTTAAAAGAAAGTTGCCTTTGAAAGAAACACCTCTTATCCTTTCTGATAGATAACATGATTGGGTGATGATCCGAGGTACTTGCTGTGAGCCCTTCCACCTTAGCCTTCCCAAAAAAATTAATCCATTCATTGTTCACCACATATCTATTTAACCTTTCCTTAGTAAATGTGTGGTCTGAATGTCTGTTACTCCAAGTGAAAAAATTACCTCTCATTCTCACATCCACCAGTTTGTTTATTTCTAAAACTTCTCTAAAACCCGAGATCAACTTTTCCTCTCTTCTATTGCCTCCCCATTTCTCATTTGTGATAGCGGCTCATTGAAGTCTCCAGCTACACACCATGCCCCCCCTTTAGGTGGAGACAGTTGCTTAAGAAGCTCCCACGACTGCCACCTCTTGCTTGCATCAGGATGTCTAGAGAACCCAGTAAAAAGCCAACTTCCATTACCCCCACCTCTAACAGAGGTATTAATATGCCACTGTGAATAACTTTTTATTACCACATCATCCTCCATCTCCCAAAACAAAGGCAGACCACCCCTTCTTCCCAAGGGATTAATAGCCAAACACCTTTCCATTCCCAATCTCTTTTTTAACTTTTCAACAGCAACAACTTTTATTAGTGTTTCAATAAGAAACACAATTTTGGGCTTCTTACTCTTCACCAATAGGTAAAGCTCCTAAATTGTCCGAGGGTTCCAAAGCGCTCGACAGTTCCAACATATAGTATTCATAATGCTAGGTGGTGCTGCTTAACGGCCACCACCCCTAGTCCGTCATCACAGACCATAACAACACTGCTTCTTAATTTCTTCCCTTCACACGCATATCACTTTCATCCCCCACACACTCATTACTTCTTTTAATTCCAGAATTCGTGCTAGTAGACTTACCTATCTCAGGCCTAGCTCTAGCCCTCCTCTTCCATCTTGAGGTTCTTGTATACTCCTGGATCTGCTCAGCTTCATTGGACCTCAATTTCTCAATCAACAGATTATTCTTCTGCACAGCAATCTGTACATCAGACATACTTACAGACAAGTCAATCTTTGTTCCACTCACCTCTTGAACATTAATCTCCCTACATATTGGTGATTGAATCACCTGTTCTTGAGGTTTCAGAACCAGTTCCTACTCTTCACTTAGTTTAGCACACACTTCATTCACCCCCTTCCCCTCCATAACTACCTCCTCCTCCCTTGTTGCCCCCTGAAACTCATCTCTTAGATCTCCATCTCCAAGATTAGAATCAGACCAATCACCCCTATCTTCCCTCCCACCTTTACCTTTTTGCTCTCCAACCTTCCCAATTTTTTTTCTATTTTGAGGTAATGCTCGAAGCCATACACCATACTGACTTACACTTCCTTCACTCTCTTTACACCCCTCCTTTCCATGGACAATCCCTTCCACAATTAAAACCTAACCTGGGCAACTTTTCATACTAAAAAGGTACCCAGCCCTTCCTTCCATCCACAACAATGGTCCTTCTTCGAGCTACAGGTCTTCTCAGATCACATTCGACCTTCACCTTCAGGCATCTCCCCCAAGTCGAGCCATCTTCCTGTGCATCAACCTCCATAACCTTCCCTATCGAACTCCCAATTAGTTCCCCCATCTGTTCATTCATATAACTCAAAGGCAAATTTAACATTTGCACCCACATGTACGCATGATCAAAATCAAACAAACTAGGTTGCATTCCACCATCAAAGTCAAGCAGCACAAACAATTAGCTATCAAATAACCATGGACAGCCATCAAGAACCTTCATCTTATCACTTCGATTAACAAAAGTAATCACAAAGCAATTACCTCCAATTTCTTGAAATTCGAGAGGCTTACCAACCTTCCATACTTTTTCCATCATAGATCTAGCCACTTCCCTCCCAATCCTGCGTTCAGAAATTATCTTCCCTACTAGACTTCTTTTCCCCTTCAGATCCATCGAACCACGTACACCTTTTCCAACCTCAATCGGGCAATCCTCTTCATCATTCAACTTCAATTTCCTCCACACTTCCTCCATTTCCTCCATCACACTACAATGCTTGCACTCGCAAGCAGCGAAAACCTTCTTTCCTCAGTCAAGGACGAAGAGTTACCACTTCACCTCAGAGGTTTTTCAGAGCGGGAAAAACCGTTGAGAGAAGAATAGATAGTGGTTTGGATAGTAAGTTGAGATAATACGAGTTGAGATAAAAGTTAAAATGAATAAAATATTATTAGAATATTACTTTTTAATATTTATTATTATTTTGAGATTTAAAAATGTTGAATTGTTTATTATATTTTGTGTGAAAATTTAAAAAAACTATAATAATGAGATAAGATTAGATGAAATAAAATACTTCTTATTTCCAAACAGGGCCTTAGAGAGCTAATTTTTTTCACCTACCTAGAGGCCGATCGATCGAGAGAATCTCGTGTGGTGAGTATATTATATGATGAACAGTACTCTAAGATCTACGCAAGTAAATAATTTGCATCCAATCATACTATTTTAATTGTCAATAGTTAATTAATTAATGATTTGTTTAGACGTTGTAATGATTTTTGATAAATTAATTACTAAAATAAAGTAAGTAGAACATGTATAAAAAGATATTGATGAGATATTATGTAAATTGTGATAGGCCGGAGTTTGTATAGAAATTATTGAATTAATTAGTTGTAATTAAATTAAATGATCTGCACGTACAATGTGCAAGATCAATAAAATAAGTTTATTAAATTAAAAAATACTTTCTGCAATAATATTATTAATTCGAGTAGATCTATTATACAATAAAAAAAAAAACCTTTAAAAAAAAGAGGGACTTGATGGAGCGCTACTTGATCTTCTATATATCTCATAATTTTGGATAAAATTAATAATTTGATTGGATATATTATTTTTATTTTTAAGTTTAACTAATTAGCCAGTGTCAATATCAAACAATTATAAAGTCATGAAAGAAATATATGGCTTCACGGAAGTAAAGTTTATGCTTTGAATTATATTATATAGTATATTTATAATTTCAATATATTATGATCAAGGATATATATACGAGATCGATCATGCGCATCCATGCATGATACATTATTAAAGACATTATTTTCTTCTTTCAAACTCCCACAAGTTAAAGAAATATAAAAATGGCTCTATTCGGAAAAAGAAATAGAAGGAAATAAAAATGATTTTGAAGGGTAATATCGTATGGCCCCATCCCTTCTCTCGAATCCGAGGATATATAGTGCATGTAGTACTGCATGTTATGTGTTGTTTGGATTTTCTAGAATTATTGGCTAATTTATAGGATTTGAAGTGAAAAAAGTAGACATATAAAATAAATTTTTATACATTGAATATGTTACTTGATAAATTCATGAATATTGTCAAACTCATTTTGTGTGTATATTTATATATGAAAATATGTGCACATGGGCTTTACACATGTTAATTGTTATTTATCGTCTACTTAATATATGACTCATATGGCAGTCAGTGCTGACTGTACCCTTTTTTTTGTTGTAGAACTCAAACTTGGTTCATTGCATGAGAGCAAGCCACCTAATTAATTAGGATAAAGAACATATACATATATACATATATGTGTGTAACACCCAGGTCTAGCACTAAGCCCAAGCCAAGCACGAGTGCTATAAAATTTTTCTTTTGAGTTAATATGTATGACAAATCCATTTGAGTTTTAATGAGTAATTTTAGAGTAGGTTACAAGCTCAAAATTTATTTTGACAGAGTATGGATTTTATTAAGTTTAAGAATTAGATAAAAATCTTCTAATGGACCTAGTGGGAATTGACCCAAGAAATTTATGAGACAAGTGGATTATTTTTGAAGTGAGTCGAGGCCCATTAGTATTGGTTAAATACTCAGCTCATGAAAAAACAGTTAATCTAAAGAGATTATTTGGATTGTACTAACTTGTCAAACCTATTTGTTTTGTTAAGTTCATACACCAACAAAATGTAGGCCCAAATATTTCAAAATGGACCCAAAGCCCATGAGCTAAAGCTGAAAGCATTGCCTTAGACACGTGCATAACCCATGCATGTTGATCTCTCTCTTCTCCTTCATTAGGGTTTCCAACAACATATATATATATATAAATATATATATTTATAGATATAATAAACTTAGATCACACTTGAGGCACAATAGTTTCCTCCTACTACGAAGACCCACGTCTCACAACTTTGCATCATTGGAAGCCAAAACCATAGAAACCACCCCTCCTTAGCCCAGGGGCAGAATTAGGACTTGGTGCGTAGAGGGGGGGAGGGTGATTAATAAAGTGTATTATATGTAAGGGTGAATAGTAACCAACATTTAAGCTAGCAAAGTGTGTCACCAATATTTAACATTAACTATATAAGATAATTATATATCTAGGGACAACTAAATTATTCAAGCCGCCAATCTGAACCTCTCACTTAAGCTCCATCAGACTTAAGTGAACGATAAAAATTAAGATAGAAATAGTTATGTGAGACTTGTTGAAACAAATGATAAAAATTAGTTATGTGGTTTTATCTTTGCCTTCACTCCTAATTGTTAATTCAATAATAGTACATATGTACTTACTAACAAAACTAATCCAAATTAATAAATTAGCTAGTGGAAGACTTGAAAATAAAAGTGTAAATAAATAGGAAAAATGAGGTTGTAGATTTACCAAATAGCTTATAAAAAGAGACCAAAACATTTTCTTGCCTCTTATGAGATGTGAAAAAAAAAATGAGAATGTGAGATTTTATTAATGACAAAAAAAATAGGTGTGAGTATGAAAAATTGTTGAAAAACTAAAAGAAACCTAAACAACTAAGTACTAAGTAAGATTTTTGAAAATGTTTTGGGAGGGGCAAATTATCTTTATATTAGGACATTTTTAAAGAACCATATACTAAAACAAGTTTTTAAAAAATTTTAGGAGGGGGGCTATCATCAATGTAGGTTTGCCCCTGCCTCAACCCATGTTAAAACTACCTTGAACCCACTGCCACCCTCCTCCATTTCTCTACTGTAGGAAATAGCCACACGACACTGCTGAGATTTCATCGTTCTCGACGTCCACTTGGCCGTTAGCCGCTAGTTACACCACAACCGCGTCGGAGATCACGTGGCATAGGGTCCTCCGTCGAGCCCAACCAAAGGTGCACCACGAACCAGTTGCTGCCAACATGAACCCGAGATACCCACCAACCTTTTCAATGGAAGCCACCGGTACAGCCACGAAGCCTAGCCGTGTTCAACCACCGTCAGCCACTCACTACTGAACCAGCCCACACTGTGACCTCGTGAGCCTCCTTCACACCTCCTCCCTCTCTTGGTTTCTTCTCCACAGCCCAATGGCCAATAAGACCACCACAGAAGATTTCGCTCAGCCTTGGTACAACAAAGAACTCCTCCACCGCGCAACCCCTACACCATCAAGTCACCATTCAAGCCACTGCATGTCCCCTGTTTTTGACCCCCGAAATAGAGCAATAAAACCACTTTCATCATCTCAGTTTTGCAATGCCATGACATGTTGGTGAAGCTTAGCAACACCGACCAGCCACCCTCTCATCACCCACGTGTCACTCTATTATCTGCTGCCACTCCAAGCCACCGCTCTCTCTTAATAACATCTTACTTCTCCCTCACGTCGTGCTCACTCTCTCTCTTCGTTCTCTCTCACTCATCACACTCTCTCTCTCGCATAGTGCCCTGCCGCCGCACTCACCATCGTCGACCTCAACCTAGCTCCCTTCGTCGTTGTAGTTTCCTTTCCTCACGGTAAGCCTCTGCCGTGCAACCTTTGCTACACGCAATAAGCATGTTTCAAAATAGAAAGTGTTTTATTTTAAGTTCCCGTAAAGCTTGTCAAGCATAAACCTTTTTTAGATGATATTATAGTTATACCCCTTTGAGTTACAATCTAAGATGTTTTGAACTTGTATTTTAGGATGGACATGGTTTTTATGGTGGGCCTTAGTTGTAATGTGATAAAACTATTATTATAGTTATGATGATATTGTTGTGATAAGACTAAGAGAAATTAGATGATTGGGGGTGGAGAATAATTTTAGAGTTTAATCGATTAATAGGTGAAATTACGTGACAATCAAAGTATTTTGGAGAGTGGCGATAGTTTAGGATTTCGAGGATTTTTAGACAGTAGGAAAATATAGATTTGGTATAATTCGGGTGTTAATTACGAAATATGCGTTTAATTGAAAATTTACGCATGTTCCATGATTTATTTTATAGGTGACGAATAATCTTTGCTCAGCACTGTTGTGAAAATTTTTGAAAAATTAAGAAATTTAGGTAAGTGAGGTTCCTACACTAGTCTTTGTATTGAAGAAAATAATTGTGGTTGATTTGAAAATGTGCATATTTGTTTTAAAAAGAAACCTAAAAACAACCTCAGATAAGTGTTCTACATACTCATAGAATCTATATAAGAATGAAGTATTTTCTGTCATAACTGATGTAGACATGAGCTTATTCTTTTAGCACGTTGTTTTTTGAACTATACAAAAAGAACCAATATGAAATTTATGAAAAATTTGTGCATGTGATGCAAAGATGTTCCAAAGTTGTTTTTGAATATGTGAAATGATCTGATTCTATTTAGTACTGTGTTTTGATATGATGTAACATCTAAAAACCTTGGCATGAATGTCTAATTTTGTATCTTATTATAATTTGATTTTGATGTTGCCTCTGTTCTGTCTCAGTTAAGGTCTTGCCACAAGTATAATGGTGGTTTATAACCCTACCACGGAGGTTAAACATGATATCTATCTCAATGTGATACTCTGAGATGATATGAAGATGATGATTCAGATTTTGATATGCCAAAAGATTTTTTAATAAGAAAGTTTTATGAAAATTTTACTCTGATATTTTGATAATGTGTTTTGATTATGCATTCTGAAAATAAATGTTTTGCTCTGCATTTTGAACTCTGTGAAAATGCTCATATTTACATACTAGTATATCTTTTTTGTTTACTGAGTTGTTGATAACTCATCCCTTATCTTCACAATATTTTTTAGATGATTTGAATATTTCAAGTGAGGGTCAAGATTACAGAGCATAGGTGAAATGATTTAAATATAGTGGATTAAGCCTAGAAGGTTTATATGAGTATTGAGGAATTTTATTAACTAATTTTGTCGTGTTCTTATGATTTAGTATTTTGGGAGGTTAATTATATTGAGGGAGTTGGTTTAAAACAATAATTTTTCTATGGCAATGAGAATTTGGAGTTTATAAATATATTGTTGGAATGAGAGTTTAAGTGAAAGGTAGTAACTCTCTGACCCTTGCAAGACCGAGGTGTTATAATATATATAAATATATATATATATATATATATATATTATAAGAAAAATATTTATTTGTCATTAGCTATTTTTTATATAAATAATCATTTTCTATATTAAAATGAGTCTATTTTTATTACAAATAGTTATTTTTATTGTAAATAATTTATTTTTCTTGCAGCTAATATATAATTCATGATAGAGTAATGCTACTCATCATCTAAATTCTCATTATCCCATAACATAAGATGATTAGAGACTATTTATTATATTTTACTTATACATCTATTATTTAATGTCACATCATGAAATAATAAAAAAATAGATGATAAATAGATTTTTTCTTCATGATAACGTGTGGATGCTGCTAGCTTTAATTTCCTTCCGCATAAAAATAAAGCAACAGGAAAAACTCAACTCACTTTCGTGGATCATGACAGCATTAATAATTAAGTGGTTCCCCAAGTCTAATTTGATTATAATTCACATTTTAGCTTTTTTTTTTTTTTTTTTGATAAAAGCGGAACTTGTTCCATTCATGAAAGGGGACATACAAAGTTGACTTAAAAAGTCAATTACAATCGTTATAAGCTTGCCAGCACACTTCCGTGGCTGACATGGTCTAGTCATAGCGGCAATCTCTACAGACAGAAGTCTGAGAGACAGCACCCCTCTATCAAAGATAGAGGTAACAGTAACCCAATAAAACAAATTTCCATATCCGACTAATCGGAATATGGAGTTGGAAACCCCATCTTCTCCGTCAACGCGGAGCGGGGACACAAAATCTATTCGGACCAAGGTTTGAATGGCGTTACATTTTTTGATTTTTATTTTCTAAAATATAAAGACGATACATTAAGGAAATACATTGTGAAAACACTGTAAAACGGAAAAACAGTGCACAAAAAGCAGTTGGAAGGAGGACCGACGGTCGGGCTTGGAAGATCCAGAGGTGCCGAGTCGAAAACGCCCGCGCGTTGCAGCGGCAGAGTGTTCCTTGGTGGCGCGTGGCGGTCACGCTCTGGCGAACTCCGAAGTCTTTGACCCGCGCGTGCGGGCTACGCGCCGCTCCAATGGAGGCCGCAATTGGAGGTTTTGTAGATCGGCGGCAGGGCAGTCTCCTAGTGGGGCGCGTGTTACCTGTCCATTGCTGGAAAGTCACGAACGCCGATTCCCCTTGACTGGCCTGAAAAAACACAAAAATAAACTAAAACTACACTAAATGAAAAAACAGATGGAGAAGAAACAGAGGGTGAGGGGGGAGGAGCCTCCTCTGACCGAACTCGATAAAAGGAAAGTTTTGGGAGAGAGGAGCTTTCGGGAGCCGAGAGAGAGAGCGTTTCGGTCTCGCTTCCAATATTTATGAATTGGTCCTTGGATGTGTCACATTTTAGCTATTAATACATATATATATATATATATATATATATATATATATATATTACGCGGCAAGTGCGTACTTCCAATGTCGACTCTCCATGCAGCATATAATTATTATCATCAGTACTATTATTTTCTGGTAATCTATTATTATTAACATTAGGTCTTCCACTTCAGGGAGTAACCATGAGTGGATCATTGGTTATAAAGTACTGATATATTTTCTCTTTTCTCTACTCACCCATGAACATCAATATTACCGATGTAATTTTTGTACTTTTATATCTAGATCAGATCATATGTATTAATTGCCCATGCGCGCTGTTTAAATAATATAATATAAGCTCGCAAATAATTAAGAAACCCAACTTAATCTCCAAGCTGCTGCTGCTATATCTAAGATATTCATATATACACACACACGTGTATATATATATATATCATGAGAGGTGCAATACGTACGCAAGTCTAATATTTAATATTGTGGCATGCAATTATATATATATATATAAATAAATATATCACATGGATATATAGATCATGATCTGCGCCTGTGTAAATGTGTAGGATATGGATCATGATCACCAGGCTGGTAGCTAGGTAGGTGGTAGATAAGTACTACTACTACTGTTGCGTGCAAGTCAACTTGTTTGTTAAAGAACATGATGATCATGCATATGATCTATATGCCTCCTATTTGCTTTAACATGCATGTGGCGTTACTTCCAATATATATATATAATGGACCCACAAAATTCAAACAATTTGGACGGCGATTCCTTTTTAGGTCTGCATGATCTATCGAAAACCAATTATTTCTATTCTCGGCATCTTTTATCTGCAAAGATATATATTTGCTTTCGACAATCATGCATCGGTTCAGATTAATTCAGAACTTCACGTTTTTTCCGCATTTGAATTAAGGAAGGCAATGGTTCTCATGTTCCGTGTGGTGCATGGGCAGCAATCAAAGAATAATACCACTGATTAACAGATCAAAAGATGCATGGAGATCATGTGCACGTAGTTCATGAATCTTATTTATATATGTATATATAACCATAATTTTGTACTTAATAATTAGTCAATCAATTAAATACACGTATTATAAATCCAGCTCAACATCATGTGAACATGATGACTCGCGAGTCCTTCATCGATCGAGATCGAGTCAAAATATTTAAGACATTCGAGCACGATTGGTATAAATAAATATAAACATATATATATTTATATATGTTAAGATATAAAATAAATAATAAAAACTAACTATTCCCATTAGTTTAAACTTTTGGAATAAGTAGTAATTTCACATGGTATTAGAGTAGAAGTCTTGAATTCAAACTATGACTCTATACTCTATCACATTTAATTAAATATTCTACTTATTGAGTCTACTCATTGACAGAAAGTCTAGCCCACAAGTGATGGAGGTGTTAAGATATAAAATAAGTAATAAAATCTATCTCTTTCCATCAGTTTAAACTTTTGAGATAGAAAAATGTTAAATATACTCAAGAAAAACTTATAAAAAACTTACGTCTCTAAATGTCAGTTAATGATATGCTGAAAATTACGAAATTTGATTCTTAAAATTTGAATTTAAAAAAAAAAACTAATAAAATGAATCTTGTAAATAAAATATTTAAGTAAAAATATAAGTACATATAGTATTACTTTTTGAGATAAGTGGTGATTTCACAATATTATATATATATATGTATACGTATCATGATGAAAAAATCCAATATTTTCTCCATTAATTTATGGTCTACTTATTTCTAGGAGATCATCGTGAATTGATAAGTTCATAATATATATTCATCGTAGGGCGCAGCCAGCAGTACTCACAGATCAGTTCTAACTTTTCGTTGAGCATTTTGACCATACGATAGATGATATTACTTAATTATCCAGAACATGATATTGTTGGACCACAAAACGCTAAAAAGACAGACCGCCTAGCTATACTCCAGGAAGTGTCTGGTTTTGCACGTTTTTCTAATTAATATTTCTTAATTGTGTGTATAACAAATTGGGAGGTAATTAAGGCCTCGGGACTAAATTACAATCTTCGAGACCAAGTTTTCCTTCGAGGCACCAAAACGAATCGATCTTTGGTCAGTAGCCTTTCATACGTAAGCACGTATAATTAAAAGCAATAATTAATATATGCAATATTTCATGAAGAGATGCTGCAATGGGGTGAAGGCAATTGGAGGAAATCATGATCAAGCCAAGGCTATATATCCCGAGTACTACAACTTTAACGTGTACAGCACCGCCAGATTAACGACAATTTGACTTGCACGCCGGCACCCCGGCCACAATGCATGCAAACTTAACCCATTCTGGAACGTCCCGACAAATAAAAGCATTCTAATGGCAATATATAGCTAGATTTCGTGTGGAATCTGGCCTTACATGATGGTGATAAGCTGCTTTGTAAGCTTTAAATAATCGAATTAAGCAGATGATCAGCACTACACGAACATGTACATGAACTTAATTAATTAGCTGACATATATAATTTCATAACTTTAAAAAACATAGAAAGTCCTAATTAAATTACTAACTAGAGTACTATTATTATATAATTACAAGAACTGTTCAAAACTGTACGCGTAACGTTTTCAAAGGATCATAACTAGCTTAATATTGTAATAAATTTTTATCAGTACTAATAAATTAAAGATAAATATGTACATACATTATATATATATTCTCTGTCGACCTACGTACATTTTGTGTATCATTAAGGTCTTGAAAGGGATGCATAATCCTAAATATTGGAAAGGCCAGCCAATGGCGGGTGGAACTTTGAAAAGTTTTATGAAAATGGGAAAAGAAGAAATTTAAAAGAGTGGAAGCTAGGAAATTAGTAATTAACTTGCTACCAAACAAATTACTAAGCTTATCTGGTAATCTGATGAGGACTATAAGTGATCCCATCGACGTCCCTGTAATTTATTTATGCATGCATTGAATATGGAGGAAAATAATTGATGCTTTTAAATAAGATCAAAGGAAATTCAAAAAGGCAAGCTACGCAAGAACAGACGTGGGGACGATTCTTACGCAAACGAAGAAATAAATTAATGGAGATCTGTAAACCCTTAAGCATATACTGTCCCGGATATTCGACCTGTTTATAACGTACCCTTCCTTGGCCTTTATATAAAGCTTCAACGACCCAACCCCATTACATTTATCATTCTTGCAAACTCGATCCAAGCTGATCAATCCTGCAAAGCTCTTTTTCGTTATTCTTTTTTTCTCTGATCTCAAAAGGAAAATCCCCGCAAAGTTGTTGTAAAGCTACTAGCTAGAGAAAAGATCGAGTTAGAGACATGGAACTCAAATGGTCAATCTTGATCAAGCTTTTGATAGTACAATATCTCTCATTTGTTTGTGTTTCACAGGAGTTTGATTTCTTTTACTTCGTTCAACAGGTTAGTTGCGTCTTGTTTCCAATTTAACATGTAAACTTTAAGGTTCTTTCTGCCGATGATTAAAGCTGTTCTTTCGTTTCGACCATCATTACAGTGGCCAGGAGCATACTGCGACACAAAGCAAAGTTGTTGCTATCCTAAGACAGGAAAGCCTACGGCAGATTTCGGCATCCATGGACTTTGGCCTAACTACAAGGATGGCTCATATCCGTCCAACTGCGATCCAGACAGCGTCTTTGATAAATCTCAGGTAGTTGCATATATATATATATAAATATATATGTTATAATAAGCCTCATCTTACAAATGATTAAACAGTTGAAATTGAATTTAATAATTAAATACAACAAAAATCTGTTCAATACGAGGCAGATAATAGGTTTTAGGGTTATGTATCATGAAGACACAAGTAGCTGAAAGCTTGTTATTTAGACGTTCTCGCAAATTTCATTAAATACCACGCACATGATCCAGGGAAGATCATCAAAAATTGAGAAATGCAGATCTAGGCCTTAATCAAACAAATCTCCAACATTTGAGATTTTCCATTCATCTTTTTTTCTTTTTTTTTTTTTGGGCAAGTGTTGCAAGGTTCCATTGATCGATAACAGAGATTAAAAAAATCTTGATTTGATATTTCTTGCTCAATGCTTCACGAAAGTACTGGGCAAGACAATAAGAAACAAGACAGGAAAAAAATAGTAAAATGCAAAATCCCTGCCCAAAGGGCATATATATATGAACATCATAGCTAATACCAACGCGCATTCCAGTTTTTTATAAATCAATTTGAAGAACCCAAACGGATGAAACATGTATAGTTTCTGTACCAAGTACCGAATGGGTAACCATAAAAAATGTTATAAACCGGAATTGAATCCTATCACGCCTCTTGTAGCACATGATCCTCATGCTCAAGTTTATATGGCGCTGCTTAATTTGTCTAACGTACGTTCAACTTTCTTGTCTGGTTCGTTTTCTTCGCATAATGGCTGCGGTAGCTCTCGGAAATCATGAGCAGTTTGCAAAAGAATTGGCCATCACTTAGCTGCCCGAGTAGCAATGGCTTTAGGTTCTGGTCACATGAATGGGAAAAACATGGAACCTGTTCAGAGTCTGAACTCGACCAGATCGAGTACTTCGAAGCAGCTCTCAAACTGAAGGAGAAAGTAAACCTCCTAGAAATCCTGAAGAAAGCTGAAATTGAACCAGATGATGGATTTTACAGCTTAGACAGCATTGAAGAAGCCATTACAAAGGCCGTTGGACACGCCCCTGGGATTGATTGCAACAAGGATTCAGCAGGCCATAGCCAACTTTACCAAGTTTACCTGTGTGTGGACACTTCAGGGTCTGAAATCATCGAGTGTCCGGTGCTTCCAAAACGCAGATGTGCTTCTGATATCCAGTTTGCCAAGTTCTAGAGACTCTACGTACTTGCTGAGGAGTAGTACTAAAGGATATTATGTACTGTCTTTTACATCGTTAACTTGGTTTCATTTCTGTTTTTCTTTTCAAATAAATGATGATCACTTTACTTTCAGTCGCAAAAACTTAATTTTCATGGGACTTTCCATGTATATTTTCACTCAATGATTAAGATCCGGATGTTCGTATTCGAAATATGTAACAAAGTGATCGATGGTTAGGCTGGATATATATTTAATTTGGAAGCCTTATTTCTCATTGATCGTGAGAATAGAAATCAAAACAACGTACATTTTTGTTTTCAAAAAGTGCCAACCAAATGGGGCCATGGTACGTATAGGTAAATTGTTAACAAAAAGTGCAGTACGAAAAGTGTGAGCTCTGGATGCGCCATGGGTACGCCCAACAGGCAATAACAAACGTGTTGATCATGAATCCCGGAGGGGGTTGCGCCGGAGCTTAATTAATTCGCACTTATATGAGGTATCGCGCGTGGGCTCAGGCGGCCTCTGGCTTTGCTTGGCTTAACTCTGGGACCACACCTGCAGCATGCACGCGGGGACTACCTAACTTTGGTTGCATGTAAATGATTTTCAAGGATATCCTGCACGTTACGTTACATGCTATCTGTAGATCATAAAGGTCTTCATTATGGACTGGGTTCCAATCCAACGACGTATAAAGATATTGAACACAGTTGTGTGAATTGTAAAAAACTGTCACACTTGTATTACATACGTGATGAGTATATATACACAGCTAATGCTAACATAAAAGGAAAGGATATATTAATCCTGCTTGGCTATACAGAATATTACACATTGCAGAATAGGTAAGTAAAATCAAGTGTACGCTCCAGGAATAATGCACAGCCTTGATCACGGAGGAATTGATTTAGTATCATCTATTACGCCCCCTCAAGATGGTGCTCCCATCAGTGACACCAATCTTGGATCGTAGAAGTTGAAAACGTGGTCGTGACAAGGCCTTGGTCATTAAATCAGCAAGCTGGTCATGAGTAGACACATGGGCAACTTGTAGAAGACCTTTGCTAACGTAGTCCCGTACGAAGTGTAAATCAATTGCAATGTGTTTCATTTTCGAGTGGAGCACAGGATTGAGACTCAACTGAGTGGCACCAATATTATCACAGAGAATTTTTGGTGGAGACTTCATGGTAACCCCAAGCTCACGGAAGAGGGAGTGAAGCCATGCAAGTTCAGAGGTGGTACTGGCTAATGCTCGGTACTCAGCTTCAGTGGAGGAACAAGCCACAGCTCGTTGCTTTCGAGTGCCCCAGGAGATAGGATTAGCCCCAAGAAAGATAATGTAGGCTGAGGTAGAAGTTCGATCATCAACACTCCCTGCCCAGTCAGCGTCGGAGTATGCAAGAAGTTGAGGTGCAGTCGAGCGACGAAGCTGGATGCCATGATAAATGGTATGTTTGAGATAGCGCAAAAGCCTCTTGACTGCTGTCCAGTGAACTTCAGAAGGAGAGTGCATGAATTGGGCTAGCTTAGTGACAGGAAAAGCTATGTCCGGACGAGTTAGAGCAAGGTATTGAAGTGCACCAATGACACTTCGGTAGATAGTACTGACAGCGGGGCTTGATCCATCATTGAGCTGAAGTCGACTTGAGCTGGCGAGAGGCGTGGTGACATCTTTAGCACCTTCCATTCTTGTTTTAATCAGAAGATCACGCACATATTTGTGCTGTGTAAGAAAGAGGTCATCTAAGGTTGTAATAACTTCAACACCCAAAAAGAAATGAAGATGGCCGAGATCTTTTAGAGAGAACTGAGCTCCAAGCTTCTTAATAATGGTGGTGATGAAGTCAGAATCATTGCCTGTGAGAATCAAATCATCAACATACACTAGAAAGTAGGCTACAATATTATGTTGATGATAGATAAATAAGGAGGGATCCGAAGCAGATTTTGCAAAACCAATGTCACAAAGGCAGTCGTGCAGAGCACGATACCAGGCTCTCGGTGCCTGTTTCAGTCCGTAGATGGACTTTTGTAGATGGCAAACATGATGAGGATAGGCAGGGTCAATGAAACCAGCTGGTTGTGCCATGAAAACGTCTTCAGTTAAAGTGCCATGAAGGAACGCGTTGTTCACGTCGAGTTGACGGAGGGACCAACCATTCATTACAACAATGGACAAGACAATTCGGATGGTTGCTGGTTTTACAACAGGGGAGAATGTTTCAGTGTAGTCGAGGCCAGGACACTGATGAAAACCCTTCGCAACAAGGCGCGCTTTATAGCGATCAATTTGGCCATCTGAGGTACGTTTGATGCGGAAAACCCATTTGGATCCAACTAAGTTCTGCTTTGAGTTAGCTGGAACCAACTTCCACGTACCATGACGTACAAGAGCAGTGAACTCCTCACTCATGGCTTGGCGCCAATGAGGGTCCTTGAGAGCTTGCTGAACACCAGTGGGCTCCAAAGTGGATGGGATAGGATGCTTGGTAGCAAGGTAGAGCCGTTTGGGTTTATAAATATTATGCATGGATCGTGTGACCATGCGAGTTGGTTGAGGAGGCCTTGTTTCAACAACGGGCTCTGTTGCAGACAAAGGAGAAGCCATCCGGGAGGGAGCACTATTAGAGGAAGAAATCCTGAGAATGACACTAGTGCAAGGGATGGACTGCAGTTGGCCAGCATCTTCCAAAGTAGGACCCGAGGCAGGTGGAGCATTAGGCACAGAAGTAGCAAGTGTTAGAAGGGGCGGGGGTGGTGCCACAGATGGAAGTAATGAAGAATATTGAGTAGTTAAAGATGGAGGAAAAACAAACTCATCAAAACGAACATGGCGAGAGAGGAAAATCCGATGAGTGGTGGGATCAAGACACTTGTATGCACTTTGAGAGGTAGAGTAACCAACAAAGATACATGGGCGGGACTTTGGTTCTAGTTTGTGCTGAGAGTATGGTTTAAGCCAGGGAAAGCACAAACATCCAAACACCCGAAGTTTAAGATAATTTGGGGAAGTCTTGAACAGAATTTCGAAAGGAGATTTGAGTGAATGCAGAGGTGTGGGCATTCTGTTTATGAGGTAGACAGCAGCTTGAAATGCCAAACTCCAGTAGGTGGGAGGGAGATGAGCTCGGTGAAGTAAAGTCATGCCAGTTTCCACAATATACCGATGACAGTGTTCAACCACTCCATTTTGTTCAGGAGTGTGAGGAGCAGTTGTTAGATGACTGATTCCATGGTGGCTGAGAAAGCCTCGAAGTGCAACAAACTCAACTCCATTATCGGAGTAGAGGTGTTTGATGGGAAGAGAAAATTGTTTTTCAAGAATTGCTTTGAGTTGAGGAAAAATCATAGAAACTTTAGATTTTAGTTTCATGGGAAAATACCAGCAATATTTGGTGTGATGATCAACAAAGATAACGTAGTATCGATATCCTTCAAGAGAGATGTGAGGTGCAGGACCCCAAACATCAGTGAACAAATATTCAAGGGGCAAAGAACTCGAGATACTAGAGGCATGAAAAGGTAACTTCTGACTTTTATTAATAGAACATGAATCACATAGGGACTTAGGGACACGATTATTAGCTGGTAATTGAAAAACTTTGATCAAATGAGTGACAAGTTGCCGAGAGGGATGTCCCAAACGATTATGCCAAATGTCAGAAGAGACACGTTCAGTGGTGAAAACTGCCTTCGGGTTGCCAACATGATAGGAAGACGCTGGCAGTTTGTAGATGCCTTGGTCACATGGTCCTTGCATTAGTGTTGTTCCCGACGTCGGATCCTTCACAAAGAAGTGATATGGATGAAATTCAAGAATAAGATTATTTGTTTTTGTAAATTCATGCACAGAAATCAGATTCTTATGAATTTCGGGAACACAAAGAGTATTGGTGAGGGCAATACTTCGTGAAGGTAATTGAAATTTTACAGTGCCAACATGTGAAATTTGCAAACCTGATCCATCACCTATTATGACCTCATCGGTACCATCATACTCTGAATGTAAAGGTTTGATAGGTCGGACGTGATGTGATGGGATGCTCCAGAGTCAACCACCCAAGACTTGTCTGCAGAAGAACCAGTAGCAGCACAGTTTGCAGTTGGAGAGGGTGGATTCCAAAATTTTCTGCATTGGCGAGCCGTGTGTCCTGGTGTAGCACAGAACTGACAGACTATGGAGGACCTGTTTGAGGAAGAATTATTGGGGTGTTGCTGGGATGAGCGCGGATGAGACCGCGAGTTGGTATTGCCACGGTTGGGTTTTCCTCGATTAGAAGAAGCAAATGGGCCTTTCTTGTGATGATAGTTGGCAGTAGCAATGGTGGTTTGCTGCAGAGTCTCAAGGCGATGAAGATAGGTCTCATGACTGACAAGCAAGTCATGCAACTCTTCAAAGGTAAGAGGATTTTCACGTGTGTGAATGGATCCTGCAATATCACGGTATTCAGATCCCAAACCATTTAGAATGTAGAGCGTGAGATCATCATTCGTGAGAGGTGAGTCCACTAGAGCTAGTTCATCAGCAGTGGACTTGACTTGCTGGAGATAATCAGTGACGCTTTTGGCACCACGGTTCAAGGATGTTAGTGTGTCCTTGAGTTGCATGACCCTCATTCTGGAACGATTGGCATAGAGCCGGGTCAGTTTGAGCCAAGCTTCCCGAGAAGTGCTAGAAGCAGCAATGAGTGGCATGATACTTTCAGAGACTGAAGCAAAAATGCCATTAAGGAGAAGTTTGTCTTGGCGAATCCAACGATTGCGAGCAGCAATAACCTCTACAGTAGGAGAACTTCCGAGCAGGGGGCAGGGGTTGGAACCATTGATAAAGCCCTGTAGATCATACCCAATGACAAGGCTGTCAAGTTGAGCACGCCATGCAAGGAAGTTGGAGGATGTCAGCTTGTAGGGAAGCTGGGCATTGGCGTTAATTGCAATGATGTTGGTTTCGGAAGGGGGAATGGGGCTGGTGGAATTAGTGACAGAGGGAGGTGTTTGAGCCATAGCGGAAGTGAGAAAAAAAAAATAACAGAGGATCAACTCGTGAGAGAGAAGGGCTCTTGATACCATATAAAGATATTGAACACAGTTGTGTGAATTGTAAAAAACTGTCACACTTGTATTACATACGTGATGAGTATATATACACAGCTAATGCTAACATAAAAGGAAAGGACGTATTAATGCTGCTTGGCTGTACAGAATATTACACATTGCAGAATAGGTAAGTAAAATCAAGTGTACGCTCCAGGAATAATGCACAGCCTTGATCACGGAGGAATTGATTTAGTATCATCTATTACGACGGCCCTAGCTAATTCTTTGCTGTTCGTTATGCGTAGAATTAATTCCAAGCATGTACGTCGTCTCTCGCCTCTAACTTCTGAGTAACGGGTCTTATTGCTAACATAAACCCTTTTCCATTAAAGATATATTGATCGTCTGGTTCAATGGTTTCTGAATGGAATTCATGTAGTCACAAAAGCCAAATACATTAAGGCCCATAGAGGGGAGACTGAACTGATCTGCTGCTGGTATAACAGATGAAGATGCAGCCACTACACAGTGAATTACAAGACCAGACAGTACACTAAGACAATGAGTGGTCTGCAGTCTACTCTTAGACTAGGGTGGATGTGCTAGTGTATTCTTTCATTTTGTAAATATGTATACGTGCTTGTGCACATGTCAGAACTCAGTTGCTTCTTTTTTCTGGTCTTTTCTATTCATTTGAGCTCTGTATATAGCAAATAAAAGTTGTATTCATTTTTTAAGAGGTTAATGAGAATAACAGAACATTCCCTTCTTTATTGGCCCTCAGTTTCCTCTCACTCTTCTTCTTCTTCAAGTCACTTTTCTAACATGGTATAAGAGAAGGTATAGTAAACCCTGCTCCTCTCTTTTATATTCGCAATTATCCCTCTATTTGTCACCTCTTCTTTTCCTTCATTCACTCTCTCATTACTTTATCCTTTAACTCTTTGTTCCCATGGCTGAGGGACAACATCACTTGTCCTAGAACACATCTCCATCTGAAGACTCCAATAGTCATTTCTATCTGCACCACAGTGACAATGCCAACATTGTGGTGGTCACACCTCATCTCACAGCTCCAACTACCTCTCTTAGCACCATTCATTCACCTTGGCCATCTCAATCAAGAACAAGCTTGGATTCCTAGATGGAACCATTGAATCACCTGAGCTTTCCAGTAGCCTTTATGTCCCTTAGCTCCGCTGCAACAACTTGATACTCTCCTGGATCCTCAACTCAATCTCAAAAGAAGTTGCCTCCAATTTTCTGTATATCAACTTAGCTAAAGAAGTTTGAGAGAAACTCAAAGCTTTGCACAACCTAATAATGTACACATCTACCAACTGCAACAACAACTTGGATCCATCATTCAAGGACTCAATCCATGAGTGATTACTTCACCCAACTTATAAGTTGGTTTTCCCCACCACATAATCTCGTGGGTAATACTAATACCCACGAAAAAAACCCATGAAAATTTAACATTTTCCACGAAAATCGAATAGATCGAACGTGCTAATTGCGGCGAGCCACTCGCCTTTTCTCTCGAGATTCCTCATGGGTAAAGGTATTTATTGGCCACGAGTTAGACCTATCGTGGGATATATAACACTTCTGGCGAGTTTTATCCCACGAGTTTCCCACGACAGAATTTTGTGGGAAAAGAGGTTTTCCCACAAAATGTCTACTTTTTGCTACAAAAATCATCCGTGGGAAAAACCCATATTTCTTGTAGTGAATTAACGCAGTGTGGGAGGAGCTTCACAACTATAGGCTATTATCTTATTACTCTTGTGGTCTATGAATTTGCAAGGCTTTAAAGTCCATAGGAGAAGCTCAACAAACAAACTCAATGTTCAAATTCTTAATGGGACTAAATGACACCTATGACAACATAAGAGGGAAAATCATTCTCATGAGTCTCATGCCTTCATTGTACAGGATTTTTTTTCTTGTTTTGCAGGAAGAACGACAAAGGCAAGCTAGAACCTTGTTATGCCTACCACCGAGTCATCTGTTTTGGCTGCTTACCACAATCAAGCCAAAAAGAAGGAGAAAGCGGATGTTACATGCTATCACTATGGAAAACTGGGACACACAAAGGAAAAATACTACCATTTGGTTGGATTCCCACTCAACTTTAAGTTCACTAAGTCTAAGCCTAGGTACTCACTAGGTGCACCATCAAATGCCCATTCGACCAACCAAGTCACTACTCAAAATCAGGAAAATAACTTCTCGAGTCCTTCACAACTACCCCTGACTGAAGCTCAAATTCAGCAAATAGTAATTCTTGTCAATGCTCAATCTTCTCAGCTCAATCCAAAAGATGGAAACTTGCTAATCAACCAACCTAACACTTAGCTTTCAACAGCCACAGATGCCAAATTTCCCAGCCATCACTCATCCAATATGGCAGGTATAACTCCTCAAACTCCTACTGATTTTAGCCTACCAAAATCTTCTATTTTTTCTGCAAACCATAATCAAAATGCACATTCCTTCATAAACCACAAATCTGATATGTCACATGCTTCCCAATGGATCCTTGACACTGGATCCATAGACCATATGGTGTACTCCATCTCAGATGGTGAGATGACCCACATAGGCATTGTTAGAATTTCAGATAAACTTACTCTCACAAATGTCTTGTGTGTACCCAACTTCACTTTTAATCTTATATATGCCAGCAAGCTCACTCAAGACTCTTCTCTTTATCTTATATTTCTTGAAAAAATTTGCTTCATACAGATGACGATTGGTCTTGCTAAAGTTTCCAATGACCTCTATTTCCTCAAACCTCGGCCCCCCTCTTGCCATGCTGTCAAAGGTCTTTCATCAACCAAAAACCTTTCCAATCAGTCCACACACTCTACCAACAGTCAAGACTCAAGCTCAAGTGAACCAAAAAGCTTTGATCTATGGCATTTTAGATTAGACCATGTACCTCATCAGAGGATGAATATTATTCAATTTCATGTTCCTAATGTAAAATATAATAGTAAAATGCAATGCACAGTTTGCCATGTGATTAAACAAAAGAGGAAACCATTTCATTTGAGTTCCATTTCTACTTCCCTTCCTTTTGAGTTAATTCACTGTGACATTTGGTGACCATACTCTAATCCTTCCATCCAAGGTCATCACTATTTTCTAACTATTGTGGATGAAAAAAGTCGAGTCACTTGGGTTTACTAAATGAAATTCAAGTCTGAAGCAAGAACCATCTTACAAAACTTTATTCATATGATCAAAAATCAATTTGAAGCTAAAGTTAAACAAATAAGACCTGATAATGGCCTTGAGTTATAAATGACAGACTTTTATAATTCTCATGACATCTTACATCAAAAATCTTGCATCTACACCCCTCAACATAATGGGGTGGTGGAGAGAAAACACCAACATCTCCTATCCACTGCTAGAGCCCTCTTTTTCCAAGCCTCCCTTCCACTAAAATTTTGGGGAGTTGATGTGCTAACAGCAGCTCATCTTATCAATAGAATTCTAACTCCTGTCCTCAACAATAAGTCTCCATATAAGTTTCTAATCTCATCCATCCCTTCCTTTTCTCACTTGAAAGTTTTTGGATGCCTATGTTTTGCTTCCACCCTCAAGAGTAATAGAAATAAGTTGTCCCTGAGCCTAAAAATGTATTTTCATCGATTACCCTCCTGGTGTGAAAGGGTATAAAGTTTATGCTCTTGAAGATCATTCTTGCTTTGTCTCACGAGATGTCATCTTCTATGAATCAGTTTTTCCTTTCCATAAACCAAATTTTGATGTCATGTCCTCTATTGATTCTTACAATCTGGTTCTTCCCATAGCAATTTCAAAATCCATCTCTTCCCTTCCCACATACCAATCTTTCACTCCCTCTACTCCACTTGACACCCAAGAAAATTTTCCTACCACTCAAACCAACTCACAAAACATTGATCACAACAACCTGCCTTCCTATTCTCCCACTAAAAACAGTGCTTCACCTTCACACACTTCTATAGAATCACCTCATTCTCCAATCCTTAACATGACACCCCCTGTCACTCTTAGGAGATCTGATAGAGCTCGAGAACCACCTATTTACCTCTATGACTACCACTGCCAAGCTACTCATGCCAGTCCAACCTCACATTCATCTCCTACCAACACTGCTCACCCCCTCCACCAATACCTGTCCTATGAGAATCTGTCCACTATCAAAAATCTTTTGCCCACTCACTCTCACTACTTCGTGAACCTCAAAATTACCAAGAAGTTGTTAAGTGTAAGTATTGGCAAGATGCCATGAATGCTGAATTGAAGGCTTTAGAAGATAATAGGACATGGACAGTCACTGTTGTACCTGAAGGAAAAAGAGCAACGGGGTGTAAGTATGTCTAAAAGATCAAGCTCAAATCTGATGGGACAGTAAAAAGGCCTAAGGCTAGGTTAGTGGCAAAAGGCTACCCGCAAAGAGAGGGATTCGATTACCAAGAGACTTTCAGTCTAGTTGTCAAACTCACAACTGTCAGAGTTTTTCTTGCATTGGCTGCTATGTTCAATTGGCACCTCTATCGACTAGATGTGCACAATGCTTTCTTTCATGGGGTGTTAGATGAAGAGATCTATATGGAGTTACCTTCGGGTTATCACAGTAAGGAGGAGTCTACTACCAAGGAAAAACGTGTTTGCAAACTTCACAAATCACCCTATGGGCTCAATTAGGCCTCTCGGTAATGACACTCAAAGTTTTATGATTCTCTTGTTTGCATTGGTTTTCGGCAATCAAAATCAGATTATTCCCTCTTTACCAGAAATGATGAGAATGGTTTCATAGCCTTACTTGTCTATGTTGATGACATAGTCATAGGTAGTTCAAACATCAAGGCAGTTAACAATGTGAAAGCCCATTTACACTCTCAGTTCAGAATCAAAGACTTTGGCATTCTCAAGTTTTTCTTGGGTTCAGAGATTGCAAGGTCAGCTACTGCCATCCATTTGTGCCAAAGAAAGTATAGCCTTGAAATTCTAGAAAATGCAGGGCTTCTCGGGTGCATAGTAGCAAGCACACCCATTGAGATCAATCACAAACTCTCACATTCCTCCCCAAATTTATTATATGATCCTATAAGCTACATAAGACTTATAGGTAGATTGATCGACCTCACCATAACTCAACCTGAGATCACCTATGCAGTAAGCATAGTCAATCAGTTCATGGATAGGCCAAGTGAAGTCCATATGCAAGCAACCCATCGAATCTTAAGGTATGTGAAAGGATCAATAGGTCAAGGTATACTCCTCTCCTCCCAATCTATTATGCACATTAATAGATTTATAAAAAGATCTTTAACAGGTTTCGATGTGTTCATTAGTGATTCCCTGTTCAATTGAAAATCCAAGAAACAAGCAACCATTTCATGTTCCTCTGCGGAGACAAAGTATTGAGCCTTGGCTCACACCAATTGTGAACTAGTTTGGTTAATCTCCTTACTAAAGGACTTTAACATAGAGAACTCTAAGCCTGCCCTCTTGTACTGTGATAACTGATTGACGTGAATTATTGGATATTTTATACATTTAGAACTAATATATTTTATTTATTTCATTACATTATTATTGGTTTTAGATGGAAAAATGGTTAAGATAAATAAATCTGAGTTGTGATTTAAATTGGTTAATAGCATGATTTATGCTTAATTTTATAACTTGTGTTTTAATTGGATAATGTTCCTTCACATGCACAACATATTTTTTATATTCTATTCTTCCTTTTTATTTTTTTATTTTATTTCTTTTCTAATTTTTATTTTATTTTTATATAGGCCAAGAAATGCAAAGAAAAGTCAACCAAAAAAAAAAGGCATCAGGTTTTCTTTTGGTTTCTTTAAAGCTGCACGCTGACGAATCTATTTTTTTGGCTTGGATGAAAAGTTGAGTTTTAAGCAAGTGGGCCTTTTGGTTTTACGAAGTAAAAACACGCACAGAAGTTGATTTTATTGAGGGCTTTTTGGGAAGAAATGAACGAGAAAGAGAGAGGGCAGTAGATCATTTTTTATTTTCCTTTTTCTCTTAGTTAGAAAGAACGCATAGAGAGCCGCCGCTTGAAGAACTCCTTTGGGTCCAACTGCCACTCCAGCCATCTCCTCCACTGCCTACCACCTCCATCTCCATTCATTTGGCTTCCTCCTTCCACTCTCTACTATTTATTTAATTTTAGTTTAAAGTTTATGATGTATTTTTGAGATATTTGGCTTAAACCTTTGGGCATTTTATTTGCTATTTATTTTACTTAATGTCGCTATTTTTCTTACTCTTTTAAGCTTTCATTTAATAATGATTACAACTGCTATGGATTGATTTTGAGAATTTGTGATTTGATTATAAGGATGAATTCTAGAATCTTGATTTTGGGGCTTTTCAATTTTCAGCTCGTATTTGTTCAATTATTTTCTAATCTAATTTAATTTGTAGCTTAATTTTATTGATCTCTTAGTTCCATTGCATATTAGATAAATTAAAACTTAATTAGGACTTAAATCATTTCTATTTTATTATTTAATTTTCATATTAATTAAGATTGTTTAGCTTAATTGATTCCTTGATTGTTAATTTCAATTTGTTAGTCTTTTACATTTCATTTCGACACTCAAAAATCTAAAAAATATGAATCTAGTCTATGACTAGTGCCTTTTTGTATTCTTGTTGCACTCTTCCATTCATTGCACATACCAACACTTTTATTTTTTTTCTTTGTGAATATTTTCACCATTTTAAACGAGTTTGATTTTAAGTAATTTTTCTTAAAGAGACGATCTAGGAATTTATTCTTAATTATTACGCGACATTCTCCTACACTTGGAACAGCCTTTGTGCTACTCATTTTTTAGTGAGTCAAGTTTTTGGCACCGTTGCGGGGATTAGTTGCTTGACGTAAATTTAAACTCGTTATTTTTATTTTTATTTTTATTTTTATCTCAAATATTTCTTTCACTATCTTATCTCTGATTACACATTTCACTTGTCACCTACTATTTAGTCGCTTGAACCTTACTTATGCTATTTGGACTGATGTTTAATGTCATGGGTGAAAGACAATTCAAATAGGTTGCTTAGAGTTACATCGAGCATTGAGAGTAGTATAGACATTTCAGAAATAGATAGCTCTTCTATTTTTTTCTACAAACAAGGACATTGAAATTGAACAAACCAAGGTTGCACCTGCACCACACACTCTTAGGGATTATTTGCAGCTCACTCGCACCACTACACCATCATGCATTAGTTTACCTGATGACGCAATTAATTTTTCTATTAAGTATGGCATGATATCAGTGATACCTCAGTTCCACGGGATGGATTCTAAGAGTCCTTATCAACACCTGACAGATTTTGAGTTAACCTGCACTTCTTTTATCAATAGAGCCACTACTGATGAACTTATTAGATTTCGTTTATTTTCTTTCTCTTTAAAGGATAAAGCGAAGATTTGATTTAATTCTTTGAGGCCTAATTCTATCTCTAGTTGGTTTGATATGCAGCGTGAGTTCTTATAAAAAAAATTCCTTTTTAGGGAACTCAATATTTACAAGAGCAGATCAGTCAGTTCAATCAGAAATCTGATGAGACTTTCTAGGCCAGTTGGGAAAGGTTTAAGGATTTGGTAACCATATATCCACATCACGGTTTTGAATCTTTGAGGTTGGTGAATTATTTTTACACTGGTCTCACTCCAGAATGTAAGCAGTTTGTTCAGACTATGTGCAATAGGGAATTGTTTAGCAAGGAACCTGATCAAACATTGCCATTTTTTGACTATCTTGCTAAGAGCGAACAACAATGGAACACTCGGACTGATTGAGTTTCATTGATAACACGGCCACTGAGGGCTATTGCTTGTGGGGGCAATTATGAGCTAAAAGAGGACACTGACGTTCAAGCCCGAATAGCTGCATTGACTAGAAAATTAGAGGTCATGGAGATGGAAAAAGTTAAAGCAATGAAAGCAATAGAGGCACCTTCTTTATGTGCTGATTCAAACTACAAGACCCAGGATTGCCCAATTATGCAGTATTTCAGGAGAATGGGTCTGAGCAGATGTAATTAGTAAATTGGGTAAACAGAGCACAAAATCAACCTTTCTCCAATACATATTATCCGGGGTGGAGAAATCACCCAAATTTCTCATGGAGGAATGATCAGCCTAGTCGGTCTCCTCCACCTTCTCAGCAGCCACTTCATCAGGCTACTCCTCAGCACTAGTATTAGTTATATAAGATTATGTTTGGAATGTAAGATGAGAATTTTGTGTTTTGTTTTAAAGTTTAAAATATTATTTTTTAGTTTTGAGATTTGAAAAAGTTAAATTGAAATTTGAAAAAGTTGTATTGGGATTTGAAAAAGTTGAATTATTTATTATATTTTATATAGGAATTTGAAAAGGTTGTAATGATGAGATGAGATGAGATGAGAATTTTATTGAAGATAAAACTTCCAAACATAATCTAAGAGTTCTTAGAGCTATCCTTTTGTAGCATCTCCAGGATTTCAACCTCATGTAGCTGCACAGAGTTCTCAGTCTCAATCATCTATGAAAAAGTCTCTAGATGACAGTATGGCACAGATGGCCAATACACTTCAGCAATTCATGCAGATTCAGGTTACCACAAACAATCAGAACACTCAGGCCATAAATGACTTACGGGGCACCATTAATAAGATGAGTACGACATTGAGCACTCAAGAGAAAGGGAAATTCCCAACATAGCCTCAGCCTAATCCTCAAGTATACCGACAACAACAACAACAAGTGCATAATATCTCAGGGTAGGTTTTTAAGACAGCGAAAGCCATTCTTACTTTGAGAAATGGGAAGGAAGTTTCCCAATCAGAGATGACTATGGACACACAGGTAGTTGCTCCTACACCTAAAGGTGTAACATATACTGATGAAGCTGAAAAAGAACCAGAGGTAGTGAGACCAGAGTCAAATAAGCCTGTGAGTACAGAGGCTGAAACTAGTAAGGGATACCAACCTGTGGTTCCCTATCCTCAAAGATTGGTAGTTGGCCAAAAGAACAAATACCACACTGAGATTCAAGATATCTTCAAGCAAGTAAAAATTAATATTCTACTCTTGGATGCCATACAACAAGTGTCTTCGTATGCAAAATTTTTGAAGGACTTGTGCATAGTGAAGAGGAAGTTGAATGTAAAGAAGCAAGCATTCCTAATGGAGCAAGTCAATGCATTGATATTAAGCGAGACTCCTCAAAAATTTAGAGATCCCAGCTCTCCTTACATTTCCATTATGATTGGTGAGTCATGCATTGGGGGAGCTTTACTTGATTTAGGGAGTAGTGTGAACGTGCTACCTTTCTAAGTGTATGAGCAGTTGGGATTGGGTAAGCTGAAAAAGACCTCCATCATGCTACAGTTGTCTGACAGATCAATTAAGGTGCCGAGGAGTATTGTAGAGGATGTGCTGGTCCAGGTGGACAAATTCTACTACACAGTAGATTTTGTAGTTCTTGATATGTAGTAGCCAGCCTCCACTATTTACCAAGCTCTTGTCATCCTTGGAAGACTATTTCTAGTTACATCAAATGCTTTGATTAATTGCAGAAGTAGAGTTCTGAAACTTACTTTTGAGAGCATGGCACTTGAGTTGAACATTTTCAATGCTTGCAAGATGCCAACACATTTTGATGACACAAGTTATTTGAATGCAGCAGAGAGTTTGACACCAACAGAGTTTATTTGCTCAACTTTTCCTTTCTTTGTTGATGATTTCATTTTTCAGACACCTGAATTTTTACTTGATAAAGAACTGACCATGTTAATGAAAATGTCCTTGAATTTTTTGACTGTTTTGCAGATTCCTCTTTACTACTTAAAATATAATTTGCAGGAACAAGATTACAACCACAGTTTGAAATTCTACCACCACCAAACATACTTAAATCTTTTGAGGAAAAAGTTCCCTAGTTGGAACTGAAACCACTTCCTCAAGATTTAAAGTATGTTTTTCTTGGCCCTGAAGATGGCACTTTCCCTGTGGTGATTTCCTCAAAGTTAAATCAGAAGCATGAAACCCAATTGATTGATATCCTAACAAAGCATCGAGGTGCAATTGGTTGGACAATAGCCGACATCAAAGGGATTGATGCTGCTATTTGTACCCACAGAATCCATCTTGAAGAAGATGCTAGACTAGTTCGTGATGCTCAACGTAGGCTCAATCCTACCATGAAAGAAGTAAGAGGAAGTGCTTAAGCTGCTCACAATGGGTATCATTTACCCCATCTCAAACAATAAGTGGGTAAGTCCAACTCAAGTGGTACCAAAAAAATCTGGTTTAACTGTCATCAAAAATGAGCAAAATGAGTTGATTCCAACTAGAATGGTTACTGGCTGGAGAATGTGCACTGATTATAAAAAACTTAATTCAGTCAGTAGGAAGGATTATTTTCCTTTACCATTCTTGGATCAAGTTTTAGAAAGAGTGGCTGGTAATGCATTATATTGCTTCTTAGATGGATACTTTGGTTATTATCAAATTGTTGTAGCACTTGAGGACCAGGAGAAAACCACTTTCACCTGTCCTTTTGGCACCTTTGCTTTTACCAGAATGCCTTTTGGTTTATGTAATGCCCCAGTCACCTTTCAAAGATGCATGATGAGTATTTTTTCTAACATGATTGAGGATATTTGTGAAATATTCATGGATGACTTCTCTGATTTTGGAAAATCTTTTGATAGTTGTTTGCATAATTTGGAACGTATTCTCTAGAGATGTGAGGGAAAAAATCTTTTACTTAATTGAGAGAAATGCTAATTTATGGTTACTCAGGGCATTGTCTTGGGACATGTTGTTTCTTCTGAAAGTATAAAGGTCGACAAGGCAAAAATTGAATTAATATCTAAACTTCCTATCCCTAGGACGGTTAAGAATATTCGTTCTTTTCTTGGCCATGCTAGCTTTTATACGCGGTTTATTCAAGGGTTCAATTCTATTCACTCTTTTACAAAATGATATTGAATTTGTTTGGATTGATGAGTGCCAAAAAGTTTTTGATACCCTTAAAGAATCGCTTACCACCGCCCCCATTATGCAACCCTCGTAGTAGGACATTCCCTTTGAAATTATGACTGACGCAAGTGATTATGCATTGGGTGTTGTTTTGGGGCAGTGAGTGGATAATAGACCTTTTGTGATTTATTATGCTAGTAGAACCTTGAATGATGCCCAAAAAAATTATCCACACGCGTGTGGATAATACACCACTACTGAAAAAGAATTGCTTGCAGTGGTTTTTGCACTTGATAAATTTCGGACTTGCATTCTTGGTTCTCCTGTTACCATTTTCATTGATCACTCTGCTTTGAAATATTTGTTGACTAAGAAAGATGCCAAACCACGCTTAATCCACTGGATTTTATTATTTCAAGAGTTCAACATCACCATTAAGGACAAGAAAGGAGTCGAAAATGTGGTAGCTGACCACCTCTCTAGATTGCCATAATCCTCCTATTCAAATGTCAACCTTCCTCTTGACAATAGTTTCCTAGATAAGAAGCTCTTTGAGATTCATAGAACTCTCTAGTATGCTGACATAGTCAACTATCTGGTGACTGAGCGAATGCCTTCTAAATGGTCCACCAAAGTTAAGTATCGATTTCTTTCTGAGGTACGACACTTTTACTTTGATGATCCATACATTTTCAAATATTATTCAGACCAATTGATTCAAAGATGCATTCCTGATGATGAATTTTCTTCTATGTTGAGATTTTGTCATATGGGTGCATGTGGTGGTCATTTTTCAGCAAAGAAAACAGTCGCTAAAATTTTGCAAAGCCGTTTTTACTGGCCTTCCATGTTTAAAGATTCTTATAATTTTTGTAAGACTTGTGAGCCTTGTCAAAAATTGGGATCCATTAGCAAAAGAGACAGTATGCCTCTTTCCCCTATTCTTACTTTAGAAATATTTGATTGTTGGGGAATAGACTTCATGAAACCTTTTTCGGTTTCTTTTGGAAACACATATAATTTATTGGCTATGGATTATGTTTCAAAATGGATGGAGGCCATCACTTGCCAAAAAAAAATGACCATCGTGCTGTCCTAAAATTTTTGCAATCTCTGTTTGCTTGCTTTGGCATGCCCAAAGTTATCATTAGTGATGGAGGTTCTCATTTTTGTAACAAACCATTTTCAACATTCATGAAGAAATATGGTATCACAGACCGATTTTCTACCCCTTATCACCCTCAAACAAATGGGTAAACAGAATTGGCAAACAGAGAGATTAAAATCATTTTGGAGAAAACTATCAATCCTAATAGGAAAGACTGGTCAGTTGAGTTTCTTGATACTTTGTAAGCTTATAGAACAGCTTTTAAAACTAATATAGAGATGTCCCCTTATCGATTAGTTTTTGGTAAGGCTTGTCATTTACCTGTTGATATTCAGCATCAAGCTCTATGGGCTATAAAACATGTTAACATGTCACTTGATGAAGTTTCAAGGTTGAGAAAATTGCAGATCAATGAATTGGATAAAGCTCGTCAGGATGCCTATGACAACGCTCAACTGGTGAAAGAACGCATGAAAATTCTACATGATCAGAAAATTCCCAAGCATTTCACACTTGGCCAGGAAGTTTTTTTTTACAACTCCTGCTTAGAAATTTTTCCTAGTAAATTGAAATCCTAATGGAGTAGGCCGTACATCGTAAAGAAGGTTCATCCTCAAGGGATTGTAGACATTGCCAACCCAAAAAATGGCAATAGCTTCACTGTCAATGGACAACGTCTAAAGCCCTTTATGACGCCTTTGATCCAAACGAAGAGATCTTGCTTATGCAAGACCCCAGGGAAGTATCTTGATTTTGGTTTTGATTTTTTTTCTTCCCTTTACGGCTTTCTTTAATTGTTTTGTTTTGATTTTATATCACATGTTTGGTTGTCTATGTTGCTTACTTATTCCTATGCACTTTGTTTTCTTTCGTTCAATTCATTGAGTACCATGTCTTTCACTAGTTGGGGGTTAGTGTGTGTGCACAGATTTTTTTTTTTAAAAAAATTGCATTAATGTGATGAGTATTGATACACATATAATTGACATAAACTCTATTTCTAGTATTTTGTGAAATCTGAGCATCTTGGTGGAGCAGTTGAGCGGAATTATTTTGGGAAGATTTATTTTCAAACTTGAACATAAAGCATGATTTTTTATGCATCATATTTTGTTGATGTGTAGCTTGAAACACTGAGATGCTATACCCATTAAGATGAGACTTGGTGAGATTTTTGTCGAACGAATGACAAGTTTTGAAGGACATTTTGCACATGCTTACATTTATAGTGTTCCTTAAATTATTGTTCATTGATTTAACACATGAGAAGTAAACTGCAGGACTACTGAGCCTTTTAGAAAAAAAAGATGAAAACGATTTATGGAGCTTTCCTAAATTAAGGGCTAGAAACAGTTACCCAAGACTTTGGGGGTTGAGTGTTCAACCTTTAAAAATAGAGCTGGCATGAAAACTACTAGTCCCTTGAGTTTTGATGTAGTTAGAATCAGAAATGATTAATCTTAAGGTTGAAAAATCCTATGACAAATCATGGCTAGTAATGAGGAACACACAACCAGTTTAGCTCCATACACACATTTGAGTTCTGAGACATTTGCCTTAATTCTATGTGAAAGATTGTTGAGATAGTCTTGGTGGGTACAACTCCTGGGGGTTAAGTAGTAACTGTCACTTTTTTGAGAATTCAAAATTGTGTTTGATTGTTTTTGTTTGGATTTCGATCTTTATGCAATATTTATCTCAATTAATTTTCACTATTTTGCTCAAGGAATAGCAAAATGCTAGTTGGGGGTATGATTGAGGTGAATTATTGCATATGTTATACATTTAGAACCAATATATTTTATTTATTTTATTACATTATTATTGATTTTAGATGAAAAAATGATTAAGATGAATAAATCTGAATTGTGATTTAAATTGTTAATAGCATGATTTATGCTTAATTTTATAACTTGTGATTTAATTGGATAATGTTCCTTCACATGCACAACATATTTTTTATATTCTATTCTTCCTTTTTATTTTTTTTCTTTACTAATTTTTATTTTATTTTTATATAGGCCAAGAAATGCAAAGAAAAGTAAAAAAAAAAAAAAAAAGCATCAGGTTTTCTTTTGGTTTCTTTAAAGTTGCACGCTGACCAAGCTATTTTTTTGGTTTGGATGAAAAGTTGAGTTTTAAGAAGGCGGGCCTTTTGGTTTTACAAAGTAAATACACGCACAGAAGTTGATTTTTTTGGGGGCTTTTTGGGAAGAAACGAACGAGAAATAGAGAGGGCAGCAGATCATTTTTTATTTTCATTTTTCTCTCAGTTAGAAAGAACGCATAAAGAGCCGCCGCTTGAAGAACTCCTTTGGGTCCAACTGCCGCTTCAGCCGTCTCCTCCATTGCCTACCACTTCCATCTTCATTTATTGGGCTTCCTCCTTCCACTCTCTACTACTTATTTAATTTTAGTTTAAAGTTTATGATGTATTTTTGAGATATTTGGCTTAAACCTTTGGGCATTTTATTTTCTATTTATTTTACTTAATGTCGATATTTTTCTTGCTCTTTTAAGTTTTCATTTAACAATGATTATAATTGCTATGGATTGATTTTGAAAATTTGTGATTTAACTATAAAGATGAACCTTAGAATCTTGATTTTGAGGCTTTTCAATTTTCAGCTCGTATTTTGTTAATAATTTTCTAATCTAATTTAATTTATAACTTAGTTTTATTAATCTCTTAGTTCCATTGCATATTAAATAAATTAATGCTTAATTAGGACTTAAATAATTTCTGTTTTATTATTTAATTTTTAGATTAATTAAGATTGTTTAGCTTAGTTGATTCCTTGATTGTTAATTTCAATTTGCTAGTCTTTTACATTTCATTTCGACACTCAAAAATCTAAAAATATGAATCTAGTCTACGACTAGTGCCTTTTTTTTTATTCTCATTGCACCCTTCCATTCATTGCACATACCACCACTTTTATTTTTTTCTTTGTGAATATTTTTACCATTTTAAACAAGTTTGATTTTAAGTAACTTTTATTGAGGAGATGATCTAGGAATTTATTCCTAATTATTACGCAACGTCCTCCTACACTTGGGATAGCCTTTGTGCTGCTCATTTTTTAGTGGATCAATAACCAATCTACTCTACACATTGCTAGGAACCCAGATTTCCATAAAAGGACCAAGCATATTAAATTAGATTGCCATTTTGTTAGAGAGAAAGTGCTCGCCAAGGTTATTACCCCTATACATGGCGTCAAATTCTAACTTGCAGACATTTTCAGCTTTAAGCATTGTAGGTTTTCAATTTCTGTTGTTCAAGATGGTCATCTTAAACATATATATCCATCTTAAGAGGAAGTCACAAAAGTCAAATACATTAAGCCACATAGAGGGGAGACCCAACTCTGCTGCTGGTATAACAAATGAAGATGCAGCCACTACATAGGAAATTACAAGACTAAATAGTACACTGATACAATGAATGGTCTGCAATCTGCTCTTAGCACTAGGGTAGACATGCTAGTGTATTCTTTCATTTTGTAAATATGTATACGTGTTTGTGCATATGTCAGAATTCAGTTGCTTTCTTTTTTTTTTTTGGTCTTTTCGATTCATTTGAGCTATGTATATAGCATATAAAAGTTGTATTCATTTCTTAAGAGGTTAATGAGAATAGCATAACATTCCCTTCTTTGTTGGCCCTTTTTTTCCTCTCATTCTTCTTTTTCTTCAAGTCACTTTTCTAACATGTAGCCAAAATTCTAAATTAATGGTAAAAGTCATGCCATGTGTTTGTTTTTTGGCACGCGAAGGATCATGATCAACTCTTCCAATGGAAACTATCCCTAACTAATCATAGGTATAGGTACAAGGCTACTTGGCATAAATTTTCTACAAGTTTTTGAAAAAAAAAATGAAACATTGTCAAAAGTGGAATTTTTTTTAGGTGGGTTTCACTTTTTTTACAATCTAAAGTTTAAAATCATTTTTTCTTTATAATTTTGAATTATGTACCGGATCTAATAGTTTTATTACTTATTTCATGTGATAAATATGTGCTTAGATAAAAAAAAAATGATATCATTGAATATGTATATTAAAAAAGAGAAATTCTACCTGGAAGCCTTATACCACACATTTTTACCTAATTAAGATGTGATTTGTCATGTTTGGGCCTAATTTCTAAGGCTTTTCAAGAAAGGCCTAAGCTAATGGTCATCCTCTCTCGCAGGGTGAGGCTGTGTGCTTTGTCATTGGCAAAGCTTCTGTCTCTTGGACTGTAGTCAATAGAGCTTGTATTTCATGGCTGACGACATCATCCAACGCTGGAGTTGCTTGACGTTAACAGAAGAGGAACAATAGGTAGCAATACTACGAGATGAAACGATAGAAGTAACAAAGATCAGAAGGAGCCATAATCTTGAATGATAGAACCACAAACCATGAAGCTTTCGAGAACACGATGGCAAAAGTGTGGAACACTGTAGGGTGGGTAACCTTCATAGAACTGGGGGTAAACAAGTTTCTCTTGGAGTTCCAACTGATCTCAGACAAGGCGAAGGTCTTACAAGGGCGACCCTAGTCCTTTGATTGACATCTCGTTTGCCTCAAAGAGTTCGAGGGAGAGCTCCCCCCATGCTAAGTGTAGTTTACCTCAGAACCATTCTGGGTGCAAGCCTTCCTTTCACATTCATAAACAAGGGGATGGGAGAAAGAATAGGTGCAAGTATAGGCAAGGTGCACAAGGTGGAGGTTGATGCTCATGGTGATGGGTGGGCAGTTTCCTAAGATTTCGAGTGGATGTTAACGTTACCAAACCACTGCTTCAAGGCAGAATGCTAAACCATGGAGGAAAGAACGTTTGGGTCCATTTCAAATACAAAATGCTCCCTAACTTTTGCTTCAAGTGTGGCCAACATAAGGATGATCAAGGGAAATGTCCAAATTTCAATCAAGCCCCACAATCACAGGAACAATATGGACCTTGGAAGAGGGTGGGCTCCATGTCCTCCCAACTATTTTCAGTGAAAAAATATGGTGGATCATCAAAGTCCTTTCAGGGAAATCCTTTCTAGGGACACTCAGGTGAGGAGGGGTTTAGGGAAGTGGACCATGCAAAGCATCAATCAGTTGTAGAGGCTGAGGTTTCGAGCTAGGAACCAGCAACCATTTTTCAGGATCCAACCTTGGACCAAAGCACCTCGATGGCAACTTGATCCCTGAGGACCTGCTTCCTGCAACAGCAGAAAAAGGCTATGGAGACAATCACCCCTGGAAATCCCCAGACCCTAGGGACAATGACTGGAAGTTGTGAGGGTCCAAGCTATTGTCCAGAAGTTGCGCTGCATGAGGTCAGTAACAAATGTACCAACTTTCCTTTTCCAATGAAAATGTCGAGTTTGGTGGCTGACAGTAGAAACATTGGCACAATAGTGGCTACAAAAGTGTCAACTCCCCCTGTCTGTTTCTCCCCCCGTTGACATCCAAAACAAAACCCCTTTTGCCCCTCAAGGAAACACATGGAAAAGGAAAACCAGGGTGAAGACCACTGTTCTATCTGATATATCAAATCTCCCAAAGGCTACCAACATCCTTGTCCAAAAGAAACCAAAAACAATGCTCAAACCTGCAAGGAGCTTACCTCAGGCCCCAATGAGTAGCCCCACCTTCCCAAATGGATTCCTTAAGCTGGAATTGTCGGGGGCTTGGGAACCCCCGGACAATTCATGAGCTTCACCTATTGGTGAAATCAAAGTCCCCCAACCTGGTATTCCTCATTGAGACCAAGTGCAACAGTGATAAAATGGAAAGAATTCGTAGCAAATTGGTATTTCAGAACTGCTTTAGTGTTAACAACAGAGGAAAGAGTGGAGGTTTGGCCCTTCTCTGGCATTCCTCAGTGGATCTCAAAGTTGTTTCATATACCAGTTGGCATATCTCTATGATTAGTAACCATCCTAATGATCGAACCCCATGGGTGCTTACTGGCTTCTATGGTAATCCCAACACAGCTAAAAGGAATGAAACTTCGCAACTTTTAAGAGAACTAACTCCCTCACTGCATGTTCCTCGGTTGTGTTTTGGAGACTTTAATGAGATCACATGCATCACTGAGAAGTTTAGAGCAGCATCTAGACCCTACAAAAATTGTGGAATTTAGAGAAACCTTAGTTCAATATGACTTAAACAACCTTGGCTATGCAGGTGACTGTTTTACCTAGGCAAATAATAGAAAGGGCAGCCAGGTTATCAAAGAAAGACTTGATAGGGCCTTGGCAATTTTGCTTGGCTTGATTGTTTTGAGGATCACTCAGTAAACACTTGTTTGCCTCCTCCTCAGATCACAGGCCCCTCCTAATACAGATTCATGACATGTCTGAGTCCAAAAAGGTGGAAAGGCTATTCAGGTACGAAGTCAGTTGGAGTACAAAAGAATGATGTGGGAATATCATAAAACAGTCATGGGAGAACTCTACAAGGCAGCTTACTTTAGAACACTTTGTATGGCTTAAAATATTATCAAGACAGCTTGAAATGGTGGAGTAGAAACATGCATAAATTCAAGGGGAGTTCCTAAGTCCAAAATAGAAAGGCTCAATGTTTTGAAAGAGACAAATGAGAGGCACCTTTATGTTGATATCAAAGCTCTTCAGTAAGAAGTGGATCTCCTACTCGAAACTGAACACACCAAGTGGCAACAAGGAGCCAAGAAAACCTGGCTTTGAGAAGGGGATAGAAACACCTCATATTTGCACGAGTGTGCTAGCCAAAGAAGAAAGCATAATTCCATCAAAAAGATCCAAGATGTGCAGGGACAAGAACATAATAACCAGCAGGATATCAGCAAAGCTTTCCAACAGTCTTCCAGAACCTATTCACCTCTTCAAGCCAATCTGAAATTGATGTCTGCATTGCCCCTCTACCAAAAAAGACTACAGAAGACATAAACATCACACTCTCCTTACCTTTTACTGTTGTAGATGTAAAAAAGGCCCTTTTTAGCATGAATCCCATGGGTTCACCTGGTCCAGATGGGTTCCCAGCAGCTTTTTATCAAGGACTCTGGGATATAGTAGGTGAAAGAGTCACCAAAGCAACATTAGAGATTTTGAATGAAGGTTGCTGGTCTAACAAGATGAATGATACCCTGATTGCTTTGATTCCAAAGAAACCCTCCCCATCACAGGTGAGTGACTTTCGACCAATAAGTTTATGCAATGTCCTCTATAAGATCATTGCAAGAACACTGGCTAATAGGATGAAAAAGATTCTATCTCACATCATCTCACCTACTCAAACTACATTTGTTCGAAGGAGGCTCATCACAGACAATATAATTGTGGCCTTTGAGTCCTTTCATACCATGAAGTCAAGATTAAATGGAAGGGAGGGATACATGGCCCTTAAGCTCGACATGAGCAAGGCCGATGACATAATAGAGTGGCCTTTCCTGAAATCTGTTATGCAGCAGATTGGATTCAATGCAAAATAGATTGATCTTGTAATGAAATGTGTGAGCTCAATATCCTATTCCCTCATACGCAATGGAGCACCTCAAAAGTCTTTGCAACCTTCAAGAGGTCTTAGGCAAAAGGATCCCCTATCCCCCTACCTATTCATCCTTTGCTCAGAGGTCCTAAGCTGCATGCTAAACCAAGCTGAACATGATGGGGTGATAACAGGTCTACCCATTAGAAGGAAAAAGCTCTCTATTAACCACTTATATTTTGCAAATGATAGCCTCCTCCTTTGCAAAGCTGAATGGAGTAGCTTATTCCTATTGCTATAGACTTATGAGAACACCTCGGGTCAAAGGCTAAATAAGGAGAATACATCTATCTACTTCAACAAGAACATTAAGGACGAGACCAGAGGTAGCATCACTAGCATTGCAGGGATTAGGGATACTAACTCTTATGAAAAGTACCTAGATCTACCAGCTCTCTTAGGGAGATCTTGAGTCCAATCCTTTAAGACCATACTGAATAAGGTACAGGCAAAGCTTACAAACTGGAAAACCAAGATCCTCTCCCAGGCAAGCAAGGAAATCTTGATCAAAGCAGTTATTCAAGCCATCCTCACCTATTGTATAAGGATTTATAAATTGCCAAGGCATCTAGTGAACGAGCTTAACAAACTAATTAAAAGCTTCTGGTGGGGGCAGCAAACACAAGAGCACAAAATTCACTAGGTTCATTGGGACCAAATGAAAAGGGCCAAGTGTTATGGGGGCATTGGCCTAAAAGATTTTGCCAATTTCAATTTAGCTCTTCTAGCAAAATAAGGATGGAGACTTGTTTCAAAACCAGACTCTCTTGCAGCCCAAGTCTTGAAGGAAAAGTATTTCCCAAACAGATCTTTCCTGTTAGCTAAACTTGGTCAAAACACATTCTACCTATGGCAGAGTTTTTTGGCTACTAGATCTTTGCTTAATGAAGGCCTAATATAGAGGATAGGAGATGGTAATCAAACCGAGATATGGAATGAAAGGTGGCTTTCTAAACAATCAACTTTCAAGCCCCAAAGCTCTCTCAGATTTCTGCAAGGGGATATTAAAGTCTCCTACCTCATAGATCAATCAACCAACCGATCGAAAGTTGACATGATCAATGCCATTTTTGCAAAAGAGGATGCCAAGCTAATTAGTGAAATTCCTTTAAGCCCCTATCCCAAGCCTGACATACTTATTTGGAAGTGCACCACCTTATGGGAGTTTAGTGCAAAGAGTGCCTACCATCTTCTCACTGAACTGGACAACCAACAGTTGGGGCAATCCTCAAATCCAAGCAGTTCCCAAGATTCCTGAACCAAGCTCTGGAACTTGAGAATTCCCAATGCAACAAAAACTTTTCTCTGGAAAGCATGTCTTAATGCCTTCCCTACTCGAGCTAACCTGTTGAAAGGAAAGGTCTTGAAGGATCTAGCATGCCCTATTTGCAAGCAACAACTAGAGACAATAGAGCATATACTATGGGAATGCCCCTTAGCCAGAGATTTATGGGGTCAAAGCATAAGGAAATTATAGAAATCAAGCCAACATTTTCATCGGTTCAAAGACTTAGTTGCTGGCTTTATGGAGACCCTAGAACATGAGGGGCTGATGTATTTCTCTATTACTTCATGGCTTATATGGAAGAGAAGAAACAACATGGTGTTCAAGGATCTGTTCCTTCACCCATTGGCTGTTGCCCAGCAATGAGTCCACTTGGTGGAGGAACTGTAGCAGAATTCCCAACAGATTACCTCAGCAACTACTAGGCAGCAGTCTTCATAGTGGGAAGCTCCACCTCAAGGTGGAGTTAAACTGAATTGGGATGCAACACTCGACAAAACAACTTGCAAGGTGGGTGTTGGTGCTGTGATAAGAGGCAATGAGGGTCAGATCCTTGCTACTCTAAGGATGCAACAAAATCTTTTTCCTGACCCCTTCCTGGCTAAAGCTTTTGCTGCATTACAAACATCTCTATTCTGCAAAACTGTTGGTTATTCAAATGTTATCATGGAGGGTGACTCATTGCAGGTGGTCAATCGTTTGAATCATCCTCAGACTCTTTCACCTATGCAGGCCAGTTGATAGCCAACACTCTGTCCATCCTTAATGCTTTTAGTGTTTGGTCTATAAGGCACACTGTAAGTGCTAACAACTCAATTGCTCATGCCTTAAGTAAGGATACACTTAGCATCAGTGGTTATACCACTTCTTTTGACTTTGTCCCCCGCATGTATTCGTTCTTTGGTTTAATACGTCTATCAATATACGCCACCTTTTCATCAAAAAAAATAAAAACATGTGATTTGTCATTTTAATTTGTTCATCTATCTTATTGCTTAAATATGTGTGTGTTTAAATAGATCGAAGGATAAAAATGAAAAATTAGATATTGATTAGGTGGAGATATATGGTGTAAAACTTCTTTGTAGTATTTTTCTATTATAACATATAATAAAAACTATATTTTATTTTGGTTTCATTCACATTTAAAAATGTTGAAATAATATTTTATATTGTGATCTATATTACCAATATAAACTCTTCCGACGTCTACATAAAAAATTAATGATGTATTATTCAAATCGAAAAACTCTAATTCCACACCAAGGATATCTACCGAATTTTTGTACCTAATTGTTTTTATTTTTTATTTTATTTTTTTACTTAATAATTAAAAAAAAAAAATTTAATATGTTGGTGAATTTTTTTCTTAAAGTTTAAAAGGGTTTAAAGATATTTTTAAAAAAAATTACACTAATCGATAGAAAACTTCAATAGACTAATCGGTGACCCTAATTAACACAGTTACACCACTCGTTCAAATCAAAGAAGTCGTCGCATACCAACCAAATTATTGAAAGTATCCTTTTGTCAAACAGTTTTGATTGATGCTCAAGTCCATTCGAAGGAATGAACCACAAAATGCAGCATGAGTCGGGGGACATGATGGGACGTAGATTGCACCAACCCGGACCCCTGCATCATATACATGCGGTGTGGCTCTTGTTCATTTTCAAATCTACCAAAGTCGAGCGACATTGAATACTGTGGCCCACAATTGGATTGGAACATTTTTTTTTGAAAGAAGTGGATCACCCTTCATTAAAAATGGACTTACAACTCTGACTTGAAAACAAGTCAAGTACATACGATTAAAAGCACCTCAGAACACATACGTGTCTGACAAGGTCTAGTCCAGACAGTAAATCTCTGAAGACCTAAGTCTTAGAGAAATACCACCTCTGTACACAACAGAGGTTACCAAGCCCCATACCCTGACAAAACAGGATAGGGTTCACCAAGCCCCATACCCTGACAAAGCAGGGTAGGGTTCACCAACCCCACCATCCGACAGCGCGGAGGGAGGACTTCTTTTTGGATTTTTATTAAAATTAGAAACAACATTACATAAAGAAAAATACAAACACACAGAAATACAAAAACACTACAATGACACGAGAACTACACAAAACAGCTACTGCAAAAACAGTACACAAAAAGAGTCTGCTGTGGCGCGTGTAGCCCACGCGCCAAACAGGGTCGGCACCGGAGATCGATCTTGGAAGTACCGGAGGCGCAGAAGCCAGCTAGGCCGCGCGTGTCGACGTCAAAGGGGCCCCGGCGGAGCGTGGGAGTCACGCACCCGAGAACGCCGGAAGCTTCTAGCCGCGCGTGCGAGCTCCTCACCGCTCCGTTCGACGCCGCAATCGGTGGGTTGGAAGATCGGCAGCTGGGCAACACCATGGCGCGGCGCGTTCGGGCTGGAGCTCACCGGAACATCCTAGATCGGCAGTTCACCGAAAGCACCCTGAAAAACAAAAGAAAAAATAAAGAAAAGCACAAAGAAGGGAGGAAGGGAGGAGGGATGATGGAGGGGGAAAGGAGCCGAAGCTCCCCCCCCCGATCGGCGGCCAGACGAGAGTTTTCTAGTGAGAGAGAGTCTCGGTGAGTTTTCTAGTGAGAGAGGGTCTCGGTGTTCATGAAGAATTTGAGTATGAATACTAGGCCAGTTTTTGATTGGATTGGAACATTGATTAGTTGACCACTGGCCGATTCAATCAGGTTAATCGAGCTGCTACGTGCTTCGCTATCTTTTAGAAAAATTATACTTCAACAATTTCATATTTCTTTCAAAAAAAAAAAACAGTTTTATATTATATACTTCTCGAAGAAAAAAATAAAAATTTATGTCAATAGATATATAGTGTAAAATTGTTGAAGAGAAAGAAGTCTATTTAATTAGACGTGCGTGTGACCAGTTAATTCAAATGAAAGGAAACAAACGCTAATCCTGATCATGAAATTTACCCGCCCCTAGCTAGCTAGCTAGCTAGCTTGGCCGAACTTGCATGCATGCGTGATAAATTTTGGTTGCACCAACCCGGCCCAACACTCTTTTTCCCACACGTCTGTTGACATCAAGATAAGGGACCTTATAAAGCTCCCGTAACCCTATTGTTTCAGAATAGAAATTTAAGTTTAATTACCTTGCTGCCCTTGGGAAGTAAGCCATGGCAGTTATTTTGGTCTTGGGCGGGTTTTAGTTTGTTGGATGTATGTTTGAGTTAAAGTTTATGTTGAATGGATATTAATTTAGACTTGTATGTTATATTTGTATTAAATTTTATGTTAGGCTGGGTTTTATATATTTCAGAAAATTACTATAATATCTTAAGTTGTGCTTAGTTTTAATTGAATAAATATGTTAATTCAGGAACTCGATTTTACAAAAAAATATTTAAGATTTTTTAAATTAAATTACTAAACGTTAAATTATAATAATAGTTTACAAGAATTTAAATATTAAGTATTATTAAGTTTATTTTATGAACTAAATATTTCCATTGTTATTTTATAGATTTAGATAAAATATATATATATATATATATATATATATATTATGTACTAGATCATATTTGAAAGACTAGATATGATATTATTGTTTAAATAATTATATGATATTAGTATTTATTTGATTTCTTGTAAAATTGAATAATTATGTTAATTATAAGAAAGTAAACCTATTTTAGGAATTGAGGTTTTCACAACTTATTTTGATAGTATTGAATATAACCCAAGTATTATACTAAAGTATAATTTGAAAGTAAAAATATGTTACTAGTATTTAAATAATTTAAGATTTAAGCATTTATGGATTTTATATTAAACAGAATATTTATTGGATTATTTTCTATAGTGTGAATTTAATTAAATAGGATATTAGGACATGTTTTCCTAGACAGATTTGTTGACGTTTAATACTTTATATAATAGATGATAAGCTACAAAGTGAGATTTAGAAAGTAGCCCACCGAGATAAGTAATTTGATCACAAATTACGATCATCACGTGTCAATTTAGATAAATTATTAGTAAAACCAATTCTTGATAGCTCATTTTTATGTACCTTGTATGTAATGAGTTATGTAAGCATAACATTTATTTAGTTCATAACCATGTTAAGTTCCACATAACGTTTTATTCAACATTTTATAATTATGTATCTACTATTCATGTCATGCACCTCACGATACATAAAGATACATAAGCTTTTTATGATCAAGTTATGTAAGCTCTCTTATGATTAAGTATAAGATAAGATAAGTTTTATATGATGGTCGTTTAGATACATGGTATTAATGCGATTGTGTAAGCCATGGGTCTAAGTGTGGTCTACCATAGTATGCTAGAATACTATTAACAGCTCCCCTAGTGGCCACAATATCTGGGGCCGATGCACAATCTCGCACATAGAGTTAAGTGTGTTGACCAGTATGATAAGTAAGATAATTTATATAGGTCGTGCATGACATGAACATATGTGTTGCCCAGATGACTAACACAAGAGGTGGAATGAATTGTGTTATATTTAAAAATTCAAAATTATAAATTAAATATACAATAAAAAATATGAACAAAATACGAAATATCAGTAAATAAAAAGAGTAAAGGTAAGAGAAAGTAAACTCAATATTTTAACGAGGTTCAGCCCCACTGTGTACGTCCTCGCCTCAAGCTACCCTTTGAGGATTTTCAAATTCACTATCTAATTTCCTTCAGGTGGAGATAGAAACCTATTATACCTTTGAGTAGTACTGCTACCAAGAATCCGTGTAGAACACCCTCTACACTTGCAATCACTTTACATGTGGTGATTCAACGCCCATTCCTTGTATAAAACACATTCTACACTTGCAGTCACCTTACACGTGGTGATTCAACATTAATTCCCTGTGTAAAACACATTTTACACTTACAATGGTTATACATACCTTTTTACTGATACGAGAGCTGATAGTGGGTAGGTTATTAGAAAACAATCCTCAATAAGTGAAATAAAAATAATACAGCGCAAACTATATCTCTTTCAAAATGAACAAGGGTTAAGGCTCAATACTTAGAGAAGAGAAATTGAAAGTTTTGAATGAATATTGTATGCTCTTATTGTTATATATATTGTTCTAAATTTGAAAACTCAAATGAACTATTTATAGGTATATGAGATTTCATTTTCAAATTTGAAAATGTTCACATGTCAAAAACAACATCATTCACTTTTCAAAATATTTAAATCAAAATTTTACTTTTCGTAATTGTCAAAGACAATATCATTCACTTTCCAAATTTTCAAATTAAAGTTTTAATCATGTCATATACATGTGAAAGATGACAATCAATCATCTCTCAAAAATTCAAAATTCAAATTTTTAATTTTCAAATATGTCATGTACATGGGGAAAATGTAATTTAATGTTTTATGATAAAATATTAATTTTGAGTCTTAATCCAATTTCAAATTTTATCAAGAGATGTACGAAATTATTCTAAGAGTTTTATTTGTAAACTTGTTCCCTTTCTTGCTCATGCTTGGTTCATTGATGTACTTAGCTTCATTGTGTAAACAACTTGAACTTGAGATTCCTTTATGCTTAAATTCATTTGTTATCTTCAAAATACATATGAAGATATGTAATTATATGAGGTTTGAAACCTTGGGAACAATCTCTCCCTTTTTTATGATGATAAATATTTAGTAGAATTCTGAAGCCTATGATAATACTTAAGCTCCCCTGAGAATGTGCGTTAGTTTTTCAAGCAATAGATAAACATAATTCTAAGCATATATAAAGAAACTTAATAATTCAAGCATTGGAAAGAACATGTTAATATTTTAATATAAAACTTTTCCCCCTTTTGGCATCATTAAAAAGGAATCGCAGTAAGCAATAACAATGAACTGATGAAAACGGTGCATTTGTAGAAACTGTGGAGAGTTGAATAATTGGAGCTGCCGGGTCCCGACAAGTGCCGCAAAACCTGGAGTCGCTCGGGTCTCGACAAGTGCTACCTCAAGCCCCACCTGGGTCCTGAAAAATGCTGTAAAGCTCGAGCCACCTTGGTCAGCGGAGATAGTGTGGCAAAGCCTCGAGCCCTGCCCGGGTTCTACTTGGATTAACTCTATCAACTTTTGAAAAGATTTAAATGTTCTAAGTTTCTATTTAAAAAGACCATTTTCACCCTTCAAATACCCACAGAACAATTTATCACATTGCTCATTGACCTAGTTTCTATTTATCCAGAACGATAGCATGGTCGAGCAACACTCTTTTAATAATGTTCCAAATTTGAATCAAGAACCATTTATGCCTTAATCACTAATTTTCTCTCCTAAGGTTGCCAACATCATGATAGGAGCATAGATGCATTTTTCTAGTAGGACTAATGCTGAGGTTGTTGCAGGATCAAAAATGCATTGTGCTCAATATGCTGCCTCTATTACGACCATATCGAGGTTACTGACAAGAGTGAGTGAGGTTGATCGGCTCAACAATCAAATATCTGAGTTGCATCAAGGCTTGCTAATAAAAGTAGAAAAAATTAAAATTTAAAACAAGAAAACAAGGAGTTGAATAAATTTGTGGACTGGTATGCTCATGGCCTGGAACTACGAATAGATGAGCTGGAATGAGAAAGAGTACAAATACAAAGTCAACATCAGCAATTAACAGTAGAGGTTCAACATTTACGAGAAAAATGGAGACAGTCTGCAGTTAATCTCACTGGCTTAACTAAATAAAATATGCATCCAATATATCTTGTAATCTTGACTAAGTAAGTTTTGAAAAACTAATAGCTTGTCTTATTCTCATTTTCATCTCTATAAAATCAGTCTTGGGTTTAATCTAATTCGCATCAAATCTTCTTTACTCTCTGTAATTCATCTACATTCTCACTCTCTAAACTTTTCCCTTTTTTTTAAATGGCTCAACAATTTCTTCCAACAATCCTCTTGTTCACTATATGAGGTATTATGCACCTCAACCACCAATTATTTCTACATCTATCGTAGGTGCCATGATGCAGCAGGAGAATGATCTGACTAATACTTCAGATGATGACGTCATTATGAACTTGTGAGTCTCGCTACTCGATACTTATCATCTATTGTCGCATTTTCCTTGCAATTACAGTTCAAAACTTGTGAGATTGAAAAGCTTAACGAGAAGATTTATGAATTTCAATGACTTATTCATGAGTCTAACAAAAAAATATGAGACTTAAAGCAGGAGAATAAAGATTGAAAATCCTTACTTGTCTCTTCATTTCGACTTTCTACTCCTTTAAATAAGGATAACATGTTGATATATGAAAAACAAGAACGCTTGAAAAATGTTACTAAAAGTCTCAAGTTTTTGTAAGTCATTTTAGATAATAAAACAAAAATGTTTAATAGATATTCAAATATAGGGCTGAGCTCCAACTCCGACGGAATCGGAGTAGCCATTTCCAAATTTCGACTTCAACTCCAACAGGAGTCGGAGTAAAAATTTTACTCTGACTCTGACTCCAAATGGAATTAGAGTGCGACTCCAATCAGAGGTCAAAGGTCAAAGCTCCGACCTCTGATCGAATCTTAGAACTCCGAACGGAGGTTGGAGCTCTAACTATTTATTGGGCTAAAAGTGTGTGATAGAGATGGGGAAGGAATGAGCTGAAATATTCCCCCATCCGCTTGTACTGTAGGATAGAATTTTTTTTTTTTAGAATTTTATTGCAGGCATCAACTCATTTAAGGCCCTAAATTAGAAGCAAAAGTTTTTTGATGTAAGGGTATTCTATCACTCAAAGAAAGGAAGTAAATACTGCTTTTACACAGCAACCACTTTTTAGTTGTGATCAAGCTGCATTTCCTTTTGACATTAGGATATTTGCAAACTTTTAACTTCTTTTTTTTTTGTAAGCACTAATCGTCACTATTTTTCATCTTATTTCTACTTCATTTGTGCTCCAAGTAAAACTGTAATGGAAAAGGCTATAGTAAGATTAGCACTTTTATTATATAGAAGTGAAACTATACGATCACTTCAATGATTTCTTCTGAGTGGATTTTTTAGGTGTCAACTCTTGTAGTGCAGCACTTGTAGACCTGATAACTTAAAAAAAAAAAATTGCAATTAATTAAATTCTGACTTTGATGTGAACATAAACTTGGAGGTGGATTTATATAGCCTTGTAGCACTAATTTCATGAACATTAGCAATAATCCACATGTAACAGTACATGCCATGTTAATTAGATAAAAATTCATGAAGTGTTTTTGCCAAGAAAATGGTCTGTCTCAAGCACTTGAAGGAGTTTTTTCCATATATTTAACAACCAATTGCAAATTTTCTAAGCATGCACTTAAAGGAGCTTTTAGTTGCACCAATAATTTTATCAAACACATTGCATGCATACTGCCAACAGTCCAACGGTATCAACCATATTCAATTTTTGCTAAATTTTCTTACTAGAAGACTACAAGTACAACTCAACTTCACCAGAATAACTACCTTTATGATCCGAAAATAACTAATTCTAGGCAACCCGATATGGAAGAAAAAAAAAACATAAAATTAAATCAATTTTAGGGCTTGAAATCGGAAACATACCAAAGGGTAAAGGCTACGGAGGCTAGCCTGAGAACGAGGCGGCGAGACTATGGACTACAGAGGAGCAAAGAGGAACAACGGTGAGATCAATTCAGGGTTCACTGGTTTAGAAAAGAGAAGAGAAGAAGAAGGAAGAAGGAATGAGGAAGAAGGGAAGGGGGGTCCTGCGTTTTGGACCCCCCGTGTGATGAAACGACGTCATTCCACATTAAGTGGAACGGCATCGTTTCGAATTTTTTTAAAAAATGAGTTGGAATCGGAGTTCGGAGCTCCAATTCACTCTGAACTCCAACTCCAACTCCCTTATTTGGAGCTACTCCGACTTCGACTCCGAATTTCGATTACTCTGACTCCGTTGGAGTTGGAATCGGAGCGGAAGTCGAACAGAGTTAGAATTTTCAGAATTTTGCACAGCCCTACATGGCATGCATCATTCATATTTCTCTTCTAATCATGCATAGTCTATCTTCTGGTAAGGGTTTTGTGAAAATGTCTGCCAACTCATCGTGTGTGCCTATGAATTCTAGTACAATATTGCCCTTCTGTACATGATCTTGAAGAAAATGATATCTAATCTGCATCTAAATAACTGATTAGATTGAAAGAAGTGTGCTTAGAATACCATAACCCTAGGTCAATTGTACCAGCAAGATATCTAAGAATGCGTTTAACTGTAATCAAATGAGATTCTTTTGAAGATGATTGAAAACGTGCACATAAGTATACACTGAAAAATAATATCTAGTCTACTAACTATCAAATATAATAGATTACCAATCATACCTCAATATATCTTTAAGTGAACTGGCTTACTGGTTTAATTTTGTTAAGTTCGGTGGATGGGCTTATTGGTGTTCCAATTTCTTTCGTACTTGATTTGCAATCCAAGTAAAAAGTTAAGTTCTCCTATCATACTCATTTCAAATTCTTCCTGTATACTCTTAACAAAAACTTGGTACATATTTTCATTAGTAGCACCAAATATTATATTATCCACATAAATACCTCTTGAAGGTTCTCTTAAAATTTGTTCCGCTGGATGATCTTTCCTGATGTCTCCATGTTGGACTTCCTTTATTATGCTCTCTTTGTTGAGATTGAGACTATCCAATTTATTTATACTTTCTATTTCTTCATCAACAGATTTGTTAGAGAGTACCTGATTAGATTCATCAAATACAATTTTATCTATTTCCATGATCTTCCTTTTCGAGTTGTCTCCAAATGTCACGTTTCTTTCTTTTTTAGATGTAAGATCAATGAACTTAGTCTTGTCTCCTGTCATGTGTCTTGAACATCCACTATCTAAAAACCATTTACTTTTGCTTATGGAGGATTTCATGCATAGCTACAAAAACAATTAAAATGATTTTTCTTATTACCCAAGTTATTTAGGTCCTTCATTTATTAGTATTAGAAGAAACAAAATTTTTAAGTATCCATATGGCCCTAATAGTTATTGTATGTTTTCTTCTAATAGGACAAACATAATAATTATGATCATTTCTATTATAAAAATTACAGATAACATGTGACATATACGAAAAATTTGAGTGATTGTAATAATATCTTTGTTTGAAAAAAATTATTTTTTTTAAAGAATTTTAAATACTGGACTTTGACTTAGAATGATTATCAAAGAATTTTTTATAAAGTTCGTATTTTTGTTTTGAAATTTATCCCAAGCCTACCTTGTCAAAAACACATCTTTGACTGAATACCAAGATATTTTTCAAAATTTCTTTTCCCGTTTGTAAATTTTTCAACAATTTTTTCCAAATCGATCACTTTATTTTTCAACTCATGATTTTCGTCTTTTGAAATGATGTTTTCTTTTTTTAAAATATCAATTTCATTTGTTAAAGAAGAATTTTTCTTTTTCAAATTAGTATATTTGATACCCAATTTCTCAAATTCCTCATATACCTCTTATAAGACATCTTACAATTCCTCATATGAAGGATTTTTAATATTGTGAAAATTTGCTACCTCAATGTTATTTTTAGCCATAAGACAAAAGTTTATAGATTCTCCATTACTTACTTCGCTGTCTGAGCTACTTGAATCATCATCCCATTTAGCTTTCATTACTTTCTTGTCATTGCTTCGATCTTTCTTTAGCAGAGGACAATCCTCCTTGATATGTCCTGACTTATTGCATTTGTAATAAGTTAAAGAATCATATTTATCTGTATCTTTCTTGGAAAACGTTTTAGAGAATTTTCTTAAAATAACTTTATTTCTCTTTAAGAATCTCTTAATTCTCCTTGTTATCATTGTAAGTTCTTCAACTTTGTTGTCAATTTCCTCATTTTCATCACTTTCACCTTCATGATGAATAGCTTTAAGTATTGAACTCTTCTTTGGCTTTCCTTCTTCTTCTCCTCTTTTCAATGTGTACTTATGGGTGGTAAGTGACCTAATAAGTTCATTTACTTCAAGTTTCTTGAGGTCTCTAATTTCAAGAATCGCCGTCACTTTTGATTCCTAACTTTTTAGCAGAGAGTTGAGAATTTTTCGAACTATCTCCAAGTTGAAATAAACCTTGTCAAAAGCTGTCCATCTGTTTATAATGTTAGTAAAACAAGTGCAAATAATGGAAATAGATTCTTCAACATACATTTTTAAATATTTCACATTCATGAGTAAGAATATAAACTTTTTATTCATTGACTTTCAAAGTTCCTTCATATGTAACTTTCAAGTTATCTCAAATTTTTTTTGCCGTCTTGCAAGTCATTATTTTATTGAACTCATTCTCATTGAGAGCATTATATAGGAGATTCATAGCCGTTGAATTCAATATTGTAATTCTATTGTCTTCACAATCAAACTCTTCTTCTTCCTTTTTGACTTTTACTCTATTAACAACTTTTGTTATAATATAATGTTCATTTATAACGCATCTCTAAATTTCTCGACCTTGAGATTAAAGAAAATTTTTCATTCTAGCTTTCCAAAATGTGCAATTGTCTCTACAAAATAATGGAGGCCAACTGCTAGATTGACATTCACCAAATGTAGTTGCAATGTTAGCCATAAGATCTTAACTCAAAATATAGTTAATCTTATAAAAGAACCCTTACTCTTATACCAATTGTTACCAATTATAGGCAACACATATGTCACATAACAATTGTACTTACCAGACTAGCGGACCACCGTCTCCACTGATGCACCATTACCCATGGTTGGAGAATCTTGATTAGGTAATAGTCACAAGTGAGAGTTCCCATGAGTGATTTGCCCATATGAACAGCACAAGACAACTAGCTCTGATACCAATTGTTACCCAGATGACTAACACAAGAAGGGGTAAATTGGGTTATATTTAAAAATCCACAATTATAAATTAAATACACAATATAAAATATGAACAAAATACAAAACAACAGTAAATAAAAAGAGTAAGGGTAAGAGGAAGCAAACTCAGTATTTTAACGAGGTTCATCCACACTGCCTACGTCTTTGCCTCAAGCTACCCTTTGAGAATTCTCAAATTCACTATCTAATTTCTTTTAGGTGGAGATAGAAACCTATTACATCTTTGAGTAGTACCGCTATAAAAAATCTGTGTAGAACACTCTGGACACTTGCAATCACCTTACACGTGGTGATCCAACGTCTATTCCCTATGTAGAACACCTTCTACACTTACAATCACCTTATACCTGGTGATTCAACGTCTATTCCCTACGTAGAACACCTTCTACACGTACAATAGTTATACACACCATTTTACTAATACAAGAGCTGATAGTGGGTAGGTTATCAGAAAACATTCATCAATGAGTGAAATAAAAATAATACAGCGCAAACTATATCTCTCTCAAATGAGCTTTGAATTAATATTTTATACTCTTGTTGTTGTATATATTATTCTAGATTTGAAGAACTCAAATGAGCAATTTATAGGCATATGAGATTTTATTTTTAAATTTAAAAAGGTTCACATGTTAAAGACAACATCATTCACTTTTTAAAATTTTTAAATCAAAGTTTTACTTTTCACAATTGTCAAAGATAATATTATTCACTTTTCAAAATATTCAAATCAAAATTTTACTTTTTGCAATTGTCAAAAATAACATCATTTCACTTTTCTAAATTTTCAAATAAGAGTTTCTCCTTCTTGAAATTGTCAAAAATAACATCATTCACTTTTCAAATTTTTCAAATCAAAGTTTTAATCATATCATGCACATGTGAAATGTGACAATCAATCATCTTTCAAAAATTCAAGTTTCAAACTTTTAATTTTCAAATATGTCATGCACATGTAGAAAATGTAATTTGATACTTTATGATAAAATATTAATGTTGAGCCTTAATCTAATTTCAAAATTTATCAAGAGATGTACGAAATTATCCTAAGAGCTTTATTTGTAAGCTTGTTCCCTTTCTTGCTCATGCTTGGTTCATTGATGTACTTGGCTTCATTGTGTAGACAACTTGAGTTTGAGATACATTTATACTTAAATTCATTTGTTATCATCAAAATCCATATATAGATATGTAATTATATGAGACTTGAAATCTTGAGTTCAACAATATGTATGAATGATCATGATTTTAAGTTTTTAGCATGAAATGTCTTAGAAAAATCCTATGTTTATTACGTTTATGTTGTGATAGATTTCCTATTGAGTATTTGACCCATTTTATTTTGATTTTATGTTTTTAAACTACCTAGGTGAGGATGATGATCAGTACGAGCATGCAGGCTAGGCTTACATGGACTAGTTGAATTTAATTACAGGCCTTAATTATTTATTTACTTGATTTATTAAATTATGAAATCTCTTACTAGGTTATATTTTATTAAAAGCACATGATATCCCTATTCCTAGGGAATGAGGTAATACAAAACATGATGATTAATGCTAAATATACTTGAGGAAAATTTATAAAAGATTTACTTGTGACATAACACATGATTCTTTACCTGTGACATAACTTGATTTAAAAAATAAATTTTAAAATTTAAATATTACAACTCAAATTTTATTCTTTAAGTGATGTGGATGGTATGATATACACACTGATTTAAAAATAAAATAATATATATATTAATAAACACATGCCGTGGCAGGTTATATTTGTATGTAGTGAATATGTATAATTTAAGTGCATGTTTGGGATTGCGATGAGAAATATAACTTATACCTTTCGAACTTATAGCTTATAGCTTAATTAATAAATATTATGATTCTGAGTGTTAAATGTTTAACTAAATTAGTATCAAATAGTCATAGGGTTATCAATGATTGGATCCTTAACAATTGGTATCAAAGGAAAGACTATGTTACAAGTTCAAGTCACAGTGAGGGTGACCTATAGGCTAGATTAAAATGCCTATTGTGTATGGGCATAATGTTAAGTCATTGAATACTGATAAATGAGTAAAGCCGTAAAAAAGGAAAATGCTACCACTTGGTCAGTGTCGATAAATTGGGTCGGCGTGAACGTCAGATTCATAAGCATAGTAGGATGTTATGATCTTGAGGATTAAAGGTTTAATCAAATTAGTATCCAACAATCTTAAGACTTTTGGATCAATAATTGGGTCTTTAACAAGAAGTTATACTATTAAAAAGTTATTTACTGTTTGGTAACCGAATGTTTAAAACACTTTCAAACATGTTACATTTGTTTGGAAACAAATTTAAAAAGTGCTTTGAGGTAGAAATGAAGATTGTTTGATTTTTTAAAAAATTATGACCATATCTATACAAGTTTAAAAGTTGTAATTATCTAAAAGTTGTATGAATGTTTTCATCTATTGACAATTTTTTTACAATTCAAATTACATTCTGCATTATTCGGAAAAGCGCAACATTTGAGAGAAAGCATCAAAATGATATTTTTTCTTAAACGTATTTTTTAACTTATTTGAAATTAAAAAATACTTTAATATATAATACCTATATAACCTAATTTTTTCATTATTTTTTAAACCTACTTAACACTTTTTAAGACTATTGTCCCAACTCCAAACAGTCCCAAGCAGAGGTTTTTTGGCAAACAAAGTTAATTATTATATATCCTAATTGATAATCTAGATATAATAATTAATCTTACCTTTTCAAATAAAAATATTTTAAAAATATTTTAACCTGTATAAAGGTTAACATAGATGGCGCTTATGATAAGGGAAGTTCAAGAATGGGAATTGGCATTGTTATTAGAGACTGTAGAGGTGATATAGTGGTTGTCTTAGCAGCACCAAAAGAGCATGTAGATTCTGCAGCTGCAGCTGAGGGTCTGGCCATTTTGAGAGCAATCAGGTTGTGTGATGAATTGGGTTTGAACAAGATTGCTTTGGAGAGGGATGCTAAGGTCGTTGTGGCTATTGTTAATGGGAAATCTACAACCCATTCATAGCTAGGCCAGATCACAGATGACATCGAGTTGAGTTTGCTTGCACATACAAGTTGATCTCTATCTTATTATAGCAGGAGTGGCAATAGAGCTGCACCTGTAGTTGCAAAGCTAGCCTTATCATTAGATTTTGAGCATGTATGGATGGAGGAAGGATGTAACACCCCGTATTTTAGTGTATTTTAATTAAATGATTATTTTAATGAATTTAAATATTGGTTTTCTTGTTTTAAAATTATGGGAGTGTTGATATATTATTTTATGATATTTTTTTAAATTGTGAAAATTATTTTTAATGTGCTTTCTTATTATTAATTACTGTTTTGGCATTTAAATTGATCTTTAATTTAAATTAGTTTTTTTATGGGCTTTAAAATTATTATTGGTTTATTTAAGCCTTTTTGTTGTGTTTAATTTTTTTTTATTTAAATTATCGTTTTGAAATAATTTTCGTTAGATCATTTTTGTGACCCAAGTTATGAGGATTGGACCTCATTTCTTTTTTCTATTTTTTTCCTTTTTCTTCTTTCTTTCTTCTTTCTCCCGCTGCATTTCCTCTTTCTCTCGCACGACCCACTTCTCCCTCCTCTCTTCCACCCCTAGCTTCCTCAGCCCCTAGCGCCGCCATGCGCCACCACCGGATCTCACCGCTCAGCCCAATAGCTTCCTCTCCTTCCGACGAGCTCACCGACACAGACCACCACCTTCGACACTCCCTCATTCTCTCTCTTCACCGAGTAAAGCCCGATCGGCCTTTAAGCTCCTGTGCCGCCCATAACCGTCACCGCCCCTCCCATTTTCTTCCCCTTCGGCCGGCAACCTCACCCCTCCATTTTTACCTCCTCTCTCGCCGCCGTTAACCCCCACGAGCAACTCTAAGCCACGACCTTCTTTGTGCTACAGCGCCGCCGTCTGGCCACCACCTTTTCACCACTTCATCCTCAGCATCCCAGCAACCCAAAGGACCCAACCCCAGCTCCGATCCGTCACCGGTGAAGCCCCATTGTTCACATCTCCAATTTGTGCATTTTTGGCCTTAAACCGCTCCTTTCGCCGCCACCCACAGCCAAAGGCCACCACCACTAGTTTCACCGACCTCTCTAAGCCTTACTCTATCAATTTTAAGTCTTAGTTTGACCCAGTTTAAAAGTGAGTTTTTGAGACCCACGGCCACAGTGTATTTTACACTATGGAGTTGTTGTTTTGGCGTTTCTAGTTTATCATTGATCCTCCGAAAATTACTATATAGCGCTGTAAGTATTTTTCCAAACATCTTTTGAGATTTTAATATATTTTTGCGCTAACTCATTTATTATTACTGTGATTGGTTGGTTGTACCAGACTGAGTCCAAGGAGTTATGGGGGTCGGATGGATCAGAGGTTGGAGTTGTTGTGTTTTTGGTTATTGGAATTGGTTGGTTATTGGATATTGTTGTTGGTCTAGTACATTGCATATTGCACGCATGTTCATGTTTGGAAATGAAAACTGAGTTTTCATGTGAGAAAAAGGAAAAGAGACTGTAGGGATGGTGGTAAGCAGGGATGGTGGTATAGTCCCGCCTGTGATTCCCGCCTACGGTGCACGCGGTAGGGATGGTAGTGTTGTCCTGCCTGTGATTCTCGCTTACGGTGCACGCGATAGGGATGGTAGTAAGCAGGGATGGTGGTAGAGTCCCACCTGTGATTCCCGCCTACAGTGCTCCAATGGGTTTTTATTGTGTGGAAAGGAACTATAGGGATGGTGGTATAGTCCTGCTTGTGATTCCCTCCTACGGTGCACACGGTAGGGATGGTGGTAAGTAGGGATTGTATTGTTGTCCCGCCTGTGATTTTCGTCTGCAGTGCATTCGGTAGGGATGGTGGTAAGCAAAGATGGTGGTAGAGTCTCGCCTGTGATTCCCGCCTACAGTGTCCGATAAATTTTTTGTGTAAATCATTTTTTGAGAAATTACTGATTATGTTTTTGGGCCAAATGGGATTTTGGCGTGTGTTTGGAAAATAATCATTTTTGAAAAAAATGATGTTTTGAGGCTAAGGCATATTTCATCATGTGCATGCATGTTGGTTGGCAGCATTAATGTATTTTTATCTTGGGGTTTGTTTGGATTATTATTTACCTGCGGTACCATTTTTTGGTACCGTAGATTTTGATGCAGATAAGGACGACGAGCCTTAGGGATCGGCTCCGTGGAGAAGGTGGCATGTGGTTGCTGCTGTTTTAAATTATGGGATTTGTTTTCCATGTGTATATATTTGGTTTTTGCTGTATTTCTTGGATAACTGTTTAACTATCAGTATACTTGTATTTTGATAAATTTTTGTATTTAAAATTCTAGTACTTAGTAGACTGATTTATTTTAACCGTTGTATGTTGTTGTACACTGCTGCTTTTACACACACTTGGCACTTATAGTTGGGATGTATGACCCGTGTTATCATCATCCCAACGTTACGATTCCTGAAATTTTTATACGTAGGAGTCGGAGCGTCACAAAGGACCTTCACATATTCTTTGTATTCTTTTAGAAGATAAGCATTGTATTGATTGATTTATTGAATTAATGAAGTTCATTTTAATAAAAAAAAAAACTTCTATGGTGGCTGTTTTTGGCACATATGCACGTGTCAGTTGTCGGAGGAATCTCACATTGACTTGGATTGGTTTGGAGGTAGCATTAGAAATGAGATGTGATGATTTTAAATGGACATTAAAAGTTAAGTAAAATATTATTAAAATATTATTTTTTAATTTTATTATTTTAAGATTTGAAAAAGTTAAATTATTTATTATATTTTATGTAAAAATTATAATGATGAAATGAAATGAGATGAGATGAGATGGATTGAAATAGTTTTGGTACCCAAATTCAACCTTATGAGCTTGTACAAGACTACTAGTACGGTACTATCAAGCATCCAGCCATGAATCATTGAGATAAAGTTGAAAATTAAATAAAATATTATTAGAATATTATTTTTAATATTATTATTATTTTAAGATTTGAAAAAGTTGAATTATTTATTATATTTTACATATGAATTTGATAAAATTGTAACGAGTACGTAAAATAAAATTAGATGAGTTGATATCATTAAAGTTTTTTTAAATTTTTAAATAAAATATAGTAAAAAAATTAACTTTTTTAAATATGAAAATAAAAATTTATATTCTAGCAATATTTTATTTAATTTTTAACTCTCATCTTATCTTAACTCAACTCACTATATTCAAACATCCCCTTAACTAGGTTAAAGTTAAAGTTAAAAACAAAACTCACAATTTTAAAAACAAAAAACCATAAGCTAGGTTAAAGTTAAGAATAATACTACTTTGACATCTTATTTTGACATCTTATATATTTTAATTTTTTTTTACTTAATAGTTAAGGAAGTAACTATTAGTGTATTGATATATTTTGTAAAATATTTTAAAATGATAAAAAAATATGAATAAAAAAATTAAAAAGAATAAAAAGTTGATTTTGCCTAACGATAACTTACACCGAACAGATATAAGCGGCAGAATAGCACCATTCTAAAGTTATATAAATAAACAAAAAAATGCATCCAAATGAAGTCAACATAGGAAAGAGTGAGGAAATAGGTTGGATTGCGATAATCTTCAAGTTAAATGCTCACACCAATATATATATGTATATATATAATTATGGTTTTTTATATTTATTTATTCTTGCTTGGCTTGTCCCGATGGACATCCGCGTACGACACCACACATTTAAGGACTTGTTTCAGCTTGAATCTTTTCTTTATTATTTCGAGTTTCTGGACGGTTTATGTTGGGCTCTCCTCTCATCGGCCACATATTTACTATTTAGCATGGGCGAGCCAGTCCATTGACTAGTGGTCTTTTTTCTTTTTTGAAAAATGCTGGATGCAAACGCCTCTAACGTGGAAAAAGAAAACGATGCTGTTTATTACTTGTATCTACACGGCAAGCTACGGCGATAGTTCCTATTCGATAGGTTATTTGAGTCGAAGACTTGCTTACCTTAGCTCTATCTCAGACACTGCCCCTTTTCGTTTATGGTTGTGGACAAGACAACCAGGGATTGTTCGGAAGAACAGATGGTATGGTGGGCTTAGCCTGTGACCAGCTCTCCTTGTTGGGTCAAGTGTCTGCAAAATACGGCTATGGCTTCTCCTACTGTCTCCCTGAAGCTTTTACTGCATCTACCGGAGTGGGTTTCTTGTCTCTTGGAGAATCTTCTTTGGCAGCATCTCCGACGTACAAGTTCACTCCCATGTTGACAGATTCTAAAAACCCAAGTTTATACTTCCTGAGGTTGGCAGCCATAACTGTTGGAGGTGTGCCGCTGAGAGTTGGTGCTGTCCAGTACAGGGTTTCTACCATTATAGATGCTGGCAGCAGCTTCAACTCCCTTGCTCCTCTTTTTGTCCGGTCAGTCTTTTATTTATTTTCCAGCCATTGGTTTGGATTTGGGTACCTTCTTTCATCTCTCGCATTTCTTCTTCTTCGTTGCTGTTGATGTTTCTTTTGTTTTGTTTTTTTTTAATTGACGTGGCAATTAAAAAATATTATTGCGCCGTTTGCAAGTGTCGACTGCACCTAGCAGAATTGTTTTTTTTTTACACTTTATTATGATGGGGCCAATGTCTATTAAAGGGGATAAATCCTTCTGACTCTGAATATTGCGAATAAAGTAATTTTTTTTTTATAAGTGCGAATAAAGTAATTTTATACATCACATTTTCATTTTCATTTTTTTACAGGTGCTTCTCGCTCTATAAAGGCAAGTAACCACCCATCTTGCACACGGGGTGATTGTTTGCATCCGCTTGTCAGCGGGCGAATTGACGCCATGGCCCACAACTGTCCGGCTACAATGTCCAACAACACATTTTTCACAAAACAAAAATTCGACAAAATTATATATACATTAGGAAAATTGCACAAATCAAACAAAGTGTCAACAAAGTTACAAATCCAACAAATCTCACATATCTTCAAATATGTGCACGGACTCACGGGCCACAGCCGCAGCCATGAGTCGTAAAACTCGTAGACCTACGGTTGCAGTCGTGTGCCTTTAACTTATAGATCCATGGTGGCAATTGGGATCTTAGTTTGTAGAGATCCACGGCCAAGCCGTGGTCTTATCGGTGTAGATTGCGACTTGGTTGCAACCCATGACAACAAAAAGAGAAGCTAGTTTAAAGGAGGAGAAAGATTAAAAAGAGAGAGAAGAGAGTACAATTAATGACCACTGTAACATGAAAGGAAGAGGGAAAATAAAATAGAAGAAAATAAAGGAGAAGATGAGGATGAAAGGAAGGAAGGACGTGAGGACAGTGAAGAAGGAGATAAATGAGAAGAAAGATAAAAATTACATATTTATAGTTAGAGGTTTTTTTTTTTTTTTTTAACATATGATACACACATATATATTTATATTTATGGTCTGGGCGGAGCCAAGCCCAACCCGGCATCTATCCCCCTCCTTTATTGCTGGGTAGGCACCCGCTCGTCTGCTCATCTGATCCAGACGGGCAACCCCGCTCATCCTAAGTGGGGGGCTAGGAGGGTGTGTTGGGTACAGGTTACTTTGCCCCAAGCCTATCAATTTTATCTTATTAACACTTTTTTTAATTTTTTATCACCCTTTGCTTAATATTCATTTATTTTTGTAGAAAAATTCAAAAATGGATAGAAAGTAGATAATTTAACTTCACCATAGTTGGAGGAAAGTGAGAATAAAATTCTCTTTCAAATAAGATAATTATTATGACTAGCCATTAGTTATTTTTTGCATTTTTTTATAAGCATTTGAAACCATCACTCGACAATAATATATATAAATATATATATATATATATATATATATATATTTATATAAAAGATATTGTAACGGTGAAGTGCTGCCCACTTTTGAGCGTGTGGCATAGCCGCATAAGTACTCATTCTGAATGGTTTGGATACATAAATTATTTTACTTCATTTTATCTCATCATTATAATTTTTTTAAATTTTTAGATAAAAAATAAAAAATAATTTAATTTTTTTAATTTTTTAAATAATAATAATATTAAAAAATAATATTTTATTTAATTTATTTAAAATTATCTCATCTTATTTTACTATTTAAACTAACATTTAAAAAAGAAAAAAGAAGAGAAAAAAAGCAAACATGAAGTCAATAAAGGATGAGTTCGAGGGGCTTGAATAATAAGCCGTCACAAAAGAAGTTAAACCGTTCAAAAGGCAATGATCAATCTCCGTCCCTCAAATTATGAATCATACCCATAGATAGGAATTGCCCTTTTTAATTTAAACAAGAGAAAAACATCCTCGATCGCTGAATCCATAACCAAAAATCATCACTATAAAATTATGCTATGCATTGCTCGTGTGCTGCCTCAGACAACTCACACAAAAATCTAAAGTCAATTTCAAAACTTGCCAACCAACTAAAAAGGCAAAATAATAAATAATTAAATTTTAATTGGGTGGTAGTTTTAAAAGCAACAGTTACAACCAACAAGGCCAAAGAAAATGGGCAATAAATAAATAAATAAAAGAGTAATATTAAAGCATTAAAAAAAAAGTTCGGTCGTTAGCGAAGGTTCGACATCAAAGGAGGTGGGCTGTCGGTGGCATTGGGTTTGCTTAACGTGGAACCCCGTAATTACGTTAGCCAAAAGGTCTGACGTTGTTGTGAGCCTGAAGGTTCGACATCTAATGTTTGTACTTTTGCTATTTTCAAAATAATATTTCGTGAGGTCCACTGTCATCTTGTCCCCCCCCCACCTCCCCCTAATATTAACACCCCAATTGAGAGTTACATTTCACCGGAAAAAACTAAAACATAAAAAGATAAAAAAAAAAAAAAAAAAAAAAAAAAGGGAGTATGATTGTAGATCCAGCTGTTATAGCTTTTGGCAAAACCCTCTCTCTCTTCCGTATCTACCGGAAATTTAATGATTCAATCCCAATGGCCAACTCCACACGTTAAAGACTTAACAAGCTTTTTTAATTTTTAATTTTATTCAGACTGAGATTAGGATTTTTTTTAATTTTCTATTAAAGAATAAGGTCTAGAATTTACATTATTTTGTTCTAATTTATGCGAATCTTTTGAATATTAGTAGATATTCAATACAGGTAATGATATCATTATCTATTTAAAATATTAAAATTTGACTACAAATTTTAGAGATCAAAATTTGTCCAATTAGATAAAAAAAAATTATTCTCATCAGTCACTATTCACTATTCATTATACCACATCTTATAAAAAATATATTAATATTTTATAAAAAACACCTTTACACCTTATAAAAAAATTATAGATATAAAGTGTAAGAATAAATAGTGACTGATGCATAATAAATCTCTTAAATGAATGATAAATTGCGACTGTCGAACTCTTTGTTCCAATTCATTCGCGTGCTTTTGGAAATATTGATAAGATCTTATAAACATAATCTCTTATTTTTTGAATAAAAAAAATAAAAAAAAATAAGATATTTATAAAAAAAAAAATTATACTCAAATCGTATAGCATATTTAATAAAATGGATATAATTTGATTTGAAAAAAATTTTAATATATAAATTTCACAAATAAAATTTTACTATTTAAATAATATTAATAGTGCACTATACATCAACTTAAAAATACAATAAATTATTTACTTAAAAAGCAGCGCAAAATCCTAATCCTTAAAAGATAATTTGATATTTTAGTTGTGGATATAAAATTCAGAAAGAAATGAATAGGGAAGGAGGGGAGATGGAAAGACGGTCAAAGCGCAAGTTCCATTTATTTTTACTTTCTCCAGAGTCCAGACGCTATTTTGTTCATTTGTTGTAAAAGGAAGGACAGGGAAGACTACAGTCCACAACCAGCAGTTTCCTTCTCTTTACCACCTTTCGGTCCCTTCCCACTAGACGTTAAGTTTCAAATAACGACCCCGCATTAAGAGGACTCTCTCTCTCTCTCTGTTCCGTCGGATAGTCGCCCCAAGTTCGTCTCGCCGATCTCCGCCTCTCGCTTTCCGGCATTGCTTTTCCGACGGATGTTTCTCCGGTAACTAACTTTACTCTCCAACTCCTCAGCTCTACTTTCAAGCATTTGTTTCTGCTCCTTTATCCTCTGCGGTTGCTTTTTCTGGTCACTTCTTATTTTTCTTTCTTCTTTCTTCTTTTAAACTTTAATGCGTTCGGATCTGTCCTGTGCCTTAGTTTTCTTTCCTTCCAGTTTGCACCAGCTCTGTTTGGTTGCCGAGAAAATTGAAACAGAGTAGAGAAAATTAACACTTGAATTAGTTTTTCTGTTGCAAATTGCAATGAAGTCGGATGGAAGAAATATGCTTTAATTGGTAAAGGCGTCTATTAACTGCAGTGAATAATAAAATAAATAAATAAATTCTAATTCAGTCTTTCTTTTCCTTCCACCCCCCCCCCCCCCCATTTTCTCAGCAATCAATCAGTACAACATTTATAGTCGAGCTTTTGAATTACTAAATTAAGTTTTTATATTATTACTTTTTTCCCGTTTAGCTGTGACTGCGTCAATGTTTTCCTTGTACTAGAATGGCAGTTCAGTCATTTTAAAAGAGAGTTGGTCTTGAATAAGAAAAAGAAAGTGTACTATAATTAAAAATGACTATATTAAATAATATCTCTAATTTTGTTCCGAGTCGAGGTTTCCAATTTTATAAATTATACTTTTAGAAAATGGTTGAATTAGTGTGGTCCTGTGTAGGGGTGAAAGTTGGTTGTTCCAGACCGGAGAAACCAACCGGACTAGTTGGTTCAGTTTGGACCAGACCGACCCGGGACCAAGACCGGTCGGTCTTGATCCCTGAAATAGAGAACCAAGACTTTTCGGTCCGGTCCCGGTCTAGGGGTTTCCCACCCTGGATTGGACCGAATGAAAATTTAAAAAAATATATATATATTATTTATATAATAATTATGTAATTTTCATCTAATTTGTCATCTTTAAAAATATAAAATTTTAAATATGTAATTAAAAAATTAATATTCTATCAATTAACTAATGTATAATATCAATTAACTAATTATATAGTAATTATATAAATTAAGAATGTAATTTTCATCTAATTTATTATCATTGACCATATAAAATAATTTTTATTGAGTTAGTTACATAATCCACATTAATAAATTACTTAATTTTAATTTAGTATTTTAAATAATTTTTTTAATTAATTTATTTATAAAAAAAAGAAGAAAAAAATAAAAAAAAATAATTGGGTCTGATCGACCGGACAAGACTGGACTAAATCAATAGTTACAGGTCCAGTCCGGTCTTTAGGGATTTTCGGTCCAGTCCGGGAAAAATGATGGATAGTCCATCACCCCCCGGACCGGACCGATTTACACCCCTAGTCCCATGCTCCTCCTTTGTTGAGTGATTTCACTCCTACTAGAATAATAGGGCCTCTAGTTGATCACATCTTACCAATAAACTATTGCACTTGCTATCTGGTTCGCCTGGTCATAGAAAGTTATACTATTTATAATATAAGGGTTAGAAAAGAATGTAACCACTCCCTATGAAGGGCTTAGTGAGGTGCCGAAACAATACAGCACAAATAAAATAGGAAAATACGTTAGCCACAAATGGATTACACAAAAGTAAATCCACAAACTGATGTGACTTGGTGTGATACGTCAGATTGTAAAATTACTTTTATTATAAAGTAGATCTAACGGATTCCATGAAAGTATATCAATTTGTGGGTTTACTTTGTGTAATCTCTTTGTGTCTGTAACAGTTCTCAATAAAATATATATCTTTATACGTTATATATGTATGCATAAGCCAAACACATTCGACATGTATATTCATTTTTATAAGTAAACAAATATTTTATTTCAAAACACAAAGGGCATAGTCCAAGTACACATAAAACATACAAAAGGAACATATAATTGGAAATAGAAAAAGATGCAAGAAAATAATGGGAACTCAGTCCATTAAAATCTATAGCGCAACCCAAAGGAAGAATGTAGTGAGGGGGAAATTTTAAACTCTTTCATCATCCTTCACAATTCTCAAAATTTCCATCATTCATTTTGTAATGTCCCAAGGGACTGCCCGAGCCACATTTGGACTAGTCAATGGTATAATTGGAGCCCCAGTGGAATGATTTTAAAGAGTAAGAATTTCTCCCTCTCAAGCAATGTTAGATCCCATATGCCTCCTATACTCATCAGTCAGTATGAGGTATCACATAATTCCCTTCAAATACATCACACTAAGCAGATAAGGACCATCTTCCACACTGCTGCAATTTGTGGACAACCATATAACCCTCTCAAATTGAAAAACTGCTGTTTACTATCCTTTTGGGCATAGCCCAAACCAACCAAACTCTACGAAAAAAGTTGTGGTTCTAGCAGTCTCACAGTGGAGCAAAAGGGTCTACAGGTTCTCCACTCTTTCTACACACACAACACCAATAAGTTACAGTGATATGACCCATTTTAGGTTATCCATGGCTAGGATCTTACCTAAGGAGGGTATGCCAGCGAAAAAAGTTGCTCATGGAGGTGGCTTAATCTTTAAAATACTCCTCCAAGACACACGAACACAGCTTTCTTTTGTTTTAAAAAATCCTCCATACAATGGCAAATTTAGGTTTATGTTGGAATGAAAAAAATGATTGATGTAATTGAAGTACTGCATCTCCCCATGGGTTGCATGTTTCAATATAACTATTTTGATTATGTAATAGCAAGACAGAGAAAGCTTTTATGTTACTTTTCATGCATGATCTGTTAGGTAACCTCTTATTCACATGGTTTAATTTTTTTAATTAGTAAAATTTTTATTAAATCACGTAATTAGGCATAGCCCAAGTACGCAGGAAGTATACGAGAGAAAAACGCCTAATTACAAACTAAAGTTGAAAAACAACACAAAAGTCATTTAGACTAGCCCCATCCATTAATAATCAAAGCCCAAAGCAACAAAGTATGATAAAAAGAAGTCTTTAATCCCTCCCACTGAGCGTTCTCTATTGTCAAAATAGTGCCCATTCCTCTCATTCCAAAATACACCACATAAAACAAAGAGCATCTTCCAAACGACCACTATTTGATGATTGCCTTGAATCCCATTCCAACAGGCCAAGAGATTCACCACCTTCTTAGGTATCACCCAAGCAATGCCAAGATTAGCAAAAACCCCATCCCGCAAAGCCTTCGACACATCACAATGTAGAAGAATGTGATCCGCCATTTCACCACCCCTTTTGCACATGAAACACCAGTCCATTACAACGATACCTCGCTTTCTCAATTTGTCGATAGTAAGAATTTTCCCATTAGAAGCCAACCAACCAAAGAAGGCCACCTTGAGAGGCACTTTGCATCTCCAAATATTTTTCCAAGGAAAAAAATCAGTAGAAGAATGAGACGCCAAGACCTTGTACAAAGATCTAACCGTGAATGTCTTATTACCAAGCTGGTTTCAAAGTAATCTATCATCCCCTCCAGATTTTATTTTGAAAGCATAAAGCAAGCTGTAACAATCACTAATGTCCCCCACCTCCCAATCCTAGACATCCCTAATAAAGCTAACTGACCATTGACTAAGACCAGCAGAATTGTCCATATAATTCGCCACAGAAGCATCTTTATTCGAGGCAAATCTAAAAGAGAAGGGAAAGCAATCTTTAAAGCCTCGTCTCCATACCATAAGTCATGCCAAAATCTGATCTGGTTACCCCTACCCACCTCAAATCTGAAATTTCTGGAGAACTCTCCTCATCCGTTTCGAATGAATTTCCACACTCTCACACCGTATGCCCCTCTTACTTCATTTGAACACCACCCTCCCCGTAGGCTCCCAAATTTGGCATCAATAACAAGTCTCCAAAGAGCATCCCCTTCTAAATGGTTCCGTCACAACCATTTGGGGGTTGTATTTGGGTAGTGAGGTATTCTTAGGTATTATGTGAATAATAATGAAAAAAAAAATGAGAAAATATTCAATAGTAGTGAAAAGTAATAATAAAATAATGAATAGTAGTAAGGTATTCTTAGAATACTTGAGAATACCTCACTACCCAAACTAGGCCGAGTGTCTTGTTGAAAGTTTTCAGCTTTCTAACCAAACCTCCCAAAGATAAAGGAGTGCAAATCTTGTCCCACTTAAGCAAGTGGAATTTCTTTTCATCCTCCAATCCACCCCACAACAAATCACGAAAGATCCTTTCCATTCTATTAGCTACTCCAACAGACAAAGGAAATAAAGAAAGGAAGTAGGGTGGGATATTAGATAGAGTCCTCTTGATTAAAGTGATTCTTCCCCCTTTGGACAAATAGATCATTTTCCAACCAGCCAATTTACATTCAATTTTCTCTATAACCCCGTCCCAAATTGCTTTAGATTTAAAGGGTGCCCCCCAAAGGAACCCAAGATACTTCATAGGCAAAGTGGAAACCTTACAACCCAAAATATCTGCCAAATCTCCTAAATTATTGACCAATCCTATGGGGACAATTTCAGACTTTGACAAGTTAACCTTTAAGCCGGAAACAACTTCAAAGCATAACAAAAAAGCCTATAAAGAACGGATCTGATCAGAATTTGGCTCACAAAGGATTAAAGTGTCATCCACAAAGAGTAAATGAGAAACATTAATGCAGCCATGTGAAGAGCTGCCCATTGAGAAGCCCGAAATGAAACCCCTATCCACCGCCGCCTCCAACATTCAGCTCAACACATCCATAATTAAAACAAAAATGAAAGAGGACAGCGGATTCCCTTGTCTCAATCCCCGGGAGCTGTTAAAAACACCAGATAGAGTGCCATTAACCAATGCAGATAATCTAACAATAGAAATGCACTGCCTAATCCACTTGCACCACCTATGTCCAAAACCATACATGCCAAGAATATATACCAAAAAGTCCCAATTTATGTGGTCAAAAGCCTTCTCCATATCCAGTTTACAAAGAATGCCTGGAACGCCACTTCTTATTCTACTTTCCAAGCATTCATTAGCAATGAGAATGGAATCAAGTATTTGCCTTGAAAGGCGTTTTGGGCATTTTCTGGAATTTCATAGAAGAGTGAAATTCAAGAAAAACCCGTCATAATGTCCTCCCTAATGATGTCCCAACAAGCCTGAAAAAATGCCATGGAAAAGCCATCTGCTCCCGGTGCTTTATCTTTGTCCATTCCTCTTATCACGTTAAGCATCTCCTCTTCTCCAAACATTCTCTCCAACCAAACTGCACTAGTCTGGTCAATCAAATCAAAATGCAGCCCATCAACCTTAGGTCACCAAGAATATTGCTTCGCAAGGAGCTTCTCATAAAAATGAACAATATGATCCTTGATATCCTGTCAATCCAAAAGGATTCTACCATCCTAGTGAAGCACCTCAATAGCATTATTCCTTTGATGAGAGTTGTCAACTCTATGAAAGAATTTGGTGCACTTATCTCCTTCCTTCAACCAAAGAGCCCGAGACTTTTGTTGCCAGGAAAACTCCTCTATAAGGGTATTTTTTTCCAACTCAGCAGCAACACCATTTCCTTTCCTTCTCATCAACCGAAAGATCCCCAACAACCTCCTTTTCATCAAAACAAAGAGGCTCCTCAAAAAGAGATTTTTTCTAATCAGCAATGTTCCCAAGAACTTCCTCATTCCATTTCTTCAGATCTTTCTTCAAAGCTTTAAATTTACCAGCTAATACAAAGCTGGGTGTACCCAACAACTGATAAGAGGACCACCACGCTCTCACCTTATCTACAAACCCATCAACTTTTAACCACATGTTCTCAAATTTAAAATATCTCCGCCCCTCATGGATATCCCCACAGTCCAATAAAATAGGGAACTGATCAGAACTTAATCTTGGAAGGCGTTTTTGACATAAGTCAGGGAAATGCTCCTCCCAAGAAGAAGAGACAAGAAATCTGTCCAACCTTGACTATGCCCTCCCGTTCGACCAAGTGAAATCACCCCCTGCCAAAGGCAAATCAACCAAGCTCAGATCAAATATTAAATGAGAAAAATCAGCCATGACCAGACAAATATGAGAATTCCCCGACCGTTCACTCGGAAAACGAGTGATGTTAAAATCACCACCAATGCACCATGAGCTTTCCCACCAACTACACAAACCAGCGATCTCATCCCGTAGAAATCTTCAATCAGTATCAACATTGGGCCCATACACACCAGCGAAACCCCACCCAAAACCATCATCCACATTCTTGAAAGAACAAGCCACCAGAAATTCTCCAACATACTCTTCTACCAAACTTACTACTCTCTTGTCTCCAGCATACTCTTCACATGGTTTAATGCACAGATGTATATGTACTTTGATTATTTAGTTGTGTTCATGAACTCATATTTTGCTGGCTGATTGTTTTCAATGTAGGTACGTGTGAGTGTCTCATGTCAGATGCTTTATCAGTAACTTATGAAGTGGATTTGAGAGACTCCAGAGAACTTGAGCAATCAATTGTCAGGCCAGAAGAATATGGTTGTATAACCTAGCAGTTGGTGTCAGATGACAACAGACACAGAATGAAAAGATCTGAAGCATTTACTTCTAAGAAGTGAAAATCCTTATGCTTACGCATTTTATGATGAGGTTTCTTTGTTGCCTATTTGTGTTCAGAGCACGGCTTATTTCTTGATGCACATTATTGTGATCATAAACTGGTGGCCCTTAGGTTTCTTTATGCTCCATTACCATGGAAATCAGGTTCAAAGCCGTTGATGCATTGGTGATCAGCAGAATGAAAAAATGGTTGGGTGCTGTTTTGGTTGCATCGTTGTTTATGTTGCTGATCATGAGATATGGAGTCATGAAAAATCCTATTGGGGACAGTTATTTTCCAAGTCCATTCTCCCCCAATGCCACTAATCCTCTTGAGTGGCTGAATGCTGGAGCTTCACCTGATGTTCAAAATCCAGAGAATGCTTCTACAGTTGTTTCTGCTGATACCATAGTCTTAAGTCTCCTTGTTCAAAGGAACATCTCCAGTGAAGAGCAAAAAACTCTGCAGACATGGAACCATTTGAAGCACTTGATTAATCATGCTCAGGGTTTACCAAATGCACTAGATGCTATCAAGGAAGCTGGACGTGCATGGAACAGCCTTATGGATTCAGTTGAAGGGCAAAGACTCCAAAACACAAATGAAAGTTCACATGGGAGAGCAAAAGAGAAGCAGTGTCCTCATTTTCTTAATAAAATGAAGGCTGCAGAGCTTGATAATAGAAGTTATAAGTTGAGGGTTCCTTGTGGCCTGACTCAGGGTTCTGCCATTACAATCATAGGAATTCCAAATGGTCTTCTTGGTAATTTCCGTATTGACTTAACCGGGGAATCACTTCCAGGGGAGCCTGATCCACCCATCATCTTGCATTACAATGTAAGGCTTCATGGTGATAAGATAACTGAGGACCCTGTAATTGTCCAAAACACCTGGGCTGTAGCTCATGATTGGGGTGAAGAGGAGCGTTGTCCATCCCCTACCCCTGAAAAAATAAAGAAAGGTACAGATACCTGTCGAATTGTTCCACTTATTGAATGCAACTTTGATTTAATATTTTTTTATAGGTAACATTGATTTAACATTGGTTTTTTTCATAAAAACCATTGATATAATAGCTATATCTTCAAAAATTAGGTTTCTTGTTTAACTTTTTGATTGGTAGATTTCTTGTTTAACTTGTTTGCAAAAATTGGAAATTCAACCTGTTAATAACGACTTGATTTGTTTTTCTTTTAGTCCAGTGCTGTTCTTTTCATCATAGTGCTGTATAAAATTATTGCAGCTCACTATGGCAATCTATACCTTTTATTCAGCTTCAGTTATAGCAATGCTTGTGTGTGTAGTTTTTTCTTAGAATGTTTTTGTCTGCAATCATATCTGAATGCTTTACCTTTTGTTTCCATTTTACTTTCATGAGGAATATTTAACATTTTACGTTATTAGTATTTTTCATTGTATGCTGAACTCTATTAGCTTGTTATGCCAGTGGATGATTTGGATCAGTGCAACAAGATGATAGGGAAAGATGATAACCAGCTCCTAGTGGCTAGCCGGCATTCTAATACTTCAAGACAGTCGTCAACTGTGCAAGAAGGATCTAAGACCAAAAAATACTTCCCTTTCAAGCAAAATTATCCATTTGTTGCAACACTTAGAGTGGGATCAGAGGGGATCCAGATGACTGTTGATGGGAAGCACATAACATCTTTTGCTGTCCGAGAAGTAATCTTCTTCTTCTTCTTCTCCTCTCCTTTCCTGTTTTCTTCATTACATGCTTGCTTCAGTTGCATTTTGGATGTGGATAGATGCATGTTTCTTTTAATTTACTTGCTGTCTTGGCCGGTTATCTTTCCAGACATTGGAACCGTGGCTTGTAAGTGAAATACGAATTTCTGGAGACCTGAAGTTAGTTTCTGTCCTCGCCAGTGGTTTACCTACATCAGAGGATTCTGCACATGTAGTTGATTTAGAAGCACTCAAATCAGCTCCTCTCTCTCCACAAAGACCATTGGATCTCTTCATTGGGGTTTTCTCTACTGCAAACAATTTTAAGCGTAGGATGGCTGTTCGAAGGACGTGGATGCAGTATCCGGCAGTGCGGTCAGGGGCAGCTGCTGTGCGGTTTTTTGTTGGTTTGGTGAGCTTCACATCTGAACTTACTTTCATGATCAGTACAACATTTTCAGTGTGACGAGTCTTCTGCCTGAAAGAGCTTGGTGATTACTTGCTTCAAAAAATGATCTCTTATGTGAAGGATGGTTCTTCTATGAATAGATCTTGATATTTGGGTAAAACGCCATGCATATTACAGGTTGCTCATAATGCTTAGTGCCGAAACAAGTTAGGTGCCTCATAAAGGTCTACAAACTCGATTCCAATATGTTGTTACTATCCTTGGGCACTGTTAAATTGCCATTGTAGCATGTTGCAATGAAAATTGTAGCTTCTCATTTCCCCTCTCCCTCCCTCCCTCCCTTCCTCCTGATCCTTTTACAGAAAAATAAATTTTTAACCTTCCTATTGCTGAATTTTAATTAAGTTTGACTTGGGTTGCAGCATAAAAACCAAATAGTGAATGAGGAACTATGGGATGAGGCACGGACATATGGAGACATTCAGTTGATGCCTTTTGTTGACTACTACAGCCTCATCACATGGAAAACTTTAGCAATCTGCGTCTTTGGGGTAAAGTCTGTCTTTTCTTAAGAAAGGATAATCTTATTTTTACCTCATTTTGACCTCATCTCTTCAACAGACCAAGGTTGTTTCAGCAAAATTTGTCATGAAGACAGATGATGATGCGTTTGTACGTGTAGATGAAGTGCTGGCTTCTCTAGATAGGATAAATGTGACTAAAGGGTTGCTTTATGGGCTCATAAACTCGGATTCCCAGCCACATCGCAATCCTGAAAGCAAGTGGTATATCAGTCCTGAGGTAAATCTTAAGTCTGAAAAGCTCATGTTTGCTTTAGTAATTTACTTCTGGTGGTTTCATCTTTTCTATTTGATCTTGCTGGGTGTGCAGAACTTCTTGGCATTCTAGAATTTTTCTTATTATAAGCACATAGGTAATAAAGAAAAAGTAAGAGCATTAGTACCATGTAAGCTCTTGCTCACTTGCTTAGGGTAGGAGGGAGGGGAACAATTAGCATTATATATCTTTCAAAGCTGCTATGTACAACCAGCTGACTGCCACGTCTGCATCTGTCAGAAAAACTTAAAAAAAAACAGAGAGAAATTTGAGAAAAGTAGAACCTTGGGAAGAAGATAATCCATCGGACTGTAAACATCTGAGAAGTAGAACCTCAGGAAGAAGATTTGAGAAAAGTTTCGTATTTGAGTGAAAGCATTTTGCACAGATCGCACAGAGAATTTACACTGTAAGCATTTCAATCATCTGGGAAGAAGAATGTTGTTCAAGTGAGGGCATTTCGACGGAAAGGTGGTGCTGAAGCCATGCCGAAACCCATTTTGAAGGAAAGGAAGAAGACCATGGAAAAGACAACAGAGTGGAAGCAACCCATCTTTTGTCACCTTCAATCTTTTCATCTTCTTCTGGTATAGACAACTAAGACAAGAGTCATCCATCTCCATCTCTCTCTCTCTCTCTCTCTCTCCATCTCTCCAGAAATATGTTCTAAGTCTCCTCTTTTTTTCTCCAATTCATTTCCTTTCTGTGACTTGCTCCACGATGAGGAGTATAGCATCTTGTTACAGCAAACATGCTGTTAAGGTGTCCGATTTGTATTGCTCGGCCCCTTCAAACCAGGCTAATCTCTCGACAAAGATGATTCCTTCGATCCCAAATGCAGTGAGATGTATATACAAAGCCAAACTCTCAACCCAAAAGCAGCTCTTGATCGCGCTCAATTGGTGCAATGAATTTATGGGCCAAGGCTTCATCATTAACATCGATGACAACACATCATCCCCTTCCAAGTCTAATTCCAATTGTCAACGACTGCAAAAGAGCAAAGGCATGGGAAGGAAGACGAGAAGGGAGGGGAGAAGGGAGAATGCCTGCGGGAAGGAAGACCCACTTCGAAGGAGAGGGGTTGTTCGAGAAGGGAGGGGAGACCGGAGAATGCCTGGTTGCAATTCGTAGGAGGAAGGAAATGGTGTGTTTTGACTTTAAATGAAACACACCGTTTCATTAAACATGAAATCCCGCCTGTGTGTTAGATTTTCTTCTCCCTGCCCACTGCAATGTAAAATGAAACACAGCATTTCATTTAATGACATGGAGACTCTCCGCCAGTTGCACAGGCCAGTTGCAAGAAGCATTATTCTGTATCTTTCGTGTGCGAGTTAGTGTCATAACTCCAATTCCTTGATGTGAAGAATTTACGAATCATATTTTTCTGCAATTATTTACCAACTTCACTAAATAATCAGATTTCTCTTGGCTGGCCTTTATTTTAAAAGGCTTACAAATAGGGATTAAGTTTAATTTACTTGGGATTTTAGAAGTATATACATTGTTTGGATGTCAGCCTCTTGCTTCTCATTTCTGTCTATTTCCATTGTCTACACTTCTGAAGGAATGGTCTGAAGGGAGGTATCCTGCTTGGGCGCACGGTCCTGGTTATGTGGTGTCACATGACATTGCAAAAGAAATCTATTGGAGATACCAAAAAGGAAACTTAAAGGTATGGTAAAGATAATCTACCATTTTGCAGCACCTTTTTCAAGCGGGGAGTTTGTTAAAACTGTACTCGCCATTTGTTTACGTGACATGTAGTTTTAACATTTGTTCACAATCTGATCAAAACGAATGTGACGTCGCAGATGTTTAAGCTAGAGGATGTGGCAATGGGCATCTGGATTGCAGAGATGAAGGACATTTTGAAAGTTCGGTATGAGAATGAAGAGAGGATCCATAACGAGGGGTGCAAAGATGGTTATGTTGTGGCGCATTACCAAGCTCCCAGGGAGATGCTCTGTTTGTGGCAAAAAATTCAGGAAGGAAATGGTGCTAGGTGCTGTGGTGATCCATGAGCATCATTAGTTGATGCCGGAGACAATAACCGTAGAGAGATTTTATGGAGATTCAACAGATCCAAGGAGGGTAAGAAAGAAGAAAATTATTTATCCATTTTTTGCTTTGGGGAGGAGGGTAGGAGAGGGGCGTTACCATGGCTGTAAACTAGAAATACTTAAGTCTAGAGTTTGTAGAGATGCGCATTTCGCATGAACCAGAGGATCTTTATTATGTGTAGAGAGAGAGAGCGCGCCTTGTACAGAGTCCACTTGGTTTTAGGATCTTATGTACTACTTCTCTGTAATGTTGATCCCATTTTTGTACGAATCCACGCACAGTTCCTTCTATTTCAATCATTGTATCTCACTTTTCATATAGGGACATGCTTGTGCAATTAGTTTTGCCAGCCTGCCTGACAAATCCATGAGATGAGTAATAGAACCAGAATGATTTGAATCAACCAAATAGAGTTAACTGGTTCATCAGCAAAGAGCCAGGAAACGGTTTTAGTAAATCTGCAACGTCGGAGAAAGGAAAAAGTTTTCAAGCCCAGAGTTTTTCACTGGGCTTGAAAACTGTGTAAGCCTTAAAATTTGTTCTGTATTCTAGGTGCCGATAGAGACGTTTTATCCGAAAATGATCTTTAAATTTTGGAACGGGTTTACGGGGTCTCAAATCGCTAACTCGCCTAGTATAGACTGTCCATGACTAGATGAGTCAAGTCGAATTTGAACAAGGGTTCTTGTTCTTGTTGAGCATTTTTACTCGTTCAAACTTAATAAAACTTGAATATTCTTGTTTGAATTCGGTTTGTTAATCATTAATATTGTTCGAATTTGACTTGAGTTTAATTAAAAATAAAAAATTACTAGAGCTTGGGTAGTTCAAATTCTAACTCGATTTTTTTTTTAAAAAATTTGAATCTTATCTTTTGATTTATAAAAAAAATTAAATTTAACAAAAAAAGCACTAACCATTTAACTATTCAACCAAATAGTTTTGATTAAAAAAATCTTATGCTAACTTCTTATAAAAGTAAATCAACTTATGGTTATAATTAAAAATATAATACATAAGATAAATGTAATAAACTTAACTATTTAATATATTTAGATAATATAATAAATCAAAAGTTCAAGTTGCATGATATATTATTATTCAAATTATCCTATACACACTTTGGGAACATATAAATATATAAAATAATGTAACTTATAAATACGTTAATAATATATAATTAAGTATATAAAATATAAATAACATGTAATAAGTATAACATACATATATAACACAAATTAATAGATTCAAAACGAGTTTAAATGAGTCAAGTTGAGCTTATACGAGTTTTGCTCACAAGCTTAAACCAAGTTGAGTCGAGTTTATACAAGTTTTACTTGTTTAATATTCGAACCTATATTAATACTTACGAACATCTCATTTATTAAATGAACCGAGTTCGAATCAAGAATACATAATTCGAGTTTGAACCTAATGTACACGAGCCGAGTTTGAACTGTTCATGAGCTACTATGTTAATTTGCAGCCCTATCCATGACCCAGCCTTTTAGAATGAGTTTCACATTTTTTTTTTGGTTGCCTTTTCTCAATAATAAAACCAAACCAAAATATAATTCAAAAAAAAAAATAGACAGATAAACAAAAAACTACAATATGCTAGTAAATGACACATCAGCATTTAAAAACGGAAATTGATATATCTGTTATATAATAATAAGTGTGGATAGTTGTGAATAGTGCTTTTGTCGCCCTCTGTGTGTGTGGTCCATGTTTGGCTTGTTGGGTCTTTTCTATTATTTTTTTTTCTTCTTTTGTGTCTGTTTAAGTGAGGGCGTTTTGGCCTTTTGGTGCAAGTGTGTCAGAGGGTCGACTAATGGTCAGCTTTATCTTTTTTTTTTTTTTTTTTCTCTTTCAGTCTCTTCTCTTTAGTCTGCATATTCTCTTTCCTCTGCATCTCTCTCCAAAACCAAACTCCTTTCTCTCTTCGTCTTCTCTCATCTCTGTGTCTTCTCTTTTTAGGTTTGTTTTGTGCAGTGTTTTTCTTTGCATGTAATGGTTTTTCTTTGTTTGCATGTTGTGGATTTTTTATTTTTTGTTTTCGTTTGTTGGCTTTCTCTCATCCGATTTGCAGATGTGTAAAAATAGATTTTTTTTCTTTGTTTGCATGTTCTAGATTTTCATGTTGTGGATTTTTTTTCTTTTTTGTTTTCATGGTGTGGTAAATCCAAGCTCAATTTTGTTTTTCCTTTTTTGATATTGATGTTCTAATTTTCAGATTTCTCGTCTTCAACGTTTGTTGATCGATTGGGTTAAAACTTTTTTTGTTGTTGTGGTTTGCAGATCTGTGAAAAAATAGATTTTTTTTTCTTTTGTATGTTGTTTGTTTGTATGTTGTGGGTTTGCATGTTGTGGATTTTCTGTATTTTATTTTTATTATTTGCAGATTTGTGAAAAATATAGATTTTTTTTTTGTTCAATATGTGGCTTTTTTGGTTGAGTGATTTACAGATCTGTGGAGAAATAGATCAACTAGCTTGTAGCTTCTTTTAGTTGTGTGTTTTACAAATTTGTAGAGAAATAGATTGACTACCTTGAAGTTTTTTTTTTTTTTTTTTTTGGGTTGTGTGATTTTTAGATTTGTGACAAAATACAACTTTTTTTTCATGCAGTTTTTTGTCTTTCATTTTGTTGTAAAGTTTTTTTGTTGTGTGGTTTGTAGATCTGTGAAAAAATAGAATTTTTTATTTTGTATGTTGTTTGTTGTGGGTTTGCATATTGTGAGTTTTCTGTTTTTTGTTTTCGTTATTTGCATATTTGTGAAAAAATAAATTTTTTTCGTTGTTTGATGTGTTTTCTTTTTCTTTTCATTTTGTTGATTTTTTTTTATCAACTAGGTTGTAGCTTTTTTTAGTTGTGTGATTTACAGATTTGCGGAGGAATAGAACGACTGCATTGAAGATTTTTTTTTTATTGTTGTATGATTTTCATATTTGTGACAGAATACAATTTTTTTTTTCATGCAGTGTTTCTTTTTCTTTCATTTTGTCGTGGGTGATATCAAAACTGTGATTCCAAGATTTGTGACAAAATACAATTTTTTTTTCATGCAGCGTTTCTTTTTCTTTCATTTTGTCGTGGGTGATACCAAACCTGTGATTTCAAGATTTGGGTGCTCTCTCTTCTTTGGGCATCTTGTATTTTTTTTTAGTTGTGTGATTTCAAGATTTGTAAAAAGCTAGAATTTTTTTTTCTTGTGTTGTTTTTTCCTTTGATTTTGTCAAATTTTTTTTTTCTATTGATCAATTGCGTTGTAGGTTTTTTGCATTTTGTTGTAGTTGATTCAAAATCAAAATTTGGGTTTCCAGATTTTTTGTTTACAAAAGCATATTTGAAGAAAATTTACAATTTACAATTTTATATTTTCATCTTCTCATAAATTTCTATTATATTTTGATCTTCGTGGGGTTAGCTTTGGGAGATATAACTTGTGTTAGTGTGTCTGTGTCAATTCTGTGTGTGTTGGGAGATGTAACCTATGTCAGTCCGACTATGTTAGTTACGTGTGTCTTTTAATATCTATTTTTTATCTTTTCTTTCCTCCCTCTTCTGTATTTTTATTCCGAGTTATTAGGATTTTTTTTCATGGGTAGATGTCAAATTTTTTTATTGTTTACAATTTCTATTTTCTTCTTAGCTCTTCTCTTCATCTTCTCTTCTTTGCATCTTCTCTGTAGCGTCTCTCTTCTTTTCATTTTTGTGTGTTAGTTTTCTCTCCTTAGCTTTGTTTTTTGAAGTTTTTTTTTTCTTTTTTGCTTTCATCTCATTTAGGCTTTTTTTTTTTTTTAGGGTTGTAGTTTGTTCTCTTTCTCCTTTCTCTTCTCTGTAGATTTGGTTTTCTTGTGTTCATTTTCTCTCTTCAGCTTTGGAGATTTGTGAAAAAATAGATTTTTTTTTCTTTGTTTGCATGTTGTGGTTTTTTTGTATTTTGTTTTCATTTGTTGGCTTTCTCTCTTTCGATTTGTAGATTTGTGTAAAAATAAATTTTTTTCTTTGTTTACATGTTTTGGGTTTACATGTTGTGAATTTTTTTCTTTTTCATTTTCATATTGTGGTAAATCCAAGCTCAATTTGTTTTCCCTACTTTGATGTCGATGTTCTAGCCTTCACATTTGTTATTTTCGATTTTTGTTCATCAACTGGATTAGAGGTTGTTTTGGTTGTGTGATTTGTAGATGTGTTAAAAAGTAGAACTTTTCCTTTTGTATGTTGTGGGTTTTCTTTTTTTGTTATTTGCAAATTTGTGAAAAATAGATTTTTTTTTTTTTTTGGGTTGTTTGATGTGTTGTTGTTTTTTTCTTTTCATTTCGTCTAGGTTTTTTTTTTTTTTTGTGTATCAACTGGGTTGTAGTTTTTTTTGGTTGTGTGATTTATAGATTTGTGGACAAATAGATCAACTGGATTGAAGATTTTTTTTGGTTGTGTGATTTTTGGATTTGTGACATAATAGAATATTTTTTTCATGCAGTGTATTTTTTGTTTTCTTTCATTTCATCAAATTTTTGCTTATTTTGTGTTGATCATCTAGGTAGTAGCTACTTTTGGTTTTGTGATTTGTATATTTGTGAATAAATAGATCCATTGTGTGTTCTCTCTCCTTTTGGATATTTTTTTTGTTGCGTGATTTTAAGATTTGTGAAAAGCTAGATTTTTTTCATGTTGTGTTGTTTTTTATTTTCTTCGCTGGGAGATGTAACTTGTGTCAATGTGTCTGTCAGTCCTGTGTGTGATGGGAGATGTAACTTGTGTCAGTCTGTTTGTGTCAATTGCGTGTATCTTTGCTTTTCTATTTATGTTTATAGGTTGTTTAGTTTGTAAATGTTAATTTTTTTTGTGTTTCAATTTTCAATAATTTATATATTAACATCAAATTAATGACATATTTGAATCAAATTTACAGTTTCAATTTCATATTTACATTTTTACTATAAAATTAATTTTTCTTGGTATAAATAAAAAATTTTCAAGTCTATTATATAAAATGTACCTCGGATTAATGTCATGTTTGAAACAAATTTAAAGTTGAATTGTACTATGTATAAATTTTTTAAGTTTTTGATTTTTCAATTTTGCTTCATTTAACTTCGATCCACTTGCTCACAGTTCTTTGTTTTTGTTTGGATGTCATCATGCTGTTTTTTTTTTCTCTCTTTTAATTGATGCACTTCATTGGTTTGCTTCTTTTAGGGAATTTGGGTTGTGATCTCATTCTTTCGAATGTTAAATCGAGCTATATTAACATCGATAAACAATTATGTTGATGAAATAAATGTTACACTTATACAAAGGTTTCCTGTTGAAGTTAAACAGTATTATAGCTTTGATGAAACAATAGATACATCTTAACAAGGCATTATGTAGGACTTCATAAATATTTTGACACCAAATGGGCTTCCGCCTTATGAATTACTACTTAAGAAAAATTGTCCAATCATATTGTTTAGAAACATTAATCTTTTAGAATGCTTATGCAATAGAACTCCCCTGATATGTCGTAACTTTGAGCATAACTTCATTGATGCAGAAATTGTAGTTGATCATCATAGTGGTAAAATCGTTTTAATACCAATAATTTCATTCTTACCAAATCCTGATGAAAACAATGGGTTTTTATTTAAGAGAATTCAATTTCCTATCAGACTAAATTTTGCAATGACAATCAACAAATCATAAGGGCAAACATTGGATTTTGTTGAGATATATTTGCCACAACCTATATTTTCTTATGAACAATTATATATAATATTATCAAGAGCTAAGACGGCTACTTCAGTAAAAATTCTAATAAGGTCAACATCAACTAATAGATCTCAACAAAATTACACAAAAAATATTGTTTATAAAGAATTATTAAGCTTGGTATCTTCATCTTAACATTATACAAGTAAGTTGATTTAATTGTCTACGTTCCTATTGTCATTATTTTATAAAAGTTGAACTTTAAATACTTTTTTTTTTTACATGACCAGTGTCTAAGATGCGAAAGGTTTATACATGTATTAAAGATATCATGCCGAGTACAATAAATTGGAAAGTCAAAATGCTTCTAGCAAAGAAATTTGCAAAATGTACAACACATCATTCACGAATAAAATATCAAAATTTGACCTTGATTAATCTCGAGGTATAGGGCTTGTTATTTTTTTATTTATAAAAAAATGTAACTTTATGTTTCGTAGTATAAAACATTATCTTAATAATAATAATCATATATTAGTCTTTACTAAATATATATTACTTTAATATTCTACAGGGCAATTGACTACAAGCTACCATGTTTGATAGAGATATCGATTTGCATTTGTGTGATAACACTTTGCAGATGTTCCAATTATATTACATAGTAATGCTTATGTGAAGCCGTTAAATCCTAAATATAGAATTGAAACCCATGAATATCAATAGACCTTAAACTCAAGGACAATCATTGAAGAAATTCCAGAAGATGAAGAAGCATTACACCCACCAACCTACAATATCACTCCATTAAGAGAACTCAATAATTACAAAGATTCAATTGTAGAAATAGGTAAATCAATGTTCAAAATTTTCAAATTCTTTCATAACTATGTTTATTAACAAGTTAAAAAGTTTGAATATGATTTATTAGATCTATTGGCGATTGCATTATATATTAAGCTAACTAGAGAAGTAAACACAACAAATGGTCCCACAATGCTCTAAGAAATATATGTGATTGATCAAAGCTAAACATATTTTTAAAATTATCTATTTATCTTATTTAATTTTCAATATTAATTTATTTCTAATTCCATTTATTAATATTAAACTATTATTTGCTCTTCAATTTTGTAGCTTGACCCTATATGTTTGACTATGTGGGCTCGATTTGTTTATGCTGAATGTGAACAAATTTCAAAAATTATTAAAGTTAAACCTATGATTCTTACTACACAGTTAAAAGTCACTTCTTACAATGGTATTATTAAAAAATAAGACTTTTATATTTTGGTTTTATATAATAGGCTTACACTATATCTAATTACATCTTTTTAACATAAGAATTTTTTGGTCATCACAACCAACAAGTGTGTTTACAATCGATCATTTCATTCTTGGCGCAGCATCATTGCAAAAGTGGTAATACATGTTTTACTTTTTTTTTTTTTTAATTTTAAGACCAACACTTAATAATTCATTACTTCAAGATATAACTATTACATTTTTAAAATTTTTGTCTTTGCTTTCAATATTTTTTTTAAAAAAAAAAATCAAGACAATACTCAATGATTCATTACTTGAAGACATAATTATAAAATGCTTGGATTAGACACATGCATCTGCCTTTACTCATAATGTCCATCCATTAACCAACATTTCTGATGTTGCAGAACTACTCAAAACTTCACAACCCATGACGGTAAAATCATATTCTTTCAACAAATTCTCATTTTTATGATGTAATCATAAAAGAAAATTTCAGCCATTTTCTTATAAGTACATCACAATACTTTCCTAACTACGCAATATTTACAACAACCTGATTTTAATATTTTTTATAAATATGATATAGAAACCAAAATTTTGGGTAAAAAGAAAGATAAATGTGCTCGAGCAAATCTTCTTTTATATGTCCTGCATTGGATGTAACAAAGGATTAGGTTATGAATACAATGAAACATTTCTGTATTATTATTGTAAACATACAAGTATTGCACAACCATGATATGTACTTTTTCTCTAAACTTTTAGTTTTCATCACTCACTTAAAAAAAATTAACATATACTTTCTATCCATTCTAACACATAACTATATTTTTGTTAATAATAGTTGTCGAGCATATGTTGAAGTCGATAATGGTACAGGACAATTAGCTGCAGTGATATTTGGTGCAATTGCAGAGGAAGCATTGGGTTGTTCAGGAATTGATGTTATACTGACGAAGTAACATAATATTACATTTTTTTAGCTCCTACAATTCAAATCATAGAATTTTTCTTTAAACCATCACATTTCAATTACTCTTATTTACAAAAATATTATAAATCAAATTTTTTATTATAATAATATGTTTCCATTTAAAATATTTTGAACCTTCAATTTTGTACATTTAGATTTTTTATTTATTTAATAACAACATATAAATACTAAACTCATATCATCCAAGAGCATCTCCCGTTCTTTGAAAATATCGCCAAAGAAACTTCACAAAAAGAGTGGATAATTTAACTTGGCGCAGACATAGATCAACTCAGACAATAACGCCACAAAAAATACAATATCCTCTCAATTGATTCTATAGAAAAAAAAAACATGTTTATTAGCTTATTTACTACCTGATTTATCCTCTCGTATATATTGCCTATATGACTTCATTTTGGAAACTTCTATCAAACTACAATTAATATTAGGAAAACACTAGAGAAACAAATAGATCCCACAAAAGGAATCCACAAACAAACGTGCAGTATCGCGTCCGTTAATTTTTTTTCTTGCTTTTCCTTCCCTTCCCCCTTCCCCCTTGCCCGTCCCTCTCTCTCTCTTTCTCTCTCCCCCCTACCCTTCCCAGAGCCTTTTGTGATAGAGGAGTCAGTTCCCCGCCACCGACAGCCCTCAAAGAGTTATACTTAGCTGCAGATGACTAAGTGGACTCACTTGGAGGACAAGCTCTTCGAGCACTCTGACGCTGAAAGAAAAAGGGGAAGAAGAACACAAATCATCCCAAATATTCTCTCGTTCTTTCACTCTATTCTTTGTGGAACCTTTTTTTTTTCCAATTTGCTTGACCCTCTATTTGGTTGCTGAGAGAATGAAGTAAAATGAAAGAAAAGAGAAATTTTGGGTTTTGAATGCACGGGTGGGAATTCAACAAAACTGTTAAACAGAGCAGGACTTTGAGAAAGATTTTGTTTTCCAAAGATTTTGTTTTGGATGGTTGACAAAGTGTTCACTTTTTTGTTTCCTTCTGCCTCTTAGCTCTTAATATCTTTCTTTTCTTTTCTTCTTTTTTTTAACCAAAACTATCTCTTTTCATCCTAAGTTTGCTTGTCAAGAAAGTGGGGGGAAAATAGGAAGTTGAGATTTTGAGTTATTGTTCTAGTTGAATTCAATCACTTGGAATTTTATTATTGAAAAGAAACAATATACATTTCAAGATTTAGAATTTTTTCCAGCCATTCCCTTTCTAAATTTTCTAGTAAAAATAATATTGATTATTCTTGTGTCGAAATGTTTGTTTACTCTTCATCTTCTTTTGTCTTTGTTCTTGTCTTCAAAGACGCATGCCAATATTTTGTAGGAAATTTCCTTTGTGTTTTGGTGAGTGAAGCTTTTGGAATTTATACGTTTTTGGGTGTGTTGTTTCGATTCTTGTTGTTTCTGGCTTTTGGAGTTTTGAGCATGACGAAGCAGAAAGAATGGGGATGACAAAGTTCAAAGGATGGGTTGGACGACGAGCTGGGTTGGGTTTGAAGTGGGAAAGGGAAACATTTCGCCAAATAAAATCCGAAGAAGAAAAAAGAAATGACGTCACTTTGTGGGATTCCTTTGTGTCCGTAGCAGGACTCTTAATATCAAGCATGTATATTGCTTTGTTTTGTAAACTTGTATCAAACTTCTTTAAGATGTATATTACTATGGTTGATCCATATATGATCTTATTTTTAGATATTTCGTTAAGATATACAGTCAGCTTATTTTATTTTGCTATTTATATTACTATATTGGATGCGTATAATAATATGCTATGATTGATGTGTGCATTTTGCCATATATATAGTTGACATATTATTAGGTTATTTTCTCTCAACTAGGCAAACCTCCCTTGGACATTTCTCTACTACTAGTGTGTGTTTACATATATAAGAATAACTATACTACAATTTGTTTACAACTATATTTTATTTATTATTTATTTTGAACTGTTGCAAGTATAAAAATTTTGAATTAAAATAAAAAATATTAATATTTTAATGTGTATAAGTAATTGAGTTGTAATATTGTCGGTAGACGCCAGACGGTACTATATCATTGTCATTTAAAAACACTTGTAACACTTTTGTAAGATGAAGTAATTCTCACGTGCGAAATAATGTTGTAGTATAAAAGGCAAGTCTAATCATTTATATGATTTTGAAAAAGTGTAGGATATATTAAATATAAAACGTTTTTAAGCCCAAATTATGAATCTATTTTAAAAAAGATTACTTGAATTACGTATTATTATATAAAGAATTAATGAAGTTCCATTTTTTTGGACACGTTCCATTTTTTATTTAAAGCAAAAGATATTATATGTTTCCATAAATCCTAATACATTATGTGAAAGAAATGGGTGCTTCTATTCACTCACATGATTTTGCTCCATCAAACTTACTACCAGTGTACTTGCATTTTTTCTTTTTATCTTTCAAATATTTTTTAAATATCTTTAAATATGTAAAAAATAAAAATACAGTACTTCACTAATAGTCACTTCCTTAACTATTAAGAAAAAGAAAAATTAAAATACCCGAACACGATGACTTTGAAGAGGCAAAATCATGGAGGCAAGTATCATTTTCCGAAACAAATATATATATGTATGTATGTATGTGAAAAACCATGGTGAGATAAAAAGGTGTTTTCAAGTATATTAATTTGGGAACATTAACAATTTAATTTTGGGATAAAAGGTGTTCTATACTTTTTTCGAAAAGCTCTTTCTCGCTATAATTTTGTCAAAAAGAATTTCTTAATCATATGATTTCCTTACAGTACTGCAAGGAGAACCACTAGTCCTGAGTACGTACTCTTGACTCCTCACTATGTGCTTCCTTTCTGCGATATGCCACAAATGTGAGATAAAGTCGTAGAACAATTTTAAGTTAAATTCAAATTGCTTTTCCCATATTTGAAAAAAAGAAAAAACATCAAAATAGTTTCATTAGTACAAGAAATCACAATGTTTTGGATATGAGTAACAAAAGAAAAACAAAATGATTACACAAATCCTGATTAATTTGCTAATACTGTGGAGTACTCTACAAAAGTTTATACACGAACATATATACTATAACGCCCCGTCCTTGAGGGTCTAGAAAGTTAACTCATATAACCTGATAGTCAATTTCAACACTGCTAATATACTTCTAAAAGCTCCAAATTCTCAATATTATAAAGAAATTTTGATTCAAACTAATTTCCTCAATAAAATCAATTCTTCAAAATGCCAAGTCATCAGAACACAATGAAATTTCTTAACAAAGATCGCCAATGCTCATCGAAAACTTTCTATTTTTAATTCACTATTCTTAAGTCATCTCACCCAATGGTTCACAGTCTTGACCCTCAGCTGAAATGTCCAAAATCATCTGAAAATAGTGTGGAGATAAGGGGATGAATTATCAACAACTCAGTAAGTAGAGAACATATACTAGTATATAAACATGAGCATTTATCAAAATTCGGAATGCTAAACAAAATATTTTCTTTCAAAATGTAGAATCAGAATACATGTTTTTAAAATGCAAAATCAAAACATGTTACCAAAAATATAAGAGCGAAACTCTCAGAAAATATTCTTATTCAAAATTTCATTTGGCAGAGTATAACTGAATATTTTCATCTTATCTTATCATATTAAAACAGAGAGTATGTTTAACTCCCATAGTAGGGTTGTGCATTCTGCGGAAAGTCAAGCAGAACATAAATCACCATAAATATCAAAGTGATTGCACTTAGAACAAAAAACCACTATTATATCCCGTGATGGGCCAGATGTCACTATTATCTCCCGTGATAGGGCTAGAGGTCACTATTGTATCTGGAGACAGGACCAGAGATCAATATTGTATCCCATGACAGGGCCAAAGGTCATTATTATATTCCGTGAAAGGGCCAGATGTCACTATTGTATCCCGTGACAGGGTTAGATGTCACTATTGTATCCCGTGATAGGGTCAAAGGTAACTATTGTATCCCGTGACAGGGCCAGAAGTCACTATTATCTCCCGTGACAGGGCCAAAGGTCACTATTATCTCCCATGATAGGGCCACATATTAGAGCAAAACAAAATTAGAAACACACCAAAATTAGAATCAGAATCAGAACAGAATCAAAACGTCATGCCAAAAGTTTTTCAGATGCCACACCATACTAAAATAGAGTACTAAACAAATTCAGATCATTTCACATTTTCCAAAACAGATTTAGAATTTCTTCACGTCACATGCAAAAATTATCAATTTTCATATTTGCTCATATTTTCTAAGTTCAATAACAGAATGTCAAAAATAAGCTCATATCTACATTAGTCATGCCAGAAAATACTTTATTTTTATACAGAATCTCATGAGCAATGCAGAACAAATAATTGAAGTCGTTTTACATTTCTTTTTATAACACAACATTCATATTTTCAAAATTGACCTCAGTCCATTTTATTTTTATACAAAGTCTAGCATAGGAACCCCGCTTACTTATATTTCTTAGCTTCTATGAATTTCCTCACAACAGTGCCCAACGAATATCAATCATCACCTATAAAAAAATTTATGTAACTTAAATAAATCTCCAATAAACAGATAAATCTCATATTACACCTGAAGTATCTATTTTAATTCGTCAAAAACTTAAAGTTTCTCTTAATTCTAAAATACCATCACTTCCTAAATTTTTCAATATCCATATAACTATTAAACTCAGAATATTTCTAAAATGGCATAATAATATTAGTAATAGATACAATTATGCCATAAAATACAATTATAGTTTAAAGGCTCATTAAAACAAAACTTATTAAAGTAGGAGAGCAAATATTTCATTTAATAAAAATAGACTAATTAGTTTCTCTTGAAAGAGTTCAAAATAAAAACCTTGCACTACTATGTACTTCTAAAAAATATATTAATAGTAATAATATATTTCAAATATTTATTTAATCTGTATTTAAAATAAAACTCATACAAAGTGAATTTAACATATAAAAACTAAAACATGATCAACTTATAATTATTCTGTTAAAGGCATCAGTATACTGACTTGGTGAATAAGCCCATACGTCTACGCCCAAAATAGATTGCAGCCCACGTAATACAAAACTCATGCTTTCAGATTCAAAATACATAATATCAACTCATGCGTTTCAAAAAAGGCAAAAGGGTAATAACACCTCATATGATTAGGGTAACAGAGATACACAAATATATATATACTAGTAAAGGGCAACGTGCGTTGCACGTGTGCCCTGTGATCAATTTTGTTATGTTTCAAATTTTTAACTATAAATGAATAGTGAAGATAGTCTAAAATACAACGAAAAATCATAATAATTGATCATGATTTATTCTTAAAAAGTTAGCTTCTTTGCACGTATACAAAAAAAAAAAAATTAAGTTGGCTTGTTTGCAAGAGTTTAATTGCAGACTATTTGTGTTTATTGCATAATGTTGGTTACTAATTTCAACGAATCATGGAACCTCCGATTCCAACCAGCAATACAAGCTTTACTACAAATAGAATAATTGGTTCAGAAAATAATAGACTTGATGATGGGGAAACCGAAGTGCCATGTGAATCTCCTAGAATTGAAGAATGTATTAAGGATATACCAATTCGTCAGGAACCTGATGATGGTAGTGTCGAAAAATCTCAGAATGTCCAAGTGGATGATGATGATACAATTGAGGAGCCAAAGTCGGGAATGGAGTTTAATTCCCTTAAAGATTTAGTAAGTTATTATAAGGAATATGGTTATGGGAGAAAACATTTTTAAATTATTAGTAAGTTATTTAGTAAGTTATTATTAGTAAGTTTTTAAATTTTCATATAAAATATAATAAACATTCAATTTTTTTAAATTTTAAAATAATAATAACAATAATAATAAATAATGTTCTAACAATATTTTATTTTACTTTTAATTTTTATCTCAACTAATCTCATCTAAATTTAATATCCAGACTTAAAAAAAAAAAAAAAACCCTTAACTCACCTAATCGGCAAAAGAGCAAAAGCATAAGAGAATCGGATTTTATGAGAAAAACAGGAAAAAAAAAAAAAAAGTAATTGATGAGCAATTGTGTACTGAACGTGTGCTTAGTTACAAATATATAAAAATGAAAAATTGATAGCAAATGAGAAATGAGAAAGTGAAGAAATATTTTTAAACAAAGTTAAAACAAGTCATGGGTTTACATACCTTAAGGTAAACCTATTATAAATTTAATAGAAATGATAAATCTATATAAGTTTGTGTTTTATTTAATTATATAACGGAAAAGTTTAATAAGAAAATTTTAATAAAAGCTTAAATTAATAATAAAAATATTAATATTAAAATTTTATTACGAATTTTAAAATGTAGAAACAAGGCTACAAGCGAAAAAAATGATATTTATTACAGTTTGAAAATTAAAATTAATGTTAATGATAATTTTGTTAGGTTTCTATATAAAAAAAGATGGGGTGAATTCATTTGGTTATGGGAGAAAACATTTTTAAATTACGGATTATATTGAAAGATTATTGAAAAAAATTTGTTTTAATTTTATCTTCTTCATGAGAAGATAATTTGTTTGTAATTATGAAACATTTATTCATAAATATGTAAAAAAAAAAAAATTCCAACATTATATAAATTATCAGAAAAGGAAAAAATTAAAAATGTATTCTAGACTATATTATTCTGCACTACAAATAATGTTAAATCATTGCGTTATTCTAAAAGCAGTTTAGTTTTTAGTTTAAGAATGTAAACCAAATCATTTTAATTTACTTTAAAAAAGTTTTCATAACCTTTTTTAATATTATTAAAACAGAAGCACTATAAGAAATAATAACAACAAAAAACATTAATTTATTTAACATTTTCACCCTTGGCTAAATAAAATAGTAATAATGACATATTATATTTTTAAATTATTAAGAAGTTATAATTTATTTCCTTATGAAAATTTATAATTATACCAAGCAACCTACTATTATTACTCTTAATAGTTATAGTTGGATGTGTATGTTGTATATTTGTTATTTCTAAAATAAAAATATAATGTGTTAATTTTAAAATTCAAAACTATAGTGGTAAGTATTAAATAATTTAATCATATATTTTATAAAGTCTTATCCTTTACATTTAAAAAAAATTAAACAAACTATAGTACATTAAAAACTGTAAATCTATCTCAAATAGTGTAATTAATTTCAGGTTAATTAATAAACTATTCAATTTATCTACAAATGAAAAAAAAATATTTAAGTTTATTTCTTAAGAAATCATTAAACAAAAATTATTAATAAAAGGGAAAAATTAGATTTATATTAAAATTTAACAGTTCAATTCAATATTTACATAATTCAAAATTAAAGGAAATAAAATGCTGCACAATATTAAAATTTAATTTTCAAAATTTTGATTTTTTATTAAAATTTTATGAAGACTTGGTATCAATTTGGAAAAAAAAATACTATAGTCCAATTGTAAAGCTCAACCGATTTGTAACGTTACTCATTTTTCATATCTAAAGCCTAAAAGCAATGCTATACCTTCCGAGATACGTACCGATAAGGACAGAAAAATCTATTTTTTTTTATTTTTTATTCAATTTTTTAGACGCTTAAACATTAAAAAAATTTCACAATATCATTAAAAATACTTTTTTATAATAATGAGATGAATTGATAGTGTTTCTATAAAGTCAGGGGCAAAATAGGAAAAATATTATTGGACTAAACACTGTTCATGCCCGATTCGCACGGTGGCTTTGATTCGCTCGCGACGGTTAACGGCTGCAAGAGAGGGGCTGAGATTGGAAGGAGAGGGGCGACGAACGGAGGCGAAGAGAATGGCAGCGGTGGTGTTGGCCACGCCGGCGTGTGACGGCGCAATGGAGGGGACGAAGAAACGGACGAGCCGCGACTTGCATTCCATCGTGGCGGTTAACAGCGGTACGAGAGGCGCTGAGATTTGATGGCGAGGGACGTCGGCCGGAGGGGAAGAGAATCGCGGGGTTGGTGTTGGCCACGCCAGCGTGCGGCGGTGCTCTGCAGGAGACGAAGCGGACGGGGGAGGGGTGAGAATGGCAAAACGAAAATTTTGGAATATAAGCAGGGGCAAAATGGGAAGAAGTCAGGGGCAAAACAGAAATTCAGAAACAAAAGTAGGGGCAAAATGGAAAAAAAAAATTTAGACGAAACACTGTTCATAAGCGATTCACGCTTTATATATAAGTAGATATATATATATTTTTTCTTCTTAAGAAAACTACCACAAAACAAAAACAGATCAAGATGTGAGCGGCGGCAGAGACTTACCCAAGGGAAACCGAGAGGCAACATGCGATGGCTGGAAGATGCAACTCACGGCAAGCACCAAAATCACCAAGAAACTGAGTGAAGCTCACGGCTTTTATGGGCAAAACAGGGCATGAAAAAAAGGGCAAAACAGAGCAATGAAAGACCACACAAAAAGGGAATGCAATGGGAATAAATCACAAGCATGAGCCACGAAATTAATAAAGAAAAATTTAAGACAAAGTACAACAATGGAGGCTCACAAATAGACCAGCCGAAGATGGAGGAATGAGCGGTGGCGTTCGCTGACTTGTAGAGGGAAGATCTGAAAATAAGATGGAGAGGAAGAAGGAAAGCAGCAGATGGCATCCCAATGAAAAACAGAGGGAAGAAATGACATAAAATGAAGATGGAGAAGAAGAGAAGCAGCAGCCGCACAGATTGAAGAAGGGGGATGAAAAATTGAAATGGAGAGGAGGTGGATGAGCAATGGCGCGCAGGAGAAGAAAAGAGAGATGAAGAAGCCCTAAGGGTTGGACCAAACGATGCCATTTGGGGGGTTTAGTGGGCTGGGGACCAAATGGGCTGGGCCCAAAAGAAAAATAAAACACACTCAAATTGGCCCAGTCCGAGAATAGAAGAGCCCAACAAAAAAAAACACAATAAAAATAAATCAAAAACTCTATAGGTAACCGGCCAGGGGAATCGCGGGGAAACCGCGTCCCACCTGGCAAAATGTAAACGATGCCGTTTGCATTTTTCTTTATGTATACGTGTGTTTATATCATCTTGCTCATCTATGTTAGTGATTTTGCTCCATAAACTTCAGGAAAAACACAGATAATGTTGCCACAACTTCAATAAAATCTTCAATCTTCAAGCAATAATCATAGGAGACTCTCCCAGGATGTACATGTCTAACTCAATAATTACAACAGGCTAAGTATTCCTGCCAAGAGCTCTTTGACAAGTAAATTCTGCATTTAGCCTACATAGAGCACACATTGATTTTTTTCCTTCTTGTTCTACCATAAGTTCAGCCAAGTTTTCAAACAATTATTGTAGGGGATTGCTTCAAGAATTAAATGCTGAAGGTTTTAATTGCAACTTCGGGCTGAAAGTTCTTGCCAGGCGCTCCCACTAGTGTTTTTTCAAGTCCTACTAGAAGCCCATGAAGATTGATTCTAGGGATCTCTTTCCTTCTTCTATGGCTTTTCAAGAATTTCAGGATAGCCTTGTTACATGTTCTTCAAAAGAGTCACCAGCTAAAGCCATGCGTAGTCCCGATCACTCCCTTTCCAAACCCAAAATTGCAGAGTTTTTCTTCTAGACCAGACATAAGTTTTTCTTCCAGACCAAACGTGAATGACTGGATACCTTGGATTTGCAGAAAATTGTTGGAAAGGATTAATCGAACCTATCAACGACTTCCTCTATAAAAATACCAGAGACATCACCAACCCAAAAAAAAAAATGAGGCATTTATTTCATAGATCTAGATGGGATGCATCGAAAGTAAATCTGCAGCTGTCCAAATTTCTCCTACCCACAACGACTTGCACAGACCTCTCTCTGCTTCGGTTTCTACAAACCTCTCTTTGCTTATTTTCTCCTACCCACGCCGACAACCGCTCTTTCTGCTTTTTCTCTTACACACGAAGACACAATCAAACCAGTCCATCATTCAAAATAAAACCAAACTTTACCCAAATCCGCAACCGACCCATCATTTCGAAAACTTTTTCTCCTACCCATAAAGAGAACCACAGATCTGAGTTGGAGAAGATGACACCTCTGGTTTGCTTTTTCTCCTAACAAAGTTTGGGCATCCATTGGTCGCTCTCCTTTCGTTTATTTCCTTTCGTCTGTTTTCTTGTTCTTATGTTTTTTTTATATAATCTCTGACGTGGCATTGCCGATTGCACCGCGGTTCCCCGCCGCGGTTGTAGGTAGAAGAACTGTAAATAAATAAGAACCAAATAAAATCATTACAACTCAATATTAATAAAACAAAATAACTAAAGTCCAATAATAAAATTATTCATTAAAGCAAAGGGCAATTTAAATGCAAACAAGAATTATTATCAAGAAAACACATCAAAATAAATTTCACAATTTAAAAATTATAAAATAAATCTAACGAAAAATTTGATAAATTTAAAACAATAGAACCAATATTTAAATTAATTAAAAATAATACTTCAATTAAAAAATAATAAAATACGGGATATCATATATATATATATATAAATGAACTAAGGATCCAGAACAAAAGCAAACAAGGGATCACAAACAATATCCATCACAGTAGATCAAACCGAGTAATAAAAATCAGGAAGCCATGCAGCCGATGCCAAATCGAGTATTTGGAAACACCAAGAAAAGGGAACTGCAGATAATCCCAACAATTAGAGGGAAACCTTCCATAACTTCATCCTATCCTTAGCATGCCCAAGAAAAAGACAATCCGTGACTCGATGATTCGAGAAAGCAATCGCCACGAAAACCAACACCGACATGATTGCATGGACGAAATCCGATAATCCAACTCTATACTCATCGTCCTTTGGAACTTCGACGCCAAGCCTGGCCTTGAATACCACCAAACCTTTCAGGGTCACGAACCTGTAGTAGACTTTCCCATCAGAACCTCGAAAACTATCGATAAAGTGAAAGAAGAAGCAGGAGAGGGTGTAGAGGCCCAGAAGAGCATTGATCATTTGGGTGCTAACAGGTGTGCACTGGCCGTTGCCGGAAACGGAGGGGAGGACCATCTCGAACGTAAGAAGGGTTCCGGTTGGAAGGAAGTTAAAGAGCATTGAAGTTTTGGATATGGTTTTCTGCACTCCCTTGGAAACTGCTCACTTTTTCTTCCCAAATTGAGGAGCGGCCTGTGGGGAGGAAGGGATTTGGGTGGGTTCTTCTGGTGGAGTAGTAGTGTAGATTTTGATTCCAATGCCTTCAGGCCGGTTGGGTTCCATTGCTGCATTAGCAAGTTTTGTGAATAGCAGAAGTGAAGAAAAGACAATGAAGATTGCAAGGGAATTTGGAATTGTGGAAGAGAGTGATTGTAAGATGTTCTTGCAGGATCCTTTTGTTTTTTCTTTTTATATAGTTTTAAGGGTTGCAATAGTTGACATGACATTTGAGATTTTGAATTGACGAACAGTTTTAACTGTCAACCAACCGTGGTGACTCGCACTTTTTCACGAGGAAACAGGAATGGAAATACATAGTGACCGTTTGGTTCGGTTTGGAAATTAATAAGTATTTTTAATGGCCTAAAAGTTTTTATAAAGAAAAAAATAATATATTTGATAATTTTATAAAGAGTCATTCTACTCATCATCTATACACTACACTATACTTGTTATTATTTTTTATTTTATTCTTACTAAACTAAAAGAATTCTTCTACTCATCATAGATATATAATACATTTGCTAAAGAAAAAATAAAAAAAAATCATGTGTAGTCTGTAGTATATAGATGATGAATAGAATTTTAAAAAAAAAAACACCAAATTAAAACTAATTTTATTGAAAAACTCTTGTAGATAATTTTACATTTTTTTAAAAAAATAGCATAACTAACTTTAAAAGCATTTTAGATACATGTATGTTCACAAAAAAATTTTAAGCACTGCTATAAAAAGTTAAGTTTCCTACTACAATCCCAAATACACACTTAAGTGAAAGGTCATATATAGTCATAAGTAATGATAGTAGCCGCATGCAAGCTAGCAGGTTGGTTACTCCTGTCTCTTTCCGAAAGGAAAAATGATAAACCTACGATTAGTTTATAATTAGTTTATAACTCTACTTAAAGTTTAAGGATAATTATGTAAAATTGAATTATTTTTTGAGTCCTGCTACAAGGAGCACTAGCAGTGACCGATAGACCATTTCGACTATCTTTTTTTTACCATTCTATTGGGCAACATAACATTTTTCTTATTTTTAGTGAAGGGACATCATTATATTGATTTAAAATGAGTTGTAAAATAAGTAAAAAAAATTGTAGTTATATCATTAGTAGAAGGGAATATTTGCCCCCCTCCCCCTTCAATGGACCAAGCTTATGTCTGTAATGCTTCAAGGCCCAGGAATTGGGATAATTGAACCTGGCCCACGACCAAGAGAAGAAATCTCGGACGGGGTACAAGGGATGGCACATCCCCTTCCCAAGTAATGGGAAAAAGGCTACGCCACATTAAATACACCGACATGGAGCGCGAGCGGGAGATCCTCTTGTCGATAAAGAACTACCGCATTTAATACGTCAGTATGATTATTTGAGTTGACAAGACCCCTACAGGGAGGGTCTAAGTAGCATAAAGCTAACAAATGAAAAGTTAGGCTGCATTTGAATGTCGAATTAAGTTGAATTTTTTATGAATAATAATAAGTTAAAATTATTGAATAAATTTAATGGGGTCCACTTAAAATGAATTTAAATTGTATTTAAATGTTAAAATATTAAAATAAATTTAGATATATTTATGAAAAATTATAAAAAAAATGGATTTCACCATTATGATACTGTTCACCTGACACGTACTGCCAAATGAAGATGAATGAAAAGAAAAAAAAAAAAAAAAAGATGAACCGATACTGATGCCAAATAAAGCAAAGAAAGAAAAAAGCTTATCAGGACCGGAACACCGCAACTAACGAAAACTTTATAGTCAAAGTGTGTTTCTAGAAAAGTCACCATAGGTTTCTTTTGTCATTTTCTTTTGTATTCACTATTCCTATGAAGTTTTTTTTGGAGTTGTTTTTTTTCATATTACTTTTTCTAATTTTTTTTTATCCGTTTCCTTTCGTATCGTTTTTCATATTACCATTTCATAATATTTTGCATCACTGTTATTTTATTATTTCTATTATATCTTATTTATTATTTGAGTTAAATCAATAATACCAAATACCATTATGTATCTTTTCTAACTTTTTTGTTTGATTATATAAAATATGATTGATTTTTTTTAATTTCTTAAAAATAAAAAAATTAATAAATAATATCACTTTATTATTTAAATGAGTCAATGCATGTAAAAACTGAATTTTTACAACATTTTGTATATAAATTTTTTTTTGAAATTAAAAAAAAAAACTCAATTAGTGGAAAAAAATACTACCAGGAGCATGACAACATTTTATTCAATAATTTATTTTTGCATATTAAACATTGATATATGTAAATAAAGTATTCCCAATTTATAATATATTGTTTCATACTAACGTAACAAAAAAGATTGCAACACCATGCTAGCAATTAGGTGTTTCCTTGTTGACTTGTATGTTGCGCTCACAAAACGTTTGCAATAGCATCTCTAGTTGCAGTCATTGCCTGTGCCGATGCAGTCGACATGTCAGGAACATGAGATTGTACACTGGTGTTATGCTCTGCATTCATTCATGGATAATCATAGGGATTGCTATATGATTAAAAATCCTGATCATTAGGTGTAACCGTCAGGATAAAATTATGGATCGTACAACATGTAATAATAAGATATCATTGCCGAGTTGGAAGGTATGGGGGCATAAAATTTAAAATTTGAAAACGCTTCTTCAATACACCGAAAGTTCGTTCAATGACATTCTGAATGAATGAAAATCGATAATTAAATAGATTTTTATATCTTTGAAAGGTACGATCATCATGTCTTTCAGATCTGTGGTACCTCACCTTTGGATACGGCGGTATAAATCTTTCAGTACAAGGAAATGTCGAATCTACTAAATAATAATATACTAAAAATTTAGTACAACATTAATCTTTTATTTGTAATTTAAGAATCCAAATTATCACAAATTGTGTAAATACAAATTAAAGAATGTGGCAAAATTACCTTCTTCAAGCCATGGAAAGTTGTTCCCTGGACGCCTTAACGCATCGATTAAAACACGAGCATCATGGGCCGTACCCTCCCACCCGGCATATACGAATTTGAATTTCATATCGAATCACAGACACACGAGACATTCTGGGCAACTCGTTGATACTGATTTAGATATGCATTAGTTACAGAAGCTGGCATAGCTGCGTGGATCATGACCCCATCCATTGCACCATGACATTTCTGCAGATTTTGTTTTAAATTTGCATAAATTTCAAAATTGTGCATTGAAAATATATCGACATTTGTATAGTGCATTTAGGCGGAAGTAGATAATGTAAGATAAATTTACCTTAAACCATGGATAATGTCTGGGATTTCCTTCAATATAAGGCATCACCCCCATCGTCTGGCTTGGTTTAATCACATGGTGTGCTAGGCGACATAATGCATGCATTACATCATACACATGTCGATTTATAGTTTCAATCGAATGTTGAAATATGTTAGCTGCATTTCGTTGAACGACACCATGTCCGACAATGTAGCAAAACATTCCTAAGGCCTCCTCAACCATGACCTCTCGTATCGAATCACGCAAGCGAACATCTCTACGTAAATGATCATATAAGGCCCGGAATGCATATACCTCCATTCGGAACATCTCGTAATAGGTGTCAGGATATCCATTTAAGATTGCGATGATGTACTGATAACCACGCAAGCCAATGTTATGTTGTGGCCTGGGCATACGACGTTGGGGATGGGATTGCTGCTCCTCCACCATCAGGCTCAAAAGAAGAATAGCTTCATCCGTACCATCATTACTACTAGAGTCCTCCTTGTTTTTCGAGGTGTTTACCTCATCATTCCACCAGCTATCATTGTCCATGCTGCGCTTTGAAAAATGATGTTCACACAAATATTAAACATTACACATTGTATATGTATTTGTCATCCAAAGAATAAAAAATTCATATATAGAGCAGGAACTAGGCAAGTACTTATATTTAAAACCAAGTTTATGTTTGAATGTTAAATTAGCTCACACGAAATAAGATAGTTAGAAATCATTCACCATCTAATAAAGTTATACATAAAATAAAGTGGCATTTAAAAAAAACATAGCAAGGCCGATATGTGTGGTCAGCGTAGTGACCAGACCCACTCTAATCTCAACGCTGGGATCATGTTCTAGAAGATAGTTAGGACATGAGGATCCATAAACGCTTTTACTGCATGAAGATGAATGTCCATAAGTAGGGGAGGGGTGATGTCCTACAAAAACTTTATACACTCTGCAACACTGTTATAGCTTGCATCCGAGGCACTATTTGAACCCTCACCTCTACTGCGCTTCGAACTGCATAGTTCAAACATCTTTGCATCCAACTCGTCCCGTTGTTTAGAAGTGGCAGCAAGTGTCTGTATGGCATCACTAAGCACTAGTGAGATGGATGGTCCGACTGCGTCCCTATGTCGCCTACGAGGAGGCCTTGGCTGCGGGACCCCTCCTTACATCGAGGGAGTCATTGAAATGTCATCCAAATCAATGGTCAAGTCTAATCCAATGCCACTACCCAACACGGGACCTCGGGCCCTCAATTCATCCTCCAGTCCTTGCTCCTCCTCTCTAGAGGGGGGTTCCTGGGTTGAGGCATAATGCAATACTCCTGTTGCCACGGCATGACCAAAAATCGTGCAGAGGATGTCATAGTTGGCACAACCATTGGTCTTGTACTTTTTCCACTGGGATCAAACCTAAGAAATGGTAAAAATAGTTACAAAAGTTGTCATAAATTGATAAAAGCATTTAATCATATAATTGCCCCTCAATTATATAAAGAAAATGCAATAAATTTAAAATACAGGAAGGTTAAGCCAAAAGAAGACGACGCTTACCCGGATCGCGTTTGCCCAATGTTCTTCCATACCAATAACAGTTTTTGTGATAGGATTCCAACCCATGCCCGTTTGGCCTATTAAATCTGTGATGTATCAACTTGCCTAATACCAAGTTGATTGAGGCGCATGGTAATTCGGATTGTGTTAGCGTTTGTAATTCTGGACCCCACCAATTTACCCTCCAATGCTTCTTGGTATAAAATGTCAACCAGCATTTCCTCCAACCCACCAGCCCACAGGTAATTATCACGTACAACCTCCACATCATCCATGGTATGTTGCTAATGGCCAATAATGACAATACAAAAAATAGACAATGCAAACAATAGACAATGCACTTAAATCCATATTATTACGTATTGCTATGTATCATAGATATGGTACATGCATTAAGTCCAAAATATTTAAATTTCACTATATTAAATGCAACCCAATGTTATTTTAGCGTTATAAGTCAAACGCATGTAATATATCATACAAGGAATCTCGGCCTCTATATGAGAAAGATGAAGTTAGAATGTATTTGTCCTAATAATGTTTTAATACTTTGTACGAGGAGTTGCCGGATGAGCGTAGAAAGTAGGGCTGCAAGTCATACATAGCAATTAGAATCAATTACGCACAAACATTACAACTAATCTGCAGTCATGGATTTTTAAGTCCATTTTGAGTAAACTTCGGGAAAATGTTATCAAAAATCCATAAGAAACATAAGCCTTGACTTTTCTAGTACTTCATGTACATCCAAAGATTTATCACATTTTAGATGGATGAAAAAAATTAATGGCTTTCTCCTTTATTATCATCTCCAAAACAAGAAAAACAAAACCAATAAAGGAAAGCAAAAGTTTGGTAACAGAAACCAGCATATATATAATAAGGATAAAAATCTGCCCAGAGGTGTTTCTCATAAACAAGACAAGTTCAAAGTATGGTTTTCCAAATGCGCTACCCACGTGAATGAGATGCCATTTTTTTTTTTTTTTTTTTTTTGTATTTCAATGACTTGACTTGGGTAGCGCATATTCAAGAATTGGGAATTCCCTCAAGGAGAAACAGAGGGAATATAATCAAGAACTAGAATTCCGCAATTTAAGCATAGGAGAAACACAAACAAAATATTAAAGAAGCAATCATGCCTAATATAGATGGTTGATGCATTAATAACAATGTCAACCAGGAGAATATTGAAAATAAAATCATGAGAGTGAAATGTTGGAAAAAGGTCCACGTGAAAGCTGTGCGTGGTGTTCAGAAAAGTGGCATAATTATTGACACACAAACAGATTTGGTTTTCACAGCAAACCAAGAAAACAAATTGAACCAACCGTGTAAAACCAATGCCAAAGAGACAAAGGTAAGGAAATTGTTCCTACATAATTCCCAGGTGGAAAAGCTTTCAGAAGTCTATGCATCACTTTATCAAGATTTATTTCAAATGCTCGGAAAGCGTGGGTTTATTTCTCCGATCTGGACTTGTGTTAGATTTCGCATTGGCGATTTCGTCGTTGTTTCTGAGATAATTGAGGAAGCATGGAACGATATTTAATATGAGTATCGGGGAGTACGTCGTTTTGGTAGTGTTCGGGTAGTGAGATTTGGTAGATTTTTTAGAATTGGAACTTTTGATTGCTTCTCTTTCCTGCATTTTCTTAGTAATCGAACAGAAAATCTCGTAATTTTTTTTGGATCTAGTATAGTTTTAGAAGCATAATATTTCTGTATGTTTATAAGATTGGGCAACTCTGATGTGGACTTTGCGTGAGGGCAGTGAGAGGCTGTACCGAGCCATATAGTGATTTGTCAAAAGGCCATTATTGAGCCAATGGAGGCAAGCGTGATATTGGTTTATGAGATATGTGCATGGGGACAGGTCTTGCGCTTCTTAAACTGGTTGAGGCTTGTCCCAATTTTTTGCTTATGGATTGCAGCTGAGCTGAATTAAAATAAATCCTTACTAGATTTAAGTTGCTTTACTAACATGAAAGTCTTAGGAGATTGAACTACAATTTTCCCTTTCTACTTAAGATTATCATGCAAATCCATTTTTCTGTAGTTTCATTTTGTAGTCTAAACTCAAATTTATTCGAAGTACCTAGTTATTGGAATCAATACTTTATGGGATAACAAGGAACTCCATTTTGAAAAAGAATGGGTTTTACTTTTGATGTTTTGTTTCCTGTCACACATAGTATAGCAGAATAAGGTTTTGGTCTTTTGGATGAAAGAAAGCATCATAAAAAAAAAAAGGGTCCTATTGAAAGGAATTATGCTTTACTCAGGTAATTAATAATCACATATTCTCACTCTCATATTATTCTTCTCGGCAGTTAAATGCTGATAAAAGCCCTTTCCAACGAACATTTGTTAATCAGGTACCTTATTGGTGATGATTACAACTACTGCTTCAATCTCTTTGCTTTAGACTGCAAAATCTTTCTCTTGCAATTCTGTTTTATCTTGGTAACTCAAAAAGTATTAAACATTAGTTTAGTTTTATACAAGAAATTGGTAATCCCAGTGAATAGGATCTGATGTGTGCTTATATGCTTCTTGTTGATATTACACTGGTGAACTCATAAGAACAAGCATTTTAACACCATACTTTGCTTGTATATATCTAGCATTCCCTAAGGGTTCATTTGAAATTGAAAGTGTTTGTGCATGAATGATGTTTGGGAAGGAAATGAGATGAGATGAGATGTGTTGAGATAGCTATCCAAACAAGGCCTAAATGATACCTGGTGAATTTTCTGAAGTGCTTGAGCTTCTGGAATTATTTACTGTTTTGTTTCCTAGAGATAGATCTTAATCCATTTGAGAGCTTTTTACAGGTGAAGCGATGTGCAGAGATGTCAAGAAAGCTACGATTCTTTAAAGATCATATTAGTAAAGCCAGTCTACTATCCTCTGCACATCCTTCCCCCTTAACGACCTCCTTCCCCGTTAAGACTAGTGAGATGTCATTATCTTAAATGGGATAGCCTTGCTTACATCAGGTGCAGTGCATGGATTAATATCATGAATAGAAACTAACAAAGAGTAGAATTGAAGAAAGACCAGCATGAATATCAACAGCTAGCATTATATTCAGATTCTCCATACCAATCTTTCATAAGTTAATTAAAATTGCACTCCACATGTTTGAGTAAATTCTTATGAAATGCATGTACGTCAAATGCGGATCAAAAGTTTCAGATCGTTGCTTACCCAGTAAGAGTGCGTCCTCGGAGCCGTGATTATTGATCTCTTGATGGTAAGCCTTCGATTGCGAAACTTGACCGTGGAGGAGCTTCGATTCCGTAGTAAGGTGGTGATGGTTTGAGTTGAGTTTGGCGTGGGAATTATATAGGAATACATTAATTTATAAGTTGATTGGAAAGAAAGTTGAGAGCAGGGAGCAGAGAGCAAATATGCTCACTATTTATTTACCATGCCGAATGGATGTTCGTCAGGAGGCTGCAACAGTTCAGACGAGAAGGACAATACTTTATGGGAAACCCATAACTGTTGGAGCACGAGGGTTGTAGACGACTATGGGGCTGATATTGGCAACGTCTTCCTTTGAAATAGGGGCTGCACACATCTAGCATCCAACCCGTTGACTATGGGGGACAACGGTGGGATTCAATTGCCGCTACCTTATGCGATTCCAGCTACTATCCACAACAGTGAGCAATTATGGAGGCATCCGAGAGGTTTTGAATGGAACGGGAAGTCTGGGATTTACATAAGATGGGTTGGGGAAGAAGGACGGGAAAGAGAGAGGGAGAGACAGAGGGAGGAGTTATAACGGATACAACCAAAAAAATTAAAGTGGGTCAGGAATCTCTGCAAAGTCAGGTGTCCCGTCAATATACAGTAAACGAAATAAGTTTTAACTGCTTTTTATGGATGAAACTCGGCTCAAATTGTGTTTGGATGGCAGATGAAGCTCAAAAGTGAACTAAGCTGATCTTGGTTCGGCATCTAAACGAAGCATTAATGACTCTGAATGTATTTCTAACTCTATTTTTTCTCTCTGGTTCTCCAGTGGAAACCATATTTTAAGATCGGGCATTGGAGATGTTCGGGACACATCCCACCACCCCCTTTTATTCTTTTTGCAAGTTCAAGGTGCAGTTAGAACTTGTAGTTAAGAAACACGTCTTGACAATTACCCTTTCCGAATAGGATACCTTAAAACTGAACTGGAAGATGCCCACACAATTGCGGGTTGTGGATTTGCGGATTTACAGAACTCTAAAAGATTTAACAATACCAACAATGTTACAAGCCAAGATTTTCCATACTTCACTCCTGCTTGAGCAGCCAAATGCATCAAATGGGTAATTGCAACGACTTCGAAAAGCTTACTCAATAGTGTTGAGTCGTTGATGTCTCCTCCTTTGCGGCGCTTGAGAGCGGTGGATACACGCATTCTAAAGAACCTAGCAGCTCCTATTATGAGCACCAACATGCCGTACTTATGTGAGCAAACTCGGATGGATGAGCACACTTGATTTTTCTCAGGCGAGTCAACCTTAGTTGTAGGCCTTGAGAAAATGGCAAAAAGGATCGGAGGGTACAGGTCAAGAAGATGGGGATTGGAAGAAGAAGAGAAAGATCAAACCCACGAACACAACAGACCAGAAGACCGTGAACTTGGCGAGGTATAAGTGCCTGAAAATTCTTTTTCTTTTTCCATAAAATTGCCAGGATACGAAGGCTGCTCATTTTGAATTGAAGAAATTATTTTATCATTATTTTTTTAATTATCGGTTCAACATCCCTTAATACACGGTATTAAATAATTAATCAACAAATAAAGTATAATAAATAGTTTTTAATCAGTACTAAATGTCACATCTTTGAGTGATGAGAAATGGAAATTGAAATCCCGGAGTTTGAGCTGGGTCCTTCAAAGATCGAAATCGACTTCCCCTTCATTATATCCCTCGTGAAAAAGTAGGCCATATCGGGTCTCCCCCACGGACCATAAACGGTGAAATATCTCAACCCAGTAAGAACAGGGCAGGGGTTGGCCATGATACTTTCCAAGGCTACAATTACGGGACAAATATGTCTGGGAAAATCGAACAGTTATTTTTTCCCCTTCAGAAAATTAATTTCAGTGTTATGTTTGTGTATAGAGAAGGAACGACCTCGGTTCTGGACAAGGGAATCCCAAAAGGGCATTGAAGACTTGGAAAGAGGAATACGTTCAATGCAATAATTTCTTTGTGGGATTATACTAATCGAAACTGGTGGTGAAGGGGATCAGCAAAATATTGAATACAATTCTCGTTTCTTCTTTTCCCCTAGCTTTGTTGAATAAATTTGAGAGCATAGCATACAGCGTAGCCTTAATTAGAGCACTATGACAATTACAGCTACTACCACTTGTAGCAGTTTGAGTTTCCTAGCAAGATGCAGACCAAGTTCTACACATAAAGCACAACTTTAGTTCTAAAAATTATCAACAGTCCGTAAAAATACATACATTTCTATCGCGGCAAGAACCCATGATGAGAAACTGCAATTTCAAAAGCTTGCATTCTTTCACCACAAGCAAAGCCATTGCGATCATAAGATGATACTTCATTTATGTTCAGATCATTACAAGCCTTGATAAGCTCCTCGCCAACACATTTCGCAGCTTCCTGGCACCATCAAAAGTCAGAACAAAACAAAGTCAAGGTCAAGTGGCATCACAATAACGCCCACTAAGAAAAAGGAAAGCTTTTTTTAGGTGGAGTACTTACTATGGTGCTACAAGGGGAACACTGTCGAATAGATTTCTGCAAAGTGCTTCCATAAAACAAACACTTTTTATTTTGGTCATCGACCAGCATGGCATACAACTGCTTGTCTGAACAAAATACTGAAAGCCTTGGTCTTGTAGGTGTACCATTAAACTGGTCAAAAATTATAAATGATGATTTCAATAGATCAAGAAATAAACAATAGCTAATAATAAATTACTTTTAGATAATAATCAATGACAGAGAAGTTGTTCCCTAATACAAGGCAAGATATAAACCAAAAGATTGTGGGACATAAGTTTATTCCAGCTTCGTGCCATACCTACTAACCAAAGAAATACGATGAGTAGTATCTCAAAAGACTCATGTTACAGTCGTGTTCCTTGTTAAAGGAGAAGGGAGAAAAAAAGAAGATTATCTAATAGATATTGTTCCACGACTTGAACATAATAATGGGTGTTAATGGAATTACATCCTGGCTTTTTATAATTGAAGATTAAACCCAGAACTAAAAGACAAGATCACGAGGGTGTGTACTTTCAAATAAAAATGAAATAGAGGACCCCCGGCATGAATAACCCCTAGTCTATTACAAAACCCTCACCTACTAATTATTTAGCAAAAGAAAAGGAGCCTAAGGAGTACCCACCAAAAGATTAGTTGATAGATTTATGCCGAATAAAAAGAACTCCAAGTAATATGGTCAATTAAAATCGTATAAAGAAAAGAAATTCACTAAGATCAGCAACTTCTCTGTTCCTCCATAATCATAGCCAAGTTTAAAAGCCACATGTCATGCTTAAATGATCTTAAATGCAACAGCAAAATTCCCTAAAAGAACAGACTAATCTCAGAGGCATTATCTGTTCTCCTTGGAATGCAGATGAAAGTTTCTTAGAGAAATAACACACCATAAAAGCAGCGACCCTAAACAGGAAACCCTCCCCCCCCCCCCCCCTCCTCCTCTCTCTCTCTCTCTCTCTCTGTGGCACCCCAAAGGAAAAAATGCACCATGCATCACATTCTCATATGCTCTAGAAACAGAGAGATGCCATACCTTCTTTCGCATCCTCCGATTTCGTATCTTTGCACTTTCTTTCCTAGCATTTGCCCTTGCTTCAACAATCAATGGCTTCAAAGAGAAAACTATGGCAAATCAAGCAATTAAGTCAATCAAGACTGATAGAAGTAGAAACAGCAAATACCCTTATAGGTATACGTTGCCTGGTTTGATTTTTGCAGCACCACACATAAGCATGGGCACACAGAAAAACACAGTCAGCATGAATCTATCACGTTGTACTGCAAGCATCTTCCACATTTTGCACACAAGACTGAACAAAACACATTTTGGCTACAGTAAGGGGGGAAATCAGGAATGAAAGTTTAGTTGTACTTACTTTTACTCTGCACGGGAAGAAATTTCAGGGGTTTCGAACAGATCCCAAAAGTAGAAGAAGACCTAAATTGGAGTACAGGAGCTTTCACAAGATCCATATAATACAGTGTGGTCATTTAAACAAAACCAAAATGCCCAGAAGTGAGAAGACGGTTTGGGAATGACTTGTACAGGCCACCTTAGTACCTTACCCTGCAAAAAGCCGGTTACCTATAAAACCCATAATGTCAGTGAAAAACTCAAAACACAACACAACAAAAAACCATTGAGGAATTTTACCAAACATGTTATGCGCATATCCCGGTACACAATCTATGTCGAACACAATATAGTTAGGTTCACCTTAATAGGTGTATTAGGTGTGCTAATCCTATACGTAAATTCTGTTCTAGGTTTTGCAGCAAAATAGATGGGGGGACCGTACTTGGCACGCCCCATACCCCAAGGGGGTTAGAAGATGAAAATTTTCTAAAACTATAAGAAAACAATATGGAACCTCAAAAACAACTTTGAACTGCCAAAATTGCTCATATCTACACCATTGACAAAAATTCAGTTCACGTACAGATACCAAGAATAGTGCAGAAAAGTAACCGGGGTAGTTTTTTCATAGCAAAAACACGTTTTACCCAAAAAATCATCCTCAACTAATAACTTTGAATAGTCTAGCATAACACTGCTTACCTTAGTTCCCTAACAAGGTGAATTGATCCACAAAATTGGTAGTGGTGTCGCTACACACCTAGACAAAGATTTGAGTAATTTATTAACTTCCGTATCATTTTCCGCCTCATGGACAATAAAGCTAAACTCAAGATGGAATATCGAAGAGGGAAAAGATAGATTCGGGGGTTGAGGGGAAGAAGAGGACCCGATGATGGGTTTTTCGGAGGGTACAACCTAGCTCAGCTCGACGGCGGCGCAGCTTCAGACAGTGGGATTTTGGGCAGCAGATCTGGGTGGGAGGTGCCGAGACGAGGTGCAGCGGTGGAGCAAAGCCCACTGGTCGGCGAGCTTGAAGTCCAACAGCGACGTGCCGATGGTGACTCCGACGACAGACGGCGGCGACTAGGGGAGGTGGTGAGATGTGGACGGCGTGCGGGGGGTTCACTGCTGCGGGAAGAATAAAAGGGGCTGCGGCGCTGGGGAAGGGGATGAGGAAGTCAAAGAATATCTATCTTAAGGTCAAAACGACGCCGTTTAGATAAGGGCTGGGCTTCCACTTGCACATGAGCTGGGCCCGTTTTAGACTCCCCATTCGGCCCAAACAGATCACTATACAAAAAAAAAAACAAGCCCTTCAACCCACAATAACCCAATGGACTCAAAGAGAATAATAAAATATAATAAAATAAAATTAAAAATAAAATAATCAATAATAATAATGATAGAAATAAATAATTAAGACACACTAATTTTGGGGTTTCACAGGTTGACTCGTTTTCTGAACCGATTCGGGTCAAATTTGATATTTCGAATCGTTCAGGGTCATTTCAAGTTTGATTTGGTCTATTCAAAAGTTGTTATATTCTAAATTATGTATCAAATCAATACAAAGCACATGTTGGTCGAGACTCTCGCCAAGAATTCTTTGAAAAGGGAGAAACATCAAGAAAAGTTTGTAGAAATCTTCAAACAGGGCGTCGCTTTCATTATTCTCCTTATTTAAAATATAATAGGAGAATTTCAAGATTGTTACCTTGGATTAAATCCAAATATTATTATTATTATTATTAAATTTGTAATAATTTTAATTTTTCACAGTTGAAATATTGTATTTAATTTATTTACAATATGACACATTTATTATTTCTACGTTTTTTGTTGTTAATTTTTAAGGTTTATTATTTATTACACCGAAGAAAAGTATTGATCCATCAGGAATAGAAAAACTAAATAGAAAAAATTTTCGGGTCTATAAAAAGTATATAACTTTTCTTCTAACCTATGAAAAAACCTTATACACATTAACAATATTAAATCCATCATAAAGTCTAGAAAATGGACTGAATGGAAGTGAGAGCAGCGAATCAAATGAAGATAAATGGGAAGAACACAATGCATGGGCAAAAGCATTAATTTTGCATTGTATGTGAATACTATCTTGTGCATACTATCGTGCTTAATATCGCTGCAAAACCTTATGCTCATTCTAGAGTAAGCAAGTGAGGAGCACCCTTTGAATACACAGTATTCTTTAACCGTAACATAACGAAACATGCAATTAGGAGTTCCTTGAATTCGAGTTCTCTTTACAACTACGGTAACAAAATTAGTTGCAAGTAAATCAGTAGTTGGTATTGCATACGCTCTTTGTTATATTTATAGTCTACTCTTTCCATAGGCAAGTCAGTCCTTACATTTTTCGAAATGGTAACTAAGGAGTTAAAGTTTAGTTGTAAGCTTGTGGAGTAATTTCTATTGTCTAATCCTCCCGAGTGGGACTTTGGGGGGTAACGATCATTTCTAATATGTAACCAAACACAATCTTTTGAATTTAGTCAAAAGGTTGTGTCATTTATCAATCATCGAGTTACCAATAGTTGTGCTATTTACCAACCAGTGCATGATGATTTATGAATTGGGGTCATTAGTGCACAATTGCACTTACTAAATTCTCTTTGTCCATCGCCAACTTGTGAGACAAATACCCTCACGGGAGCACAATGCATGGGCAAAAGTATTAATTTTACATTGGATGAATGATCATATCATTCCTCTATTTGAAGACTATGAAACTGCTAAAAAATTTATAGATGAAGTTGAGGCTAAGTATAGTTTAAGATCAGATATTTATATATAATTATTATTGGATAAGTATGACCGAACTTGTATGAAAGATTATGATGACATTGGCGATCATGTACTTCAAATGTAGTTGATTGTAAAAGAATTATATGATGTTGGTCATCCTTTCACTGATAAAATGCAAGTATCCTCTTATGGTATGAATTGATGCGGACTCCGTGTGGCCTGCGTGCACTACATCTATACGGCACAAATCTCCTAGCACGAGTTCCTTGTTTGCTGAGAAGTGATCTACCAGGGTCGTTGATGCTCCTCATTAACTCCTAATGTTGAAATGAGATTATAATGGATTTTGTGCCGTACGACTCTGCCCAAATGGCTGCCTATTTCCAGCCCCAAATAGCTCAGTAGCTATGGAATGTTAAACCATCCTTTTCCCATCCATCTGAGATTTAACAATAGCAAACATGAATTATATGAAGCTATTTAGAGGTAATATAATAGAAAACTTGCAATAAGATAATGCATTAAAATAAATATTGTGTGTCCAATATATTAGTGCAGTACCCTCATTAATATGAATATTTCAAGATTTACCATATATAAATCAAAGCAAAAATTGGATGAGTTTATAATAAATTGTAGTTTGCAACAAACAGAGGCATTCGGTCCAAACCATGAAGGCTGCTTATTTCAACTGATGTGGTGTTCACCTGGTTTTCAATGGTTAGCAGGTTGCTTATTCTAACTCCGATTCTTCATCGATGGATAGGTCCTTTTCATTTGAATATTCTCAATCACTATAACCATCTTCGGAACTAGATGGAACCATTCCATCATCAATAAATTATGTTGAATTGCTGCATTCACCACCAACCGCCATATGGTCTCGTGCATCAATGTGGATAGGTTCTATATCAGTCCTACTAAGTGGAGTTGATACTGGACATCCATCACAATGTAAAAGTGGATAATCAAATGATGGCTCATTTTCTTGATATACATCATCCTCACTTGATTCGTAATCAATATTGTCTAAAACTCTTGGCACTGGTGGAATGTCATACACGTTTCTATTATTATACTTCTGCACAACATACCAATTCCCCTTTAACCTTATATTTCTAATGTAAAAACACTGGAAGTCTGGCATGCCAACACAAATGGTTCGTCCTTATACTAAGTCCTGTCTATGTTGACACTAGTTATATGATCGTCTACTCGTATCCCATGTTTCTTATTATCAAATCAAACCAATCACAACTGAACAAGTACACTCAACGACCTCCCATGTAGTGTAACTCCACAACATCATTAAGAACACCATAAAAGTCTACATTATTAGTATCTTCGTCACTAGTTACCAACACTCCTGAATTTTGTGAATGCCGGCGAAGTGCACGCTGCTTCGTATGAAATCGTTTACCATTTACAATGCAGGCAACATATGATGCAACCCAACGAGCAGGACCACAAGTTAACGCATACAAATCAGCGGACACACGTGGTGGGTTTCCTGTACGTTGGTCCTGAACCTACAGAAATGTCAGGATAAATTGTGAACTTATACTTTTATATACATAGTTAAAAGCAATGCCAGGTTTATTATAAGTAGAAACTAGCTAATTGCTAACTTACATGTTGTTTGAACCAAATTGGAAACTCAGTTTGATGCGTGCGATTGATAGAATTTAGGTTTGACTCCTTACATTTGTTGTAGTGCTCCCTTCATTTGGATAACACAATCTCCCAATCAATATTAGTTACGTAAAGTCTTATGGATAGTAGAAGGTTGTTTTAAAAAAGCATGAAGGAAGTCATAATTGCTTACAGATAGGGTCCAATCTCAATGTAGTTGTTAAGCGCGTACCATATGGCTGAGGTATGGAGTGTATCTTCTAATTGCACATTACAAGCTATACCTAAGGGACGAAATTTCTGATTGAAAATTTTGAATCCATCTATAGTATCCCCTTCTCCACCATCAATGTTGCGGTCCGCTCGATTAAACTTCATCTTAACATCTTGGAGATACATAAAATAAAATGTCAAACACTCGATGTGAATGTAGACTTCCGCTATTAAACTTTCTGGGTGGGTTTTATTCTTAACCTATTGCTTGAATTTGTCGAGATACATTTTGAACGGGTACATCTACCAATATTGAACTGGACCTCCAAGTATGGCCTCACCTGGTATTTGGATAGTTAGGTGGACCATATTTTCGAAAAAAGATGGAAGAAATATCATCTTCAATTTGTATAGAATGGTGACGATATTAAGTTGAAGCTGAAATAAGCGATTCACATCTAATGTTCGGGCGCATAGCTCTTTGAAGAAACTGCTAAGTTTAGTCAATGCCAAAGCAATATCACTCCTTAAGAACCCCCCAACAGCAACAGGAAATGGTAGTTGCAAGAAAACATGATGGTCATGGCTTTTGAGTCCAAGGTTTTGCAATCACATACAGATACACAGTGCGTGAGTTTGGTGGCAAATCCATCTAAAAATTTAACCTTAACAAGTCACTCACAGAATTTATTCCTTTCATCTCCATGTAATGTGTACAATGCACGTGACATTGTAACACGTCTACCGGTCCGCTTAAGATGTAATTCTTTTCTGAAGTCCAAATTCTCCAAGTCACGCCGTGAATTTATATTATCGTTAATTTTGCCAGGAATATCCATTAAAGTGTCCAATATACTATCAAAAACATTCTTCTCAATATGCATAACATCTAGATTATGTCAAAGCCGTAGCATTGACCAATAAGATAGCTTGAAGAAGATGCTTTTCTTTGTCCAGTTCAACTGTTCTGCAGTGCGTTTTCTTTTCCTACATGATTTTCCAAATTTGATATCTCCAAGCATTTGTAGTTGAGTTAAGAGACCCGCTCTTTTGACCAAATTTGGTGGCATGCGATGATCTTCTTTACCGTTGAACAACTATTTTTTCGTTCGTCAAATGTGACCTGCCGGTAAGAAACATAAATTTTCCATATAACAATGTTTTCTGCCATACTTCAACCAATTGGAGTCTGTGCTTGCATTACAAGAGGGACATGCCAATTTTCTTTTTGTTGACCACCAAAAAGATTCTCATAAACAGGGAAGTCATTAATTGTCCATAATAAGGCAGCATGCAACATGAATATTTTCTTAGTAGAAGCATCATATGCAGGTACCCCATGTTCCCAAAGTTCAAGCAACTCATCAATTAACGACTGCAAATAAATATCAATGTAATTTCCTGAAGAACTGGTCTTTCATGCATAACCACATCGGCAAGTTATACAAGACAAGAATCACTGGCCAAATGCTATAAGGGTTTGTTAGGTTGTTGAAGGGATTGAAGCCATCACTGGCCCAAACCGAGCCTAACATTGCGAGCATCCCTAGCAAACCAACAGTGGCTTCATCAAATGTCTTCTAGGACTCAAAGTCAGCAAGATGTCTCATACTAGTCTCATCGGGTACCCACTGCTCCTTATGCCATCTCATATCACATGTTATCTTATCTGTCACAAATAGACGTTGCAATCTTGGCTTCAAAAGAAAATGCCGAAGCACTTTTTGAGGGATCACTTATGATCCGTGTGTATTTGGCATCCATCGTGAAGCGTTACATATAGGGCACTCATTAAGATTAGCATTTTCCTTCCATAATAGGATGCAATCGTTGGGACATGCATGAATTTTGTGGTACTTGAAACCCAAACCTCGTTCCAATGACCTTGCATTCTCATATGAACTAGGCAATTTAGCATCAGGAAAGGTAGACCCCAGGAGGCTTATGAGCATATCAAAAGACTTGATTGACTACCCACCAAGAGTTTTAATGTGTAACAACTTCACAACGAATGAGAGTTTTGAAAATTTAGTGCAGCTGTCGAAAAGAGGACGTCAGGCATCCTCTAATTGTTGGTCAAAAGTTGAGTTTGGGGAGGGTTGTGGTATTGATGGCTGAGTTGGCGATGTAGTGTTGTCTTCAGGAGCATCTCTGAATGTGCATGTATGTATGTCATCTAACATATGGTTCATGTCATCAATATAGTCGTCTTTAGCTCCAATCCCGGGATCAGTGTCGTCGTCAATGATAGGGAGTGTTTCCTCATTTCCATGAAATATCCATTAGGTGTAATTTGGATTGATCTTTTTACGAACAAGTGAGTCTTCACCTTAAATATAGGCAAGAAAAGGTTATTACAGCATATACGGCAAGGACACTGAATGCGATCACTTCCCATGGAATGGTTTCGTGCCATTGTGGGAAAATTGTTAACTCCATCAGCTTATGCAGGTGATACAAGTCTATCACCCAAACTCATCCAGCTTTTGTCCATCTAAATAAAAAGAAGAGTCGTCAAATTCTTTATACGACTCGGTGAACGATGAAATGACAGATTTTTACGATGTTCTACTTACATATGGGATACAACAATAGGATTGAAACATGTGAATTGTTAAGGAAAATTGTTAAGTCATATTTACAAGAATTTGTCGGGTTGGGTTAGGTTTTAAAACTTCTCTACAGAGGGATAAGAAAGTTTAAAGAGGGATTTAGGAGGTGGAAAAAAATAAAATTGGATTTACCACAAGGAAGTGATTGTGCATGTGGATTTATTCACAAACTTTAAAGGCAAGGTCATTCTAGTATCAATTCTATACTTATCATTGAAGTACTTGAAAAACTCAAAAGACTAATCCTATACTTGAATAACAGTTATAAGGGAATCATGGTTAATCAAACATTGATGTGACAGGAACATGCAAAGCTGTTGAGCCCAGAAAAGTTGGTAAGAAGATGACAGAGCTCTTGCATGAAATATTAAATTTAACAAGACAAATTGTGTCTATTGGGGTGGTTGTATCAACCCTATAGGGTGGTGCCAGAGTTGACCAAATCCGATCACTCTTGTGCTGGGTCTAACAAGGTAATGCCACTCCAGTGTTGGATCCAACTAAACTAGCACTAGTGATTTTTCGGCTGCCATCGGCTGCCACTTTGGTGGCGACTGGAACGGTGGCTGGCTATTGTCCTAAAAATAATTGTAAGCATTAAGATTTTTAGGAATTTATGGTTTTAGTTTTATATTTTTCTTCTAAAAAATCTTAATCCGTTAAAATTGCCAACTCATTTTCAAATTACTAAAATGATGATGTGGTGGTGTGTAATTGGAGGGTCATGTACATCTAGGTCCTGAAAATAAAGCATTTTCTATAAAGCCATACGCCTTTGAGACAAAATGGATTCTTAGGAGTTTGATGCGTAAACATGACACTAGAAATTTAAGCTAAGCAATATATCAAATACGTCAATGGGTATGGGATGAAGCATATGCACAAGTGTCTGTCAAATCCAAGTAAGGTACTGTAGACTAATTCTAAGCGTGTATAGCTATGCCATGCATCAAGCATATACTATTCATAAAATCTATAACTTTTTTTCTTTTTACTCTATTTGGACGTATCATTTCATAGTTGTATTGAAAACAAAAGAAATACTGAATATTGCTGGAAATAAAGAGGCACACATGTTAATTATAAGCACATTCAACAGGAAAAAAAAATTCTTATATAGCCAAGATCTTGATCTCTTTATCAGCATTTTGAGACAATTAGCAAGATTTCGTTTTGATATGGTGTACACACACATTGAGACAATAAACAACTTATTGTTAGATTTTTAGATCCTTATTGTTAACCGGATAAAAGCCAATATCTAGACTATCAAGTGTTAATCATGATAGGTACTAATTCAATGAAGAAGCCAAGATACGAATATATACATTGGGCAATAACTAGATAAACAAGCTATATATTCCTCGTTTTGATTTTTGACCTTTTCAATTAGACCAAATAATGTAGCATGTGTTAAGTTGTTTCATAAGTCAAATATTACTTAAAATACAATATATCAATTCATGTGATTGGAGATAAAAAAAAATCTAAAATGTAAAAAGATATTAATTATCTAATTTAATTAACCATCTTAGGTGAGTTCTTTTTAATTTTATTATATTTTTATTGAAGAAAAGTGTAGGAGAGACAATTGGAGGTGGCTACCTTTCGTAAGCATGACCATGGTAACACATTATCTGTTGCGAATCGAACAAGAGGGACCTAGAAGGTGGGAAGCCATATGCGCTCTCTCAACTCGAGTTTGAGCCATAGCTTAAACCCCAATCACACTAGAGAATTCAATGAATGCTTAGGTGGTGAATATTTATAATCTAAAGTGAATCTATATTTAGATTTGAACTCAAGACTTAATACATGTCAAAACACTTAGACGTAACCAAGGACCAACAACAACCAACCTTGGCGGTAGTTGTGCATTTGCTAAATTGGTGGTAATCAAATGCAACAAAAAAGGAAAAAAAAGTGTGGTTTTTCCCACATCAGATGGCTACACATGTCTAATGTTCGCCACCTTATGAAAATAATCTTTCTCGGTCGATTGGTAAATGAAAGTATTACCATTTGTGCTTTTTTTTCAATGTTTACTTTATCTCTTTTCTCTTGGCCTCACCAATTTTCCCTCCTTTTTCTACAAATCTGCCAACCCTGCTACAAATGGTTTTTCCCCCTTATGAGGTTCCTCGTTCAGCCTTGGAGTTTGAAAAATAATCAGAAAATGAATATTAAATTAAGTGGCTCTTTGTACAGTTTAGTAGTGGCACTGCATGTGCTGTTAAATATTACAGTTTTTTTTGCTTTATATGCAGTAGTCCCACTTTACATCCATTATAATTTTAGTGTTTGTATATATAATCACTCTCGTCTCATTGCCACAAAATATCCCTTTCTCCTTCCCTTTCTAATTTAAATTCTTCTCCCGATTTTATACAACTTGAGTTTGATATCTTGCTCGCGATTGATAGAAATGGGTGAAGAAGCTAAACAAGTAAGTTTCTGTATGTTCTTTGCATTTTAGAGTTTCATTCATAATTATTGAGTTTTTGGCTGTTTTGGGGTGCTTCATTTCGTCTATCCTTATTGGTTGTTATTTCATTTGCATTTGTAGGAACAAGCTACAGCAAAGGAGAAGAAAGAGGAAAAAGCAGAAGAGGAAAAAGAAGAGAAAACAGAAGAGAATAAGGAAGATCATAAGCCACAAGAGGAGAAGGAAGAGCCAAAACCACCATCTCCATAAACCTTGTACGTGGATTTGCATTGTGTTGGATGTACCAAGAAGATCGAGAAGACAATAATGAGGATTAGAGGTCCCATTTCTTTATTAATTGTTATATTGAAGTTAGTTTCTTTGATTTAATATGTGTGCATGTCCAGGAACGTGGGTTCAACCATAACTTTTGTTTATGATTGTCGTCGAGAGTGGAGGGTGTTGAGGTAGACATCGCTAAAAATGAAGTGACTATAAAGGGGATAATGGAGTCTCAAGCTGTGTGCATGCAGTTTATCAGACATGGAAGGTGTGCATGTTAATGGAAGAAACAATTCGTTTATCCTGAAGGAAGCATTGAGCTGCCATAGGAGCAAAAATTATAATGAAGTTCTCGAGTCTTGTCATTTGTACTCAAAAGTGCAGAGTGAGTTAAAAGAGGAAGAGATAAGAAATGAAAGCAGGTTTGAGAGACTATGTATCCTAAGTGGCATTGGTGCATTCATGATGTTCTGGTATTGCATATTATAAATGGATTTGCCCCCTTCATTTTATTACTTTTTAGCTGAAAATGCTCTAGCCAGACTCTCAAAGTTTCTAATCCTTCTGACGTAATATTCAATTTTCCTCCAACTAATAATCGATCCCATTTTCTTAGTTGACTTGAGAATACAAGTTTCTTTGTACAACTGTTCAACAAAAACCTTTAGGAAGCAAGCATATATCAACCAGGATGATAGTGCGTATGACTTTTCACCTTCTTGGATGGACATATATACATGTTTTTTCATTAATTTCGGTTCACCAGGTGCATTCTTTTTCCCATTTTGGTGGGGGGCCTAATAGAGATCAAAGTCGTTCCATGTATAATTATATTCAAGTAATTATTAGATAGTCTTTAAGTTATAAAACACATGCTGCTTCCATCTTGTCATAGAATGCCATGCCAATTAACAGGAGGCAAGCTAATGTGGCATTATTTGATGAAAATCATTAGCGAGTGCAACAAAGTTGATGACTTTGCAATGTAAAAATTGCCGTACTTGGCAATAGTTTGCCCTTACATCTTTAGACAAAATGGTTGAGTTGCTCTGGAACCAGGTTGTTAACTTTCGGTTTCTATGACATGCATTTAACTCAGTCTATCAACTTCAAAGGGCTCTTTCAACCATACTTGCATGTAATATTTTGAACTTCTTTCTCCCTTTGTCATGACCTTTGAACTATACTTGAATCCAATAATTTTGTAGGATTCTTCTGGAGTAATTTTGAAAACTATTGCATCCATTTCATAAGTAAGGTTCAATTGTATTTTAGCTGGATGTGATTTAGTCATGTTGGATTGCTTTATTCATTTTGTTTATTTGGAATTATGGTTTTGGGTCGAGTACTGGTGGAATCCTAGATTGAGTCTACCACTGAAACTTAGGAAATTGTTGTTATTCAGTTGGAACTTGGGAGTGCACTTGCATGGGTTAAGGTAATTAAACAGACCCATTAACAAAAATACTCAAGATTGTCAAAACCATAAAAACCTTAATCCAAAAGAACAACAATTAGCAACCCAAGTCCCCACTATAAAATACACGACTTCATTGATAAATAGCACTACAAGAAACAGAGCCAATGTGTGTGCTTCTCAAAACTTAAGCAGCAATATTATAGCAAAACACCCCTGTTTCTACTATTCTCCCAGTTTCATTAAGAACCATAAAGAAATATAATAGAGTAATTTACCTTGGAAAATCGATTCCAACCGAGTGGAGATGACGGGATGGAAAATACGCGGCGATAACCCACTACAGTTGGAAAAGGGTCGGCAATGATGAAGAACGGCAGCTTAGGGTGTCGAAAAAGTCTACCTTTTTTCACTGGTATAACCTTGGCTGATGCGAGTGAAGATGAATTGAAGTGGGTTTTGCTTACGCGAAAATCACTAGGGTGGAGTAGAGCCGCCGTTACTGGTGGATTTCGGTGGAAGGGACATGAGCCGTGTAGTTGTGAAATTTTGAGTGGGTTTTGAGGTAGAGAGAAATGGAGAAGAAGAAGTCGGGGAAGAAGGTTCAATCCGGATGGGGGGAAATCTGATTTTTTTTAGCGTTTTGGCGGTCATACATTAAAAAGGTTCTATTGCAGCGAAATTTTCCGTCGGGATAAGTTTTTCACAGTTTCCAGCGATTTGTTACGCCGCAATTGTCCTTAAAAGTGCTGCAAAAGATAAAATATTTTGCAGCAAATTTTTTGTGCTGCAAATGTTCATAAAATAGCTGCAAAAAGTAAAAATTAAACTGCGCGGGTTGTAAACCTCGTCGACCAAAAAATTGCAGAGAATAAGAACTTATTGCGGCGAAATTATTTGCAACAGACTATAATTCACCGCAATAGCCTATATTTCTTGTAGTGGTTGTCTTTTACCAACTGGTGTATGATAACCTATTATAAATAGAGGTCATTGGTGCACAATTGCACTTGCACTCACTCAATTTCCTTTATTTATTACCAACTTGTGGGTCAAAGACCCCCACGAGAGTGTCACTATATTTCCAAAATTTCGTTTCTCTTTGTTTCTTATAATTCTACATGTTTTGAGTAGATTATTTTGGTGGTGGACATTGCACAAAGTTTTCTTTTCAATTAGATTATAGAAAATCTTTCCAACTCAGTCTATTAATATGATAAGTATTCATTAACTATGTAACACCTACATTTTTTTTTTTTAAAAATTAATTTAAAAACCTTTATGTATTACTTCATTTAAAAAACATATGCTTTTCAAATACTCAATGAATATACGTTAATTTTTTAAATAGATTGGAGAAAACTTCCTCCAATCCAATTTAGGGGAAAATTTTATCCTTTCAATAATGACATGAAAATGAAATAGAATTAAAATTAAAGAGTATATAGTTTTAGGAAAAATTCTATTTTTAAGTTAGTGTAAATAATAAATCTAATAAAAGTACTTATACAACATAATTTGGTTTGGAAGAGAATATAATAACTCTAGTTTTAGAAGAGTAATGGTACCGGCCATACTCTTATCCCACTTTCATTGTATTATATAAAATGTACAACTTGTTATCACCATTGAATCATTTTTTATATTTTAAAATAAAAATTCAAAAATTGATGGGCTATTTATAGAATAAAAATGAGATGAGAATATAATTTATGGAATTTCTCAATTTTAAAATACGGAAATGAATATATTCTTAAATATTAGTGTATATAGAAGTAATTTTAAAGAGATGAAATTTTATAATACAGTAAGAATATAAAGGTTGGCGTCTACTAACCCACCATTCCCAACTAAAGTTTCCATTGGCTACAGCACACTTATATGAAAGAGAGGTACTATTTTGCCACCTGTTTGGCCGTTAGGTCAAATTAGTCTATTTTTTAAAATTTTTTATTCATATTTTTTTATTATTTAAAAATATTTTAAAAAAATATTAATATACTAATAATCACTTTCTTAACTATTAAGTAAAAAAAAAAAATTAAAATATATGATGTGTCAAAATGAGGAGACAAATTAAGTAAGTAAAGTAGAATTTTTCTATCTGAAATTCCCCAATGCCATCATCAACTCATTACTACTTAGAGGTGTAATTTTTATTCCTTTTTATTAATTTTCAGAATTTAATAACTTGAAATAAAAGACAAAATCTTAAGATTTTTACCATATTTAACATTTTTATGATTCAAAAGGGTCTTTATTTCTTTACTATTATTATTATGGAAGGACCCCAATTTACTTTACAGTTCACTCCCATTGAGTAAAGATAACGGTTGTTAAACACCATGATGAAAGCCACGAAGAAAAACACCAAGAAGAATCATATCACTTGAAATAATAAAACCTTGGATGTGACGTCTTTATATGATAAGTTTGGAATATTTATTTTCTAAATTCCTGATTTTAGTGGGGAAGTTTTTCCAGATAAGTTTTTTTATTATTTTATTTTATAGATTTTGTGAAATTGATAAGACCATTAAAGAAGTATATATTGAGTTGAAAAGGTATTTTAGACATGTTTTTAACGGAAATGTGGAATATTGTAAAAAGTAGCAAAACCTATTATAAAAAATATAAAAAATCTTCACAATTTCTTACTATTCATCCACATTTTACACACTACATTTTTTTTTAATTTTTTTAATTTTTTTCTTTTATCAAATATTTATTATTTGAATAGTGAATAGAAAATTTGAAATAGTTTAAAAAGAATAAACTCAAAATTTTTTTTAAATATTAAAAATTTAAAAATTTAAAAAAATGTAGAGTGTGGAGTGTGATGGAGATTGCATAGCAAAACCCTAAAAAATATTTGTAAGACTTGATTATTTGTATCCTCAACAAAATTGTTATGGTCTTTTCTTTTCTTTTTTTTTTGTCCATAAGATTATTAAAATATTAATAAAATAATCTGATGTAAAATAAATTATAAAAAAAAAGTGTGCCTCAAAAGTCAACTATGACCAGTATAGATGGTTGAATATTTGTAAGTTAATAGTTTGGTCACGACAGAATTTGGATTGAACTGAAATCAATTTAATTCAGTCTAATTTTAAGCTAAATTTAATATCTAAACACCCAACTCTCAAATTATTAAATTTATATTAACTCGAAACCTCTTTACATGTGAGATCTACAACTTTTTTTAACTCAATACTTTTTTACACGCAAGACCTATAATATTTTTTAACATCTCATAAATATATCTAAATTCATATTAACATCTACTCATTTTAAATGAGTCTCAAAAAACTCACTCCACCATCTTAACTCATTACCATTCATAAAGAATCTAACTCAACTCAAGATCTAAATAAGGCTTAGCGACTTAAATTTTGAAACTTTAATGAAAAATGTAAGGCCTAAAATAAACATAGAACGTAGGTGATGCGTTCTTATGATTGTGTTTTAAAAAATAATTATATTTATTAGTCAAGTAATCAAAGAAATTTATAGTAATAGTCGTTTTAAATAAATAAATATAATCAAAACAATTTAGTGTAATACTCTTTTAAAATAAATAAATATTATAAATTTTTATGTTATATATTTATTTCCTTACAATTCTAGTGTTAAAATCTAGACAACAATGAATAATTGTTAGATATATCCATATTACATATGTTAATGCTTAAAAATAGAGCAATAGGCCGGAAGGAAAGAGAGAAAGAATCATTTCTGATCCGCTTGATTATTCAGGCCTCAATTGGTGTTATGTGGTGCCCCTGTCAGTTGTACGGTGTTGTACGGTGTTTACACGTACATCCATAACAATGAATATTACATAAATGCAGAGAAAATAAAGAGATAGAGACATACAGATTTATGCGGTTCGATGTAATGCCTATGTACACGGGGGTTTTGGGAAGGGAAGAATTCACTATAATGTGATTGTTTTACAATCTCTGATAGTCTCTCATTCTCGTTGTACAATAAAGATTAGAGCTCTATTTTTTGTGGAGATCTCGTCACTGTAATCCATGTTGTGAGGTTAAAGAATATGATGGAGTAGTTCAAGTCTCCTCAAAATGGTCTCGAGGAAGCCCCTTTTATTTTCTGTTTCTCTCTTGCTTTATCTCTCATCTTTTCTTCTTTATATCATATCTCAATTTTTCCTCTTACACTATTTTCTTTGCTCTGTTTATCTCCTCTTCTCATGTCTCTTTCTTCTTTTCTAATGAGACCCTTATCTTGGGCTTGGTTTGGAAACCTGATATGGACCTAGATTATTTTATCATCTCCAAGATATACGTGGTACTTATATTTTATTATAGGTTTTCATATCAATTAATATAAAAATAATACTCTTTTTCATTTTATCAACCTCTACCACACTTGTTATATGACACATTTTGAAGTAATTTTATTGATAAATGAGAAATGTTTTAATTATTAAAATATCATAGTTTGGCTTGATACATTAGATTGTAAAATTATTTTTATTATATAATAAATTTAATGTATCATACGAAACTACGTCAGTTCGTAAATTTAATTTTGTAAAATTTGTTTACTACTATTAATATAAATAATTATTTGAGATGTGTTATAAGATCACGATTGAAATGAAAGATATAAAATAAAAAGTAGTATTCATTTTAAAACTATATCTATATAAATAATTTTAATTATATAATATATTTTGAGAAAGCGATTCAGCCAAAGATAAGACTATCATCATGACATCGTTCTGGATTCCCATGGCGTCTACGGATACTACAATACGCCCGTCAGTAGACGCTAGCCTCCCTTAATATCTATCTTCTCCACCTAAGGCTATTGGTATCTGCATCTTTATCTTTAAATTTAAAAAATTTATCTTTAAAAAAATCTGAATTGATTTCTTTATCTTTATATTTTTACATAATTATAAATAGTCATTCTTCAAATATGAAGAAGCACTGTTCGTTATTTAAATATTATTTTATTAATTTTTTTTCTCTCATACACATTAAAATTAACTTTATAAAATTTATATTAAAATAATTTAGATACATAAAATTTTTATTAAGTTGATAATATAAAGTGGATGCTAATTGTAAAATATCTATAAAAAATAATTTTAGAAAAAAAATAAAAAATAAAAAAATAAATTTTTTTTATTATTATTTGGTTTAAATATGCATAAATCAATGTGAGAATTATTCTTCAAATACAAAATCATTTTTTAAAAGAGATAATTTTATATATGAAGATAAAGAAACCACTACCAATACTCTAAAAAGATTTCTGAGAGGATAAACATAAATGGGAAAGCCGGATTGGGTGAAAAATAGGATTTTACACCATTCAATCATAGTTTGACACGTATAAGTTTTAAGATACGTAAAATAAAATTGATTGTAGGGAAAAAATATAATTAGTTGCAGGATTCCCCTCTCCCGATTCCCGTGTTTCTCCCTTCCTCTTTCACCCCCCTTCTCACTCTTTCGCCCCTCTCTCTCTCTCTCTCTCTCTCATGGTCTGATTTTCGACCGTGATTCTCGGTCCCCCCTCTCTCTCTCCTCAATAAACACGTTCACGTCCTCTCCCTCCCTCATTCCATTCGTTTCCCTCAACCTCATCACCCAAAATACAAAATATACTACACCCAATTGAATCGAACGCACTTTGGTTCCATTGTTACTAACTTCTTGCTATTCTACTCAGAAAACAACTGATACATACTGCTTAAAACATTGATTGAAGATATGCAAACTCAAGCAAGCAATTGAATCGAACGCACTTTAGTTTCATAGATGCGAGTTTCTTATTTTTTATTTTGAAGAAAATTAAAGATTGAAGATATCCATAAGTTTTGGTACCTAAAATGATTTTTTTGCGCTGATTTTTGAGGAATTGAAGCCAATGTTCACGTTCGAGATTTTCGAAGGAAGGAATTATCAACTACTTTGGTTTGTTCACGTTCCTCGACAAACTCGTTCATGTTCTAAGTTTGGGTTTGGAAAGAAAGAACCCAGATTTTTACTGTTTTCTAATGCTTGGATTTGATGAACAGTAGATAAATGTCAATGTAAAAATAAAGAAAATATAAGATATTTAACTCATCAATTAAACAATCAAAGTTTTAATTGTTAAAAGACGAAATGGAAAGGAGAGAGAGACTGACAGGCTGTGCTTGAGGATAGAGAGAGAGAGCTAGCTTCGGCCTGTGAAGTTGAGGAGAGAGAGAGAGCTTGGCGATGGAGGAGAGAGGTTAAGCAACATGCATCAGACATTTTTTTCTATTTAACCTGCTATAGTTGCTTCGAAGATTTGGCTAGAGATGAGAGAGAGAGTGAAAGGAAAAAGTAGCCCTAGAAGAAAGAAGAAGAAAACGAACTGAATGCAGAGAGGATCGTGCGGAATGAGACAGAACAGAGGGTAATAATCTACAGTCATATCCATGGTAAACAAAATGAAAAGCTTACGTGTTCTTTTCTCATTGGATGGTGTAAACTTTTAATTTACACCTTAACCGATTTGAAGCTATTCTCAACATAAAAAGCTTTGAACAGAAAAAGCTTTGAACAGGTTCCAGATCATTCCACAACCTTCCGGTTGCTGTAGGCGCACACCTCCTCCCCTATCGTTTTATAATTCCCAATTCCACCTCTTTCCATCTCCATTATTCAGCAGCTTCTGCTTACCGAAATCTCCCTCTCACGCTCTTCGAAATCTTGACTCTGTATTTTGGTGTTTTTGGGTTGTGGTTGTGTTCTTAATCCTATGGCTTCTGAGCCCGATGCGTCGGATGTTTCTTCCATGTTCGATAGGCTGGTGAGGAGCCGAGACCACTCTTTGTTCATACCCTTGATCCTGGGATTCACCAGCCCAGTAAGAGACTTACAAGCGCAGGAGCCCCCGGATCAAGAATCTGACGATACACCCACAACCCCGCGCGACAGATTCATCCTCGTTAACCCCTTTACGCAAGGTATGGTGGTGATTGAAGGATCTACGAGCTTGGAGAACCTGCTGCGCGAAGCGGTTGTCAAGGATGGACAGCCACCGGCCTCGAAGGCTTCCATAGAGGCCATGCCGAACGTGGAGGTTGGTGAAGACGGTGGGGAGTGTGCGATATGCTTGGACGAGTGGGAGGTTGGTGGACTGGCAAAAGAAATGCCCTGTAACCATAGATTCCACGGGAATTGCATAGAGAGGTGGCTGGGGATCCACGGGTCTTGCCCTGTTTGCAGGTATAAGATGCCTGTTGAGGAAGAGGAGGTGGGGAAGAAGGGGGACGAGGAAGGGAGAGAAAGCAGGAGGAGGATCGAGAGGGAGATTTGGATCAGTTTCTCTTTGAATAGTGGTAGGAGAAGTGGGGATTCCACTCAATCTCCGACCACTGATTCCAACGATTCTTCTGCGAGTCCTAGACCTGATCATGGAACGGAGGTTTAGACAAGTTTTGTGAAATTCTATGAGACTTTCTTTTCCTTTTTTTTTTCCTCCGTTTCTTTTTGGGAAACAACGTGTACATGTGAAAAAAATTATAGCTTGATTGTGTTTTCCTTGGAGAAATTAAGGATTTCCATTTTATTTTCTCGTAGTTATTTGTAATTAAAACTGCAATTGTAAGAACAAACAGCAGCACCCGTGATCAAACATATCTTAAACGTTAAAAACTTAAATGGCATATTTGTCAAGTGGTTGAGCCCAGCTGGATGCGACAAGAATCTATGAAGTTGTTGATTCATTCTATGAACTGATTTTTTTTTTAAGCATTGAATATATACTTTCGAGTTCTCAGTCATCTGATACAAACTAGAAGCCCTTAAGAGATCCTATCGGTTTTTCTGGGTACTAAATGCACAAGCATCTTCTCTTTCTTTGAGAATCCTGATCCCCTGGTATCTTCCTAGCATTAAGAGTGTGGCCATTGGATTTGTTCCTGGCGATTCCAGGAATGTTGAGCCGTCCACTACTCTCAATCCCTGGACCCCATAAACCTTGTAATCCTTGTCCACAACCGACCCAACTGTACAACCGCCATGAAAGTGATAAAAGGTCCTCACATTTTTCTTGCAAGATTTTCTCAGCTCCTCCTCACTAGACATGAGGTTATTTTTGTTCTCCTTCTCCAGGAACGTGGCGATTGAGTGAGACCCAGCAACTCGCTCAAGCAGTTTGCTCATCTTTACACATTCCTCCAAGTCCTTTTCCTTCGCTAGATAGTTGAATTGAACTGAAGGGTTTCTTCTGGGGTCTGTGCCATTTAATTCGAGCTTACCTTTTGATTCTGGGAATGCGACTTTGGCAGCAACTGTCATTCTCGTTGCATTCAAACTTACAGGTATGATTCCTGCTTCAACTATGATGTTAAAGTCATCTGCTATACCTGCAACTTGGGGGGTGTCTGGTAGCCTCTTTTGTGGCTTATTGTCCACCAAGAGGGCAATGCCAGGGTTGTCTTTCATTGCCCATCCGACCCCTTCTAAGTCCAGCACAAGTGGGATGCTAAAGTTCCTCAGGTGTTCATGAGGTCCAATCCCACTTAGTAATAAAATTTGGGGGCTGCCTAAAGCCCCTGCTGATAATATTACATCTCCCCATGAACTGGAATCATTATTTTGGTTGATATAAGCTTTGTGGGCTTGATCAGTACAGCCGTTGCTCTCGATAAACCTTATACCATATGCTCTGGTTTCGTTCCTATTTTCTTCATCATTTGAAAAAAGTGTGAGCTTATAGAATGGGATATTCTATGATGGAATGCAAGCTAAATTTGCTACTCAATGCAAAAGATGAATAAAGATATCTCACGCACCCTATTACTAAGAACTATTTATTATAAACTCGCTTGCTTACCATTATGGAAGATGACATTCTTTACAGTTGCATTCAAAAGAACTGTTATATTTTCTGGATTTCCTGCCTTCAGAAGATCAGCTGAAGTGTGTCTTGTTCCAAATTGATCAAAGACGGTCGCACCCACCTTTGTTCCTTCGATATGTTCCAAACTAAAACCATTGTAAGGTAGAATTCCTGCTTCAAGAAGGCCAAACTCAGCAACAATCTGCCACATGGTCAACTCAGGTTTAAATACAATTCTAGATTCCACCCATTCATAAGCTTCTCTTACTAGTTCCTTATCCAACTCAACTTTTTCGATAAATTTCTCACTTGCTCTACTATAAAACCCAAAATTTATAGCCGATGATCCTCCAAGAACTCTTCCTCTGTGATTCATAATCCCATCCTTGGAGATGAAGCTTTGTGCTACCGATGTGTACTCATCGGTTTGGATCAACGCCAACCCGTAGTACCTCTTATCCAGTACCAACGGATTTCCATAGGGTGAGCCGCCTCGTTCCACCAATAGCACGGAGAATTTCTTGGACAAGGTTGCAGCTAGGGAGCAGCCAGCGGTGCCTCCCCCAACAATAATGTAATCAAAATATTTGCCTGACACTTCTTTGACATCTGAAGTCATGTAGGGGAGTCCTTTTTCTACAGAGATGAAGAATGAGATCAAACTCCACTCAGTCAACTAGTATGAATTGAAAAATCAAGAAAACGATCGTGGGGAGTTCATACCTTGAGGCGGTGAAGAAGCTAGGGACAAGTTAAATAGTAAGAACACAGATGCTACGAGAAGTCCGTGGCCATGAGTTGTTCGTGAATGCTCCATGTTTTGTGTCTCCACGTCCCTGGATCAGAGGGCAGTATATATTGGCCTTGTGCGCAGGCATCATAATTACAGTCTCTTTAGTGGTAAGGCATAAATTTATTGTAGATCCTTATGTTCAGTCATATTAAAGCATACGCATGGTTTGGACAATGATTCTGTTTTTGTTAGTTGGATAACTGATGATGTTGCTGCTATGATGATTTACAATCCAATCTTAGCTTTTTACTTGGGATTTATGGTATAATATCATACCTAAATATACCCTACTTCACTGTCTGTTTGACAAGTGTAGGAAAAAGAATTCAAGATACTGTACTGGCTAGTGTTCACACTGATTGACAGATTAGGTTAGAGAAATGAGACATGCAAGCGCAGCAACAGAAAAGGCATGCAACAAACATTCTTTAAGAATTTTACTTAACAAACTATAATCACCTAAAACCTAATCTTGAGTTCATTTTTGAAACCCTGTCATTAGTAGCTTTAATTCCCACAAACGTCATCTGCAATATATATATTTATATATATATATTTTGAAATTGCTACCATTTAGGGAGCTTTGTTTCTATTCATTTACGTCGACTTCTCTGCCATGATGTTAAATTACTTCCTACCTTTCCGATCATTAATTGAATAGTTTTCAAAGGCATATCTTTTAGTTTTCTCTAACTCATGCCGTTTTAATTTTAGAGGAAGATAAAAGAGCTTAAGTTATGGTTCTTGATAGGTTGAGTTACTTTGGCATATTCTATAAAGGGGTCTTAGACTAGTCCCTCTCTCCAGCCAAGCGAAGTCCATGTAACCAAATTAAAGATCAAGATGCCAACGCCGGCGCTTCCTTAATAGTTCTATTTATTCCAAGATGGCAGGAAACATGTTGGTCTAGTTTTAATTGATTAATTTTCTTTATTTCATAACTTTAACTATTAATGCGTATCGTACAGTTCTACAGGTTTTGGATAAAATTATGAGGCAGAGATCTATCCACAAAATATATATTATAATAGCTTCTTTTTATGTGAATATACTTGATATACTTTCAAAAGTTCTTGAGGGTCCTTACATGCAACAATATACAGTCTATAAACAAAGGACTAACTCTAAGAATTAAGTTTGCTGCGTAGACTATATTACTAAAACCGATCTGTATTATCAAGATTCCAACCGTTGCATAGTTCTAATCCCTTGCTGTTCAAGTCTATTGCTTTTGGACCTGATTCAATGTCATGCTGATAGTGGCTGTTGAGATCTAGTTTCTCCAACAATCCAGATTTTCTCAGTGGATTACCACTTTTGTCTCTGAGGGTTGGTGATCTTTTTGAAGCTGGTTGTTCTGCGCAAATACCATCAGAAATGGCACTTCCGCTTCTCTTCCTCCCACTTCCTTGATTGATTGCATCAGTGCTCCTTGGCTTGTCTTCTGGGTGAAGATCCATTAACGAAAGTTCCAGAGCAGTTGTATTAGACATTTGGGGGTCACCACTGTCCTTCATCGGTCTCTTCTCTTCCTTTCTTCCCGAGCTTTCGGATGATGTCAAGGAGCTTTCCATGGAGCATATCGTGCCTCTAACTTGTTTCCTCTCCACGTCTTTTAGACTCAGATCTCCTGTTTCTGTTAATTCTGAGACCGAAGAGCTCGGGCAGCCAGTGTTGACCATTGAGACTAACTGGGAGAGTTCAGCTTTTGCAAGTTCTACTCCCAGAGGGGAAGAATTATACCCAGAAAGTGTTTCCTGAGCTTTCTTCAGTACCGATTGTAAATACTTCCCTTGGGCTTCAATTCTCAGCTGCAGATGTCTCTGTACCTGGAAACAGAATTCTAATATAACCGGCATGTGTTGGTACATAAACTCGAAATTAACATACTTGTAATGGAATTGGTTTATTGGTCCTACCTCAATCTGCTCATGCAACTTCCTTTGTACTTCCATTTGCAATTGGAGAGCCTGAGCAATCTGCAAGTTTCTGAGAAACACAACACTAAATCAATAGGAGCTTTTGGGGGGTTATTATCATTTTCCATCCAAATTATCAAACGATGTGATCAATCTCTAACTATTACTCGTTAGTCTGGTGTTTGGTTGCATCACTGATGTCCCTACTCAAATGCCCATCGTTGGTCTTAATCTCTCTGTGATCTGCACCAATAACAAGAAAGATCAAAACCAAAATGAGAAGAAAATAAATGGCTATGATTGATTAATCGGAGGCACTCCAGTTACCTTCTTCCTTATTGTCAGTACAGGATTCTGACTGCTGGCTTTTCCCCAGCCTATATTTCTGCAACAGGAAACACAAACATACAGTTTTATAGTTCAGCTTTCCTTTTTGGTTATATGAGAAACAAAGATTGATAGAATCATTGTGAAGAGAAAGTACCTGTAAATGACTCTTTAGGTGGTATAAAGTCAATCCAGGAATTCCCATCACCCTCATCAGACTCTTTGGTGTTGCCTCTGGCCATATAAAAGATATTAGAAAACAAGAGTGTAATCAGAATATTGTAACGGACAAACAAGCTTCTAGACTCACTGTCTGCCCCTCCAAGTTGATCCACTGCTTCCGTAAATCTCTGATGAAGTTCTGGAGTCCATTTTAACCTGGGCTTTGCATCAGTGGACAAAACCAAATTCATGTTCTGATTTTGCATATTGCCCGTTTCTATTTTATGGAAGAGATGAGAGTCAGAAAGCTGAAACATAAAAATGGGTTTTGATTAGCTCTGTGTCAATATGTGGCAACTATAGTTCTCTTTATAATTTGGAGTTGCTGGCCTGTCCTATGTTCTCTCTCACACCATATCTGGAAACATAAGTGGGGCTATGCTGGGGGAATATATGCCATGAGCTGTGGTTCTTCCTTTCTCCCATTTCTCATTTCATATCAACTTTTCCTTTCTTTTTTAGTATTTTTTTTTTCTTTTTTCTTTGACTTGAAATAGGGGGGAGAATCTCTGGTGCAGCAAAAACAGAGAAAGCAACACAGTTTAATTTGAGTCTTAAAAGGATAGAAAAGAGGAAAAGTGTATGGTTTGTTTTTATCTTGCTGTTTTCCAATCTCTCTCTCTTCTCCTTCTCTCTCTCACTTCCTCTTTGTGCTTGATTCCCTACTGAATTAGGTAGCCCCACCATGATGAATAATGGGTGCAACTTTCCTGGCACTGTGAGAAGCTTTGAAGCAAAAGACATAAATTTGATGGGGATGCTGTAAATTGTAATGGATATTTCTTTTTGGTGACTGAAAGCGAAAACCAATTGGGTATTTCTTTTTCTTTTTTTTTTTAATTTTCTTGCACCTTTTTATTATTTTTATTTTTTTATTTTTCCTTCCTGAGAAGAGTGTGGTGTGATTGGCTGATTCTTTTTGTTCGTAGTAGGGATGGAGGAATCAAAGAATCTCACCTTAGATTTTAGGACCCAAACTTGCTCTATTTTTTCTTCAAAATATGTACTCTAGCGGAAGAGAATCAAATCAACCATCTTATTGAATTTGAAGGTGATGCTCCCACGTTATCACAAGCACAAATTTTCTTTTCTGAAAATTGAACTAAAAGTAGTCATGTATTTCTATGATTATCCTAAAACAGGGGAGGGAATCTCTGGCCCCCTGAGTTCTTCATACAGCCTGTCAATACGATTCATTGCTCGACTTGGATTTAACCCTCGGTTTTATGTACAGACTGTCAGTACGGTACGACCCATTCCCAGACTTGGCTTTAACGCAAGGAACTGATACCCCACCAGACGGCTCTTCTCGCACAAGCTCGTGGGAAAGATTTGATTTATAAAATTTAAATTTAAAATTTATTTTTTAAATTAAATTATACCACGTAAATATTTTATTAAGTATGTTTTATAGAATTTTTTCACAACATTATTACAAAAAAAAAAAAAAACATTTTTTACTGTCGAGAACCCTGGTAGATTGCAAATGCAACGCATCTTTTACCGGGTTAAACGCTGTAACGACCCCTGTAACACTCCTATTTGATTAAACTCTAAAGCTACTAAATTTGCGTACTTTACTTGCAAGCTACTGTATGATTGAATTACAGAATAGAGTTGGAGATACTTCTGATATTGTGATAAGTTCTAGCATTGTAACTAACAACCTGTTCTAACATTGGACCAACATCCCCTTGTCGTTGAAGCTCTTTCTCTAAATCGGACAGGCAGATTCATAATGAAATGACAAAAAAAAAAAAAGAAGGTCCACGTAATTTATGGGCAGCAAACTTTTTCTTGTAAATATGAAAGCAAATCAGTAGCACTCACACTATGCATAAAAGTCCCATAAAGAAATATATTCCAAAGGGAGTGCTCGCTTTAATTCTGTAATCCATATCCAAGCTGAAATGAAGAAAAGAAATTTTCACCTAGAAAAGAAAAGAAAAGAAGAAAAGAAAAAGGGAGGCCACAAATGGCCAACAACAAATCGTAAAAGGCAATTGCATCAGATCGATCCATAGATTTCTTGGGTTGCGTTCAAGAGTTCGATCACTGGAATCAAAATCCAATGATTGATCTTCAAGTGTTGCCATATCAGCACCAAACATTCAGTTGGTCTGCAGCTTTGATAACAATTTCCCAGGATTCAAAACTCAGAAATTTTAGATACCAAAGAGAAATTAACCAGGAAACTAGATGAGAGATAGGCTTTTAATTAATAGCAAAACTAGAAGACAAGTACAAATGGTTTTCTGAGTATTTGGGTATGTTATTACACAATTATCCAAATAGATTGACTGGTCACATGTTGAGAAAGTCCCTTGATGAAAACTGTTACCATCATCATTTTCTCGGACAAAACATAAATTGTAAGGTTATTCTCTAGATCAAACAAGAGGTGGGGCCAGTTTCATGCTAAGAAGAGGGGTTCTTCCTGAGCAAGCATCTGCTTCTTCTGTCCTGAACTATTTTTCCTTAGTGGCAAGCTCATAGTTCACGTTCAAAGAAAGGAATATAATTATTGATGAGTTTTAATGGTGTGTGGCCCGAATGTTTGAAAAACAAGAAAAGAAAGGAAGAGTAATTGAAGTACCTTTCTCTTTAACCAGCTGCTGTACTTGAAGCTACTTTCTCACTTTAATATATTCCATAACAGGTAAAGGTGATTCTGGGATGATGCCAAATGGCCCCTGGTATTTTTAGGTCAGTAGGAGAAGGTCCGGTGAATCCAAAGTCATTTAAACAAAGTTGCCTCATCAATTATTATTCTTCAAGGGACCCATTAGATGAGATCTCACGAATCCAAAAGCAGGGAAAGAAGATGAGAAGAATATGGCCTCAGGAATCAGGAAAAGAGAAACAAAAGGAACTTGTCAGCATCTCACCAAAGAATAATTGAAATGGTAATTAATTTTATGTCAAACACAGTCACTGAATATGACGTAAGCATTATGTCACCAATCCATATGCTTCTCCATATAATCTGAGCAAGTGATCTTAGACTTTAAGGAAGGAAAGACTTAAGACCATATGATGCTTATTCAAATGACAGTTCAAATATAATTGTTACATGTCAATGCCTGGAAAAGCGGAAGAACACATAAATTAAGGAAAAACAAAATAAATGCATTTTTAGTCATGACTATTACCAATGGAGGCATCTACAGAACTAGACTCATCTCTCATTAACCTGGGTATGCCATCATTGTTCTGGGGTGGTCATACTTCAACGAACTGTTTGGATCTCCTTAGGAGTTTCTTCATTCATTATTATTAATTATTCTTCTGTGGGGAGGGAGCCGGCATAAGTCTATAGGAAATTATTAACATCAAGTGAACAAGAGAGAAGAAAAACCACAAGAAGAAAGAAAAAGCTGATAATTACAATAATTGTAAACAACAATATCCATTTGCAAAATACCCACTCCTCTGGGTATGAAAAAGAGTTCCATTTTTTAAAGAAGATGAGAAAAAAGTAATGCTTTATGTACAATATTGAAAAACTAATGTTATTTCATTTCAGGGAAACCTCTGTGAATCATGTCACTTTTCAAAGTTAGGCAGAATCATAATCTAGCTTCAACAGAAATGGCCCACATATCACCAAAAATCTATAGTCAAATATTTGCTGTACTGAGCATAAGCAAAAATAAAATTTTCTAAATGATCCAGACCACCTCCAATCAAGATCCAAATATATTTGCCATGAAATGAAATATGAAGTCTAATGGTCGCAGAAGTTTGAGAAATGAGAGGTTGTGGACCTTAATTCAACTTTCCAATCGTAGGACTTCTCACCAATATCTGTGTCTAATGGGTAACTCATGACGCAAGGTTTACGGTTCTTTTTTTTTCTCAACAAGGTTTAAGGTTCATTTATGCCATACTCTATATAAGCTGTAAACAATAATAATCTAAGATATCACATGGCTTATGTGTGGTAGAGACAGTAAATGTCAATTCCCCCATTAAGTGATGTCTCATTTCTAGAATCTAATGAAACACAACATCTTTGTCCAACACCCCACAACTTGATTGATGGAGACAAAATAGAATCATGCAGAAATATTCCCTTGAATAATTCAGGCAAGACTAACTCGTCCCTGATAAAACGCTACATGCAACTCCAAATATTACTTCATCCTTGATATGACTCAATCCAAAAGAAAGCATGGGTCAGTTGCATAAAGAGGGACAGCTACAGGATCGTGGAATCACCAGCAAAGTGGAGGCGGCCTCAAGTCAATATGGAAATCTCACTGTCCAAGTCTTATTTATAACACTTCTAATCACCACACTTCAAATTCAAAAGTGGTAAATGCTGTAAATAAAACTGCCGACACAGATGTGGTTGTTAGTTAACTTAGTTTTACTTTCCAAAGTTGGTTTCAGGTGCATGAAATGTCTCCTTCTTACTGTGGATCATTGCCATGAAGTTCATCTTCACTACTGAAATTTTATTTTCTTTGAAGAAAAAATTGACTGAAAAAAAGGGCAAGTGATAATGAAATAGTTTATTATCACTTTTCTTCATTTATATATAGAGTTAAATTCTCCCCCAAAAATATATGCCACAATCTCATAGATGCATATTATTATTATTATTTTTTTGAGATTTGAAAAAGTTGAATTGTTTATTATATTTTGTGTAGGAATTTGAAAAAATTGTAATGACGAAATGAGATGAGATGAGATGAGGTGAGATAGTTTCTGTATCCAAACGAGCCTGTGTCAATCGTATGATTAGTTCATCAATGAGGGCCTTTTTTCGCCATTCGTTCACAATACCATTTACTGGAATCCATTTAACTAGTCCAGTTTCAAGTCAGAATTAGCTATATTACAAGTCATCAACATCTGAACATCTTAGACTCTAAAGCCAGGCCTAAATGTTCAGCTCAGCAATGTGATAACCCACTCACTACTTCTAGGAAACTTTCACTGGCATTCAGCTCTGCCTTTCTAAACTTAAAGGTGAACTTTTATGTTTGGTTATTGAACCAAACTCAATTCATCTCAAACCAATCATTATGTGATCTACTATTTTTTCAATTTCCCATAAAAAGGTTAAACCTATTTCAACCTATTTCATATATTTCAACCTAAAAAGTTAAATCCGTTTCAACCTAAAAATGTTAAACCTATCTCAATGGGACCCACAAAATGCTATTATTCACAACTCTACTTAGTTAATCTCAACATCCAAACTCAACAATTTAGATAACAATAAATAAATAAAATATTTTTTTTTTATTTAGATCACAATAAATAAATTCACTGGCATTAAAACTTAAATTCACCTTAGATAATTGATAACAATAAATAAATACAATATGTTTTTTTACCACACGCATGCAGAATTAGCTAGGGGTTGGATGAAGTGGTAAGAGCTTTGATCTTGGTGGTATCCTCCCTCCAAAAGTCTAAGATTTGAATCCTTGGCTGCAAATAATTTATAGGAGCCAATGGATCAGTAAGAGCCATAGGAGCTGTGGTGCACTAGTAAAAAACTTCTTGCCAAGAGTCCGTGTACCCTTGGGATTAGTCAGGACTCTGCTCTGGACACGTGTCCATCTAAGAAAAAAAATCTGTGATCAGAAGCACAGAGGGAATCAGCAGAGATTGTGTTAGAAACAGACAAGGAAGATTCATCTTGAACTCAATGTCTTAGGGTTCATAAACTGCACTATCCTAGAGATCAACATCTCATAACGCATAATAGTGATATCCGATTAGTACTTCTCTCTTTAATTATATTTTGGGCGTACGGGTGGGGTTAGTCAGGATAGTTGATTAAGTTTAAAAATAATCGTAGTCTTACACAGCACCAAGAATAAGTGCTTCCATAGACTCATGAAATTAAACAATAAATGGTACTTATCATGAATCTGTGTCCCGATTCATGCTTCATATGCGTGAACAGAAGCCTTTGTGCATTTTTTGGTGATTTACTGCAACCACAATAGTAAATGACTACAGAAAAGTTCTGGGCTTTTATGAAAATATAAGGCACTAATCCATCAAACAGAACTAAAAACCTAATGTGCCTTGAATCTTCACGTCCAGAACTAATGTTAAGAATATGAAAAAAGGGATAATTGTATTTCTGTAACTTGTCAATTACAATGATACACTACTGTTTAAATAGATACAAGGTGACAGACTAAGTATGGAAATACTAGACTGAGTAAGGAAATAAACGAATGTAAGGAAATAACTGATATTTACAAATTAATGACTATAGCTAAAAATATGGTGATGATTCCTTGGCTGATTTTGTGCAAATTGGAATCTCGGATTTGATTGTGTTAATACTCCCCCTCAAGTTGGCGCATGAAGATCAGTAATACCCAACTTGCATAAAAAATGATGAAAAAGTTCTTGGCTTAAGGCTTTAGTGAAGATGTCCGCAATTTGCTCATGTGATGACGTATGAACCGCAGTGAGGAGTCCAGATCGGATCTTATCTCGAATAATGTGACAATCAATCTCAATATGCTTGGTGCGTTCATGGAACACATGATTATGGGCAATGTGCAGAGCAGATTGATTATCACAATGCAAACTGAAAGGTTCAGGATGAGGAATACCAAAATCAGTTAGGAGTTGCTTCAACCAGGTAAGCTCGCATGTGGTGACGGCCATGGCACGATACTCAGCTTCAGCAGAAGAACGGGCTATGGTCGTCTGCTTTTTTGTGCGCTAGGAAATAGGACTCGTGCCGAGCTGAATGAAAAAACCAGTAGTGGAGCGACTAGTAGTGGGACAGCTGGCCCAATCGGAATCAGTATAGGCCGTAATATGTAAAGTATTGGAGGATGGGAAGAAAATGCCTTGGCCTGGGCTGCCTTTGATGTATCGAAGAACACGAGTTGCAGCTTGTATGTGAGGAAGACAGGGAGCATGCATAAACTGACTGAGGATGTTCACGGCGAAGACGATATCTGGACGAGTAATGGTCAGGTAGATGAATCGGCCCACAAGTCGTTGATAGGCGCTAGGATCAGAAAGGAGGGCGCCATCGTGATTGGTGAGCTTCAAGTTTTGTTCCATGGGAAAGGGAGCAACCCCGACGCCAAGCTGGCCACTGTCATTCAGAATATCAAGAGCATATTTTCGTTAGTTAAGGAAGATACCATTTTGTGAACAAGCAACTTCGAGACCAAGAAAATATTTGAGGGGGCCAAGATCCTTGGTTTTGAAATTGGTGGAGAGAGCACGTTTGAAAACCTGAATTTGTGAGAGATCATTGCCAGCAACTAGAATATCATCAATGTAGACAAGCACAAAGGTGATACTCGTGGTGTTGACCAAGGTGAACAAAGAGTGATCGGCTTGAGATTGAGTAAAACCTGCATCAAGAAGCACAGCGGTTAGTTTAAAAAACCAGTTGCGGGAGGCTTGTTTGAGGCCGTAGAGTGATTTGCGAAGGCGGCAAACACGGGTCTCCCCCTTAGGGCAATATCCGGGAGGTGGTGTCATGTACACTTCTTCGTCAAGATCACCATGAAGGAAGGTGTTGTTGACATCAAGTTGGTGAATGATCCATTGCTGAGTGGCAGCGATAGCTAACAAACACCGGACAGTAGTCATTTTTGCAACGGGTGCAAAAGTCTCATGATAATCAAGACCTTCAACTTGAGTGTAGCCTTTTGCAACCAAGTGAGCTTTATATCTTTCAACTGATCCGTCTGCTTTGAGCTTGGTTTTAAAGACCCATTTGCAACCGATGGATTTTTTTCCAGAAGGGAGAGGCTCAAGAGTCCAGGTGGAATTGGTTTCAAGGGCACGTAGCTCATTAGACATTACTTCGTGCCAATGGGGGTGACGAAGGGCAGTGGAATAGTAAGAAGGTTCAACAGAAGTGGTGAGAGCATGTAAATATGTAAGGTGAGAAGGTGAAAAACGAGAATAAGAAAGAAAAGCAGATAAAGGGTGGGCAATACCTAAGGGTGATGCAGCGAGTGATGATGCCATGGGCCCTGCGTGTAGAGGCAGACAAACATAATCCTGGAGGTAAGCGGGTTGAGTAGTAGTGCGACGAGGACGAGAAGAAGTGGAGGGAGGTTCCGTCATAGTAATTGGAATAGAGGGGGGATTTGTGGGAATAGGAGGAGGAGGGGATGGGGTTGGTAGGGGAAGTTCGGGAACGGGTAAGGGAAGGATAGGGATAGATGAGTGGGGAATATCGGGAAGATCTTGAAAGGGAAAGATGTCTTCATGGAAGGTGACATCGCGAGAAAAAAAGATGGTTTGTGTGTCAAGGTTATATAGTTTGTATGCTTTGTGGTTACTGGGGTAGCTAAGAAAGATACATTTTGAGGCACGGGGAGAGAATTTATCGCGATGGGCACAAAGAGTTTGGGCGTAACATAGACAACCGAACACACGAAGATGATTATAGTTTGGGATGGTGTTGAAGAGAAGTTCAAAAGGAGATTTATTTTGAAGAATGCGACTTGGTGTACGGTTAATGAGATACGCCGCAGTGAGCACACATTCGCCCCAAAATTTGAGGGGTAATTGTGCTTGGAAGCGAAGACTGCGAGCAAGAGGTGCCTGTGTTTTCTCTCCGCAACACTATTTTGTTGGGGAGTTTCAACGCAGGTACGTTCATGGATAATGTCGTGAGTATGAAGGTACGTTTGAAATTTTTGCGAAAGAAATTCTTGTCCATTATCAGTGCGAATTTTTTTTACCGTGGTATTGAATTGATTTTGGACAAGTGCAAAGAAATGCATGAGATTGGTATATGCCTCAGATTTATAACGCATAAGATAAAGCCAAGTGGTACGGGAAAAATCATCGACGATAGTGAGAAAATAATGAGAACCACAAATGGAAGAAGTATGGTAACCACCTCAAATATCACAAAATATTCTATTGAAAGCAAAAGTACTTTTATTATCATTAAAGGAAAACGGCAAACGTGTGTGCTTGGAACGAGCACAAATATCACAATCCGAAACAACATGAGAATTATTAAATAATTGAGGAAGAAGAAGACGAGAAGGGTGACCTAGGCGTTGGTGCCATAAGTCTTTATTAGTAGAGGATTGTGCGGAAAGAGCCAGAAAATTGTTGGGCCGGTACACATAAAGCCCATTGCAAAAATCACCCGCTCTAATCAGCCTCGTCGATTGTGGGTCCTGAAAGAAAAAAATTTTAGAAGAGAAAGAAACAATACAATTGGTGTGAGTGGTGAGCTGAGGGACAGATAAGAGATTAAATTGAAAGTCAGGGATAAAATAGATATTAAAAAGTGTAAGGGAGGGGGATAAGTGACAATTGTCGATACCCTTAATAGAAAGGGTATGGCCATTCGGCAGTCTAACCGAGAGAGAAGGGGGGGGGGAGGTTGCAAAGCAGAGAACGCATGCCGGTCATGGCACATGTGGGCGCTAGCGCCGCTGTCCACAACCCAGTTGCGGTGGCTGTCGAAGGAGGGGGAAGAAGAGATAGCGTTACTGACGAAATTGGAGGAGATGGGCTTCGGGTTCAGTAGATCCAACAGTTTTTGATAGAGCTCCGGTGTCAATCCGTGGAGAGACGACGAATCCAAGGAGGCAGAGGCTTGATTGGCTACCGGAGCTAAGGCGGGCAGTGGTTTGCCAAGGATGGAAGGGCTCGGCTTGGAGCGGTGATCTCGTCCAGGTGGGTATCCAACGATCCTCCAGCAGCGGTTACGGGTGTGGCCCGTTTTGCCACATTCGGTGCAACGCAAGTGGCTCTGTGGAGTGCTGGGTTTGGCGACAGCAAAAGCCATGGGGTCCGACGGCAGTGGTTGGAGCTGAAGGAGGCGTTGCTGCTCTTCCTGAAACAAGATAAAGAAAACCTTGGTGATGGGAGGAAGCGGGTCCATAGCTAGGATTTGGGTTCTGAGTTGGGCAAAATAATCATTTAGGCCAAGAAGGAACTGGAAGACACGCTCATCATCTGCTTGTTTTTGCAGATCCTTGAGGTCAGAGTGATTTTGAAGATGGCTTAATTCATCCCATATTTGTTTGATATGGTTGTAATATTCATGAATGGAAGTGGTGTTTTGTTGCAGAAAGGAGAGTGCACGCTTAAGGTGATAAAGACGGGCATTGTTGCCGTGGTTGAAACGAGATTAGAGATTAACCCAAACTTCGCGTGGGTTTGTGTGATATTCAAGGTAGTTGGCTAGAGATGGGCTGATGGAGTTCAAAATCCAGGTAAGGACCATGTCCTTGGTTTGGTTCCATTGTTTGTATTCAGGAGAGCTAGGATCAGGGGTGGGAAGGGAACCATTGACAAAGCTGAGTTTATTCTTGGCATTGAGTGCGCGGGTCATGGCTTTTTGCCATTTTGAAAAATTATCTCCTGTAAGGAGACCAGAGACAAGGATTAGGCTTGGGGAATCAGAGGGATGGAGAATATATGGAGAGAGGACAGCGGAAGAGGAAGAAGAAGAAGATGAAGAGGAGGAAGAAGCCATGTAGGGCTCGGGTAGGGTAGGGATCGTGTTTAGGCCGATACCATGTTAAGAATATGAAAAAAGGGATAATTGTATTTCTGTAACTTGTCAATTACAATGATACACTACTGTTTAAATAGATACAAGGCGACAGACTAAGTATGGAAATACTAGACTAAGTAAGGAAATAAACGAATGTAAGGAAATAACTGATATTTACAAATTAATGACTATAGCTAAAAATATGGTGATGATTCCTTGGTTGATTTTGTGCAAATTGGAATCTCGGATTTGATTGTGTTAATAACTAAGGACCTTATACATCAATGTTAAGACGGATCATATATAAGCTATATTTATTTTTGTATGTTTACATAGATTAAAATAATTCTTAAGTACCTGGTAACGATCATGCTAATTCTTCTTCTGGAGGTTCTCAAGCTTCTTCAGCCTCCAAAAGTTATTACCAACAAAACAGAAAACACCCGAAATTCACTACAGAAGATGATATGAACTTCCAATTCGCAATTCCAATCTCCTTCTGCAGAATTACCTATAAAAAAAATGTCATTTCTATCATCCACGACCGAAGAAGTTGGAGGTTCTCAACTCATTGCAACTTACAAATTAGATTTCTTGCGCAGTACCTTCGTTCTAGCCGGATATGACAACCAACAAGATGAACAAAGCCAAGCCAATTGACGTAACAACATTCCAACATACAAAGATATGTATCTAGCTTGAAACTTCCCGATAACTATTAACACCAAAAAGATTTTAAAAAATAAAAACCCGACGATAAACACTCGAACACAATTCAAATTTTCATGGTATAAAGCGAAAATAAAAAAGACAATTGTAATCCGTATCACTATGCCAAACCTACAACATTATCCAAGTAAAAGACAATTTTTGTAAGAAGTCAGTAAATGGAGACTTGGCAGGCTTTGTAGAAATAAGACAGAAGGCCAGGTTTTTTTTTTTTCGGGGGGTTGGGGGGGAGGGGAAGAAAAAAAAGATTTTGAGAGAAACTCAACAATGTAGGTCGATGAAAGGCCAGCTTAGAATAGACAGATTGAAAACGATATAAATAAGGAAGTGGAATCAAGGGGAATTATCGAGTTCACGTGAGAGACAAAGGTTTCAAAAGCAGCTTGGTTGTGCAGGTCATAGCCAGTTGAGTGATTTCAAACGAAATGACCAACTACCCTATTTTTATTTTTCTGGCTCGAAAATGCAACACAAGAGATCACAAAATCAATGTAAACACGCAAATTCCCATGAAAATTTCTTCACTTGCTACAGGTCACCGGTGTTGTCTTGTCGTTCCCGGCATGACGCCAAGACGCGCTCTCTGGTAGGCTGACGTGTAACGCACCCTTTTTTGGTTGTAGTTCAAGCGACGTTTCAGATTGTTGAGTGCACTAGCGACTCTTAGAGCATCCCATTGGATTTTCCATAAAATTTCCTATAATTTAGTTAAAAAGTACATTTCTTAAAACTTTTTCCTAAATTTTACTCATATTTCAAAAACTTTCTATATCCCATTCCCTATCTCTATCTCTATTCTATTCAAATAATATTTCTTTATTAATTTTTTCTCTCACTTTCATTTACAAATTTAACTACTCAATATTTTTTCTTATGTTTTGAACTATTACTCTAATGAATATTTTAGATAGAATTTAAATTATTTTTAATATTTTTAAAATATTATTTTTTTATATTTTCGGAGTTATTTAAATTACTTTTAAAACTATTATTTAAAATTATAATAAATATGAGTATGAGAGAAAGTGTAGATGATTGAAATAAGAATTAATTTAATTGAAATGAATAAAATATTGATAAAAGTGATTAAGGGAATGAATAGTGGTTCTCCATATATGGGGAACCACTATTCATTCCCTAAACATTTTCCTTAAAATGGGGAATCCAATGGGAGGGACTTTTGGAGAAAATCCTAAAATTATCCCTAAATTATGGGGATGGGGGAGAAATGGGGAACCGAATGAGGATGCTCTTAACTAACGTGTCTATACAAACTTAGGCCGACAGCAAAATAACTTATTTATCATTTCATTTTATCTCAATATTCAAACATCATAAATATAAACACTTTTTAATTTTTAATTTTGTATCTAATCATTATTTAATCATTATAATTTTTCTAAACTTCTAAATAAAACACAAAAAATAATTCAATTTTTCAAATACCAAAACAAAAATAATATTTTAATTTTATAATATTTTTATTCAACTTTTTCTCTTTCCTTTATCAAAATTTTATAAAACATATTAATTCAAACTATTTCATTACCATTCACATATCATATCATATCACCTCATCTCACTCTCCAAATCAGACCTTATTATGTTGAGACTAAAGATGTGTGATAATTGTTAACGTGATATGTGTGGAGGTTTTATCCTCAATGTTAAAGCAAGCTGAAACTTAGGATCTTTTTAAGGGAATTAGTGTATGCAATGATGCTCTTCATGTTAGCCGCTTATTCTTTGCTAATGATAGTATTATTTTCTGTCAAGCTTCTTTCTATTTTAGTAAATGTGAACATTCAACGTATCTTATTTGTTTATGGGGCAGGCTTGGGACAATAGTTAAATTGGGAGAAACCTGAACTACTATTTAGAAAAAACACAAATGAAGAGATAATGAATGCTATTAAGGAAATTTGGGATGTGCAATCCATCCATCATCATGCTAAGTATCTTGGCTTACCCTCCTTTGTTGGAAGATCAAAATACTATACTTTCAGGGATATAAAGGACAAAGCTTGGGCTAAATTGAAGGGGTGGAAATAAATTTTTTTTTATCACAAGTCGGATGTGAAGTGCTTATTAAAGCTGCAGTTTAGGCTATTCCCACGTATACTATGAGCTGTTTTAAGATACCTAAAGGGTTTTGTAAAGAACTTGAATGTATAATTGCTAGATTTTGGTGGGGGCAAAGAGGCCAAGAAAGGAGAGTTCAGTTGTTGGCAATCTCCTCCATGTGGGACGTGAAAGCTTAATTTTGATGAGACTACTTTCTGTTCATTAAATCAATTTTGGGTGAGTGCAATCTTGAGAGTTGCAAGAGGTGATATGATTATGTCTATGTCTAGGAAAGAAGAGGGTATTTATGCAGTGGATGATATTGAGGCCATTGCTGCCTTGAGGGGTTTACAAATGATTTATCATATGGAGATTTCACATTTGGTTCATGAGGGGGATTCACTTGTTATTATGGAGGTCATTTGTTCCACTCAATAGCAACTCATGTTCAATTATAATCCTTTGATCTAGGAGATTCAAATATTTCTATCTTCTTTCTATTATATTGATATTATTTATGTTAGTAGACAAGGAAATGAGGTAGCACATCTCTTAGCGCGATATGCACGTTTTGTGGATGTCACTCTCTGTAAGAGAATTCAAAAGGGAGAGTATGTGAGAATTGATTCCTCTATACTTTTTATTAAATATAATGTAATCTGTACAACAATATATATAAGAGCATTTACAACCGATCCCTATATTTACGTGAACAATTGAATTTAAAAAGATTACAACTATACAATCTTATTGTAAGATCGAATCTTCCTCATTTGTTAGGCTCTTGATTTATTGTTGAGATTTCACCAAATCTCCTGCTGTGATTTCGGTCATTACTGTTGCTGCATATCTCGACATTCTGATCTTCAATATCTTCAGCCTTGAATGCAGTTATACTGACTTGATTCTCTACACACCCCCTCAATCTGGAGGATAGATCACGGACATGTAGATTTTGTTGTACATGTTTGAACTCTAATGGAGGTAACGACTTGGTAAGTGCATCTGCTAACTGATCTTCGCTTGAAATAAATTGCACCACCAATTGTTTATTGAGAACTTGGTCTCTTACGAAGTGGAAATCAATTTCTATGTGCCTCGTTCTTGCATGAAATGCTGGATTTGATGTGAGGTAAGTGGCTCCAATATTATCACACCAAAGAATTGGTGGTTGTTTTAGAGGAAGACCAAGTTCAAATAGAAGAGATTTTATCCAAGTGAGCTCGGCTACTGTGTTTGCTAGCGCTTTGTATTCAACCTCGATACTGCTTCTAGCAATTGTGGGTTGTTGCTTGCAACTCCAAGAGATTAAATTGGAGCCCATATAGACACAGAAAGCACCAATCGAGCATCGGCCATCTCTATCAACAGCCCAATCAGAATCTGAGTAAGCTTGCAACCTTATATCACCAGCTTTAGTGATTTATAGACCAGAAGACATCGAGTGTTTAAGATAGCACAATATGCGCTTGACTGCCATCCAATGTGTATCAAGAGGTCGATGCATAAATTTATTGACTTTATGTATCGCAAAGGCTAAATCAGGCCTTGTGAATGATAGGTATTGCATGCTGCCTACGATGCTTCAGTAGAGACTTATATCTTTAAAAGGATGTCAATCCTTGGAAGTAAGATGACAACTAGAGGCCATGGGACTTGTGGAAGGCTTGGCTTTGTCCATGTTGCTCCGTTTGAGTAAATCAACAATATACTTATGTTGAGTGAGGTAAATTCCATCTGGACACCGAAGTGCCTCAACACCAAGAAAGAAATTTAGTGCACCCAAGTCTTTGACAGCAAAAGTATCTTTCAAGCAATTAATCACACGAGTGATTGCATTTGAACTTGAAGCCGTTATCAAAATATCATCCACATATATAAGTATGTAAATAATAATAGCCGATTTCTGAAAAATAAAGAGAGAAGTATCAGCTTCACTTTCATGAAAACCCAAAGACTTGAGTTTGTCTAAGAGCTTTGAGAACCATGCTCTTGCGGCTTGCCACAATCCATAGAGTGACTTGTGTAATTTACACTCATAATTTGGATATTGTGGATGAATATATCCTTGAGGTTATGACATGAACACGTCCTCTTGTAACTCATCATGCAAGAATGCGTTTTGAACATCCAATTGCTTTATAGGCCAATTATAAGAAACGACAAGAGAAAGCACTAATCGAATAGTTGTATGTTTGATGACTGAACTGAATGTTTCTGAAAAATTGACTCCTTCTTGTTGGTGAAATCCTTTGGCTACTAGTCGTGTTTTATAATGTTCAATGGTCCCATCCGCCTTCTTTTTTTATTTTAAACACCTAATGACAGCCCACAATGTTAGTGTTATTTAATGGTGACACCAAAGACCAAGTGCCATTTTGTAGCATGGTAGTGAATTCTTTATTCATAGCATCTTGTTAGTGGGCTGATTTGGAGACCTCAGTGTAAGAAGTTGGTTCCTTTGCTAGAGGTGCGGTTTATGCTATCAAAGCTATCGGTAAAGGGTACCGAATGTAGCCATCAGGTTGTTGCCGAGGCTTGTAGATATGATTCTTTGATCTGGTGATCATGGAATGAGTGTTTGTAGGTGTAGCATGTTCGTCCTCATTTGAGGTATCATCAGAGTCGAGTGCATTGGTTGCTGGTTGGGTAGATGTTCAATGACCTGTTCCTGCAGAAATAGAACATAATGGTGCAAATTCGATTCTTGTGGGAATCGGATTAGGCGTTAAATCTCTGAAACTTGTTGATGGGAACAATTAATTTGCAGGGGAAGCAAGACAGAGTTGGAAGTTTGATGAGTGGGGCTTTGGAGTTTATTTTCGGAAGTGTAAGGGAAAAGGTTTTCATCGAAAATGACATGTCTTGAGACATAGACCTTACCAGTAGAGAGATCAAGATACTTGTACCCTTGAAGACAAAGACTATAGTCAACGAAAATGCATGTTTTTGAAAGGAAATTGAGCTTATTTTGATTGTAAGGCCTCAAGTTACGCGAACATGCACATCCAAACACAGGCATAAAAGAGTAATCTGGAACACAGTTATATATCATCTCAAATGGTGATTTGTGGTCTAAAACATTTGTTGGAAGCCTGTTTATCACATAAGTTGCAGTTTGAAAGGTATCTTCCCAATATATCATTGGGAGGTTTGAATATGCCAACATGCTTAAACCAACTTCGATAATGTATTGATGTTTTCTCTCAATAGAACCATTTTGTTGATGCATATGTGGGCAAGCTAGACGATGGTTAATGCCAGTGTTTTTAAAATGTGTTTAACTGTCTATATTTGCCACCCCAGTCGGATTGGATGGCTTTTATTTTTCTTTCAAAATGTTTTTCCACATATTTTTGGAAATTAAAAAAAACTTGTTCCACATCTGATTTGAGTTTAAGAGAAAATAACCAAATAAACTTGGAATAATCATCTAGAAAACTCACATAATATTTAGTACCAGTGTTGGAAGCAACAACAACAGGTCCCCAAACATCAATAAAAATTAAATCCAAAAGTTTTGAAGAAACCAACGTAGATGACTTAAAAGGCAAATTATGGCTTTTAGCCATTTGACAATCAGAGCACACAGTGTGCAATTTATTTTTCTTTACTGGAAAGTTGAAAGTGGAGAGAACTTTGTGGACGACGGGACTAGAAGCATGGCCAAGTCTACGATGCCAATTATGAAATGAAACTTGAATACTGAAGTGTGCTTGAGGTAGACTTGTTTTGGTGGTGAAACTGTAGAGGCCATCACTGAGATGTCCTTGATGAAGGACCTTCCCCAAGTAATCCTTCACAAGAAAGAAGTGAGTGTGAAATTCAAAATAGATGTTATTGTCAATACAAAATTTTTGAACAGATATCAAATTCTTTTGAATCTCAGGAACTAAAAGAACATGGTTAAGAACAAAGGTGGATGAGGTAGTTTGGAATTTAGAAGAACCAGCTTTAGAGATATACAAACCTTGACCATTTACCACTTGAACGGTATCTAAACCATTATATTCGTTGTTCTGTTGGTTTAGATTGGAAGCATCATTTGTGAGGTGATGGGTTGCACCCGTATATGCATGCCACTCAGTCTCCCAATTGGTAGGATTTCCATTATTCATGGCAACCATAGCTTGCTTGGGTGCATCTTTCGGAGCCTCCTAATAAAAAGATCAAATTTGTGATAACATTTACGAGCTGAGTGTCCAGGCTTACCACAAACTTGACAAATAATAGAGGGCTGATCATTGTTTCGGTTGGCAGACTTAAAGCCACCACGATTGCCTCGCCCCCTTCCTCGAGAGCCACCACGACCATTCCTTGCAAATGATTGTGATTGGCATTGAGCAACGTTAGTAGAAGGTTGTTGAATCGCAGGAGTGAGTTGGTGTCGAGAAAGATGAGCTTCAGTGGTTAATAAGAGAGAATAAATTTCTTCAAGCTTCACACTATCAGTGTGAGCAGAAATGGAGATGACGAAACTGTCATATTCATGGCCAAGACCTGCAAGAATATATGTGATAGTATCATCTCGTGTCATTGGCTGCCCTGCCATTGCTGGCTCGTCTGCTAGCCTCTTGATGATGTAGAAGTATTCAGTGGCAGATTTACTGCTTTTAGTTGCAGTGGCCAGTTGTGTGCAGATTTGAACAATGTGCGCACAAGATTTTGAGGAGAAAGTTTCATCCAAGGCACACCAGACAACATGGGATGATGTATAATTAACAACCTGAGCAAGTACTCATTCGGTAAGAGAAGACATGAGGGTGTTAAGAATGAGGTTGTCCTGCTTGACCCATTGAGAGTAAGCAGGATTGAGTCTCTCAGAAACAACATTGGTTTTAGGGTGGGAGATGGAAATTGTTTTGGGTGGTTTTGGTGTGGTTCCGTTGAGGTAACCAAAGAGGTTCTGACCTCGGAAATATGGTACCATCTGGGCCTTCCAGAGAAGATAATTATCTTGGCTTAATTTGATAGTAGCAATAGTAGGCATGGAGACAATGGAGGGAGGTTGGGAGATTGGGTTTTAGAATTGGAGGAAGACATTGAGACGTTGGTCTTTTGATGGCTATACTGATACCATGTAAGAGAATTCAAAAGGGAGAGTATGCGAGAATTGATTCCTCTATATATATATATACACTTACTCTATAGACATATATAAATTAATAGACATATAATTTATTAATTTTTCATCTCATCTTATCATTTCATCTCAATTCACCATCCAATTTTTTTTCTCAATCACCATGGGATTACATGCGTGGCATTGGAGCTCGGCATATAATTTTTATATATGCTCGGCCATCTGGATATATCTTTATTATGAAGATCAGTACTACTCAACGCCTAACATCTTTTTTTTTAATACTTCAAAATGAAATCAAATAATATCCCAATTAATATTACATTAGAGGCCAAGTAACAAAATAATTTAGAAACATCAAGATCTTGAGCATGCATTGGCAATAGTTCATGTCAGGTCCACCACCCACATCATAAACTCCTGATTTTCGTTTCTCCACATCCAACGGGCTGCCTTTTATGATTAATATATTTATATATGTATATATATATATATATATATATATTTATGTATAATGATAATGCTATATATAAATCCCAAATAGATCATAAGCATCGATTACACAAGTTATTTGTAGAAAACAGAGTCTCATTAAAAAAGAAAAGATGTTTTTTTTAAATATTTTTTTATGATGGAATCCACTTTTATACAAAAGGGCTACGCAAGACTTGTGGGATTCGAACTTAAACTCCTGATTTTCGTTTCTCCACATCTAATGGGCTGCCTTTTCGTTTCTCAAACTTCTGTACAAAATATAATAAACAATTCAATTTTTTCAAATCATAAAATAAAAATAATATTTTATTCAACTTTCAACAAAATATCTCATCTCATCTACGTAACCAAACGAGTCCTAAATATGAATTTTCGTATCCGCAGGAGTTAGCTACTTCTATTGCCGATTGAGCTTTGCTTAAAGATGTTTGGCAAAACAGTACTGCTTGGCGCAATATCTTATAATTAGTTCTGTATCATATTTTTTGTCGTAGTCGGCCTCTTGTCATCTGCTAGCCATCTGCTGGAAATTCCATAACATAGATATATATCTTAAGAAACAGGCCGCAAATAGCTTACCACCCATGCACCCTTTGCAGTATAGCTAGCGCCATTGATTTTCCATGTGACTAAGTGGCGTCGGATCAGAATGGAAGATTATTTTGATGGCTAGTTAAACAATAAAAGTTAGAGATTGAGATTGAGAAAAATCGCAAATAGAGATAAACCATGAGATTAAGATTTTACTATAAAATAAATCAATCATGCTTTCTGAAACCCACAAGCCAAGCTTAAATAACGAACAAAAAAAATAGAAAAATTGTAATTAAGGCCAAACAATAGAATACAGAATAAGATAACTATGAAAAAAATCTAGCCTAAGAATCTAGAATAAAATCGTTACTAAAAATAAATATTACAATAAAAGAAAATTAACAAAAAATGAAAGAGTTGACTAAAATTGATGGTTTGGAAGTCAAAACGACTGATTTTGGGGACGACAAGGGACCCACCAGGCAAAGCATGGTAACCACGATGTGTGCACTGAAGAGAGCGGTTAATGTCGTGTTTCACACACGTTTGTGCCAAGTTCCAACAACTCAGGTTTTCAAAAACAAGCCTTGCACAAGGTAGTAAATACTACGGCTTTGAGAAGGCGACCTTGGAGCTGGAGAACCTTCGATACCAAAGTTAGTAAATATTTTTAAAGTGTTGTAAATAAGTAAGAGAGTTTAGAAATCAGAGAGCATTCTTGTACGTAGGATTTGCTATTTATACTAGCATTCTGAGGAGTAGATCGTGCCTACTTTCATGAAGTCCGTATTTCCCGTACTGTTCATTTTGTTAGAGTCTTTAAATATGGAGTGGCTGTACGACGGTGTCATTAATGTGGTGTATTTTTTGGGTGGCTGAACCATTAATGCGGCGTGGTTCTCCAACCTTCTCCTCTTAGTCTGTTTTCCTTCTAGTCGGTTTTCCATTTTTTGTCAGTAGATCAATGGTTCTCCTTGTATTACGCCTGCCATGTGGGTGGACACTTGATGACTGGACACTACTCGAGGGGTCCTCTATAGCACCATCCCTCCTGCAGGTTATGTACAGAGGAGCCTCCTAGTGGGCCGGGCTTTTGGCTTTTTGCTTTGGGCCGGGTTTGATAGGGCCTCTTGGGTCTTGTGGGGAAAATCTCCTTACAGTTACCCCACTAATTCTCACAGGACAAGTACGATGAGAATTTATCATGTTTCAGTCCTGCTTCCTTACCAAGGCCGGGAACTTTATTTAGGCTTTCTGAGGTCCGGGGGGTTTCTGCTTATTGACATTTCTGATGGTGTTCCTATCTTCTATGGTGGGCTCACATTTTCATTACATCTTTTCAACCTTATTAATGAAGGGGTGTCAGGCAGCTTTTCACGTTGGTGTCGCTTCGTAAACCACATTCCCCAAAATTGAAACGGCGAGTAACCTTGTTGCTATGATTGATGAGAGTCTAACTGTCACATTCTTTTTATAAAACGTGGGAGTGAAACCTGATTTCCCCCACTACGCTGTGATTGTCCCACCATTCTAGTTCTCTTAATTTTTCTTCTCTTCGACCAGTCTTCTTTGCTACTTCATGCTCTAGTAGTGATGGCGTTTAAAAAATCTGCTCAACCTAACGTGTCCGGAGAGGGCTCTGCCAACACTGGGTCATTGTTTTTGGGTAGCGTATGGTGCTCGACTACCAAAAAATCAATGCTGGCCTCCTTAGCCCTTACTTTCCAAATACTAGAGTTTGTTTCCTTGAAGTTCCTGGCCTCGACAAGGGCACTGTCGATGCAGAGGGTCATTCTAGTAAGGTAGTCCTATACCCTTATATGTTTTCATGCGGCTTGAGATTGTCGTTCCCTCACCCTATTCTTGACCTTCTGGACTGTCTCAGCTTGGCCCTTTCCCAACTGCATCCAAATGCTTGGAGATTATTGATTTGTTGTAGCATTATTTGGCTGCAGGTTTTGTTGGAATCCTTTCCAGACGATACGGACCTTACTAGCCATGAGTTTCTTCTTACCCATAGGGTGCTACGCCTAAAGGGGAATGTATGCAGCTTCAAGGCATCCCATGCTCTAGTCACCCTGCAGCCTCGATACCACAAAGTGAAAGACTGGTTTCTCAAGTTTTTCTTTGTATCTGGCCATGGATGGGAGTTTCGGTGGGCCAGGTGAATTGCCGGGAGTTTCCCATACGGACAAACTGGGAAAAATTCCAGAAGATAAGGTTGTGCGTCCAATAGCCACTTCTTATGAAGCAAAGCGTCTTGCAATCATGTGAGAATGGGTGCAAAACCACTCCAACAGTGTTTTTCCGAGGTCCTCCTTTTTTAGGAGAGTTTGAGGAGTTCTTTGCCTCCCTTGGGACACCACCCTTCTAATGATAGGTCGGTTGCTACGCGGCCCCAACTTGCTCCATTTAAGAAGCGTTCATCAAATCTTCCTTTGCTAGATAATGGGAAGAAAGCTCATCGAGAGAGTGTTCGGGTTGAGGATAGGCCTCTTCCTGGGGTTCAGGGCCCCTTAACGCTGGGACTGGCTACTTTGGAGGCCAACCATCCCATTACTGTGGTGGTTCCAGCACCGGTTGTAACAGGTGATTTGGTAAGCAGTTTTCCCGTGGCTTCTATTCCAGCGGTGATTGTTGAGGCGCCTGGGGGCGAGGTGAAGATGGACGCCCTTCTCTAGAGTATTTTCGTAGCTACCACTCTTGACGAAGGACAACATTCTTTTTCATAGATTTCTCCTCCTTCGTCATCCTGTTCGACTTTTGAGAATCACTCTCTTGAGACGGTTGATGAAGGGGTGGAGGCTACTTCTAGCAACCATGCAAAGGTAGGAGATTATACAGGAGGTAAGTCCCCTCCAAATGTTGTTGTCCTTGGGGTATCGAAGAATCCTGTCGTGAATTCTTCTACCCAGGCCGCACTCCCAAAGAGGGGGAGTCCTTTTCTGCATATTCCAGCCGGCGATGGTCCAAGGAGTCCAGGTGTCGACCCACCCATCCAGGTGGAACTCCCTGAAGGTAGCGGCCCTGTAGGTGATGTAGCCGATGAAGGTTTGAATAATGAACTAGTCACCCGAGCTGAGTCTCTAGTGGGGGACGACTTTCTTCTGGATGCTGACAGTTTGAGCAGAGACCCACTTGTTCTAGCTGAAGTCTCCAGAGAATTGCCCGAGTTTACAGGCCTTGAGGAGGTCCTTCATTCTTTGTCTCAGCTGGCCATGGAGGGGAGCCAAGAGGAAGCCATTGGTCGGGTTTTTGAGTGTTTGTCGAGTTTTTTCCATGAGGTTTGATTGCTTCCTCTTACCCTTTACTTTTTTCTTTCCTCCTTTCCATTTTCCTTAGTCTTTCCTTTATGCTGTTAGGGTACTTCTCAGCTTGCAACTTTCATCGTGGATGATTAGGAGATAGCTATGCAGGAGAGCTTGGACCGCGCTCTTGGTGAACCTGAGGAGAAGGAACAGTTGTAGTGTGAACTCGAGAGGATGAGACTCAACCTATCAGGTGAGCGTAAAAGAATGAAGAAGTTGGAGCATCGCCAGAGGAAGCACAAGCAGAAGTATGAATAAGAGAGAACCCGATTGGAGAAGCTTAACCAAAATCTCCAAGGTGAGTTATCTCGAGCGTGGGAGGAGAGGGACCGGTTGGAATAGCTGAACCAAAGTCTTCAGGATGCCACCTCTCCTTACAAGGATAGCTGAGGTGGTTCCCAAAATTTCGTGATGAGGCGTGGGGACACAGGGTCGTTGATGGTCATAGATCAATGCGGGCATTCCTTCTGGAAAGTCCTAAGTTGCGTTTGAGATCTTTTCCCAAGTACCTTCAACAGCTCGCTCTTGCCAAAATTCCCACAGATGAGGCATCCTTTGAGGCCAACTATGAACTAGGAAGGAAAGAGATGTCGAACGCTTTCCTTAGTCCTGCCACACCTGTGCCGACATTAGTGGAGTCGGCCAACCTTGATCCTGTTGCCGTTGAGCCAACCAACTTTGCTCTTGTTGCCATTGAGACTGATGCTCCTAGCGTTGAGACTTAAAGATTTTATTTGTTCCGTTATACTCCTTTATTTATTTATTTATTTACACATGTATCCACCTTTTGTTGCTCAGCAGCTTGTACATATATATATACTAACTAATGCACACATCTTTGTTCATCATGTCTCGCCTTTGCACCTTTTTCCTTTCTTCTTTTATTTTTGTGTGGCCGGCCTGGGGGACAGTGGTAAAGGGGTCCATAAAGCTCTTACCTACCTCGCTGCCTAGTCATGCACGCTTGCTTATCCTCTATGGATAGTCGTTCTCGTAATACGACCATCATTTTAATCGTTATTTGGGCAGTCATGTCCGATTGTACCTTTGAAGTTTCTCGACCTACCTTGCTGGCATTCAGTTTAACCTTTCCTACACTGTTAGCTGCTTAGCCCTTGAAGTTTCTTGGCCCATCCCGCTGGCTCCCTTCGTTTTCCTTTTTTTTCCTTTGTGCAAATTTCTGGGTTCTGAAAGTGGCCACAGATTGTTAGGCTGACCTGCCTTGTTGACTATTCGGCCCCCTCAGACCGGGTAATGGTTAGAAACCAGCGAGTTCTAAGTAATAGGGATAAATCCCTTATAGTTATCCTACTAATTCTTTCTCAACGAGTCCTGAAAGAATTCTTCTTATTTCCTCCGACATTTATGCCCTATCAAATTCTTGGCCTTCTTGGTCACATGCTAAGTGACCGTTCGCATTTTGCATACGTGGCAACACAGTGCCAGTTATGTTTCTGCATTAAATGGTGTCCTTTCGATTTCTGCATCATAGCTCAGTTCTTTATTGGATTAACTCTGCACATTGTATCAGTAGATATGCTCTACAGTGGTTGTGATAATAAAGGGATTCTGGTTCTCTTGGGGGGCGGGGGAACACGTGGCGACTTATAGTGATTTGTAGAGTTATGATACCTTGGCAGGCCAAGCGTCGACCCTGCCTATATAAAGACCCTTCTCCTAGTTAGAAATTTCATTATACTCACTTCTGTCTTTTTCTTTTATTCTGTGACTCTTGCTTTACTGCTTGAGTTTCCAGTTTCTTTGTTTTCCTTTACTTTTCTTTCGAAGTTCCTTTGTATTTTCTTCTATATTTCATGGTTCTGATGAATCCTTCACACCCTAGTGGGTGACAGCTCCTCTGGTGGCGCTCAGGCTTTTACTAGCTGTGGTGGTCTGAGCGTTGGAGGGTGGAACTGCCAATCCTTTGTTGTTGGAGTCCTGGATCCCTTGTTCTCATTCTTGCCATTTTGCGTATTATGCCTCACTCATTCTCGCCCTTTTGCTTACGAGGTTTGACTTTAAAACTCTTCTCCTCACTCGCTACCTACACCGAACTCGCTGCCTACACCGAACTCGCTGCCTTCTTGGTTGCAGTGGAAAAGGACTTTTGTTGTTAGGGTGTCGTGGTGGCCATCGCTGTCTAAAACACACACAGCTACAGACCCTGAACTCATTTCTTTCGTACAGAAATGTGGATAGCGATTTTTAGGCCTTTTGGTTTCCTTGGGTCCGAGAACAGTAACTTGCTCCTTGTAGTCCTGCGGCTTTATGCGGCCTTATGATGTAACTTGTTTCTTGTAGTTTTGCGACTTTATGATGTAATTTGCTCCTTATAGCTTTGCAACTTTATAATATAATTTTTATGATATAATTTGTTCCTTGTAGCTTTGCGACTTTATAATGTAATCTTGTAATCCTGCATAAGTAATAAAATGATTTTTTGTATCCGGCTATACTGTTTTACACTTTTCTTGTTGTATTTCTTCTTGTACTTCTCCCTTTTTTTTTTTCGAGCTTACTGCCTTCCGTTGTGTGACGTTGTTGCTTTTCCGTACTGATGCTTGTGATGCCTTTTTGGCGGTACTTTGCTTCCTTTCTGTAGATTCTTCTTACTTCGAGCAGTCGTAAGACTTAAATTTGCACTCCATTGGGAAGTGGTTAGGCTACCTTAAGTTAGTCCACTCTTTCACCTTGATAGAAGTCGGGGCAAGTTCTTCGGGTGGCCTCGAAGCAGGACCCGCTCTCCTCTGTGGGAGGGATAAGGCAGCCTTTAGGCCCGCCTTTCCCTGTTGAGATCCACATGGAGGCAAGTTGTTCGGGCAGTCTGTTACTAGACCCGCTCCCGCTTGTTGACATCATAGGAAAATGTAACATTTTGGGCCAGACTGGTGCTAGACCCACGAGGAGGTAAGTTATTTGAGCAATTTGTTACTGTATCCGATCCCGCCTATTGACACTCAAGAGGAAGGTATATTTTTTGATTTCGGGTAGCTGAGGACTAACTTGCACTCCATCGTGGGAGGGACAAGGCAATCTTAATGCTGACCTTTCCCTGTGGTATCCAGTGAGGAGGTAAGTTCGGACAACAATTTGGCTAACCGCTCTTCGCTGTGATAAGAGCCGGGGTAAGTTCTTCGAGCCGCCTTGAAGGTAGGTCTTGCTCTCATCTACGTGAGGAACAAGGTTGCCTTTAGGCCTGCATTTCCTTATTGCATCCATAAGGAGGTAGGTTGTTTCTGACAGTCTGTTACTAGACCCGATCTTGCTTGTTGATATCACAGGAAAGATAAGTGTTGGGTTAGGCTGGTGCTGATCCCACTCTTCGTTGCAACAGAGGTTTGGATAATTTATTAAGGAGGGATGTGAGGCCGATCCCGCTCTCCTCTATGGGAGGAATAAGGCCACCCTTGGACCGACCTTTCCCTATAGTGTCCCGTGGGTAGGTAAGATTTCCTACAGTTTGTGACTAGACCCGCACCCGCCTATTAAGGTTCAAAAGGAAGATAAATTTTTATCTTTGGGCTGCCATTGGTTGACCTGCACTCTCCTGCGAGAGGGATAAGACAACCCTTAGGCCTATCTTTCCCTATGGTGCCCTGCAGGGAGGTAATTTGTTGATGATCTTGTTGCCGTAGATTTCGTTAGCTGCACTTTTATTGTTGGCACCTTTCTGGTAATACAAGAGCGTGGAGTAGATGTTTTGCATTTTCTTGAAAATTCACGTTTTATTAAGTAAAAAGGAATGTAAAAGCTAGATGAAGAGGTGTTACAAAATTAAGGGACATGAAATCTTGGTCTGGGGAGATTTCCATCCATCCTTCTCTCTAAAGCTGCACACCATCCCTTCCCCCCTCAAAACTGGCAGGGTGAGGTGTAGTCGGAGGCCTGCCGCAGTTTCTTCGATGGTGTCCGGCCTACCTTGTTCCATTGTCTTCCAAGGTGGGCCCTTCATCTTTCTGCTTCAGCTCTTGGATGTAGCATTTCCTTACCGATAGCCAATACCTACTCTCCTTGGATTTCCCCTACTCCCTGGTTAGTTGGGGACTTCATTTTGAGGCGGTAGATTGACGTGACGACCCTTAAACTGTTGAGGGTGGGCATCCCGATGATGGCATTGTAAGCAGACGGAGTTTTCACCACCAGGAAGTCGTCCATAACAAAGGCATGCAGGGGCTACTGCCTACTAGGACGGATAGCGTGATGGTTCCCACCAGCTGGACAATGCTTTCAGAGAAACCTTTTAAGGGCATGAAGGCGGGCAACAACTGGGAGGCCTTAATTCCCATCTTGACGAAGGCTTCCCAGAACAAGATGTCCGCGGAGCTCTCGTTGTCAATGAAGATTCTGCGGGTGGTGAAGTTGGTGACGAACATTGTGACCACTAAGGCGTCATCATGGGGGTACAAAACCCCTTCTTCATCGGCCTCTGTGAACTATATTATAGGAGTAGGTTCACCCCTTCTTTGTTTGGCGAGATGATACTCAACCGAGTATACCTTGTAGTATTGAGTCTGCCTGATATGTGCTTTCCTACTTGGTGAGGTGATGCCCCCGCTTGCAAACCCTCCAACTATGGTTCGAATTTCCCTAAGTGGAGGTTGCTGCCTTGGTGGTGAATGGGGGCGACCTAGCGGTGGCCCCCTTATCTCCAGTCTGTACAGGTCACCTCAGTCTCGACTCATTTCCCTTGATCTTCCCCTTCTTTCTTGCTCTTGTCTTCTGGCTGAGGAGTAGTAATGCCTCTATTGTTCTGCATATTCCTTCCTTCCTCTCTGAGAGAAGCAGTGTTTGGTGTTGTGTGAGGTGGACCGATGGTACGTGTAGCAGCGGTGCATTATTCCCTAGTCGTCCTCCTTTTGAATGGTGAACGTGGGCTGGTTGTACTGTGGTCCAAGTCCCTTTGTCGAGACTTCCTCCCACCGCTTCTCATGGGAGCCCCTCTCCCCTTTTTCATGGGGCTTGGCCTTGGTTGGGGCATTTTCTTTCCTCTCAGCACACTCCACTTCCTTTTTTTGCGACTCTGTCAATGCCCGAAGAGTGTCTTCTGCATTGATAAAGTTGTCGGTCTGGTCCATGAATTCCTGCAATGTTGCAAGAGTCCCTCTGGCTAGCTCTGCCATAAACTGGGAGCATGTTTAGATGCCTCCCAGGAGCGCCGCCAAGGTTATCTTCTAATCTTGGTCGTCGGTGATCATGCGCTCTTTGTTGAACTGAGCCAAATAAGACTTCAGGCTTTCATCCTCTGTTTGTTTGATAGTGAGGAGGTACACAGCCAGACGTCGCCTTCTCTGACTAGACATGAATTGGGTTAGGAAAAGCCTGGCTAGCTCGCTGAAGCTATCCACCGATTTAGGTGCTAGTGACCCCTTTAGTGTCAGTGGAAATGCCCTACAAGCTATTTCTCAGGGGAAGCCATGTAGTATCATGTGAGCCCTGAAAGTTTCCAGGTGCTCGAGGGTCCTTTCCTCCATCATACAATTTCATAGTGGGGACTTTAAACTTTGGTGGCAAAGGAACTACTATTACTTCTTTAGTGTAGGGTAGGCCGATGCTCGTGAGCAATTGGTTTACTGTTGATGATGTATCCACCTTCATTGCTACTCCTCGTACTTCCCTTTAAGGCTGTGGAGCTCGTCCTGCATTATTTTATGCTCCTCTCCCTTGTTAGGTCCAGCCTGCTTGTTTTGGGATTCCATGTGCTCAGTGTCGCTAGGTCCCACCTTGCCATTTTGCTCCCATTGGGGTTTTCTAAGCTCCTCATTTTCTTTGCAGAGTACCTGTACTTCGTTAGTTAGCTTTGTCACCCACTCCTCCATGGTTTTCAATCTTGTTTCCATGGCATCTCCCATGTTTCTCCTGAATTGTATAGAACGGTTTATCATAGGCATGAGAAAAACACACTATATCTATTACAATCCCACAGACGGAACCACTATTAATGTCGTGTTTCACACACCTTTAGGTCAAACTCAACAACTCAGGTCTTAAAAAACGAGCCATACACAAGGTGGTAAATACTATGATTTTTAGAGGGCGGCCTTGGGGCCGGGGAACCTCCGATGCCAAAATTAGTAAATATTATTGGAGTGTTGCAAATAAGTAAGAGAGTTTAGGGATTAGAGAGCATTCTCGTACCTAGGATCTGCTATTTATACTACCAATCTGAGGAGTAGATCGTGCTTGCTTTCATGAAGTCCGTGTTCCCAGTACTGTTCTTTTTGTCAAAATCATCTTTAAATGCAGAGTGGCTCTTCGACGGCGTCATTAATGTGGCATGTTGTTAGGATCGCGGAACCATTAATTTGGCGTGGTTCTTCAACCTTCTCCTCTTATTCTGTTTTCCTTGCAGTCCGTTCATACCTTTACTGTCAGTAGATCAACAGTTCTCTGTATATTACATCTACCATGTGGGTGGGCACTTGATGATTGGACACTACTCGAGGGGTCCTTAGATCGATGAGTCCCATCCTCTGCAGCACCATCCCTCCTGCAGGTTATGTGCAGAGGAGTCTCTTAGTGGGCCGGGTTCATGACTTTCTACTATGGACTGGGCTTGATAGGGCCTTTTGGGCCTTGTGGGGAAAATCCACTTACAAAAGCTTTCCGGATTGGGGTCATATGTGCGATTCTGACACCTAGATCCAAAGTTATAGTTAAAATACAGATGTGACCACTTCTTCTCGCCCAACCGAGGGACAAGTCTCATCGCCCATCCGAGAGATAAGTCTCCTCGCCCAAATCTACCACTCCTTGCCCACATCTTTTTCTCTTCCCACCTACTTTGTGTCGGTCTATCTTCTTCGAGTAGTCCAATATTTTTAACGGCGCATTTGTCAGCTGAGCCTCGTTGTCCGCGGATTTGGACTCGGATCACCCTCCATCACTCAGCTTGACATTTTCAAACACCCAAATATCATACTGCTGATTGTTTTTTTTTTTTTTTTTTGCAAAGAGTTATGGCCACCTATCCATGAGTGACCCTTCCCCAATTTTATTAAAATACCCTCACTTATGGCGGAGGAATATTATGGTTACAACCAAACCTCTAGGAGTTTATTTTTCCTTTAAAAATTTTCCCAAACACAAAACAAAACAAAGCAAACTATACAAACTACAAGTAGCATAGACCAAACTCTAAACATTCCTAAAGAATAACCATATAAACAAGCCTAAATACTAAGTACGTATAGAGGGTAAACCAATCTTATCAATCCGAATAACACCCTTTAAAAACCTTGGTAATTGCTGGCTATCTTCATAAAAAACATTACTTCTTAACTGACCTTGTTTCGCCAAATAATCCACTGCTTGATTCCCTTATCTAAATTGATGTAATACATGGATCTCCATTCCTTGCATTTCAGAAATCAACTCATTCCAAGAATCCCATAAATACCATAAAGTGCATATACCTGACCGGATCCAATCCACCACCAATTTGGAGTCACTTTCCACAATTATGTTTAAAAAATTTAGTCTTTTACAAATCCGGATCCCCTCCAACATAGCTCTTAATTCAGCTTCATTATAGGTCCCAACACCAAAATTAGCCGAGAATGCCACTTTAAAATTCTTATCCTTATCCTGCAAGATCCCCCCACCTCACGAAGACCCTGGGTTATTTTGAGTACTCCCATCACAGTTAAGCTTGATCCACCCAGGAGGCGGTTTAGACCATTTCACAAGTCTGCATTTCCTAGCCACCACTCTCGGCATTACCAGATTAAGCTCATTTAACACATAATAATCCTGCTCATTCAGCCGTTTCTGCACTATCAATTCACCCGCTATCCTTTTAAGCCATGATTTCACTGATATCCACACTTGCATCGCCGTGACTTTCCTCCCCTCCATACGTACTTTGCATCTCCTGGATAATTGGCCGCCCCTGAAGAAATCCCGTGCCGCATCAATAACGTCCCCTTTGATAATCTCCCAACACTTAATGTAAAAACCAGACCCGAAGCCATCAAGCCCCGGGCTGATTGTTTGCAGGTGATGAGTGATAGATAGAATGCAAAAAATCTGTGGTATATCTTCTGAACCTGACATAGGTCACATCGCTCCAGCGAAACCTTATCTTCCAGCAGAATTAGGACACGCAAAAAGCTACATGTTTCCTCAGTCGATCATTCACGCCCATGTCATGAATGGATCACTTTAATTTACTCAAGCTTAATACGACAGATTATATCTAGCTACATCAACATGATTATCTAGATAATTAATTGATTGTTAGCATTCGGATTCCTGCTCTAAAAATGTTTTCGATTGATTTGGTAAAATGAAAGATCTCCAGAACTCCAGCTCAAACAGTAATCTAAACAATGATGACAAATGCATGAAGACAATGGGTTTCAGGATAAGATGCTTGTGCTATAACCTGATGCATGTCGTAGCTGTTTTACCGAGTCCTTCCTACCATAGATCATTGGATCATCTTACAAGTTTTAGTCAATCCAATATACAGAAAAAACATAAATATATAAATATATATATATATATATATATATATATATATATAGCTCTTCTTTGCCTCCCACTGAGCTGGCTTTCATCCTCTGTCGCCTATAACAGTAAGTACTACTACTTTTACACAAATAATTCTTGCTTTAAGGTTGTAAATCTATTACCAAGAAGAGCTCATTCATAAACAAATCAAATCATGATTTAGTTTCACCCTGCTGGGGTTATCGGAGTATGGTCGTCATTAGCCCCTGATCCAGAATAATCAGTCAATTCCAAATCCTTCCTGCCTCTGGAGATCAGTTCTTCTGCCACAGGTTCCAGCTTTGTCATTTCCATCTGCTTGCATGAAACAAATTAACAAAAGATGAGGAGAAAACACTGATGATCATCTTATATATCCGAAGCCTAATTTATATCCTTTGATTCTGGGGAAAAAATTTAACAAACAAGCATAAGATCATTTACCCCAGGATTATTCCAATAAGCTACAGTATCTCGACTTTCATGCAATAATTTTCTTGTCCCTGTAACAAAATAAAAATAACGCTTATTAAGCCTCATGAACTCGAACAGAAAATTATCAGCCATTTTGAAATTAAGTATTGGATCTTCACCCGATATTGAGATTGCGTTCAAGGAGATCATAAGATTGGAGAGGACAAGTAGCATCACAAGAAGATGAAGGGTATTGCCTGCCTTTCTCATTACGCTAGCTCCGATCGATCGAGTTAATGATAATAATTATAATTTATTTCTCCGTAAGTTAGTTCTCCTTTTATAGTAAAATTATATATAAAATATAAATGTGTGTGTATATAATATATATATATATATATAAACGTATATGTAGTTTTGGGCCGGGGTAGGTGAAGCAGTACATATATATTACTTCACAAAAAGTCAAAAAAAGGCAAAGCGGACATGATTTATATGGAGGATTGCCAAACTGATCGTGTTAAGTATGGAGTTGACACTTGACATGATCATGTAATATCTATCTTCTTGCTGACTTCCCAAAGGTCAGTGAGTAATTAAAATGTAGGCCGACTTGAATTCACTAATGGAATACCCTTAATAAAATAGAATATAATTAATCAAATCAAGATAATTAAGAAAAGACGTTTGGGAAGTAAATCAACAATGGAAGTGGATCGAGGATCTTCCGATCATGACACGAGGAGGGATAACCAGCTTTTGACTCCCACGCGTACAACCATTTAAGTGGAATGCCATGATCAGCTATATAGCTTTCGATCTCGATCGTGACTTTCTTTTTGTAATTAATTTTCAAAGTTGGATTGTATAGGAATATGGATCAGATCATGAAGTCTTGATCCTTCCTAGTAATTCATTGCACCCATTGAAAGAAAATTAAAAAAATCTCAATTGGCTATATGCATGCAGGTGTAATAGGTAGGATCATCTCTATAATTACAAGAAAATTGAAAATATCCATCTAGTGCAAAATATAAGATGTACAATATCGTAATCAACCGTTTTATTTCTCATTCTAATCCTAATTAATAAAAAATAATATATAAAATATCATATGTTTTGCAATATTAGATCAATACTATTCATGATTTCAACTTAATTAAATCAATAAATTAATGAGAAGCCTCATCCCCTTATCCAAAACAAAGAAATTGATAAAATACGCTTGATTCCTGGGCAGGCCGACTAGATTTTCTTTTTCTTTTTTTAAAAAAGAAGAAGAAGAAGATAGTGGAAGATAGGCGTGCGCAATATCGTGTATGGTGAAAAGACTCCCGCCAACTAATGGCAGTATAAAGCTTAAAAAGAGAAGTGGGTCTTTCTGATCTTGTAAGACGTTGCTTTCTACTAGTTAGGATTTTCTGGCCAATATGTCCTCATATTTTTGCTTGCATATGACACCTCATATCCCTTTGAATCCATCTATTCAAGATCAAGTTTGTGGAGCCAGTATTACAGTCAGTGGCATAATGCTTATATATATAGATTTAATGGTCAACAACTAATAAGGCTAGTTCAAAAGCCCTGATGATCTAGACTTTCAAGAATTGTCAAATCTGAATGCCTGCTTTCTTTTCTTTTAATAATCTGATCAGGAAGCTGCAACATCCTTTCTGATCTCAATAATGTCCCGTTTTCTGCAACTATAATCTTGACAAGACTTCCTGCTTATAAAAAGCTTGAGCCCATCTTATCACTATGGCTAAAAAAATGGTCGGCAAAAAAAAATGAAAAAGTTGTGGAGCTCTTAACTTAGGCTATACTGTTGAAGGCACTTTATGATCAATGAGCTGCACGTGAATTTAACTCTTTCTCTTTTTTCCTGTTAACAGAAAACAAAAGAAAAAAGAAAAGAAAAATAGCATGCATATATAATTGTGCTTGCTATCATCGGCAGCATGCATATATGACATCCTTTTCATCGATCTATCTGTCTTGACAAGTTAAAAAGGTAGACGTTCCACTTTGATTTTTCTCGGCCACCTACGAGGACATCAGTACACTTTTCCAAGCACTACGCGATATTATTCTTCCTCTTGATCAGTACGTACACTTTCATATGACTTTAGAGTGCGTGCAATGAATGGCGACCACAAGTTGGTAATTCCTTATTTTTCTATTAAGTTTTAGTTGAAAGACACTACCACGCCATGATAGAAAAGGATCGGACCAGGATCCGAAGAAATTAAACAAGGACGTACGTTCAAGCTGAACCATATATGGCCGATCAAAGGCCCCAAAAGTCATATAATCCGTTCACTTTAATTATATAATTATATAAGAAAGACTGGTTTTAGCGGCCAAATATTTAGGGACGAAACAGATTTCGTCGTTAAAAGGCATCATATATCATGACTCAGGCTTTCATGACATTAATTAACTCTCCTTTCATAACATTAATTACACCGGTGTCTCTAAATTAACTCTCCTTTCATGACACAAGTTTCAAAGACGAGCAAAATCTTGTTTGACATTAATTAAATTTTCATTAATTTCTATCCACGACGAAATGCAGCTGTTTTAATTGCCGTCGTTTAAAATATCATGTCTTGGACACGTTAACTAAAGTTGGAACCATGAACACGATGGGCAAGGATAATCAAGTGAACACTTCTTCTCGGAAATCTATAAAAAATCTCCAAGCTGCTTTAATTTTAAACTCCTTGTAAATGTAAAAGTTTAGCTAGGACTAAGTAATTAAATTGAAAAGTTTGGATAGGATTAAATGACTAAAATGACAGAATTTATCATATTATTAAATCGATAATTTTGGATGAATGTAAATTATTTATTAACTTTATCTATAACAATATTAAGTTTATCTAGGAAGTATTAGAAGTTGTTTAGATAAGTCATTTATGTGAAAATCAAGTCCATAAAAATATACACTTATCCAGAACAAGAAACTGAACTAAAATCAGTTACTACATTGAAGAGTTATAAGGAAATGTCAACATTTCGTTAGCAGAGTCCCACTAAAACTAAAAATGCTTTCAGATTGTTTATTTAAATGATCCTATTAGTTAGGATATGTAGAGATTCAGATCTAAATATTTTCTAGAGCACTTTCCAGTGCATATTTGGTGAAAATCTTTTTTAGAGAATTTTCATATTATTTTTCTCAAAAAGTGTGATCGTGCTCTATGTTGAAAAATTGATTGATTGAGTTTCAGCTATTGGAGTTCTAAGAGAAAAGCCAATATTTGAAAATCGTCAGAGGCTCTTTCTGCTACTGCGGTAGAAGACAAATGAGTCATTTGTTTGGTCAAGTAAGAGTGTGATCAAATGACAAAGGTTTTGTAATTGAGCTTTACTTGTAATTGATTTTTAGATAATAAAATTGATTTTTTTGAGTTTGACTGCCCTATAGGGTTTTACCTTTCAAGAATTCTTTAAAAAGTTTCCTTTCGATACCAATCTTGGTGTTATGCAATCTATTTACTTTACGTTATTACTTAATTATTAAATAATTGCATGATTAACTACTAACCAATTTATCTCCTCATAATATCCAAGGGCTCCATCGCCGTTCGTGCATACATTTTGGCCTCCGCTCTCAAATTTTCGGGCACGAACAAAAGTGAGCCATGTTAAGATAATGGAATTGAAGAAAATTCTTCCTTGCTTTCATTACAAAATGTTGATCTATATATAGACTTTACAAAAGGAATAAAAAAATATTAGTTAGTTACATGACACAACAAAGAATAACAAACTTCTTCTCTGCTGTGCTTATTCCAGACCTTGCGTTTGCTATGATGTGCATGTGTTAGTGGATTATTGTGTGACATACTTGGTATTTTGAGTATATATTCTAATATGCCCCCTCGAGTCCAAGGGGGTGTCAACCACATTGAGACTTGACTTGAAATGATTGAATTTTTCAACAACTAAAGGCTTGGAAAGAACATCAGCAAGTTGATCCATGGAGCAGCAAAATGAGATTTTGAGTGTGTTGACTACAACTCGATCCCTTATGAAGTGATAGTCTATATCCTTGTGTTTGGTTTTGGAGTGATACAATGGACTTGCACAAAGATAAGTTGCTCTAAGATTGTCACTCCAGAGTGTGAGAGCTTGATTCAAATGTAAACCAAGTTCACTGAGTAGTGTTTGAAGCCATATGAGTTCAGCCGCTGAAGATGCTAAATACTTGTATTCAGCTTCAGTAGATGACCTTGCCACTGTTTTTTGTTTCTTGGAGCTCCAAGAGATGAGGTGCCTGCCAAGAAAAATACAAAAGCCTCCTATGGAATGTCTATCATCGGGACATCCACCCTAATCCGAATCAGAATATGCTTGAAGGATCAAGTTGGATTGATAAGCAAAAAACAGACCATGATTTATTGTACCCTTAAGATATCTGAGTATGCGTTTTAGTACACTCCAATGGGTGAGTTTTGGTGAGTGCATGAACTAAAAAATCTTGTTTCTGGCATAAGATATATCTGGTCTAGTTAAGGAGAGGCATTGAAGACCTCCAACTACACTTCGATATAATGTAGGGTCATCAAAATCAAAGCTGTAAAATTTGGACAATTTTAGAGAGGAGGCCATTGGAGAAAATATAGACATGGCTTGTAGCATGTTGTTAAGTGTGAGCAAATTCTTGATATACTTTCTTTGTGACAACAATATATCATCAGGTGTATAATCAATTTCCAACCATAGGAAAAAAGACAATTTCTCATGGTCACGAACTGGGAAGGCAGTGGCTATGGCATGAATTAAGTTGCAAATAACAGAGGACTTAGAGGCCGTGATCACTATGTCATCGACATAGACAAGCAAATAAATTTTTGTATCACCATGACTAAGTATAAACAATGAAGGATTTACTTTAGAGGCAAGAAAACCATACTCAGTGAGCCATGAAATGAGTTGAGCAAACCATGCCAGTGGTGCTTGCTTGAGGTCGTAGATGGTTTTGTTGAGTTTGCAGACATGTGTAGGATAAATGGAGCTCACAAAACCTTGCGGCTGCTGCATGAAAACTTCATCAATAAGTGTACCATGCAAGAATGCATTCTCAATATCTAATTGCCATAAGGGTCATCCTCGAGAGATAGCAATGGACAAAATGAGATGGATCGTGGATGGCTTAACCACTAGACTAAATGTTTCGTAGCAATCGATGTCAGGCTATTGATGAAGCCTTTGGCAATGAGTCTTGCCTTTCTCCTTTCAAACAAGCCATCAACATTTGTTTTTGTGCGGAACACTCATTGGTATGGAGGAGGGTACTGGTAGAACCAATTGCCAGGTATTGTTTTGCATGAGAGCTTCATACTCTTTGGCCATGGTAGCATGCCAATCTAAAAATTTGGTTGTAACAAAGTAGCTGGAGGGATCATCAGGAACAGTAACAATGGAGAAACACTGACGAGTTGGATATGGGACAATGCCATCGTTGAATATTTTGGGTCGAGATGAGTTGGTTTGGACACATGTGATGATTAGAGCTCTTGAAGGAACAAGAATGGGAGGAGATGATATGGATGCTTTGGGATTCGAGGGAGATGCAAAAGTGGACAATGGGGAAGAATGTGAGGTATACAAAGGAGATAGATATTTATGGAATTGGGCTTTGGCCGAGTTAAGAACGGGGGATAGCGTTGCATGTGTTGGTGGAGATGTGGGAATTGGGCCTAAAATTAGTCGAGAGAAGCAGTCTCGAGCAGACAACAGCATCGCTGGGGCCACTTTACGTCCAGAAGCTAGGGATCCTCGTTCGCGATCCTCCAGGCCTCCCCACACCACGCCGCCAACTCGAACACGTGATGAGCCTTCTAGTTCATCACGCCATCCGCCCGCGAGATCCCTTTACAGTGCATATGGCGGTGCTTCTTGTTCAACCCAACAGGTCCCAGCGCAAAAGGCCCTTGGTAGTGCCTTGCATCTGCGCTTTTACAAGTGCTTCTCGTAAGGAGGAGGGCAGTTCCTCTCCTTGAGTTGCTAGCACAACAAATCCTTTGCCCCCTCCGCAAGTGTTGCTGGGGACCCTGCCGATAGGTAGTGCTCTAAATTTTAGTGGGTTGTGCCATTTTTTTTTCTTTTTTGTTCAATGCTCTCTAAACCATTCTCTATCATGTTCTACGGAGGAAGACGAGTTGGACGACAATGCCATTTCGTCCCTTTTCTTCAATACCTTTAACAACCTAGCCCCTCACGGTTCTACCCCAACGAAGCAAGCCCTCCCTTCCTTCAAAGAGACGTTCACCCAGGCAGAGGCTGCCCATGGTGAATCTTCAGCCAGGGAGCCAGCACTTCCTATTCCTTCAACTGCTCGTAGCGAATCTCTTGCGAGGGAACCGACCCCTCATCTTCCTTCAGTGTCTCCGGGTCTTGTTGCCCCGAGCCCTCCTAAGGTCCCAAAGTCGACCTCTCTTGAGGTTTAGGAGCCCTCCTAAGGTTCCGGAGTTGACCGTGGTCCAGGAGTCGACCCCTTCTTTTCCAACAGTTTCTCAGGTATCTATCTCTTTACTTCAAACCAATCTTTCTCTCGAGCCTGACAGGTACTTACAACTTACCCCAGATGGTCTATCTCAAGGTCTGTGAACCCCCAAGCTGAGGCATATTCTTCGACCAGGTTTGACGTCATCATGGTTGAGGATAACTCTGCATTGACATCCTCTACGATTGAGGATGACTCAGAACCAATGTCAAGCGACTCACCAAGCCATCTAGAGGTTCCTTCGGGGTGAAGCCACTCCCCCCCCCCCCCGAGGTGAAGCGGAGGTGGAGGGGTCTGATCGTTTGCCATCTGTGTCTCTTCCAGGTGGTGAGGAGCGTGCTAGATCATAGGTGAGGCTCCCTCAAGTTGAGTTGCTTTGGCATTAGCAGAGGTAAGGCCTCTCCTAGTCTTGGGGGGTTGGGGTGCAGAGAATGAGGCTCGAAAGTTTAGGCCTCTTTTTGCTAAGGTACAATCCCTTAGGCTTGTAACACGAAGGTCGGCAATGGACTGAGCTTGTGACATGAAGGTCAGAGGGTCAAGAAACTTGAGTACGACTGGCTGTGAAGGGGTAGAGCTCAAGAGGCTCTAGTCCTTAGCCAATGCCTCGTAGTGAATGTAGTACTAAGGTCGGTAAGTCAAGGGACTTATGTCCTACTGGCTGTGAAGGGGCAGAGCTCGGGAGGCCCTGACTCTTAGCCAATGCATCGCGGCCAACCAAGGGGCTGGGCTTGTGGCATGAAGGTCGGGAAGTCAAGGGACTTGTGTCCGAATGGTTGTAAAGGGGCAGAGCTCGAAAGGCTCTGGTCCTTAGCCAATGCATCATTGCTAGTGTAGCACGAAGGCCGGCAAGTCAGTGTACTTATTTCTGACTGGTTGTGAAGGGGCAAAACTCGAGAGGCTCTAGTCATTAGCCAATGCATCACAACCAGCCAAGGGATTGGGCTTGTTTGATAAAGGCTTTCATAGGAGAGGGCAAATGTGCTCATAGGCCCTTTTTCATTGATAAGTTGTTAGCTACATTGTCGGGTGGCATCACGACCTTTATACAAAATATTTTCTCAAGTGCTTGGTGTTCCATGGGTGGGGCAATTTGCGGCCATTTCAGTCCTTGAGTAAATAAGAGCCAGGTTTTTCGCTCGCCATCTTCCCATCGGGGCCCTAGCTTTCCTTCTTCTTGGGTGGTGATGCCCATTTGCTTTAGGAACATGTCTCCTATCTTGAAGGCTTAAGGTCGGACTCATTTGTTGAAGTACAATTCTACCTTTCGCTTATTGGTTGCTGTTCGACTTTCCACTTCTTCCCTTCTATCTTCCAGGAGGTCCAAGTTCTCTTTTAACCTCTTGTCGTTGCAGTCCAGGCTGAAGTGCTGTATCTGATACGTGGGCATTGCCACCTCTGCCGGGATTACAGCTTTGGTCCCGTAGACGAGGGGCAAAGGGTGTTCCTCTTGTGGGGGTTTTAACTGACATCTGGTAGGCCCATAGTACACTAGGAAGTTCTTCGGCCTATCTTCCCTTCTGGTCTCCAAGATTCTTCTTTAGAATATTAAGTAACATCTTGTTGGTGGCTTTTACTTGTCTGTTTGCTTGTGGGTATCCTGGAGATGAGTACTTGGTTTTAATCCTGAGTTCTGAGCACCACTCTCAATAATGGGAGCAATCGAACTGCCTCCAGTTATCCGATATGAAGCCTTGAGGGATCCCGAATCAGCAGACTATAGACTTCCAGAGGAATATTGTTATAGCTTGGGTGGTGATTATTGCCAATGCTTCTACTTCCACCCATTTTGTGAAGTAATCGATAGCTACTACTACAGACTTCACTCCTCCTTTGCCCTTGGGAAATGGACCGATAAGGTCAAGTCTCGATCGTGTGAAGGGCCAGGGGGAGCCTTCCACCAACGTGAAGTGTGCCGCTCTATTTCTGACCTTTTGTACTTCCTCATGGTAGTTTAGGACTAGGCCCCTATCAAGAAATTTTATGATGTTGATGGCCCACTCTAGGACTGTGAGGACTGGATTGTGGATACTCCGATCCCGATGGCTTGTGTGTCAATCATTCAGTCTATGGTGTGGTCTGGAAGGGGGGGTTTCTTCCTGGCTTGAGGCAGCCTTTGCCAAACGGTCCGCCTTGTGGTTTTCTCCCCTTGGACCTGCTGGATGTGGAAGTATTTGAAGAGGTTGCGCTCCTCTCCTACTTATTGGAGATATTTTTTCAAATTTTCTCCTTCAATAGCAAACTGTCCCGTCACTTGACCGACAACCACCAGCGAGTTGGCCCTTACCTCAACCTCGGTAGCTTCTAACAACCTAGCTACCGTCAATCCTGCCAGTATCGCCTTGTACTCAACCTTGTTGTTGGTGGCCTTGAAATTGAGTTTGATCACGTAGTTAAGTTCTTCTCCAGACTCTGTGACTATGTGCACCCTTACTCTCCCTCCAGCCTGGCAGGATGAGCTGTCGACGTAGACCTGTCAGGGATTAGCTTGGGGTGCAATGGTTATATCCTCAGGGAAATCTGGGAACTTGGCCACAAAGTCTGATAGGACTTGCCCTTTAATCGTCTTACGGGGGAGGTACCCAATGTCGAACTCACTCAATTCGATCACCCAATTTGTCATCCATCCGGACATGTTGGGCTTCTATAGTATTTTTCTGAAGGGGACATCCGTGAGTACCTTCATTGGGTGAGCCTGGAAATATGGCCTTAGTCACCTTGCGGCGATCACTAAGGCGAATGCTAACATCTCCGCTCAGGGATACCTAGCTTTGGCTCCTCGAAAAGCTAGGCTTATGTAGTAGATGAGTCATTGGCCTCCTTCCTCACTGTGAACCAAGACAGTGGACACATCGTTCGAGGTCACTACAAGGTATACGATAAAGTCTTCCCCCAGAATGGTTTGGCTGAGAAGTGGTGGGTATGCCAAGTACCCTTTAATTCACCAAAGGCCCGGTTACACTCGTTGTCCTACTCCCGTGCCTTCCAGAGGACCTTAAAAAAGGAAAAACAACGGTCAGTCGACCTAGCAATGAAGCAGCTCAGCTGCCAACCTTTGGACCTCGTTGATTGTTCACGGCGGCGGAATTTCCACGATTGCCTTGACCTTCTAGGGGTTGGCCTCAATTCCATGTTCCGAGACCATGAAGCCCAAAAACTTCCTTGACTCGACACTGAAGGCACACTTCAGTGGGTTGAGTTTCATCTTGTACTTTCTGAGCACTACAAAGGCCTCCCAAAGGTCCTCGAGGTGCTGCTCTAGCTTCCTACTTTTGACCAAGAGGTCATCCACATAAACCTCCATATTCCATCCAATCTGCTCTTTGAACATAGGTTGACTAGCCGTTGGTATGTTGCACCCACAATCCTGAGTCCAAACGGCATGGCTCTATAACAATAGAGTCCTCTGTCGGTGATGAAGGTCGTCTTCTTTTCATCGTTTGGGTTCATCCTGATTTGGTTGCACCTAGAGTATGCATCCATGAAGCTGAGCAGGGGGTGCTAGGCTGTCGAATCCACTATCAGATCTATCTGTGGCAAAAAGAAGCTGTCCTTTGGGCATACCTTGTTTAGGTCAGTGAAGTCCACGCACATCCTCCATTTTCTGCTTGTCTTTTTTACCAATGCCACATTGGAAAGCCACTCGTGATAGTGGACTTCCCTGATGAACCCCGCAACCAGGAGTTGATCCACCTCTTCGGTGATGGCCGCATACTTCTCCTCACTGAAACTGCAGTGCTTCTGCTTGATTTTCTTTGCCTTGGGGTCCACACTGAGGCGATGCTTGATTACAGACGTGTCAATACCGGGCATTTCTTCATGACTCCACACGAACATGTCTCAGTGCTCAAGGAAGAGCTGCTTCATGGATTGGCTCAGTCCGGGGGCCATCTTGGTTCCTATCCAGACAATGCGTTTGAGTTTTTGGGGATCCACTGTCACTAACTTCAGAGGTTCATTAAGTTCTGCTTGCTGTAGGACCTTCTCGTCCCTTACTTCCTCGTCTAGCTCTGTCAAGGTCAGAGTCAGGGGCGGGCCCGCTTCCTCTTACATTCCTTTGAGGGCTCGGACCTCGATAGCCTTGGGTTTCATCTCCAGAGTGTAACACTCTCTTGCTAGGTTTTGCTCGCCGTGCACTTCACCCACCCTCATGGGAGTTGAAAACTTCATCTTCAGATGATAGGTGGATGTCACCGCCCTCAAGTGGTTTAGAGTTGGACGTCCCAGGATCATCATAGGAGGAGGGAGCCTTTACTACGAGAAAATCCACCATGGAAGCTTCCGTTCTTAGGGTTGTTCCGGCCAGGATAGATAAGGTGATTGCTTCGATTGGCTATATCATATCTCCAATGAAGCCCTTGAGGGGTGTCGGTGCCTGGCGCAAATGATCGGGTGTGATCCCCATCCAAATGAATGCTTCCTAGAATAAGATGTCAGCAGAGTTGCCGTTGTTGACCAGGATCTCTTTGTCAAGTAGTTAGCGATCTGCACGGTCATGACTAAGGCGTCATCATGGGGGCGCAACACGGCTTCCTCATCCTTCTCACTGAAGGTTATGAGATGCTCCCTTGAGTGTCTCCTAGCACCCAGGGCTGCCCTGTAAGTGGTGAACACTTCCTCATACCTGGCTCTTCTTGTGTGGGCCCTCCTTACCAACGAGGTGGTTCCTCATCCGACATACGCTCCCGCTATCTTGTGGATTTCACCTACTAGGCCTTTTCCTCTGCCTGGGCTTCTTTGGCGTGGGCTCGCTCAATGATGCTCTCCGACCCTTCTCCTGGTGGGGCTTCTGCTTCTCCACGGTCATCGTGTCATTGACTGCACCTCTCGTCACCTCGCTAGTCTATTAAGGCTTCCATTTACTCCATCTTCCACTTCTTTGTGATGTAATCTTTCATGCAATGGTTGTTAGTTTTGTAATAGGTGCAATAGTTGGGGCGTGCCGAGTCCTGCCATCCTTCGCCCTGCGGGCCTCGATCTCTTTCAGTCTCCACTACCAAGTTGGAGTGGATGGTTTGTCTGGCCCTCCCATGTGTGAGCTGCTCCTCCATTCGTTTGGTTTTGTGCGCCTTCTTTTTATTACCTTCCCGGCTAGCCCCGCTGCTCTAGTCAGCTGCTTTCTTGTCTGCCCTCTCCAACTCAGTTCGCCAGGGGACCGTTAGCACCCGAAGCGTGTCTTCGACGTTGATAAAATTTTCAGCACAGTCCATGAACTCCATTAATGATGTTGGGGTCTTTCACGCGATCTCCATCATGAAGGCATTGCTAGGCCAGATCCCTCTAGTAGTGCTGCCAGGGTGATTTTTTCATCCTGGTCATCTGTCGTCATACACTCCCTATTGAACCAAGAGAGGTATGACTTCAGGCTTTCATCACCATGAACTGTATCAAGAAGAGCCAGGCCAACTCGATGAAGCTGACGATGGTCCCTGGCAGTAGGGACCAAAACCATGCTCTCCCCACCCCTTTCAATGTGAGAAGGAATGCCCTGCATGCGAGCTCGCTCAAGAACCCATGCAGGGTCATATGGGCCTTGAATGTTTCTTGATTTTCCAAGGCCCTTGACTCGTTGTATGCGTCTATCTGCAGAACTTTAAATCTCGGGGGGAAAGGGATCGCCATAACTTCAGCGCTATACGGCAGCTCAACGTTGGTGAGCAGTTGGTCTACCATAGACGTCGGGCCTACCATCTTGACCACCTCATTATACTTGTCCCCGAGTTTTTGGATCACAAGGTCCACCCTGCATTGTTCTTCTTCATTCATTGCTACCTTAGGGGAGCGATAGGACTCAGCATGGTGGCTCTGTTGGTCTCCCTCCGATTCTCTGCCGACCCTTCACAAGGTGATATTTTCCTGGCAAAGAGCCGCCATTTCTTCCATGAGTTTTTGTATCATTGCAACTTGCTCTTTAACTCTTCCTTCTATTGCTTTGGGTTGGGTTGTTCTTCTTCTTGTTGTGAGACTTGAGAGCGTGTTGTTGCCGGCATATGAAGGACACGCTATTATAGAAAATAAGATCCCACATGCGGCACCACTATTGATGTAGTATTGCGCGGCCTGGGCAGCTCCATTCTGTTGAGGCTCAGGCTTGGTTCCTGCTAAGATGGAGAATGGGGAGCTCAGGAGGCCGTGGTACCTCCGATGCTCAAGTTAGTTCAAGGTTGGAGATGAAGAGATGAAAATAAGAGTTTAGGAAGAATGATAGTAGAAGTATTCAAGAGTGTAAGTGAATGTTAACCCTCTCCTTAGTCGGGGGAAGAGGGTATTTATACCTGGTTGGCTGACCCTCATGGTGGGGTAGTGGGTGTGTCGTTCCGTACGGGATTGGGTGTCCCCACCATTCACTTGCCACGCTACAAATTGGCCAGACCTAATGGAGGCTGCTTCGAACTCCTAGGATTTACGTTGTGGCGTGCTGAGCCTTAGGATGCATTAAATGCGGTGTGGCTCCCCTACCTGGCATGGCTTTCTCCATCCCATTAATGCGGCGTAGCCTCAGTTAGACATCCCTACCCCTCTAACATGTCTGGGTGCGGAGGTTCAGGGTCAAGGGATGTTCCTGCATGTTGGCCAGTGGGGGTGTTAGACTGTCCTTCCTACCACCCTTCTATTAGTGTACCTACCTAATCATTACTTCTCTTCAACCTCCTTGGCTGGCTCAGCCCAGCCCAGGTCCTATCCTTGGGCTCGAGCTCGGGCCCTTCTCCTAGTCTGGCCCAGGGGATACCTCCCCTCACAAAAACATTTTTGATAAAAGTATTGTGAGGGGGTAAAAATAATGAAGCCAAGGCCAGGCTCAACCCACCAGGCCATCACTAGAGGACAAGAAGGGGGGGTCAAATGGCAGGTAAAAGGTTTCACGAAGTTAAGGGTGGGCAAGGGTCAGGGAAGAATGGGAAGATGAGTGACAGTCAGACATGCGACAAAGACCCTGCCTTACCACTGTAGCGGGCACGGGGACAGATGGATCACCTTAAAAGGAGGGATCCAGCAACTTCCGGGACTTCTTCTTCTTCCTCTTCTACTTCTCCTTCAACCTGGGAATAGGGAGCTCTAGCGAAAGCTTTTTCTCCAGTAAATATATATTTAGGATCACCATTGTATGGAAGAAATGAGAGACCATAGGAGACTGTAAACAAGAATATTATAGTGGATTCCTCTCGTCAAACGTCCATGGACGTAGGCGTTATGCCTTACAACGTAAATCCATGTGTCCTCTTCTCCTATTTTCTCTACATATGTTTTTCATTCGCCGCCATAGACATACACACCAACACCGTATAGCCACATTGGATCACTGCCGGGAGCACTAGACCACACCGAACGAGGCCCCAGTTGCCCCCAATGAGTCGGGAATGACTCTTTTTCCTCTTCTAGCCTATTTTAAAGTATTAACAAGTATGTTATATGAGTGAATAGCACACTCAACATCTAGAGAGTTGCATTGGCAAATTTGTAGATTGAATTTCTTTTATATATAATCCAATAGAGATGGTATTTTGAGAAGTTGTTAATTAGCTCCAGATAATTTTTAATTTCTTCGTACAGAAGGGACAAATCCTCCTTTTTATTTTAGCTAGGCCGGAAGAATACTGGAACTAATACTTTAAAAAAAAAAAACGGTACCCTAATTTTATTGATTGTCCTCACTTATGGCAGAGGAAAATCGTGGTTAAAAACACAATATTTGGGAGGTGCATATAAGCTATGAAATTTAGAACCCAGGCATCAAAACCATTATATTCATATAGTCTAAGTACACGGCTAAAAGAATGACACTTAACCTAAATCAAACCAAACCAAAGATATGATAACCTACAAGAAAAACAATTACACAAGGAAAAAAACAAGCAAATCAAGCGAAACTTACCAGGCACAAAACCTTACGAGACCCTCAGGTAAGGCATACCCAATTTATCCATGTGGAGAAAACCCCTTAACGGACTAGGCAAAGTATGATTTTCAGACCAATCGAAGTTCAAACCCTCGTCCCCACACTTAGTTAGAAAATCAGCCACAACATTTTTTTCACAAAAAATATGATTCATAGTATACTCCAAGCTATTAAGATATTCATGTAAATCATCCCAAAAATCTTCTAAATACCATATAGGGCAATTATTCTTAGTAATCCAATTAACCACTAGTTGAGAATCAGCCTCTATTTGAACATAATAAAACCCGAGAGCGTGACAACTTCAAACACCTTCCAATAAGCTACTGATTTAGGCAAAATTATTAGTGCCCAGACCCAGGAGAACAGAGTAAGCCAGAAGTAACCTACCATTATCATCCCGAATAACACCCCAACACCAGAAGTGTTTGGGTTCCCAAAACTACTACCATCAGTATTGAGTTTAACCCAGTCCTGTTGAGGCTGATGCCATCTAACCACTCGACCCTTCTTAGGCTTAGGAAACAAAACCGGGATATCCAGTCTATTCAGAATATCAATATCCTAGGTAGAAATAAAAAGCACTTTCATAATCTAGTTAATAATGCGACGGAACCATAATTTAATAGCATGCCAAACTGACTCTGTCGTATGAACCTTATCCTCATATCGGGCTTTACAGCGCGTCTCCCAAAGTTTCCAGGTTATAATAGAAGGGAAAAGACAAAAAAAAATTCTAACCTATGAAGACCTACCCGAATGGCGAAACCAAAAATTAGTTTGTTCCTTCCAAAGGTGGAAAAAGGCTATACGAACCTCCAATTGTGTGGCCACTAGGCACCAAATGTGTCTAGCAAAATCTCCCGTGCAAAGCGTATGAATCAAGTCCTCAATATGACCCTTTTGACAACAATTACATTTGGAAGCCATTTGAATACCCACCATCTTAATATTCTCATCAACACTGAGGCAATTATTAGCAACCTTCCACATCATGATGGTAATCTTCTTAGGGAGATTAGTATGCCATACCCACTGAGCCCAAGATAAAAGAGGCGCCTGGACCCTAATACAATCCCAGACGCTCTTAGTAGTAAAATTGCCCTCCTTGTCTTTCAACCAAACAAGCACATCTTGACCCTCCTTCCATCTAGCCAAAAAGTCATACAGAGCCTTGGCTTTTTGATAGCCCACTAAGCTGTTCAGAAGAGAGATATCTCACACATTCTCAATACGACACTCATTTCTCTTAATCAAAGGGTGAGCAGACACAGGAAATTGACCATTGAGAGAACCTCCCTCATTCCAATTGTCATACCAGAAGGAGATATTACCCTCTTTGACAACCCATTTGAAACTATTTATCACCTCTGAGATAATGCGGACAATAGATTTCTAAAAGCAAGTCTCTTTTGTAGGCTTTAAGAGGGATAAATAATTTCCTTTAACATGTCAGAATTTATGCTTATAAGTAATGAAATTGAAACTCATAATTTTGGAGGAAAGTGTCATTTGTCCAAATGTCTTAATCCATCGAGAAGAAGAAAATATCACCAGTACTACTGGTCCTTAGTAATTAATTGAGTTTTCAACGAGGGGAAATTCTCAAAACTTTTCACAACTTCTTTCTCAACTATCACTTAAGAATATTCTTTTTTAATTTTAAATATTTAATTTTTTCATCTAATCATTACAACTTTTACAAATTAACTTCAAAACAAAACAAAAAAATCAATACGAATTTTATAAATTTTAAAACAAAAAAAAATAATAATAAATTATATTCAAATAATTTTTAAATTTTATAATATTTTTATTCAATTTATTTTTCTCATTTTTCAAAATCTAATATAATACCCTAACTCAAATTATTTAATTATGATTTATAAATCATTTCACTGCTATTTATAAAATTTATCTCATAATTCCAAATATCCGAACGGCGTTCCGTCAAATTTCAAATTGCTTGAGCTCAATCCTTGGGTCAAGTTTTTCATCTATTTTCTATGATGATATGGATCTCATGCGCAGGTCAAACCTAGCTAGTAATAAGATGTCCTCATTTGTGCAAAAATTCAACTCAGCTGGATGCATTAACCTCGCATATATAGCTTAGTCATCACAGATGATCTCCCTTAAAAATTAAAATACAAAACAAAGTTATTATTAAACCCCTTTTCCTAAATTCCATCAAAATAAAATCATCTTCATTCACATAAAATTGATAGTAAGTATTAACTTAAAACGATTGTGTATGATATATTAATTCATGTGGTCATAATTCTAACCTTGTTAAAGAAATAAATTTACAAATAAAATGCTCAAAATAACTCGTTTTTATGTTAAAATATTATATATTTAAAGTAAAAATAAACTAGCTAGACGATCCTTATCTAGCTAGGTTCCTTCCCTTCATCGATTCATGATCGCACTCATTATTATTCTTAATTATCAATGACATCATTGAGGAATAATATTCCCTCCCCTCGGTTTTTAGGGCTTTTGAAAATCAATACTTTTGAGTACTCAAAGGTTAATGCATAGACTTTTTATGTTTTCCTTTCTATGTTTTTATTTTATTAATAGAAGAGAAAATGATCATTTGTTAATACTTTTAGCTAGTATATGTGGATGATGCAGTACTTTCATTCTATAATACATAACATGCATACTATTAAGGTTACGTTTAGATATTGAACTAAGTTGAGTTGAGATGATAAAATATTGTTAGAATATTACTTTTTAGTATTATTATTATTTTAAAATTTAAAAAAGTTGAATTGTTTATTATATTTTGTATTGAGATTTGAAAAAGTTATAATGATGAGTTGAGTTGAGTTGAGTTGGGTTGAGGATCCAAACGTAGCCTTAAAACTATTTACATGAATATTAGTTTTTAATGACGTATATATTGTTGAAAATACAACATTTCGATATTATGAAGTTATATTTTTTTTTAGAGAAATTGTCATCATTCATTCATCATCTATAAACAATTACATACATGAATATCTTCATATCAACCATTACCTTATAAATCAATTAGTGCATTTGGAACTCCATTAGTCTTCACTATTGATTGGTCTAGTCTTCACTATTGTTAATACTTTCTATAGACAAACGTCTAAGAGACATCACTCTTTCTAAACTAAGACTCAACCTCATTATTTATAAAAAAGATAAAATTTAACCTCTACAAACAAGCGTGCAAGAGACGAACTCATTTTTTATTTTTACTAAACAATAAGGGGAACAATAAAAAAATATAAAATAAATGTAAAAAATGACAGATTACAGTTTAGACGAACTCTATAACAACAAAAGTTCTAAAAAGCTACCAAAAATATAAAAATAAAAAAGTCTCTTGTCCTAAAGTTGGTAACAAAAGTCCTCTCAGCCTTTTATAGTATTACTTTATCAAAATTTAAAGATGAATTAAATTAGTGGTGTCTAATTGGTTTTAAAATTGTAAGACTAATTAACTTGAAAATGAAAAGTTGTAGGATTAATTAACCCAGAAAAAGGAGGGATTTGTTCTAAAAAGCTACAAACACTTGGATATATCTACGATTAAAAATGAGGGTGGGGGGTTTTAACTTTTAAATGGATAAGAGAGAGAAAGATATACGGTCCCATCTTATCACATCCCTAAACTGGACACGTGGCAGCCACTAAGAAACGTATCCTGAGCTCTCCTCGTCCAGCAAACGACAGCCACTAGAAAGAAAGAGATTCTCACAACTGAACTCACAATGTTTGGTTTTGTTGAAGAGAAATAAACCAAAGGGAGGTGCATTCTTCGTTGGTGGTGGACGCGTGGCATCACATTAGACATCTGGAGATCAACGGCAGGGATGTCGTCCGATTACCTTTTTACGTCGCTTTTTTCAGAAGGGGAGGGGGGAAGTCGCTATTAAATGGGCACTGCTACATACAGGCGCGGTTTTTGTCAATATGCGCAGACCTTCTGATGTGGCAGATATTTATATTATATATATAAAAAAAAAAAAAAAAAAAACAGTAAAAAAATCAAATTACATTTTCGTGCATCAGTTTTTGACTTCAACGAAAACCTCTCCTTCCTTTTGGCTCTATCAAATCGATTCTCCGTTGCTACACTCCTCGCGTTGAACCAGTTTTTCTTTTGGTCATCTATGCTAATGTTTAACAATATTTGGCTTGAAAAATTCGTCAAACCATGGGTGGGGACTGCAGAAATTTGTGATGAAAAAAAAGGTGAAAAAATTTGTGTGAATTGTAAAATCTGAAACTCTTATAAGTTCTAAAATTTGTGAAAAGAAGGATTGTGTTTTTTTTTTTTCTTTTTTTCTGGTTCAATAACAGCAGCCACAAACAAGGGAATGATTGTGCTTTTTTTTTTTTTTTTTCTAGTTCAGTAAAACTAAAGCAGCAGCCATAAATAAGTTTAGAGCCATAAAGAATACATAGATGTCTGTGTTTTTTGTTGTCCCTTTAGTAGGATGTTGTGATATGGTGGCAAATTGGTTTTTTCACTTCAAGAAATTGATACGAGAGAGGAGGATACAGGCTTCGTGCATTTGTCTCAAGCAGATGAAGAAGAGGAGGGGGAAATAAAAAAACGCACCATTTGGTCACTTGGCTATATTCACTTTAGAAATCTGTTAAATGCAATACACATTCATCACTTAATCCAAACGACACATTTTAATCCACGTAGAGACCGTATGCGACAGGCCCTACCCCGTGCCTGCATTTAGACTTTTTCTATTAAATACGGCGCTGATGTGGCATGGGGAGCAGGTGTTGGTTCTGACTTGGGTGCCAGCTATACAAGGCGGCAAACACCCTTGTTTGCAAGTGGGGTGTGCCAGCTTTTTTAACTTGAAATGTCTAAGAACTCTGCCAAAACTAGGTGCAGAAACTGTCTAGGGATCATTCTTCTTTGCGAATTAACTGCGAGCAAATATTGTTCTTTTTGTGGACTTTGGTAACAGAACTGTACGGACTCAAACACTTTTTTACGACAGAAAATTATATTTATAAAAGAATAGATTCTATTAATAAAAAAATATTTTTTTATACTTTTTTTTAAAAGTAGAGTATTTATTTTTAAAGACTTATGTGAAATTTTTTTATTTGATATTTATATAGATCATTTATCTTTATATATTAATTTTAAATAATATATATATTTTAGCATAAAATAATATGGAGTTTAGTAGTTTTGTAAAAATATCTAAAGGACCCGAATAAGAGATTTTCTTTGTATATAAAAGGAAAAAAAAAGGATTTTAGGTCAAAGTATTAAAAAATCAGATAAAAAACTTTATTCATCATATTCGTTTTGAAAACGCAAGTGTTTTTTTTTTCTCTCTCTCTATTTTTAGATTAGTTGACGTTGAAAATGATCGCCTTATACTATTTATAAATAATTAATTAATTAATTATTTTGAGGCTTGTCATTGTGGAAATGGGGCGTACTTGTATGTACGGGTAAAGAAGACTAACATAGAATCAGTTGGGAAGGTAAAATTGGAAATGGGGATAAGTATTTGAGTTTGACAAAGTATCACAAAAAGTAATGACATATGGAAATCATGCGTTTTAAATCATAGGCGATGGTTAGGAGATTACACCCATTTATTATTTTATGAAGTAAAATATAATAGCAGTGCCTACAGAAGGTTAGGAGGTGGTCGGCTTCTATACTTGATCGCAACTTTAATAAAGCTTAGGAGTTGTTCGGATAGTAAGATAAGATAATATAAGTTGAGATGATTTATAAATAGTAACAAGATTATTAATTAAAATATAATTTTATCTCACCTTTATATCCAAACGGATTCTTAAAAAGACAGATTTTAGACGTGAAAATGTGATAAGTTTGAATTATAGCTTAAATCTCAGCTTCATTAAAAAAAAAAAAATTAGACCATAGATACTAATATTCTAAGACAAGTTCAAATTTAAATTCAAATTCATGATCTAATAAATGTCAGAGAATAAGTCAATTTCTATTAGCGCAGTGTATTAATACACTAATCTAGTTATTCATATTCATTCATATCTTTCCTGTCGTGAACCTTGTGATCTAAAAAGGTTTTTACCGGATTTCGAGGGAATCCCTAAATAGAAACTGGGTAAAAAGCTTGGGAATTTTATTTTGACAAAAAAAAAAACAAAAAGTGTGGGGAACAGAGATGCTGACAGAAGAAAAAGGGGAAGACAGGAGAACACTATCTTTTGGAGAAATGCGAGGAATCCAACAGCACAGAAAGATCTCAGAGGCCACAAGAACTTGTGGCTCACAATGTTTTCCTTTTAATGATGTGGCATTCTCATTCCTTCCCACCTTTCTTAGACTAACACCAGTTACCACCATCACCCCCCAAGTTCCCTTCTTTCCAAATTCACCAACACAACTCCTCCCTCTCCTCGATCAATTTCCCATAGCGACCAAGACCACGACCCACAGCACCTCTATTATTTTCTAGAGAGAAAGAGAGAGACAGAAGGACAGAGAGAGAGAGTCTGAGTTAGAACAGAGAGAGAATCTTTGCGTTTTAAAGCTCAAAAGAATGTTGGAGTCAAAAGACCCGGCGATTAAGCTCTTCGGGAAGACGATTCCATTGCCACTGAGACATGGAACTTGGGCTAATGGACCGTGTGGATCTGGAGATTGTTCTGACCAGAATCTCCTCTCTTCAACCACTTCTTCCTGCCTAGAGAACTCTGGCAGAGAAAGTGCAAGGCACGACGGGGATAAGGTATGCATGTGCCATGCCTTGTATCGACTTTGAATTTAACATGTATGGATTCGGCTTCTGTTATTTGAAATTTTTAAGACCAACCATTTTTTCAGAAGCTCGAAGCTTTTATTGACTCGGTCTTATACTCACTAGATTTTCGGTGTCAATTTTTTGTAATTTTTGTTAGCAATTCTATGAAGCACCCATTTTTCAGAAATCCAAGACTTCGAAGGGTTGATTGATTACATCTTTGATTTGATGATATCGTAGCTTAAATGACTTTTTTGTAGGGAACTAAAAAAAACATTTTTTTTGGTTTTGTTTGGTTTGGTTTAGTTCAAGTGGGATTTTGCAAATCTGATGTTTTCTAAAAGAAAAATCTTTCATTTATTATTATCCTTTATTTTTTTGTTTTTTTTTTTGTTGACCTTGGGATCATATTATGGGTCCAAAACCAAAGGCTATAATCGAACTTCCCAGTGAATCATAATCTTGGAAAGATTGGAACCTCATTGAGATACACTCTGTTTCAGAGCAAACCTTCTTAACGAGTTTTCTGCAGTCTTGTGATATTTCAAAAACATCTTAAGATGGTCTGTTTTATTTTCTAAAAATTACTTAACTATATTGTTTAATTCGGGCCTTGTATCGATGTTTCACCATCTGTGAAAAATTCCTTGGTGCTCTGTCATGGAATCTTTTGTTATTGGCTCAGGGTTGATCCTCTCAGTTTTGCGAACTAACAGAGCAGAAGAAATGTCTAGAATACATAACAAAAGAATTATGATATTCTACACATCGTGATTGCTAGTATTGGAAAAGTTTTGTCAGGTTCAACAGCTTTATGATAAATTCCAAGATGAGCTTTTGGGTTTCTGCTGTAACCATTAAAGTTTCATCCTGTTAGCTGCTTTTTCTTATGTAGATCAGTATTTCAGTTACAGTTTATGTTCTCTTTCTGCTTGTGTTTGATTTGTTGTTTTAAGCTCTCGTGAGTTGCATGAAAGATGATTCCAATGAAATATGGCCAATCAGAAGGTTTCAATCGTCTCATTGTAGTTACCGGAAACAAATCAATAAAACCCTTTTAGCTTCTAATCGTGCATTATCTGTCTATTCAGTGATACATGATGAGAAGTTATGCTTGAAACGAAATCTTCCATTATCTGGTGGCTCTTATCAGATTGTTCTGACTGTATTTAGAGGCCTTATAGTTTAGTTTTCTCCTAATTGAACATTGTTGCTATGTTTTTCTAAACAGAACTTCTATGTGAAATATTAGGTATCTTTGGCAAGAGAACTCACAGAAGATAAACCGGAAGATTGTACCTCACATCAGATCACGGAAGATTCGAAAGATCCTACATCATCATCGGGTATTAGTGAGAACCCTAAAACTCCCTCGGTTGACAGAGAAACTTCATCACTGAATGCCTCCAAGAATGGAGAGCAGAGTGAGACAAGTATCTCACAAGAAAAAACTCTGAAGAAGCCAGATCAAATACTTCCATGTCCTCGGTGTAATAGCATGGACACCAAGTTCTGTTACTACAACAATTACAATGTCAACCAGCCTCGCCATTTCTGTAAGAACTGTCAAAGATACTGGACTGCTGGTGGAACTATGAGGAATGTGCCTGTAGGTGCTGGCCGTCGTAAGAACAAGAACTCTTCTAGTTCACACTATCGTCACATCATAGTCTCAGAAGCTCTTCAAAGAGATCGAGTTAATGGAGTACACTATTCAAAAAATGGCACTGTCCTCACCTTCGGTTCGGATTCTCCTCTTTGTGAATCAATGGCTTCTGTATTGAATCTCGCAGGGAAAACACCATACCATGTTCAAAATGGGTTTCATACACCTGGGCAAAGAACTCTTGTTTCTGGAGGAGATAATGGGGATGATCACTCAAGTGGATCCTCTATCACTGCTTCAAATTCAACTGAGAAGGAACGCATTGCCTTGCAAGAGTCAGCAGTTAAGAATCATCCAGGGGTTCCACCCCAACTACCATGCTTTCCAGGGACCCCCTGGCCTTTACAATGGAACTCAGCTCAATGGGGCTCTGTAATGCCTCCACCTTCTTTGTGCCCATCAAGCTTTCCTGTATCTTTCTACCCTGCTCCTGCGTATTGGGGCTGTACAGTACCAGGCTCTTGGAATGTACAGTGCCTTTCCCCACCATCCTCTTTTCTTAGCCACAGTGGCCAAAGCTCTGCTATGAACTCCCCAATCTTAGGCAAACATTCAAGGGATGGGAACATCCTTAATCCAGCCAATTTACAGAAAGAAGATTCAATTAAAGATCAAAGTTCAGAAAGATTCTGGATTCCTAAAACTTCCAGGATTAATGTTTCTGATGAAGCTGCAAAGAGCTCTGTATCCCCAACACTAGGGACCAAGAATGAGAAGACTAATTCTGTCAACGGTGGAGGTCTTTTTAAGGCATTCCAATCGAAGAGCAACGACAAAACTCATGTGATCGAGACATCTCGGGTGTTGCAATCCAACCCTGCGGCCCTATCCCGATCACTAAACTTCCATGAGACCACATAGTCAGAGGGAAAGTTGCATTGTTAGCTCTGCTTGTGGTGTCAATGCGACAAATGCGGTTTTACCTCTCTTCAACCCCTCCTTGCTTCCAAATTTGTGTTAACAGCTTTTCCCCCAAGGTAATTGTACCAATAACCAATCTCAATGCAGGAAGTTGTTAGCAAACTATCATGGCAAACTATTCCAAATTAGAGAAGAAGATTGAAGTGTCCACTTATTTTGACATTGGAGAATAGCAGATGTATCTCTTACTAGCTCATATATATAGCTGCCCTTTTCTATCTTTTTAACATGTATGTAGCTGCTCTGTTATCTCATCTCTAACACTACGAGTAGGTGTTTTTTCTGTTTTTGCCTTGACCATAGATGGTTTGTTAGTTCACGTACATGCTATATCTATCTATGTGAGGGTGTGAGATATAGCTAGAACGTACAAAGTATAGATTCTTGGATGGAACAAAATCCATTAATGTAAATTAAACTTGTAGCAGTCTTAATAATTTGGGAATATTTTGTTGCTTTTCTCTTTGTTATAAAGTCTCAAACAATTTATTTTCTTTTCCAGATGCTTTAAAAAAAAAAAAAAAATTGTACAAGTCTTAAATAGACAAATTGTGTGCGAGCCCTTGTAAAAAAATAGATTTCACCTTTAAAAAGTGTAAAAACAACTATTCTTTATTAAAAAATGCAAGACTCCAGCTATATGCATGCATGGAACTTGGATCGCTAGCTTGCTTGCTAGCTGGTGCAATAAATCCTTTTTCTTAATAGGTAATGAACGTCGTAATGCACGAAATCTACGGTGAATATATATTTGGAGATAAAGTAGATGGAAAAGATAGAAAGTTTTGGTAGGCCTAACATTATTATTAATGCTGATAACTTCAATATATTTCAGGAAAGAAAAATCTAGTTGCAAGCGATTCTGCGCGCTAATACGCGCACCCATTTAATATGATTGGTCAGAAATTATACTTTATTAAAAACAATATTAATTTAAATTTAGAATATAAAGATAACAATATTAGTATGTAGATTAGTACATAAAGTTACTTGTACCTGGCAAAACTCTTTCAGGAAAGGCCAAGCATCATTCTCTATCAACCCTAAATAAACCCACCCTAGATGTCAATATCGAAAGGTAGAGAACAATGATAAAGTCAACTTTTTCTGCTTTTTCTTGCCATTACTTTCACTTCCACATGTTGTTTCCTCTCTTTCACCATACACACACACACACGAAATTCTAGATATATGTAGAGATAAATTAATATATCCTGTAAAGAAAGGTATTTGATGAAATTTTGTCACAGTACGTAAGAGTATCAAAACACAAATATATATATATATATATATATATATATATTTATATATATATAACATGATACTGGACCTTCCCTTATAATTTCATTTTGCTGGATATAGATACATATATACATGAAAATAATTAGTTGCTGTATATGATGTGTATCTGATCTATCAACAGGGAGAAACATTTAGATATTTATATATTATATAAATCTTCATGTTCTCGACACTGCTGGAATTAAGGGCCACATGAATTTCCGCCCACGATTATTAGTTGTAAGCTGGGGACCCAAAGCATCATGTGATTGCCATGAAGGGTTATTATCACTCTCTTTGGCCATTGATTATTCATTTAATTTCTTCCCTTTTCTTTTTGTTCATTTGCTTCAATAAGAAAACCATTTGTCTTGATTCTTTATATGTAAATGAAAATATCCCAAGTTTTAGCATTATATATCAGTTATTAAATATGTTGTAAGATCAGCTTGTACGTACCATGAAAAACTATATATATTTATGCGAAACTAAAAGAAAAAGTGACGAAAGGCTCATGAAGATGAGGAAAGTCGTGCATCACAATTGATGGATCCCGAATTTAAACAAAATAAAAGACATATTAATGCGTTTATACGATTCTGAATTCCTCATCAAAACAAAATGAACATATAATATATTGTGATATATCTTAACTAGCATGGGATTAACAAGAGTACAAAATAAATTAATGACCCTGTTAATTAATTATAAGATCACAATCTCATGCATTTCCCGGAAGTTCAAAACTATTGGAATTCTAGCTCTGTATTATTTATTGTCATGCTGTCCTGAGGGGTTTTTTTCTTGCTTGATATAATTTATAAAGGCTAGGGATAGACAAGAAATTAGATAAGGAACGAATGTGTCCGTCTCTGAGATATATCCTAGATTGATGATCATATTATATTAATTACCTCTCGAACAATTGACATGATTCATGATCGAAGAAAGATATTATTTTATATGCAAAAATTTTGAATGTAAATCTTGATGCGTGATAACTAAGCTGATGTAATAGATCAAAATAGAAAAATAGAGAAATACAATGAATCTGATGAAAAACTCATATGTATTCAGTAAAACAGGGATAATGCTCTCTTCGAGGGGAGCTCCTCCATAGATGAAACAGACTACAAAATGGAATAACAGGTTCTAGATAATTCCTCAGGTCATTGCTACTGTAGATATACCAGTAAAATGAAAATACAAGACTACCCTTTGATGATTCGGTTACAGACTTAAAAGAAATGAAATCTAAAAGTAAATCATGGGTTGGGCCTTGGGTTTATTCGGAGCCCACGATCTATGCTTCTCTTCTTCCAGCCCGTGCACTGACTTCGGCCCACGCAAGCCCATTTCATAACTAAAGATGATAACACTAAAATAACCCTAGCTGCCGACAATAACTCCAACTCTCCACTTCCGTAACTTATACCCACATGCTGCCCTCTACAAGAATGACCTGTAACAAGTCCCCTCTCCTTCAAAACACCTTGCCCACAAGATGTGGGTACTCGGTGCATAGCTGAGTGTAACGCTCCCAGGATGCCTCTTCCTTCGATTGCCCATTCCAGCGGACAAGGAGCTCAACGACAGGTAAGTTACGAACTTTTTGCAACCTTCGGTTAAGGATTTCCTTCGGTTCCGGTTTCAAGATGTCATTTTTATCAGTAGGTGGGAGAGTGAGAATTAAGTTGACCTGTGAGCCGATTTTTTTCTTCAATTGGGAGACGTGGAAAACATCATGGAGCTGAGCCGAAGGGGGAAGTTGAATACAATAAGCCACCTCGCTGATCTTCTGAATTACTTGAAAAGGCCCATAAAAACTGGGTGAAAGCTTCAAACTTTGATGGTATCGGAGTGATGACTGTCTATACGGCTGGAGTTTGAGGTAAACCCATTCTCTAATTTGAAACTTGTTCCTTCCTACCTTTATCAGCATACCGTTTCATTCTCTCTTGCGATCTGAGTAGGTTTTGTTTCAACAGGGCCCAAAGTTGATTTCTTTCACGCAAGGTATTTTCTACCTCCTCTAACCTCGGTGTGCCTGCAGTGTAACTAGTTAGTTTAGGAGGTGTGTAGCCATACAAAGCCTGGAAAGGTGTGATTTTACTCGAAGCATGTTGGTTCGAGTTGTAGCACCATTCCACCAAAGGCACCCATTTAGACCACTCCTTAGGTCGATCACAGACATAGGATCGTAGATAATTTTCTACCCACTTGTTAACAGCTTCGGTTTGTCCATCTGTCTGTGGATGATAAGCTGTGCTAAAGGCCAAGGTGACCCCCTGTAGTGATGGAAGTTCCTGCCAAAATTTGCTAGTGAAAGTTGGATCCCGATCTGAGGTGATGAGAGTTGGGCAACCCTTCAATAAAGTCCATGGTAATGTCAGTCCATGGAGTAGATGGTATTGGCAGGGATTGTAGGAGACCACTGGGAAGGGTGTTATCCACTTTGACAGTCTGGCAAATGTCACACCCCTTTAGAAAATTACGCACATCCATTTTCTAACCAGGCCAATAAAAATCCTTCTTAACCTTGTATAAGATTTTATCAAAGCCCAAATGACCCCCTATGGGGCTTCCATGCAATAAGTCTAGAAACTTATGTATAAAAGAGGGAATGGCAGGAATATACACTCTGCCCTTATAGAACAAGATGTTATTCCGAACTCTATAAGGATGTTGTAGTTGCCCTTGATTGTGCTTCTCCCACAAAGCCTTGATTTTGTCATCACCAGCATATAAAGCTTTATCTCTGTCATCCAGTCCCAATTTGGAATAGAAATAAGAGACAAAGTTACCTCTGAATCCCTCCCTTGCCTAGATAAGGCATCAGCCACAAGGTTCTCCTTACCCTTCTTGTATTTAACTACGAAGTCGTACCCCATAAGTTTAGTAATCCACTTCAGCTGCATGACTGTACCAACTCGCTGATCAAGTAAAAACTTCAAACTTTGGTGATCTGTGCGAATAATAAATGGCTGGCCCAGAAGGTAATGGCACCATTTCTGAACCGCAGATACAAGAGCCAGAAATTCTTTTTCATATGTAGAGAGTCGTAGGCTTCTCCTTTTTAAGGCTTGACTAAAAAATGCGAGGGGTCTCCCTTCTTGCATAAGTACTGCTCCCACGGCCTCACCCAAAGCGTCACACTCAATGACAAAGGGTTTCTAAAAATTGGGTAGGGCTAAGACAGGGGGTTCAGTCATGGCTGTTTTGAGCTTGTTAAAGGCTGCTTGAGCTGCTTCGTCCCACGTAAAACTGTCTTTCTTTAATAAACTGGTCAGGGTTGCTGCTATAGCTCCATAGCTACGTACAAATCTTCAGTAGTACCCTGTGAGGCCTAGAAAGCCTCGTAAAGCTTTGAGGGATTTAGGTGGTGGCCAGCTCAACATAGCCTTGATCTTTTCAGGGTCTGCTCTAACTCCCTGGCCAAAAATTAAATGGCCCAAGTATGCAATTTTTGGGCAGCCAAAAGCACATTTGCTGAGCTTAGCATAAAGCTGGTTGTCCCTTAGGATTGCAAAAGTCAGCTGCAAATGTTGTAAATGGTCCTCCTCATCCCTACTATAGATCAAAACATCATAAAAAAAAAATCAAAATAAACTTCCGTAAGTGAGGTTTAAAAACCCGGTTCATCAAACTCTGGAATGTAGAGGGTGCATTAGTCAAACCGAATGGCATAACCAAAAATTCATAGTGTCCCTCATGTGTACGGAATGTCGTTTTAGGGATGTCTTTAGGTTTCACCCTAATTTAATGATATCCCGACCGTAAGTCGAGTTTAGAAAACACTTTGGCACCATGTAACTTATCCATTAATTCCTCCACCACCGGAATTGGGTATTTGTCTTTAAACGGTGACATGGTTTAAGGCATGGTAATCAACACATAGATGCCATGTACCATCGGCTTTCCTCACCAACAAAACTGGTGATGAATAAGGGTTTTGACTAGGTCGTATAACCCCTGATTCCAGCAGTTCGTGTATGATCTTCTCAATTTCATCTTTCTAAAAATATGGATAGCGATAGGGTCTCACAGAAATAGGTTGAGTACCAGGTTGTAAAGTGATACTGTGGTCGTGAGACCTGGTTGGGGGAAGGCCAGAAGGGAGGGCAAAGATGTCAGGGTATAGGTCCAAGAGCTTCTATATGGGTTGAGAGATAGTGGTAGGTGTTTGGGTTTGAGGAACTGGCTCCATCAGCTGCAATAGGACCCCTTTCTTTTCTAGGGTCGTGGGCTTATTAAACACCCCTTCTTCCATTAAAGTGCTGCCTTGCAGCCCCTTTAACACAATCAGATTGTCTTGGTGAGTGAACTGCATGGTGAGGTTATGGAAATTCCATAAAATCGACCCTAGCCCTTGTAACCACTGCACGCCAAGCACAACATTGCACCCTGCCAGCACTAGTAGGTACATGTCAACAGAAAACTTCATGTTTTGGACAACTAGTAGTACGCTTTTAAGTCTGCCCTCACATTGAACTTGGTCCCCATTTGCAATTTTCACCTTAACTTTGGCATCCGTATACACCTATAAGGAGAGCTTAGACAATATAGAAGGGTTTAGGAAGTTGTGAGTACTTCCCGAATCTATTAAAATAGTGATTGGTTGGTTGCCAATCCTGCCAACAACCCGCATTGTCTTAGGGTTCACAAACCTAATAATAGCATGTAGACTAATTTCTAGGGTTTCACCAACAATTGGAATGGTCTGTGTGTCCAACTGGTCTGTGTCTCTACTAGTTTCAATATCAACTATTTCATAGTTCTCCTCTATCTCCTCAATGGACTAAAGCACTTGTGACCTGGTGACCACTTGGAGTCACACGAATAGCACAGGCCTTTGGCCCTACGCTCTTTCATTTCTTTTTGGCTCACTCTATGTACTGGAACAATGGCTTTAGGATGGTTTTAGAGGGTGTTTGGGGCTGGAGGTTGGTGGAAAATTTTCGGAAAAAATGGTTCCTAGTTGTGGTTGGCTGTATTGGAGGGTGAATTTCGGTATAGGGTTTTCTTATGGAGTGAAGCTTTTTCCATCTTGGATCTTTGCTAGACCATAAGCTGTGAGGAGATTATTAGGAGTGAACATCTTGACTGTCAACCTTGTATCATCCTTAGGCCACTGAGAAAGCAACTAAGCTTGTAATTCTCAGATAACCCATGCAGCCTGTGGGATAAGGCTTCAAACTCAGCTTTATACTCTTCCACACTACCCATCTGTTTCAATTTAGCCATTTGTTCCATTGGGTCATCATAGGTGGTTGGGCCAAATCTGATTATTAAGGCCTTAACAAAACCATCCCAACTGGGTATCCCTCCTGACTCTTCCAAGTCCTGAAACCAAACTAGTGCTTTCCCTTCCATATGTAAAGACACTAAGCGCAGTTTGTTTTGAGGAGGAATATTATGATATGAAAAAAAATGATTCACCTTAAACAGCCATCCATGGGGGTTATCACTGTGAAACACTGGAAAGTCCAAACGTATGGGCCTGGGCTAGACATCCATATTATGAGAAACTAACTGTGAGTTCTTGAATTCATGTTGTTTGTTGTGTTCCTGGTTACTCGAAGATCCACCTGACAAAGCTGTTTTGACACTATGCAGATCCGCAGCTATGGAAGAGAACTGTGTTGTCATGGAGTCCATTTGCCTTCGCATTGCCAGCATCTCGACCCCGATTGAAGTAAACTGACTCTTAGTGTGCTTGATGTGTTGTTCCATAGCTTTCTTTTGAGCATTAATTCCTTCCTGGAGATCCTTCATGCGTGTGTTCTCGACCATTGTAACAGGGCAGGAAAGGGGCTCTGGATACCACTTGTAATAGATCAAAATAGAAAAATAGATAATTACAATGAATTTGATGAAAAACTCATATGTATTCAGTAAAACAAGGATAATGGTCTCTTCGAGGGGAGCTCCTCCATAGATGAAACAGACTACAAAATGGAATAACAGGTTCTAAATGATTCCTCAGGCCGTTGCTACTGTAGATATACTAGTAAAATGAAAATACAAGACTACCCTTTGATGATTCGGTTACAGACTTAAAAGAAATGAAATGTAAAAGTAAATCATGGGTTGGGCCTTGGGTTTATTCGGAGCCCACGATCTATGCTTCTCTTCTTCCAACCCGTGCACTGACTTCGGCCCATGCAAGCCCATTTCATAACTAAAGATGATAACACTGAAATAACCCTAGCTGCCGACAACAACTCCAACTCTCCACTTCCGTAACTCATAACCCACATGCTACCCTCTGCGAGAATGGCGTGTAACAGCTGATGAGGCGTATCTCAAGAAATACTAGAGAAGAAGAAAGAGGCCTCTGCTATTACATGCACCCGAGACATAAAAGATAATTCTTCCTCTATGTCTTTTGTTATTTTGGAGGCTGTGCAGTAACACTATCCCACTACCAACCCAGTGATGTAATGCCTTATATCGATAGCCACTACACTGATTTACCTTAGTTGTACATTGTAATAGAGTAGGACACACTATAGATAGAATATTCCCTTATTCTTTCTGTTTTGATACGAGCACTAGGTGTATATATGCAGCTTTGTATATCTTTTCCAAGGGTAATGAGAATCAGAGAAGTTCTCTCACAATATCCATTCTTATCACTATTTTCTATTCCATTTCATCTTCAACCTTCAAATCCTAACATGGTATCAGAGCGGGCTTTGCAATAACTCTGCTTTGTTATCAATTCTGCTTGTTAGCACTCATTTCCTCACTTGCATTTAACTTCTTCGATGGCAGAAAATGGTCCATCAAACACTATTCTTGATTCAAACAAGCCACCACATAACTCATCTCCCACTAAGAACCCAAACAGTCCTTTTTTACCTTCATCACAGTGATAATGCTAATTCTGTGATCGTCTCTCCACCTCTCACAGGCCTAAATTACCTCTCTTGGAGTCGCTCATTCACCCTATCCATTTCAATCAAGAGTAAACTCGGGTTCTTGGATGGAACCATCACTACCCCAGAGTTGACAGATCCCTTGTATCTTCCATGGTTGAGATGCAATAACATCATTCTTTTATGGCTTCTTAATTCAATATCTAAGGAAACAGCTTCAAATGTCCTCTATATCAACTTAGCTAAGGCAGTATGGGATAAGCTGAAGGTGCATTTTGCTTAACTAGATAATGTCAGGATCTACCATCTCCAACAACAGCTTGGAACCATCATGCAAGGTACTTAAACAATCAATGAATATTTCACTCAACTAAGTGCAATCTGGGAAGAACTCAATATATACAAACCTATACCTTACTACTCATGTGGCCTTTGCACTTGTAAGGCCTTAAACTCAGCAGGAGAAGTGCAGTAATCTGATAGTGTTTTCAAGTTCCGTATGGGGCTGAATGATTCCTATGAAAGCATTAGAGAGCAAGTTATACTTATGAGTCATGTTCCCTCCATAGATAAGGCCTTTTATTTGATTCTACAAGAAGAGAGGCAAAGGCAAGCTAGAATTGTTAGCAATGCCACTAGTTGAATCTTCAGTTCTAGCAGTTTTTAACAACCAATCTAAAGAAAAAGGAAAGACCTAAGCTCACCTGTGGACACTATGGGAAGTCTGGACATAGCTGTGACAAATGCTACAGGTTGATAGGTTTTACCCCCAATTTTAAGTTCACAAAGCAAAAATCAGGGTACTTCAATAATCAAAATTTTTTTTTGTTGTTCATTCAACTAACCAAGTAGTGTCTCAAAGCTAGGAGAAAGGAATGATGGAGGCACAAAATTTGACACTCTCCCAGTCTCAAATTCAGTAACTCATGGCACTTGTCAACAATCAAACACCATAGCCAACTCATAATCAGTCACCTCAGGGAGCACTTCAACCCACCAAAGCTACTTCAAACTTGAGCGGTAACCTTCTTGTTCACACCACATCCCATTTAAATATGATAAGTATACCTTCTTGATCATCTGCTATTTTAGATTCATCCATTTTTAGCATAAGTCACCAGCATCACCACTCATTGCTTGTACACCATCAATCACATAAACCTACCAACACTCCATGGGCCACTGACACTAGAGCAACAAACCACATAGTATGTTCTCCAGCTTTTCTCACAACCATCACTTGCACTACCAAAGCATCAGTCCAGTTGCCAAATGGGACACGGGGTTGAATCGCACATATAGGAGATGTACATCTCTTAGAATCCATCATTCTCACAGGAGTCCTATGTGTCCCTTCCTTCACAATCAATCTCTTGTCTGTCAGCAAACTTATTCTTAACCCCCCTCATTTGCCTTATTTTCTTAGACAAGTTTTTCTTTATACAGGTCCTCTCTTCATGGATGACGAGTGGACTATCTAAACTCAACCATGACCTGTATTGCCTACTCTCAAGCTTTCTCGGTTGCAGTACATCTTATCAGCTTTCTAGGACCTTTCTAAATTCCTCCAATGTTTCAGTTTGTAATGTTCTCAATGAATAGAATTTTGATGTTTGGCACCTTAGGTTAGGACATTTATCAAATCAAGGGATGCATTTAATTCATTCTTCTTGCCCTGATGTAAAAGGTTGTAATCAAACATATTACATTGTGTGTTCTTTCTCTAAGCAGAAGCGTCTTCCATTTTAATCAAGCATTACCTCTACTAATTCCATTTTTGAGCTTGTTCACTGTGACATCTGGGGACCATATTCTCATACCTCTTTGCATGGCCATCGTTACTTCTTAACTATTGTTGATGACTATAGCCGTGTCACATGGGTATACCTAATGCAATTTAAATCATAAGCACGATCCCTTTTACAATCCTTTATCCTTATGGTTTAAACTCAATTTAATTCCAAAGTTAAAAATGTTAGAACAGATAATGGATTGGAGTTTCATATGCCTGATTTCTTTAATTCCCATGGGATTCTGCATCAAAAAACCTGTGTGTACACACCACAACAAAATAGAGTTGTGAAAAGAAAGCAACAACATTTGATCACTATTGCCCAAGCCCTACTCATTCAAGCTTCACTCCCCAAAAAATTTTGGGGAGATGCTGTTTTAACAGCTACACATTTGATCAATAGAATACCTTCACCCACCATTCATAATAAATCTCCATATGAAGTGCTATTTTCATCTAAGCCTTCATACAACCATTTAAGAGTCTTTGGGTGCCTTTATTTTGTTTCTACACTCAAACACAGTCGCACTAAATTGGATCCAAGAGCTCAAAAATGTCTTTTTCTTGGATATCCAATTGGAGTTAAGGGATAAAAAGTGTATAACCTTGATAACCATCACACTTCTATCTCCCGAGATGTAGTGTTCTTAGAATCTAAATTTCCTTTTGGGACCACAGATCCTAAGAGTTCTACACCTCTTCCAAATCCACAATATATCACCATTCCTCTTGCTTTACCTAATCAAATCTGTTATCCCCAAACTGCCTCATCAGATTCTTCCCTCCATGTCCCTAATGAACTCAACAATTCCCCTTTCTCCACAGATCCTTCTCTCCATTCTCCTTCTCAATCAGAGTCCTCCACATCCTCTCCTCCCTCACTCAATCCACCTAAAGACCTTGTTGTATCACCTCAACCCATGCCATCACCACACACACCACTTCGAAGGTCTGGCAAAATTAAACACACACCCACCTATCTGCATGATTATCATTGCCAACTTGTGACCAACTCATCTTCATCTCATCCATACTCATCTCCCACAAAATATCCCATAGCACATCACCTTTCATACAAACATCTCTCCTCCTCACATCAAGCCTATGCACTATCACTCACACTCATCTCTGAACCAAAGAATTATGAGGAAGCTGTGGTTCATGAGTATTGGCAAGTTGCTATGGCAGCTGAGTTGAAGGCTTTTGAAGCAAATGGCACTTGGTCCATTGTCCCCTTGCCTTCTGGAAATAAAGCAATCGGTTGCAAATATGTTTACAAAGTCAAATTAAGATTAGATAGCACTATTGACAAATACAAAGCACGGCTTGTAGCTAAAGGTTATACACAATGAGAAGGGTTTGATTATCAAGAAACATTCAACCCAGTAGCAAAAATGACCACTGTCTGAGTGTTTCTTGCCTTGAGTGCAATATTTGGCTGGCATTTGGACCAATTAGATATCCACAATGCATTCCTCCATTGTGACCTTGAGGAAGACATTTACATGGAGCTTCCACCAGTTTTTCAGCTCAAGGGGGAGTCTCAATCCAAAACTCAGAAGCTTGTTTGCAAGCTACACAAGTCCTTATATGGTTTGAAACAAGGCTCTATGCAATGGAATTCAAAATTCACATCTTCTCTTCTTACCATAGGATTTTGTCAATCAAAATAAGACTATTCTCACTTTACCAAAAATGATAAACATGGTTTTGTGGCACTCCTAGTATATGTTGATAATATTATTTTGGGAAGCAACAGTTTGGTGGCCATAAAATTTGTTAAAGACCACTTGCATAAGCAATTCAAGATCGAGACTTGGGCCATCTGAAATACTTTCTAGGATTATAGATTACAAGGTCAGTAAGTGGCATTCATGTATGCCAACGAAAATATACATCGGAAATCCTTGAAAGTGCTGGTCTACTTGGATGTAAACCCGTTAACACTCCCATGTATTCAAACCACAAGTTTGCACCCTCCTCAAATGATTTACTATCAGACATCACTACATATAGAAAGCTGGTAGGAAGACTCATATATTTGACTATCACAATACCAGACATGATAGACCAACTTAGGCACATCTCATTGCGGCTCATAAGATACTTAGTTATCTCAAAGGTTCAATTGGGTAAGGAATTCTTTTCTCTTCAAAATCCTCACTGCAGCTCAAGGGATATAGTGATTCAGGTTGGGCAGCTTGCCCTGAAACCAGACGATCCATGACTGGTTTTTGCATATTTGTTGGTGATTCAATGGTGAGTTGGAATTCTAAGAAACAAGCTACTGTATCACGATCTTTAGCAGAGGCTGAGTATCGAGCATTGGCGCATGCAAGCTGTGAAATTGTTTGGTTGAAGGAACTCTTGAAGGACTTTAACATAAAACATCTACAACCTATCCAGATTTACTATGATAGTCAATCAGCCAACCACCTCACCAAAAATCTAATTTTTCATGAAAGAACCAAATATGTAGAATTGGATTGTCACTTTGTGAGGGAAAAGGTCATAGCTGGAACCATTACATCTATCCATGTGGCCTCTAAGTTCTAATTGGCTGACATTTTCACAAAGGCATTATCAGCTCCATTGTTCCATTCCTTATTGTCCAAAATGGGAACCTTGAACATCTATGCCCATCTTGAAGGGGAGTCTCAAGAAATACTAGAGAAGAAGAAAAAGGCCTCTGCTATTACATGCACCCGAGACACAGAAGATAATTCTTCCCCTGTGTCCTTTGTTATTTTGGAGGCTATGTAGTAACGCTGTCCCACTACCAACCTAGTGATTACTGCCTTATGTCGATAGCCACTACACTGTTTACCTTAGCTGTACATTGTAATAGAATAGGATACACTATAGATAGAACAGATAATCTACTCAACCTCCGGTTTTTTACCTGCACACCACACTCCTGACGTGGCCGAACCCGGTTCTGCTCCACCTCACGGTTTATCGAATAATCCCTCCCGAGCTGCTTCATTCTCCCTCTTCTCCCTCAGACATCTCACTCGACGCATACCTCTCCTCCCTCAGACTCACTCGATGCATCTCCCTCTTCTCCCTCAACCTCTCACCCTCGTTCTCCCTTAGACCTCTCAACTCTCCCTCTTCTTCCCCTCCGGAATCAGCCCTGAAAGGCTACAAGAAAAAATTCTCTTCTTCCTCACCCAAACATTCTCTCACCCATGAAACCCTAGAAAAAATACAACCCCTCACACAGAGAATCTCTTCTGACCTCTCTCTCCTTCTCTCTTGGATCACTGGTTGAGTGATTTTATAGAGTCCTCTCACAAAACCCTGACAAAAATCGGCGTTTTTTCACAAAACCCCCACACAAAGCACCTACCGCTTTCGACTTTAAATCGAAGTTTCTTTCCTCTGGCAGGGGCACTATCTAGCATTGTTAGAGCACTTTGTAGGAATCAAAGATTTATCTGTGAGTTATCATTTCTCTATTTTCTTCACTTAAGAGTTCTTTTTTTTCTTTTTTCTTTTTTAATCCTTTCTTCACTTCAGGTGATTTTTGTTGGATCTTTTTTTTTCCCTCATAAAGAAAGAAGTCAAGAAGAGCGGTCCTTTGGAGGCTCCTTTTGTTGAGTAACGTTAGAAGTAGTACAAGTTTTATATTTTACATGAACTTTATATTTCGATGAATCACCAATTAAAAACTCGACTCCTCACCCACGAAATGCAAACAAAGAATATTGTTTCTTTGCTACGTATTTCATTTTCTTGGTGAGGAGGAGTTTGGGTTTGATGTTCAAGTGTTCTTAAACATTTCTTGATTATATTGGCTTCAAATAAAGTATCTGTTTTTTTTTTTTTTTTTTTTTTTTGCTTCGTCTACTTCATCTTGTTTCTTTTCTCTTTTCCCTTTTCTTGATGAGATTGTATTTTGGGAAAAAATGTGTTGTTGAGTAGAGGATTCTGAAGTTATTGCCATTAATATTGATATGGGATTCAAAATTTTCAACATAATATTGGAACTTGATTCACTTTAGCCTTTTCTTTATTTTAAATTTTATTTTTTCTTTGAATCGTTTATTTTTTCCTTTATTTTTCATTGGTAGATAGTCAACAACGCTGCTCATTTGATCAATTTATTTCTTTTTCTTGTTAAAAAAGAATAGCTATACTCCCAATCCCCTTATTGTCTCCAAATAGAAGGATCCATTTCTTTCATATCATTTATTAATACGTTTGGTTGCTGATAAAATAGAACCTCACAAAGAAAAAAGATTTGTAAATGTACTATGTTGTATTAAACTTCCTGTGTATTTGATAGGGATGGGACACAAGGATAATGTCCGTATGGAGCTGTTATTTGGACTGCAGGTATTGTTAGGACATGTTTTTGTTTGTTACAGGAAATTTAATCCACTCCCTCATATATGTTTCTCTATTTTTTCTACAGAAATAATGATATGCATATCCAAAAATGGGATTGGACAGCACTTTGGACACTTGCAGGATTGAAGATTTATGGAAATAGTTGCAGCCAAATAATGACTTTAGCCTCTGGTTTTGTCTTTGTTGGTGGATTTGTTTACACTCAAGTTAGAGAAGTACAATAGATTCTAAAATTGAATTGGTGTATTTCCTTTCATAGTTGTATGTTGAGTTGTAAGTGTTAATTAATACTTGTGAAGTAGGGAGTATGTTATTTATATGCAATGGAATGAGGTGCTTAGACAGCCCAAACGTATGTTTTGTTACAGTTAAATGAGGGATGTAAATGAGGTTCTGATTATATGCAATGGAATGAGATTTTGTGGCCTTTGTTTATATGCAATGAAATGACACATTTTTCTCCTTTTTTGATACCTGCGGCAAGTTCTCTTTTTATTTGGTCAGATTCATTTATATTGATCAAATTCTAGATAGTTGGTCTCATCTTATGGTTGTCAACTGCCCATTGGCATCCCATACCTAAGCATGATGCATTCCAAAAATCGTGAACAATAAGCACTCATTGCATTTCACAATTGAACAAAAAATATTTACAAAGTTCAATGAAGTCCTGATTTTTTTACACTTCAAAAAAAATAATACCCGTTTTACAAATGGTGCAATACCCTTTTACATATCATAATTTACACTTCTTCAAAATATTACACTTGAAGAAAATGGAACACTTCCATTTTCACAAAAATGCTACACTTCTTCAAAATATTACACTGGAAGAAAATTCTTTGGCAGCGCAAGAGAATGTTTTTTGAGTATGGACCTCTGATCCTAGCCAATGCAGAGAAATTTCTGGAAACAACAGACATATGCACCGTTCTTCATGCCTGTAATTGATCACCTGCAGCTAGTATCAATGAAGCATCAAAAGTGGCAAAAATATCCTTGCTATCTAATTCTTAATTGTGGCAGAAAAACCCAGTGGAATGAAAATGCATGAGTGGACGCTATATTATACTCATTCATGGCGTGTGTGCATAATAATGTAGTGTCATCGTGGTCCCATGTTCTACAATATGTGATACGTGCTCCAAATCTAATGCTTGCCCGAAAGTGACTCTGAAAATGTATATAACGTAGTTATTGGATTTCCCCTTTTCTTAATCTTTATCTTACCGTCCATTGCTAATTCCATGCCAACCCATCCCTTTTCTTCTTTCAAATTAGAAGATTGAGAAAGATCTGACAAACCCCCCTTTCTTTGGTTCTGGGAGGGACCCCACAAACATTCCCCTTGGCAAATGTGCTGAAGAATAATACACCCCACTAAGCCAATCCATATCCAGATCTAGACCGTCGATATTTATAAATTAAATTACTTTATTTAATTTAATTAGTTCTGTGTTGTAAGCCACTTGGTGAAAATTACTGCATATATAATAATAAGCAGCAAATGTTAGACGTACCAACTCCTATATATATAATATATAATGGAGGTCTTTTTCCTACCAAATATAGGCCAGAATATTCAGCCACCCAAATGTACATTACTTTGGTCCAAGTTGACAAACCATAATATTCCTAGAGCACCATGGCTGGTTTGCTCAAGTTCAATTCAAGTTTTTTCTGACCATTAAAGCAGTTGATCTAACTGTCTTGATAGCTGCTTCCATATGTCTAAGATATTTGCCATTTGCAAATATTCATCAGTATTAATGCTTGTCCCACAAAAAAAAATAAAAGACAACCTATGTGACAGTAACTCACCATGATCGAAAAGCTCCCCTAATGAACTTGATGAATTAGTTCGTCTTGCTTGCTTACCATCAACAGCATCAAAGGTCTAACATGGAATAGAAACAGGTTAAAAAAACAGTGATAAAGGAGAAGGGGATGGAAATGCTTATATGCAATCTCTATTAGAGGACCATATTTTATTCCTTAAATGTAATTTTATTCAATCTCAAAAGGTCGGGACATCCAACTACACGGAGTATACAATAGATGCTTTAGAAGAAAATCATGATATTGAAGATTAGTATCACAATAACGAGTGACCACCCAAAGAAAAAAGGGTTTTAATGGAAAAAAAAACTTTGAGCTCATCCACTGATTTGTTGCAGTCTTCAAAGTACAGATCATTTCATTCTCTCCACAGACACTACGTTAGCTGGACAAACAGGTTAATAAACGATCTGCAACATAAAAGACACCTAAAATGGCAGGACAAAATGGCTACCTAGTAATCAGGACATTAGAATATTTACAAATATGAAGTTGTGGTAAAAATTTCATTTTGCAGAAAATAGTCTTAGATGGTCACAAAACCTAAAAAGACCTCTACAGAAGTTGAGCAGCAGCAGTTTTCCACAAGCCCCAACTTTTAACTGTTTAAAATCCAGAAGCTAATTCTCTTGGCTTCAATCAAAGAAATAAGAACATGATAACACAAAAGTCAAGCAAGCAAAACAGCTCCATGAAAGTCAAACTAAAATAATGCATGAAAGCAAAATAAATAATCTCAAGGACATATTGCATGAATGAGTATCTTAGTATTATAACCCTATTCAGCAATATGTAAGGAGAAGAAGCACGCCTAATGAATAAAAATTATGACAATAAGAAGAAACAACATGACTTTCACAGCTTGAATTAATTCTAATCAGACCTGATAGAGAAAAAGTAGAATCCGTGTGCAACATGAACCCATCTTGGAGGAGATGAGTCCAAGCGAGGTGAATAAATCTGAAACAAAAGTATGTATCAATAATTCAGAGGTTAGAGGGTTACTAAAAAACCACTTCTTTTCACAACTTCTTTGCAACTGATCAACGAATCCTAAACCAGATTTTATTCTAAATTCCAATGTTAAGCGATGTCATCATGCCTCCAATTAGTTATATAAACAGCAGGGTCAAGCCACTTCTAGATCTTTTTCCTATCATGGATGTATGGTTCTGTTTAAAGGAGCTAGTAAAAGGTATAAATTTTAGTTCTTCCCCTTCAACCAGTCCAAGCCAATAAATCTCGCTCATTTCAGATGTTATCAAACACCAAAAAATCAGTGGCATACATACAACATCAACAACCAAAAACCCCACAAAACACAGATTAAACAAACATCAAATCGCAGATCCATAAATGCATAAACACACAATATGAGTAATACTAGAAATGGAGAGATGAAACAAAAAGAGAAAAATAAAAACCCTTTTCTTTAATTTCTTACCCTTATAAGATGACATACGGTGGCTCTCGGCAGCTACAATACCAGCTGAAGCCGTGCGGAAATGGTGAAGCTTTTGAAGCCGTACGGAAATGGTGAACGCATAGCGGAAAATATCCAAATGCCCCGACGACTCGAAACTCCCTGCTCACGAAATTTGTTTTCTACAAAAAAAATCCAAAAGGCCAAAACACAGTCACATCTTCGTCTCTCACTATTTTGCTTTACAAAAAAAAACAAGAATAGCAAACCTCTCTTTGAAACCCATTTAAATACGCACGTCGGGAACTTGCTGAATCCACGTACCCATTTTTCTCCCTATGATTTGCTTTCGTTGGTAGTTGCCAAATCCTGGGTTTTCCGAGTTTTACTTTCCTTGGTAGTTCTCTCTAGGATTTATGAAGAAGCGGAGCACTCTGGAGAAGCGAAGAAGAACGCGGGAAGGGGGAGGGGTGTTGGAGTTGAAATGAACCTGGGGGGAAATTGAAATGAACTCTCTGCGCACGTTTTCTTTTAAAAAAAAAAAGGAAAGCCACGTAGGCTGGAGTGCGGAAGATGCGTAAATAGGAGGTAGCTGGCTAGCAAAACTCTAGATAGAATATTCCCTTATTCTTTCCCTGTTATGATACGAGGACTGGGTGTATATATACAGCTTTGTATATCTTTTCCAAGGATAATGAGAATCAAAGAAATTCTCTCACAATATCCATTCCTATCACTATTTTCTATTCTGTTTCATCCTCAACCTTCAAATCCTAACAACGTACGTCTTCATCGGGTTGTAATGCAATAATCATGTGAAACCTATTGGGAATTGACCGAAAATGTGAAAGGAATTAATTAAAATGAGAGAAAGGGCGTTGTAAGGATGGAAACTTTTGATTAAAAAGTTTAGTGGAAAATCGAGGTATGTCAGAAAAAGATTAAAAAAAAAAAGTCAAAATCCGCGAACGTACATACCTCTCTTTGAGAAAAACTAAGGTTATGTTTGGAAATAAAGATGAGAAATCTCATCTCATCTCTATCTCATCTCATCATTACATCTTTTTCAAATCCTCATATAAAATATAATAAACAATTCAACTTTTTCAAATTCTAATTTAACTTTTTCAAATCCCAAAATAATAATAATATTAAAAAATAATATTTTAAACTTTCATCTTAATACTATTCACAAAATTTTTAAAAATTTTCATCTTATCTCATCTTCCAAGCATAACCTAAGTAAAAGATAAATTTGCACCTTTTACATGACTTGCAAAAGCATAAAACTTCAGTCTTCAGTTATACATATACATAATGTACGCAGCTATGGACGTAATTAGTACGAGATCCCATGCACGACTTAGATCATAATTTTTATTAATTAGGAAAAAAAAAAGATTACGAGAAAGAAAGCAGAGGCATCTTTCCTGCATAATTTTTTTAAAAAAATATGGAAATCAGATCCATTATCCCAAATGAGTTTTCGCGACATGCTATATGATATCGTTCAGCATCAAGAATTTGATCATGTTCCTCAAAAATAAAAATAAAAAAAGAATTTGATCATGGACTCCATAATACCGTGTATATAATTATATATAATATATATATCAAATCATAGATGAAGTTTCAACTGTTCATGATCATGGTATAGGATAATAATTTAACTTGTTTCAACAAATCCCTTTGAAAGGATAAACATCGACCTCTATATATATATATATATATATATATATATATATACACACAAGTACATATGATCCATATATATATATATATATATATATAGTATGTTGGAAGTGAAGTGCTCGGAAAAGCACATCAGAAGAAACAATAAATTCCCAAAACCTTGACTTCCACAAGCTCATGAAAAGTAGCATATATATATATATATATATAAACAAAAGTAATCAACATGTTAGGCAAAGAACACATACCAGAAGGTAATTGGGACGTCGGAAAGCTATCCAACCTTTTTCTTTTCAAAAGTATGGCGACAATATATTAAGATTATTGATAGTGCATGAAATGCATCTGCCTACCTCTACCTTTTCCATGCATGCATGCTCACCCGGCCCATTCCTTCCAATATTTTTTATATTTTATTGATTTTTTTTGGGTAAATTCCAAAAAATCTCTACCCACTCTAATTATTTTTACACCTGCGAATTATGGTTCCTCATAGTTCTTCTCCACAGCCACGGAGGACCGTACTGACTGCTGATCCTTTGGTGGGCCATTAATTTCTTTTTTTTATTAAAAAAAATATTAAGCTTTAATTCGTTAGTTGATCAGGGAAATAATTGTTTATTTTATGAAAAATCAATTATGGATGCTATTATTACAGCTTTATGCTCATGTTATTTATAACTTGGCTTAGCTCTAGTGGTCAGAACGTCTCGTGAGAAATTAGAACTAGTTTGATTGTACAAAATTAAATTATCTTATCTCATCTCATCTCATATGATCATTATAATTTTTTTAAATTCTTACACAAAATATAATAAATAAATCAATTTTTTTAAATCTCAAAATAAAAATTATATTAAAAAATTATATTATAATAATATTTTATTTAACTTTCAACAAAATATTTCATCTCATCTCATTTTATTTGAACTGCGTAACCAAACGAGGCATAAATTATTGTGTCCAGACTAGCTAATTAGAAAAATTAATGCTAGATACAATCTTAGGATGTGCAATTCTTGTGCATTCTTTTTAAAAAATAGTAGTCATTATTGAGAAAATAATTTTTTTATGTTGATCTCATATTCACTCTTTTTATTTAAAAAAAATTGTATAAAACTTACACTCTCTAAGATTGTAAATATTATTTTTTAATTAGAAGAAAATGGCAAGTTTGGGCCTGATGCAATGTTACAGCAGGCTCTTATGTCGAGTCCATCAGATCTCAATGTACAGCCTGCTAAATTTAAAGCCAAACCCAGCCCAGCTTTTAGTACCCTGCCCCTAGCCATCGCAACGACAATCTTCAAAAGATCATTATTTCATTGATCAGATAAAACATTTCTCTAAACTAATAATCTAGAATTGTACATGAAGTGCCTCTTTGCCATTAGATATCATGTGGGCACTTTGTTCTATTACTGTATACGTGGCAAATATAGGATGGATCTCCCTCCGAGCCTTGTGGAAACTAACATGGTCTGTACGTTGACCATAATTCATGACCCAATTAGGCAATTACCGTAGAGAACAATCCCAACTATATCATAATCGATCATCCAACAGCGATATTTGAGATTCATTATTAATCAAAGTGATAATTATAAAAGAAAGAAAAAATAACGACCAAAAAACCAACATTAAGGTCTCATTTAGTTATATAGATAAGATGAGAAATATTTGATTGGTCGTGAAATAGTTTGTGAAAAATAGTTAAATAATTTGAGTTAATATGCTTTATGACATTTTGGAAAATGAGTGAGAAAAGTTTGAATAAAAATATTATAAAATTTAAATATTATTAAAAGATAATTTTTAATATTATTTTTATTTTAAAATTTGAAAATATTGAATTATTTTTTGTGTTTTGTTTGAAAGTTTGGAGAAGTTGTAATGATTAGGTAGTGATCATATGAAAAATTTAAAATTTAAAATTTAAAATTGAAAAATATTTGTATTTAAATGGTGTTTTGATGGTGAGGTGAGATGATATAATATAAGATTGGGTGAGACCATGTGAAATCAAATGGGCTTAAGATGACTGAATAAAATAGGATACACGTCGGAGGTCCTCCTTGTCCCTTTCATTTTCCTCCTTCCTCCATTCACTCACCATATCTATAAAGATTGTTCTTTTTGCTTAATTTTATTTTACTTCCTTCAATGATGAAAAAGATAAATGTATAGCTTTCTGGCAACTTCCGAGAGATACACGCAATATAAGTAGACTCTCAAGCTTCAAATCGTTTAGAAGAAAGTGGCGGTTTTGCAAAAATCACCGTGGTACATGGTCCTCATGCGACATCCCTTTTAGCAACTCTTCTCGCCACACGCGCCAGATCACCAGACTCACCGTCACAGATTCCTAACTCTATCGGAGTTGGTCCAAACTATAATCTGTCCTTTATGTATCTATCTTACTGTTTTCTTTTTTGGATTCCTTATTGTTAATTAAAAAAAAAAATCGTCTCTTAGACTTTTATTTTTAGAGATGAGTCATCTTCTTCATTGAAGGGTGAGGTTGAGTCTCTGTTTAGACAAAGAGTGCTACCTTATGGATGTTTGTCAGTAGAAAGTATCAACAGTAATAAAAACTAGACCAACCACAAAATAAAATAGTATACTGGTAGAGCTACAAATGTATTATTTTGGTTTATAATGTCATGTTTGATATGGGACATCTCAAAATGTATCAAATCATGGATGTAAGTTTCTTAATAAATGAATTATGACAATTTCTCTTACCAAAAAAAAAAAAGGATACAACAATAGTACTCACAAGTTTTTGGCGGAAAAGATAACATAAGATAGCGAAAGTGATAAGTAAGAACCATAACCAACGTCAATAAAACAACTACAGAAGACTAGAGGCATAAACAAACTAAGCTTGACCCAGCAGCGGGTGGTTGAGTTTATCACCGAATTGTATTTTATGTTCCCAAACAACTAATTTATTATTCGTTCATGAGCTGTTTTAATATTTTAGATAAATGATATTTTAGAGTGTATAAATACATGTATCGCAAACTCTTTTTGAAAAAGTAAATAAATATAAAATTTATATAGAAAAAATTAATTTATTTAATGGTGGGTTCCACTTTTTTTCAAAAGGAATGTGCGGTATTTGTATAACTCATGACTGTATCTAACATTATTCATTATTTTAACGGAATAAGTTATTTATATTTTATAAAAAAAAAAGTTTATAACTAATTTATCTACAAATTTTGACAAACAAACTTTGACATTTTTACTAATATATTTATAAAGTTTATAAAGAATCGATGCTATTCATCATCTCACACCACATATTTTATATATTTTTATTTTATTTTATTCTTACTAACTAATTGGGTTGTTCTACTCATTATCCATATATCACATATTTGTTATGGAAAAAGGTAAAAAAAAATAAAAGAGATGTAGCGTGTGGAATGATAAGTAGAATTTTTCAAAATTTTTATATACATATATCAATAATCATATATGAATTGAGTAATATTTTTTATTATTAAAATTTTTTTTCCAATCTCTTTAAATATTTAAAAAACTCTCATTCAAATATAGAAATAATACTATAAAAAGTAATAAATATTAATTTATTTAAATTTAAATAAATTTATATGAATTATATCATTTAATAAACGATGATAATTTTATAGTCAGGAATGACTTGTTTAACAAATGAACCGAACTTTAGACGTACTGAAGAGATCTTAATTTTATCAAGATTCTTGTTTATATACAACCGTACATATGATGATAAATAAATATATATATATATATATATATATATTTATATATTTATATTTATATAACTCTCAACCTTCCAAACGTGAAACGGCAAATACACTTTTCCCCCAGGAGGTGGCCATACATGATGTACTTGCTCTTTTAGTTTTTTTTTATATATTATATATAGAATGTTTTGGGGATTATCTTGAATATTAATTTATTAGCCAGAGGAGACTTGGCGAGCAAGGGGATCACTCATGATCTGGTCAACGCCGTTACGTGGGATCTAAGCAATCCAAATTTCGTGGAAAGTCTTCATGGGTGCCTTAACAACTGTGCCAGCTGTATTAATCAACGGTACCTTTCCGCCAAGCCAATCTATTCATCAATATTTCATTGTATTCGGTCACCGACTCACCGCCTTCTCTTTCGTTGGAAACTTCCTGAAAGAACCCATAAAAGAGACGGCCAGGTTTAGAAAAAGGCAAAAGGCAACATAAAAGATATGCTTCGGCCTACTGCTCTCATCCGGCCAGAATTTATCATCTTTCCATGCTTCAGTACAACCTTCTTTATGATCTGGAGGAGCTTCTTCGTTGGAAGTAGACGAGTTCGTAACTACTTACCGTTAGTAAAATCACAATAAATAGAAAGAGTTTTGAATTATCTGTTTGGTTGGGAAGTTAAGATTTTCCCGAGAAGAAAAGAAAATCTATAAACACGAGGCCTAAAAAGACGTACATATTAAAAAGCAAAGAAATTTCCTCTGCATTCTCACTGTTATTTCCGCGAAAGCTTCAGCTATAATATTGTATTCTTAAATGTAGACATTTGGCACGATCAACAAGTTTCACGTTGACGCTTGCATCAGAAGCTGAGCCAACGCTTCTCTCACATAATTGATCATACTTAAATATATTGCATCACCAATACTGCATGCAGGAACATCATCCAAGTTCTGTCTTTCTTTCTTTGAGTTAATAAGACGGACAAGAGCGTAGCAAATATGACAACCTTATACCTTAGAATTCGAGGTTTCTTCACTAATTTCCACGTCTATTTTCGACCCCTGCTAGCTTATGTCCACACTAGATGGAAGGTTTGGACGAAATTGATTAGCCTGAGAACTGAAATACTGAATCAGCAGTTTGGCATACGTGAAAACGCAGAGGATGAAAAACTAAGCCAGAAGAACGTAAAGAAGGTGATGGAAATACTAGGACTAAATTATGATCCAGTTGGAGGGGATCAGATGCAGGAGAGAATCGGTGCAGATGAGCTTTCGCAACTATTTGAGGAGGATCCTTGTTTGGACGAGTTGAGGGAAGCATTTGAAGTGTTTGATGCGAACAAAGATGGATTTATAGATGCAAGAGAGTTACAGAAGGTTTTATGCAATTTGGGGCTAGAAAAAGGGTCAGAGGTGGAGGAATGCAGAAAGATGATCAGGGCAGTGGATGAGAATGGAGATGAACTGATTGATTTTAGCGAGTTTGTGAAGTTTATGGAGAGGAGTTTTAATTGCTAAAAGCCTCATCGTCATACATTTGCTAGGTAGGTCTGAGTTTCTGATCATTGCAATCCTTTAGTCTAAATTTCCTATAGTAGCTAGATTTGATTTTTAATTTTGCATGTATTGTTTTTAATGTTGGAACTTTTCTTTTACGGGCGCATGTCTGGACTGGATGTTTAAGATTATGAATAGTAGAGAAAAGCTAGCAAATATTTGTAAAATCTTTTTATGATTACGTTTTGTTATCTTTGTAACAAGAAAAATTAATATTTGTGATAAGTTATTTATAACGAAAAAATTTATTTATGACGAAAATATACTTATTTTGATAATAAATAATTAACAGTAAATAAATAATTTACGGAAGAAAAATAAGGAGAAAGAAATGAAGCAATAGTGTGCCACCGCCACGAGCGGGCCAATCAAGCCGCAAGTGGTGTCATCGCTAGGCAACCAGACACTCCGAGTCTCACGGGCTGTCCAATCCGCTAGAAAATCATAGTCATCTTGGACAGAATCTTGCCATTGATGGTGGCCCGAGGAGTCACTATGGGCAACTGATTTATTAATTTATATTATGATTTGAAAAATAATTCTTTATTTTTTTATGCTTTAGAAACTTTTGTTAATTTTATGAAATTTAATATTTTGTATATTTTATGAAATTTAATGCTTTAGAAACTTTAAGCTTGTGCTCACCCTACACTTAAATAATTTAAAATCTCTATCACTACTTGGAGGATTTAATTACGAATTTAAAAAATAACTTGTAGGTTTATTTATTTATTTATTTATTTTTGAAAAATAGACTGTATTCATTCATGAAAGTGAAGTTACAGTTATGACTGATACATACAGGAAAAAAAAATCCAAATTACAAGCCAACTACTCATGGTTGGGGTTCCACCAGTACATAAATTCTTTTATGACTAATATGGTCTTAACTTCTAGAACTCTCTACAGACAAACTATCTGAGAGACCACACTCTACCTAAAGTAGAGATTTCAAGCCCCACCCTCTAGAGAATGAGAGGACTTTCACTCTATGGACAAAATGTCCAGGAGACTATTTCTTTTTATTATTAACCTAAAACTAAGGAAATAACAGAAAACATAAATGATAAATAGAAAAATAACGAAATACAGCTTGAAAAGCTGTAAATCCATATTTTCAACCTTAGAAGGAATCAAAAAAGCAAATACAGGGACTGTGATAGCGCACGAGGGACATGCCCAACCCTGGAAATACAACAGACAATCGAGTTTGAAGAAACCAATGGCCCTTGTCTTAGAAATGCAACGCGTGGCGACGGTAGAGCTCTCCTTGCGGTGGCACGTGGATGTCATGCGCACACTTTGAACCGAGCATGTGGCTCATGGGCTATTTTGTTCGACGAGATTCTTCACCCGCTTGAAGGATTGACGCCTTGGAAATATTGCGGTGGGGCGTGTGATGGTCGTCGGGTTCCAGAGAACAACAGATCGACATTTCGCCCTACTTTAAAAGAAAAACACACAAAACCAAGAAAAAAAAACTACAGAGAAGAGACTGCTCTAGAGAAAAAAGAGAGAGAGCGAGAGGTCAAAGGGAGCGGACGTCTATTTTTTTTAAGCTATGTTTATTTTATTGGTGTGAAATTTGAATGTCATAGACAAATTTACGAGTGTGCTTTTGGTTTGCTAAATAAATTTGAATATTCTATGTCATGTAACGATTACATCAAATGACAGTGTGTATGCCTCATAGTGTATTTCAGCTTTTTTTTTTCTTTTTTTTTTAAATATTTTTTTAGATATCTTAAATATTTTTTAAAAAAAGTATACAACTTCACTAATAATCATTTTCTTCACCATTAAGTAGAAAAAAAAAATTAAAATACCCGAATTTTTGAAAAAACAAATTCATGGAACCAAATATATATCATTTTCCTATATCAAAAGCAAACTCTGGCCCATGTCTCTTTAGCCTTTCTATTTAAGGATGTGATATTATTATGTTTTAGATAATATCAAACTAAAAATTTGATTTGATTTCCCTAGTTATCAAATCAAGAGATTTGACCAATGTCTCCTTGGCCCCACTGAGTAAGTTTGTAACCCGGTTATGCTATAGATAATATCCAACCAAGAATTTGATTTGATTTTCAAGTTATCAAATCAAGATATTTGATTTTTATAATGATAAAGATATTTATCTTATTTTATTTTTATGTAATTTTTTTATAAATAAAGGCTTACATTTTGTTTTTAATCATAACTGAAAGAAAAAAAAGATGTAACTGTTCGGGACGTGTTCCACACACCTCCAACCACACGTAGGACTACAACAAAGAATAGGGCGGCACTATGTGCCTAGTGGACCTCCGAAGCTTAAGTTAAAAATGTGATCGCAATCTATGTGTATGAATTAATATTATACGTTACTATTGGGTGTTATTTATAAGCACATGAATTCGGTGATAAGTACAAGGAACAAACTAACTGCTGAGTTGATCAGTTACTATCTCAAACAATGCCGATAAGATAACCTTCCTAAAAAGGTGAAGGTGTTATCCACTCATCACATTATCCTTTACGCGTCTGCTGGCTGGATACTTAGCCTTGCTGGATGATCGGACCTGATTTGTGAGGCCTCAAACAGCTTGGACCTTCCGACGTACGGGCTTATTTCCTTTTGGGACCGGATCACCCTTCCATTAACTTTCAAGATTTCTTCTCTTATTCTTGATTTGATAGTATCCCACATGCCCAAACCATAGATATTTGAACGCCTAAGTTTTATCTATACAGTTCTTCTAGGTACAGTCGCGGTACGTAACCGCAGGGAATCATCTTTGCCACTTCAGTCGATATATTGAAAAAGAAAACCAAAACAAACGAAAATAGAAAGAAAGACATTCAGAGCTCTTCGTGTGGAGGTCATCTTCTTCTTCGTGTGGGTCTCTCATCTTCATCTTCGTCTTTGTGTGGGTCATCTTCGTGGGTAGATGAAAAATGCAGATATTTTTCATGATTTCTACGACCAATACGACATTTGTTGGATCAGGTGATTTCTACGACCAGTAGGGATCAAAGAACTTCATGGATTTACATTGCCTATTCGTTGCAATATGACTTGTCGGATCTTTGGTGCAAATTGGTAAGATCTTCGTGTGGGTCGTCTTCGTGGGTAGCTTCATCAAACATTGGTAAGATCTTTGCATTTCTTTTCTCAATCAACTACCAATCTCAACTGGATCTTCGTGTGTATTTGCTCCATTCTGCAAGAAGATGTGAACTGATTTCTCTTCAATTTTTGTCTCCAATCCTGAGCTTCCAATATCTTGAACTGGTGGAATGACGGTGCAAATGGAGAGGCAGAGCTTCATGGGAAGGAAGAGGTGGGAAGACGAAGGGAGGGAGAGTTCGTGGGAAGACGAAAGGAGGGGGATCTCTTTGGGACAAGACGATTCGTTTAAGTACTTAACTAAAACGGTGTGTTTCATTTTCCACGTAGACACCAATTCCTCACGATTACGCATGGTGACTACATTCAACATTTTTCTTATCTATATATGGTTGATAATCGGATCTAGTACACACCAGCCTATACTCATGCAGATAATGGAAATGTTAACAATAGCGAGTGTAATTTAACCATATGATTTAAAAATAATAAATAAATAAAATAAAATAAATAAAACTAAAATATATAATATATAATAAAAAAGAAATACAATTTATCATCTCTACATCTACACTAATATATGATTTATTATTTTTATCTTTTTATTTAAAATACATATTTATTCATCAATATATGTGTTTAAATAAAAATATAAAAATAATAAATTATATGTTGATGTGTGGTATAGAAGATGATAAATATAATTTTTCATAATAAAAATTTAAATTAAAAAAAAAAATCCTTGTGACTGGCCACCGTCGACCAAGGAGGGTCACATGGTTGCCTTTTTCAATTTTGTTTTTATTTTAATTTCTGTTTTAAGTTATTTATCTTTTTTCTTTTAAGTTTTAAAATTAAGATACCCCAGTGGATACATGCTCGGGTATAGATGCACACCCGGTCCCCGACCCACATCGGGCTATCCAATCAGCCAGAAATCTTAATTATCTTCAACAAAATCTTGTTTTCAATATTGGCCAAAGAAGCCACCATGGGCTACTGAATTTTTCTTTATTTATATTATGGTTTGAAAAAAAAAAAATTTGCTTCTAATTTATTTTATATTTTATGAAATTTAATGTTTCTATATTTGGGATTGAGATGGAGTGAAATAAGAAAATATATTGTGGTGTTTGGTACCCAAAATTGTGTTCGTCCTGCAGTTAAATATTTTTAAAATTTTGTCACTAGTTACAGGATTTAACGAATTAAAAATAATATTCGTACATTTATTTTTTTGTAAAAAAAAAAAAAGATGTATGCTAATTTTGCCCGTGTGAATGTCCCTATACATTTTTACAAATGTGCTTTTGGTTTGCTAAACAAATTTGAATATTCCAGGGCACCTAACGATAGTAAGTTGAGATGAGATGAAATAAAATAAAAGTTAAAAATTGAATAAAATATTATTATAATATTATTTTTTAATATTATTTTTGTTTTGAATTTAAAAAAGTTGAGTTGTTTATTCTATTTTATTTAGAAACTTTGAAAAAGTACAATAATTAGATGAGACGATATGAGTTGAGACGTTTTCCAAATTTGGCAAGGCAAAGTCTGGCCAATGTTTCCTTAGCCTTTCTAACTAAGTCGTGATGATCTGGTCTTGCGGGAGATTATATCAAGCAACAATTAGATTTGATTATTATCATTCTATTTTCATAGTTATTTAATTAAGGGATTTGATTTTTATAATGATGAAGGTATTTACCTTATTTTATCTCTACGTAATTTCTCAATAAATATGACCTATGCTTTATATTTAATTACAATTAAGATATATGTAACTCACAAAGTTTCTTCTGTCATTCTTGATTTAATATTATCTTCTAAGTGCCCAGACTGAAAATTTAGATATTCGAACACCTAAGCAGAAAGACTGACCATCCTTGTAAATGTTTGATAATCGGATCTAGTACTTGCCCTATACTCGAGCAGATAACAGAAAAGGTTGACGGATAGTGAGTGTTATTAACTAGTCTTTAAACAATATGAAAGGAAATAAAATTAAAAAATATAATATATAATAAAATTTTGAATTGAAAAAAGATATCCTTATGGGTCGCCACCATCGACCAACCAATAGGAGCGACCAAGATTGATGGTGGATATCCCATGAAAAAAAATTAATTTTTTAATAAAGTATCTCAATTTTTTTAAGAAAGTGCACTAGACTTGCACACTATAAAATTATACCTAACATTACTCAATATATATACCAACATATATTAAACCATAACAATAAACCATAATATCCCTATGTATATATATATATATATATATATATATATATATATATATTCTATTATAATAAGAGCCTATCTGCTGTGAATAGTAATAAACAATGATTTGTTGTTCTTGTGTTAAGCTCGTGTGTGTTGTGTTGTGTCTTGTCTTTTTGGTCCTTTTACTTTCTTCTTTTTTGTCCGTTTCAACGAGGATATAAGTGTCTTTTGAATTTTTTTTTCTCCAATTTAGGTCAATGGGTCAGAAGTGTCAGTGATTATGTGTCTCCATCCTTGGAAATACTCATCCGTTTGTTTTGAGTCCTTCCAATTTTACCCTCCTGTTATTTAAGCGAGTGCAGTGTGTTTTTGTGTATTTTAGGAATATACATGTCTTTTTAATTTTTTCTTTTTTTATTCCCAATTTGTGTCAGTGGTTAGTAGGTTTGTGTCGGTGCAACTTTCTCTTATGTCCTTCTAGTTCTTTTCCTTCGTCTCTTTATCTTCTCGTTCCTCTTGCCGCAACTGCTCTGTCCTAAACTACTCTCCTTCATTCTCTCACCAAAGCTCATTTCCTTCTCATTCTCTCATCAAAGCTCCTCTGCTTCATCTGTTCTTCTTTTCCTTTTGATCCCTTTTTCCCCGCCGTGACTCTCTCTCTTCTGTGTTGGTCTCTCTTGTGTATCAGTCTAACTACGTTTTATGTTCAATTTTTCACAGATCTTTTCTATAGTTTTTGGGTCTCACTATCTCTCTAAAGCTCTTTACCTTCCGAAATCATATCTTTTTTGCATGTTTATTGTGTATTTTCGTTTCATGTTTTCTTCCTGAAAAAATATATGGGTTTCATTTATTCGTTTGTATGTGATTGTGTTGTTTAATCTGTTTTTTTTTTTTTTGCAGGTTTGTTTTCTGAAAAAAATGTATGGGTTTCATTTTTGCATGTTTGTTTTCTGGTTTTTTTTTTTGTTGCATGTTTCACTATCACACCGAAGCTGTCTTCCTTCTTAAATCAAGTTTTTTTTTTTTATACATGTCTATTTTCTATTTTTTTTTTCATGTTTGTTTTTGGGTCTCACTATCCCGCCGAAACTCTCTACCTTTCGAAATGAAGTCTTTTTTTGCATGTTTATTTTGTATTTTCTTTTAATGTTTTCATCCCAAAAAAAAAAATGTATGAGTTCCATTTTTTCGTTTGTATGTCATTGTGTTGTTTAATCTTTTTTTTTTTTACATGTTTGTTTTTCAAAAGTAATGTATGGGCTTTGTTTTTACATGTTTGTTTTCTGGATTTTTTTTTTTTTTGCATGTTTCACTATCTCATCGAAGCTGTCTTCCTTCCGAAATTAGGTTTTTTTTGTACATGTTTATTTTATATTTTTTTTTCATGTTTATTTTTGGGTCTCACTATCTCGCCGAAGCTCTCTACCTTTCGAAATCAGATCTTTTTTCGCATGTTTATTTTGTATTTTTTTTTCATATTTTCTTCCTAAAAAATGTATGGGTTTCATTTTTTTGTTTGAATGGTATTGTGTGTGTTTAGTCTTTTTTTTTTCCATGTTTGTTTTTTGAATAAAATGTATGGGTTTCGTTTCTGCATCTTTGTTTTCTTTTTCTTTTTCTTTTTTCTTTTTTTTTGCATGCTTCACAATCTCACCAAAGTTGTCTTCCTTTCGAAATCAAGTTTTTTTTTTGTACATGTTTATTTTTTTTCCTTTTTTTTTTTTGGAAAAATGTATGGATTTCATTTTTTTTTTCCCATTTGTGCGCCATTTTATTGTATTCTTTTTATATTTTTCTTGAATTGATCCCGGTTGGCAATCTTTTTTTCCCATGGACTTTGGGACTGAAGCTCTCCTTCTGAAATCAAGCTTATATAAGCAAAATGACGATTCTATAATGTGGAAGAAACACTTAAGAGGCATCAAAAACTATAGTGTTCAAGAAACGGTACCTCCAACCATTGGTGCTACTCATGCTAGGACGTTGCTTTCTCTCTTTGTTTGGCACTTCCAAACTCTACTCACTCTATTTAGATAATTTAAAACTAAAGGAGATTGAGTGATTGAGTCTGGGGACCAAACTGTAGTATTTAAAGTCAAGCTTCCATCAAGCTTTCAGTGGGTACGTGTTAAGTATTTCACTGCTTCAAATTATAATGGAGAACGTTCTAACTGCTCCATGAACGTGATGAAGACTCTGAGGGAAGTTGTGAACCATTTCAAAAACTCCTAAAATGAAGGGAAGCTTGAGACTCGTTCTTACGAACGGCCTCCGTGAGGAATGGTCAACATTCTCCCACTTGGTCCACACTTCTAATCTAATGTCTCATCTTAAACCTATCGATAATCTGTATTTAAGTAATAAATACATGAATCATGGCGATAGGTCCTCTAATGACGAGTATTACCTTCTATGTATTGCTATGTATTTATTTCTTAAATATTATAATTTATGTGGCAATAATTTATTAATGAATGAAACCTATGTCCATTCTTGGTCCAACACAAATGAATTTTCTCAAAATTAAAGTGCACATAAATATGAGAAAAATATCACTATAATTAAGAATTTCATTAAAATAACATTGTTCATACAATGACAAATTACATAATGGAACCAAGTCCCATATTCACTATATGATCCTTGAATTTCAACGGTGGTATGCCCTTAGTCAAAGGATCAGCTATCATCAACTCAATGCTGACGTGCTCAATGACCACTTTCTTTTCTTTAACATGTTCCCTTATGGCTAAATACTTAATGTCGATGTGTTTACTTCGACTTCCACTTTTGTTGTTCTTAGCCATAAATACAGCAGCTAAAATGTCACAATACATTCTCAATGGCCTAGAGATAGAATTCATAATTTTAAGCCCAGAAATGAAACTCTTAAGCTATACACCGTGTGAAGTAGCCTCAAAATAGGAGATGAACTCGGCTTCCATAGTGGAAGTGGCAGTCAAAGTCTGCTTGGCACTCCTCCATGATGCAGCTCCACCGGCCATAAAAAAAAATGTATCCTAATGTTGATTTACGTGAATCAATACAGCCAGCAAAGTCAGAATTTGAGTAGCCAATTACTTCCGGATTGTCCGTCCGTCGATACATAAGCATGTAATTTTTGGTTCCTTGAAAGTACCCATTACTTTCTTTGCAATTCTCCAGTGGTCTAAACCTGAATCATTCTAATATCATCCCAACATTCCCACAACAAATGCAATGTCAGGTCTTGTGCAGACCTGAGCATACATTAGGCTTCCGACAGTAAAAGCATATAGAATGTTCTTCATTTGTTCCCTTTCAAGGTCGTCCTTTGGGCATTGGTTCAAATTGAACCACTCACCCTTTACAATGGGAGCTACACTTGGTGAACAATCCTTCATCCGAAATCTCTCTAAAACTTTATTAATATAGGTTTCCTGAGACAGGCCCAAGATACCTCGAAATCTATCTCTATGAATCTTAATGCCAATGACATAAGATGACTCACCCATATCCTTCATATCGAAACTTTTAGAGAGGAATTGTTTCACCTCATGCAGAAAACTCTTATCATTGGTTGCTAGCAAAATTCCATCCACATATAAAACAAGAAAACAGATTTTACTCCCTCTGACCTTCTGGTATATATATTGATCCATAATGTTTTCTACAAAACCGAATGAAGAAATTACATTATGAAATTTCAAATACCATTAGCGGGATGCTTGTTTTAAATCGTATATGGATTTCTTGAGCTTGCAAACCAATTGCTCACCATCACTAGAGGGGAATCCTTCAGGTTATTTCATGTAAACCTCCTTCTCTAAATCTCCATTGAGAAATGTCGTTTTCACATCTATTTGTTGCAACTCTAAGTCAAAATGAGCTACTAATGCCAAAATAACGCGCAAGGAATCTTTTTTAGATACAGGAGAGAAAGTCTCTGTGTAATCGATTCCCTCTTTTTGAGTGAATCCCTTAGCAACGAGTCTTGTTTTGTATCTCTCAATGTTGGCCAATGAGTCTTTCTGTCTTAAAAATCCATTTACATCCAATGGTTTTTACACCATTAGACAACTCAACAAGATCCCAAATTTCGTTACTCTTCATAGAATTCATCTCTTCCCTCATGGTATTGTACCATAATTCTGATTCTTTGCAACTCATGGCTTGTGAAAAAGACTTTGGATCATTTTCGGCTCTAATGCTGTAGTCAGATTCATGTAGATACACAACATAATCATCAGGAATTCCTGATCTCTTCGGTCTAATAGATCTTATTAATGTTGTACCATCATCTTCCTGAGAAGTATGCGGTTTAACTCGTTGTTCAAAAGTTTTTGGCAACTCTTGAACTACCTGATCTATTGGAATGTCGTCAGCAGCTTGTGAAACTTCAACGATTAGTTGTTCAACACTAGTTTGTACTTAAGGGGTGCCGTAAACCATAATCAATCTATCACTTGAGGGGGAAGGTTGAGATTCTGAATGATCATTCTCAGAAACTATGATCCTGGTTTGATCACTCCCACTAATCAAGTCATTTTCAAGAAACTTTGCATTTCTTGATTCCACAATCCTTGTGCTGTGAGATGGACAATAAAATCTTTAACGTTTAGACCTTTCAGTAAATCCAATGAAATGCCCACTAATGGTCCTTGGGTCCAGCTTTTTTTCTTGTGGATTATAAATTCTCACTTCAGACGGGCATCCCCAAACGCGCATATGTCGCAAACTCGGTTTCCAACCTTTCCATAATTCAAATGGTGTTTAGGAACAGCCTTGGTTGGAACTCGATTTAATATATACACTGCCGTCTTAAGTGCTTCAGCCCATAAGGACTTAGGAAGATTGGAGATGCTAAGCATACTTTGCACCATATCCAATAATGTTCGATTTCTTCTTTCTGCTACACCATTCTGGTCTGGTGAACCAGACATGGTATATTGGGCAACAATCTCATGCTTGTCCATCCCCTGTGTATCTACTATAATATTTCCCACCTCTATCTGATCTCACAATCTTAATTTGCTTACTGCATTATTTCTCTACTTCAGCTTTAAAGATCTTAAAGGCATCCAATGCTTCGTTTTTGTTATAAAGCATATAGAGATACATATATCGTAAGAAATCATCTATAAAATAGATGAAATATATTTGACCATGTGAGTCCATGTCTGGACTACATATATCAGTATGTATGATCTCAAATATGTCTGAACTCCTATTGGTATCTTTCTTTGACTTGTTGGTCTGCTTTCCTTTTATACAGTCCACACAAGTCTCAAAATCAGTAAAATCCAGAATATTAAGTACCTATTCATTTACTAATCTTTTAATTCTTTCTATGGGATATGACTTAATCTCTGGTGCCATAATTTAGACGAATCCTCATTAATAACATATCTTTTAGTGCCATGAGAATTAGGACTGTACAAGAAACCGAGGGACCGACTCAGACCGACGTGCCGATCTCGGAACCGGCATAAACCGGCAGGGAACCGGTCGGCCAGCGGTGGAATTTTATCAAAACTGGCGTCGGCCGGTTCAATCTCGATTCAAACCAGTAGAAAACCGCTGAACCGACCGATGTCTTAAACCATATTTTATATATATATATATATAATCCGTTCTAAAACGACGCCATTTCACTTAAATAGGTGAAACGGCATCATTTTGTTTATATAGTTTAAAACAAAAACAAAAAGGGAACGGCGTAGTTTTGGCGTAAGCCAAAAGGCGCCGTTTCTGCCTAGGGTTTAAACAACCCAGCTCTCAATCTCTTCTCATTTCGTCGTTTCGAGCCCTCAGAACTTTGGCCTCTCGGTCTCTAGCGGCGCAGCGACTCATCCCTTCCAGCATCCACAGTGGCGCAGCCCTCCACGTCCCTCCGTTTCAAGCCCTCAATCGTCCCCCTCATTCCATCCTCTCCACTCTCCAACTGCCACAGCCCTCGCCCTCGCCCTCCACTCTCCAGTCTCCAGTGGCATTGGCATCGGCAGCGGCCTAGCCTCCATGACGTCCACATCCCTCCGACAAACGACGCATTCCACACCTACTGGCCTTTTCAATCCGATATTTTTTTTGTTGGTGTTATTTTTATTTTCTTTATTGATGATTCTGTTGGTTACTATTTTCTTGGATTCTTACATGATTCTGTTGCTTATGATTTCTTGGATTCTTAAATGATTCTGTTGTTTATTATTTCTATTTTCTGGATTTTTGAATTTGGTGGTTGCCTGGTTGGATTGAATGGCTACTTTGGGAAATTTTTTATTTTTTTGAAGAGATGCAACTGATTCCCAACAAACTGTCAAACCGACCGGCAACCGTATCCACCGGTTTCACCCCTTACACGGCCGATTTTCTTCCCCTAAACGTCAGTACTGGTCGATTTCGATTTTTGCACAAAACCGAACCGAGAGGTTGGTTTTTAACCCCTAGTGGGAACATGCATTGAATCATAAGTAGTATTGTTTTGTAAATTAATACAGTAAAGACCATCAGACAAAGTATCATTCCCAACACAATCAAATTTATAAAATAAACTGAATGATGAATCTGAAAAATTAAAGGAATATTCAAAAGTTACAAGTCTTGAAACTGAAATCAGGTTTCTAGAAAAACTTGGAACATAAAAGGTCTTTTCTAACTTTAAAACAAAACCACTACTTAAAATTAAATAGCAAGTTCCTATAGCTTCCACATGTGAGCCCATCTTGTTTCCTGATAAGATGCTTTGCTCACTTCTCACCGGCTTCTTTTGGTTTTGCAAACCCTGCAAGAAATTCGGAATGTGGATTGTTGAACCAGAATCAATCCACCATGTGTTAATATTGACTTTAACCATATTAGATTCATAACAAACAAATGAGGTTAGATTACTTTTATCTGCAAGTTATTTCTGAAATTTGGTGCATTCCTTCTTCATGTGTCCCTTCTTTTTACAAAAGAAACACTTTGAATCTTTCTTGATACCAGATTGGGGAGGTATTTTACCTTTCTCTTTCTTATTGGCTTGAGATTTGCCTTGTCCATGTGTTGCCAGCATTGCAGTTTCTCCCTTTTCCATCACCAGTCTCACTTCCTCTTGAACACACATAGTCATGAGTTCATTAATTGACCATTTATCCTTATGCGTGTTGTATGAGATTTTGAACGATCCGTATTGGTGCGGAAGGGTGTTCAGGATGCAATGCACTAAAAAGGACTCCGACATTTCAACCTCGAGTTTCTTCAATTGAGCCACAATGTCTCTCATTTGCATTATTGTGCTCGCGCACACCTTTCACACTCGTGAGCTTTAGGGATGAGAACTTTATGATTAGGGTGCTTGCTAGTGCCTTGTCTAAAGTGAAAAATTGTTAATCAATAGCTTTCAGCAAGTCTCGGACCTTTTCATGCTGATCGACAGAACCACGAATACCAGCAGAAATTCTAGTCTTAATGAACATCATGCTAGGGCGATTAGATCACTCTCATCGCTTATAAAGTGTGATGTCCGCTGCAGTGCTGGTATCAGTGAGTGTTGGTGGTTCGTCTTTCCTAATAGCATAATTTATGTCCATCCACCCTAAATGAAGAAGAATTCTTTCATTCCAGACATTATAGTTATCTCCCTTAAGTTCAAGGATATCATAACTAGGGGTGTAAATTTAAACCGAAAAACCGGTAAACCGGTCCGAACCGGACCAGACCAGACCGGTTTTACCGGTTTTGAACCGATCCAGTCCGGAACCGGTTTCTAAAATGCATAAACCGGTTGGAACCGGTCCGGTTCCAGTTTTGGAATTTTCCGGACCGGACCGGTTGATAAAAAAAAATATATAAAAACTAATATTTCATATATAAGTTTTATTAAAAATTAAAATTATACAAAATATTATATATATTAATATATAAGTTCTGTATATAATTTATAATTATATGTGAAATTTTTATATATATAATATAATTATATATCATATATGAAATAATTTCATATTATAATTTATAAATTATAACATAAAATATTAATCTTAAATATGAACATTTGTAATTTGTCTATCATATGCTATTAATATAATTATATATAGGATAATGTTATTATAAAATAAAAGTTTAATCTTAAAAATGAAAATGTAATTGATCATGTATTATATAGCTATACTAATAGTTTAATATTAATACTATTAGTCTAATATTATACTAATGTCAATTTTACATTTTAAAAAAATCAAAAAATCGGACCAGACCGGACCGAAAACCAGTAAAACCGGAAGTACCAGTTTAGGAGGGTAACTGGTGCGTAATCGGTTTTGAAAAATACAAAACTGGTCATACCGGTTCGGTCCAAGATTTTGTCCAAAACCGGACCGGACCAGTTACACCCCTAATCATAACGAATATCAAAGAAATTTTCAGATTGTACAACTGCATAAAATTATAGATTACATGCTTACGTTAAAACTAAGGCCTAAATAAAATTTAATACTTTACCAATGTAAATCATGCTTAAAAATTGAATCTAATGACATAAAAAATACTTGTGGGCAAAATTTTTAATTTAAGTAGATTCAATTATTCTTTGTGATAGAATTTTATCAAATTATTTACTTAATTCATAATTCTAAAGGGTATATTATGATTATAATTTGATATATATTCTATCTAGATTAAACTTTATGATAAAACTATCAAATTATTTGCTAAATTCATAATTCCTGTGGATATGTTATGAATAACTTGATATTTTATCCTAATTAATAATATAAATATAATAAAAATTTCTATGGGATAAAATTTATTATATGAAGTATAATTAATTACAATTAATGTCTAATATTCTTTATGTGATCCTAATCAATCATAATATATAATTTTATTTAATTAAAAATGTTGTGGCTATTCTCTAATTAATTAAAATTATAAGGATCACTAGACATTAAATTGCATAAAGACTAGCTTAATATGAGAATAATTACAAATTGCATAATTTTAACTAATACTAACATGTTATTATTATGCACAAAATATTCTCATAATATAAGCATAAATATTGCATAATTAAAACTATAATATTATGCATAACATTTAATTTCTTGCCTTTAACTATATATATACTCATCCAAAAATTGCATGTATTAATATAGAGTATAAATAATCAATTCGTGCAAACTAAATATGAGCATACTAAATTTGCACGACAATTATCCAAATTTCATATAATTAAATCAAATAAAAATTATATGCATAAACAATATATATAGCACAACAATTATAAACACAAAGGGCGTGGGCCAAAAACTCACTTTTCAGACCATCTATAAAAGTGGAAACTAAATGTCGTTGTTTGTCTATGTTTTAGACCTCTTTGTTTTTTTTAATGACCCAAATAAACGACATGTCGTTTTTCCAAAAATGAAAACGACGTGTTGTTTTTCTCCCTTTTTAAAACCAGACCCATATAAATGGCATGTCGTTTTTCCAAAACTCGAAAAAGACGTGTCGTTTTCTCTATACAGAATCAATGCTGGCCCAACTAAACGACATGTCGTTTTTCTCAATACTGAATAAACGGCCGCTCAACTAAATGACATGTCGTTTTCACCAAATCAAAAACTGCGTGTGTTTAGCTCCATACTGAATAAAAAGCCCCCCAACTAAAGAATATGTCGTTTGGGTCGTCTACAACCTCCAAATTGGGTGTGGTTCACGACTCAAAAACTATGTTTTTGTCGTTAAAAATTATTATTTTAATCACAAAAGGCTTAGAAAAACTATTTTCACATGATTTCTAATCTTCTTTCGAATAAAAAACATCTAGAGAGCAAAAGTTAGGATTTCAAAACTTTCCGCCAAAAACAGAGACAAACAGAGCATCACTAAAATACCAAGGTAGAGAATAAAATGGGGCTCTGATACCAAATGTAAGCAAAATGACGATTCTATAATGTAGAATAAACACTTAAGAAGAATCGAAAACTATAGTGCTCAAGAAACGGTACCTCCAGCCATTGGTGCTGCTCACGCTAGGACGCTACTTTCTCTCTTTGTTTGGCACTTCCAAACTCTACTCACTCTATTTAGATGGTGTAAGACTGAAGGGGATTGAGTGATTTGAGTATGGGGACCAAACCGTAGTATTTATAGCCAAGCTTCCATCAAGCTTTCGGTAGCTACATCTCAAGTATTCCACTACTTCAAATTATCATGGGGAACATTCTAACTGCTCCATGAACGTGATGAAGACTCTGAGGGAAGTTGTGGACCATTTCAAAAGCTCCTAAAATGAAGGAAAGCTTGAGACTTGTTCTTACGAACGGCCTCCGTGAGAAACGGTCAACAGTTTGTTCTTCATTCTAATCCTTTTTTTTTTTGTCTGGGTAATTGGAATTTTTACTATTGTCATGTCAGTCTGTCGGTCAGTCCATGTCAGGCCAGTCCATTATTGGTCTCGGTAAACCAAATTTCTTAGTCTTCCTCCTCCAAATCGCTGGTTCAACCATTTTGATAATTTGTTTTTGCTCTTCAGACGATAAGGTTAAATATGGTACAATAGGATCAAATCTTGATACTGTTTCAAGTATTTTACTGTTACTGTGTCAGTCTATCAGTCAGGGCATTGTGAGATCAAATCTTGCTACAATTTAAAGTTTTTTATTGCTGCTGTGTCAGACTGTCAATCGGTGCATTATTCGTCTCGGTAATCCTAATTTTTTGCTCTTCCCATGCCAAATTGCCGCTTCAACCAACTTTTAAAATTTTTTCCTTTTCTTATTCTTCAACTGATAAGGTGAAATGCCGTACAAAGCTAGGATCAAATCTTGCTACAGTTTATAATAGAATTTATATTTTTGTATTGTTAGAATTTATTTATAGTTTTTTTGTTGGTGCATTTAACAGCTTGAATTTTGTAATGTTTTAAATTTTTAATAAACACTAGCTATTGATGTTCGTTGGTATGGCTTTCTTCGTCACTTTATATTTCCTAACTTTTTTTGGTTCATCCAAAGTTCTTTTTTATCTGTGCACTGTTTTTTATTGAATTTTGTAAGTTCTCAAAATTCTTTTGGTGTCGTCCCTGCAGTTTGTCTTATATTTTTTATTCTCAGATCATTAAATTAAAAATCATCTTTTGTGATTTTTTCTACAGTGTTGTGATGGGTGATGGGACATTCCTGGGATTAGGGTACACATTAAAAGCTTAAATGGAGCAAAAAAATCTCATTCTCTCACAGTGTATGTTCGAAATGTTTTGTTCTTTCATTTTGTTCTCTTGTCTCTCGTTTTACGTATTGTGCATCCCTCTAGGTGCATTGTGTTTGTGGATACTTTTTCTTGGTGTTATTTACTTCTCATATCTTCCATTTTTTTTATTTACTTCTGTTTTTTCTATTGGAGATAGTACTTATTCTTCTTTGTGGGTTATTTCCAGTTGTTTTCTGGTTCTATTAGTTGGGGACTTTCAAAGCTGGACATTTCTGATGTTTTATCTTGTTGAATGTATGGTTTAATATTTTCTTCGTTCTTTATTATTATCTTTTGGAAACGAGAATAATTATTTTTCCTGGTTGTTTCTTTTAGGTTTTCTTGGTTGAAGACGTTGCGCATTTCAACTTTCTAGGTTTTCATCTCATTGGTGGTATAGTTTATTTTCGTTTCCGATTTCTTTCGTTGATTTTTTATTCTTTCTCGGTTGTGTGTTTGCATCTTTTCCAATATTTCTTTCCAGACTAAATTTATTTTTTCTGGATTGTTTCTTGCTGATTTCCTGTTGATGCTTTCAGATTTACTGGTTATTTGTGTGTATGGTGTTTGTTCTATTTTATAGTGTGTTTGTGGCTTGTTTAATACTGTGTTTAGGGGTTAAATCCTTTCTAAAAGCATTTATAAACTTTTGTAATTTAAGGGTTACTATTTTACTGTGTAGAAATAAGAGGCAATCTCCAAGTGCATTAATAAGACAAAGAAGCGGTTTTAAAATTTGATCCGATCAAATTTTCTTGCTTCATCACATTCACAGCTATTCTTCTAGTGTATTATTTTAGGTCGCATTTCAAACTCTCAATGTGTTTTATTATATAATATACAATCATTAAGTTAAACAAAAAAACAAACCAAAGAAAAGGCATCTGAAAACCCCCATTTACAACAGAGAATATATATTAGAAAAAATGTATGATATACGATCATTAAGTTAAACAAAGAAAATGCATCTGAAAATCCTATCTAAAACAGAGAAGAAAAGTGGAAAAACCAAAAAGGATTAGATCTAGGGTTTTATTTAAACGGCATCGTGACTGCTGGGTAAGAGTTCGGTTTAACCCAATTTTGAAATTCGTATGAATCTGAAGTTGGATGATGTGCAGCATTTTTTTCCATGTTGTGATTCTTGTGTGACATATTTGTCTGAGGTATTTGTTCTTTACTCTCTCTTTTTTATATGATTACAGTTATCCTCTTTATTTTATGTTTATAAGTGTAAACTTTTTTCCTATTTGATTAATTTACATATTAACGTCAGATTAATGACATATTTGAATCAAGTTTGCATTTTGGATTTTATATTTGTGTTTTTCATGCAAAATTAAATTCCTTTGATATCAATAAAAAAAATTTCAAGTCTATTGTATAAAATTTAATCAAATTAATCACATCTTTAAAGCAAATTTACTGAATTTCTTCTTATCTCTTATTGTATTTATTTTATAAATTCATTTTTTTATTTCATTTTAACTTTTTAAATGATAAAATTTAAAAGTTAGTTAATCTATAATAAAAATAAGTTATATTATAAGAAAAAGTTTTTACATTTTTTATTTATTTAATATCAAAAGGAAATAACTTATATTATAATCGTAACAGTACAAAACACAAAGGACATTCTTCCTTTCTCCAAAAAAAAGAGCATATAATTTAAATGATTTTTATAAAATAATGAAAAATTTTCATGAAATTTTTTTACATTTGCCAAACATTGTTATTAGAAGAGCATTTGATTTTAAAAACAATTCCCTCATTATTTTATTCAAATATTTTTGATTTATTTGTTTTTTTTTTTTTTTTGGAAAAGGAAGGAATGTTCTCAGTGTTTTGGATTTGTTGTTACAATAAGTGATATTTTAGGTGAAAAATGTAATAAATATTTGAAGTTTTAAATCCTTTTTTTAATGAAAATGAACTTGTCAACACTTCTAATGTTTTTAATATACTTAATTGCTTAGTATATATTCTACAAATTGCCCATGAAGTAATTAGTTAATAATGCACAGTTAAAAGAAAATCCATTAAATATAAGTTTTTAGAAACATTTATGTTTTTCATTATGTAATTCTTAGACGAAATTTAAAAACTTTACTGTAAATTCAACGAAAAAACTATTCTTGGCAAGTCTGAATGTAGGCTTAGCATATAATGACTTTCATTTATGCAACTTCTTGTTATTCTGGTGATTGGTCGATCAATTAAATTCTTTTGCATAAAAAATTAAAAGTTTTTTAACTTGAAAATTTTGTTGCTTTTTCTACCAATAAACAAAACATATCATAATGAAGAAACAAAATATATTCATGAAGTAAATTAAAAAATAATCTGGATATTTTTTGTTTCTTTGTAACAATATGTATTGTTTTTTTGTGGAGAATGCAATCAATATTTCTTATTATAAGATTTTTGTCCCCTGAAAAAGAACTTGTCAAGACATCCGAATAAAATACTCAAGCAATTATGCAATTTTGTGTTGAAATTTATCGTGTTATCTTGTCAAGATTAAACATTCATTCCTTAACAGACATTTGAACAAATTATTTTACTAAAAGCCTATTGCTATTTTCTTAAAAAAAAAATTACAAATAAACATGAGGCTATCAACAACTTTGAAATTGATGTTGATGTTATTGACACATCAAATTTTGAAAAAAAAAAAAAAACCTTTATGGCAACAAATAATTCTAAAACAATTTTAAAAAATCATCCAGTCCTTACATAAACTTTACTTGACAATACACATTAAAAAAACCAGGATTTGGTGGATTTGATTTATGCAACTACTTGTTTATGCTTTTGATTTTATTTAGTTGTTTAGGTATATTCTTTCTCAGAAATGATTAAAGGTTTTATGAATTGAAAATTTTATTACATTATTTATAAAAACAAAAAAACAAAAATTAAAAACCATGGATATTCCTCTTATACCCAGAAAGGAACACATAAGGAAATAATTTTTATTTTTTATTTTTTTTTGTTCTGGAAAAGTTTTACATTGCAGAATTTATCCAATTTTTTTCTATTTATTTTCTCTTGTTTTTTTGGCACAAGAGGAATATTCTTGGCATTTTTGTTCTGTCTAATAATATGCCTTGTTTTTTTGGCAAGTAAATATTCCAAATTATAAATCTTTTTTTCTCAAAATGAAAAAGAACCTATCAATTAGAATTAAAAATAAAACAAGCAGTTGCATATTTATTGAAGTTAAACCTATTTAGTACCCTCTATTAATATAGAAGAACTTGATGCATCAACAGCAGCTACACCGTAGACACTGTATAGCATTGTAAATTCTGTTATTTGTCTCAAGTTATGTAACTGAATTGATTCCTTTTTTATTTCTGGAATATTGTACAGAATATGGGTATAAATATCCTTGTCATTGTAATAAGAATTACGATGGAATTCATAAGAATATTTCTTTCTATTACCCTCAACATAAGGATTTTCATTGGTCTTTTCAAACGTGACTTTCTGATCAATGCCATTTTCAAGTTCTTTGAAAGTTTGATATGTAAACAATTGATAGTTTGATATTTAAACATTCTGTTGTTATTTTCCTAAATATTTTTTCCCAGTTAAACATTAAACCATCAAAAACGTTGAGAATGGTCTTGGTGTTATTGTCACGTTTGGATTTTTATTGTGAGTTATCGGGAAAAAAATCCATTTTACAACATTGAGTAATTCTTTCACATTTTAAAAAAAAAAAAAATCCTATAAAAGACATTTTTAGAGGTTTTATAGTTTGGAAATTTTATTTATTGTACTAAAAAAAACAAGCAGCGCGCTCATGTAACCTTTTATTGGAATTCAGATCAGTTGGTGCTCTCAACATAAAGATGTTTAAAGTTTTTTTATAGTTTGATGTTTAAAAATGCTCCCAGCAGAATTTTTGAGCAAAAAAACTGAAGAAAAATTATGCAACTTAAAGACCTAACAAAGTATGACCAAAAAATGAAGTAGATTCGTCTTTTTTATCAATCAAAACGTCTTACCAAACTGTACAAGCTTTTTCCAAAGCATACGGCTTTCTAGATGTAGATGGTGATATCTATACAGATGAATCTTATATATATCATATAATTTATATATTTATATATCGTATAATCAAGTACCACATGAGTGATATATAGAAATCCAAATCTACCGAATCAATAATGTTATGATCTTCTACATCCTAGGTTTTCTTGTTCCTTCAACTGGCTTATGTTCTTCATGTAGCATTCAAGCCAAATGATTCCTGAGTAGGTTTTCTGCTCCAACTACGATGACAAAGTCACACAAAAACATATTGGTTTGGGATTCAATCTGTTTTTCATCCTCATCAACTTTTGCAGCAAAACTAATATTTGTGCAATATTGTTGAAGTCTATTTTACTCTCTCTAAATGAGTACCGTGGTGGATTAGTTTTACAACTTTCCATTTATCAGTACCATATGCCTGTAAATGGAATTTTTATCACTGCCATACATTTACTTTTTATATGAACTTTATTTGTTTGTGGGTAGAGATAAACGTTTTATGCTATTTTATGCCTCATTTCTCCTTCACTTGGTTAAAGTTTCTAATTTATTATGTGCTTTCTCTAGGCAAGACCTTAGATCATCTTGGTGGCGCAAAAGAAAAAAACATACCCTTCTGCAAAAAAAAATTAACAATTTCTTACATCAAATGGAAAGCTCAATGATGTTGGGGTCAAATTTTTGAAGAATGTTTGTGTTCTTGGCTATATAGTTTGTATTTTGTTCCTCTGTAGCTGTATTATGATTTTTGTTGTATTATTGTGTTTTTGGTTTTCGTATTTTCTCTAAGCGTCTTTCTCTTCATTTGTTTTCTCTGTCCATGTCTCTATTCTGATTTTGTTTTACCTTCTGTGTATCTCTTCATTATTATTTTTAGTGCATGGTTGTTTTTTGAAATTTGGTTGCTACTCTGTGTTTCTCTTCACTTCTTTTCTCGGCAAGATTTTCCCTGATTTTTCCACTCTTTTATGTTTTGTACCAAGATTTGTTTCCATGCCTTTTTGAGGGTTTGAAAAACTTTTGCTTGTAAAAGATCCCTATTTATGTTTTATTTTTGCGAATTGTACTTTCACCAAACTTAGAGTATTATATAGCTCCTCGAAATTGTTTTCAAAAGGAATTCCTAAATAAATAATGCCCTTTCCTATTTTGAGATGAAGGATACATTCCTTAAAATTTTGATAGTTGCATCCTTCAACCATTATCAAATATTAGAAGGGAACACTGTATTATTCTTTCAGCAATTCCTGATGGACATTATTGTTGGAATTGTGAGGAATGTGCCCTTAGTCAAGGACAACTACAGCAGGGCTCGAGAAGGATTTTCCTGAGTTGATTGTGTTCAATGTTTAGCCTTGCTTCTGTTTGTTGCTTTTTCATGGAGTCTGAACCACTTTACTTCTCTGTGTCTTCTTTTTAGACATGGTCTTATGTATCATCTTTGTCTTTATTTCTATTTTTGGATTCTTTTTAAACATCGTTTTATATTTGCAATCATACTAATGTTTTAGGCAAATCAGCTCTAGCTCAAATAGCACCTCTTTCTCCATAAGAATGGTGTTGAATTCTGCCTGTTAATTATACTAGACTAATTAACATTTTAGTTTTGACCTGAGCTTTTGGCATTCGGTTACCCTTATGTGTTTCTCTTCATTCGTTTTCTCATTAGGTTTTTTTCCTCTTTTTTCCCCATCTTATGTTTCGTGCCAAGATCGTTTCTTCCTACTTTTAGGGGGTTTGAAAAACGTTTACTTGTAAAAGATCTCTATTTATGTCTTATGTTTCCAAATTGTACCTTCACAGAGCAGAGAATATTATATAGCTCCTCGAAATAATTTCGAAAAGGAGTTCATGAATAAATAATTACTTTTTTGTTTTGAGATGAAGAACATATTCATTGTAATTTCAACAGTTCCATCCTTTTGGCCATTATCAAATTTCAAAACAGAACAATGCATTATTCTTTCAGGAAATCTTCCTGGATAGTGCTATCAGAATTGCGAGGAGTGTACCCTTCATCAAGGACAACTACACGCCCTATTTCACACCCAATTCAATTGCTTTGAGGTTTGTTTATGGCTTTCAGTTTGGCGCCTCATTTGTATTTTCTTTTAGATAATTTTTTTACCAAATTAATTGCTAATTTATTTTTTTAAAATGGGGAAGCAGTTTTTTTTGGCTTTGGCCGTGAAACAAAAATGGCTTCCATTCTGTTTTTCATATTATTCAGCATTTTTCCTTTGTTTATTCTTGTTTGTTTCTGTGTTCCTTACACAAAGTTTAGGGTTTTTCTACTTTTTCAAAAAAATTTATATTTTTTTGCATGTTGATCATAATTTTTGGTGTTGTTCGATTTGTATATTTTGAATTTGTCATTTCTACTTGGTCTTTTTATAAGAATTAGGGCATTTAAGGAAGTGTTAAAAAAAAATTGCTTATGAGAACATTTTTATTCATTTATCTTTCCAGAAAAAATATTTAACTTGAAGTACCCCTCGGCCATATTATAATGTTTTGGTCAGTTTTTTGTTTATTATGGCTTCTTCGTTTGCTCCTCGCAGGAAATTTGTAGTTTTTTATTTGTGGAGTTATGTTGCTTTAAGGGTTGTATGCCTTAAAATTCTATTTCATGTTTGCATAGTTTCCTCCCAATTTTGCCCTTCGGAGTCCATCCTGCTTTGGACTTTTTTATATCTTTCAATTTTATTTTTTCCCATTTCGTATAGTTTGGTTGGCATTTATTGGAGAAAGTGGACTCAAAATTTATATTTTCCGAATGTATGTGTTTCAGATTGCTTTAGAGTTTGTACCTCTTTAAGTTTTTTTTTTTGTGGTTGTAAATTTTGGTTGTTGTTTTTCCCAACAGGTTGCTTCAAAATTTATATTTTTTTCGTGGTGGATTTTTTATTTTTGTACATATTGATTATTGTTGGATTTGTATATTTTGTTATTGCTAGCTTAATAGATTATTTTTTTTTTTTTTACTGTAAGAATCGTTGGTATCTTTGTATTACATATTTGGTTCCGTTTGTATGTTATTAGGTATTATAACTTTTGGCAGTCTTTTTTAGACATTTAGTTCTTACTTTTTTCCGTTAAAAGTCAATGCTTTCTTTAAAAATATAGTTATCCTTCTGATTCAATTTGTATGGTATTCGGTTTTAAAAATGTTTATATATATATAATATATACATATTTCCATTTCATGTGCATTCAAATGCATACTAATTTTTAAAAAAAATTATAATTATATTATTGTAGCTAAACAGGAAAAAAAAATTCTTGTGTCCTCAAAGAGTTTGGAATTAATGACAAAGATTTAATCAGCTTTTAAGAGTAGTTTAAATTTTTTTGCATCATTCCAAAATGTTTGCAAAAAACATATATATCTAAACAATCTTTTTATACTTATTGTAAATAAGTATAAAAAAAGTCCGAATCACCCTTATAATGTTTTTCTTTATTTTTTCTTATCTTTGTCATTGATCTCCTCCTCTTTGGGAATATAAGAATCGCTTTAGAGTTTTCATATTTCACTACAGTAATATAATTATGACTTTTTCCAAGGAATGGTTTAAATATTTTAAATCATAAAAAAAAAATTCTTAAAAAAATAATAAAGTGCCTGGGATTACATTAGAAAAAAAGTCTAGTAGTTGCAAGTATATCTCTGAAATTTCAACTGATCAAATGTTGTCATTGTAATTACTTCCTTGATAGGGTTATATATAAATCCATGGCAAAGACATGATGGTTGAAAATGGTGATTCAAACCAAGTATACAGTATGTACAGTGATCTAGAAGAAAGGCTAATGTTTTTTTGAATTTACAAATTTGCTACGCAATTCAGAAGAAAACAAAATTTATATTGTGATGATAAAACTCAAAACACTTAGAACATTCTTCCTTTCCCAAAAAAAAGAGAATATAATTTAAAACATTCTTTTGTGAAACTATGCAAAATTATCACAAGATATGTTTTATTTTTTTTACATCTATTAACCATCCTTATTGGAAATACAATTGATTAAAAAAATCCCCGAATTATTTTATTCAAATATTATTTATTTATTTATTGATAATTAATATTCTCAGTGTATTAAAATTGTTGTTATAATAAGGTTTATTATCGCTGAAAAATGTAATAAATATGCCAAATTGTAAATCATTTTTCCCTAAATGACAAGGAATTTAGTTTTTTGCATTGGTTAATTTATTATGGATAAGTTAAAAACTTTAAAGTTAATTCTACACATAATTTGTTTTTGACAAATCTGACTATATTTGACTTATCTGAAATAAATTAAGCAAAGCAAAAAACAAAAAAACCCATATTTTCAGCTTACGTTTTTCTTAAACTTGAATTAAACTTGTGCTAAACAAATTTGTCAAAACTACCAATATGATGAATGTGTATCAGTCTATGTTGAATTTTGAGGTAACATTTTTCTTTCATCATATGTGCAAACATCTAATTACTACAGTGCACTTAACTATTGTGATCCAAAAATATTTACTAGAATTTAGATTTTTTACCCTATGCATTAAATATTTGATTAAGATCAAATTTTTATGAAAAATATTATCTTTTCCTAAAATAACCAATTCACCCAACTAGGCAAACGTGTCCTCTCCTAGTGTGTGTGTGTGTATATATATATATATACACCAACATGCATGCATGCACAATATGTGTATCTGTATGAATAAGCGGTTCATGAATTAATGACGTTCTCATGCATATTTGAGTGAGATGTTAGTGTTACATGCACTCATCACTACAAAAAACATAAAAATTAAGAGAACCAGGTAATTATATTTATATCCAAACTAGATGGATGGTATATGGGTCACCTAAAAACAATACCTACTGTTGTATGGTCAGCGAACAACTTTAGGAGTAATGCTAGATACAGTCATAGAGTTTGCAATTGTTGTACACTCCATTTGAAAAAGAGTGGCATATATCTAATAGAGTTACTCTACATACAGTTCCCAAATAGGGAATGCTCATGCAAGCCCATACAGTTATATTTAAAAAAGTTTTTAAATTACAATAATATCATTTTTAAAATAATGTTTTTTTCCTGTTACTCCCATTTATCAATGAGACTGCACACGCAGTCTCCCACCCAGGATTGCAAATAGAATTTCTCTATCCAATATTAAAAAAATAATTTTTTTATATGGGTTCTATATTTATCCATTTTTTCAAGAAAGTGCACAGTGCTTGCACTTCTATGACTGTATCTAGCATTTTTCTTGAGAGAAAAACTGTAGGAATCTTTTGGAGTTACATTTAAGAGTAATGTTATTCCAGTCATAGAGTGCACATGACTCTTTTTTAAAAAAAAAGTAATTAAATATAGAATCCACATGAAGAAATTAATTTTTTTAATAGTAGATCCTACTCTTTTTTAAAATGAATGCACGATTGTTACACAACCTATAACTGGATTTAGCATTATTCAACATTTAATTGTAATGGCTTCTTCCTTTCTTTAATCCGTTATTGGATTGTTGCATGTAGGCCTGTGCATAAAGGGCTTTGGCTTGATTCGTCCGAGAGACCTAAATTTTCCAACCCAAACAAACATGGGTTCATCAGGTCAAAAGTTAATTACAGGTTTTATACCAAGCAACCCATCGAATCAGTCAAAACCGAAAGAAAGACTTTATCGAAGACTCAAAAACGAAAACATCTGAGACACGAAAATGAAAACATCTCATAATCGAAAACGAAGACTCATCATTCGCCATCACAGTCTTCTGTCATTGCAGAGGTGTGTTCTCTCTCTCTCTCTCTCTCTCTCTCTCAAAGTAAGATTTAGGTTTTCTGCTCTTGGGTAGGTCCGCAGGTCGAAGAGGGAGTGGTGGGGCTGGGGATGGGTTTGGGACTTTGGGTCTGTTGCGGGATGAAGGGAGAGAACGTGGTGGGTGTTTTTGCTGCTAGGATAGATTTAAGTTTTTGGAGAAAAGTGACAAACTTATATTTGAATAAGTGAAAAAATCGTGAAAGGTGATGAACTGAGCATCACTAATATATTTATTTTTGTATGTTATATTATATGTCAGTTCATATATGGATTGCTTCAAAAGTGACACTCGTACAAATTTAAGAGATAATGAGACTACTACTCCTTTGGAAAACTGATCACAAATGGCTTCAAATGTTAACTTGTCTAGTGACACAAGTCTCCCTACTCATAAAAGGATGGAAAATAATGACCCCTCAGCAGTGTGGAACCATTTCAATTAAATAGATGAATGCTCTTTAAAAGACCCGAAAGCTAAGTGTAATTATTGTCACAAGATTTATTCTTGTCATCACAAAAAACATGGTACATCAAGTATGTTGCAGCATCTTGGTACTTGTAAGCAACATCCTCATAGAATCAATCTTACGGATTAATAGACTATGAGTCGTGAGGGGGCTAAAGAGGGAGTTGGAGATAGTGATGCCAATAACTAGGCAAATGCATATAAATTTGATTCAGAAAATGTACGAATGGCAATTGTTGAAATGATAATTTGTGATGAGCCTCCATTTAGGATAATAGAAGCCCAGGGATTTAGGAAAATATGTAGATCACTTGAACCAAGGTTCAAAGTGCCATCTTGAACCACTGCAACGTGAGATTGTATTAAACTATTTAAAATAGAGAATGAGAAGTTAAGAAAAATATTTAAGATGGTTGGGCGGGTTAGTTTAACCACGGACACATGGAAGTCGATTCAAAACTTATATTATATATGCCTTACTGCACACTCCAATGATATTTGTCGAAAATGTGTCAAAATAATGATGCAGTGTTGAAATGTATGGAAGCGAATATGAAGATTAAGTATAACAAATATTGGGAATCAATCGAAAAGACTAACTTGATGATATTTATTGTTGTTGTTCTTGATCCAAGATGCAAATTTAGTCTTTTGCATTTTTGGTTCAAAAAAATATATGGTGGTAATTTAGTTGAAGAAATGTTTGCAAAAGTGAAACAATTGATGATTGACATTTACATAGAGTACAGTGTTGTGTATGGGAGTTAAAGTGGAGTTTCCTATTATGAGCCTCCTTCCTCAGTTGATCCTAGTATGATTGATTCTTATTCTCAACAGAGTTTTTGGATTGAGTATGAGAAAAAAATTATTGAATCTAATTTGATGAACAAATCAGAGATCAATCAGTACTTAGAATATGGTTGAGGCACGAGCTCCAAATTTTGATATTTTAGATTGGTGGAAGATCAATAAAGTAAAGTATCATATTTTGGCAAGAGTTGCACGGGATGTGATGGCCATTCCCGTTTCTACTATTTCTTCTGAGCTAGCCTTCAGTGCAGGGGGTCGTGTGCTTGACCCATTTCGTAGTTCACTATCTCCAAGGATAGTCGAGGCACTCATTTGTACACCAAATTGGTTGAGGGATCCAATACCCATTGATCTTCAAGCCTCCTTAGATAATATTGAAAGCTTTGAGGTCGAGTTGGATAATAAACTTATTTCTTATTTACATATTTATTAAACTTTTTCATAATGTTTATTTTTATATCATTTAATAATCAACATGTGTTTTTTTAGAATTTGATCCAAAATCAAGCTTTACTTATGTTGATGAGGAGTAACTCAAAACTTATGGTTTGCATGATGGTATGCTTTTCATTTTCACTCATTTGTTATAGAAACTAAACCACTTTGTGTTGACTTGAATTATTTGATGTGCTATTATTGATTTGATGTTAGACTTTTTCTTAATAGCAGATATAAAGGAAGAGATGGGAAGCTGCTATAATTTCATCGTTGGATGCTCCTCAATCCTCTATCAATTGATGTTCATATTTTGTAATTTAGATAGTTTTTGTAATAGATGGCTTTTGTACATTTTTTTTATTAGTTTTTGTACAAATTTAATCTATATGTTAGCCATTAAATCAAAAATCAAACAGTTCTAATGAAGAACCTGAGGTGATTAGTGGTATCATGGGCAATATGGATAAAGTCCATCCAAGGGCCTCCTTATTCTTGATGAAAGTATATTTTTTAGTGAGTACTACTAAAGTGAGGCTAGCATTGGTAACTTAACACCAAGTCACCAACGTTCACATAAACTTATTCTACAAAAATATGACGTTTCAACTATTGGCGATACACAATAAGCATTCCGGCATGTAGTAGGCAGAAGGATAAAAAAACAAACAAACCACTGACTCAACCCGTACATTACGGGTCGGGTCGGACCAAGTCCGAACCTAGTTAAATGTCATCGGGTTGCATGGCCTACTCTCTTCTTGGTCCCAGTACACCATCATGAAGCAATACTAATATTTCATTCTTGATGGAGAATTAAAGAAATTTTAGTATCAATTGTTCTATTTTCAATTTTGAGCACCAGTTGATGCCTAAGTATCATCATTCTTTTTTAAATAGAAAAATACTTCATCTACAAACAGATCTCCCAAAAATAAATTCATAAACTGACTAATTTGATGCAATATGTTAGATTGTAAAATTATTTTTCCCACAAAATAGATTTGACATATTATATTTACATTAGTTTGTCATGAGTTTGATTTTATGATATCTTTTGTAGATTAACACTTTTCTTTCAAGTATATACCATCTCAGATGGCAAGTATTTGCATGACATTTCAAATAATAAAATTGACGCTAGGAGTCTGGTGATAACAAAAAAAGAAAAAAGGAAAAATGATTGGAGACGGGCAGTTTTACAAGAATTTACACGAAACAGAGAAATAAAAGATATTTTTTCATCCACTGTTGACTTAGAAAAAGGAAAATGTTACTTTAGATTTATAAAATTGACCATTTTGATTTTGATTTTTTTATATTTTATATTTAATAATTAAGAAAGTGATTATTATTGAATTTATTTTTTAAAAATAAAAATATTTAAAAAATAGTTGAAAGAGAAAAAAAATGCATTTACACTTGTGGTACAATGATAAGAGCATCATTCTCATATTATCCTAAAAGAAATGGACGGAATGACGTATATATTTGTTGACAGAAATCCAAAATTCTAATTAATTCAAAAATTAAAAACTCGTGGATTGTTTAGACAGAGAGATAAACCCCAAAATTGTTTCTTCCATGAGAGCCAAGTGGTGAATAGAAATTCACGAAATAATTAAGACTATTTTTTTCTGTTCTTTCTGGTCATCACCCAATAAACGATAACCGAGAAAATCTTAAAGATATATAAGTCTCACTTACTTCGTCCTCTATTAAAAAAATAATTTATATATATATATCTTAAATTTATATATTTTTTTTAAAAAAAATACGCAAGATTTATATTTGCGTAAATGATACAAATATCATTTTCCAATACATATTTATCGACCTTAAAGAGAGATTGTATTGTTGCATGTATGTTTTGTTGGGCTTTGTAGGAAGCGTGATCTGCATGTAAACCTGCAATACAGTGAAACGTACATTTTCTTTAAACACAAAATAGAACAGAGTAATCGTATAATTTGAGAAAAAACCATATACAATTGGTCAATTTTTCCAAATTAAATATTGAGTCCGTAACAACCATTAATAATGGCAATGATCAGTGGCTTAATATTTGCATCACATTAATGAGGTTGTCTTCTCTTCTTGGCTTTTAAAACAAGTTGGGTGTGTGGATAATGTCACCAGATAGTCATGCTTATTGTATCAGTAAATAATCAATATCCTAGGGAATTTTAGGATCAACCTTACCATGTAAGACAGTTTGAAACAAGCTGCCCCCCCCCCCCCCCCCCCATGTGGGTGGCATGAAGTCTCAGGAGATTCTGCTGATGAGGGAAGGGTGTTGAACAGTGTCTATCATGAACGTACAGGAAGTGGTGGTATTCAGTTGCAGAATTTGTGCCTGAGCTTTTGCAGGCCCATGAGAAAAGGATGTCCTGAAAAGTTCCAATCCCTTGTTTTTTGTCTTTGTTAGCCTTATCATCCCTGCAATTATATACCTTCACCCATGCACTCATTTTCTCAACCTATTCTTGCACTTTGTCGAGACAAGCCAAACGACGTTGTTTCTTTAAAACGCTTGAGTTAATAAAGTTTTCAGCTGCTAATATAAACTTTAATTCATGTCAAGCCAAAAACTTGTCAAAAACAAATAAGAAATTTAAAACTGAAATGAAAATTATGAACAGTTCCAGGCGTCCGATTGTTTGATCCTGGTGTCCTTTCCTCATTTCCTTTTTAGAAAGAATGACAGCTGTGTTCTTAGCTTAATGGGGCCTTTAATTTCTGTCAACAATATTTTCTATATAATTAATTTTTTGAGAGGAAATGCTCAACAGGGATTATATGTTTTCTGTCCAAATGGTCCATTTTCGTTAATCGTCTTCTGTTCTTGGGCATGGCTCTTTCATTATCAGAAGTGATCGATGGCAGAAATTTAAGAAAAAATAGATGAGAGAAAGGTGACATGGACTTTATGACAAACAAACATTTAACTTGCTCCTTCACCTTTGAAAGAAGAGGGGTTACAAGAAAAAGATATATGGTGGGACAAGACTTCAACAAACTGATGCAGATTTGTACTGTCACCCAACTGGAACAACAATCCCTGTCTGTTTACCTCTAATGGCTTCTTCATTTATCTTGGATCACATCCACATTGAGGCACTCTTTCGATAATTCTGTGAAAACTTTTTCAACTTTTTTTTTTATCGTTTCTTCTTTCATGTGGCTCCTACTCCAAGAAAGTCAATAAATGGTGGTGGAATGGTCTCAAAATGGTTAGCAACTCCGCTTTCTGTAGCTGATGATGAAGGATCACTGGCTGAAACTTGATGTGCTGGTGCTGACGGGTCTAAGAAACTGTAATGGTTGTGGTTGTTTGACTGTTGCATTGCCATAAAAAACGGAGGGTGGTGGGGATAGAATCCAGACACGTGAGCTCCATCACTTGGTCTATCCCAAGACCTGCCCTGGCTTATGCTGCCTCTCGTGTCATTGTTCTTGGGACCTGAAGAACACAATTAGTCACAACAACAAAGAGAACTACTAATTAGCTAAAAAAGTCTCTTAGAGAGAGAGAGAGAGAGAGAGGGGGAAGGAAGGTGTTTCCCCGGGAGAGAGGGGGGGGGGGGGGGTGTATTTTAATAGAGGTAACAAGAAGAGTTGCATCAGTAAATGCATAAACGCAGAATATAAATAAACGAACTCTTAAGATAAGCGACTTCGTTCAGCTGCAAAGAGTGCGAGGAGAAGATCAAATAACAGGACAAGAAAAATAGGTAAACTATTAAAAACAAATGACACCAACGAGTGCAGCACAGAAGTCTAAATGCACAAACTGCGGAAGAGGTTTAGAGGAAAGGGACACACCAGGGAAGAAATCAATAGACGTCTGTTGTGCACAGAAACCAACATAGGGAAGGATGCTGCTTGAAAATGCTTCTCCACTGGTCATGGAGGGGGAACCATTTAAGCCGCAATCAACCCCATTACTAGCACCATCAAATGTCCCAAATGGGAAAGGAGTAACATTGCTGAGTCCACCACCGGGGAAATTGAGACAGTATGGTAGTGGTTCTGTTCTTGTGGCTGCATCTCTGCAGACAAAGCTAGGATTTTCCTCCATCCTTCTGTAAACAGATTGACCGAGCTTCCTCCTCCGGTAAGCACTGGATTGTTCTCTGTACTTCCTAGCCATTATAACATGCCAATGGTTCTTCACTGCATTATCAGTTCTTCCAGGGAAAAGTCTAGCTATCATGGCCCATTTATTTCCATAAATTCTATGCGCTTGCATAAGCCTTTCTTCTTCTTCTTCACTGAAGGCTCTTCTGTTGATCCTTGGGTCCAACTGGTTAAACCATCGCAGTCTGCAACTCTTACCTTTTAATCCAGAAAAGCCACGAAAATTAGGAATGAGGAACAGTTATGTCTAAAGAAAAGAATGATAATAGGGTATTTTAATAGTTTACCCAAAGAACGATATTACATTGAAGAGGAAATGAGTGAAAATGAAAACAAAGTTATCTTTCCCTCACTTCCTTACCCGATCTTCCTTCTAACTTCTCAGCTATGAGGTTCCAGTTCTGAGGGCCATAAAGAGCCACAAGTTCCTTGAGCTTCGTATCCTCTGCAGGCCTCCAATGCCCCCTAGCACAAAGTTTTGACTGCCCTGTATCTGTTTCCTTCCCACTCATCACATTCTCATTCGAGTTCTTATCATTTAGGTCGACATTCTGATCCATGATTTCATTAATTTTCCCAAAACCATCTCTGCTGTCAGAGTCCTTACTCTCTCCAGCATTGCTGTTGTGGTACTCTTCAAAGCTTCTTGCAATGGAGTTCCCCCTGAATGGAAAACCCCAACAAGCTCTCCTATTTTCCAACTCAGAATTCTTGGAGAGGTTGCTTTCTTGCGAAGAAGAAACTGCTGACGCTACTCCATAGTTGCGAGTGAGGGAGAGAGAACCCATTTCTGCAACCATCCCTGACGAAGAAGACATAGAGGAAGGAGAACTTAATGAATAGCAGCTGAAGTTACTTTGGTTTACAGGTGCATACATAGCATACTCGTTAGTCATGCCCTCATATCCTATCTCACAAACGTTGATGATGACATAGAACTGTTAGCAACTAATCTTTATGGCCACAGAAGAAAATGAAAAAATGGCATGTTGGACCAACAGTAAGAAGTAAAGTTTGACAGAGAAAAGGAAAAGGGGAAGGAGAAAGGACTTCCAGAGTGTGAGAAGAGAAAGCTTGAAACTAAAGAAGAGCTACAGCGAATTGTTAAGTATAGAGACCCACTAGGCTTCCTTCCTTTCTCACAGGCTCGGACTATTAGATAGAGAAGAAAGGGAATGTTTATGCAGCTTGAAAGTAGTTAAGCATCCGGACCCACCCCCATCTTTTTTTTAACTCGACCAGTTCTTATTATTATACGAAAAATTTAATCATCATATTCACGTCACACATTACATAATTTTTTTAATTTTTTTTATTAAATATATGTTATAGGAATAAAGATAATTTGATTAAAATAAGATCTCATTTAGATAATTTGATAAAATGAGATAATTTTAAATAAAAATTAAAAATTAAATAAAATATTATTAAAATATTATCTTTTAATATTATTATCATTTAAAAATTTAAAAAAATTAAATTATTTATAATATTTTTATGATAATTTAAAAAAATTATAATTATAAAATCAAATCAAATCGTTTTTATATTTAAATAAGACTTAAGTATAGTGTGTGCATGAGAATGAAGAATAACTATTATTATATTACTATCCTCCCTCTTCTCCCAACGTAACCCACATCATTCACACGTGTGAAAGTGAGAGACAACCCTAACACTCTCTCTCTATATTCATGGTTGAAGGTTCTTAGGGTGTCCCCTTGTAAATTGACAAGAAAGACTCATAATGTGATGTGTGCCAGCTTGGGCTCGTGCAGGGCTAGACACCTTTCTTTTCAAAAGCAGAAGGAAATGAGACTTTGACACAACACAACCCATGTCAACACTAGTAAATAAGCTACAGTCGCCATCTACATCAGTCCCTTTTTTTAACTATATGAGACTCAGTTTAACTTGATCAGTTAACTACCTGAAGTTGACCCCCGAAACCAAACGTACATTTTGGCAAAATAATTACTTGATTCGTATCCCTTTTACAGAACTTATAGCTTTGATGTTTCTTTCTAGGCCTTCACAAGTTACAACTACTAGTTTTCTTTTTCCTCTTTCGTGTGTATTTCGTCGCTAATTAAGATAATATATAACACGAAGTAAACAAAAATTATAGTGAACTCTACCAAGGACCAGAATGTTTTCTTCCTCTCGGGAACGGATCTTATTATTGTAAGAAAATTATTTATTTATAATCAGTTATTATTTTAAAAAATAATTATTTTTAATAAAATTAATTTATTTTTAAAATAATATTCAGTCATAAATATTTATTTTTCTTACTCTATATATACTTTATTTGGATTAACCTTTCAGTATATATAGTTTGTATTTATGATACAGCTGGAAAGTAAATTCTGGAATTTGATTTTGTTATCCTTTTAAACCTTCCTGCAGGCAGTCCCCACTCTCACCGCTCTAAAATAATGATTTCTTGATGATTTAAAACAGTAGAACGTAAGTTATCAGTGTCTGCACATTCTAAAGAGAACCTCAATAAAACCAGTTAAAAGGAATGGGCATGTTTCCATGTAAGGTGCGTTCTAGGGACTGCATTTCATTGCCTCTTACCTAAATATAGAAAAATATAAAAACTAAAAGGGCACTGTTGAATATGAAAATAAAAACTTGTCCTTTTTAAAAAAACTTTCTTTAGTTTTCACTCCCTCTGGAAAACCCAATGGCAGACGTTTCATTTAAAATTTTGTCACAGTGCAACAGGAATGTACTATCTGTGCTGTGAAGAACTGAAAGGCTGTGGGTCAAAAACTTTGAAAGCCCTGACTTTTTATCGGAAACAGCCCTCCAACTAAACTGACCCCCCACAACTGTAATTAGTAACTGCGATCAAATAGTAAGCAATAAAAAGAAAGAATATAAACCCCGGAATCGGACTTGCTTCCAACGTCTACAACTCTGATCTCTGAACATAGGGTCCCAACCAAACCAATGCGTGTTTGTATGTCTCTAAATATTGTTCGTTCTCCATGAGAGTTGAGTCTGTAGCTGTACTAGCTCGGGTCAATAGCATTTAAGATGCATGTGAACATGCTTGCTTATCAGATCATTGAACTCTCTTGATGTCATCATGACCAGGCTACTAGTATCAGACTTCCGTCTAGTGTTCATGTCCTATTGATCCAAACATAATTTCGTTTTCAACCTAAATAACTGCATGAATTTGCAAAACAAAAATATGAGTTCTAGAATTGTAATGTCATTTAATTTGACCAATTAACAACATTCGCACAGCTGAGTAAACAGGGTTTTCTCGTAACATCCACACAAGGCACTGACTATATTAGCCGGTTTGGATTGAAAATTCGTTTCAATTCATTTTATTTCATAATTATAATTTTTTAAAATTTTTATATAAAATATAATAAATAATTCAATTTTTTTAAATTTTAAAATAATAATAATATTAAAAAATAATATTCTAATAATATTTTATTTAAATCATCTATAATTACCTTTAAATCCAAACAAGAGCTAAAGTTCAAATATCAGTTCGGAAAATAAGCCCATTAATCTATGAGTACCAACTCCGGTTATATCATTAGAAAAGAACGCAATGTGCCAATGACCCATCATTGACCACAGAAATTTTACCATATTCATTTACACAGAAGAGTACATCTATAAAAGTTTCAGAGAAAGATCCATAATTGGATGGTCTTGGGTCATGTCATGCTGGTTCCTGCTCTTCACTAAGTGTGAGATTTCTCATAATCAGAGCGGTGATCAAAATTAAAATGTTTCCAAAACAGTATTAAAAAAAATAATAATAATAAAAGCGGACAAAGGATCCTTGAACATGAGTGGTAATATATAGCTACAGAAGTATTAACTACTCTCAATATTTTAAACATCCTATATATAGAAGATCAACGGCCAACTAGGGCGAAGCCTTAATGAAGCTTTACATATTATATATATATATATATATATCCATCTTTTCAGCTTATTTTTGCTATATATATATATGTATAATATATACAACAAGAAAGAATTTTCAAAGATGATGAAACAGTTAGTTATACAACCTGAGGAAGCCAAAGAGAAACCATCCAAATTCCAATGGATCATATGTCATATTCTCAAGACAAAAGACGATGGATCACTTGGTCTCCAACTTTTCAGACCAAAATGCAAAGAGAGTGAATCCTTTCCTGGGGATATGGCTTCTTGCGTCCTGTGTCCACGCGCAGGAACAGAACGTAAAGTCGAAACCCATTCTTTTTTATCCCGTGATGGAGAAGATAACTGACGGGTTAAAATATTGTGTGCTGGGGGTGGAGAATCTACCTCTCTCGTCATGCATATCCTCTTCATCATCGTTTTTCTTTCTCTGCCATTCCACTTTCCAGTACTCCCACGTGTACACTTCCATGTTTGCACGAGTGGATCCATGATTTTCAAGACTAGCAAATGGATGAAATGGCTTTAATTTGCACGGAGGGGCCCTCAAAAGAAAGAATCATTTTACTGACTGCCCCTGAATCAATCAAACTTAGGATGCCTCTATAACCCAGTCAGCTTAAGAACGTACTTTGTCCTTGTATCCATCCATAGCCCCACGTCATGGTGGGAAACGCGTGCATTCATTCCCCACAAAACTTTCAAGTGGCCCCCTTTCAGGACCCACATCGTCTGGCTGGACTTCACATATGAAGCTCGCTGCAAAAAAGTATGTAATAAGATATTCCAACGAAAATCCATTACATGAGAAAGAGACAAGCTGGGTTGTTAATTCGCCTGCAGTCTATATACGGCATATCTTATGCTTAATCAAATATGTCTATTTATCCTAAAAATGTCAGTTTAATTATTTGTACTCTTGACAATTAGACAAGTCTTTTCTTCCACTGCATATTTAGTTTTAGAAAAAATCTAGTTACAAGCGATTTTATGCACTAATATGTACGCTCATTTAATATGATTGGTCAGAAAATATACTTTATTAAAAACAGTATTAATTTAAATTTAAAATATAAAGACAACAACAATATTACGCAGATTAATACATAAAGTTACTTATACCTAACAAAACTCTTAGTTTTAACTCCATGTAACAAAGTGTTTTTGTATAGGTTTTATAAAAGCTTGGTTCTTGAAATTTTCTTATAATCCCAAGACGTTATAAAAAAATCTATTCATCATCTTAACTCTAATCATCCTTCCATCATTTCATGATGTGGCATTAGATGATAAGTTCACAAGTGAAATATAATAAATAATTTTCAATTATCTAATGACACATCATAAGATGATAAAAGGATGATAGAAGTTAGGATGGTGAATAACATTACTCAAACGTTAAATATGGTGTAAGAAATATTCTTCCATAAGAGGGTTAAGGTTAATTTGTATACAGAATCCATCTCACTTCATTTCATCTCATCATCATAACTTTCACAAATTTTCATATAAAATATAATAAACAATTCAACTTTTTCAAATCTCAAAACAATAATAATATTAAAAAGTAATATTTTATTTAATTTATCTAAAACCATCTCATTTTATCTTATCTCACTGTCAAGTTCTAGTGAATCCTTAATCAATAAATTAATATGGGTACTGAATGTGTTTGATATAAAAACAATATTTGGTTGCACGTGTTTGATTTGTAATATTCAGATTTTAAGATTTATCTTCCAAATCAAATCATATCACGTGAATGATGTGTGGAGTAAAGAATTTCAATAAAAGTAGTAACTTCTGCATATAGTTGAACAGACCAAATTCAAATGCCAATAAAAACTATATACACATCAATTACATGTGTTTGTAACATCAAGTGGAACCTAAAGTATAAAAGTGTTGTTAAGTTGCCAAACCAAGAGACATAAATGTTGGGAGGGGAGTGGTTGGGAGCGTTGTACGTACAACGTACGTGTCTCTGGTTTTCCATCGGAGGGTGCATGGGTAGGGGGGGAAGGGTTCAGGTCACCCCAAGTGCATGTGCTTGGGCTGGTTTGGTAGTTAAAAACAAATGGAAGAACATGCTTTTAGAATGACCCACATATGCATGTATAACGTTATAACAAAGAAAAAGTGTGTTGGCATGGCATGGCACGGCTAGGAAAAATCAAACAGTAGTACTACGTACGTGATGCAAGCCAGAAATGAATGAAAAGAAATATGAGTAACAAATTAAGGGTCATAGCTATGGCCCGCCATCAAAATAAAATCACAGATCCATACGATTCTGTTGGGGCTGTTCCCTTGGAACTACGTGAAAACAAGCAATGCAAGGCAATTAGGCAGCCATGATCTGTTGCTTTAGGGTACCCCACACCCCGCAAACCCACGCTCCCCACCCCCCACCCCTTTTTCCCCGCCGAGGTCCACCAACAGACCAATCCAATAATCCAGTCTAACATGATCAGTCACCAAAGCATGCATTTAGATTGGACAATATCTCATTCAAGCCTATATGTATGTATGTAAGGTGATAATGTTTGAAATTTCAATGTAAAAGGTCGACAGTTTTTTTATATTTAGAAAGTAGGGAAATTTATTTTGCAAAAAAGTAAAAATCACTCTACTATGCATTAAAAAGATATATTCTGCCAAACATGCACGTACGTAGCACACACCTAATCTGTCACTTAGCCATAATCTATAATCCTTTTACAACTATTTTATAATTAATATATAAAATATCTATGTAATATAAGAAAATGATATTGTAAACAAACAGATGCAGAATCTGCATGAAGAAATATGCAAAGGAAGTTACCGTTTCTTACAGATAATATCCAGTCAAAACTTTGATAATTTGATTATCTTGATATAAGTAATATTTCTAACACTGTTCATGCCTTTATCAGTAGCATGACTATCTCGATAATAAATGCTTTGTTTAAACTAAAATTTTATAAAAAATAATAATAATTGTATTAACTGATTTAACATGATGTGACACGTGAGAATGTAAAATTTAAGCACATGACACTATATAACGAGTTCATATTTTATTTTATTTTTTATAATATCTTTTCATAAGAGTTTTACTATTCATTATCTCTATATAATATTTATTTTTATTTTTTAAATTTTTGTATTTTAATCTTTCTAAACTAATTGAATTTTTCTATTCAAAATATATATATCATACATTTAGTAAGAGAAACAAATTAAAAATTATGTGTGGTGTGTAGTGTGAGAATGATGAGTAAAATTTTTCGTCTTCATAAATTTAACATATTTATATAGAAAAATTCTACTCATTATTATCATATCACAAACCACATATATTTTCTTTTAATTTTCTTCTTATCAAATTTGTGGTATATAGATTATGAGTAAAAGAAATTATTTAGTTTAAAAAGAATTAAATAAATAAAAATAAAAATAGATAAAAATAAGTGTTATATAAGATGTATAAAATGATGAATAACAAACCTATATGCACACGAGGTGGATAGAGAGTTCAGTGCACGCTTACTTGTAATAATCACGCGACTACCAAAAAGCTCTAAGGAACTCATTGTACGTTATTTCATTCTATACAATTAATAATTATAGAGTAATGCTAGTTAGGTATAAGTTTTAAATAAATAAATTTTATGTACAACTTTTATAAAACTGTAAGTTTTATTAAGAAAATACTGAATTTTTTTTTTATTTTTTATAGTAAAAAATAACGTTTTTTTTAATAAAAATCCATTTATCTCTTTAAAACTCGTATATTTCTTTATTCATAATTATATATATAGACTTCGTTCAATTATTAAAAAAATAATTATATATAAAGACTTATATTAAGATTGTATTTGGTTATTAAACTAAAATCAATTTATCTCAAATTAATTATTGATGAAATTCGATATTTTTTCAATTTTTTATAAAAAAGTAAACGCGTCTTAATTTATTTTATACATTTTAATATAAAAAGTTAAACTTATCTTAATCTAAAAAAAGTTAAGGCTTTATTTAAATGTTGAAATAAGTTGAGTTAAGTTGTGAATATTAATATTTTGTAAATGTCATTGAGATAGTTAATTTTTTTTAGATTAAAATAGGTTTAAATTTTTTAGATTAAAATGTATGAAGTAGGTTGAAATGTGTTTAATTTTTATAAAAAAATTAAAAAATTCTTAGATTCTATCAATAATTAGTTTGAAATGAATTGATAAATTGAATTTAGTTCAACACTACGTCTCATTTGAATTGAGAGATGAGTTGAAATTGTTTATAAATAATAATAAAATTTCTGAATTAAAATTTATAAATAATAATGAGATAAATTAAAATGATCTCAACTTATTTAAACAAAATTCATAAAATACTATTATTTATAATTAAATATCTGAATGATATTTAACTCGTCTATCAAGACATCCGAGCGATATTTATCAGGTACAAAGAGAAGTAAGTTGATAGGTTAATAAGAATAATGTTATATCTACTTGTTGAATACGTAAGTATCATATAGTCGTATTTATGAATAATGTATTATAAAAAAATTAAATTTTTTTATATAAATATCGTATTTATTTATTTTTTAATAATTCTACGATTATTGTTGACTATTATAATTATCATTTATCTATTAATAAACAAAGAGTTAAATCGTATGACGTGACAGAGTGAGGGAAGATAGGGGTCAAACTAACAAACAATATATCTGAGGTACAGCAAGGGGTGGTTTGATGGTTTGATCTAGTCCATAGCTTTAGAAAATGTAACAGCTGAAGATGACCCAACGCCATTATGTCTCGGGACGTGTACCTGCAAAGCATAAATGCTCTCTCTCAGCCCCCACAGCCCACTGCGACAGCGGCTGTATGAAAATGCACTGTGCCACAGCCAGACCATAATGATCACTTTCCCGACATAAATATATTAAGAAAAAAATTTCTTATTATTTTCCTACACATTAATATATTATTTATTATTTTATTCTTATATTTAAATATATACATATTGATATATAAATATACATATTTAAATATAAATATAAAAATAAAAAATTAGATGTTGATATATGGCATAGAAAATAATAAATAGCAATTCTATATTTCAAAATTAATATTTGAAATCATAAAATTTGTAAACGCCATATATTTTTTATTGACAATTGCTATATATTGACAATTGTCATATTTTTAAAATTTTTCATCTCCAAAATATCAATCACCTTAATTTTAAGAATATGTCTAATTTGTATAATTAGTCTACTTAGATTTTATACATGTTTTCATACTTAGTCTCATATACATCTATATATTTATAAAGTAATACACAAATGAATATACAGTTTTGAATGAAAACCACTTTCCCTCTAAGTTTTAACATGGTATTAGCCTAATCGATTACTATCCCTTGCCAATATGGCCAACTCCTTGCTCGCGTCGTCATCCTCCACCACCACCTCATCAAATCTTCCAGCCCACTTCATCGATAACACTTTTCCATTCCTCCTCTAGTTTTTATTTCAATCGGCACCACCACTGGGTGCTAGACAACGACGCAAGCTACAATATGTGACACCGGCGTGATATCTTCACTGACCTGAGGAATAGTTTCTCCGAGCACAACGTGTAACTCCCTAATGGCCAAGTTGTCCATCGAAGGGATGGGAACCTGTGTTCTCTCTCCCTCTCTCATATTACATAATGTCTATTTTATCCTTAATTTCTATTTTAACATTTTGTTAGTTCTCCAAATTACCCATCTTAACTCTTGTATCATTTTATTCTCATATAACACTTATTTATTTTAGGACCTACAATCGATGAGACCAATTGGAGTGGGTGATCTTTGCAATGGGCTTAACGTGTACCAGTCTGAATCTTCACTCACTTTAGCTACTCAATCTACTATCAATAAAACCTCATGGCATTAACATCTAGGTCATCCTTCCAGTTTTATTATTCCCAATTTTTTTTAATTCTCCTTGTATTATCTCTGACTATGGTGTTTGTGCTTAATCTAAATACACAAAATTACCTTTTTCTATTCATACAAATAAAAGTATTTCTCCTTTTAATCGCATTTTTTGTGATATATGGGATGGCTATCATACTTCTTATTTGGGTGGCACTCATTATTTCTTTACAATCATTGATGATTTTTCTCGTACTACTCTGATATATTTTATGAATTTTAAATCTGAAGCTTTTACTCATTTAACGCATTTTTTTGCTCTTTTTCAAAATCAGTTTAATACTACTGTTAAAATAATTCATACTAATAATGGACAAGAATTTCTTTCTCATAAATTTCAAACATATCTTCAAACTTATGGCATCATTCATGAACGTCGTACCTATGTTGAAACTCCACAATAAAATAGCGTTGCGGAACGTAAACATATGCATCTTCTAAATGTTGCCCATAGTTTTCGCTTCCAATAACATCTACTTTAAAAATTTTTGGGGAGATTGTATCCTCATCATTGCATATCTCATTAATCGCACCACTAGTTGCATTATCCAGAATAAGTCCCCTTTTGAAGTTCTTTTTAATAAAACACCCAGCTATGATCATCTTCAAGTATTCGGGTATCTTTGTTATGCACAAACCCTTAGTGCTCACCACGACAAATTTCTCATGCCACTAAATATGTTTTTCTTAGCTACCCCATTAATCATAAAGCGTATAAACTCTACAATCTCGGCACCCATTCCATCTTTTATTCTCGTGATGTCACCTTCCATGAACGCCACTTCTCTTTCCAACATATTCCTACTTCATCTCCTTGTCATCCTGTTCTTCCATTGCCTGTCCCTGAACCTTCTATACTATCTCCTCCATCTCCAGAGATTGCATCTCCTGACTCACCCAAGCCTCCTCTATCCTCACCTCCATCTCCTCCAATCTCTCGCTCCCACCGCACCATCACTCGGCCCACCTATCTTCATGACTACGTTTGTCCTACACTCCACACGGAGTCCACAACAGCTTCACCTGCTACACAGGCCTCAGGTACTCCTCACCCTCTGTCCATTTTTCTTTCATATTCTCCTTTTTTTCTCCATCTCATCTCATTTTTTTTAATTGCTCTAACCACTTGTATTGATGCTCATGTTATTCTAATGTTATCCATTACTCTCATTGGAGTGAAACAATGTCTGTTGAAATTCATGCTTTGGAGGATAACTCCACTTGGACTTTTGAAACGCTTCCCTTTGTAAAAAAACCTATTGATTGTAAATGGATTTTCGAAACTAAGTTCAAGGTTGATGGCTCCATTAAAAGGTACAAAACTCGGCTGGTTGCCACGGGTTACACTTAGGTTGAAAAGCCTTAACTGTCATGAGACATCTGCATTCGTTGCCAAAATGACCATTGTTCATTTCTTATTGGCGGTCACTACCGCCAAACATTGAGTCATTCATAAACTCGACGTCAACAATGTTTTTTTACACGACAACCTTGATGAAGAAGTCTACATGACACCATCTCTCGAATATTGCATAAAGGGGGAGACCCGTATCTGTCGGCTCTGAAAATCTCTCTATGACCTCAAACAAGCCTCTCAGAACTGGTTTTTTAAACTAACCTCTGTGCATCTTGATGCAGGTTTCCATCAGTCCCAGGCCAATCATTATTTATTTACTCTTGTCACCTACACCAGAATTACTCTTGTTCTTTTTTATGTTGATGATATCTTGGTTGCTGATAACGATATCTCTCAGATCAAGGTTTTCAAAAGACTCCTCTCAACCCATTTCAAAACTAAAGATCTTGGTTCTTTGAAATATTTTCTCGAACTTGAAGTTGATTACTCTCACAAAGGTATCTTTCTCAATCAGCGCAAATATGGTCTTGATATTTTTTCCGATAGTGGACAAATCGGCGCCTAACTGCCCATTTTCCTATGAAATAGCACTTGAAACTTAGCACTGAAGATGGCAATCTCCTCCCTGATCCTTGTACTTACAATCGCCTAGTTGGACGACTCATCTATTTGACCATCTCTCGACCTAACATTGTCTATGCAATCAATATTCTCAGTCAGTTCATGCATGCTCCTCGAGTTCCTCACATGACTGCCATTACTCGTATTCTTCGTTATATCGGCATTTTCTTCTCTTCCTCTAGCAGTATGCATGTCACAACATACAATGATTCTAATTGGGCCAGTTGTCCCACCACCTGTCGTTCCACCATCTGATATTTCATTCAGTTAGGGGACTAGTCCAATTTCATAGTGTACAATGAAACAGACTACAGTAACAAGGTATGGCCGTCATCACTTGTAAACTCACTTGGTTGAAGCAACTTCTCATTGATTTTGGAATTTCTCATCTTGAGTCCTTCACCTTATATTGTGACAACCAATCTGCTCTCTACATTGCACAAAATCTCGTATTCCATGAGTGTACAAAACACATTAAGATTGATTGTCACATTGTTTGTGATAAAATTTGCTCGGGTAGCCTTATAGCCGTTCACACTTCTTCCACTGAACAAGTTGCTGATATCTTCATCAAAATCTTAGGACGTGAACTTTTTTTTCATTTTGCACGCAAGTTGGGTATTTTGGATCTCCATGTGCCAACTTGAGGGGGAGTAATAGTATTGACAGTTGCCATATTTTTCAGATTCTCTATCTCTAGAAAATCAGTCACCTTAATTCTAGGAATCTATCTAATTTGTATAATTAGTCTACTTACCTTTATACATGTTTCCATACTTAGTCTCCTATACATCTATATATTTGTAAAGTGATTCACAAATAAATATACAGTTTTGAATGAAAATCACTCTCCCTCTTAGTTTTAACAATTTTTTTTTTAATAAAAGTGAATAAATTTAAGAATCGCGTGAATAAATTAATTTTTTAATAATGTATCTATTTTTTTTAAAAAAGTGCACGGCACTTATATAATCTATAATTTTATCTGACATTACTCTATAAATATATATGTATATATCATAAGTACTACAGTATACGACGATGCAAATATTTTGACAAAAATAAATTTATAAATTTAAGTAATTTCATGTAATTATTTAAATTTATTTTATAATGAAAATAGTTAATTTTATAATTTGGCTTTATAAATTTATTTTTATAAAAAAAAATTTAACTAAAACATTTCTTCTATATTAGATACATATTTGAGAGAAAATACTATAAGTTGAATTTATAAACCATTCAGTTTTATCCACGTGGATGTTGTCTTTTCTTTGAAAGCATAAAAGTGTTCATCGCATAAATAAATAGTCACAAATCCATATAATTTTTTTTAATCCAATGCTTTCGAAAATTTGAGTAAATACATATGAAGTTTACAGACATAATCTCTCTCTCCCAATGTACAAGGTATTTAAGACAAAATAAACAATGTTATTTCTTGTATGGTGGTTCAAATTGTCGAAAGCATTGGATTAACTCAAATTGGGAGAGAGAGATTCCAAGGTATAGAGCCGGCCCTAACGTTCTTTCAGTGTTTCCTCCTTCCCTTCCCCTTCCTATATTTGCTTTTTTTTTTTGTTTATTTTTTTCCAGTCAAATAAAGGAGAAACGCCGACCCTTGATTTTTCAGTGGCCAAAGTACTACACGTGCCCCACCATAGGTTTCCTTAGTCGTAGATATTCCAGACCACCGAATACTGTGCCAAAAGGAGCGGCGCATAGCACACACATACGAGTCATTGCGCACGTGTGGTTTCCACGCGCCATCGCGAGAAGGCTTGCGCTGCCGCCACACGCGGTGTTTCTGGGGCTAGAGACTCCGGTATCCACATGATTGACTATCCGGCATCTTCCTAGAGTAGCACGTGTCCTTCACGCGTCAATACATCATCATTATTCAATATATATATACTTTTTTGTAGTGTTTTTAAGTGTATGTAATTTTAGTTTTTGTTTGTGTTAATAAATAAAAGAAATAGACAATTGGACTTTAGTCCATAGCAGGAGAATCTTCCACCTCTTTTGGAGGAGGAGGGTGGTCTAGTCCTTCTCCTCCTTTGGATGAGGGATGGTTATTTCTATTTTTTTTCAAAAAATAGTACTTTCAGACAAACCAGATTTGTTAATAAAGAGGTTTTAGAAGTTAAAACAATGTCTGTCGTAAAGAAATTTATGTACGGAGAAGTTTCCCATAGATGAGTAGTTTGACTTGTAATCTGAGTTTTTTTTCTCTATTAACAAGTTACAACTGTAATTTCGATTTCATAAATGAAATGATATCTATTACCTATATATATAAAAAAAAAAACTCAAGTCTCATTTGGGAAGAGAAAATAAATATTAGTAGACTAGAACGCATTCAGGCCATATATAAATATATATATATATATATATAGTCAAGTAAAAGGCATTTTTAACTCGTTTTAAACTTGACCCGATTATATAGAATCAAATAATAAGATGTTATTTGGATAGTGAGTTGAGATGAAAGTTGAATAAAATATTATTAAAATATTATTTTTTAATATTATTATTATTTTAAAATTAAAAAAAATTGATTTACTTATTATATTTTGTACAAAAATTTAAAAAAATTATAATGATGAGATGAGATTAAATACATTCACTATCGGCCTAAAGCAATCCATGGCTAAAATTCTCTCTATTAGATGAATTGATCCCATTTGTTAGCATTGTATTTTGGTGAAAGTGGGAAAAGCCATGGGTTGTCGTAGAAGAGTAGTACTCTTACTCAATTACAGCTTATTATGAGGGTTTTTTCTCGGTAAATAAGAACAATTAAGTATATTTTATAGTTCCACACAAATAGAGATCGAGTACGTACTAATTATACCTTCTGATCTCAATTTTTGTTTCTGAGAATAAAACCTCATTGCCCATGCATCCATACCTTAAACCCTAAACGATTAATTACTCGGCACGCTTTTTTATGGTACCTTTGTCCATGAAATTAATTTCGTTTTATTTAATTTAATTTTAGCATCAGAGCTAATATTCCCATCCATCGCAACTTCACCCAAATTAAATAATTTATTTTACTTAATAAATCTTTAAAATGTCGCGTTCTCATTTATAAATCACAGTCCAGCCCGTGACCCAAGGATGAACTTTATGATAAGTGGCCATCCCATTTTTTTGAAAATGAGAAATCCGTTCATTAATTTCATTCTCCTTAAAAAAAAAAAAAAAACCTGCAGCGCTCTAGCATCAAGTTGAGTATCTCTTTAGCTAAAGTTTGCCACTTTTTACTTTTTTTTTAGGTGGTTTGGGTGTTGAGATGAGAATTTTGTATTTTATTTTAAAATTTAAAATATTATTTTTTAGTTTTAAAATTTGAAAAAATTGTATTGAGATTTGAAAAAATTGAATTGTTTATTATATTTTGTATAGAGATTTGAAAAATATGTAATGATGAGTTGAGATGAGAGTAAAATTTTTAAAAATTCTTAACATCCAAACCTCCTCCTCATATCCCACGTGAGATTATGAATCTAAAGCACTGTACATAATAGTATAATTTTATTATTTTTAAAATTTTTTTTACCGTATTTTGTAGATTTATAGGTCATATTTTATTTTTAAGTAAAATGAGAGGGCGAAGATGAGTATCGGATCGTTGAGAAGATTATGGAAGAGATCATGGTTGATGATCGGACGGAAAATGTGATGGTTTCACTAATTTTGCTCCTGTTAAATCGACAAAAATGGGAAGAAGCGTGGGGAAGACTGTGGCCTGATTTAGTTACCAAAATGAGTTGGAAGGTTTGTCTCATTTGGCCGACTTGCGTGAAGAAAATGAAAATAAAAATGAAAAAGGAGTGGAAAGATAAAGCAACCAAGGGAAAAAAGAGTGTCTTTCAGCTTAGGATGACTTTGCAAGAGTACACGCTAAGTAGTTTGTTTGGATGGTAGGATAAAATAAAATGAAATAAGTTTAGATTAATTGAATAAAATATTATTAAATGATTATTTTTTAATATTATTATTATTTTGAGAATTGAAAAAATTAAATTATTTATTATATTTTATATGAAAATTTGAAAAAATTACAATGATGAAATAAAATGAATTGAGAATGTTTATGTATCTAAACGTGACCAAATCTATAAAAAGTTATATGAATTTACGTAATAAGGAATTCTATGAATAAATTACTATTCATTTTTACATTTTATATTTATAGTTTTTTTCATAAGATGTGAAAATATTTTTCATAGAACGTGGAGTATGAAGTAATAAATAGTGATTGATAAAAAAATTTTTTCCTATTAATATGTCATTTCTATTTTATAATAAAAATTATTTTATAATAATATCAATCACACGAATTTATTTTTTAAATGGTAAAAGTACATATGCAGCTAGCTCAACTATGCATGCAGTGTGGTGATGATGGCATGTTGCATGTTGATCATATTCCCTCATGTGATCACTGTGATAACAGAACTCCATCATTGAAGTCCACGAATACACCAGTTATTCGAGTCCTTCGAGATTGAAGTAACAATATATACATATATGGGGGTACAGTACAGCCAGCTCTTTGACACTGCCCATAATAAAGCTGCTGAAGTCAGCATAGCATTTTCCTTCTAATATTTAAGAGAGAGAGAAGTGACTGCAAGTACATAGATAGCCGTTTTCCTTACTAACTTACGTGAATCATCGAGACAAGGAGAGTGATCTAAAGGCTTGTGATGCCACATATAGGTAATAAAGGTAGAGGGGCGGAGGAGTTAAGCTGGCTGATAAGCTCTAACAGTCAGTAACCCTGCTGATAAAGAAATAAAAGGATCAGAACCCTGAAAGAGGCTTCAAAAGATATGACCTCATTGCAAACTTAATACTCCATATGGAAAGTAGAGGTTGGTTACCCACACTTCCCCATGCTTCCCAAGATGTTAACAACTCATCACAAATGGACGGCTTAGGGTTGCAGCAGGGTCATCTGAGAGGAGTTTCAAACCCCATTATTAAAATCTCTCTCTGAATCCGAGTCGAATAGTACGTGGTACTTGGTACCGAGTGAAATTACTGAAATATCAGAGTCATAGCAGTGAAAGAGATAAAGCCAATGACTCATGAAGGGTACGGTGGGAAGTTTGGGGGTGTTGTTTGTACAGTATTTATTGGGGGGTTGCAAGTAAGAAGTTAAGTATCTGAGCAAAGGGTGTGACAGGGGAGAGGTGAAGAGAAAGGACAGTGCGTTGATTTCGTTTGAGATCTTCTTTCATTGTTTGGGGGAAAAGACACGGCTTTACTAACGTAGATGAATTGTCTGCTACCTCATTTTTTCCATTACTTTTACATTTCTCCCTTGCCTTTTTTTTCTTTTCCCCTCTTTCTTTCACTCTGTGTCTTTCAGCAAGCAGAACAGGTGATTGTACCAGTCCACGTGCGTAGACCCCTATGTGCTGTTCCAAAGAAACAGAGCAGGCCCAACGGTTCATAGTCTTCCTTGGACACCGAACCAAAAAGCCACTTACTATTATGCTTTGGAAAGTGATCACTCAGATTGACAAGATTCCAGTGTTTGCAATCAAGGATCGAGACTTTTGTGTTTCCAGTCTGGAGCCCTCATATATATGACATATATAGTAAGAATTAAATGCATGCATAGCTCTCACATTTTTTGTTTATAATATAAAAATAATTTTTATATAAAAATATTTTTAATAAAATATGAAGTGTGAAATAATAAATAATAATTGAGGAGAAGAATACAAATTATTACTTAACCTCTCATGCAATTAGTTTCAGTTCTAAGTATGCAGGACACACCCAAATCACTGTTTTCCCGGGAAACTGTATGCAACCTCTTATCTTCGTACTGTTTTTCTTTTAGAAAAAATGTTACTTAGGACTAATTTTGATATTAAGATGAGACAATTTTAGATAAGTTGAATAAAAAATTATTAGAAAATGATTTGTTAATATTATTATTGTTTTGAGATTTGAAAAAAGTTGAATTGTTTATTATATTTTATATTAAAATTTAAAAAAATTGTAATGATGAGATAAGATAGATTGAGAATGTTCTGTATCTAAACGAGACCTTAATCCTCTCGATATTATTGTTCAAAATTATCGTTTGAATTTTTTAAAATTTTTTTTATTTTAATTAATGATTAAAGAAATGATTACTAATAAAATTATATATTTTTAATAATTATAAAAAAATAATAAAAAAAACCAAATATATGTGTGTATAATAAATAAGTGTTGGGCAACAAGCTAACACTACCTTTTTTAAATTTCCTGGAAAATTTTGGGTACATAATTAGTTTGTTGTCTCTCTCACTCGGCAGGATATGTGCGTGGGTTACTCGGTGCTTTTAACTTTTTTTCTACGCAGAATGAGCAACCGTACATGATTGATGTGACAAATGTCGATAGTTAGTTGAGTAGGGACGGTTGGTTCTCCTGCTGAAAAGAACTTCCCTTTTCTTTATTTTTTTTTTATCTGTGGTTGATGGGCAAATTAATCAAACCTCTGAACAATGCTGAGCCAAAATAGACCCCACTGCATCTTCTGTGTACGTACCCAGTTCACGGCACCGGTCCAGCATGAATCCCTCACTGTTTGCTCACTTTAGGCGCTCCATTTCATTGGACTTCACACATTCTACACTTGACATGTTAAGCACTATGCACTGCAACATTCACCATAAAAACTGCCTTCTTGCATGAGGTGAATGAAAATAGTGTTCATGACGTGAATATATAATATAGGGTTTAAACCAAAGGAAAACAAAAAAAGAATTTGCATTTTACTGTCACTGTATGGATGCAAGATGCTGTTGCTGTTGCTGTTGCTGCAGTATATCATATGCCCAAATGATATATTCTTCTTAACACTCTCGGATAGAGTTGCTTAAAAGCTAATCCCGATTGGTCATTTCCAAGAATAAAAGAGGCAAAAGAACTCGCAATCGATCTGCTGTCAGTGACGTAGTAAATAAGTTAGCAATGCGTCAGTGTTTCAGATGTCAGGTACTTAGCTAACTGATTAATCCAACGTAACCCCAAAGAGGACGTTACTCATTCAGTTTCTTTTAATGGACAAACTTATTACGCTCAAAAGAGGAGACAAACAATATAATAGACCAACTTATTTCACGCAAGTAAAGTCCACTCCAGAGTCCTAGACTTCTCCTCCTATGGCCCTCTTTTCAAGCCCAGATATATACAGTGTCTGTATACTCAAGTTGGGAAAAGTTTGTGTAAACTTAACACTTGAAATTTTTAGTGTAAATTTGAGACGTAAATCATGTTGTAATCTTTTGTCAAGAAACCCAGCAAGATGAAAGATATATGCATGTTTGATGTCAAACTAAACCTTCACTAACTTGTAATCACTCTGCAAAATGAGTTATACTTTAAGATGGTAAAACATCACCATCCATTTATTGTTTCGTTTTGACATGCGAGGAATCAGTCATTATTGGGAGAATAATGACCTATCTACAATCTTGGTTTGAAAGGTACATCTACCAATACAACATTTATCAAGGCTACGAAATAAAATGGTGTTCAAGATAGTGCCTGTTCAATTATATCCTTCTACGTACCTTATGAGGTAACTGAGATTCTATTTAATTTTCCTCCCATATGGATAAAATCCGGTACGAAGAAAGAGACAATGCATCAAATGCTTTTATGGGGACCAGACTTCTTGAAAGCCCTTCACATATGGTATTAAATGATGTAAAGTACAGACGCTATATATGTTTATTTCTCTAAAGCACATTTGAACACCTTTTAAGTATGAGGGGCACATCCACTCCCAATACAGCAGACAGTAATTCTCAATGCATTTGTCGCATAATTAGTTTCGTCAGACCGGTTTAGGGCATCATGTCTCTATTGTAGAAACAAAATGGTCGAGCAAAAAAAGTTTAATTCATTAAATGATTTCTTTAATAATTAAAAAAAAAAAAAAAAAGATGATCAGGCATTGGCGCATTGTGCCAGTCCGAGTCCCATACAACTAACTTGGGGAGGTTGGAAGACCAACATGTGAGAGTGCAGGAATTTTCAAAATTTCTGCCCTGCTGCAACACAAATAACTGAAAGTTAGGATTTGACAGAACAAGATTCTCTTGAGAGAGAGAGCAGAACAAGTATGCCTAGCACAGAGCTCTCATGTTTTGTTCATTGTCTGTGCTGCATAGAAGCCAACCAAAGCCACATCAAATACACGCTGAGCAACTCATGTCTGTGACACAATTTGAGTGACTAGCTAGCAATCTCAAGCTACAACGAGGCCCCGGAGTGTCTGCCTGTCATGTTAATAGCAAACATTTATGTTAAATCGACATGTCAAAGTAGTTTTTGAGCGACATTTAAAATTGTGGCCTAGGCTAACTCGCCCATCAAATAGCCAAAACATTCATGGCAATCGGAAAACAACGTTTTAAATTGCATTAGCCAACTTTCTATCCACAAACTAAACTGATATCAGCCTCAAACTCCTCTCCCATTCCCTCTCATGTTATACAGACACTGATGGAGGAAAAAAAATGTGACATAGTGGCCCACATGCACTAAGCCACATTAACAGACAACCCATCTGAGCCTATAGCACCGCCATCATGGTTCTACTACTTTCATGAGTATGGAAAACTCTATGGAATGCCAAAAATTGTTCAAAGTAGGGCAGCGTAGCCAAAAAAAAACTAACAAACTGTTTAAACAAACAATGTTCCCAGTTAAACATGAGGGTACCATCCCTCTTCTCTTTTAAAAAACATATATCAGGCACACTCATTGCAATCAGATGGTACGATAGAAGGTCAATTCAAATTCATAATCAACTTTACAGAATTTGAATGATGATCTTACTCCCAAACAAAGATAAAACAAAAATAAAAAAGGAAAAAGAAAGAAAAAGGCCAATTACAGGTTTTTGTATATGTAGCAACTTCTTGATCTTTAAATGCCGAATTCATAATTTTTCTTGACAACCTAAATGGATAAACTAGATCATATGTAGGATATCCAGCGAATGAAATTGATCATGTTTGTGGCGGTTTGGCTGATGACCCAACCCAACAAAGATCTGTTGCAGTTTTTTGGTATATTCTTAAGAAAAGTCATGACCTGTTTTGTCTATTGATCCGACCCGACCTGCATATTAGGATTTACTAAATATATATATATATATATATATATATATCATATTTTCTCTTGTACGACCACCGTATTATATTTACTTATCATCTTAAATAAAACCCTATGTAGCTTTATAGATGTAGGCACGTTGTTGAACTGCGTAAATCTTTTGTCTTGTGTGATTGGTTTTACTTTGAGGAAGTTTTATAGTCGGTTGGTCTGTTATTCCTCAAATAACAATCCTCCAATGAAATTTTGTCACGTAGCTCCTCCATTTCAAATCCTATATACCTGTCCACACATGATAACTGTGAAAGAATGCCCTTCATGAAAAACCCTTCCTCCCTCCCTCTTCCACCGAAGCCTCCTCCTCTCCCAAAAAGGAAGCCTCAAAAGTCCACTATTGTCGATCTGCTCGCCGGTGAGGAACCCTCACACGTTCACTACCGATCTACTCACCTGGTCCAAGATCTCTCCGGCCACTTATGGTATAATTACATACTATGTGTGCCTGTGGCTTGTTAGCTTGCTCAATCTGATTTGGTGCTCTTTCAGGTTTCGAGTTTTGGAATTATTATGTATAGATGAAAGAATTTTGCTTGTCGTTTCATTTTGAGCTCTTCAATTTATTGCCTTTTTTGTTTGGTAGCCGAGTTTAAAAGCTTATTCTCTTCGTTTCTATCTGAGGTTTCTTCATATTTTTAGTTTGAGTTACTAGCAGCTGAACTTGTGGTCATTCATGCTTGGTTATTGAACCTACTATGCGTTCTGGCATGGTTTTGAAAAGCTTATTTGTGCTTGTATAGATTTTCTTGGCTTTGATCTGATTCTTGGTCTATGTAAGATGAGTGATTTATGTTTTTTTTTTTCTTTTCTTTTTTGAGAATCTTTTGTTTCTTAAATAAGAAGGACCCTGTTATTAAGTACACTAATCTCTACCCATCAAACTGATAAAATTTTCTTTCTTCCATCGTTCTACAATTCCGTTAGATCATGTGGTGCCTGCTTAGATTTGTACACAAGGGTGTTACCTTTTTAAGAAAGGAACAACAAATTGAGTTGTGTTCCGACAGAAGATGTAACCCCTTTAAATTAGGATAACTATGTCTAAGGCCTAGTTTGGATATATTCTCAGAGTACTTCATTATTATTTATTATTTTATTATTATTTTTCACTAATATTCAATTCAAATTGTTGAATTGGCTTTTTTTTTAAGAAGATGACAGTACTTCAATTTTATTGATAGCTCACTTGTGGCTGAAGAAAACCGTGGTTACAGCTAAACACTTAGGGGATACATTATAATAAAAAAAGACCAAACCCAGACATTAAAGAGACTAAGACATCTTGATTACAAAACAGAGGTTTAATAAAAATACAATAGGCCAAAACTATATTTTGTAACGCCAACCCTAGACAGAACAATAAAACTTGCAAATAAAATCACATGCAAGTAAGGATTAGAGGAAAAAATAAAGTAGAAAAATTACATACCAGGAAACTCCTTACAAAATTTGCAAACAAGGGAGGCCAATTCTATCCAGGTGAAGAAAACCTCTGAGATTACTAGGTAGCAAATGATCTCCAGACCAGTCAAAATTAGAGCCACCAGCTCCCCACTTGGCAAGAAGGTCAACCACGACAATGCATTCCTGAAAAACATGTCTTATTCTATACTCCATGCAATTCAAATAAATATGCAATTCATCCCAGAAATCATCTAAATACCAGATATTACAATCATCCTTGATGAGCCAATTAACTAGGATTTGAGAATTAGTCTCAATCTCAACTTGAGAAAAATCCAATTGGTAGCATCTACAGACATCTTCCAACAAACTTCTTATTTCAGAAAAATTATTAGAACTCGAACACAAAGCCACCTAATAAGCTGCAAGTAACCGGCCACAATTATCACGAATGATGCCCCCTGCTCCTGCTGGTCCCAGGTTACCAAAACTACTGCCATCTGTATTAAGCTTCACCCAATTCTGAGGGGGCCAAGTCCACCTCACCACACGAATCTTCTTAGGTCTAGGTTCTAGGATTGAGATTTCCGATTTGCAAAATAGCAACATCCTTGGAAGAAATGGTAGAAACTTTCCTGATCAAATCCATAATACGGCGAATCCATAATTTAATAACTTGTCAAACCGACTCCACCAAGTCATCCTTATCTTCATGTTGAACCTTACAATGCTTGTCCCAAATCGTCCATGAAACAATAGACGGGAGAAGACAAAAAATGATTTGCACCTAGGTAGACTTACCAGCCCGATGGAACCAAAAATTAATTTGTTTATGCAAAGTATGAAAAACACCCATATGCACTCCTAGCTGGGTCGCAGCCAGCCTCCAAATACATCTTGCAAAATTCCCAGTACAAAACACATGATTCAAGTTCTCCGTATTTTCCCTAATACAACAATTACATTTAGAGACCATCGGGATGCCAATCCTTTTAACCCTCTCGTCAACACTCATACAATTATTAACAGCCTTCTACATCATAATTGAAATTTTCTTAAGAAGGTTATTATGCTAAATCCATTGAGCCCAAGGCAATGGAGGAGCCCTAACCCTAATAAATTCCCAAACACTTTTGGTATTAAAAGTCCCATCATTATCTTTTGCCCAAATTAAAACATATTGCCCCTCTTTTCTCTTGGCCAAAAATTGGTGCAATTCAGAAGCTTTATCTTTTGATAACCAACAAGCCTTTCCAATAGCGAAATATCCCTCCTATTTTCAATTCGACAATCTCTGATTTTAAGTAAAGGATTCTCAATCACTAGAAAAGACCACTAAGAGGGCCTCCCTCCTCCAATTTGTCATACTAGAAAGAAATATTGCCCTCTTTCACTATCCATTGAGAGCCATTTAAAACATCTGGGATACTTCGAATAATAGACTTCCAAAACCGGGTTCCCTTATTAGTAGGGATGTCAATATGTGACACGACCCGTTAACCCAATATGAACACAATACGATAAAAGTGGATTTGGTTTGAACTTAACGGGTTCAGGTCAAAATGGATTGACTTGTTAAGACACGATTGCTTAATGGGTCAATCCATTATGACCCATTAAGAAAGTTGAATTTACATTTATGCCCTTAGATCTAAGATTGTAACATTAATATTTTAAAATGTGTGATTATCATATTTTGGATTGTAACTTTAATATTATTACAATGTGTGTTTATCATATTTGGTATTGTTGGGATTTTAATGTCGGCATTTTTATTGTTTGGATTGTAATTTTGGATTTGTAATTAGTTTTTTATAGGTTTTTTTATATTTTAATATTTATATAAAATTAATCAGGTCAAATGGGTTGAAACGGGTTTGTTCAACCCATTAACATAAACGGGTTCGGTCGTGTCATATCGTGTCAATTTATTTCGTATTCAATAACGGGTCAAAATTGGTCGTGCATGTCAACTCGTTATCTTAATGGGTCGTGTTAGGATTTGAGATTTTGACACGAAATTCTTAACGGGTCGTGTTTGGGTTAACCCATTAAGTATAATGTACATGTCTTGATACGACACGAATATGACCCCTTAACACGATTTGACCAAAAGGACAAATGATTACCTTTAACATACTTGCCTTTAAAGAAATCCGCCCATAAAGACTAACCCTGCATGATATGCCAAGCAAATATCATATAAAGAGCTCTTTATCTGTCCAAAATCTCGAATATCCAAACCATCTTCGTCCGTTGGCCTACACACGTTTCCAAGAGACCCCCTTCCTCTTACCTTTACCATCATATTCACCCCAAAAGAAAGGGTTTGAAATCTTATTCAACATCATAAGCATAACATTAGGAACATGTAACACCGCAAGAAGATGAACGGCCATACTTGATAAAACATGACACAAAAGAATAATTCGCCCACTTGTCGAGAGCCTTTTCAACTTTCAGCTTGAAATTTTCTTATTGACTCTCCCAAGCAAATCACCAAAATGGCTAGCCGTAAGTCTACCCACCACTATAGGCACATCCAGATATTTAAAAGGAAAAGACCCTTCAGGAAACTTAGTAATATGAAGAAGAGAATGCTTCCTGGAAACTAAAATTTTATTAGAAAAATAAATTGCAGCTTTATCCTTATTAAGAACTTGACCAATACAATCTTCATAAAGCTTCAAAACTTTCATCAAATTTCTCAAAGACCTTTTACCACCATTAGCAAAAACAACAATATCATTTGCATATATAAGGTGAGAAATGAGAGGAGTGCCTCTTGCTTGAGTGAACTGACCAATTTTACCATTCACAAATTACTGTTTGAGAAGACGAGAGAGCACCTCTTGCATAATGCTGAACAAACAAGAAGAAAGAGGGTCCCCTTGTCTCAAACCACGCTCACCCTTAAAGAACCCAAAAGATGTACCATTCATAATGATAGAATACCTGACTGAGAAAATACACAATCATAAGCCTTAGACATATCAAGCTTCACCAAAATATTTCTCCCATTGGAGCTTTTATTAATAGAATGAATCATCTTTTGGATAAGGCTAATATTTTCAAATATACTACGACTCGAAATAAACACCATTTGTTCTTGAGAAATCATATTAGGGAGCAAATTCGTCATACGACCCACAATAAGGTTAGCACAGATCTTATAAATCCCCTAACAGAGGCTAATAGGCCTAAATTTGTCAAATCTAGAAGATTTATCCACTTTAGGAATTAAAACAATAGAAAAAGAAGAGTAAAATCAGGGAAGTGAGTGATTCTTAAAAAAGTTAGCAATGGCTTCCAAAATATCCGCTTTAACAATATCCCAACAGACTCTAAAGAAGCCTGAACCAAAACCATCTGATCTAGGACTACCATCAATAAGAATAATAAAAAAAGCATCCTTAACTTCCTCCATAGTAGGGGTGCTACAAATAGCCCCATTCTCCACTTTAGAAATAGCCAGACGATTCAAATCACTCAATCTAGGCATATCACGACAACTACTATGACCTAAATTTTTTTGAAAATAATCAACAGCAGCCTTACAAATGTCAAAAGGAATATTTAAAATAGTACCATCAACCAAGCACATGTCCTTAATCCATTTATGATATTTGACATTCAGATAAGCATGATAAAATTTAAAATTTTGATCATCATCTTTAAGTCAACTTTTCTTGGTTGTATGAGAAAGACGAGTGTCCTCTCTACCCATCTAGGTTAATAACTTCAACTTAGAAGTCAAAAGGTTATTATCATCATTTTCATTAAAACAGACTTGAAGACAATTATCTAGATTATCAATACGATTCTCTAACTCTTTAATAGTGACATTAGTCCTACAAAAAACAATCTGATTCCACTCTTTCAAAGCCACTTTAACTCTTTTCAACTTAAAAGCTAAATTACTAAGCCCAATACCAAACCTCTCTACTTTCCACAACCCCTCCACAAGACTAAAGAAATCTAAATGATCAGTCCACATCAACTGGAATCGAAAGGGACTGGGACCAAACCTAAAGAATCCTCACCCAGTTGGACCACTAACGGGGAATGGTCGGAGGTAGTACGAGCTTATACCTTGAAAAAGAATTAGGAAAATTATTAAGAAAATTAGAATCAATAAAACATCTGTCTAACATTGCTCAGCTATGAGCCATTTTGCTTTGACCATTGCACCAAGTCATTTTCGGTCCTTTGAAGCACATATTCATCCAACCTCAGTTTTTAATACACAGTTTGAAATCTTCCATAGCTGCAAAATGCCAGGAATGACCACCTCTTTGTTTCGAATCATCTTTAATAATATTGAAATCTCTGCAAGTCACCCACGGAAGATCGTCACTGCCAGTAGCCTCTAAGTCCACCCAAAGAGCTTGCCTCTCAATTTGATTACACTTGACAAATACAATAGTAAGAAGAAAGATTTTCCCATTCTCTTCAACTCTCACAGTCAAATATTGATTAGAACCTGCCAACCAGTGAATTGACACAGCCAAATTCCACAACAACCAAAATTTTCCACCTTACAATTAATTAATGGTAAAGAACTCAACTAAACCGGCCCAAAAAAATTGAAATTTTATCTTTCAGCAAAAAAGGTTCAGCCAAAGCTAAAAACTTAGGCCTATACCTTTTAATGATTTTTTCCAATCACTATTGAGAAGTACTGTAACGACCCATACCCAGATGGGTCAAAAAATTACTACCTGTCACTTATAAACATGTCTCCAACACATGTAAAATCTCCAAAGATTTTATAAACAATAAACAATCTCATATTTTCTAAATAAACACATTATAAACTCCATAAAGTCATCATTGCAATAATATTAAATCAAAAGGTCCACAATCTCCCAGTAATTATAACATACTAAACTGATAAATCCATAAATCCTACTAAACCAAATACATAATTAAATCTAAAAGACATCAAAAATCATTATTTTAACGATAGTATCCTAGGGTACTCAACACCCTTTTCTCAATTTAGCCATGCTCACATATCATTATCATGGTCTTCAGTTAAACTCTTCACATCATCTGAAAATATTATGAAGATAAGGAGGTGAGTTATCAACAAATCAGTAAATAGATGACATATGCTAGCGTGCAAACATGAGCACTTATAAAATACAGTATGCAGAACAAAATATTTCTAGAGTTATCATACATAACAAAACATGTTTTCAAACGTAACAGAGCGATGGTTTTAAAAATACTTAAAAAACCCAGAGTACTTTAGCATAACATAACCTAAGCATCATCACCTCATCAAAACAGAGCATCTCACAAAGTAGAACCATGTTTCACCCCTGTTGTAGGGTCGTGCTATCCCAGTGGTCAAACCGGACAGAGATAGAGGTGAATCTTTTCCTTATTACTCTCGGAGTCCCGAGTGTGCACACAGGAAAGACCATATAAAAATCACTTTGTTTTCAAAGTAGGTGTACTTAGAGACAAAGAAGTTGGTACCAACCCAAACAGAGCATAGCAGAGCATAACAGAGCAAAGCAAAGACAAAGTCAGATACAAAATTAGTACACTATGCCAAAGGTTTTCAAATGTCACATCAAAACAAAATAGAGTACCAAAACATTATCAGATCATACTTATTGAAAACAAAATCGAAGCATCTTTCTAAATCAATACACAATTTTTCTGATTCTCAATATGGCTCTTTTCCATATTTTAAAGACAACATGACAAAATTTAACTCATGTCTACACAATGCATGTCATAAACATTTTCTTCTTCTTTTTTTCACACAGATTTCATTAGTAATGCAAATAAATGACCGATGTTTTTCCTAAGTTCTCATTTCATAACAAAACATGCATAATTTTTAGAAAAGTCAACTTCATTCTAAATCATGTGTAAAACCTAGCATAAGAACCCCGCTTACTTGACTCTTGCAGTGTAATCTCTATATTTTGGGCTAGTAACAAAGTGATGTCACAACAACCTAAAAACAGAGAATATTTACTCATACATTAATACCTATACTCGTAAATAACTTATAGCTAAAAACATTTCACGTTCATAGGAGTAAGATAGACTAAGATTAAATTGGTTAAGTATATTAAACAGTCCACAAACAAACAATGCCAGCGACCAACAGCACCCAATTACTCCCAAGTTCTCATATACTTTATTGATTTATCCATGAATATCATAACAGTGCAAGTATCGCATCAATTTCCAAAACTAAAGTCCGTGATTACCTTGTAGCACTTCGAAACGAGATCGTGCTACTCCACTTCCCACTGAACCCAATAGCAATACACTCTGAGGTGATAAATTCTAGATTTTTTTTTATAAAAAATATATGGAAATGAGTGAGGGACTCAAAAACCCATGAGAATAGAGAAATTAAAACAAAAGTTCAAAGAGATTTTTACCTAAAACCAGGTTGAGTGAAAAATGCCTACAATTGGTATCTAAACTAGTTTAATACTTGCCACAGCCCAAGAAATTTTCAGAAATTTAAAGAGATAAGTCAAAAATCTGACAAGGGCGAAATAACAAGAGTAAATAAAAATATTAAATTCCAAAGTCCATTCTAAGAAAATAAATATTGATGAAACTGCTACCTGAAAATCAAAAGTGAGGGGAATCTAAAATTTATGGGAGCCTACCAGTGTGAGCAAAGTCAACCCGTAAGGCTCTTAAGGATGAAGGTGCACGACGTACTGATTTGTGAAAATACAACCTTGTGAGTGAAAAACAGAGAGTGGTTACGTGAGGGTGAGATACATCGGATCCAACCAAGAAAACAGAGCGCGAAAAGGGATTTTCCTGCACCAAACTGAAAATTTTCTCCAAAACAAAATGTAGCACCACAATCACACTAACAATCCCAGGAGAGTGGAAGAGAGGATGTGAAAGGAAGCGGCTGTTGAGAGAGGTCCAGTTGAGAGAAAAAGAGAACATAAGAAAAATATGCAAGGAACCGTCAAATATGTGGGGGTGGGTTACGGGATGAGGAAAATTTGGAATAAAGCAACGGAAGAGAGGGAGAAAGAGGAAAAACGTTGGGATGCGGAGAAATAGGAGGAAAGAAGAAAAGAAGTCAAGGAAAAGAAAATCTTACCTAAACGACGTCATCCCATCCTAAGGCTGAACTCCAATTGGTCTGGGCCACAGGCTTTACATCCTCCCCCTTATTAAAATTTCGTCATTGGGATTTGCTACAAGTTATCAAAACTCCCACTGAAAAGTCATAGGTGCTTGTCTCGCATCTCTTCTTCGAGTTCCCAAGAAGCTTCTTTAGTACATTGGTTATTCCTCATGACTTTAACCAAAGTTATAGTCCGAGTCCATAACACCTGTTCTTTCCTTTCTATTATACGAATTGGCTCTTTGGTATAAGTCATATCTTCTTGAATCTGCAGGGGCTCATAGTCAATAATGTGAGTAGAATTGAGAACGTACTTCCTCAACATGGAGACATGAAATATATTATGCACTCCCGCAAGTGCCGGTGGGAGTGCTACTCTATATGCCACCGGTCTAACCCGGTCAAGAATCTCAAATGACCCAATATATCTTAGGCTCAACTTGCCCTTCTTTCCAAATCTCATAACTCCTTTCATCGGTGCTATTCTAAAAAATATTTTATCTCCAACCTCAAACTCTAACTAGTAACGACGTTTATCTGCATAACTATTTTGTCGGCTCTCAACTGCTTTTATTCTAGCCTTAATGATATCTATCTTCTTTGTGGTCTGTTGAATAATCTTTGGCCCTAAATGTTTCATTTCTCTTACTTCATCCCAATACAATGAAGATCTACACCTTCTGCCATACAAAACCTCGTAGGGTGCCATTCCAATGCTAGCTTGTAAACTATTATTATAAACAAACTCGACCAATAGTAAATGTCGCATCCAAGTTCCCTTAAAATCCATCACATGCCCTCAACATGTCTTTTAAGATCTGAATAGTCCTTTTGCCAATCTGTCTGAGGGTGAAAAGCAGTATTGAAACTTAACTTAATACTCATTGCCTCTTGTAAGCTTCGCCAGAACTTGAAAGTGAAACGAGGATTTCTATCCGACACAATAGATATCGGCACCACATGCAACCTCTTTATCTCCCGCACATACAGTTCAGCTAGTTTCTCATTCAATCATTTTAAAATAAAAAATAAAAAAAGCAAAGAGAGAGCCGTGCTCGATATACTCAATTGCTCCTCAGGAATGAAACAATAAGAGTGATTTAAAGATTAAATAGTATATTTAATGCTGGACAGTTACAAATCTAAAAAATAAAAAAAAAAACCATGCATATCTCTTCCGTCAGTGCATTCGCGACTATTCATTCTCATCTGCCATTATGTCAATCCGACGATAGATGATCCTAACAAACATGTCGTTTGGAAAACTCTGCGCATTGCACATTAAAAGGTTAGTCCATTACGAGTCTCTATCCAAAATTGAAATTTATTTGATCTTGTGTTATTTTGCTTCTGCATATTGTTCTTACAGATGTTCTTCATTTTCTAGAAAAAAAAAATTCCTTCTTAATTTTATTTGTTGTCTCTGCGTGTATATGGTTTTGAGTATAGTATTTTCTGCCCTTTTTTTTAGTTATTGCAGTGAGTTATTTTTTATGATTTATTTTCAGGTCTTATCTGTTAAAGACTTTGGACATTTCTGTTTCATTTTTTACAACTTTATGATAATATTTGTTTTAAAAGTCTTTTCTATGTAAATTATTTTTTGAATTATTCCTTATCAATCCCAACAATTATATTCACACAACACATTTGATAACATATTTCAAAACTAAAATATTTCAATTGTTACGTAGAGTTTTTTATGGCTTCCTCTATTATATTTTTTTTCTTGAATGGATATTAACTTTTGTAGTTTTTTTTTTTTTTTTGTCATTCGTTTTCAAGTCTTTGGGTTGAGGAGTCCTGACATTTCTGGTTATAATTTTTGTAAGTGTACGTTGGTATTTATTTTGTATTTTCATTTGTTATATAATTCATTTCCTATTTTATGGAACTGTGAGCGTTTTGGAGAAGATTTTGTCACAAACTGTGTTTTGGAGAAGTTTGGCAGAACTGTTTTTTTCACAAACTAAGCAAAAGATACAATATATACAAATATTATAAGGTCGTTACTTAACTTGTCAAGAGATATATATATAATATATATAAGGTTTATGAAATTAAGTACTGGAGAGCTCAATTAGTTCTCTAATTAAACTAAGCCAGGTAGTAGATCATGTTTCGCTTGAGTGTGATAGATTTACTACACATATATATACATACATATTATGTATATTTTTTTTTTTGGTGGGTTAATTTTTATAATAATGTGTTTGTGTCTTGGTTGGTGTTGTGTATAAGAATTATATTGTGTTCGAACAGAATCAATAATATATGAAAATATCTAAAAGAAATCTGTTTAAAATCTGTGCTTTTTTAAATCTGTTTTTGAGAAGTTTGGCAAAAATATTTTTTTGTCACAAACCAAGAAATACATACAATATTTACAACCCAATATTTATATTTTAGATGTATTTAAATATTTTATACTTTTAGATCTAATACTTACCTCTAAAAGATACCTCTAAAAGATATTCAGACAAGTTCATGACATATGAATGACAAAGAAACTAAAAATTACAGGTAAGAAATATAAATTAAGACTAAATTTTCAATTGTTTCACAGTTAAATATAAATTTCTCTATGTTTTCTCTATGCTTTCAATTGTTTCTGGATGGTTGGGCACGGGAGAGAGAGGGACGGAGAGAGAGAACGGAAACTCACCATGAGGCAGCGAGGCGTGCGACGGTCTGGGGGCTGGGCGTCGACCAGGGCAGTGTCCGAAAGTGGAGGCTTGTCCTCCGGCGTCTTTTGATGGCAGTGGCGTCGAAGTGGAGGGAGCTGACGATGTGGGTCACGGTGGGGATGTTTCCCCTGTTTCAGCGTGCAATAACAGAGCCCTCCATGTCCAAAGCTTATTGGTGGCTGGGTACGGAGGAGGTCAGTTTGGTGTTAAAGAGCTTCTGGCTCCAGCAAACGTTGAGAGAACAAGCAAAATGGAAGCCATGTATCCTTAACACCAAATGTAATCTCCGCCCCAAACCAACAACACCCGGAAGCATAAGAAACAAATCTTTCTTCATAGCTAAAACCAAGAACTTTCTCTAGAAAACGATTTAAAAAAAAAAAAAAAAAACTAGAAGGTAAAAATTCACATTAGCTATTGGGCTCAGAAGCATATTCATTGAATGTTGACTTTCTGATTGGTTACCAAGAAAAATGAAGAGAGTAGAGGGAAGATTTGATACTCTTCGAAATTTAAAAAAAAAAAAAAAAACATAAATATTACTTATTTAACAATAAATATTACTCAGAATCTAAAGAATGTCTTCCTCAAACTCGCATCGATCTAAAGAAAAACAAAGAAAAAACATTCTTGAGACTTGAAGAAAATATATAATTTGAGGCAATTACATCTATTGGTTTCGCTCTTTGATTACTCTCTATCTCTCCTTCAGAAATGTATAAGAGATTAAAACTGTAAGAGGTCAGGTTTTATATATAGCATGTGAGTAGAGGATCGGACGGATAGAAGTCCATATGCGTGTGTTTTCTTTGTATGAAACCAAACGGTGGATGCGGCCATAACTTGTGTTTTCTCTAGTGGAGTGGATGACGAGGATGACGTTGTGGACTGATGACGCGGATCATGATGCGTTAATATTATTTTTCTACTGGTTGAAACAACTTCATCCTCTGTTTGACTTTTAATGGGTTGTCCACGCGTAGGAGCCGGAAGGGGCATTTCCAATTTCAATCCAATTCCAATCCCAACTCATTCGGTGTGAATTATTTGGATTAGTTATTTTTATTTAGAAAATTTGATATGTTATACTTTTATCTCATGTAATAAGATGTTATCAAATTCACTCCTATCTAAAAATTTATCATCTCATCTCAACAATCAAATAAGACTTAAATTTAAAAAATATATATAATATAATATTATTATATTATTATAAAATGTAATATAATAAAATAATAAAAAGCAATATATAATATTATTGGATGAGTGAATCTTATATATAATATTATATTAGCTTTTATCAAATTGTATATATAATATTATTGAGTGAATCTTATTTTTATTTTTTATTTTTTCCAGGTGTGAATCTTATTAAACTAATGTTTTAATCTTATAATCTTATTAGGACTTACATTTTTATGTCTATGAATAAAATTATTGATGGAAATCTATATGCATTTTCTTATCTTAATAATAATAATATATTTCATATGAAATGGTTATTTGTAAAAAATAATATATATTTTAAAGGAAAAATATTGATTTAACGGAGGTTATCTAACGGAAATTACGAATTTTATTATTTTCCGTTAAAGTTAACGTCTTTTTTCTAAATCAGTTTTTAGGGCTGAGCAGAAATCCGAAAATCGGAGTCGGAGTTGGAGTTTTTTCCTCCTTGGGAGTCGGAGTCGGAGTCGGAGTTGGATTCTTTGGTGAACCGACTCCGCTCCGCTCCGACTCCGACTCCGCCTCCGATTTGGTCCTCCGACTACGTCTCCGATTTTATACATATTTTGAAAAAATATATGTGTTTTTTTATATATTAATCATTTAAATTTTATACAATTATATCTTATATAGTTAGTTAAACTCAATAATATACTAGTTAAATAATATATTTATACTATAAGATATATAGACTAAATTGACTAATAATATAGTTAAGTATATGACTATATATAAATATCATACTATTAAAAATATTACATTTTTTTACCTAAAAAAGTCTCAACATATTCATTTTAATAAATATATTAGTAATATTAATATACAATAGTATATTAATTACATTTATATTAGTTAACTAATATAACTAATACTATAACTATTAGTATAACCAATATCACTATGAGTCATTGAGTGAGTTAACTAATACTAATATAGACTATATAGTTATACTAAATCACTCTCCCATCGGAGTCGGAGCGGAGTCCATAGTCTTCGGAGTCGGAGTCGGAGGTCGGATTCGACCTCCGACAAAGTCGGAGTCAGAGTCGGAGGTTGGGCTCTCCGACTCCGAATGGGTCAGTGCTCAGCCCTATCAGTCTTGGCTTTTTTTATTTTTGTTTTAATATTAATTTTTCGTCTTCCACTATCCAGGACCCACCTCGGTTCATGTGACTCTCTGCCACTCTACAGAAGCTAGACCCCATTAATGCAGATTGATTTTTGTGCTAATTATTAAATTACTCACTAATGAGCCAGTTTCAATTATATTTTTTTTCTATTGATTTTGAAAATCGACAGAAACAAATCACATGCATTGATCGATCTCTTTGTGAGGATCAAAAATCAAAATAGGGTTTAATAGGGTGAAATAATATATAGAAAAATAAAATTAAGTTCCATAATTCAGAAACCAAAAACAAATTTAAACAACAAAAATATGGTTCACACAAGTCCGTTCACGAAAGCCATTGCATCCCATTATCAGTACATTTTTAATTTTATTAAAAATGACAAGAATATATTACTCCTACATACATTCAAAAAAATAGGTTGGACCCATATTTTTAATTCATGCTTCTAAGAGCCATTGGTATTTATTTAGATTCTCTCTATGGCTATAAAAAGTAATGTAACGAAATTTTCACATTATATAGTGACCTGTGATGAATTGGATTCTTCTACAATTTTTTTCCCGACTAGGAAAATGTGTATTGCATGTTACCCTACTCCTCCCTATTGAGGCAATGCAAGATGCGGAAAAATGAAAAATGCTAGATCGTCATCCTAAAATCAAAATTATCCTTATCCTACAATTTTTATAAAACTATGTGCGATATTTATTTATAGGACCATGTTATTTATAGCTTCTATTAATGCTCTTCTTTTATAATATATCACATCATGTAATTATTTATAGATTACATAAACATTACGTCCTTATTAATAAAAAAGTAATTCTTAACAAAAAGAATTAAATATAAATTAAGCAAATGTGCATTGTACGTTATTTTCACATAGTATATATATATATATATATATATATATATAAAGACACACACATGCAGTCACCTATTTCCCATTCTAACTAGCAAATTCTTATTTTCCAAGAATACTATATCTTACACGGATAATTTTCAATACATATACGTAGGACGGTAGGACATGACCACCTTGGCTTGAAAATGAAGTTCCAAGAAGCTGGGTTATGAAAAATTAAAATTAAATATATATGTGTATATATATATATATTTATAAATGGGTTCCTTAATGAAAATAAGAATTTATTGAAATTTTAGAAATGATATACACCATACATATGAATTAATTTGAATTTTATAAAGTTCTAATTATAGTACTACTGCTAGCTCTTTCCAGACGATCGAATTCAAAGTTAATGCTGATTGAAGTGGGAAAGAAAGAAAAGAAAGTAGCAACGTATTAATTGGTATCATCCTAATTCAGACGTTGAGGAAAAGAGGGTTGCTAAAATCCCAAAGGTAACCCACAAACTGACGAGGCAAGATTTTTTTTTTCCTCCCCCTCCCGAGCCCCAATCCCCCTTCCCCCATCACAAACCTGCAACTCAGCAAACAGCAGACGTTGTCACCGCCATGCTCGCACTGTTTTTTCCCACAGTTTGTCCCTTCCCCCCTCTCTTTCTTTGCAATTTATTTCATTTTCTCATCAATCAAACAGAGAACAAGTTGCAATTTTATTTTCTCGACAACCAAACAGAAAACAACCACGATTTTCCTTTCATTTTCTCAACAACCAAACACAGAGATAGATATGGCAATTTCCTTTCACCTCAACAACCAAACAGAGATAGAGAGACCTGGTAGTGGTGGTTTTGACAATGGAAAAAGTTCTCCAACAGGCTCCAAATACAACAACAAGAAGAGGAACTGGCTCCGATTATGCCATGGCCATGCTCGGCTTTTGAGAAAGAGGTACCTAGGAAAGGAAATTGTGGTGTTTGCAAAGATGGCTTTGTTCTTGAAGATCTTCGGCTTATGTACGAGAATGGGACCATTTCTAAGAAATATATACTTGGGAAAGGAAAGGGTGGGAAAGGAAAGGGTGGGAGAGGGGGACGGGGCGAAGTGAGGAAAAAAAAAATTAATTGACGTGGCACAATGTCACGGTTTGTGGGATTCCTCTGTGAAATTCCTTTGTTTGTTTAACATTTTCCTAAAGAAAAAGGAGAAAAGGGGTGGCCATTTTAATGGATTGACGTGAAAGAATTAGAAACTTAAAAAATGCAACTGCTCTTTAGTAAATGGATAGATATGCACGAAGAAAAATGAAGCTGTAGAAACCCTAAGATAGGAAGACTATTTGGGGAAAAATGTTCTTCTCGCTCGTAAACTATTATTTCACAATGAGAATGAACATTACATTATTACAATGAGAATCTGGTTTATATATATGTCCAAAATAGTTTTAAGCTAACTAAATTAACATAACTAAATGACAAAAATGTAACTTTTGCCAACTAAGTTTATTATCTCTAATACTCCCCCTCAAGATGGAGCATGAAGATTATGAATACCTATCTTGGATAAGAGAAAATAAAACTGAACTTTGCCGAGAGCCTTGGTAAAAATGTCACCCAATTGATGAGCTAAAATGACATAGAAAGTTTTGATAACACCTTTTGCTTGTTGTTCTCGTTTGAAGTGGCAATCAATTTCAACATGTTTTGTGCGAGCATGATGAATTGGATTGGCTGCTAAGGATAAAGCAGATTTACTGTCACAATATAAAGTTGCAGGTGAGAGATGAGGAATGTGTAAGTCATGAAGAATTTGTAATATCCAAATTACTTCACAGCTAGTTAATGCTAAGGTACGATACTTTCAGTTGAACTTCTGCACACTGTAGTTTGTTTCTTAGAGTCCCAAGAAACCAATGAGTCACCAAGAAAAAGACAAAAACCAGTAATAGATCTCCTGTTATCAACACATGCAACCTAATCAGAGTCAGAAAAACCTCTAATTTGTGTAGAAGATGAAGTAGGAAAATATAACCCTTGAGCAGGAGTCCCTTTAATGTAACAAAGAACTCGGTAGGTAGCATCTAAATGTGATTTGCAAGGCTTGTCCATGAATTGTGCTAGGGAATGAACTGAATATGACAAGTCTGACCGGGTTATTGTAAGATACAATAATCGACCAATGAGCCTCCGATACTAAGATGGATCTTCTAAAAGATTAACATCTGATTTTGTCAATTTAAGTTTGGAATCCATAGGAAATAGAGCAGGTTTGCAACCAAGATAACCACTGTCTTCCAAAACTTCAAGAGCATATTTACGTTGAGAAACAGAAATTCCAGCAGTACTGCGAGCCATTTCTAAACCCAAGAAATACTTAAGCTGACCCAAGTCTTTGATCTTGAATTTATCATAAAGATAAGACTTCACTTGAGTAACACATGACATATCATTTGAAGCAATAATGACATCATCAACGTAAATCAAAAGTGCTGTAAAAGAAGAACCTTGTACCTTTGTGAACAAGCTATAATCAGCTTTAGATTGTTCATAACCCAAAGACAATAGAGCAGTAGTCAATTTCTGAAACCATTGGCGGTTGGCCTACTTCAATCCATATAAAGATTTCATTAATCGACATACTTTGTGCTCCACCTCTTGTGCAAAACCTGGTGGTATCACCATATAGACTTCCTCGTCTAAATCCCCATGCCAAAAAGCATTATTCACGTCAAGTTGTTCTAAAAACTAGTTTTGACTTGCAGCCAAGGCCAAAAAATAGCAAACTGTTGTCATTTTGGCAACAGGAGAGAATGTTTCAACATAATCAATTCCTTCCTTTTGTGTGAAACCTCTCGCCACAAGGCGTGCTTTATATCTTTCAACACTACCATCAGCCTTATATTTCACCCTATATACCCACTTGCAACCAATTGCTTTCTTACCAATAGGCAAGTCAGTAACTATCCAGGTTTTGTTATTTTCAAGAGCTGAGATTTCAGCATTCATAGTTTCTTGCCATTTAGGATCTTTGGCAGCTTGTTTATAGGTTTTGGGTTCAGGATGAATTGAAATAGAAAGGCTAAAAGCTTTATGAGCAAGAGAAAATCGAGTATAGGAAAGATACCTTGAAATATCAAAAGCTTTATTAGAAGCCTGCTGTGTGGAACTCGAAGGGAGTGAAGATTGATCAAAAGTATGAACCATTTTGCAATGATACTCCTACAAATAAGATGGTGGTTGTCTGATCCGAGAAGATCTCCTAGGAATAACATCAACCAGATCATGATGGTCTGGACTAATGTCATTAGAAGAAGGAATGTCAACTACTAGAGAGGAATTAATGTCATTAACACAGACATGAAGGACAATATCAGATTGAGGATCACAAGAATGAGTTTGATTTTGGAAAGAAAATGAATTCTCATGAAAAATAACATCACGAGAAATAAGAATGGATTTAGTATCAAGATCAAAGAGTTTGTAGCCCTAGGTACCATATGGATAACCAAGAAATACACATCTCTTAGCTCGAGGATCAAATTTGGCTTTATGAGGAGAGACATTAGTAGCAAAACATAAGCAGCCGAATACCTTCAAATGAGAATAAGAAGGTTTATTTGAAAATAAAAGCTCATAAGGAGACTTATTGTTTAACAAAGGAGAAGGAGATCTATTGATTAAGTATGTAGTTGTCATGATACAATCACCCCAATAGGATAGATGAATGTTGGATTGAAATTTGAGGGCCCTAGCAACACTTAATAAGTGCTGGTGTTTCCTTTCAGGAACCCCATTCTATTATGGAGTGTATGGGCAGCTATGTTGATGTATAATACCTTTGGAAGACAAGAGAGTGGACAAATTGATTTTTGTTCCATTATCAGAACGAAAAGTCTTGACTTTGGATGCAAATTGTGTTTCAACCATAGTCAAGAAGGACTCAATTGTGCTTCCAGTTTGAGACTTGAATTTTAACAAATAGATCCAAGTACAACGAGTGAAGTCATCAACTATTGTTAAAAAATAATGATGGCCATTATTAGTAGGAATAGCAAATGGTCCCCAAAGATCACAATGGATAAGCTCAAAAGGAATAGTGGATTTAATTGAGCTAATGGGAAAAGAAGGTCTATGTTGTTTAGCTAATGGACAGATTTGGCATTGATCATTATTATGGTGAAAATTTACATCAGGAATTACACCATGTAACAAATGCATTCGGGACAAAGACATATGTCCTAATCTACTATGCCACAATGCAAATTTATTTGCAGAAATTGAGGAGGAAACAGAATTGAAAGACAAAGAAGGTAAAGGTTAAGAAACAGAACATGAAAAAGAACTAGAGTTCAGCAAATATAATCCATCCTCTTGATCAGCCACTCCAATCGTTTTCCAGGCAAGCAGGTCCTGAATTAAGCATTTGTCAGTCAAAAATATCATGGCAAGATTTGAAGTTGAGGTAAGTTTATTCACAGAAATCAAATTGAAAGTGAATGAAGGAACATATAGAATATTATGTAAAGTTAACCTTGCCGAAAGCATAACTGAGCCTATATGATACACAGATGCAGAGTGACCATTTGGTAGGCTAATAGTGGCATTAACAGGTGTAGGAGGTGAAGTAAAAAGAGACAGAGAACAGACCATATGGTTTGTAGCTCCACTATCAACAATCCAATTTTGTGAAGAAAGGGAATTGAGACAATTCATTGCAGCAGAACTAATAGAACAAAAATGAGAGGAAATACTTGGCATGTTAACATGACTGGTAGGTTGTGGAGAGATGCCTAGAGGTGAATCAAATTTAATTTGAAGTTGGAGAGCATTGAGAAGCTGTTGAAGTTGCTCTTGAGAAAAAACTTGACCAGAATTGAAAACTGTATTTGCCTCTAGGGAAGTAGACACTTGATTAGCAGAGTATTGGTGAGAACCATATTTAGAATCACTAGGATTCTTTTTCTTTGCCAACCAGCCTGGGGGATAACCATGAAGTTCAAAACACTTGTCTCGAATGTGTCCTTTGCGATTACAATGAGTGGAATGAGGAGGTTCTCTCTGACCAGTAGAATTAAAATTCTTCTTTGGTACAGCAGCAACAATAGGTTCAGAAGAAGTGTAAATTTGAGAAGCTGACATTGCAATATTGTCTTGATTTAGAGAAGAAGTTCGAGAGAATCCACATTGTCGCTCCTCTTGAATGATTAAGGAATAAATTTCATTCAACGAATGGAATGGCTTCATAAGGAGAATATTACCTCTAGTACTGAGATAATTCTCATTCAGTCCCATGAGAAAAATCATTGTAAGATTTTTCTCTTCACGAGCAGCGATGGAATCAAGAACTTTACAAGTACAAGCAGCACACTTTCAACATGTACAGACAGGAATAGGCGAAAATTGATGCCATTCGTTCCACAAAGATTCAAGACGAGTAAAGTAATCACTCACAAATGATTGATCCTGAGTGATGTTGTTAAGAGCTTGTTGAATTTCAAAAATTCGAGCTTCGTTACTCTGTTGAAATCTATGTTTCAACAAATTCCATATTTTCTCAGCAGTTTCGATGTACAAAATTACCTGTGCAATTTCTGGAGTCACTGAGGCACACCTCCAAGAAGAAACCATGAGATTGCAATGAAACCAAGCATTGTAGTTGGGGTTATTTGTTTTTGGAGGTCGAAGACTGCCGTCAATGAATCCGATCTTGTTCCGAGAGCCAATCGCCATAAGCATAGCACGACTCCAAGAATAATAATTCTTGCCGTTAAGCTTTTGAGAGACCATTGCAGTACTGGAAACATCTGCCGGAGTAATCATAAATTAACTATCAATAGCACTTGACGAAGAAGATGAACTTGACATACTGTAAAATCAAGAAGAAATCAGAGTGCAAAGGCAAGCGAAAGAGATGTTTTCTCCTGATACCATGTAGAAACCCTAAGATAGGAAGAGTATTTGGGGAAAAATGTTCCTCTTGCTCGTAAACTATTATTTCACAATGAGAATGAACAATACATTATTACAATGAGAATCTGGTTTATATACATGTCCAAAATAGTTATAAGCTAACTAAATTAACATAACTAAAGGACAAAAATGTAACTTTTGCCAACTAAACTTATTATCTCTAATAGAAGCAAAAAAGGTGCAAGAAGAAAAATGCATGCATGCACCGATGTATGCCTTTTTCAGAAACAACGTCTAATTCATTCTCGTTACAATTTATTTTCATCAACAAATTACAGAGAAGTAAGTGCAAAAATCAAACCATGGAGTGGCGGAGGAGACAGGGGAGACCTCTTTCGATGATGACGGCTGTTGTGGTAGGCGACAACTGTGTGGTGGATGAAGGTTGTGATGGGCGACAGAACAAGCTGAGGGAGAAAAAGCTTCGGTGGACAGTTTAGGGGGGGGGGACGAAGGAAAGGATGTCAGTCGGGTGTGACACAGGTTGGTGGTGCCTATGGCAACGACAGACCTGGTTTGGTGCGGCGTTGGTCTGCTTTCGTGGCAATGGTTTCTTGTCGAAGTTCAAATGTGCCTTTTCAGTTCTGCTTGTTCTTCTTAGAATTTATTTTCATAGGTTTAATCAGATGAGATCAAATGTACTGTATCTATTATAAAACTTCCTACGTGTCTAGTTTTGATTGGAGGCTGTTAAACGCCCAATATCAGCCCAACCGGTCAGAAGCGGAACTTCTTACTTTTTATTTTACTATTTTCTCTTATATATCATTCTTAACATGAACCTGTTATATGGTGGAGCCATGGTTTTCTCATTTTTCTTTATGTGACACATGAAGCAGCAGCATGCACATAAAAATGAATTGAAAATTACATTTTGCAATCCCTAATTACCACTGTTTTTCAATTTGCATTTTAAGCCACAAAAAATTGGCAATTGGTAAGACTGTTCATCCGGGTCGGGTTGTTTCCCGGCTCGGTCCGGAACCCGGATAACCGAATTCCGGTTACGGGTTTCGGCCTGGATTTAATCTGGGCCAGTACCCGGATGATTAAACCCGGATATAGCTGGGCCGGGTACCGGATTTAAAACCTGGAACCCAGTTTTTAAACCCGGTACCCAGGTTTAAAAAAAAAAGCAGGATCAAAAGGGTCAAAACCCTTCTGGACTTCATCTCCTCGCCCCAGCCCCCCACCTCTCTTTCTCTCTCTCTCTCTCTCTCGAGTTTCTCACTTGTGGCTCCGTCGTCTTCTTTTCTCTCTCATGCTGAAACCCTAGCTCCTGTCACTTTTTCTTTGCCAATCGAAGATCTGTTCCTCGTGGCCGTCGTCTTCTACTTTTTCGCTCTGTCGTCGACTTCTACCACCCAAGGTTAGTTTTTCTCCATTTCACATACTCTCTCTCTGTGTTGATGCTATTATTTCGATTTGGATTGTGAAATATTATCGTTAGTTCTTCTTGACAAACCGAAGGTTCATATTTCCTTCTTTGGAAAATATCCCCGAAACCCATGCTTTACACTTCCAAATCTGTGTTTTTTTACAGTGTTTTAGATTTGTAAGCATGTGGAAAAGGATTATTGTCTGTTTTGGGTTTATTTTTAAACATGGGGTTTTATTTATTTATTTGGGTCTGTTATATGCTATTATTTTTGCTTGATCTACTATTATTTCTAGTCTTGGCTTGCTGTCTACGACATCTCTCTATTGATTTTTGGTTTATTTTGATGTGAATGTTTGAATGGAGTAATCTTTGTGTAGTGTTTTTATGGGTTAGATCTAGATTTGTGAGACCTAGACAAGTGAAAATATCCATAACCACTGAGTCTCCTAAATTCCTTATAAGATCTGGACTGGGTTTGTGAGATCTGGATCGTGGGCATATAACTTCTGCTTTGCTTTATGCTTTATGCTCTAATAAGCTCAAAAATTTCCTTGGTACTCCATTGCTTTATGCCTTCTTTTATGATAATGTCATTTATGTGATGCATAAACATGTCCAAGTGTGGTGACTTGGATTTCCTTTTTAAGCATGCTGTGAGAGATCAAAAGTATTGTTTGGTGGTAGCATTTTTCTTCCCATAAGCTTTGGATCTGACATCTTTGGTTTATCATTTGAGTGTCTTCCTTTTGTTACCTAGTGTTTTGATAAGGTGTTGGGACATGTTGTTGACTTGTCATTCTTTTTGTTATGAACTGTTAGGAACATAGCTTGGAAATGTAATTTATATTTTATCTTGCTATTCCATAAAGAGAAGAATTGGTTCAGTTTTGTTCTTTTTGTTTTAGTTCAAAGTAGCTAGCTAGCTAGATGCATTGAAGTTTAATGTGGATCTTCAAAAGAAAATGTGTGACTTGGGAACCAGTAGAGCACTAAGTGTACTGGGAACGTTGTTTAAGCATAGAAGTTTGTCTAGTAGCAGCTGATATTTGTTTGTCTTTTCTGAGTAGGGGATAGGTCATCCTGCAATAGCTAATTCTATAGATGTGTAGAGCATGGAAGTCTTACAGAAGCCAAACTTATAAAGGTATTCCTAGAAAATCTATAGATGCTAATTTCTGTTCAATATGGTGATAATAAAAGTTATACATAGTTGTTTAATTTTGTACTAATTTTGTGATTTTGTAATTGCGTTGCACATTTTAGTATTTTTTTGTATTAGCCCCTTGTCTAGTAAATTTCTACTGACCTTTTTTGCTTACAAAATGTGCAGGATCTCTCTCAGTCAGATCACTTGAAGTTGCTACTTGCTGGAATTATTTTGTAATTCATATTTTGTATTTTGCAATGTAATGTAATGTGTAAATAACAAAATAGTGTAATATGTAGTGGATTGCATGTATTTTAGTTTTTCATTTTTATATATTTTTATTATTCTGAAAAATGATAGTATTATGCTTTTTAATGATGACTCAGAAATTATTTTCATAAAATATATGCTTCTATAAAAAAATTATGATTTTCAATACTTTTTAAAAAAAAATTTAATAAGTATAGAAGAATTATGCTTTTCAACATTTTAATTATAGGCTTTTATAGAAAAAAAAAAAATTTATGCTTCAAAACCCTTCATCATCGTTTAAAAAAAAAAAAAAAAGAAGGGGTAAGATCCGGAACCCGGATTTTCGGGTTTTAAAAACCCGGGTCAACCCGGGTTTTAAAAACCGGATCAACCCAGGTTTCGGCCCCGGTCTGACTCGGGTTAACCCGGTCCGGGTTTCGGCCCGGGTTTGATACCCGGGTTCCGGTCCGAGTATACTCGGGTTCTCGGGTTGGAACCCGGATGAACACCCCTAGCAATTGGCATCTTTAACTATCAGATTTTTGCAAATTCAGATTGTGCCACTATTTTTCATCAATTTTAACGGTCAGATCAAAACTCAATAGTGTAGATTTTCAAATTTTGGTAGTTTTTCCCATTATTAGTTCTGGTAGTTTTCCAATTTAAGGATTAAAAATATAGAATGAAATAAGAGATTGAGCCGAGTAGTGAAAAGTTATGGGAGGTGATTTACAATATTTTAGTAATATCGGCCTCCATTACTAAAGTTATTAGACTTTTTCAACACTATCATAAAGATAACAAACATCTTATGCAGGACATTGCAAAAATAGGTCTGAGCAGCAGATTGAGAGTATACTAAACAACAACATTTATGCACTCCTTTTGTAAACAAATTCAACTAATACCTGGATGCATATAATTTCCTTAATTGTTTAAAGTAGCCTTCCCGAAAACATATATACTTTGCCACTCAAATGCAGTCCTTTCCAAGTATCAAAAAGGTTCATAAAATCTTAAGAACAAATATGAGGAGGAGGCGCTTTGCCTCATTTAAGCCCTATAGGGAAAAGTGGGCAACATGTACCTCTTAAAACAAGGTGAACAGACCTCAAACGGCAAAGGCGATAAGCACTGAATTTAAACTTCAGTAAAACCTTAGTTTGTAAGTCAGTTCTGAACTAAAAACCTTTTATGCAGGAACAATATCTACACAATGTCATGGAGAATTATGCATTATAGAATGATTCAACTTCCAAAAGCCCCTCTTTTAGATATGCACAAAAGAATCTGAAAGAATACACAGACGAGTGCAAAAAGAGGTGAAGGAATCCATCCCCCACCTTATATCTGATAAAATACTAGAAAAACTACCCCCCAATCCCTTCAAATGACCTTCCATAATCCAATCCCATGTGTTGCAACCCACGAGCTATTCACAAAGATTGGGAGTGCACTTAAGGAGATGTATTGAATGTTTAGCAGAAACTCCCAAATTCACGTGAGTAAACGTTTTCCGAATCTAACTTTCAAAGAACACCCGACTCCCCTATTAATCTTATTCTGTTCTCCAGATATTCAATAGTAAGAGCCGAGGCTAAAATTTGCCTTCCCCTAATGAAAGCATTTTGAGATTGGTAGATGATTTTTTTAAGCTCCAACTTCAATCTATTAGCAAGGAAGTTAACAATGACCACGCTCACACTTAAAGGCCTAAATGTTTTTACTAAACATATCATGTATACGTTTTTAATGCAAACATAAGATAAAACTTACCAATAACAAAGTTCACTCGTAGTTCCTTACATATAACTCAGATCTTTCTCTTATTGCAGAACCTGTAGAAACTTGTCCGTAGACATATACATGACACACATCCAAGTGTTAAAGGTAAAATGAGTACCGTGCAAGACCCATGGAAGATTGAAGCCCACTGTGCTAGGATGGAAGAGAGGAAAAGAGGATAAGAGAAAGACAAAGAGTTGATCGAATATAAAGGTGAATGTGATGAGAGTCGAGACATAAAGCAAGAGAATAGGCTAGACGGAGGGAAGCAGCAGAGGAGGTCGACTTTATTTAGAGATGAGGGGAGAGAGAAGAACCAGAGAACTTCAAACTAATTTTTCCTAGAGAAGGCCATTGGAGCAATTGTAAAGAGGTCAATGAGAATTGATAGCTTGTATAAAACTTAATTTATAGTGAATTTTCCACTTCAAACCGTAGACGTTGGTATTAGTGGAGAACCACGTAAATATTGCTCTTATTTATTTCCTGTAATTAATTATTAAACAAGTATTAACACCTCAAACACACTACATCAAGAACAACACTGCGAGAGAAGAGAACAACCGTACGGCGAGAGAAGACAGTCATTTGAGTCGAGAAAATGCATAAACATCAAGTATCTCACGGAATAATCACACACTCACGGTCAATTCAGTAAACAAAAATACAAACTACCTGCCCACCATCAACCGTAGCCTCATCTCGATCAACCGTGCATTGAACTCGATCGCCCTCACTCATCGTCAACATAGACAACGTAAGCGGAACCCCATGCTCAACCAAAGGCCTATGCCTGGGCTTAATCTTTCCCTAAAAAAAAAAAAAAGAATTATTATGAGGGGACCTTTTCAATTCCTCTAGGTACCCCTTCATCTCCTTCAAGAAAAACTTCACATTGGGCGTAAAATTATTTCTTATACCAAACTGTAAAGAAAGTAGAGGAATTGAATGTGGCAGCTTAAAATTATTGTTGACCACTGTGTGATTTTATAGACTTGAATTGATAAGTCCAGTTAGAAATGATAAGTTATAATAGAGCTCATATCCTATCTAGTATTTAAATTATAAATTACAGATAAACATGTGTTATAACTATCAAGTGTTTGAATTGGAGACTAGAGTTTGAGATTGAGTGGTCTCTGTGTTGTAAGTTGGTATAGATATGTTTGTTGCTGCATACGTGGGTTGTGCATCAGATAGTAGCTTAACATCCACCTGCAAACTAAGGGGAGGTTCACGAATCATTAGTTTGGACCGAAGAAACAAGAAGCGTGCACTTGTCAATCCTTTGGTGAAGAGATAAGCTAGCTGGACATTAGTGGAGATGAATCGTCAGATGATATCTCAATCAATTTAGTACATTTTCCTTGATAAAGTGGTAATCCACTTCCATGTGTTTGGTGCATGCATGAAAGACAGGATTGGTAGTCAAAGAGAGGGCAACAAAGGTTGTCACACCATAGTATAGGTGCTGATGGAAGTGGTATTTGAAGATCATGTAGTAGCATTCGCAACCAATACAATTTAGCGGTCACGACAGCCAGAGAGCTATATTCGGATTCAGTGGAGGACCTAAACAACACTGACTGCTTTTTGGCACTCCAAGAAACTAGGCAAGGTCCAAGAAAAACAACATATCCTGTGGTGGAACGTTGATCATCAATTGAGCTTGCCCAATCAGAGTCACAAAAAGCATTAAAGTTTAGAGACCCTTTGTCGAAAAAGAGACCATGATGGAGAGATCCTTTAAAATAACGCAACACTCGTTTAGCAGTGGACCAATGATCAGTTGTAGGAGTATGTAGAAACTGATATAGTTGATTCATTGTGAAGGAAATCTCAGGCCTTGTGAGGGTGCAATATTGAAGGGCATCAACCAACTGTCTATAAGAGGTGATATTTGCTAAAAGATCTCCCGAGGACTAAGGAAACTTCGCACTAGAAGCAAGAGGAGCGGCACATGGTTTGGCACCTGCCATTTTGAATTGGTGCAGCAAATCAAATATGTATTTAGACTAAGAAAGGTACATACCAGAAGAATCCCGTGTGACTTTGAGACCCAAAAAATAGTGAAATGGACCCAAGCCTTTGACAGTAAAGTCCTATCACAAGGAAGTGATCAAATTGAGAATAAGATCCATGTTATTGCTAGTAATAATGATGTCATCAACATAGATGAGTAAGAAGATGTGATCACCATGTTTATGAATTACAAACAAAAAGTAATCAACGTTTGATTCAAGGATATCCAATTGAGATAAAGCATCTGAAATCTATGAAACCATGCCTGAGGGGCTTGTTTCAAGCCATACAAGGCTTTTCTTAAACGACAGACATGTTGCAAATATTGGGGTCAACAAAGCCAGTAGGTTTCTCCATAAATACCTCCTCTGTTAAGTAACCATGTAGGAAGGCATTAGAAACATCAAGTTGGCGTTATAGCCAATTAAAGTGTACTGCAATAGCTAAAATCATACGGATGGTAGTGGGCTGGATAATGTGACTAAATGTCTCGGTGTAGTCCAAACCATCTTGTTATTGGAAGCCCTTGGCTTCAAGCTGAGTTTTGAGTCTTTCAAGGGAGCCATTAACATGTTGCTTAACTTTATAGGCCCATTTATTTTTAACGATATTTATGTTGGGGGGCCAAGGACAGAAGGTCCAAGTATTGTTGGAGTGTAAGGCCTTAAATTCTTCAACCATTACAACATACCACTCAGGAGATTTCACAGCTTGATGAAATGATGAAGGGGTAGTTGGGACAGTGAAGGCTCTTAAAGCACATAAAGGATACTTGATAATCTGTGAATGGCTTGGGGTGCGAGTGACCTATTTGGGATTTAGTAGTCATCCGATGGTGGGTAGGATGGGAGGAGGTGAAGGTCTTGAAGATGGTGTAACTAATGAAGGGAGAGAAGAAGTAGTGACAGGAACAAGATCTAATGAAGTAGACTGAGGTGTTGTAGGAGGTAAATTAGAGAGTGAGGTGTCTAAAGAAACATCAATGCCATTAAAGGAATAGGGCAAGAAATGTGGTACCTCAATGTGGGAAGTTGAAGCCAAGACAGATCCCATAGGAGCAGATTGAGTTTTGGAGCCACCAAGTTAGGAACAGATTTGTGAGCAGGGAAGAGTTGTTCATTAAAGACAACACTTTTGCTGAGATAGACTCCTTGAGTCATAGGGTCTAAACATCGATACCCCTATGATTAGCACTGTAGCCAACAAAAACACATTGTATGTAATGAAATTGAAGTTTGTTAGTATTATATGGTCTAAGAAGAGAGTAGCAAGCACAACCAAATGAATGGAATAATCAGGAACTTTGGTAGTGAGAACCTCGTAGGGAGATATATTTTGCAGTAGATATGTTGGCATTCGATTTTATAAGATACACTGCAGTATTAAATGATTCAACCTAAAAGGTAGTAGGAAGATGGGAATGAGTAAGAAGTGCTAAACCTATTTTCACTATGTGGCGATGTTTCCTTTCAGCAACACCATTTTGCTAAGAGGTGTAGGGACATGAGATGCAATGCATAATACCATTAGAGGCGAGTAATTGTTCAAATTATGTGGAAGTAAATTTACCACCGCCATTGGATTGAAAGGACTTTATTTTTGTATCAAATTGATGTTCAGCATAGCACTTAAATTTAGTAAAGCAAGTGAAAGCTTGAGACTTATTGTGCAAAGGATACATCCATGTAAAGCAAGAGAAGTTATCTATAAATGTAACATAATACTTGCAACCACTCAAGGATTTAATAGGAGAATACCAAATATTAGAATGTATTATTTCAAGATGAACAATGGACATTCTAGTAGATAGAGAAAATGATAGAGACTTGCTCTTGGCAAGTTGACATGAATCACATATAGAATGATGATGAACATGACCCTTGATAAAAAAAAAAGACTATGAGACTTTAACAAACTTAAAATAGAAGGGGTGGGATGCCCCAGCCAATGATGCCATGTGCAGGAATCAGTGGTGACCCCAAGGAAGGCTGTGTAGGAGCGAGCATTATTGATGGAGGTAGGAAAATGGAGTGGATATAAACCATTCTTACTTGGCCTTGTAAAAGAATCTTCTTCGTGAGATTGTTCTTCATAACAAAAAATTTAAATATCAGAGCAAACCAACAATGATTTTCTTCACAAGACTTTTGGATGGATAAAAGATTAGATGCTGTTGAGGGGCAGTGTAAAACATCTTTTAAATTAAAGGATGTAGATGAGTTACTAACTACAGAGAAACTAATGGATGTGATAGTCAAACCATTACCATTACCAACTGTGACTTCATCACCATCAATATAAGGCTCACCGAGTGTTAAGTTCTGCATGTCAGAGGTGATGTGGGAGTTGGCACCACTGTCAACTAACTAGGTTGTTCTTCTCCTGTGTCTGAGTATTTGGTAGTAGCCAGTTGAGAAGGGGGGTGTCGTCCCTAATAAGAGAAATTCATATGATTAAAACAATTAAGGGCCTGGTGCTCATTTTTACCACATATTTGACATGGTGCATGAGGTGGAGCAAGTCTATCCACTTTAGGAGGATGTTGTGTTGACTTTGAGTTGGAAGACCCATTGAATGAATTTTGCTAAGAGGGTGACAGCATAGCGAAACCATTGCGATGTTGCTTGTAGCGAGGCTGCTTTTTCTTTTGAGAAAAAAGGGCAAATGTTCCTGCATTAGCATCATTACTAGATGACTAAATGTTAATGATCATCTCAAAATTCAAGAGTTCAGTATGAAATTTATCAAAAGAGAGATAAGCATTTCAAGTAGCAAAAGAATAAGAGGTGACAAAGGCATGGTAAAAGGAGTTCAAACCACTTATTATATACTTGATAAGATCATCATTAGCAACTGGCTTCCCCACAATGGCCAGTTGATCAGATAAAGTTTGGCAAGTCGCAAGAATTCACTGCAAGATTTAGAACCTCGTCGCATGGACTGAAGTTGCAGCTTTAGATGGGAAACCCAAGAACGTGATTGCGATGCATACCAAGAGGCAAGGAGGTTCTAGACTTGCTGAGAAGAGTTAAGACCATAAACGAGGACAACACATTCTTAGAAAAAGCGTCACTGAGCCAGCTTAACAAAAACTAGTACTTTTTATACTAGAGAACAAATTCTAGTGTGAGAGAATTGGTTAGCCTGCCATCGGCAGTAACCTGAAACTTTGATGGCAGGGCTCACTCCCATCGACAATACCTGATTGTAGAACATTGGAAGAAATTGAGAAATCCATAAGAGGTAATTGGAGTCATTCAATTTGATAGAGATCTAAGGAGCAAGATTGAGAGTTTGGAAAATTGAAACTAGGGAGGCAGAAGCAGCTATGGTAGGATCATGAGAGCAATAAAGCTTTATGGCTCAGGATACCATGTAAAGAAAACAGAGGAATTGAATGTGGCAGCTTAAAATTATTGCTGACCACTGTATGATTTTATAGACTTGAATTGATAAGTACAGTTAGAAATGATAAGTTACAATACAGCTCAGATCCAATTTAGTGTTTAATTTGTAAATTACAAATAAACATGTGCTATAGCTATGAAGTGTTTGAATTGGAGACTAGAGTTTGAGATTGAGTGGTCTCTGTGCTATCAGTTGGTGTAGATATGTTTGTTGCTGCATACGTGGGTTGTGCATAAGATAGTAGCTTAACACAAACGTCAACAACCTAGGAGATCTTAGCAACATGTTAATCACTTCGTCGTATGAAAGCTCCAAACTTTGTAGATACCAAATCTTGGTCAAAAGGCACCTTCCACACTAGAAACTAACAACAGTGCGGCTTGGTTGGTGTTGGAATTGTGTACGACGAAGCCCAAATCCCCCAAGAAAGACAAGGTGGGCTTCAACTGGTCCGTCGTGTTACAAGCCAAGAGTATGGAGCAATCAAAAATGGACTTTAAGAGGTCGGAAAGGGGATAAGGACCCCGTTGAGAATGAGATCAAAGATGGGATATTGGCCGTAGGTGAGTGGCTGGGGACTTGGGGTATTGTATGTCGGGGATGTTGCAGAGGGCGAATCGACCGATGTAGAAGGAGGAAAAGCAATGCTCAACGGAGAGGATGGAGAAAAGTGGGGCGTAGTGGAATTTTTGACTTGAGCTACGGACATGGGATTGTTGAGTTGCTCGAGCTTGCGGACTCAAAAGATTGTGAGTGCCTGCTGCTATAAAAGAGACTGTATTTTGGAGATATTGTGATGCATTGAGGGGATTACATGCTCCATCTGGATGAAAATTCTTTTTCCTCGGATTTTGGCTAAAAAATATATTTTGTTTTTAAATGTTACTCATTTTTCAAAACCTTTTATAGCTCACTTTCTATTCTTTCTCTATTTTATTAAAATAATTTTTTTCTATTCTTTCTTTATTATTTTTTCTACTCATTTATTGGTATGTCTTTAAGTACTTTTTTTTTTTTATTTGTCTTTCGGGGAAAGAGCGGAAGAAAATTTCTTAACTTATTATTTTTTTAATATTTCTAAAATCAGTGTTTTCGTAACAATAATATTTTTAAAAAATCATATTTTCACAAATGGTCAATTTTTTTAAAAAATTGGATAATCACAATGGTGACATTTTTCAAATTTTAACTATAATAAATATAAGTATAAGAGAAAGTATAAATAATTAGAAGAATAATTAGTTTTATTATTTAGAATAAAATATTTGTAAAAAATAATTTATGGATGAACAGTGACTCCCCTCCCCATATTTAGGAAGCCACTGTTTACATTCTAAAACCTTTCCCTAAAATAAAGAACCGGACGGAGAGGGGTTTTAATAAAAAAGTTAACAAATTTTACTAAAATTTAAGGAATGGGATGCTTTATGCATATGGATGCTAATGCTCTTAGACTGTATTCTGGGAAAACCTTTACAATTACTTAAGAGTATTAGTACGGGCCTAGTCATTCTTTGGCCAAATTTTAACTAAGAAATCTATTTTTTCTAATTTAGTTAGTCATTTTTCAACAACACCAAATAATAAATTAAATCTATCACTATTATATTAAAATATTAATTTTGACATTTTCATTTATTTTAATTCTAATAATAATTGGAATATAATAAATAAAAATATTTACAAAGATTCTTATATTTTGTTGTTGCAATGTATATAAACATTTATAGAACAAAAAATAAAAGAATTTCAAAAGTATATATTTGTCAAGTCAGGCGTACTATATTTCTTATTTTATGTTCTTTGGTACACAATTATTCTATAAAAAAAAATAAACAAAATCTTTGGTTTCATTGGCTTCTTCGTGCGATTTTACTGGTTATTATATTCCATTAATTAAAGAATTTTCTGATGAACTCCCTATTCTTAAGCAGATTGTGGTCTTTTAGGAGTGCGCGAGTCTCTCAAGTAAGAAGAATATTTAATGGTGAAAAAATGATTTGGCCGGCAATTTAACCTAGCTAGATTTAGACAGTCAAAAATATGAAAGTTAAAATTACTATAAATATTGAGTTTGATGTAGATGCATTTTAAGTAAGCGGCTAAATTTTAACTATGCCTAGCTCACTACTAATAATCTTAAAGAGAAATGCTTTATGAAGAAGGAAATCCCACAAATTAATTGTGGAATTATTTTATAAATATACTTTTATAAGTTATATGAATTTAGATTATAAATATATTTTTATTATAAAAATAAATTTAATATATTATATAAAATCATGCCAATTTATTTTTATATAATAAGTTTATAGATGGTCACTTTTGAAGAAAAGTTGTTCAAGTAGGTTTTTATTCATAACTAAAATCCATGCGTTAATTGTTTTATTTCATTGCTAGATTTTGATTTTGATAATAATTTAATATTATAGTATGATGATATTTATTGTTAAATACTAATTACATTTTCTGGAAAGACAATCACAACCTTGGTTTTATTCATTTAATAATCCCAGGCACCGCCCAAACAAACCGAATTTCAGTTACATGTCCGAAGTGTTTTTCACCCGTAAAATGGGGCTTCAGGGCGCGAAGGGCACAAATTAATTGAGTTTGTTGGTCGGTTTGGGGATTTCTGACGCTTCCGATTCTCCCGCTTCCCTCCACGACCGATTTTGCCGGTCACCCGGTCGTGTAATATAACCGATACGTATGTTCTCTCTCTCTCTCTCTGCAATTGAATCTCCTCTTGTGTGAGTAATCTGGCTCACCCACCACATTTCAGACGTTTGGATATCACCATTGCTTGAGTTTCCTCGTCTGGGTAAAATTTTTGATCTCGTACTCTGTTGTCTTTTACCGACCATGTTACGTTGTTTACCTTCAAAGTTTCTATGTTGTATGAATGTTAAAGTTGGTATTTTTTTTTTTCAAATTTGTTTCGTTGTGATTCTAGTAGCTATTACGCTTAAAAGGGTTTGGTCAATTCTGGTTGTTTCATCTTGGGTCGTTCAAATTTCAATTCCCTAGAGCGTGTAAGAGTGAGTTTGGTTCATTGGTATTTGAAATTTGAATTTTTGGAGTTTCAAGCTCTTCAGTCTTGTCTTTTTTGCAAACTTCCGGTAACACGTAATTGCTGCATATCGGAATTGTTCAGTCATTTTGAATTGCATGATTGAATTATGCCAGTATAAAGTATAATTATGCTTCATGAAATAGGAGATTGAGAATGTACCAGGGGCCACATGATAATTTTAGGTAGTCTATAATTTTAGGTATTCTGGACTAAGTTTTGTGGTTAAATTGTACAGGATGGGAAGGGTAAAGCTAAAGATAAAGAGGTTGGAGAACACAAATGGTCGCCAAGCAACCTATGCCAAAAGGAAGAATGGCATCATGAAGAAGGCGAATGAGTTATCCATACTGTGTGACATAGACATCGTTCTCCTCATGTTCTCACCGACAGGCAAGCCCTCATTATGTAGGGGAGTGCGCAGGTATTCACTTTTGTACTCCTAATTATTTACATATTACGACTGCAATGGTTTATTATTTTAAGAACATTGATGACCTATACTCAGGAAGGGAGATAATGCATCAAATTTGGTTTCTCAGTTGCTTCATTTTACAATCAAATTTGTTCTTGCGGTAATTTTTTCCCATTCAATCAATGTGAACTATCCAAATCCATTAATGTAAGTCAGCGTTTCTTAAAGCACTTGCAATTAATTATGGAAGATTGCTTAAGAAATTAAAAAATATGAGGCATCATTGATACATTCCTCTAGTTGAGCAAAATTTGTACTAGATAAAGAAAGGGAAGTATTTAAGAAAAGTAGTGCCTGACCATCTGAGATATATGTGAAAGAGGTTTAAGCATAAGTTCATTATGAAATCTTTATAATAGTGCTCTACAAGCTTGAAATTTTCTAGAAACTAGATCTTACATGTTCAGTAAACTATGGTCCGGAAAATGAGACGTGATGAACAATGCACACATTTGGGATCAATATAGGTCTGTGGGCAGGGCAATTATTAAAAGAAGAACAAAAAATATAAAAGTGACCAGTGATCCCTTTTCACTTTGCCATGTAGCTTTGCAAGCTGGGAACATTATTTAGGAAAGGCTAAGACAGAAGTAGGATCATCATCGAGGTCCTTTCATGCTTTTTGTGTCGATTGTGTGTTTTTATTTTTCTCAAAGACTTACTGTGGGTCTTGTTTCTGGGTACCCAATACCTCTTCTTTCGTTTGCTGCTGATCTCAAAAGAGATCAGCTCTTATGTGATTCAATATCATCGGATGAGAGATTGTCCTTCAACTCTGAGAAATAAGTCAAGCTTTTTATACCAACTTTGTCTTCTAATGTTTTGAATTTTGTGGAGATCTTAAGATTTGTGAGATAATACATTCATTGGATTTCTCATTATAATCCCTGTGTACGCCTTTTTCATTTTTGTCAATTGTTCTGAGCTTGCATGTGTGTGTTTTATTTTTCAAAGGCTTATCTGTGAGGTTTGTTTTGGGGCATCCAATACCTCTTCTGTTTTTTGTCACTACATCATTATTTATTATTTTTTGGTGAATTTAGTGGCATTGAAGAGGTTATTGCAAAATTCGCACAACTAACTCCACAGGAAAGGGCAAAGAGGTACTTCAAGTTTTCCCACTAGAAAGATCACACTACTTTATGTCATTTATGTAAGTTAAATAAACATGACAATGTGATTGAATCATTTTCAAATTTGAACTGGAACAGGAAGTTGGAAAGCCTTGAAGTAAGTGCTGTCTTAGGACCTGTGCTCCACCTTCTTTCTTTATTGATTTTGTGTACACACTGTCATCACCCTTGTCCGTTACATAATTTTTTGTTCTCTTTGAGAGTTTAGGCACTCAAGAAAACTTTTAAGAAGCTGGACCATGACGTAAATGTACAAGAATTTCTCGGTACAAAGTATGTACAGTTGACATAAATTTGTTCCTAGTAAAACGTATTAGATCTACTATGTTTTGTGAAGTATGATATTGAACTAATTGTGTTTTCCTTTTCTTCTTGCTTCAGTACTCAAACAGTTGAGGTATGCATGCAAACCAATTATCTCTATATTATCTATTATCATTTACAATTCTTGCTGCTTACATAGCTTATATGTTTTGGGCAGGATCTGACTAACCAAGCAAGCACATTGGAGGCCCGAATTTCAGAAATACATAAAAGACTCAGGTGAATGCCTGGAAATACTTGGTTGTGGAGTTTAGTTGTTTTTTTCCTTTGATTTCCGCTGCAATTATGTTTCCAATGATTGGTCACCATTCCAACTAGTTGTACGTATTTTGAGTTATGCAGCTATTGGACTAACCCTGATAAGATCGACAGCGTAGAACATTTGGGGCAACTGGAAAATTCACTTAGGGTATCACTCAACCTAATACAAACACATAAGGTATGTCTTTTGTTTCTATTGTTGGCATCATTTAGGAAGTTCGTATTTAATTTGTCCAATGCTTTATGCTCCTCAAGTCCCATGGTTGGTCATTGGTATAACTTTGCTCCAAAATGTTGAAGTTGACCATAACTTTTAGTCAGAACCAGCAATTTTTCTCAGGGGGCCAACTTTTCTACTGTTTGACATGTTTATGTAAAATAAAAAGAGATTAAAAAATCATAAAACATAACTATATATAAAATTAGATCTCGATAATTTGCTAACACATAAAAATAAAATTATAAAAACACAACTTAATATATGTTTGAAAAAATCATCAAAATATATCTGCATCTATGATGTTTTCAAGCATGGTTGTCTATGAAAAGAATTCTGTCCACAAAAGGATCACCCTAAGATGATCCTCTCATGACTATTGAGTACGAATCGATTGAGATGGTTCTGTCTTGTTTGTTTCTTATCTAATTGGCATGTAATAAATGCTCAAAAGGAGGTACATGAATGACTGGTACCAGAATTGAGATTTTATTATTTTCGAAAGTGCTGTTAAAAGGATAAGAGAAATGATACGATGCCAACACCTAGAATGCCTACAGGTTTTGCATGACCTCATTTTAAGGAGCCAAACGAGAAAGCAAAGTCAATTAGAGAGGAAATTGTATCCGACCTTGATATCCTTTTCTTCTTACTCCCCAAAATTGAGCACCTCATAACATCTCCTCTTTATTATCAACAGTTCTGTACACATTAATGCCTTCTACATTTTTTTAGCAGGAAAATCTACAAAAGCAGCAACTTATGTCATTAGAATGCAGTAGTCAGGTAAACAATGACGTTAACTGGTGTCAGAATATTTTCCCATGTGTTTCCTTGGTATTGACATAATCTTTTATCTAAATAGCCTTATCTTGCAGTTCCAACATGAGATGCATATGCCATTCTCCATGGGTTCTGACCAACAGCTCCAACCTTTACCATGGATTCCTAATGATGACAACCATCATTTATTTTTACCTGAGGACCCAAACTTGCTTCCCCATAGGTGAGGAGTTCTTTTACAAAGCATTCTTCATGTTTACTCTGTCAAGAATCCATATCAGTGTATGGCATCGTTACACTTTTTTTGTAAGCATTATGATTGCAACAAAAAAGAACAGGAAAGAAAAGAAAAACCATGAGGAAGCCATGTCTCATTATGGGATGAAAAGTTCTCTACGGGAAGCATTATATATACAAGAGATAAATGTGTCTTACCATATGATAGGTAAAAATTCAAACAGTGTATGATGATATTGCATCGAAGAATTACTTATTCCAAAAAAAAAAATTACATCAAAGAATTTATTATTGATGCCTTGATCTAACATGTGCAGTCAAATCATTGGATTACTGTCTTTTCTTTTAGGGATGCGGAGTGCTCTACGGCTTCCTCCCTTGGAAGTTACTCTGGTTACTTTTGCACCAGTAAAAATTCAGAGATTCATAATTCTGGGCAAGACAATGGCATGCTGAATGAGTTTTCCAGAATTGCCCCTATGAGGCTCCAACTGGGTGCGCAATATCCGTACTTTCCATACAATTTAAATCTGATGAACGATACTAAATTCCAACCAGCGACACAGATGAACCCTCAAGAACTTCCTGTAGATTATCATGTTAATGGAAGCTTTGAAACTCCTAGACCAGGTTATGAGACTACTCAACATAATTGGGCTTCCACATCTGGGCCTGGTCCTATTAGTATGTTTGATGAGCATTTATATAATCAGGTAAGCATCAAATTAATATTTTTGTAAATGCTTCTTAATAATGGTACAGCCCCCCTCCCCAATTTTCTTTTTTGAACAGTGTAAATTTAACTCTAGGCTTCTTAGTGTTTTTCCCATCAGTAAAATTAATATAATATGATTTCCTTTCCTTGTTACCTTTCAGAATAATTCACAGTCAAATTTAACATGACTAACCAGTTAAAGATGATTATTTTCTAGGTTTCTGCTCCCATAGGTTGATTACATATTTGTCTCACTTTACTCGATAAACCAAAATGGCCTCTCTTGGTCACTTAGTATTTGAAATGATGACCATTCATCAGTTTTAGTGCTACCTTCGAATTTTCTCATTAGTTTGTAATCTGATTTATTATTTACCATTACGGCCAAACTTTATATTCTGATGGGAATACCAAAAATCTGTAGTTTGAAGATCAAGGTTTGGAGATATAAGGTATTGTTTGGATTATATGGGTAGGGCTTGTGCTAACAGAATCTTGTAAACTTGGAACTTTGGGGGGGCAGTTGCTACAGTTCCCCATTTTTTCCCCATGCTGGGCAGTTTCTAAAGCCAGTAAATCTGATTTATTGGGAAATGAATACATAGTGTAAACTCTCTAAAAAAAAACCCAACAATTAACTATGTCGGCGCTTTTTTGTAATGACTTAATGGTTTATGTAGATATCGTATACTTCTGTAATATAATGAAGAAAAAGAACCTGCACTTGTGACTAGAGAATAGAAATGAACTTTGTCCCTTTTCTTTTGGCTGTCTTCTTCTTCTTCTTTTGTTATTATGATTATGTTAGCAAAGGAAATCGGCGATTGCTTGTGCCTCAGGTATTGAGCTATTGGAAATAGTTCTGGATTCTTATAAATATGGTTTTGTTGCAGCAACCGAACTGAGATACATGAGCTATCTGACCGCTTATCCACCAGATAAGAGTTCTTGAACTTGGATTATATGCTTTGGTAAAAGCCACTCATCCATTGAGATTTTTGCCAATGGTTAGGCTTGGCCATGCAAATATAGGAGGCAACAAGCAAGTGATTTATAGCACTAGTACTGCAAAAGACTGCCCCAAGATTAGTCACCGGCCAGGAGCAATGATGCTGACTCCCTCAGACTGATGCACCGCATTTGTGATATTATGTATTCTGTATACGAATCATATAGGATTAGGTTAGCTGAGTTGTTTTTTCTTTTCGCTGGCATCTTTTCGGTGTCGAGGATACTAATGACAGCCAGAATTTGCCATTCTATGCTCCCTCCTAGGAACATGACCTGTAGATAAAGTTCATGTATAGCAACAACTAACCCAAAATCACATGAATGTACTGAATTTTAGTCTTCAATTTCATAATGGATTACCCCTTTCATATATTTGTTTTCCTTTCCTTCCTGCCCAGAAAAGATTCAAAAAACACCTTGCCTGTCATTCTTGCCTCCAATTTCCGATTATGGAGATTGATAATGATAATGATTGGACAATTTGTAATAATAATTTCACTCTTACAAGAGGAATAACGTCTTTATTGGGCTTTTTGTGTGCCACTCGATTTAATACACTAGATCTGATAAAAATCTGTTGCCATTTTTTTATTTAAAAAGATCGTGAATGGCTTAATTTCATGGCAGCATGAAGTTTCCTTCTTTCATTTTATCAAACAACTATGGGGTTTTTTCTATATTTCCTGACATGCTCAAAGTATCGACCAATCTCTTATAATTCAAACTTCTCCATCTTATGAAACCTCTCTATAACTGTCTTAATCTGTAACACACCCGAACTGAAAAGGATTCACACAGGAAAACTCACTTCGAGGGGAGTGCCTCCAGAGAGGGAATAAGGAATAGAGAAGAAAATAGATGAAGAAACTAAGCCTCATTTGTTTTTACAACTCCTCATAACTCATCTTCTAATCATTATAACTTTTTTAAATTTTCATATAAAATAAAATAAATAATTCAATTTTTTTAAATTTTAAAATAAAAATCATATTAAAAAAATATATTCTAATAATATTTTATTCAATTTTTAACTTTAATCTTACCTTATCCTTCTCTATAAAAACGAAGGAGGCCTAATTTTCATTAATATTTCGGTAATTCCTCCCGGTAGCTACAGCGCGCATATAATAGACTCTTAAAACCATAGAGAAAAGGCCTCAGCCTTTTGTACAGAAGTGACCCATGACCCAAAACTAAACAGACCTAAGAACAGATAAAAGCTGACCCATTACATAAAACTAAAAGACTTATCCCAACTCGTTTGGTTGCCAAATTTATCCCAACTTATCTCAATTCATCTCAACTCATCATTACAATTTTTTCAAATCTCAATACAAAATATAATAAATAATTCAACTTTTTCAAATCTCAAAACAACTTTAATATTTAAAAATAATATTCTAACAATATTTTATCATCTCAACTCAACTCAACCCAACTCATCTCAACATCCAAACGCATCCTAAAGGACTTCTAAATTGGCCCATGCCTAGCCCAATTATCCCACTGAACTCAGTTGAGTTCCTTCTAGTCAACTGAAGAAGACTGACTTCACTTCAGTATGAAGCTTCCTGAGTTCCCCCCACACGTGGGTTAGGGTTTCATCCCTAACCTTCTTCCCACCGCTTCTCACCATCGGCAGCACCCTCTTCTCCACCGTACTAAGGAGCTCCACGGTGGAATTGTTACATAATCCATCTTCTGAAACACTTCAATGGGTGAGATTTGGGTTTAGAGTTTAATCATTCTCAATTAATGGTGGATTTTCGGGTTTGGCGCTTTAGATGGACATGGATTGGATTTGGATGGGATGCAAATAGTGCCGTCTATCGGATGAAAGGAAAGCCGAAATACATCCAGAAAAGAAAGGAAAGCCAAAAATGGTGGATATCGAGTTTGGATTTTTCAGATGAAGAAGCAGTCTACGATTTTTATTTTTATTTTATTATATATATATTATATTATATTATTCTCTTGTACGGCTTGAATATTTATCTTTTTCTTGTTTTCATTTTTGGAACGCTTGTTGGGGTTAGGGTTTGTAAGGTAAGGTGTTCATACGTTTTAGGGTACGAGGACGATTTCGCACTTAAATATGCCATTTCAAAGGAAAAAAATAGTCACACAAATATTGTAATATTGATGATAATTATTGTTTCGTGGATTTTTTAAATGAAAGGGTTTAACTTGTATTTTAAAAATTCTTTCAATTTTCAACCAAATTTACTTCATTTAAAACTTCTTGTTTGCTTCAAAAACCAAACTGAGGTGTTTATCCCAATAATTATAATTATCATATAGGCAGCTGGGTTAAAAAAAGGTCCGGAAAATTTAATAATTAAATCATTCTACTTAATTAATTTAGCAGGAAAAAATTTAAAAAATATATATAAAATGTATGATGTATGGTGTAGAATGATGAGCAGCGTAATCCTTAATAATTTATGCATAAAAGAAATAAAGAACTGAGAAATAGAGAATTTTTATAAATGAGCACCGTTTCTCATTACTACTGGAAACTTGGAAATATACACTTAAATAATCTCCCAATACGACCCAAAACACACTAACCAAAGGACATAGAGTCAGCTCAAGCCGATTACAATGACCTTAATAAAAGGGCAAAAATAATCCCTATAATATTTCAAAAAGACACAGCAAAAAACTATTCAAATACTAGTAGCGGGTGGTAAGAGTCCACCTCTGCCAACTTCTGCTTTCACAACAGAAGTTCAAAAAAAAAAGACTCGGAAGAACAGAGAGGGTCCCAAATAATATAGGGTACCCTACAACAATACAATATAACCCACCATTAAAATGATGAAGAGCCATTTTAAAATAAGCCCTTCTCATTTCACACCCCAAGAAGTCAAAAGACTGACCCCTTCCCCAATACACAAAAGTATACTAAATCTAATACCCCCTTGTTTATATATATATATATGATATTATATATATTCGGTGCTTACGATATATATATAATATATATATTAAAATGTAAAGCTATCACAATCCTAGCTAAAGTATGGATAAAATGGAGAGGAAAGCCAGGGCAGAGGCACATGGGGATGCATGTGACCTAACGGAATTGAGCACCGCTGTAGGTCTGACCGAACGACCAACCAGCAGGAACCACGTTGTTGGAGACAACAGTGCGGCCGTCACTGGTGCTGACCTTGAAGGAGAGGCTTTGGCCATTGAGGTAAGTGTTGCTCTGCCAGTTCTGTCCCCAGTTCCTTGACATTGCCTGCCACCCAGTTCTCGACCCTTTTATGTCCACCGAATGGACGTCTCCGGCACCACCGACGTTTGTGATCAGGACTAGGTTGAAGTAGGAGTGGCCATTGATGGTGAACCTTATGCCTCCACTCCTCCTACAGGGCACCCTGCAAAAACCACACATTAACGCAAATGTTGTTTAGCATTTTACCAATCCCTCTGATACGAATGAAAACACTTTAAAAAGGAAATATTAGGCATCAAAAATTGGAAGATGGACTTATACTTCTAATTAGGAGAAAAAAAGCTTTTACCGTTTTATGAACTATGGGGTAAAGCCTGTCGATAATAAAGTTGAAATGTCAATTAAATGATGTTTTGATGTCTAAAATGTAGTCAAAGATTGCTCCTTTAATGTCCGAAACACTCTTTATCTGAGTTCACATTATTAAGGGTCTAATCCTCTCCAAATCAAGGAAAGACAGAACCTTGACCGTAAAAAAGGGAATTTGATTGTTGAAAGTAGAAGTCATAGGCAGTGGTTAGAAGAATTGTCTTCTTTAAATGTGGAAAATCAAATAACCAAAAGAAACCTGTCACCATCTTGCAAAACTAAGGTTTCAACTAAAAAGTTTCACTATGCGTACCTTCTGAAAGCCACAGGCACAATTCCGGCTTTGTATTGGGCAATGTGCTGGAAGACTGGCTGAGAAAGATCGAAGTGCTGCTGGGGAGGGTTACACCAACCTCCTGCATTATTGGGAAGGGCATTGTTTGGTGGGCAGAAGTTGGTGGCTGTAACCAAAATGGAGCCAGGCAGGCACCATTTGGGATCATTCACACACTTGATCTCATAGCAAGACCCACAGCTCAAGCCATTGTTGAACAGAGCTGTGCTCAGAGCTGCAGTGTTTGTGCCATAACCTTGGCTATACAGGTTTCCATACCCACAAGCTCCACCTGCGCAAACCCAATCAACATAAAAACATCACTTAAATGGTCCATCTTTAAGTAGGAATCTCACAAAGAAAGTGAAAAAAAAAAAAAAAAGCCCTCCATTTGGTTCGGCACATGGTGCATACCCATTGTCCCAGAAGCATCACCCCCTCCATAGAAGGTGGCATGAGCATCGGTCCACCCTCCATCATACCCATGAACAGACGAGACCAATGCAAGAAAACCAACCAGGAAAAATCCAGTGAGAGACATTATCCTGCAAACAAATAAAAAAAGTGAAAACATTTAGCAATTTCTGGAAGTCTGGACCACCCATGTTCAACAACTTACTACAATCGCAACATTCCGTGTGTTGTGTTCAGAAGATGTGAAAACTAGAAGCGAAATGTGAGAGGAGGAAGGCGAGATGATTTACGTGGGGAGTGAATCTTCAGAAAAGGAAGAGCTGCGAGGGGAAATCCGAGGCAGTTGAGTGTAGAAAATGTGGAAGGGGGAGGGGCCAATATATAGAAATTTTGGGGAGGGGTTGGGGGTACTAAAGTTAGCGACTACCACGCAACCATAGAGTAACTAACATTTTGAGACTTGTTGGGACCACAAACCGCTGGGATTAAGGCGGTTGTTTGCAACATTGAAATTTACTGCTACAATCGAAACCGCGTGGTTTTATAGTCTTGTGACCTTGTCCAGTGGGAAGGAAATTCCCTCTTGCTACAATCCCAATGGGTAGGGTATGGCGGCTTTTGCAGTGCCTTTTTTCCCCTGTTTCTGGTGGCTAATAAACTTCCATCCCCACACCCCTTAGCCGCAATTGCCCTTTGCCCTCTTCTTTTTCTTTCAAGTTGCTAGTGTATTTATTAGACTCGGCTATATCTAGTGATTTGTTTTTTCAAATTTAAATAGCTAGCTAGGCAATACGTAATTTTTGTCATGAAATTGTTATGATTAGAATATTATTTATTATTTTTATTATTATTTTAATATTTAAAAAAATTAAATTATTTATTATATTTTATGTAAAAATTTAAAAAAATTATAATAATAAGATTAGATAAAAGATGGAATTAGATGAAACATTTCTTATATCTAAACAGAGCCTAAATCGTTAGATATTAATTCAAAAAAAGTGCAAAAACTAATCATACAAGAAGTTTGCTAGACGCTAGCTTGAACAAAAATTCGCTACACGATTGGCTGGAGCAAACAAAAAATGAGATATCACGCAAGAAATTGACTCAAGTAGAAGTTGCAAGATTGATTCACAAGATAAAACGTAGACTTTGGCTTGCAAAATCTCAAATGTTAATACAGAATTTCATTTGATTGATGTCAGTCTTACCCATATGAAAACCATGGACGTGATTCTTCAAAAGAGAGAGACACCATTTTTATTTTTATTTTTTAATCTTATGGAAAGAGGAAAATCCGGAACTTCCTCGTGCCTTTAACCAATTATTATTTCTAAATCTATATGATTGATTTTTTTTAAGTTGTTGTTGAGCATTTAAAATAATTTCTCTTTTGAATTCAATTAACCAATTGAAAAGCTACCTCTGCCTATTATTTTAATTTATTGCTTTAAATATGCAAATTTATTGACAATGGTTGGTTGATTAAATCTGCAACTATAACACTTTTAAATTAGCTGCAATTATCTTATGCAATCCCTCTATGCTCAAATTGTTAGGTCTAAAATACTCGGATTTTTATACAAAAATAGTTCTTTCTTCTAGCTCATTGAAGATTTTTTTATTTTTCGTTTGAATAATTCTACTCAATAGTCATTATTTTTTTTTCATATCTCATATTTATAACGGAACATGAGATGTAAAGTAATAAATAGTAACGGATGAGAATTCTTCTCGCTTAAGCTAGGTCATGATCTTCTCCCTCAAAGCCCACCAACCAAACAAGAGAAAAACGTCCTTAATTCCATCCCTCTTCCCTTGCCTGTCAACCAAACGCGAGGTAATGTCCTTGTACTTGTATCTGCATGCACGGCTCCAAAGCCAGCCTCACCAATCCTCTCTGCTCTGCATATGGGCCCCGCTTCTATCACGGACGGTCCATACGCAACTAAACACGTTCATTCAATGCAGATGACTCTTTTTTTCTAATTTCCTTTTTTTTTTTTTTCTTCGCCCTTTCTTGAAAATGAGTTTCATAGAAAAGAAAGCAGAGGTTGCAGAACGTGGGTGACGACATTCTCAGCGACCTTGTTAAGCTGACTACGACATTCAAAACCCTTTATTTTTTTACAAAAAAGATTAAAAAAAAAAAAAAACCATTGAAAATAAGAGTCATACGTCAATTAATATTAAATGATAATAATTCTTAATAAAAATGCCAAGGCCATGTGAGATGATACTGACACCGGTACGTACGATCATAACCCTTAATTAGCTGTATTATGCTGTTTTGCATTATCTTAAATTAAATTAAATGAAATGCCACTTAATCATCATGTTTTTCCCTTGTAAGTTAATTTTTATGCTAAATTAATCATAATTATTAACGAAGAAGATAAGATCTTCATGGAAAACGATAACCCGGATTCTCAAATTGATTGAGAGATTTGATACGGCCGCGATTTTCGCCATTTGTGTTTCCAATCCTCTTATTAATCAACGGTCAGATGTTCAGAACAAACAAAATCATGACTCTAAGCCACGAAGTTGGAATTTGCTAGCAACTTTGTATAAAACATGCGTGTGTTTTAAATTGACTTGCACTTGGACTATCTATCTATCTGCAACTGCTTTAACATAATTTATACATGCATGCACCCTGCTGTTATTTTTATTTCCAATGTCCTATTTGTTTGTCACTTAACAGAAGTTGATTCTGCAGAATTTAAATACATCAGCACCTCAAGGATATGCTTGAAATCGAGATTTTTAAGTTCATCCGTCATCGATCATATTCCATCCTTTTGCCCAGATCATTATGAACTGAACTACTGAGTTCATCAATAGTAATTTGAACCAAGCAAAGCTGTGCAAGAATCGTAGATGCAGGATATATATATATATATATATATATAAATAAACAAGATAAGTAAGATGATGATATTCCACGCTTACGAGCCATCTTGGATCGGGAACTCATCTTACTACTATTCACAAGTTTTAATTCATAAATCTCATTACTATTTATAAATCATCTCAACTCAACTCATCTCATCTCTCAATCCAAAAGGGACCGTCATTAGTCTAGCAAGTTGTAAATGAGCAACTTAATAAAAAAGAATCAAAGACAAGTTTTTTTTTTTTCCTTTTAGAACTGTTACATCCACAAAGTAATTATATGAAAACAATTCTATAAATTGAAATGGCTTTATTTAATTCGTTAGATCTACATTACAATAAAAAATAACTGTATAATCTAACGAACCATATCAAATAACATCAAAGATTATTTTTATATAATATCTTTGTAGTTAGAATATTTTACTTTTCTTTTCTTATCTATTAATGAATTATCAACTTCCTAGCTACTGTGCACGTACATTAATTTGTTTATTGCTTGACCAGCGGTTCAGGGCGGTTTTGGCGTCAGTTCTACCAATAAGACTGGCGATGCAGAATATTAGAGAGAAAATCTAAGGCCATGTTTGTACAAAGATATTTATTAGTTCTCGAAAAATAGAATAATTTTGAACAAATTAAAGTGAAATGTTACAAGGAAAAAAAAAGGGCAGGGTTTCTCGATGTACGTGTCAGTGGAAAGCGATCTGCAGTCCCTGAGCGGCGCAAGAGTAGCTGCTGCACATGCACTCGGTTTGGCTTTTCCTTATTCATTCAAAACCCATTTGGCTTCTCGTAAAGAGAGTTTATTGTTTTTTGAATTTATCTTCTGGGACAGATTCTTCCATGCAGCCTCATGAGTAAAACCCAGGAGAAAAGAAAGAAACAGAGCACAAGTAGACGAGGAAACTCAAAAGCAAATCATACACCAAAAAAGACGAGGAAAGATTTGAAAGACCCTTCATCACATCGATTCGATGGGGGTTGGTTTCCTAATAGGGTCATTTTGTTTCTTTCTTAACAAGTGTGCCTCTTAAAAAAGGCCACGAAACAAAGATAGCAAAGAGAGAGAGAGACAGATCAATGGTCATTATCTGGGTTCACTATAGAGATCATGTATTCTCTTTAGAAAAGCTTTAACGGCCAATAACCAACTTCTCGTTTGAATAGAGCCAAACATATTTTCATCTCCCCTTTAAGATGTGATCTTCACCGTCAATGTGCACATCGTTCTTTTATTTATTTTTTTTTTCTGACCACTTACTGATGCTGGGCCTGGGACCGTATCTGATCTTTCTTGCTTTTCTGTTTCCTCGCACCTTTCACTGTTCTTGAGGATTCACTACCCTGGCCATATTTCTGGATTTTGATTTTCTGCAACTAAAAGTCAAATGAAAAAATCACATCCATTGATCACTTGACAATGCTAAATCCTACACACTTTTGCCTGGTGGTAAATTCTAATTGGCAACTCTGACCCGTTTTCATAAGTTTGATAGAGACTTATATTTCGCGTTGAGCAGAATGAAAATGACTAATTCCGTGCAGTAATCACATTGATGATGATTATACTCGTGTGGCACTTCTACTCTCACGTCTAAATTTTCAAAGGAAAATCTTGTAGGTAGAACTGTTTTTTTTCAACGACAACATTTACTTTTAAGGGCCGGCTGCATGTTTAGTTAGCTGGTGTGTAAAGTTTATAACTTGATAAGGAGTCTTCTAGATTGCATGTTGGGAGGTGGTTTTTGAATCACACGCCTTTAACTAGCTTTTTGGCATGGAAGGAAAAGTCCGCAGATAGATAGAATCATCGCATGCATTAAAGCGAAAATGAAAGGTGTGTGTCTCTAGGGCAAGGTTTTGAATTCTGAAAGACATCAGTAATAATATTAATGCACAGACCCAACAAAAATGATATTATTGGCCAAGATGGCTCCAAAAGTAAAGAGTTATTTTGAAAACAGTAGTAATTATAATATATTTGAAATGACAGTCTTGAAAAGGAAGGGAACGGAAGGACGTGAGAAATGACAAAAATTGCCGTGTCGGCCTCCACCATTGCAATGTAATCCTGGCTGGGATTAAGAATATTTTACTCCAACGTCATATAGTTAATTTATGGAAGATGCTAACTTTGTCTATGGTCCAAACTCCAAACCCAACCCTCTGCTAGCACTAGCAGTAGCAGTGAAACCACTGTAACCCTCCTCACCAGCCAGTTGGAGTACGTACGGCAATGGACCACAGCTAAATATACTCAAATCTCTCTCTCTCTCTCTACCCCCATGGGAAATGGTATTGTGTTTAAAGTGGGCATCATATGCCTAATGGTATCTTGTTATGACTTTAAGCAAACATCAAAATCTTTCTAATTGGATTGCACTAAGTTGAACACGTAATGTGCAAACAGCTTTCGAGGTAAAGCAATAACCAAGAACATCTAATTCTAATTTGGTTCTGATTTTGAACGCTGCCCCTTCACAGTCTGAATTTCCAGAGCCACACAATTCTTTAGCAGACAGAAAGCAAGCAAGCCTGTAAATGTCCTCAGGAACCCACGTACTAGCATCGATCTTCTCTCATCCCACCAGGCACCACCCTTTACCCTGCGTATAACTCAATCTCCTGCATTCACAAAGAGTAGACGACGTTGCAGCATAATTTTAAGTGAAGTAATTTATGCTTTTTTTGTTTTTACAGATAAGATTATATGCGATAAGTTAAGATTAAACTTAAAATTTGAATAAAATATTATTAAAATGTATTTTTTAATATTATTTTTATTTTATAATCTGAAAAGATTGTAATGATTAGATGAGATGAAATGATGCATTGAGAGGAATTTTGAAAATAAACGAGGAAGTTTTGAAAGAGTTAGGATTGTTTATATTCACACATTTTCTCAACTCATCTCAACTTTATCATTACAACGTTCTCAAATTTTTATAGAAAATATAATATTTTTTTTTCAAATCTCAAAATAACTTTCTTAAATTCTCATATCAAAATATAATAAACAATTTAATTTTTTCAAATCTCAAAACAATTTTATCAAATTCCTATACAAAATATAATAAACAATTCAATTTTTTTAAATCTTAAAATAATAATAATATTTTAAAAATATTTTATTCTACTATTCACAAACCATCTCAATTCATCTCTAAATCCAAACGTCTCCGATTTATGGACTCACTGTTTCACATCAATTAGACGTGAAGTGAAGGAATTTAATTTCTTCGGGCCCGTGATCAAAGGAGGGCGCTGCTGGCCTAATGGGTGTGAAGCTGTATCTATCTTTCGAGTAGATTTGTTGCGTCTTTAACAGCCTTAGGTGGCTAACCTAACAAGTAACTACCTCTTCTATACTTTTTATTGCAGACTGAATAGAATAATAATGAAAGTACGTAGTGTCTCTGAGAGCACTTCCAACCACCTAGCTATTGGATTTGGTAAAGAGCTTTTAAGAGACTTTTAAGGGTTTGGGTATGATCTGGTAAGAGTCATTAACTCATCGAGTGGGTCAATAAAAGCGTGGGCTGAGATCAATTGATATGATAATTAATTTGGGTCATGATTATTAGTTTATTAATAATCTCGACGATTTGGGGAATGTGGAGGCTAACTAATTTAAGTATTAATGTTGCCGACACTAGTATTCCTTAATCATTATGATTTTCATCTTGGATCGAGTTCTCCCATTGTTTCTTATAATCATGGATGAATTGTAATGCCATTGTGTAAAGCCATTTAAGAGTTTGCTTTGGATTCCTCTTAGAGTTCAACTTGATTCAATAAGTTTGTAAAATTTAGACTCTTTTAGATAACGCGAGATCACATTCCCTAAACCAAACACCAAACCATTTTTCTTCTCTCTAAAGAGAGAAACTCTTTATTCTCTCTAGAAAGCCCAAATCACTCTAAGTATTTCTGTCGGAGAGGAGGGTGAGAACTGTCTGAATATGCTTTCCACCCTCCTCTCCATCTCTATTTTCTTTCCACTACCATTGTGTGAATATGCTTTCATAATAGTGTTTTTTTCAATATTTTAAATACTGTACCGGAAAATAACTGATATGGATGAGATAGGAGTTTCGTACCAGGTCAATACCGATCATTTCGGTGTGTTTCGGTCAATATCAGCTAGTTTTTAGTGTATCGGCCGAAATTTTATATTTTTGTATTTTTAATATATTTTCATAATTTTCACTCTAATTCTCATATATTTTCTTAACTTTTTTTAATTCCTTTTTCTAGAGGACTAAAAATCAAATCCCTACTCTTATTTTGGTGATGAGGATAAGTAATTATTTTTTTTAATAGTTGGATTGATAACTTACAAGTATTATTGAGTTTTATAAATATAATTTATATATATATAATTAATTTATCTATATATAGACTATTCCAAAACGGTATTGATATCGAAATATTTCGTTCCAATATCTTAACCAAAACGGTATTCAAAACTTTGTTTTTTTTTTCTCTCTCTCCTCCCCTCCACCGGTTCGGTTTTTGTCAGATCTACTGTACTCTAGCCACCATCAATCGACACGCGCCTCACCACACAACCCTATTGTCGCTGATCTACTAGGACGACGCGGAATCGCGCCAAAAACCTTGACGCGTGATCCTCACGTGCGGATTGCTTCCGCGCATGGTCTCTACGCGCCGCTGCGCCCTGACGATTCTGCCGACTACACTCTCTGTACCAACAGATTCCCTACCTCACAATCTTTTAGATCTGCCCATCTCACCTCCCAACCATCGGCTCATGACCTTCATGCGCCACCCCAGAGGCGCAGGAAGACAGGTAATCCGCCATAGATCAGTCCATCTGATGCCAGTCTTTTTATTATGTTATCACTTTTCCTAACCGATAATTTTGAAAAATAGACTACAAATCTCTCCAAAAAATATCTTAAGGCAATAAACTGCAGTGTACTCACAACTTACACCGCCTCCAGCAATGGCTTACTTAAAAACCATTTTTTAAGATGATGCCCTTTTTGTAGGATATGGGTGAGGACAAAAAAATTGGTCCCAAAATCCGTTTCATTTTCCTTTTTCCACCACTTTTGCATTGAGATTATTGTACTGGGGTGTTTGTTGGAGAACTCCACCCCCTCCTCGTGTATCATATTTTCCTTTTCTAATGAAAGTTGCTTGCTTGGAAAAAAAGAAAGATCACATTCACTACGCCACCTCATATTAAATATAAGGGATGAAACAAGCAATGGTCCCGGATTTTGTTTGGACCATGGTTTAATTTGTTTTATTTTTTTAAGGAATAGAATGATACCTTAATTTTATTGATGATCCTCATTTATGAAGGATGAATACATTTTAGAAAAAGGAGCAAGGGATTTATAGAAAATCTCAAAATCAGACTCCAACAAAAACATATACACTTAATGAAAACTAGTACAATCAGTTTGTAAAAATTGATTGCAAAAACTCGACCCTTTTAGATAAACGTGAGATCACATTCACTACGCCACCTTATATTAAATATAAGATATTATACAAACGATGGTCCTGGATTTCACTTGGACCATGGTTTAATTTAATTTAATTTTTTAAGAATAGGACGGTATTATAATATTATTGATAACTCTCCCTTATAACAGAAGAATATCTTATAAAAATAGGAGAAGGGGTTATAGAAAATTCCAAAATCAAACTCTTATAAAAATATATATACCTACAGTAAAACTAGTACAATCAAACCAGACTAAAAGTTTAATATAGAAAGGAAGGGATACCTGCATGATCGATAGAGAAAAGGGCAATCATGTGTTTAGGTAACTGAGAAGAAACCAACCGTGTTACACATAGAACTAAAAGAAGTAAGGTTGTCGGCCAAAGCATTCCCTTCTCTGTAAATATGATGAATATTAAGGAAAAAATATTTTGAATTGAAAAGTCATCCCAAATGTCAGAATAATACCATGGGGTACTTAAGAATTATTATTAAGCCAATTAACAGTAAGAAGATCAGAGTCATTCCACAATAAGCCCAGTAACAGTAAGATAGTAACATGCTAAAAATATATATATATATATTAATACCCAAACCTAAAAAGTAAGAGAAAGTAGAAATAAAAGAACTATCAATTACCATGGTTTAATTATTTTTAATTCTCCGGATTAAAGTTCACCTCAATGTTTATGATTTTAAAAATATTGTCAATTTTTAAAAAAAAAAAAAAAAAAAAAAAGTTAATTCCTGCCATAAATGTGAAGTATGGAGACAAAAGAAACCCAAATAATAAGATAGCATCGATCATAACAATAGAAAATCCATCTTGATTAGCTTCTCTGTGGAGGCCAGATAAATATATATTTATCACAAACAGATCAGTTAATCATGTATGTTTGATTGATTTATTGACGTGTCTTCCCCAAGGGGGCTCTGTAATCTTATAACAGCGAGTAGCTAGCTAGGATGAAAATTAAGAATGCAAATATTTTCTTCTAAATTATCTTTTACTCTCTCTATATATATTATATACGTATCAGTACCTGAAATATATTTTTGAAAAATGGAGAAGATAATAAAGAGTTGTAAACCATGCATGATACTGTAGCTAGCATGCATTTAAAACCCATCATTTTCATGACAATATTGATACGAAAGGCTGTTTCATATTTCAGAAACTGGACCAAATGAATGATGTGATCGTTAACAACACTAGTCACGCGCAAGCAAATTTATATATAATCAACCCAAATTAATTCCAGAACCAGAATTTCCGCAAATATCACACATGAGCTTTGAGTAAGGAAAATGGATTAATCTGGAAATTTAAGCATGCAGCAAGTCGGTCCAAAATGATTAATGATCAAATAATAATTAGGTCAAATTAAGATATATTTTTTATGACATAATTAACATGTTATGAACTGCATGCATGCATGCATATTAATTACTTTGTTCTAATTTTGAGAGCATTAATTAAGATCGATCATTATAAAAGCAATAAACGAATGCGTACGCAACATCTATAGGAATAATTAGGCTAAGAGTAGTACTGTTTCTGATCATTAATTTCCTTCCATCTTAATCAATCAATAATGCAATTCATGTCCATAATTATCTGCTGTGTTTGCTTCCAAAGAGAGAAAAATATATCCATCACTCTGATCAGTACTATGATCAGCTTTTGGGTATGAAACGTATGTTTCACTCAGAAGTTTCATGCATTGCAAGCAACAAAACGAAAGTGGCATTTCAGTCAAAAAGTACTTTCGAGTTTCAGGTTTAGTAGCAGTGTGAATGAAGACATATATGTACTGTGAAAGTTGCATGTGTTGGGTTTCCTTTATCAGTCGTTGAATAGATATGATGCATGCATGTGCCTTCATGCTTCAGCTAAGTGATCAGGCTTGTTCTTTAAAAATTGACTTCGATCAAGTGGTTTTAGAATATGGATGTTATAAACTTTTTATGGCATAATCGTTAATATTATATATAATTTTGGAATGTGCCGTCTCCGTTTATATAAGTCTTAGATTTATCAAGAGAGTACATGAAAACTGTACATTCTAAAATTATAAATATCATTTTTATTTTTACCGGATGCGACAAAATAATATTCCTAACATATAATAGTCTAAATATTATTTGAGAGTGACTAGCTAGGTAGAGCAGTAGGAAACCGTTGCACATGTTGGAGCCAACATGTTTGAAGGTTCTACCTTAAGCTTTTGATTTGGACTTCCCTTTATAAAGATAAAAGCAAATGATGGACCCTCCTATCACGTGCATGTCACACTTGTTAATGTTACTTTAGTGTCACAGTTGTTAATAAAGTAGGCTTCAGTGCGTTTGCGGTGTAACTTCAAATTTCAATTTAAAGCATTTAGGATGCTCTTACCTTATCCAGGCTAAACTTTTTTTTTTTTTTTTTGTCTTGTTTCTAACTTTAGATTCCACAAAAATAAATTTATAAATTTAAATAAATTTATATAATATATTAAATCTATTTTATAATAAAAATAATTTTACAATTTAACGAATTCTATCAAACCACGTTAATTTATGAGTTTATTTTTATAAAATCTCTTTATAATCAAAGTATTTTAATATATTACCCCTTCTTATTATTATTATTTATTGTACTATTTAGTTTTCAAAATACCAAACTTTACTCCTATTCCACCATATTATTTACTATTCCATTGTTATTGAATGAAAATTAAATAATATATAATTGAATTAAAGGTATTAAATGAAAAATAATATATCTAGTTAAATTATTAATTTTAATTGAAATTGGTCAAACATTTAATTTTTCTAACATATGTTTTTTGGTATATATCAGAAACATGCAAATTTATTGATCTAAATTTTCACTCCAATCAATTGGGTACCTACCAAAAGTACCCCATCAAAAAGTAAAATAAATATAGAAAACCCACTTAAAATCACAAAAAAAAAAAAAAAAATGAATGAACTACGACAACAACAACAAGAAAAAGAAAAAGAAAAAGAAAAAGAAAAGAAAAGATAATTTACGCGAAAACAACATTCACAATTTAAGAAATTGTATGTATATGGCACAATAACTAAGATTTTGATGATTTTAATTCCCATTGATGAGAAAGCTGAGAGACAGAATAAATGTCAACATTGAGTTATCTTATTTTTTTGTCATACTTGGACCATTATTCCATTCCATAGTTCAGCTAAATCGATCGGTCTAATTCACATCTCATCTTTATAAATATCGGGTTCCTCATGCAGTTTTCGATAGTGACATTCATTCATCACCTTTAAATTTGTAATAACTTCAGCATTTTGTTTTACTTATACATATAAAGAAAAAAAAAATTCAAGTGTTTTGTTTCAAAATTTTAAAAGACATGCAAAGGGCATCCCTTATTCCAAGAAACCTGAGCTCTTAAACAGAAGGTCATTTTCATGAAATTATCATCTCGAAGCCGGAAGCAGCAGGGCTTTAACTCAATGTTACAAATTGATGGAAAAAGACGAGGGCTAGCTCGCACATGGCTAGTTGGGTTGGGCGAACCCCGGTCTTCATCCAACAGGGCCCAATTATAGAGACAAAATCCTCCTCTTCCTCATCCTGGTTTCAAACGAATGACCAAAAACATCAGGCGCGCACACACACACACACAACACATCATCAAGCAATTGTCTTGTTGCGAAGTACAATATGCTATTGTCCCGTGTACAGCGAACAGAGCACATGAACGTGGGGAACAGAGACTTGCTGCTGGTCCCTGTATGTATAGAGATAGAGCCCTACTTGTAGTAAAATCTTGAATGGCTAGGAAATTTGGCCCCAACTGCAAGAGGTTTGGTTTGGTTTTCTAGTTTTAAACAAGTGGTGTGAGTGAAACTCACATCCAAAGTTGGCGTAGTAGTACTGTGTGATAGCTCCTTCTACAGTGACGTGAACATGTCACATTATACGTGTATTCTCTCGTTTTATGAAAGATTTGCTATGGACCTTTCTTGATCTTGGACGTATATATTAGTTAAATGCAGGGCCTCCATATTTTCCAACTTTTTTTTCACCTTTCTCTTCTCTCTCAAGGGTTTTTCTTCGTTTTATGAGGAGTTAGTTCACAATTGTGCCTATAAACTTTGCTACAGATTTTTCTTTTTGCCTTCTTTCACTCAAAAGTGCTTTCACCATCCGATTGCCAAGTACCTTCCAATTCCTCGGTAAAGACGAGTCTTTCAGATAGGAGTGGGGAATCGGATATTTTTTCTTATATCTTTCTTTGTCTTCTCTATGGAGATAAATCAGACAATTTTTATTGTTTTTTGTCGGATTGAGGTTCAAATTTCATACCACAATCGTGATTCCTGCCACCGTTTTTCATTCAATTTGGTGTTTCACTGGAGCCACAGTCTGTCACAATCGATACTTAGCATTCACATAGATGAGCCAATGGCCTTTGCATTTATTTTTTTTTATCTTCTTTCTTATTCTATTTTTTTTTAAGAGTACGTAGCACTTACATAATCTATTATTATATCTAGCATTATTCTATAAAAAATATCTGGATCTCAAGTTTCCATATTTCAAACCCCTGATTCTTTTTTCTAAAAATAAAATATAAAAAATTACATCTATGAACTTCTATCGCCACACCTTTATGCCTGATATAAATGAAAAACTTGGTGACATATGATGCGATTGTCCAAATAAAAAATCTGAATTCGAAACCCTCCACTCTCTTGAATAAAATAAATAAATAAAGAATGGCCTCTTCCGAAAGAGCCCCCATTTATGATGGGCCTTGGGGAGATAAGATGTCGAGAGCAAGCACAGACAATACAAATATTCTTTGCACAACTCGGTAAAGCAAGTCCATTTGGAAGATTGGACCTACTTGACATATAGAACCTTACACCGTCTCTCCCCGGAGAAACAACCAAGCAAGGAAAAACTTCAGAAAAATACGGACAAGCCGGACCCATGCAGTGCAACTCCCATGGGATGTGTGACCGAGCTTGTGTTGCATCTTGTGGTAGAGAAGACCAGTCCAGTTAAAATCCCAAGGGTAAAAGGACGATAATAAGGCAATTAACCAAATCCAATCAGCAATTGGACAAGTAGAAACACGAGTTTTCCAGCATTTCAAACCAACCTCCATCGGTGAACATTCAAGCCAGATAAAAGAAAAGAAGAAAATAGCATAAACACCAACTTTGATTTTCAACCCGCAGTTTGCACAAAATCAAATCTATACAACACCCTAACCAGTTTATCCAGTCCTGTTGATAGAATATCTACTCGGCTAAAGTGAAACTAAAAATTGCACATATCAATCAAAAAAGAAAAGAGCCCTCAGAAGGATTGAATTACATGTTACCCATTATCTACAAATCTTTCTTCATATCTTCATACTGGGGCCTGATGTTGTACTAGAGCACCCAACTGCTCCCTGATCGACTGCTTTCCCAATCAACTGTTGTGGAGAGCCACTTTTTCTCAACCTCCCTGGAAACTCCTTGCTTGGGTTACCCTTCAAAGACAGGTTCTTTTTAATGCGGTTTCGGTTAAGTAAGAACATAGTATTGCATGGGGGTGCTTGCAAAGCCCCTTCAACACAATCTCCCACCTGTACGCAACCCCAAGGCCTGGACGGACCATCCTCACCAAATGGTCTGAGTCTTGGGAAGCCACTCTTCAATCTTGAAAAACCCCGTTGCTCGAGGGAGTTATCCTCCTCCAATTTAACACAAAGAGGGCAAGGAGGATCATTTTTTCTTGTCTTTGGTGTTGTCTGCTCCAAACATTCAGCATGAAATACGTGCCGGCACGAAAGAACCCCAGCTACAGGCATATCTCCACTTTTCACGATCCTACGAGAACCCCACGGTGATCTTTGTGAAAGATATTTTTCACACAAGCCACACCTAAAACCATCAGAAGGATTGCACGGCCGACTGACAATTTCAGACTCAAACGACTCAGAAACATCAGCAAAATCAATGCTGCTGCTAGCACTGCTCCAACGGTGGGCATCTCTTTGCGGAGTGGCAGTTTCAAACTCTGAATAGCCAGCAACTATTGGTTCAGGAGCCTCCCTAGAATATGTTCGGGAAGAAAAAGACAAGGGATGTATAGGTTTGGACATGAAAGAACAGCGATTTGAGAAGTTGCGGTGAGAGGATAAGCGATACTTGATTGTCGGCTCTGACTCACTACTCTCTGAATGGGATGATGTAGAGCCACCACTATCTGGATTTTCAGAGGTTCCCTGCAAATATTTAATCCATTAAGCATTAAGAGAAACGGATATAAGGAGGAGATATCCCCATGGTAAAAGAAAAAGAAAAACTCAAGAGAGCTTAATTTTAGTTCTATACCTCCATGGTAGATCTAAAAGATAATGGTGCCATAGCTGGATCTAGCAAGTTAAGGCAGACAAAAGAAATCAGTAGGTGCAAAGAGTATCAATATCAATATTAGCAACAACAAGAACAACAATGAAGAGATTTTGTTTTGCTAAATTATAACCTCATTTGAAGATTCATCATGGTTAATCTTTTTTTTTTATAGGTAAAAAGAAGTTTTATTGATCCATGTAAATAGGCAAAGCCCGAGTACACAGGAAGTATACAAGAAAGAGCCTAATTACAAACTACGTGCTACTGAATTCATCATGGTTAATCTTGCCCCTAAATAACATGTGAACTTATAACTGCAAGAATAGAATGTGCTTACATTATTTATAAGAAAAAACTTGCATAAAGATATTCATTAGAAAATGAACAAAAAAAAAAAAGCATCTGTAAACAAGCAAAGACAATCTATGATTCTGAAATGTAACCCTAGCTAGTAATACCCTAATAAGAAAGGAATAATTTAAGCACCTAGATAAACAAGCAGCGGACTGTATTTAAGCACCTAGATAAACAAGCAGTGGACTGTATTTAAGCACCTAGATAAACAAGCAGCGGACTGTATAGTGTTCATTCTAGAAACTTGGCATCAAGTCTGCATTAACTGGAATATGAGGTTTTAAGGGGTGGTAGGCTAGGCATTCTTCTTCTTCTTAAACATTGCATGGGGTGTACACTCCAACAAAACATCTAGGAATAACTACTAAAAGAGGAAGGACGTAACTACCTAGGTAAACTAGCTGTGGACTGTATGGTGTCCAATATACAAGAAACTTGGCATCAAATCTTGCCTACACAGGATATAGAGGTTTTAAGGGGGGTGGAGGGCTAGACCCATTGAATAGCCCATGTGCTCAAGCAGCTCAACATGGCATTTCTAATGGACCAGAAAAGCAAAAAATAGACACTGCATATTCTAGGATAATAACATCAAATTTTATGGGTTCTATCCTATCCCCCATCTTCAAACTTACATTGAATGGCATTCTCATTTGCCGATAAGTGAGGAGAATCCATAAAGAAAATTTTAGTTTTATATGTACAACTATGGAAGTGTCAACCTGTAAAGCAATAAATATCACAAGAAACTTGAAGTTCATCTCTTTGAAGATGACACTGTTAGCTCCTTACTGTCCTGTGTGATCATATATGTGCATGGAGTATGCCTGAAACACTTCTTTTTAATAAATGTATGCAGGTATTTATATATGCATATATCAACCAGACAAAAGTAAACTGATCCAGATTGGATACTGGATAAAAACCAAGAGCAAACACAAACAACGAATAAAAAGTATAAATGCATTTCGGACAAATCAATTTAACAGTAAATGCAACTGAGTGGTAACCAACAGAAACTGAAGTTAAACGAACTATTATTTTTGAGACATTATTATACACTCTTCTCAAATATAAAACAAACGTTCATCACTATAGGTAAACATTGAACGAGATGCATTAACAATCAGATTACCTCTTTTTGTCGCTGTCTCATAATCATCAACATTGATTTCCTGTATTGCTGGGGGTGTCCACTGAGGACCCTGAGAACGGTCAGATGGACTACTCAGAAACAGCCCAGTACCATCAGATGCAGAGTGTTGATGGTTATAAAGATAGTTGGCTCTCACCCAGCTCCGACTTCCTTTACTGTTTGATGATGTGGAAGATCCAACTAATTGAGCACCTTCGAATGAACTATATGGTAGCCCTTCAGATTGCAGTCGAACATCCCATCTTGATGGGGGAGGTGAAAAGCTTGTATTTGTTCGCCAGTAAGGCTCGTGTGGACCCACTGACCAGTCCCTACTGGCCGTATTTGATCCATGTGGCCTTGCAGCCACACAACAAAGCGACCCCGTTTTAGCTATTTTCTATAAAAATCACGAAAACTAGAGTGTTGCTTACAACCTTTATGAGTCTAGCCAACAAATAGCTGAATAAGTAACATTACTTGCTGAAGATAAACATTTTCAACATATGTTCATCAGCTTATGCCCCGTGCCAGTGTCATAAAACACCTAGAGAACTTCTGGCCACTTTCCTTCATCCAAGAATGATAAAATTTAAACATGCTATAAAATCCATCAACACCCCTAACATCCTCCAGAATCAAATTCCCTTTGAAATTCCATTTGCGCTACAGCTAAAATCCTACAATGACAATATGGAAAATCAATTAAATGTTGTACTCGACATAGTTTTCAATCAGTTTTACTACACAGAACACCAATCAACACAGTAAAACGAAATGCAACTATCTTGACAAAAACCAACAAAATTTAAAGCATACGGTTTGTTTTTAAAAAATCCCCAAATTTTAAGCTCACCCGATGAAAACTTCCCACCAAAATTTCAAACTTGCTCCTTGAGAATTTCACATCTCAAACTGGTCCTCTATTTTCCAGAAAGCTTCATCTTGGTCATTTACCCTTATGAAATAAAAACTCAATATAATTTAACCCATTTTGGTTATGATTGATATAATGGAACAACTGCACTTAATCAAAGCTCCATTGCTAAACAGCCACAGATACAACCAAAAAAAAAACTCATAAGATAACATCAGCAAGCAAAAGCTATCTTAAAGCCATATGTACGAAAAAATTGTTTAAAATGCCTGAAAACAAGCAAATTTCATGACTGAAATCAAAAGGGAATTTTTTTCACATAATGGAGGGACTCCAATAACTTTAACTACTACAAGCTTCCATCATGAACAGCCTCAGAGCACCGCATTTTTCATTTCCCGACCAAAAAGCAAGAATTTTCGGCCAAAAAGTAAAGACCAAAAAGATAGAAATAGTAGTTGAATTGAAAGTTTGACACGAAAATGCAGGAGCCTCCAAATAATTACCTAGTTAAGTTCTTCGCCAAACATAATTCGCTAAAAAATTCCAAGAAAATGATACTTAGAAAAAACGTAATAAACCCCACAAAATAGAACGCACAAAATAGGAACTGATTAAAATCAGAGCATAACAAAGAACCAATGCGGAGCAAAACTAAGTCCAGTAGATTACAGATAAGATCGTAAGAGCGCCAGAAATCCCTTATATAAACCACAAAAAAAAATATATAAAAGAGAGAGAGCGTACGAGTAGGGGTAGACGAGGGGCGAGGAGGAAATGTCCCGGCTTGGCGACTGCTTTTCGTCAAAGAATGAAACGAAAAGTTAAAAACCAAAAACCCTAATGTATCGGAGAGAGGGAGATTACTTTAACTTGGAGTGGTTCACCACCTTTTTGCTCCGAGGTCCTCCGTTTTCCTGTGTATTCCTCTTTAGCCCCTCCTGAACCCCTAAACTGCATGTTGCTTTTTGAAATCAGGTTGCTGTTAAGTTAGGAAGGAAGTTGGTTTCCATGACCTTCCTTTCATCTCTAGGATGCTCACCTATAAATTTCATCATTAATCTTAGACCAATATTTTAATTTATTAAAATATATTTATTTTATATATTTCATTTGTAAGGAGAACTTATTGTCAAGCTTGTTTAAGGTTGCGTTTGGATAGTGAAATCTTTTCATATATTTTATAAATAATAGTAAAAGAATAATAAAAAAGTAACGATAATAGTAAGGTTTTTTTTAATTACTATTGTTTTATCACATGTACCCATATTAAAATGTATGATTATGAACCCACCGACTATAATGGACCGTTGTTTTAATCATTGTTCTTGTTATTATCGTTAGCTGTTAAATGAGCATTATTAATGAACATTATTAATGAACATGACAACTAAAATGTGGACCTCCCAACCTGATTAGATAATTAATGGAATTCAAACAAAAAGTTAATCAGATCATACAAACCAAACAGAAGTTTGACAAAAAGGTGACATGGCTGTCTCCCGCAAGCCATACATTCATCAAACTTTCTTGTTTAGACTACAGTCAAACATGTATCAGGTTCGAACAGATTGTACCAATGGCAATGAGTTCTTGGATACTTTTAAGAAAATTGTCCAGCAAATGCTTTTAAATCCAAAAATTGCACCCCCCACATGATGGCTTTACAACCTTATCTTCCTCTAAAAAGGGCCAAAACATGTTTACAGATGAGCATGGTAAAAAGACCAAACCCTTTTCAATGTAGAGAATGAGACATTCCTTTGAATTCTACACAAAAGCTGTCAAAAGGATTTTAGTCCTGCTCAAGAATACAGCCAAACTAGTCAGCAATTTAAAAGCAACTTAATAATGAATAGTGTAGGTCAGATTTTAAATTACAGATCAAAAGTTACAATCCATATCAGAGGTAGCTGAACAGCAGGACTCCCTGGAATGGAGAAAAATAATGACTAACTGTTGGTATTGCTTACAAGTTATGCCATGTTAAGCTCAACATCTGAAAACCCAGCTTCGAATATTTGAATTTCTATTTCCCTACTAAGGCGAAAATCATCAACAAAATATATGTTGAAAAGGGTCAAGAACACTCTCTGTATAGATCTAAGAACCGTTCCCTCTGCACCACCACAACAACAACAGCCAAGGGAAAGAAAGAAGAAAATACTCATTCAATATTTGGATGTTTGATATAAGGATATCCGAATGCATGTGTTGCTCCATCTAAAGAAGTAACTCTAATCCAAGTGGAAGGATTTGTAACTTCAAACTCTGCAAGAATGTATTGTGCATCCAAATGCTGCACACGTTCAATTTGACACTAGGAGATAAACGGAATAAACATTTTGGGCACAATCTAACGCTTATATTGATGTCTAAACTATTCACACCAAACTCTATAACTTAAAGTTAGAGGGACGATACAGTTGAGAACATTCATAGAAGAAGTCTAATTACTTCACAAAGAGAAAATCCGTACTATCTATGAAGTGCTTCACTTATGCCTTGCTTCTCCAAGAATATGAGGTTTATATATGAACTTCTAAGTGAATCGTAGAACTAAAATGACATTTTTGAGGCCAAAGATGTTAAAGTACCTTTCAGAGTCATATCAACATCTTTAACAGAATACAAGACAAGTATTCCTAGAACTGCATCAACAGAAGAATCACTTAATGGTATAGCCTCCCCAACCTGGATAATAATAGCATCTCTAAAATCCTGAGAACTAATTTGTATGTAGTTCAACACCCAACATTACAAAGGAGAAAAACAATAAAGACAACATCAGAATCCAGTGTTCAATCAGTGGCATTTGAAACAATAGTCATTGGCTCTTCCACATTGTTCCATCCACTAAAACGTCTAGGAAACATCATGTTGTTAATCGTGTGAGTATTTTCTCACATATGTCGCTCTAAGGCAAGATACCACCATGCTGCACATTACAATGGCAGGGCATGCTAATTCCTTGACACCACTAATGGCCTTTTCAGGAGAACCATCTAGTAATGACAATGTGCGGGCAGCGAACTCTAGCATCTTCAAGCCTGTGTTCAATTCATTTCGGATGCTATATTATGGACAGTACAAATTTCAGGAAGGCAAAATAACATCAGCAGAATTTTAGCTATAAGTGGAGCCATTATTACAGCTTGTATAAATTCAAATTTCCAAGTGGAAAGAAATCGGCAGCCTCTGCTGCTGCCTTAGCATACTTTTTCATCTTTCTGTTGGGATCCACACCAAAAACCTGTACACCACCATCACTAGCACAATACTTGAGATAAGAGCCAGTGCCAATCCCAATCTCCAATACTTGATGAGTCTTCCCTTTCAAATTACTAGACAATTTTCACTGGTAACCTGCGAGCTTATCAAGCAACAAAACATTTCACAAAGTTGCAGCCGATGATGAGTACAATAGGATGATTTAAATAGTACCATACTGATTGATCTTCAGTAACTAATCTCCCATAAGACTTTATGCTTGTCTTCATAACTGATGCATCGAACTCCTTGTACCAATCCGGTCTCAGAGGGTGAACATTGTTCAATACTGCCTATATATATGAATATATTAATCTTGTAAAGTGCTGCGGGTTGTGGTTGCTGTGGACTATTGTTAAGAAGATGATGCGGAATTCCTTCTTGTTGGGGTGCCGCTCAGAAAGACGACTGCCCCATGTTTCTGCATATTCTGTCATCCATAACATGACTGCCCTGTGCCCGGTTTGCTGTGGCTACATGATGCTTGTCTTCATAACCGGTGCATAGAACTTCTTGTTGAAGAGGAAAACAATCCTTGTACCAACTTTTAGATGGATTTTTATTAAAGGTTGTAAAACAATAAAAATAATAGATAGATAAAAAAGTTGCTTGGATAAAATTTGTGTAAGAGATGTTTTGGGTTTAATGAAAGTTGTTTTGGTTTTATTTTATTTTTCTTTCACGAAAATCTAGTTAAACGATTAAATAAAAAGTTTTTGATGAATAAAGATATTTTGCAGAAGGCAAATGATTTTTCCAACTGATTACTGAGACTGTGTGACCAAGAATGAGAAACCAAGGAAAAACCAATGACCTTTCGCGAAATCATTTTCGCAAAAAAATAATATGTTTTTGTACATAAAATATTTGTTTTTTTCTTGGACGATGAAGAAAGACAAATGAATCGGTGAAAATAATTTTTGTCGGACGATATGAATTCCGTTGCACCACCATTCTCCCACCACCACCCTATCATCATTTACAGAAGGGTTCCCGTATCAAGTAATAAACATTATCTTCGTCCAATCTTCACTCCCAAAGCATCTCTCTCATTCTCCACGCATACCCATAAACGACACACTGATTCTCCAGCCAGCAACTCTGCTCCACGCCTCTCTTTACTCCAAGAAATAAACAGGCTCTGCCAGTGCGGGAACCTCACCGAAGCCCTTAATTTTCTTCATAGAGACTTTATAAATGTTAACTCCGATTCAGCGGAGAGAGCAGAAGCTATGGGCGTCTTGTTACAGGCCTGCGGGCAGCAAAAGGATATGGAGACCGGGCGTAAAGTTCACGAGATGGTTTCGGCATCGACCCAGTTGAGCAACAGCTTCGTTATCAATACCCGTCTCATCACAATGTACTCCATGTGTGGCTCTCCGCTAAATTCACGTTTAGTTTTCGATGGGTTACAGAGGAGGAATCTTTTTTTGTGGAATGCAATTGTTAGTGGGTATGCTAGAAATGAGCTTTATGATGGTGCAATTAGCTTGTTCACTGAGTTAATTTCGGTTACGGAGTTTAAGCCTGATAATTTTACGTTGCCTTGTGTGATTAAGTCATGTGCTGGGCTTTTGGATGTGGCCTTGGGGCAGGTGATTCATGGGATGGCAATGAAGACGGGTTTGATGTCTGATGTGTTTGTGGGTAATGCATTGATTGCAATGTATGGGAAATGTGGGTTTGTTCGGGAAGCAGTGAAAGTGCTTGAATGTATGCCTGAGAGGAATCTGGTTTCTTGGAATTCGATGATTTGTGGGTTTGCTGAGAATGGATTTTCTCAACAGAGTTATGATATGTTTAGAAAGATTTTAGAAAGTGAGGAGGAATTGATCCCGGATGTTGCTACCATTGTGACTGTATTACCAGTGTGTGCAGGGGAAGGAGAAGTGAATGTGGGAATGGTAATTCATGGTTTGGCGGTTAGGTTGGGGTTGAGTCAGGAACTGATGGTGAACAATGCCTTGATAGACATGTATTCGAAATGTGGGTACTTGAACGAAGCCCATGTCCTTTTTCTAAGGAGTAACAACAAGAATGTAGTTTCTTGGAATTCCATGATCGGTGGTTTTTCTAGAGAAGGAGATGTAAGCAGAACGTTTGATCTATTACGAAAAATGCAGATGGAGCAGGACAAAATGAAGGTGAATGAGGTCACCATATTGAATGTTTTACCAGCTTGTTTGGAGGAATCAGAACTGCCTTGCTTGAAGGAACTTCATAGTTATTCAATCAGACATGGGTTTCAATATGATGAATTGGTCGCCAATGCTTTTGTTGCAGCATATGCGAAGTGTGGGTTACTGAGCTCTGCTGAGCACGTCTTCTATGGAATTGAAACTAAGACTGTGAACACTTGGAATGCACTTATTGGTGGCCATGCAAAAAATGGTGATCCAAAAAAGGCTTTTGAGTTGTACTTTCAAATGACATCTTCAGGCTTCGATCCTGACTCTTTTAGCATAGGAAGTCTCCTTTTAGCTTGTTCCTACGTGAAATGCTTGAGTCCTGGCAAAGAGCTTCATGGATTTGTGTTACGGAAAGGCCTAGAAACAGATTCCTTTATTGGTATCTCTTTGCTATCCCTTTACATTCATTGCAGGGAAGTGTTGTCTGCAAGGATGTTGTTTGATAGGATGGAAGATAAAATTTTGGTATCCTGGAACGCAATGATTGCTGGTTACTCTCAGAATGGACTTCCTGATGAAGCCCTTGATCTCTTCCGTAAAATGATTTCTGATGGAGTTCAACCATACGAGATTGCCATAATGAGTGTATTTGGGGCTTGTTCTCAGCTCTCTGCTCTGCGTCTGGGAAAAGAAATGCATTGCTTTGCTTTAAAAGCGCACCTAACAGAAGACAATTTCGTTGGATGTTCACTCATAGATATGTATGCAAAAAGTGGCTGCATAGAACAATCTCATAGGGTTTTTGACAGCCTAAAGAAGAAAGATGAGGCATCATGGAATGTTATAATTGCAGGATATGGAATTCATGGACATGGAAACAAGGCCATAGAGCTATTTGAAAAAATGCAGAGATCAGGCCAGAAGCCTGATGAGTTTACACTTATAGGAATTCTAATGGCATGTAGCCATGCTGAGTTGGTTACAGAGGGGTTGAAGTATTTCGGCCAGATGAAAGTTTTGTATGGAATAGAGCCAAAATTAGAGCATTATGCATGTGTTGTGGACATGCTGGGTCGAGCAGGCCAATTGGACGAAGCTCTAAAGCTCATACATAAGATGCCTGAAGAACCAGATGCTAGAATCTGGAGCTCACTGCTCAGTTCATGTAGAATTTATGGTGATTTGCAAATGGGGGTGCAAATCGCCGAAGAATTACTTGAGCTGGAACCGGAGAAAGCAGAGAATTATGTGCTACTCTCAAATTTATATGCTGGGTCCGGGAAATGGGATGATGTGAGAAGGGTGAGGAAGAGGATGAAGGAGAATGGCCTTCGGAAGGATACTGGTCGTAGTTGGATTGAAATTGGAGGTAAAGTTTATAGCTTTGTTGTTGGGGATGAGCTGCTGTCAGAGTCAAAAGAGATCCGAAACATGTGGAAGAGGTTGGAGGAAAAGATAGGCGAAATTGGATATAAACCAAATACAGATTCTGTGCTGCATGAACTGAGTGAAGAGGAGAAGATTGAGGCATTGCGAGGGCACAGTGAGAAGCTGGCACTTTCTTTTGGGTTGTTGAAGACGACCAAAGGTGCAACCCTGAGAATTTGCAAAAATCTGCGCATTTGTGTGGATTGTCATAATGCGGCTAAGTTAATATCAAAGGTGGTTGCAAGGGAGATAGTTGTGAGAGACAACAAGCGGTTTCACCATTTCAAAGATGGATTTTGTTCTTGTGGGGACTATTGGTAGGTGAGGAGGTCGGAAGTGTTCATAATCTTTTATTTTATTTTGAGTGAAAATCTCTCAACTGCATCCAGCCACTACTGGGTTTTGCTTTCGCCGTCGACCATGTCGTGGCCCAGTGGGAATTATTTTCCTGTTTGGTCAGTCAATTGTATTGAGAGGAAAAAAAAAAAAAAACGTATGAACAGTCACCATTGACCCAGTAATCCTTAACCTGAAATACCACTTGTTCTTTACAATGATCCTTGGGGATTCCAATTATAATATTGAACAATGTGTATTTTAGAAATTTGTGTTGATAAGATAAACTAAATTGATATATACTTCCACCAAAAGAATGCATGGAAAGAATCCTTTCAGGGATGGTAAAGTATCCAAAGAAAGGTTCTTGTCAGACTATAAAATTGTTGAAAACTAATACAGATACAAAGATATTACACAAAGTAAACTTACAAATTGATGTGATTTTATAAAATCCATTAGATCTACTTTATAATAAAAATAACTTTACAATCTACCACATCAAGCCACATCAATTTGTGGGTTTACTTTTGTATAATCATTTAGTAACTAAAGTATATTCCAAAGTATTATTTGAGAGCAGATCTCTGTGTCTTTCTCTGAGACTTTAAATAAGAGTTGAAATTTATCAACCTTATAGTGTTTTAGGATCTGTAGTCTCATACCAGAAATAAAGGCAGTTGTATTTTTATTTAACTTCAAAAGCCTAATTTAACTCTTAAATCAATCTTTGTAGTATGAATGATCTTGCCTTTTCTCCTCGTGTTATCTACAAAGTTGTTTGGGAGGGAAAAGCAAAAAAAAATTGTTATTGGAGATCGCTTGTAGGTACTCCAATATTACATGACTCGTTATAGCTAATGCAAAATTTGGTATGTTTTACTTATTTTCTGAAGCACAAAAAGGTCTGATCATCAGCTTCTAAGTTCATATTCAAGTGCAGCTAGGTCAGATATAATTTACAGCACATAACAGCTACTCGGGGCAGATCTGATCCTTTGAATCAGTACTTTTATTGTTGCCACCATCATAAATGTAGTTGTTATTGTCGCCACCATCAAATGTGCTACCGTGGTCCTCTGAAGAAATGGTATTATTGTTGCCATCATCGACTGTTTAAAAAGAAAAAAAGAAAAGAGGAGCTGAAACATGCAAATACTGGGTCAATTTCATTGATCTAGGACATGGATCGTGTATTACACATACCTTCACCACCATCATCAGCAGGAGCATAAGCTGAGCGCCTTGAACGAACTTGCTGGTGTGGTGTGGGCTGATGATCATGATCAAGACAGGAGAGAGAGAGAGAGAGAGAGAGGGAGAGAGAGAACATTGTTAGAAACGGCCACAGATACAAAAGTAAAAAAACAAACAAATATCCTTAGATGTATAGACTATAATTAACCTTATGCTGCTGTGAATTGACTGATTATATATTTAACTTTATGTTTCCAATGATATAGTTGATTATTTTTTATTTCTTCTTTCTGCAGAAGCTGCAATAATTATCACAGCACGTGTTGGTCACTTCTGAGTATTACTTTCGTTCTATAATTTATCGAAGTGAGATGCTTAGTGGTGCATTAATGGGCGGGGTACCAATGCAGCCACACAGAGTAATCTAATCTAATACATAAAAGCTAATGATAATAAAAGCCATACAAACAAAAGTCTTCAACCCCCAATTAGAGTACATTGGGAGATCCTTTTAGCTGGCCGCGAGTTTTTTGAAGCCAGAGGTGGCAACTAATTTGTCCATCCATCTGAACAACCCATGCATGGATGGTTTTTTCTTTTTTGTTTTTTTTTTTTACACTATTTTGAGTAGGCAGTGGTTTACAGGTTGGATTTCATGACAAGAACCCCAGGCAGCTCTATATATGCAATGCTTTTTCTCATAGCATGTAATGACCGATAAAACTAATAAAGGATAGTTTGTGTCAATAATTTGTTGAAGAAAAACAAGGGTATCTTGACAGGAAATACCTGCAACTTTGGGCGGAGTGCTTCAAGGGGTCCTTTGGGCTTTTGGGCTTGCTGCTCAACACGTCAAAGGCCAAGACATTAAGATTTAAAATAGAAACATTCCGCAGTCAAGATCAAAGTTCAGAGTTATGGCAACTACAGTTATTTCAGCATTCTAAAGCAATCAAAATGAGTACCTTTCCCAATGCCCAATCCGCAGAATCAAAAAAAGCACGTTCATGATCCTAACAAAAAATCAAATTGCTTTGTGACGATTTTCACTAGGTAAAAAGCTGATCTAAACTAATGTCTTCTAAGAGAGAGAAGATAAAGAAGAAAAAGCATTCACCTTGGATATCAGTGGAGGCTTCTTGGGTAATAGTCCCCCATACTTTTTCTTGATTATTTCCTCCTACAGAAGACAGAATAGAAGACGATGATTATACCTGATAAATCCCTTTGAGACACCTGATGAGTATGGTATAATGAGAGGAAATTCTTAAAAACAAAAACCATTCTATCCAAAAAAACTGACCCGCCAAACCACCTTCGATTTCACATTTCAGGCACTATTAAAAGGGGCAATAAACCACTCTGATTCTAAAACCTTACATTCCATTCTTTTCGGAGTATGTGGTTTGTATTGAAGTATGTAATAAAAGAAAAATGGAGCACGATACCAGAAGTCTCTGAAGGTATATATTTTCACCGTCCATAGCACGATTACAAAATGAGCCCCAGTACTTTCGTGTAAAATGAAGAAACGGCAGATACCTCCTGTTGTGGTGAAGGCAGGAGATTCTCATCACTTTTATCCAAAGCTTTAAGGTCGTCCATGGAACAGTCGCCACCATCTTGATTATTAAGCGTATTATCTGCAAGCTCCTGCTCCTTTACATCCTCAATATTATTGCCTGACATTTTTGCTTTCTGCACAATCGACAACTGCAACTATGAACAAATGATTTTATATCTATCACAAATGAAAAACCAGACTTTTGAATATGTCAAATGGTGAAGGCATTTTGGTTCGGTGTCCAAATAGCATAGAGAAATCGCACAGCAATTACACTGCAGACTAAATGAGTCCATTCATGTTGCCAGTCAACATAATAAAGTCACAAACATATGTGACATGTCTGCAAAATACGCAGAGAAAGTCCAGGAGTGTGATATGACTATTTTGGTTCATTCTCCAAACGGTATAGAGAAATTGCACAGGAATTATGCTGGAGATTAAATGAGTCTAGTCATGTTGCCAGTCAACAAAATAAAGTCACAAACATTTGTGACATGTCTGCAAAATACGCAGAAAAGGCCCAGTAGTGTGATATGACTATTTTGGTTCGTTGTCCAAACAGCATAGAGAATTGCACAGGAATTACGCTGGAGATTAAAAGAGTCTAGTCATATTGCCAGTCACCATAATACAGTCACAAACATTTGGTGACCTGTCTGCAAAAATACGTAGAAAAAGCCCAGGCGTCTGATATGACTATGAATTCATTCGTTAGTGTCTGCACCAAAAAATATAGTGCTGAGCATTAACCTTATACAACTGGTGCTAATGAACTCACTTCCATTCTTGTCATTTTCCCTCGTTTGGTACAGGTATTTGAGCATACTCATGATTATCTCTATTATCATCTCAAGAGGTATTTTATACAAAAATTCTATTTATCATCATTTTACCATTATCCTCTCAAAATCCTATGATATGGAATCAAATGATTGGCCCACAAATTAGACATAATAAATAGTCTCCAATCATTTGATACTACATAATGAGATGGTGGGAGGATGATGATAAAATGGAGGTTGGGTAGTATTACTCAGTCTCTTCACTATTTTCTTCTTTCTAGTTCACTGCCAATGAATGGATGATTGCTAAAGTATACGTTCTGGCCACCAATCACAACTGTTCCTCAAAGCCGCCTGCACGAAATAAGACTCAACATATCATGTCATATTTATGAACTTTATTCTGTTAGTTGTTCGGAAACCAATAACAGATTAAATACCAAATTATGTAAGAGGGCATAAAGATTTAAATTTGATCTGCGGAAGTGGTCAGAGCTAGAGTTAATACATTGGAGAGTCAAATCCAAATTCCCATACTCATCCAAACTTTAAAATAAATTTTTTTATACAAGTCAATAAAGATCATCCCACTACCTAATTAAGAAAACGACTACGCCAGTAAACAAAGCATTCATCCCAAGAATCATCAGTGATAAATCTAATGCCATAGAAAGAATGCTTCAAAAGTTTTCGAGCATTCAAACTATTGCCCATTTCACGCAAGTCAGAAAATGGAAACCGACCCAGGTGACAAAAGCTGATAACATCGAATGGTCTGCATATTTCTTTGAAGAATAATGCAATTTTGATATTAAAACTGATATTGACGAATACCAAGGTCATTAAGGCACGGAAATAGGAGAGTTTCAGAATAGGGAAACCTGATCGTAGCTCCGACTGAAAATATGAAGTAGGAATGAAGAGATCCGATTGCAGAGCAGAGGCGAGCCGCTAGAGAAGCTGCCCCGCCAGAATTCACCGTTTTGTCAGAGCGAATCTGCCTAAGGATTGAAGAGTACGCAACACGCAGAAATTCTCTGAGCCTGGGGTAGCGGCTGTCATGGGCTTGGAGAGTGAGTGGGCCGGCTTCATGATAGATCATGGGCTTTAGTTCCCGCAATGTAAAACAATTATTTAAAAAATATATATATATAAATATAATCCTTGTAAATATCATTCATGTATGCTAATAGAAATAAAAAGGGATTATTTATCTAAGTTTTATAAAACTGAGAAATTTCTAAATATAAATTTTTTATATTTTCACCAATTGTCGACAGAAATCAATAGGATAAGTGACGTGTTTGTATTAGAGAATTAGATACAACCGCAACTCATTTTCACCAATTATGGTTTTGTTCTATTGATTTCACCAATTAGAATTGGTTGCAAGAGCACTGGCATCCAGCCCCATACACACTTAGGCTGCGTTTAGATGTTAAACTGAGTTCAGCTGAGTTGAATTTTTTTATGAATAGTAGTGAGTTGAGTAGTAAAATGAGTTATGTGGGACCCATTTAAATTGAGTTTAAAGTATGTTTGGATGTTAAGATGAGTTAGATATATTTATATAAAGTTGTAAATATATGGGACCCACTTGACATGACATGTTAAAGTTGACGCAACCGGTAAAAAAAAAAAATTAAAACCATGCATAGTGTCCCTTTCTTTCACATTTGCGTAAGTCATAGATGAAAACACGAAAATCGAGAGATGGAAAGAGAAACCTAGGTATGGAAAATAAAACAATAAAAAAAGGTGATCTGATGTTTGTCAGTGTGGGGCCCAAAAATGAGTTGAAAACTGAACTGTATTCGATTAAAGTGAAACTTGTGTTTGGATACCGGAGGGACTCTAAAAATTCAGATGAGTTCATCATCCAAACGAAGCCTTATTCTCCAAATTTTGACAATTTATTTGGGAGAAACTTTTATTTCCTCCTGCCAGCTGATTTTCCATTTTAGGGTTTAACTTTATGCTATGTTATGTACAGTTCTTTTCCATATATAGAGAACGACTATACATTCCATTTCCCATTTTTAATTATTTTCGAGTACCCTTCTCTCTTCCCCTCCCACGGCTTCGATGTCCCTCGTATGAAAGAATAGTGATTGTCTCTCACACTCTCCCCTTCGACAACAGACCCTTTGTCATTTTTCACAAAATAGATAAAATTTTCTCTCATGAAGGTTGAAAAACCTCACAATTTTGATTTCATCTCTCACAAACTCACACACGTAGTCCCTGTTTCTTCTTCATGCCATCTGCTCAATGAGAAATTTTGTGCTTACAGTTCGTTTCTGCTCTAGCATTTTGGGTCTCTGTAATTGTTGAATGTTGAAATTGATCTCGAAAACTCTAGCCCACTATTACAAATTGGTTTTTGTGTATGCTTCTCTAGGGTTTCTAAAATAGCATTTTTCTCGTAGGGTTTTAAAATTTTTTTGTATAGTCAATAATTAAATTTTGGCTATTTGATTTGTGTTTTGTGAAATTGATATGTTCTGCAATTGAAAAACTTTTGCTATTTCAGTGTGCTACAAATTTTACATGCCTCTTTGTTTCATTGTCAATGATGAATCCATTCAGATTTTGGTTCTTTCTTGTCCATTTTGTTTTTGCTCTACCATTTTGGGTCTGTGTAACTCCATTGTTGAATGGGTTGATCTCGACAACTCTAACCCACTATTACAAATTGGTTTCTGTGTATACTTCTCTAGGATTTCTAATGGCAATTTGTGAGCAAGTTTTGGAAAAAAAAATTGTATAATCAGTGACCAGATTTTGGTTGTTTGATTTGTGTTTTATGAAATTGATGTCTTTTTCTATTCAATCTAGCTTTGCTATTTCAGTGTGCTACAAATTTGCCATGTCATTTGCTTCACTGTCAAAGATGAATCCATACAGATTTTGGTTCTTTTTTATTTTTGTTTGTGAAATTGAAGTGTTCTGCTATTCAATCTACCTTTGCCATTTAATTGTGCTACGAAGTTAACATTCTACTTTGTTCCACTGGGGTTGAGCATTTGTGCTTCTTTGATTTGTATTTCCTAAAATTGATTTAGAGAGGCGTGAGAAAAAATAGAGAAAACCAGTTTGATTATTTTAATTTCGATATCGTGGTTATTTGTTATTATTTTGGAGATTCTAAGCAATTTTATTCCGAGATGTACTAAATGTTTGGGCTCGATGTATGGGCATTTTTGGTAGTTAATATAGTTTTATTTGTTCGCACTCTGTGTTTGTGTTTTTGGGCTACTATTAGGGGTGTAACCAGTTCGGTCCAGTTTTGGACTAAATTTAGAATTTAACTAGTATGCACCGGTTTTGCATTTTCGAAAATCGATTACGCACCGATCACCCTCCTAAACCAGTACCTCTGATTTTTCAGTTTTAATAGTATTAGTATTATGGCATAAAATGTAATTAATATACTAATATACATTCGTATACTAATGTATTCTAATTAATTAAAACAAAATGTAATTAATATCTAATGTAGATTTGTATTACTAATGTATTATGTATTTATCAAAAGGAATTTGTTAAGAATTTATTAGGCCATAAAATATTATTAATATATATTTTTTATGTTTAAAGAATATGATTAAAGAATTTTCATGTTTAATATTAAAATTTTATTTTATAAATTATAATAACACTATCTTATATATAATTTATATTTATGTTATTATATATATAATATAAATAATATTATATATAATATTAAATATATATATAATATAGTGAACTGGTCCGGTCCGATCCTAAAAAGTATAGAACTGGAATCAGACTAGTACTGGCCGATTTTGGAACTAAGGGAATGGGTCCAAAACCGGACCGATTCCACCAGTTCGAGCTAGTTTACCGTTAATTTTTACACCACTAGCTACTGTGAATGGGCAATAGTAATACTTATACGTAGAATTGATAAATATTATGAATGTATTTTACCTCATTTCAATTTTGTATTTCAGTTATTGAGAATGAGTCTCCAGTTTATCAAGTGTGAGGTTTTTCTTAACGTGTGAAAAAAACATATTTATCTATTCTTTTCCTTAGGGTGTGCCTAAAACTTAGATTATTTCAATCACCATTAGATCAAAAAGAAAACGATAATCTTGTTTTTTTATTTATCTGTTACAAAAAAATATTGTTGGAAAATGTGAATATTTATTATTTGTAAAATCGTAATAATTTCAAAACTATTTTTGTATCGGGATAAAAGATCAGCTTCGTGTTTAAAATTTACATAAAAGTTAATATTGCTCAACATAAGAAAAAGATAAAAGAGTGAGTAGTTAAGATTGTAAATAGAAGTAAGAGAAAAATAATAATAATAAAATAGAAAAATATTATTTCAATGGGATAGAGAAAGTATAGTAAAGGGACATGAGATTTTTGAAAGATTAGTAAAATTTAAGAAAAAATTTTAGAAATTATGTATTTTAGCTAAAATTTAGAAAATTTCATAAAGAATGGGACGTGAGTGTTTTAGAACTAGAGTTGGCTATTTTATGTGCAGCAGTTATGGGTAGGTGCAGTAGTTTAATACATAGTCAAAGATTTTGATCAAACTTTTCTATAATATGTCTTTTTGGAAAATCAATTTGTGAAAGGAGAAGACATTAAAGAGAAGTGAATGTTATGATTTTTCTTGAAAGGAAATGTTTGTCACGATGTAATTTATTATTATTATTATTATTATTTAAGCATTTTATTAAAAATAATTTGAAAAAGAGTTTTTCGGCTCTCGGTCTAAAAAATATATGAATGAACTTTTGACACTAACACAAAAGTACATGTGCCACACGTGACAAAAATTGCATAACAGAAGCCACGCACACGCCCCCTACACTCGTGAGCTTCATTTTGGCTCTAGAGGCCGTCTTGTTTATGCTTCACTTGCTACGATGGAGAGTGTATATCACATCTATTGTTCATAGTGTTTTCCTATGTCCAAACATAAAGTTAAGTCATCTTAATGTATAAGTGTATTGATAAAGTGAGCAAAAACGCATTTCAAGTGTAAGGGTGAATCACACTCTCCGTGGCCAAGAGTGAGATTGGTAAAAAAAATATTGTCCATGTCTTCTTTCTCAACCCAAATTTATTGTTTTTCTCAATCTCAACTACTTATTTTCAATTGATAATTACTTATTGATAATAAGTCCAAATTAAGCGTATGATATGTCAAATTAAAGCATATGAACCTAAATTTCTAGTCATATAAGATTTATTTCAAGAAAATAAGATTTGGTTGGTTAAAAGTTGGCGCAAAGTCACGGTCCAAACATGAACTTTAAAACCAGGGTTTCAAATTTCTTCTTCTATATGCAACGAAACTTCACGAAATTTAATAAACATGTTTATGAAATTATAATGAATGTTTTCATATATAGAATTTAACCTTAAACATGTCATACCGTAACTTCTAATGAAAAATCCGAAACACAAATAGTCATGGCATATCATCAATTACATGCTTTTAAACTTATTTCAAAGTATCAAACAACATGTAATCATATTCATATGGGTGATATTAGGCAGCATAGTCTCTGATACCAATGTTAAATAAGGTTAATTTGAATTATCTTAATGAGCGAAATTCCCACAAGCCCGAATCTTTGCTTGTTTTACAGCCCACGTCACTTTCTTGTTTGTACCGCTACGTTGCTTTGGAGGCTACTAGAGTCTCCTAAAATATTCCACACTTTAAAATCAAGAGATCTAGATAGTTTCTTTAGAAAATTATAGAGAGAGATAAGAGTTTTTCTTTTGTATGTTTACTTTTTCACTCTTCTTAATTTAATGTATGTAGAACTCTTATTTAAAGAGTTTTCTCATAGAAGATTAGGAGGTTAGTTAACTTTCTTGAAGTTAAGTGGTAGTGTTGGAGAGTTAATTAATAACGTCCCCACCCATATAAACACAACATAGATCATGGGCTACCAATATAATGTATATCTATGACTGTATATATATAATATTACTCAAATATATATAACCTTATAATATTATATACATTTGCGAGTAAATTATGCATATTATATATTATTGTTGGTGATTTTCATGAGAGTAGAAAAGTTCTGCTCAAATTTACGGTCAAAATGTTGCAGCTCGAATTGTTTGTTTCCACTTTCCATACCTAGAAAACAGAAGAATATTAGCTTCATGGAATATTATGTCAAACACTATGAACAACTAGCTTGCAAGTTTGAGGTAGAAGAAGAAAATAGAAAGCCACTCATAGCTTCGGTTATATGTTTAATTTAGACAAATCACTACAAGAAAAATGAATATTTATGACAAGTTATTTATAATAAAAATAACTATTTGTGATGAGAATAGAGTCATTTTGATAGGAAATAGTCATTTTTGTGATAAATAATTAACAACAAATAAACTACTTTCTTGTAATGAATATTAGATTCATGAAAGGATTTTATAAAAATAAAATTCATAAACTGACATAGTAATTAGATTATATAATATAATAAATTTATTTTAAATAAAAAAGTTCTATAATCACACATACTAAAAAAAAAAAAATTATATCAACTAATTCCTTTTGTGAAATTTGTTATGAATCAAACATTTCCCTTAGCTAAAAGCAAATGGGTGCTGCATAACGCAATATGCCAAGTGTTAACTCAAAGATCGGAAAATAGGGACTGTTGAGTTAAGAGAATTAGACTTAATTCACTAATTTTTTTTTTAAGGAAAATTATCATCATTCATTCATCAGAGAAACTTACCTACATGACCGGATATATTCTTGGATGTTTCCATATCAAACATAACATCAAAAACTAAAATAATGCATTTCGAATTCTACTAGTATACTATTTCCTTTTTGTGACTGGTTTGATCTGTATTATTCCTGATACTTTCTATAAACAAATGTATAAGAAACAACACTCTCTGCCTAAACAGAGACTCAACATCATCATTCATAGAAAGAGATGACTCAATCTCTACAGACAAACGTCCGAGAGATAATTTTTTTTTATATATTTTAATTAATAATAAGGAAACCAAAAAGGAAAGTAGTAAGATAGATGTGAAAAATGATAAATTATAGTTTGGATCAACTCCAATAGATTTTGAGATTTGTGAGGGCCTGTAAAGGCAACACAATTGTCTCTTTTCATCTACAAATGTCAGGTCTGAAAAGTTTGGTGGTGGCGAGTCCAGTGATCTAGAGTGTGTTGAGAAGAGTTGCCGGAATGAGTGGCGCAGGAGAACCATGCATGATGATTTTCACAAAACCATAATTTTCTTCTGAACGATTTTCGACCTGTGAATCTGTCTGTACGTGTGTATATCTCGATAGTTGCAGGAAAATTGTAAATCTGTCTTTTTTGACTTGAAAAAATTAAAATAAAACTAAGTAAAAGAAATCTTAATAGACAAAGTGGATGAATGAGACTTTCTTTGGGGGGCGGGGTTGGATGGTTGTTTTAATTCTAAGAATGCATGTGATGGCAGCCCGTCATATCATGTCACCCCATATCCATACCCAATTCCATTAGTTACGTCACAAATTAATTCATGCCCATCTCCCCTCCCATAACTTCTTTTATCACTGATCTCTGAACGTTCTGCATTTTTCTTGACCCACCCCCAACGGTCACAACCCAAAGTTGAATATCTTTCTAATAATTTCCTGTCACCATTTTTCATATTCATACCCATGTCCATGATGTATATATCCATTGCACATTCCATTAATTACGTCGCAAATTAAGGCTATGTTTGGTAAACGGACTACTCTGAGGTACTCTGAGGTACTCTCACTACTATTCTCTACTTTATTATTACTTTTCACCTACTTTTACTACTATTCATTACTTTTTACTTACTTTTTACTACTATTCAATATTTTATTATTACTTTTTTACAACACTTCTCAACACTTCTCGTTGTCCAAACACAGCAAGTCATGCCCATCTCCCCTCCCATAACTTCTTTTTTCACTGATCTCTGAGCATTCTGCATTTTTCTTGACCCACCCCCAACGGTCACAACCCAAAGTTGAATATCTTTCTAATAATTCCCTGTCACCATTTTTTTTAAATTAATTTCCTGACTGACATACGCATGCATGCATCCTAGCTAGCTAGCTAGCTGGTGAGTAACATTTTTATTTGCGAAATACTATCTATCAGTGTCCCATGTTCCGGCGATTTGTTGGTATAAAGATCATAAAAATTTTATATACAATTATTTTTACATATTTATTATATATTCTACTAATATAATTGACTGTATACGTCATTTTTTTATAATAAAAAATAATTATATTGACTAATTACATCAAAAAAATGTACAAAAAATATATAAAAATAACTGGATATATCATAACCCAAATCAAAATTAATGGTCAAAAGTATTATACCTACATGTGATTTTATTTGAAATTTAAGAGAGACGGGCATAACTGTTTCTTTGGCCGCACGTGTGCTGTGCGAAAAATAATCATCCCTTATCCTTAACTTGAATTTGGCAAACGATAAGACTTTTTGTTTGCGAAATGAGCAACTTTAAAATATCGGATGTTGCGCGCCGTGTGTGGAAAGTGCAGAATGTTGCGGTATACCAAACGGGCACGATTTGCTGCCGTAGACAACTTAAAGACATATAATATTAATTTGATTTCTATTCGAAATACACAATATTTTTAGAGAAATTTTAATATAAGTGTGTAAATAGAAATGTAAAATACACAAATCATATGTTGATTGGGTTGAAGTATATGTTGTAAAGCTTTCTTGTTGCATTTCTTTACGAGTTATTTTATTTTTGTGTTAGTGTGTAAAAATATATCATTTACATCATTTTAATAATAAGATTTGATTTGTAATATTTAAATTTTAAAAGTTTTATTTAAAATTAAATTATGTTATGTAAATATTTAATAAATAGAATTTATTTAATAATGTGTAAATATGTGTTTAAATAAAAGAAAAAAATGACAAATCACGCGGTGTGTGATGGAAATAATGATAAGATTTTTTCTCACGCATCCAAGTGGTTCAATCCCACTCCCAACACTTACAAATACGCGAGCGTGAGCATGCAAACAAATACCATCGATCAAGAAGTCCTTGGACTTCGTTCTTTCAGTTTTACCAAAGAGATAGAGCATCAGTCTTTGCCTTCGAACCTCATTTCCTCCTTACGGCAGAGCAAATTAAGCTAGCTCACAGACCAGTATATATGGCGATTCTTCTTCTTCTTCTTCTTCTTCAGCCTCTTACAAAAACTCCCTACCTGAAAAATGCTTGCATCAGTTGCAGATCATCGATATCAAGCTGTCTGTTAACATGACTGCGTGGCATATATTATATGATCGTCGATCGTGGTATTTATATATTTATCCAAGGTCTTACATGTGGATGATGGGAGGTAATGTGCTGCAGCCAAGGATGACTTGCCGGCATGCTTTCTTTCTAATTCAAGGATATATAAATTAATATGACGTGAATTAATGCTAGCGCGCTATTAATCGGCAAGTTATCTTTGGCTACATCTTTATCTTCTATTCACATGTTAGATCTATGGTGATAATGACATCACTTAATGGCAAAGATGGTCATCGCAATCACTTCATGATGCCAGATGCTACAGAGATCATGAAGTAAGTTCTCTCTTCACAATATTTATCCATTCAAGCACTCTCCGATCGATTCCTTCCACGTACGTACCCTATAATTGTTTGAGATGACAGTGATATTAATTTCGTGTGCCTTGATGATTGGACAAATTTACAGGTGGAAACTCGTGTAGTTTAGATTTCAGTCCTAATCCCTCTCTATATATCTTCCCTCTTTCCCACTTACTACTGTCCCAACAAAATCAAATTAGTTCATGTAGAAAAATAGATTTCCTCCTCTTTCTCTCCATTTTCTTTCAAATTTTATTTCTTTGTTTTTTATTTTAGAATAAAGTTTGAGACATAGATAGATTGAGATCATGTTAGAAATATTGTAATTAGTGGACATAGATATATCATAAATTATATATTGTACAATTGCCCAATGTAAGGTTTTGGTCATGATGTCAGTACAATCCATTTAGTGTAATCAATAAAGTGACATAACTGGACTAATAACACATCTTTAAGAGCCTATAACTTTAGTCAGACCCATTTAATTCCATTCTTTTATGATAAGAAAATTGGAATTTGGGCAATATACATGGGTTATGATTCATACTCCACATTAATTCTTAACTTTATGCATTTCATATTTGTTATTGTAGGGTTTGTAATATTAGTTTTATTATAGGTTAAGTTTTAAAAAATATTGATATTTTTTATTAGTAGGTAGTCTTAATGTTTTTTAGATATAGTGGCTACTAATAATATAGATTTTAACTTTTATATAAAATTATATTAATCAAGTTAAATGGGTTATACGTTTTAATTCAACTCATTTACATGAAACATATTGAAATGAACCGTGTTGTATTTCTAATTTATTATTAAACAGGTCAAAACAGGTGATAAGACATGACTCGTTATGTAAAGGAATTGGGTTAGAGTTTAAATGTTTGACTCATTTAGCTTAACGGATTGGATTTAGATTGACTCAAATAGACAAATTTTCATGACTTGACACAACACGAACACGATCCACAAACACAAATTATCACTCCTAACTATGAGTTTTTACAAAGAGTGATATTGGAGGTGAAAGACTAAACTGCTACACTCTTGATCTCTCTAATGGCTACAGGTACACTCTATCAAATTTCTGCTACAGTTTAACATGTGATCTTAACATATTCAGATTATCCAAATTTAAAATGAGAGAGTAGTTTCAACTTTTACTAGAAGTATCATCGCAATGATTTTTACACAAACCATGTTGCCCGCATTAACATGGGAATAGTTGGAGTGCTTGATTGAGGGAGTTTATGGGGTAGATGATGATTATAGTAGTCGGATTTTTAATAGGGTGTACATGAAAACCGAGTACCCGACCGAAGAATTCGAAACGTTCCCGAAGTTGTTCCGAAAATTGATGGGTCGGCACAGTACTCAATTTTTGAGCAGGTAGGATTAACATACAATAAATAAAATAATATTTGATACTTATTTATAATTTATATACAATTTTAAATATAATAAATTTTTTTATTATATTTAAACCCATCAAATCAAAAATAAAAAATCAAAATAGTATTTAAATAATATTGTTTTATTACCCAATTGTAAACCATCAAATAAAGTTTCATCTTAAAACCAGCCACTTGAACTAGGCTAAACCTCTCTCTCTCCACTTTGAATATTGTTTGTAAGTAAAGGTTGTTTCTTTTATAAAATGCAATAATATTCTTGCTTTCGCATTTTGATTTGTATCAATCCATCTCTTCCGGCTCCTTAATTATTACCTTTGTCAAGCAGTTTCAGCTGATGATCACACACAAGGTCACCAAATTTTAAACCTACCTAAGAATTAAATTTTAGGTTGCTGGACTTGAAGAATTTGAATATGTCAAGATATCATATTAAACCGTTGTAGAAATTTGGTAGAGAGAATGTACCTATAGCCATTAGAGAGAAAAATGCAGCGGTTTAATCTTCCACGTCTAATATTCTCTCTCTGAAAAAAGTCACAACAATAGGATGCGTAGAGTCAAGAATTAATCTGGAGTGGAGACTCTAATCTATAATACCCAAATTTTAATTTCTTCTAAAATAAAATAATGGAATTACATTAGTCTTTAATGGATCTTTACAAACAATTGAGTCTATACCAATTTAATGCTCATTATTTAACCAAAATCATAAACTTCTAAAAATGTGTTAATAGCTCAATTATGTCACTATGTCGATCACACTTAAAAGAGCCTTAGAGACATTATCTAAATCTTATATTACTAATCAATGGAGTATGCAATAAGTAGTAAGATCATATTAGAGGTCATCTTGGATGCGGTAAAGACACTTATAACCTAAGTGCGCAAGTTTTGAACTATATATATAGTTAGGTTTATGACTGAAAAAACGGGGGAAAACACAAGATTATAACTCAAGTGTTTCAAAGTAAGCAGTGCATTCAGAAGATCTTTACAAGCTCGAAAACCTTGCTCTCGGAATAATGTACATGACAAAATACGATCGATTTACCCCGGTGGGCCGGCTGTTGATATGAACTTCACATGCGTGGATGACCCCACGACTGATGAGGCCCAGGCCCAGGCCCATTATTAATAATCAACACTGCCTTTTTTGTGATCGCTGGATTAACATCATGTGTAGTACTAATGTTAAAAATTATAAAAAAAAGAGAATATTTGTGGCGGAGGAAGTACTCTCATTGCGGGCAGGTGTTGTGGCTGACCGTGTAGCCCGTTAATCCAGCATAGACCATAGGTTCGTGCCTCGCGGTAATTATCTTGTTCTTTTTTTTTTTTTTTTTTTTTTTATAATGGTAATTATCTTGTTCTGGTAGTGGTAGTGGGAGATTTTAAGAGTTTTGGGTGAGATGAAGATATGAGACTCTCAAGTAGTAATAATAACGATTGAGTTGTGCAGCTATCACCACCAGTTACATCAAATCCTGAACAGTTGGGGTTAGGTTCATTTCTTTTCTCTTCTTCCTTAATTGTGCTTGGTTGTTAAATGTCACGCTTGCTGAGGAGTTGGCTATTGGTCCTTTTCTTGATATGGACCACTCAAGTAACGAGAGGCTGAGGTTCCTTGTGCAATAATTCCATATTTTCTTTATCAATCAATATTATTGTTTTTGGTTGAGCAATATAAGTTTTACATATATATTTTTTTTAGATGGAGTTTATTATTAAAAAATAATTTTTTCATGTAGATCTTAAATTTATTTATTTATTTATTTTTTTAAAAAAATACGCAAGACTTACGCTCATTAAAATTGTAAATATCCTTTATAATATTAAAAATAATTTGGCATATAATACCTTTTTTTTTCTTTTTTTTTTCTTTTTTAAGAGTCATTAGTCGATTGCACTCCATCTCTGACTTGATCAGATGTTTAGCATTCTCCACAACTGATTACTGAGTTTTTTTCCCTCCAGTCTTTCTTTTCTTTCCCACGAGTCAAAGCTAGCTTTTGACTTCTGACCCAATCTTTTTAAGAAATTTGGGAAACAAAAATTTATATGCATTAGCCAATCACACTCTTTAGTGATCTGGTAAGTTCCCGTTAGGGTGATCGTTTCACAGCTTTTGGAAGTTGGTCTACTACGCCGCTGTTGGTGTTTATTTGCATATTTTCCCAGAGCATTCCATCTTCGAAAACAAAAATGCAACTCTCTTTCCACAGTTTCCGTTCTTTCCAACCCTTTTAGCTTCTCGTTCCCCTTTTCTGACAACTCTTAACCCTTTTGGTCCAACTCTCAGAGCATCTTTCTTCTCACCTTAAGTCGAAACAAAACTCTTCATTTTTCTCGGAAACTTCACGTGAAAAAACACCTTCTTTTCCTGTAATTCTTCTCGATCTCTCAATGGGAAGGACCGGACTGTTTGACCTTGAGAAGCATTTTGCTTTCTATGGCGCTTATCACAGCAACCCAATCAACATAGCCATCCACATGTTGTTTGTTTGGCCAATCTTCTTCACCGCTCTTCTTATTCTTTATTTCACGCCTTCCCTGTTCAACCTCCCTCACATCGAGTTTTCTCTGCTTGGGATACATATTATTCTGCTTTTGAACATTGGGTTCTTGTTAGCTTTGATCTATTCGGTGTTTTACGTCTGTTTGGATGTCAAAGCTGGGTCCTTGGCCGCTCTGTTATGCATCATATCTTGGGTTACTAGCAGTTTTATTGCGAGTCAACTCGGGTTTTCACTCGCTTGGAAGGTACGAATTGTTATTGGTTTCTGTTCATAAATTTTCTATCGGTTTCCTTTATAGGAAAATTTTAGGTTCCTATTGGGAACCGTTTGCGGTTGCTACAGCGGATACCTTATGGGGTTCAGAATTTAGATCATCCATGGCGTTCTTCATAAGGGAGTTCTTTTTTTGTTGGTCTCTGGCAATTTTCTTGGGCCACTTTTACACGTTGTCACAACACCAACTTGCTTGTTTTGAAATTTTGCATGAGGTCAATGGACAATGCATGTTCATATTTTGAAAAAAAAAAAGCACTTTTTCATTTCCCCTTATTCTGCTGAATTTGTTTTCAATTTGAATCTTTGAATTTCTGAAAGTTAATGGGAGTTTTCGATTAGTTTTAGGATAATTTCATTATTACGAAAGAGCATGTCTTATTGAATGATTAGTTTTGGTTCCATGTTGCTAGGGATTTCCGAGCTATATTTGATTAAAGCAAAACGAAGCTTCCACCTTATTTTCTTTGTTGCTTCTGTTATTTTATTTGCGGCCTTATTATATCATATGCTGAGAGGATTGCTCTGACTGCTTTTACTAAACTGTCATATTCGCATTAGATTAGTGATCAAGACTTTGCCCTACTAGAAACGTTTCTTCTCTGCCTCTTTAACTCTGCTTGTAAAAGAGAGCCCCCGGTTTATTTTCGTTCACTGAAGGGCCTTTTTAGTAGGAATTTTGTAATCAATATTAGGTAAAAACTGCAAGATGAATTAGTGGAAAATATGGGGGCATTCATTTTTAGTTTTGTTGACTTCTTTGTCTTTCTCTGTTCATTGGTATATTAATCATAATATAAACATAATAACTCTAAAGACACATTCTCGGAATCTTGCGCTTGAGTTTCAATTAGTTGACACTCTGCCCCCATTATGATATGGCTCAAAACAATGGCTTTTTCTCGATGTCATAAGGTTGTTTGGTGAAATAGAAATCCTATCACATTTACTTCTTGGTGTAGTTTTTCCACACTGCAAGCATTGAAAGGTTAAGCAAGAGAAGTTGGAATTGAGTTTACTCCATAAAGGCCCTTGGTCTCTGTTTGATATAGTTGAGTGAAAGAGGTAGATGTGTGAAACTAACAGAGCATATAGGGCTTTTATCTGTCTAGGTTTGGCTGTCGGAGAAGTTTTCTTCTTACATTGCATTTGCTTCTGTTTCTCTGAAAGAAAGTTTTTGGACTGCATTAACACCAGCTTTCTATACTTCCAAGTTTTTCTTGTTACTGCTTTGAGCCATCTACTACTTCTTGATAATCTTCATTACATGCGGGATCTTCGTTTTATCTCATTTATGTTCAACCACTACAAACCTATCTTCAGGTTGTTTTGGTGGCTCAGCTACTGTGTTGGACTGGACAATTTATTGGCCATGGTATTTTTGAGGTAACTAATTTACTCACAATTCTTTTATACAATTTTGTTGTTCATGACATGGTTAATGACTTGTCATAGTTATAAACACCTTAAACTCAATCGTGTTCTACAGAAACGAGCACCAGCTCTTTTGGACAACCTTGTTCAACCCTTTATAATGGCTCCTTTCTTTGTGTTGCTGGAGGTATTTTTTTTTAATTGTAACTTCAGTTTATTTTCCCGATCCATTATCCTTTCTGATATAGGACTGTTATATATCTGCCTTTTTCATTCCCTCAGGCACTTCAGAACTTCCTCGGTTATGAGCCATACCCTGGTTTTCAGGCAATAGTGCATGCAAAGATAGAAGCTGATATTGATGAATGGAAAGACAAGAAGCAGAAATTAATTTCTTAGCTTGTGCTAGTGTTTCTCTGTCATGATATCTCCCTTCGCTTTAGTTTCCAGGAAAAAATGGAACTATAAATACTTTCATACTTGTATGTATATAATATACATATTATGACTTATAAGCATCAGATCAGGTTAGATTTGTGATTTTTTCTTTTTTGGATAGCTTCAGATATAAGCTATGAAAGAGTGCATGAATTTATAGCTTTCCAACCGTTTATTTATCTTCCTCCTCCGTGCCCTCAACACCCTTGGATTCCAAAAAAAGCAAAGTAGCCCCTAAGATCATGCTCTTTTATTTTGTAGGTCTTCAATCAGGTACACCAGGGTACTTATTTTGATGGATATTACAAGCTTGCCTTCATTATCCCCGCTATGGCACACTGTCCCATTTGTCTTCAGTTTTTTTTTTTCATTTTCTTTTGGGTTGGAGGGGGATTGTTTTCAAAATCTTAAAAATCTATTGAGCCTTTGGGTTACAATCTGATATCATTTGCGTGACAATGAGTTGATCACATTTGAAGCTTATTATTACATAAAGTCACTGGATCAAATGGGAGGTGCGCGCCTGGACATTTTACCGCATAATCATTGTCATATATATACATAACATACTGATGAGACATAGACATAGGCAGAGCACGTCTTAGGAACGTCTCGCTAGGGTAAGTTTCAAGCCATGAGCCATTGATAGTATTGTCATCATCCTGTACTTCACTGGATGACCTGGCACCAAACTGAATTTGTAAAACCTACACAAAATGGCCAGAGCCATCTTCATTTGAAGGTATGCAGAGTCCTTCCCAAGGCATATCCTTGGCCCAGCCTGCATGTGATTAAAAGAAAGAACACAAAACATGAACCACTGTAATGTCCCGTGAAGTGTTTATTCTGGTATGAAGCTTTAAAACTTCAGAAGGTAAATCATCGGGGTAGTGAACTTATAGCCAAATTTTTAACTATTATAAATTTATAGGGTTTCTCAGAAAACACCCAAAAATGGATCCTTGATAGAGACTGCTTCATGGACTTACCTGAAATGCAGTGAACTTGAATGGGCTTGCATTTTGGAAGAATCCATCTTTGAGCCATCTTTCTGGTTTGAATGAAGCTGCATCAGGCCCCCAATTGTACTCCATTCTACCCATTGAGTAGGGAACATAAGTCACCATGCCTCCTGCTTTTACTTTCGTCCCGTCTGGCAGGACATCATCCTCCAAGATGCCCTTGGGGTCCTATAATCGCACAATGTTCATTCGGTGAGTTGGCTCTTAAAATGAGCTCTAGAGAGCATGTTGGTTAGGGAAAAGTTTTAAGAACTTGTGAGAACTCTAAAAAGATAAACTTTGAGATGTGTTTTGCAATGGGTTTTGTGAAAGAAGAGTAGGAAAATTGAGAAGTCGTTTGGATAAAAGTTTTTGAAGATGAAAATATTCCATTCCCGGCATGCTTTTGTACCAAAGGCATATTTGGAGTGGTCCTAGTTGTTCATCAAAAATTGCTTTTACTTTTGGATTTGTTCCCAACTCCTTAGCACACTCCAAATGATAATCATTTTAAATGCAGAAGAGTTACAGGTTTTAAAAGCAATGTCCTACCCAAATGCCCAAGTCGTATGTCATGCTGTGATTCCTGTTCAAAGATGAAAAGACTGGGTATTTAAACCTTTTTACTTTTCCCCTATTATAGTCATGGCATGCAACAACATGGATTGGGGCAAAAGTACCTGAGGGACTGCCGGGTATAGCCGAAGTGTCTCCGTGATCACTGCATGCAGGTAATATAACTTTCCCAGCGAATCATAATTCAAGAGGCTTGCAAATTGCATTACCCTCTGATTAAATGATTCAGAGTCCTCAATATCATACTGAATCAATGACACATTCTCTTCTTTTGCTTGATCTTCTTCCAATGTTCTGAGCTCCAAGTAGAGCTTGTTAGCTACATCGGCATGTGTCATTATCATGTATATAGCCCATGAGAGAGTAGTTGCTGTTGTGTCACGACCAGCAATCACAAAGTTCAGGACAACATCTCTGAGATATTTGTCTGTTGAGTTTTCCCAGTCTTCACTCAGCTCGATAAATCTTGACAGTATATCATGCTTGATCTGAGAGTTTCGTTGTGTGGGAAAAAAAAGGGTTTTTTTTTAATAGCCAATATGTATCTTCTGATAATGCTAGACAGCTAGAGAAAAGGGCTTTAGAAAATAACAGAGTTTCTGCTTTATTACCTTGTTATTTCCGCCAGTCGCTCGAGCTTCTTCTATCTCAGCTTTCCTTCTTCGAATAACCGAGTAGGTGAAATCATCGATGATTTTAATGCTCTTATCAAGTAAAGCTTCTGAGCCCACATTCAGAAATTTCTTTATTTTCCACAGAGGGTCAATGAAACGAAATGTCACAATGATATTAGCAGTGTCAAAAGCCTGAGCAAAGCGATTGTCTGGCAGACTAGGAGCTAGAGTTCCAATTTCTACACCAAATCCCACCTTGCATATAGAGTCCAAAGTCATCCTCATCAACAACTCCTAGAAAAGGAAATTAAATTTGAATTCTTTATTTAGACAAGGCACTAGTTTACAGAGGGGCTTGTGAAAACTACATGTAACGAATTTAATAAATTTATAGGAATTTAAAGAGGTTTTGAAGTGACCTGCATGTCTACTTCTTGGTTGTGGAAAGAAGCTTGACTTAGGATATTGGACAGCTTTAGACTATACTCTCTGAAGACTAGAGTGCTGAAATCCCTTAAGTTCTTGGATGCAAATTCAAAGCTTGCAGTCTTCCTCTGTTTCCTCCAATGCTCACCATCTGCATTGAAAATCCCATCTCCAAGCAGCACTTCCATATATGAATGATACACTTCACCCTTCAGTCAGAATTGTTCTCTCTCGTCAAAGACATAAAACATAGAAGATAGACAGGACATATTTAGGCTCAAACTTTATAAATCCCACCATATGCATGCCACTTACACAATTGTGAACGCAGAAGATCATATCAATAATAATATGTGAAACTTTCAAGTGAATATTGCAATCTTTTACCTTTGGATAATTTGCAAAGTTGGTTTTAAGGACATGTTCCACATTAGCAGGATCGGCAATATAAGTGTATGTAGTGAATGGCATCGGCACCACCACAGTTTTCGACTCAGAAAGGTAGTTGACAAGCCAGTCGTGCATTCTGTCATAGTTCATGAACTGCTCGATTGCTGCCCCCACAAGTGGCCATGTTTTTGGACCTCTCTTCTTCCTTTGGTTCCATACGTGGATAAAGATCCACGACAAAACCATGCAAGCAAGCATCATTGATATTCCAATGTTGCATCCATCTGAGGAAGAACAAATTAATGAAAGATTCGTTTCTTCCCCCATATCTGATGAAAAATGAAGGTTAACAAAAGAAGATCTGTGTTACAGGGAAATTAAGCCTAGATGGGGTTGTTTCTTATAAGGAGTATGATAGAGATAATTGAAGTAGTAGTGGTTAAAATGTAGGTAAGTGGTGAGGCCTGTAAATTAGCAATAAAATAGCTATACTTCGTCAGCAATCTTTGTATGTATGAGGATGCTGTGAATAAAAAATTGTTTCACCTTCTTTGTATCATTAACCTAACTCGCCCTAAGCATGATTATCGAAAGATGCAGTGGGAACAAGTGAACAACATATGGAGAGAGAGAGCGAGAGAGAGAGCTGGAAATTAAACTTTTGACGAGTCTATTTTTATTTACCTAAACAAGAAGTACACATTATACATGTAGAGATCATATGTATAATGTATTTATGGAAAAGCCTAACATCTTTACTCTTACTTGAACTTATATATTTGATAATAAATAGATTTTGCAGTCCAAACATGATACTTTAGACCATATGGCATAAGGCCTAGTCTCCAAATGAGAGAACTAGATTTGAACCTCCATCTCCTGTATAAAAAAAAACATGATCTATAATTAAAAACAATATCAATAGTCAAAACGTCTCTCCTCAATTCTTGTTATAAATAAATTAAAAATCAAAATAATCTTTACAAAAGTCAACAAAAACTCTCACAAAGATTTCTTCCCATACATATTTCAACAAATCCCACCATTTTTTCGAACCCCTAACTCAATCCAACTTTTACACTCATTTTTGAAGATTTTCTAAAAAATTATCAAAAAATCTTACATTCAAACATGAGTCGATCGTTGGCACCGGCGCCTGCCAATTTCGTATGACTATGGAAGTTGGTATTGCCATCTTTTCTAGACGAGTAATTATACAGCCATGAAAAGACGTTTATGGGCTACACATGAAATAATGAAACATGCAAAAAAAAAAAAAATTAAAAAAAAGCTACATATACAAAATGATTATATAAAAATAATCTCAAAAAATTGAAGTAGTTTTATATAATCCATTAGATATATTTTATAATAAAAATAGTTTTATAATCTAATTACGAATCATATTATATTATATCAATTTATAAAATTACATTTATATAATTCATTTATAACTTAAATATTTTTTGGAAAGAGGACATTCGTTCACCACACTCATGCTCCCTTTCTATTTATCAATATTTGCGTTTATAGTCAGTCAATTCTAAGGCCGCAATAGATCAAAACGGCTGACGAATGACAGTGACAATGGTTGACATTTGTCATATCTTGAGTAGGTTTTGAATGGCTAGCTAGAGATCAGAACGATTAAAGAACCACCTCCTTCCATAATGAGTCGCTTTGATTATAAACTCATTCATATAGAATTCCACCTTGCCATGGGGCCAGTGCATTGGGAAGTACATGCTATATATGAATTATAAATGATTAATACTACCTACAAGTTTCAAATAGACAATTTTTATAAAGATATTTTATAAAAATTAGAGTATAACTTCATGTATTGAGAATATGTAATTAAAGTCAAAAGAAGAAAAAGTCATAGAAGAGAAGAAGATATAGTTTTGGTTATTTCTATTATTTCAGTTATTAAGTAGATACCCTAGTATAAATACAGTTGTACATTCATATATTATTCAATCAATTCATTTCAGTCAATTACACAAGTTTTATTTCTCTCCTCTATTTCATCTCTCATTCCCTTTTACCAAGTTCTTCACCAAGCTTTCATCAAGTTCTTGGCATGGTATCAGATTGAGAATCAATCTTGTTTCAATGTTACATGCTAAAGGCAAATTCTGAAGTCTCCTCTTTACTAAAAAAATGTCTATAAAATGGTAGGTATATAATTCAATGTTTCTATCAAAGCTATAAGGTTAGATAATGGAGCAGAATTCTTTCTCACCAAATTTTACAATTAAAATGGTATTTTGCATCAAAGAAGTTGTGTAGAAACCCCACAATAAAATGAAGTTGTTGAAAGAAAACATCGACACTTATTAAACACAACTAGGACTTTAATGTTTCAAGCAAACATACCTCTAATTTTCTGGAGTGACTGTGTGTTGCAGCACACATCATAAATTGAATTCCAACACCTTTTCTTAAAAACAAAACACCATTTGAAATGTTTTTTCATAAAACATCTAATCTTTCTCATCTAGAAGTTTTTTTATTGTCTCTGCTTTGCATCTACACTTACAACTCATAGACAAAAATTTGATCCAAGAGCTACAAAATGTATATTCTTAGGATGTCATTCTGATGTTAAAGGTTACAAATTGATAGACCTTAACACAAATAGAATATTCATCTCCAGAAATGTTGTATTCCATGAGACAATTTTTCCTTTTAAAATTCTCCCATCCAACTCTAAAATACATTAATTCTTATTTCCTCCTTTAGAATCTTACTATGGTTCATCTCATATCAATTCTCCTACTATTTCTAATCAGAATTCATCATCTCTTTTGCCTAATTCATCTATCGAACCAGATTCATCTACTGAACCAGCTTCATCTAATGACCAGTAACTTCCCAATACTGATCACAATTCTCATCAAACTGATTCATATACACAACACATCAGAAGTCCTCTAGAATTAAACAAACACCCTTTTTTTTTGTAGGATTATTATTGTGACAATGTTTCTTCATTTTCAAATGCAAATCATGCATCTACTTCTACTGGTTGCTCTTCTAATATAGGTAATCTCTATCCTATCTCTTCTTTCCTTTCTGCCAACAGATTATCAATATCACATAAAGCCTTTTTAACCTCCATTTCAAATTCTCAAGAACCTAAAACCTACAAACAAGCTCCTAAACTACCTGAATGGCAAGTTGCTATGAAAAATGAACTTGATGCTTTAGAGCTAAATAAAACTTGGGAACTTGTTACTATTCCTAAAAATAAATAGACCATAGGTTACAAATGGGTATTTCGAATTAAATACAAAACTGATGGAATTATAGAAAGGCACAAAACCAGATTGGTGGCCAAAGATTATACTAAGCAAGAAGACTTGGACTTTTTTGATACTTTTTCTCCAGTAGCTAAGATTACATCTATTTGATTGCTACTTGTTGTTGCTGCAATTAAAAACTGGCATATTCACCAACCAGATGTAAATAATGCTTTTTTACATTGTGAATTACATGAAGAGATTTATATGAAATTGCCTCCTGGATTGGTTGCTAAAGAGGTTAACAAAGTTTGTAGACTTCTCAAAAGTTTTTATGGTTTAAAGCAGGCTTCTCGACAGTGGTTTGCTAAACTGTCTACTGCTCTTCTCAATTATGGTTTCATTCAAGGCCATTCTAATTGCTCCTTGTTCATTAAGAAATCTGAAACTTCTTTTATAGCATTACTAGTCTATGTAAATGATGTTTACTAGCTAGTGATAGTTTGCTAGAAATTCAGCTACTCAAAACTTTTTTGTATGGCAAGTTCACTATCAAAGACTTGGGGCAACTCAAATACTTTCTTGGTTTGGAAATGGCAAGATCTAAAACTGGCATTTCTCTCTGCCAAAGGAAGTATGCCTTAGACATACTTCAAGATACTAGTATTACTAGTTCCAAGCATGTAGCCTTTCCAATGGAGTCTAATCTTAAACTCACTGGAACCGACTCTAATCTTTATAAAGATCCATAAGCTTATAGAAGACTTGTTGAAAGATTGTTATACCTAATAATAACAAGGCCCGACCTTGCTTATTTTGTTCAAGTTCTTAGTCAGTTTCTTGCCAAACCTGTTGTTAGTCACTATCAAGCAGCAGTTAAAGTCCTCAAATACTTGAAAGCTATACCAAGACAAGGCCTTTTTTTTTTCCTCCTTATCAGAATTGCAGCTAAAAGCCTTCTCAGATAGTGATTGGGCATGATGTATTGACACTCGAAGGAGTGTTACCGGTTTTGCAATTTTTTTGAATAATTCATTAATTTCATGGAAATCTAAAAGGCAAGCTACCATTAATAGATCTTCTGCAGAAGCAAAATACAGAGCACTTGCAACAATTACCTGTGAAATTCAATGGCTACTTTATGCTTTACAAGATCTAAACATCAATCATCATCAGCTAACATTATCCTATACTGATAGCAAGTCAGCTTATCTATTGCCACCAATCCAGTCCAACATGAGAAACAAAGCATATACAAATAGATTGCCACCTTGTTAGAAAGAAGCTGCAGCAAAACATTATTAAACTTTTCTACATTCCCTCAAGATTACAATTGGCAGACATATTCACAAAGCCTCTTGGCTTATTGCTTTTTCGTCATATCCTTCGCAAGATGAACATTCTTAATATACATGTTCATCTTGAGGGGAGTGTTGGAGTATAGTTTCACATATTGAGAATATGGAATTAAAGTCAAAAGAAGAAAAAGTCAAAGAAGAGAATAAGAGATAGTTTCGATTGTTTCTGTTATTTCAATTATTAAGTAGATGCCTTAGTATAAATACAGTTGTACATTCATGTATTATTCAATCAATTCATTTCAGTCAATTACACAAATTTCATTTATCTCCTCTGTTTCATCTCTCTTTCCCTTTTACCGAGTTTTTCACCCAACCTTCATCAAGTTCTTGACAAGTCCTACTAAAAAAACAAAAAAAATTATACTTTTTTGTAAATGTAAAAGTTTGGTTAGGATTAGGTGACTAAGTTGATAAGTTTGTATAGGATTAGGTGACTCAAATAATAGAGTTTATCTTATCATTAAGTCTGTAATTTTGGATGAATGTAAATTATTTATTGACTTTATCTATAACAATATTAAGTTTATCTAAGAGGAATTGGAAGTTGTTTAGATAAGTCATAAATGGAAAATTCGAGTCCCAAGGAATCTGCACTTATCCAAAGAAGAGGCAGATTTGAAATCTGTTACTGCAGTAAAGAGTTATCGTGGGTGTCAACATTCCGTCAAGAGATGTCTTTGCGACAAACTTGCCCCGTCAGCAGAATCCTACTGAAACTAAAACTGCTTTCAAATTTTTTATTTAAAAGATCCTACTGCTTAGGATCAGTAGAGATTCAGATCTACATATTTTTTATAGCACTTTTCAGTACATATTTTGGTGAGAAAATTCCTTAGAGAATTTTCATATTTATGATCTCTCTTTGAGTGTGATCGTGCTCCATGTTGGAGAATTGATTGGTTGAGTTTTAACCACTGGAGTTCAATGAGAAAAGTCAATGTTTGAAAATCGCCAGAGGTTTTGGCTACTACTGCGATAGAAGACAAATGAATAATTTGTCTGGTCAAGTAAGAGTGTCAATTGACAAAGGTTTTGTAATTGAATTTTACTTGTAATTGATTTTCAAATAATAAAATTGATTTTTCTAGATTTGGCTGTCCTGTAAAATTTTACCTTTAAAGTGTTTGTTAAAAGATTTTCCTTCGATACCAATCTTGGTATTACGCACTTCGTTTATTTTATATTATTGCTTAATTAATAAATTGATAGCATGCTTGACGACTAACCAATTTGTTGAGTAAATTAGTAGATATTTCCACTGCATTACAGGGGTACTTGGGTAATCTCAATTGGCATCAGAGCGTAGTTTACTCATCCGAGTGTGATCTGTGTCCCTGTAGATCATGTCATCATCATTATATGTCCTGCCACACTTTAATGAGGAAAACTATGCTTATTGAAAAGTTTGTATGAGGGCTTTTCTCAGGTCTTTTGATGAACGTGTGTGGTGTACAATTGAGCGAGAGTGGACTAAACCCAAAACAACTATGAATGCTTAGACAAAAGATGAGATCACCAACTCTAATTGGAATAGCAAATGACTTAATGTTATTTTCATGACTGTATCCCTAGAAGAATTTAAAAGAATCTCCATGTGTAAGATTGTTGAAGAAGCATAGGACATCTTGGAGGTTACACATGAAGGAACAACAATTGTGAAAAATTCAAAATTACAATTGCTTACTTCAAAACTTGAACAGATTAAAATGTTGAAAGATGAAAGTTTTAATGATTTTTATACTAAGTTTAACAATATTGTTAATTCCAGATTTAATCTCGGTGAGAAGGTGGAAGATTCAAGGATCATGAGAAAGATTTTGAGGTTTCTACCTAAACGATTTCGGCTTAAAGTTACTGTCATTAAGGAAAGTAAGGACTTGGATACAATAAGGGTTGAAGAGCTTGTCGATTCCTTACAAACGTATGAATCCTCACTTCCTCAAACAAGAAAAAGTAAGTCCATTGTTTTAAAAACAATAAAAAAAGGATCAAGATGATTTTTCTTATGAAGAAAATTTTAACAATGAGGATATAGATCTCATTGCAAAGAAATTCAGAAAATTCTTGTTTAACAAGAAAACTAAGGGAAAACAAAAATGAGATAAATATTTTTTTGCAAAGAAAAATTATTCTGAAAATTGCAATAAAGAAAAATTTGATAATAATAATAAAGTAAAATGTTATGAATGTTCTGGTTATGGCCACATAAAAATTGAATGTTTAAATTTCAAGAAAAGTAAAGGAAAAACATTGAATGTCACATTTAGTAATAGTTCAGATTCTGGAAGTTCAAACTCATCATCTGATGATGAAATTTTTTTTATGATTTTTTCTTCTATTGTGAATGATTTTCTTGAGCTTGTACTAACAAAATCTGAAAGTGGTTGTAATTACAGTGATTCGGATGTATCACTTATTAATAATGACCAAAAACTAAGTTTACAGGAAGCATACAATGATGTGTGTGAAAAAGTGATCAAATTAAAGAAACTCAACAAGAAGCTGTACAATAAATTTACTATTGTGAAGAATGAGAAAAACAATCTCTCTGAAGCATTAAAAATTTCTGGTGTTGAAATATCAATATTAAAATATCAAAAGGCTGCACTTGAAAAAGAATTGAAAAATTTTCAAAAGTGTAAGCAAAAAACAACAACACAGAAATTAGAAGAGATGTTGAGTTTTCAAAAATCTAGTTATGATCGTATGGGTTTGGGGTATATGACTTCCCAAGGTATGGAACTTAAAGCTCATCATCCGCTACCACTTCATCAAAATGTATCATATTTGTTAAAGAAAATCAAGATGAGGAAGTTTCAAAGAAGACCGTGTCTAAAACTCATGTTCCGAGAGCTTCACATGATAGATCAATGACAAAAAAGTCCAACCAAGGTAAGTCTGAAGGTAAGTTTACTCTTTGTCATTTTTGTGGTATTCTTGGCCATATAAGGTCCTATTGCTTTAACTTGGATAAAGTGAAGAAAAATTGAGGTAAAAGAAAGTTAAAAAGGAATGAAAAAACTCTAGAAAATCAAGTTGATAAGAGGAGTCAACAAATCATCTTCATAACTTTAAAACTTGGTGAACTAACAGAATTTTACTTTCACAATAAAGAAAAAATTATACAGAGTGGTATTAATGAAAATAATAGGCCAAAATTTAAAGTAAAGTGGGTGGTCAAAAAAGATGTCGTGTCATATTAATTGATAGGACCACTTGCATGTTCTTACATTACTTGCATTTCATTTTATTAGTCTAGGACATGTATTTTATTTTTCTATTTTTAATTTATGTTTTTGTTTTCAGTTTTTAAATAAAAATATAAATATAAATTTTTTTTCTGGTTTGTTTCTAATTTTTTGGAAAGCGCATGCTTGATAAGTCAAAGTTTTGAGCACATGTGTTCTCACAAAATAAATTTTTATGCATCTCTCTACTTTGTGCAGTTCACTTTATGCATACTAACCCTTTGGGTCATCTTGACAAAATTCATTTATAAAGTAATGTGAGAAACTTATGTGTATGTACCTTATAATTGAGTTCCATATTTATTATTGTGATGCTCACCATAGAGGGAGTTCATGCCTTGAATTGACTAATACTAGTTGAGCCTAGTACAATAATAAAGAGATCTTCTCTTGCCAAACACAAGTAGTTGATTCATATAGAAAAAGTCAGTATTATATCATTGCAGAAAAAGACAAACACCATACATGAATCTATCCCTTAAATCCTTATAGAAAGAATTGTGGCTCAAATCATTGTAGAAAAAGATGACCAACAAAAATGGACATGAAAGGGGTTATGCAAACTAGTGTTTGGAGGAGATGCTCATGTATCTAGGCCCTAACATAAAGTTTAACTTTTGAGGTAAGTGACAAACTTTTGAGAGCATCTATAAGAAGAAAATACTCATTAATAATATTATCAAAAATATATTGAAGAGAAAAAGAAATAAAAAATTACTGCTCTATATAAGTTTGATCACTCACAAGCTCACATGAACTTTGACATTGATGATATTATGAGGTGTGAATATCCATAATGATTGTTGCAAATAAGATAATGTACTCAATTGAATTTGTTTTGTAAATGACACTATGTTTGGACTAAAATGCATAAGGACATGTTACTTGCCTCGTTGTTATTATAAATATATATATAAAAAAAAAATTGTGATTCTGAAGTTGAATTCAAATACTCAGTTTCTATTTTATTGACATAAGTCCCAGTGATGGGTCTCTGTTTTAATTCTAAGTCCCAGTGGGACTCTAAGGCACAAAGCACGTGCACGGCTTCTAGTCACTTAAGTGACTTAAGTGTTTTATTCCCACACAAGTCACGCCCAGATCTTCCACCCGATATTTCCCCTTCACACTCACGGCACTCTCATCCCAAGCTCTGGTCCATTTTCTCTCTTATCACATTCGATTTACTTGTGAGAAGGAATCAATTCTAAGTTCCTCGATTCAAGATTTCTCCATCACGTTAAGGCTCCTATTTTATTCAAATTCTTCTCACTCTCCAGTTCTAGATTTCAGTGCATTTATGGAGATTGGGTTGTTGATTTTAGTTATGTGAAGTTGGGTCTTGGATTTTGGTTGGGTTGAGTAGACATGTACACACATGATTACATGGATCTATATTATGCATGTATTGAGGATGATTTTTGGTGGGTTATGAGATTATTCATGTCTGTTTTAAACTAATGCCCACCAAGTGTTTATTTTTATGTCTCAACCAAGCTACTTCATTCATTTTGTCATGATTTTACTTGCATTCATGCTCATACATCAGGTGCATTTAATCCTTGAAAAGTCAAGACACATAGGAGTTGTTCATCATGTCTTTCTTACTGTCTTCATCTCGACTCACATAAATGGTATTTATTATCTTATGAGTCTTGTCAGATTAGTGACAAAAAGGAGGAGATTTAAATGTGATGTTGAGGGGGAGGTGAATGAGCTGAGGGAGAGTTGAATGAGTAAATGAAGTAAGTGTATTGCTGGGAAAAAAAAAGGGGAGAGATTGAAGGGGAGCAGCAGAATACTGAGGGGGAGAATTAAGTATTGAACATGGTTATTGATGATGACTAGAACACTATTTTATTGATGATGGTCATCTTCTTATTACTGTATTAAGATTTTCTTCAGAGATCTTGGTCTGCTGGTTGTTTTTGTTTCAGGTACACACTACATTAATCAAGTTGGTTTTGTCACCAATTGACAAAGGGGGAGATTGTAGATGCAAGACATTCCTCAAGTTGACTTTGTCACCAATCTGCCAAAGGGGAAGATTGTATATGTAAAAGTTTGGTTAAGATTAGGTGACTAAGTTAATAAGTTTGTATAAGATTAGGTAACTAAAATGATAGAGTTTATCTTATCATTAAATTGGTAATTTTGGATGAATGTAAATTATTTATTGATTTTATCTATAACAATATTAAATTTATCTAAGAGGAATTGGAGGTTGTTTAGATAAGTCATAAGCGGGAAAATCGAGTCCCAAGGAATTTGCACTTATCCAGAGAAGAGGCTGATCTGAAATCTATTACTGCAGTGAACAGTTATCGTGGGTGTCAACATTCCGTCAAGAGACGTCTTCGCGACAAACTCACATTGTCAGCAGAATCCTACTAAAACTAAAATTACTGTCAAATTGTTTATTTAAAAGATCCTACTGCTTAGTATCAGTAGAAATTCATATCTACATATTTTCTAGAGCACTTTTCAGTATATATTTTGGTGAGAAAAATTCTTAGAGAATTTTCATATATGTGATCTCTCTTTAAGTGTGATCGTGCTCCATGTTGGAGAATTGATTGGTCGAGTTTCAACCATTGGAGTTTCAAGAGAAAAGTCAATATTTGAAAATCGCCAGAAGTTCTGACTGCTACTGCGATAGAAGACACATGTGTCATTTGTCTGGTCAAATAAAAGTGTCAATTGACAAAAGTTTTATAATTGAATTTTACTTCTAATTGATTTTCAAATAATAAAATTGATTTTTTTGAATTTGGCTACCTCGTAAGATTTTACCTTTAAGGAGTTCTTTAAAAAATTTTCCTTCGATACTAATCTTGGTGTTACGCACTTCGTTTATTTTATGTTATTGTTTAATTAATAAATTGATAGCATGCTTGACGACTAACTAATTTATTGAGTGAATTGATAGATATTTCTACTGCGTTACAGGAGTACTTGGATAATCTTATTTTTCATGATAAAATCTACTTTTTTACAAATAATCTACACAGGACTTATTTATTAAAATTTGTACAAATTATTTGTCAATGTCGATATGTTAAGGTCGAAGAAGTAGTTTCTTAAGATTAATACTAGGGTTTGAAATGTCTTCATCACCCCCAACGATATTTAATATCTGGAGCCCCACTGAAGTTCTTAACAGATGATCATCCAAACAAGAAGTTGCTTTCCACGCAGTTTTTTTGACCATCCATGCCAGATACTTAGGACTGCGCGCATTTATCCTTCCGGATAAGTAACGTACACTTTAATATATAGCCAATGGAGAAAGGAATTGAGGAATTTTTTAGTTTGAATTTGAAAAGATTCCTGATTATTTGTCAAATTAGTATTCGGTGCCATATCCTATTTCACAAGAAAATCATGAATACGACTGATCAATCAAGATATTTTAAGAGGTGTTTGACAAGTACTTAGCTAGTGAACTGCATCTTATATAATAAATAGTATAATAGGTTTTCATATTTGTCGTACGTGTGTTTATAAAATTTTGGGGGGAAATAAGTGCATTTAATTGTATCCTTGAATTTTTAGAAATTTTGCACTTTATACCACAAGCTAAAAAATAATAAATAAATCTAGCACATTAATGCACGCTCCAATTATTAAAAATTGACAAACAATGCTCTCATTTTTATTCTGATTGATCGTTAAGATGGATGAAAACTATATGAAATTGGCTTATCCAAACTCATGTTCTACCTTAATGGAGGACATATTGCATTGCATCTTTTTAGTAATTTGAAATTAGTATAATTTCGACAATTTTAGTAGTTTGAAGTGTTGTGTAAAATAAGAAAAATGATATTTATAATCTTAAAATGTATAAACTCTAAGCACTCTTTTTTTTTTTTTTTAAATGATTATCTCTAAGACCTATATAAAAAAAAATATTTTTTAATCATGAAATCTACTCTTTTTTTTCAAAATAAATACATAAAACTTACACGCCTCAAAATTATATTTATCATTACTCAATAATTGGTTGATAAGTGAAAAATAACATATAACTTTTAAATCATTTTATGACAGTAGTAGTCGTTGAAAGGACGATGAATTACATTTCTCATGAAAAAATTATGTGCACACACTATGAATGGTACTTGATGCTCCTTATCACATATGTAATGGTAAAAGGACCAATTTTTATTTGCTTAGCGGTCAAAGCCATGCATATCATACACCGGATTCACAACTAATACAAGCCGGCTAAAGCTGCTATCTTGAATCCGTTTGGATTCAGAGAATGTTTCATTTCATCTTATTTTACTATTACAATTTTTTTTAAATTTTCATACAAAATAAAATAAATAATTCAATTTTTTCAAATCTTAAAATAATAATAATATTAAAAAATAATATTCTTACAATATTTTATTTAACTTTCAACTTTTATCTAAAACCATCTTATTTCACTATCCAAACCAACCCTCGTCTTCCCTGAATCCATGAGTGGGTATTGGTACGGTATTTCACCGAAATTTGGTTTTTCAACATCGTCACTTCCAGCATTGCCAACGGTGTGGTGGGAATCAAAGGTCGTATTGTATGAATTATTGTCATACAAAAGTTGGGAAATTGGACTCAAGTATTCCATATCCAATAGATGACTAATGGAACAGATCCTTGGAAATTTTGATATATGTTGCTCACTTGCATCATTGCCAAATGTTACTAAATCATCCATTTGAGCTGGCTGGAAGTCTTCCACTTTCTGCTCCAAAAGATCTTTGGCCATATTCCTCTTCTTATAGATCCTACATAGGACCCAATCATCCAACTGAAATAAACAAAAACAAACCGAAACAAAGATCATATTAACGGAAGAACCTGACCAAATTCTTGAAAACTGAACATGCAAACAGCAGCGAGAGGCTTACTCTCATGGTTCCCTTATGCTGATCAGGTAGTTTTCGAGGGTTATTTAACCGATATTCATGCATAATCCAATCAGTCTTCACACCCTTTGGCGGCCTGCCGTTGTAAAACACAAGAGCTTTCTTCACCCCAACATAATCAGATCCACTATGGATAGCCTTATCCGTGCCTGTGGCTTTCCAGTACCCAGACACTGCTGCTCTATTCGGCCGCACCCCATTTGGGTATTTCCGATCACGCGGGCTAAAGAAGTACCACTCGTTTTCTCCAAACAATGCTTTCTCTGCATTGCACAATTTTTAAGTTACACATGTATGATCGATTTTAAGTCAATATCAGACAAACAGGCATGCATGCAAGTTATTGCAACTTTTAATCTAACACTTACCGGGCAATTGCCATGGATCAAACTTGTAAATATCGACCTCAGGGATGATTGATACAGGGCATGGCCTTGACATTGCTTGATTACGAAGGTAATACACGATGAGTTCCTCGTCAGTTGGGTGGAACCTAAAACCGGGAGGAAGGTTAGAGCTGCTGGCTTTGCCCTCCATTAATCCACTTCTGCAAAAACAAGTTAATACGAGAAACAGTGAAAATTTCAAGGCTTCTAATGGTAATCTTTATGCTTTTCTTGGCCTACAAATGGGAAGTAAGACAGGATTTTGAAAGAAACGCAGTCTCGTTTGAAATGTTCATTAGATAGATGGCTGCTCGCTTTTATTTGCGGCGTGTTTTTGTCGTTATTGTGCCAGTCCGTGATTTTGATTGGTTGTTTCTTTGACCATCATTTCTCGTACAAAGATTATTAGCTATACTCTCGCGAGTACACAAAGTAGAGAAATCGACCTTGGTATTTAAGTGGATGGGTGGCTCTACGGACACCGCTAGCTCCTATTTTAGTTGTTTTTTCTTCATCTTTTTATATATATATTTTAATATTTTTAAATATTTTAAAAAAAAATAAAAAATTTAAAATATTATTAAAAAATAATTCTTTAATCACTATGTAAAAAAAATAAAAAATAAAAAAATCTTAGCTAGTGCTTCCAACAGAAAGATCACTATTTTCTTTTAGTGAATTGGTAAGTTGCTGGGATTTTTATTTATTATTATTTTAAAGACTTTTCAATGAATCTAAAACATTATAAATAATTTAGTCATAAAATGATTACATAAAAATAAATTTATAAAATAACATGATTTGATGTGATATATCAAATTTTAAAATTATATTTATCAAAAAATAAATTTAATAAATCATATAAAATAGCGTCAATTTTTTTTTTTTAATTTTATATATTACACACTTATTTCATTTTCATTCCCATTCCATTGTAATGAGATGACGTTGTTTATTAACCTTTATAAAATATATATATATATAAACTCAAAGAATGGTAAAAGTGTTATATTTTATGATGAGATGAACGTAAAATAATGATAGATTTTATGGCATTGCTTTAAAATATCTGTATCTTGTGTGGCAGGACTATTTAGATGGAATTTATTCATAAGAATTTATCGTTTAGTTTCTTTTGTCATGTTTTGAGATCAAGAGTCTTCCAAGTCTCTCACAAATTGGTATCTAAAAGGTGAAAGCATGTTCGATTCTCTATCCATTTGGATATATTTGTTCTATTCAAATAGAAAGTAACATGGTTATCTAATTACTTATACGCCAAGTCTCGTATAAAATACATCGCGCGTATGCTCGATCGATATGCAATCATCTCATTAAATTCATATGCCTTGTTTTTTGTTATATATAGACTCTAAATAGTAACTCATGATAGAATAATTTAAAATTCTAAAGCATATTTGAAAAGTATAAGATATAAAGTGGAACTATTCTATAGGGTTGATAGTATATGCTTTTAATAGGACACACTCTATCTAGTTGTACAAATTTGACATAATATTACGGTCAATTAGTTTATATTGGAAGACAGTCGGTCGAGAGAAATATTAAAAAAATAACAAATAATAAACTTATAATTCTTTTATAATTCCATTTTAAATTAAGAATAATTATGTAAAATTGAAACTATTTTAATAAATTAGTATAATTATATTCGTTAATTATAAAATGAGTTGTAAAATAATTTTAAAAAAGCAAACGAATTGATTGAGGGAATAGGTTCTTTATTATTATTTGTTTCAGATTTTTTAAATAATAATATTCAATATAATATACTATTAAAGTCATATATATCTTAATAAATATATATATATATATATATTTATTTATATATACTATTAAAGTCGTGCAAAGGTATCAACCTCTTATCCTTCCGCTCGCCTTAAAATATGATAGAAAAACAATTCATTGGTTGAGAAGAGAGTACACTACTTTCCATTACTCGAAGTTGAGAGGGTGGTTTTTCCAACTATTCCTGGAACAGTAGAGTCTTGGGCTTGGGGGCTTCTTGGACGAATTGGTCCGCAGTTGTCGGCATGAGGTACCCTTAAGGAGATGACGCGTGTCGTTCCGATACAAAGGTAGGCTAGGATAAGATTGAGGGAGATGTAGGTCAAGGTTCTTTGCGGCTCTTATCTTGCCATATCACCAACACAGTTCGAGCAGATCGCGAGACCATTATTTTTGACAAGATTTTAAGTTAAAAAGAAAATTATAATTTTAGATATTTTTTACAATTATTTTATATTTTTAACTCAATTTCGAAGTAATAATATAAAATTTTAAAATTATATTTACCACGTGGATGATTGTATGTATTATTTCTTTCTGGATTTTTTTTTCTTAACTGTAAATTACTGATATTCTAGAAATTTAAACAGTCAATTCAATCCAATCAGCCGCCATTGCATTAGTGTGCGAGCGGTGCAGTAGACTAGTTAGCTTTTTGTCCTTTTCGATGAAGTTGTTGTGGTGTCTGCTGATGGGTCTCGCTTTATTTTCATCTTGTGAAGAAGAGAGAGGGAGGAACAAGCCAACAACGTGTTTGGATTTTGTTCAGTAAGCTTTTTATATAATCTAACAATACATAGAAGGATAATGTTAAATATAAAAAAATTCTATTAATCATATCTACATAATTTTTTTTAATCTTATTAAATATGTGATATATAGATAATGAGTAGAAGAATTTAATAAGCTTAAAAAAAATAAGATAAAAAAATTTAAAAAAATTTAAAAGAAAAAGTGTAGTGTGTGGTGTGTGAGAATAATAAGTAACAAACCTCTAAATATAATATAAGATAATATAATTTTTGTCTTTTTCTTTTTGACAAAATGAGGCCCTTATTAAATAAAATAAAATTTTCATGTAGAACATAAATTTATCTACTCTTTTTCAAAAGAAATATATAAAAATTATATATTCTATAACTGCAAATATCATTTCCCATAAAAAAATATATAAGTAAAGGGTAGGAGATCCAACAAATATTTCATAGTTAATAATGTGTACAACTCTTTTACAACTATTTTACTACTCACTTTAAATCAATTAATGTATTAATTATCTCACTTCATTAAGAAATATTTTTAATTTTACATAATTACCCTTCTTTTGAAATAGAATTAATAAAATAATTATATACTAATTGTAGATTTATCATTTATCATGTTTCATTACAATTAACACAACATAAAAAAAAAAAAAAATGCGGGCTTTGAACAATTGTTTGTTCTCTGCCCTTCCTATAAAGGAGGAATTGCACAAAGTTACAGCTTTTGTACAATATGCTAGTGAGACTTCCTGTTCCTCATCATCCTTTGATGAACAACTCTTATAAAAGAAGGCCAAATAAGAAATCTAGATTCCACACGTAATGGGTCTTCACGAAACCCTACACTCTCTCAAAGGAGTTGTATATTCTCTTAATGGGGGCTAAAATGTAGAAAACGATGGGCTTTTTATGGGTGGTGGTGAATATTCGACGACGACTATTTTGGATTTCTTATTTTTCTTGTTAGATATATGTGTGTTAACTCCCGACTTTAAAGAAAGCAGTGATATAGATAAAAATGGACTGGTCATTATTTGGACGACCCACAAATCTGCAATGGCGCTTAGATCCCGTTTGGTTTATCTCAATATTTAAAAATTATTTAAATATAAATACTTTTTAATTTCAAGTTTTTAACTTTTTCATTTAATTATTACATAATTATTATAATTTTTCCAAACCTTCAAATAAAATACAAAAATCAATTCAACTTTTTCAAATTCTAAAATAAATATAATCTTAAAAAATAATATTTTTATTCAATTTTTTTTTTCTTTTTCCAAAATCTCATAAAACATCTTAACTCAAACTATTTCATTACTATTCATAAATTATTTAATTATTATTTATAGATTTCTCATTTCATCTTATTTGTATAATCAAAAGAGGCCTTAGACTTGACATAGTCACTCTAGGAGAAAATATAGAAGATTGGCGGTAGAAAATCTTTTGGGTTGGCACGCAAGAGTACTAGTATTGGTGTAGGCAAATACCAATTCAAATCCAGATTTCGCTAATAAGTCTATTAAATCTTCTACATTAGATTAGGCAAATGTATTTGTTTTTCTTGTAGGGTACAATAAATTATCTGCATGTTTGGACAAATACTATTCATCATCTATACATTATTTTATCAATTTTCTCCCTGTGATGCCCTAACTCCCACGTACGGAAATGCAAGAATCGTGACGTCGGGATGATAACAACACGATCACGCATCCCAACGATAAGTGCCAAGTGTGTGTACATACAACAGTATACAGCAAAACAAAACAACGGATAATTTAAGTAAGTTGACTAAGTACCAGAATTGTTTTATACAAATTCTCAAAAATAAAAAACGTTTTAAAAAAGGTAATACAATTATCCCATAAAATATAATACAAAGACTAAAATACATAAACAAGTGATCCCAAACCATTCCTCCAACGGAGCCAAATCCTCAGGCTCAACATCAATATCATCTGCATCAAAATTTATGATACCATAAAACGGTACCGCAAGATATCGAATACCGTGAGATTATGAGTCTCCGCAAGTAATCAACCAACCAACCTAAGATATAAAAATGCATTAATGCAACCAACAATTATGCATGCATATGACGAAATATATATTAGACTCAAAACATCATTTTCGTGAAAATGAATATTTTCTCGAAAATGAATATTTTCTAATGCACGCAAAAATTCCATTTTGGACAAAAACCTTTCATTAAAAAATTTCCTGTCATTTTCCAAAAAAATGGTTCACATAAAATCTTTTTATTCAACACATGTTATTTTTTCAGAAAATAGCCCAACAATCCATTTTAACCGTATGCACCATGATCTCCCTTAGGGACCATCCGCACACCCTGACTCCCTTCGTCACTTCATGGGTAACGACCGTGTGAGTGATTTCGTAACGAGCGATGCCCAATTCCGCGTTTAGCGTGTTCGTGGCCAAGCATCCTCTAACTCCTGCCAGCAAGGGGGGCCACGGAGTCGGCACGAGAGCATTACCATCCCGTCCGATCTCGTTGTTGCCCAGTGACAACCTAGGGGATGTCACTCAGTATATTCCGCTCCCGAGTGACCAAAGAAATTTCACCGAGATAATGCCTCATCTTGGCTTGGGGTTGTGATACACACGCACCAAAAAACTATTTCTCACATAAAAATTCAGTTTTCAAATCTACACATAAACATGAATGCGATTATGCGAAAAAATCAATTTTCATTTACAAACATGAACATGCGTACAAATGCATTGTACAAGGCACGTCACAAATATCCAACAACCAACAAATCCCCGCATAATCCAAATATACAACAACTTCATCCTTCAATCCAACTAACCATTTTACGCCTTAGACTCAGTCCGGCATAACTAACCAGCTCACAGTAAATATGAGTTAGTACAAAAATACATTTAAATCTCAAAATTTTTTTGAAAATATACTTACAGTGCTATAATATAATTTTTGAAAGATCAAGGATGTGTTTGAAGTGGTGGCACATCAACGAAACAACGCAATTTGCACTATGGCCGTGGGTCTCAAAAATTCAACTTTTAAACGGAGACAAACGAAAACTTTGAGATTATTAGGAAAGGGCTTAGGGATGTTGGTAAGGCTAGTGGTGGTGGTCATTGGCCTAGGTGGCGGCGTGGGCGGCGGTTGGAGGCTAAAATACCCAAATCGAAAAATAAGTTAGAGGGGCTTCAAGGGTGGCGGATTGGAGCTAAGGATGAGTGGGTTAGGTAGTTGGGAGGCCTCCGGTGTTGTGGTGAAAATATAGTGGTCGATAGTGGTGCGACGGCGGCGCTGGAGCACAAAGGCCTTGTGGCTTGAAGCCGTGCATGGGGGCTAAAGGTGGCGAGGGATGAGCTAAAAATGGATGGGTGAGGTCGCCGGTCGAAGGGGAAGAGAATGGGAGGGGCGATGACGGCAACGGGCGGCACACGACGACGCTTTGGGCATACGAAACAAACAAACAGGAGAGAGGGAAGAGAAGGTCACACGTGGGAAGAGAAGCAGGGGAAATAGAAAGAAGAAAAAGAATGAATGAAGAAGAAAAAGAGGAGAAAAAGGAAAAGGAAAAAAAGAAAAAAGTGAGGAAAAGAAATGAGGTTCAGTCCTCACAACTTGGGTTACAAAATGATCCAACGAAAATTATTTCAAAACAGCAATTTAAATAAAACTAATTTAAACACAGTGATTAAGTAAAATAAAATAATAAAATTCAACAATAAACTAATTTAAAATAAAAATCATTTTAAATAATGAACAATAATTAATAATAATAAAACACATTGAATTAAGTTTCACAGTTAAAAATCATAAAATAATACCATGTAAATCATCTAAAATTTAAAACAAGAAATCCCATAATCTTAAGAAATGCAATAATTACTTGGTCAAAATACATGTAAATACGTGGTATCACAATCTCTCTTTGGACAAAAGCCCCAACGACTATCTCTCTCAATGGAACCCCATCGGCACAGGCTTGATCTCGCGACGAAATTTGTAAGATTTCTTCATTCTGGATCTCGCGACAGACGGCTCTCCTCTCTGGATTTCTTCATTCTCTCTCTCTGGCTGAGTGAATCTTTCTTATTTCTCGCACCCAAAATTTAAACATCTAATCATTTCTAGGTTATAGGTATTTATCACTAACGCCGTTGCACTTGCTTGTGAGTCCTACATTAGCGAATCTAGGGTAAATGAAACTCTATATATATATATATATATATATATATATATATCTCTCTCTCTCTCTCTCTCGTTGAAATTGATTTTTCCATAATTTTGCTTAATCTAAGGTTGATTTTTAGGGATGATTTTAGGGTTTTGATTTACTTTTTTTTTTTTTAAATCGGTTATGCATTTGCTTTAACTTTGTTATAATTTTCTATAATTATAATTTGTTATGATTTGAGGGTTTGATTTTTCCATCATTTGCTATAACTTTGTGAGCTAATTGGTCCTCTATTATAATTGGCTTTTTTTGCTTAATTAAGGGTTGATGTTTGAGGGGGCGATTTTGTCCATTTTATTTACTTTTTTTTGAGCTTTTGCTCTCTAAGTTTTACCTATGTTTTGGATGCTATTTTAATTTGTTGTTTTAAATTGGTGTTTCTTTTGAGTTCGGTGTTTTTATTTGCTTGTATTTGTTGTTTTTAATTGGTCCTCTGATTTTTACAAACATGTAGGAGTAAGAGGGCTATATTCTCTTGCTATTTTTAATTGGTGTTTTGCTTGTTGTTTTGCTTTCCCCTCTAATTTTAATTGGTGTTTTGCTTGGACTTTGTTGTTTTAATTGGTGCTTTGCTTGCTGTTTTGCTTGGTCCTCTGATTTTAATTGATGTTTTTCTTGGTGTTTTAACTAATGGACTTGTTGATTTTGAGTGGCCGGTGGACCAGCTGGTGATTCCTTTTTTGACTTGCTGGTGGACAATTTTCTCTTGTTTGTTAATTGTTGGTGGACACTTTTCTATTTGTTGTTTGAATTGCTGGTGGAGTTGCTGGTTTCTGGTTGGTTCCTGATGGAGTTGCTGGTGTTTTTAATTTGTTGTTTGGAAGTTGTTTGGTTGGAATTTGTTGTTTATTTTGCTAATCCTCTGTTATAATTTGCTAATTTAATTGACAATGTGACTATGAGTAATTTGTTGCTTTATCTTGATAATGAGATAGTATACATTTCTGAATTGTTTAGTAACATTTTGTCCTTCAATATTTTGTTGAAGGATGAACACTTTAATTGATGAGGATTCATTCTTCATCACACTGTTACAAAGTGTTGAGAGTGGTATTAACAACCCCCATTTGGTTAGTGCAAATGTTGATGTTCAAGCGACACAACCCTAACAGGAAACAAGGGCACCTATGAAAAAATAACAACGGGGTGTGTTATTCACAACAGAGGAAGATACTCTTCTAATTTCAGCTTGACTTAACATTAACATAGACTCTATATGGGGGATTAACCAAACCTTCGCACAATACCTAAAAGTCCAGAATGGTCTGTACTTTCTTTGACCAATCGGGGGTCAAGCATTCAAAAATGTACCAATAAATTTTATGGTTTCATAGCCCAAGTTGAAGGAATGTATCCAAGCAGTGTGATCGAGGTAGTCTATAAATAATGCTTTTTTCAATTATTATTGTTGCAATTATTAAATCCTTACAATGATAGAGCATACTGATTGTAGCTATTTTGTAGATTGATGAGGCAAAATTTTGTACCAAGAGACTCAAAAAACTAACTTCAACATGAAACATTGTTGGAATCTTTTGAGGTACCAACCGAAATGGCAAGAGCACATGGAACTCATAAAAAGAAAAAATAATGTGTCACTTTCAGGTATTACTCCAAACTTAATATGATTAGGGGAAGATATGGAAAATGTTCCTGTGGATGGTGAGTGTAAGGGGATTTCCCCCTGCCCCCCCCCCCCCCAAGGCCTAGGAGGCCCAGTTGGGCCCCTAGGACTAGGGCTGAGCACCGACCCATTCGGAGTCGGAGAGCCCATCCTCCGACTCCGACTCCGACTTTGTCGGAGGTCGAATCCGACCTCCGACTCCGACTCCGAAGTGTATAGGCTCCGCTCCGACTCCGACTCCGACTTGTCGGAGCGGAGTCGGAGCGGAGTTGGATTATTGGACTTTTTTTTTTCTTTTTTAACTTCATATTTGACCCACTTTTTTATAAAAAAAAAAAATTTGTAGGCTTTCAAATTTTAATTTTCTCAAAATTATAATCTAAACTAATTAAACTTTTTGATTATAACAAAAAATACAACTAAATAAAACAAGTAACATACTAACATGCATTCAAAATTTAAAAATAAAAAGAAAGTCCTATTTTTACATGTACTCCCATCATCCATATCCACATCCATGATCCAAATACACGGACCACACCTGTCACCTACCATCCATCATCCACACCCATTATAATAATATTACCACTACAACAATATATGTTCTCTAAGTTCCATTCTAACAACAAAAGAAATCCAAAAGTTTCTAAGTGCCAACCAAATTAAATCCCAACAACATTTAAATACAAATTGTCCAAATGAACCAAAATAAAATAAATTACAAACTTTCAAATTACAATTGTAACAAAAGCCCAACAAATGAACCAAAAGATATTAAATGTTACAAACTTCCAAATGTTCCAACTTTCATAATGTGCCTGAAAAAAAAAATGAAAAGTAGTAAGGAAAACAACCCAACTTTAATTACATCTTAAAAATAAATTTAAACGAACATAAAAGGCATGTATATTACATCTTATTAGGAAGATGCGGAATCTTACATAGTTGTAATATATATTCTCAAAAAGCCTATTTGGAGGAATGGATACATTTAACTTGTTTGAAGTGAGATCTCTAAAATTTAAATAAATATGGTATAAACAAAGTAGAAGTAAAGAGAAAAGTAAAGAGAATTAAGTATGAAGCATTTCGTATTTTAGATAGTAATTCAAACCTCAAAGGCTCAATCTGTCAAGATGTCAATCATCTTCACGAAGTAAGCTGGCCATACCAGTGATTAATTCTACATTAAGATGTTAAAATATAGGAGGTTAGTATCACAAAATGTCAAAAGCAACATATATAACAACTTAAAAAAATCTCTAAATACATTACCTGAGTCTAACTTATAACTCTCCGCATCATCAATGGCATCCGTATAATTTTGACTCAAGCATATAGGAGTGGACTTTAACCAGTTTTGCGTGCACACAAGAGCTTCTACAGTTTTAGGAGCCAAAGAACTCCTAAATGGATCCAAGACGCGGCCTCCTGTGCTAAATGCCGATTCAGATGCAACGGTGGTGATCGGAATGGCCAAGATATCTCTTGCCATTAGAGCAAGAACCGGATATTTACTTGAGTTGACTTTCCACCATACCAAAATTTCAAAATTTCCCGTAGGAATCTCAACATCCTCCAACAAATACCGCTCTAGTTCAGACTTACAATCCATCAAGGATGTTGATTTCCGGTCTTTATGGAATCCCAGCAAAAATTCCATGGGATCATCATCATTCAAGGTACTACTACTACTCCCCAATGTTCCCATTGATGCACTATCTTCACCACTCCGACTCCGAGTTGACTTAGACCCAGTTATGCGGCCACCACAAAACCCTACATATTGTTCATACAAATATTCCATATCCCTCTTGAGGAGTACAACAAATTCCTCACCCCTCTCATCGCCCAATGTTTTGTTGAACCAATATGCTTGAGCAACCAATTTGTACCGTGGATCAAGAATGGCAGCAACAAACAACAATCGATTTATTTTTTCAAGATCACCCCAATATTTATTATACTTGGTCTTCATTCTCAAAGCCATTGAACTCAAGCGTCGATTACTATTGTCACAAAAAGCATTCAAGTTTCTATGAATATTAATAAGCTCTTGAACATACAAATTTGATGTGACATATAGTGTACCAGAAATACGCAGGGTGACATTATAAAATACATGAAGAAACTTCGAAAAGTTTCTTATGGTCTCCCAATCATCAGCCTCAGGAGCTCCTAGACCCTTTTTCCCATGCCCATCCTCAGACAAATAAACTCGTGAATAGGGATCCTCATCAAGTAAAAGTTGGAAGGCTTTTTGATACTTCTCAGCCACGTCCAACATAAGAAAAGTCGAGTTCCATCTCGTGGGCACATCAAGACACAAGAAACTAGAGCATGGCACTTTCGACCTGTCAACACAAGACTTGAAAGTGGCAAGTCTTTGGGGAGAAGACTTCACATACTTAATCAAATTTCGGACTCTTATGATCGAGTCATCAACATCTTTCAAACCTTCACTCACAACAAGGTTTAAGATGTGTGCCGTACACCTCATGTGAATAAACTCGTGAGCTGCAACACAATCCTCACTTCCTATTTCCCTTGTTCTCAACCAATCAATAGCAGAGTCATTAGAGGTAGCATTGTCCACCGTAATTGTGAGGATTTTGTCAATGCCCCAATCAAGCATACACTCCTCCAACTCTCTCCCAATCGTTGCCCCCTTGTGGTCGCTAATCCGAACAAATGAAATAATCCGCTTATGCAACTTCCAATTACTATCAATAAAGTGAGCGGTCACACACATGTAATTAATATTTTGGATAGAAGTCCAAGTGTCGGTGGTCAGGCACACTCTTTGTTTAGTGGTCAAAAACATTTTCTTCAAGCTATCCTTCTCTTTCAAGAATAGCCTCATACAGTCACGCATTACTGTAAATCGAGAAGGAATTGGAAACCTAGGATCAAGGGATTTAGTGTATTCCCGAAACCCTTGGCCCTCAACAACCCTAAAGGGTAACTCATCCACTATCACCATTCTAGCAAGAGCTGCCCGGATTTTTTTCTCATTGTACTTGGTCATCCCTAAGTTCTTCTCTCCTTGGCCTTCAATTTTTGCTTCCGGGACCAAGAATGTTTGAGTCTTATCCAACTTACTGTTACGATTTTTGGGGCAAAGTTGGATGTGTGTTTTCATGGCTGAAGTGCCTTGCCTTTTGGGATGGCATTTCCATTGCCTCCCACAATGGTTACAAGTAGCTATAGGCTCTTCGGGATCACAATCGGGCACTCTTGTGAAGTGGACCCATACCAAAGACCTATTCTTAGGAACTCTACTACCAGGTGGAGGGCGAGGGTTAGAACAAAAGGCACCAGGAGTGCCTACTGAAGATTCGAATGGTCCACTAGACTCTTCAACTATGGGGCTGGGAGTATCAATAGGCTGTCCTGGGATCCCAGGACAAGATGCAGCTGTGGATGTAGGAGTGCTTGTGCCTTCTATATTCATGATTTAAGAACTAAAACACAACAAACAAACAATATAGTAGGTTAAGACAATCACTAAAATAGCCAACACAGCCCCAAAAACACAATACAAACTCATTAACTCAACTTGTGGATGTTTTACAATCACTAAAACAGAAATATATTTGAAAATTTTTATTGGTTCAACAAAAACAGATTCCAGAAAAACAAATAAAAAAATAAAACCCAATCATTTAACTGTATAAATCAGTACATGACAGGGGCAGTCTAGGAGCTTACTATGGTGAACCAAGATCTGGAAGACTGGAAGGAGCACTATCAAAAGCCAAATCTGGAAATAACCATAGAAATAAATCAACATTAGCAACCTCAAATATTTGATTAAAGAACAGAGACATGAGTTTGGGTAATTACCGAGTACCGACTTCGAATCTTCAATGGGCAGTGATTAATCTATGATTGAGAGTACACCTCAAGAGGCCATTGACAGCGACGAAGGGACCTAGGCAATGGGAGAACTTCGAACAACTATGGACTTCGCAGAGAGAGAGAGGGGCTATGCGAGAGAGGGGTTGTGCGAGAGAGGGGAGGGTTGCGCGAGAGAGAGGGGCTGTGCGAGAGAGGGGAGGGCTATGCGAGAGCAAGAGCTGTCCGAGAGAGGAGCTACGCGAGAGGGATTCTGAAATGGGAGAAGGGGATTGGGGGAACTCGGGAACGCAGGAACCCTAAAGAGACTAAGTAAAACACTAAGTAAAACACTACGTAGCCAAGTTAAGAACTTAAGGTTAAGTAAAACACATTCAGTGAAAGTTCGCTCGAGCCAAGTAAAGTCCGCTCGAGCGAATTTAGGCAGAGAGGATCGCTCAACCCGCGCTTGACAATCCGCTCGAGTGAATTCAGGCAGAGAGGATCGCTCGACCCGCGCTTGACAATCCGCTCGAGCGAATTCAGACAGAGAGCATCGCTCGATCCTCGCTCGAAACTCCGCTCGAGCGAATTCAGACAGAGAGCATCGCTCGATACTCGCTCGAAACTCCGCTCGAGCTAAGTCAGACAGAGAGCATTGCTCGACCATTGCTCGACACTCCGCTCGAGCGAGAAGTTCTATTTTCTAGACAATAACAGAGCAATATTATACTCATGAGCAAGAACTTGATTCTAAAAAGATAGAGTAATACTATATACTATATAGTAGTATATGAAATGAAGATTCAAAAAAAAAAAATTTAATATATATGAATATTACTAATACTAATTATACTGTTACTAATCCACACCATTATGGCCTATTTTATATATAATATAGTATTACTATAATATAATAGTAGTCTATTACTATATCTTATGGTATAATTACTAATACTATAGTATCATACTATTAGTATGTTAGTGATTTAATATATATATATATATATATTAAATCTCTAATCTCTTATACTTGATATACATATTAATATATATAAATATTAGTAATACATTATACACTAATAGTATTAGTATATTAGTATTAGTATTAGTATTAGTTATACTAGTAGTGATATTAGTTATACTAATAGTTATATTATTATTAGTTATTAATAATACTATATACTATATAGTATATATATTATATAGTTATATATACTAATATAGTTATAGTGATTTAGTATAACTATATTAGTATAAGACTATAAGTTATAGTGATACAGTATAACTATATAATATATTAGTACAAGTTATAATGATTTAGTATAGGTATACTATAAGTTATAACTATAGTCTATATTAGTATTAGTATTAGTATTAATATAAATATTAGTATTAGTTATAGTGATTAGCATAACTATATGAATTAGTATTTGTTATGGTGATTTTAATTTAGTATAACTATATAGTAGTATTAGTCTAAATATTAGTATAACTATACTAATACTAATACTAATACTATAGTGATTTATATAGTGATTTATATATATAGTATTAGTAACTAATACTTTAGTTATTGGATAGTATTACATGTTGATGTTATTATGCATCTTAGTGTTTATAGTATATTATATATACATTAGTATTACATGTTATTATATTTATAAATTAGTAATTTAGTGTTACATGGTAGTAATATTGTAAATTTGTAATAGTATGATATTTACCTATAGTCATATACTAAACTATTATTAGTCAATTTAGTCTATATATATATTATAGTATAAATATATTATTTAACTAGTGTATTATTGAGTTTAGCTAAATATATAATATATAATTGTATAAAATTTAAATGATTAATATATAGAAAAACAAATATATTTTTATAAAATATGTATAAAATCGGAGGCGGAGTCGGATGATCAAGTCGGATTCGGATTTGGAGGCGGACTCGGAGGCGGAGTGTCGGAGTCGGATCGGAGCGGAGTCGGAGTCGGTTCATCATGGACTCCGACTCCGACTCCGACTCCGACTTCGAAGAGGAAAAAAAATCCGACTCCGACTCCGACAAGCCGGAGTCGGAGCGGAGCCGGAGCGGAGTCGGAGCGGAGCCGGATTCGGAGTCGGATTTTCGGATTTCTGCTCAGCCCTACCTAGGACGAAAAGTCACAAACTTGGCGCGCTAGGAGAATCCCCTGTACGTGACCTACATGAGGAATGGTGCAACAGGGATGAGACTCGTTGATCTAAGGTCCCTCGGATAGTGTCTAGTCATCGAGTGCTAACCCACATAGCAGGCCCGATATACGAAGGATCGTTGATCTACTGACAAAGAAAACATGAACGGACCAGGAGAAAAGCAGACCAAGAAGAGAAGGTTGGAGAAACACGCTGCATTCATGGCTGAGGCTCCGCCATTAGGACGACACGCCATATTAATGATGACGTCGCAGAGCCACGCCGCATTTAAAGGTTCTGGCAAAGTGAACAATATGAGAAATCCATACTTCATGAAAGAAGGCATGATCTACTTTCAAACCTATAGTATAAATAACTGATCTCAGGTACAAGGAAAACTCTCTGATCCCTAGACTTTCTTACTTATTTACTACACTCTAATAACACTTAATTGACTTTGACAGCAGAGGCTCCCTAGCCCCCTCAAAGCCTCATTACATTCTCCTCTTTACAGGCCTCATAGCAAAGACCTGAGTTGTTGGGGCCTGGTCCAAGAGTGTGGAAAACATGATGTTAACAATGGCACTGTCTGTGAGATAGTATTAGATCTTGTGTGCCCTTCTCATGCCAGCGATGACCCGTTCTGAACAATTAAGGAAAAACGTGGAGGCCACCATGGAAGCAAGACTAAAAGTCATGGAGGAGTGGGTGACAAAACTGACTGGAAAGGTAGAAACAATTCTGCAAGGAGAATGTGGAACGCAAGAAATCCCAGTGACCAAGAGGGCGGGGAGGTTAGTGACACTGAGGAAGTGGGATTCCGAAATACGCAAGCTGGGCCAAAGAAGGAAGATGAGTAAAAATACATGCAAGATGAGCTCAGCAGCCTCAAGGGGAAGTACAAGGAGATAGTACGGAAAGTGGGTATGTTGTCGACAGTGGACCAACTACTCACAAGCACAGGTCTACCCTATACTGAAAGATAATGGCATTTTCTTTGCCACCAAAGTCCAAAATCCTGATTATGGAGACGTATGAAAGGAGCAGGGACCTTCTCAAGCACTTGGAAACCTTCAGGGCTCACATGCTACTGCATGGCTTCTCTAGGGAAATTGCTTATAGGGTATTCCTGGTGACCCTAAAGGGGTCAGTACGTGTATGGTTTGGGTCATTGGCACCTAAATTAGTGGACAGCTTCGATGAACTAGCCAGACTGTTCCTAACCTAATTCATGTTCAATCGGAGGGGGTGGCGCCCAGCCGCGTACCTCCTCACTATCAAACAAACGGAGGACAAGAGCCTGAAATCCTACCTAGCTTGGTTCAATAAGGAGCGCATGACCGCCGATGATCAAGTTGAGAAGATCACCTTGGCGGCATTCTTAGTAGACATTTGGTCGCGCTCTCAATTTATGGAAAAACTGGCCAGGCAAACTCCTACAACACTAGAGGAATTCATGGACCAGGCCGACAGCTCAATTAACATGGAAGACACTCTTTGAAGGTTGATTGAGCCGCGAAAAAAGGAAATAGAGCACGCGGAAAGAAAGGGGAAGGCTCTAGCCAAGGCCAAACCCTATGAGAAAAGGGAAATAGACTCCCAAGAGAAGCGACGAGAGGAAGTATCGACGAATGGACTCGAGCCGCGATACTACTAGCCCACATTCACCATTCAAGGGGAGGATGATCGGGGAGCAATGCGTCGATACTGCACATACCATTAGTCTACCTCACACAACACCTAGGACTGCTACTCCTTGGGAGGAAGGAAAGAATATGTGGAGTAATAGAGACGCCGCCACTTCCTGGCCAAGAGACAAGCTCAAGAGCCAATGAGAAGATCGAGGGAAATGAGCCGGGACCAGAATGATCGCTATCGACGAGAAAACAACCCTCAAAGACTAGCAATAGGGGGCACTGCCGAATCCCCCCTGATCGCCACTAAGGTAGCAGCCCTCTCTTGGGGAGATTCGAACCATAGCATGAGGGTTCGCGAGCGGGGGCATCACATCGTCGGGATAAAAAGTGCATGTTCGGCGGAACCAATACTATGAGGTGTACTCGGCTGAGTATCACCCCGCCAAGCAACGAATGGGTGACCCCACTTCGGTAATCTCGTTCACAGGCAGATGAAGAAGGGGTCTTGTACCTTCACGATGACGCTCTAGTGGTCCCATGCTCATTGCCAACTTCACCACTCATAGAATCCTCATCGACAACTGGAGCTCCGTGGACATACTGTTTTGAAAAGCTTTCGTCAAGATAGGTATTGAAACCTCTTGGCTGCTGCCAGTGGGGACCGTCACGTTGTCGATCATGGTGGAAAGTAGTCCCTGCATGGCCCCTGTTATGGCCGACTTCCTAGTGGTAAAAACTCCATCGACATACAACGCCATCATAGGGAGGCCCACCTTCAACTACTTAAAGCCCATCACGTCGACCTACCACCTCAAAATGAAATTCTCAACTCTCCAGAGTGTGGGGGAAGTCCATGGGGAGCAAGTGTCGGTAAGGGAGTGCTAGTTTCTAGGGAGAAGGGATGGCACGAGGTTGTGGAGAAAAAGACGGGTGACCACTTCCCCAGAGTGGGAACCCAGACCCTTTAAATTTTGTAATGTCTCTGCACTAAACTTGTACGTTCCTTTTTACTTAATAAGACAACTTTTCAGGGCAACACAGAACATCTACTTCATGCTCTCGCATTACAAGTACGGCACCAGCAAAAAAAAAATGTGGCTAACAAAACTCACGGCAACAAGGTCATCAACAACTTACCTCCTCGCTAGGCACCATAGGGAAAGGTAGGCCTAAGTGTTGCCTTATCCCTCCCACGATGGAGAACAGGTCAGTCGATGGAGCCTTGAAGATAAAACTTACCTTCCTTGCGGACTTCAACAGGCGGGTGTGGGTTCAGTAACAAACTGGCCGAAGACTTGCCTCCTTGTCGGACACTATAGGGAAAGGTTGGCCCAAGGGTGACCTTATCCCTCCCATAGAAGAGAGCGGGATTGGCCCACGACCTTCTCGAATACATTACCCCGACCTCCATCACAACAAAGAATGAGATTAGCACTAGTCTGACCCAACACTTACATTTCCCGTGATATCAACGAGTGGGAGTGGGTCTAGTAACAAACTGCTTGAAAATTTACAGGTAGGAGTGGTCGAAGAGCGAGACCGAGGAGACCGAATACATTACCCTGACCTCCATCACAATGAAAAATGCAGGCGAGTTCAATATTACCCTTACCACCCACTCCTAGCTTCAAACTTTATCCACCTCTAAGCGGATTTGCATAAGTCGTTGCCAAAGTTACCGAAGATTTTGCGACAAAGATGAAGTTTGACACTTTTGATACAAAGTTTGATGAGAGTTGGTTTCTTCAGTGTATGGCTAACTAACCCTAAAGTGCTGGATTCACTTCGTTTGACAACATGCCTAGCCCCAAAAAGGTTAATATCAATCTTGTCAAGAGTTGAACGTTTATTTTCAAAACAAACTCATCTACGGAAGGCCGATCTCTACAGTGTAAGGGGTGAAAAGGTCTCTGAGACGAGGCAATTAAGATGTTGCACAAGATTTTAAAAGATATGGACCGAAAATAAAAAGAAAAAAAAAATTTAAATTTTTATGGGTTAGGTTTGAAAAGAAGTGAAAGGGTGTATATGATTGTAGAGCAGTCTTCATAGATAGTTCAAGCATTAAATGGAGTCAACCATTGACATGCTGACAACTATCCATACGGTGTACGATGTAAGGTCTCCTTGTACCATAACTTTATGAAAGGGCGATACATGAATTAATGATATACTTTGATGAATTTAAAAGTTCTAAGAGTTGATATAGGAATAAGTTAAAATTCTGAGAGGTGGAATCTAAATAGTCATCTACCAAATTCATGTATGCATTTACAACACAATTATAGTTATTATTAAGGGTGTAAATTTAAACCGGAAAATCGGTAAACCAGTCCAAACCGGACCGGTTTTACCGGTTTTGGACCAGTTCTTATGATTTGTAAATCGGCCGGAATCGGTCCGGTTTTAAGATTTTTTGGACCGGACCAGACCGGTTGATAAAAAATATATAAAAAATAGTACTTTATATATAAGTTTTATACAAAATTAAAATTATACAAAATGTTTTTTATATATTAATATATAAGTTTTATATATAATGTATAATTATATGTGAAATTTTTATATATAATTATATATCATATATAAAATAATTTCATATTATAACTAATAGTCTAATACTAATATATAACTATACTAATAATCTAATATTAATACTATTATACTATTATAAAGTCAAATATATTATCATTTATATAGCTATACTAATATATAAGTTTATAACTAATACTAATAGTCTAATATAGACTATAGTTATACTTATAATTAATATAGTTATACTAAATCACTAAAAGTTTATAATTAATACTAATATATCACTGTACTAATAGTATAATATTAATACTATTATATAGTCTAATATATTATTTAGCTATACTAATATATACGTCTATAACTATTTAACTAATACTAATAGTCTAATATAGACTATAGTTATACTTATACTATAATCTAAAATGTCAAATTTACATTTAAAAAAAACTGAAAAACCGGACCGGACCGTACTGGAGCGGAAACCGATAAAATTGGAAGTACCAGTTTAGGAGGAAAACCGGTGCGTAATCGGTTTTGAAAAATGTAAAACGGGTTATACTGGTTCGGCCCTAAATTTTGTCCAAAACGGGATCGGACTGGTTACACCCCTAGTTATTATATACTCAAGTTAGTGTGTAGAGCACATCATCTACATTAGGCCTACAAATCGATCTGCCCAAGACATATTCGGGATCGACCCATCAACCCATCAACCAGCTAGGACAAAAATGACTTGACCCGACCGGCAACATTCGGGTCAGTCAAAACCGGATTTTTTTTTTTTTAATAATCGAAAGTCTTTAAGTAAAATGCTCATGAATAGTAAACAAAACTTGTAAAGACATAAATTGTAAGAGGGTCTTTGACAAAGTAGGGTGTTTGGCATATTTGACCTTTAATATGGTATTTGGTCACTTCTATACTTAATGTCTCTATATATTGAAAGTGCATATCAAATAAATTTTGATGACCTGAACTTCAAGCTTGCTGCAATTTTAGAAATTTTAAGAAAATTCTACATATACAACCCCACTTGGTTTAGAAAGATCATAAGAGGAACGACAAAATACAAGGCCAAAAACAACCACATTAAATAGCTTGGCCACAATTCCACCATAATAATAATAATAATAATCAATCACCACTGCAAATTAACTCATTCCTCATCAAAATTTCACAACCGCAAAAACCTCATTAAAATTGCCATCCACTCGGGTCAGTCCTTTGTTATGTTCCCACTACAAGAAATAAGATCTTTTTCAGTACTCAAAATCGACGTAAAAATCCCCTAAAATCACTGCAATTGATTATTTTGGACGATTTTTCAATCGTTGCATGTTCGCCGCAATAAATGAGCCACTTTTAATCAAAATCTTCAATATTAATTATTTGCGGCGACTTTTTTTCATCGCAATTATTCCAAAAATCGATGGAAATGATATTTCCATTTACCATTAAATCGTTAAGAAAAGTTAATTGCGGCGATATATATTTTTGCAAAAAGTGTTAAAACTGCCAAAAATAATCCTTATTTTTTTCTAGCAATTTTCAATTATCATCGCAACTATGTATTTCCAGTAGGGTAGTTGTTGTCGGAAAATATTATTTGTGTCGCTGCAAATAAGTTTATGCGACGAAAAAAATTTATTTGCGGCGAACTTTACTCAACGGGAATGTTGTTTAAGAAAATAATAATAAAAATGTACAAAACATAAAAAAATATAATACATATCCAAATTATATTCACTATAAAATTTATGGATAGCCACACAAAGCTTAAGCTAATTGCAATTTAACATTTATATCAAACAATAATGTGAACTAATAAATAAATAAAACACCCAAACAAGAAAGAGAGTGAAAGGGAGAATAAAAAGTATTTTGATTTAATATCCATAACACTGCTTTGCCGCTGCAAGCCTGCAATGTGCCTGTAATAATAGCCTCAATTAGAGTTAGGCAACTTCTTACAACTCCACGGAAAAAAGTAACATTCTTACAACATTCTTGGAAGCTGTAAATGTTACCTTTAGAGAAGAGCACTGACATCAAGCAAAAGTAAGAACTTTCAGCCTGTGAGCTGCCAAACACAAGCTAGTAATTTAAGTTAAAGTCTAATGTACAGGCAACCAACTAACTAACTAACTAACTAACAAACTAAGTATTATATATTTCCTTTCAAAACAAAAAAAAAACTAAGTACTATATATATATAACATGACTAAACTTATGCCCCACAGACATGTTTATTAAGAAAGACCGATTAATTATTTGTTTACTCTAAAGTTTCAATTCTTATATATTTCAGGCCTATATTACTTCATTAGGAATGACTTCATCCACCCACCTGCACAAAGGAACAAGAAAACCTCACTGCCAAGAAATTCACAATTCTCTCATCTATAAAACAAAGCCATTCGATGATACACTACACAACATACATCAAACTAAAGCGCACTATCTGCATACTTGAAATTTTATAGAAGGAAAATTTCAACTAGCCATACATCTTTCTTCCAAAGTTTCAAGAGTACTCAAATATAAACAATGGAGATGATTATTCCATATAAAAAAAGTACCAATGCAGAAAAAACATACTATGGACCATCGTTGTTTTCTGCTGGAATATAACCAATATTTCTATTGTGATTTCTTATGCAAGTTCTATAACCTTATTCCGCCAGTTTTATCATAAAGTAAAAGGCTCTTACCGTGGCAAACCCAATGCACATAATACTAAAACCAGGGAAAGGAAACGATGCTTCTTCAGATAGGAACAATGCTGGATGCCATGGCAGGAGAAATTGTTAATTTGAATTATTCTTATGCATAATAACATTATTTTTTGCAACTCAATCTTCCATATACATGTTAGAGGAGTAAATATTAATGGAGAAACAATGTTGGCTGAGGAACTTATGCCATAAATATGTTTGTATAGCTCATGAGAAACAATTAGGGCAAGGCACTTACGTTTGTATAGCTCATGAAGAGACCGATGGGAAGCAACTTGCATAAATCTGGTTGAAGAAAGAATTTTCAAAGAGTATAATAGGCTTGCAGTCAATCTTTGGATAGAAGCTTCATGACTTGAAAGAAATTAGATCACAATGTGGATCTTGGACCTATGAATGGGGATATTCTTGAAACTTACAAAGAAAAAGGGAAGTGAGTTAGACAAAAAGATAGGAAACTTAAAAATCAGATTGAAAGTTGAGAGGTAGCATATCAAGGTTAGACGGATACGAGAATGCAAAAGAAGAGATGGTTGCTCTTTTAGAGCCAAAGATGTTTGAGACAATATATAAGATTTTGGACCTTACATAAAACTTTCATTATGGCATTGATATGATCAGGTTTGTTAATGTAAAATTATAAAATAAATTCCAAGCATAAATCTATGTTTTTGGACTAATTATTTTGGAATCATCCTAGGGTAGTATATAAACTTTTAGGCATGTTGGTTAAATAATTTCTTTGGTGAAGGAACTTATAAGAATGGATACAACGAAATTAGATAACATTAGTCACTTTGTTATTTTTTATTTTTATGAATAAGGGCAATTAACGAGTAACGATAATATGTGGCTACAAGTGGAAAATAATGTATGCAAGTGAGGTTCACATTGATTCTGCTCCTTAGCCTGACATTAACTGAATACAAACTAGTTTACAAAGTTATGTGAAAAAAGATGTAACAGCAGACAAAAAGCTAATGAAAAAAAGAAAAGAATCGTAAACGAAGAAAAATATATCTATATCCAAATGACACTTTTCCTTGCACACTTCGTGCATTCAATCCCTCCCCGATCCAAGAAACTAAAGTAACTGTTAGTTTGTCTAGTTTTTTTTTATGAAAGACATTCACTACACTGACCACATGATTGTTGGTAGACTAATGCAAAAAAGTGACCCTTGTGTGCCCAGTATAGAAAATAAAGCATTATACTGCCAACATACCTATGAGTGTTTTCCTAATATAATCAACATTGATCTATGACATAAAGACACTTCTACAAGCATAATATGAAAGTAGTCCCCATGTGTTGGTGACATCATAGAACTAGAACAAGGATTGTCAAAGATAAAGCATAATACAAAAATCATAAGCACTTCTTTAAATATGGTACATTCAGAAAGATGGTCAAATTACTTCCACAATAGAAGAATATACATATTAAGAAAAATTAGTTACCTCAAATACAATTTGAAATGAAAATGTGAGTGAGCAGTAATGAAGTGTCATGTTTCAAACACAACACTTCATTAAGAAAATAGCCCTCCCCCCCACCCAAGCGAAAGAAAAAACAGAAATAAAAATATCTCAAACATCATGCAATTTCACATAGTACAATATTATAAATTAAAACTGACAAGATAAAAAACTGAAAAAAGAACATAAAATTATGTTAACATTAAAAAAAATCAACAAAACCAATCAAAATTGTGATACTATTATTGCAAGCCCACTTATTGACACCAAATGAATCACCTTGTAAGTCATCCCATTGTTGCAATCTACCAATTCATTTTGGTACCAAAACTGCATAACATTCATTTGGCCCCTCATTTATGTCTTCATGCATACATTCTTTTGTTTCATTTAAATTATTTTGTTTTAACTTTCATCTCATCAGTGATATCACTAACTACATAATAACACATAAACATTCAAGAAATACAAGCCTTAACTTCAAGGCTTGTAGCATCCTTCATTAAATCTATCTTTATAACATCCATGGCTTTATTACTTACACCAATAGGTACTCTTAGACACCCCATTACAACACTTTTGCAAACCATGGTTCATAACCTTGAAACATAGGTTTTAGCACGTCAATCTCAATAAGGAACCAGAGACTTAACTTACACAACTAATCCATAGCCTCACCATTTTTTCTAAACAAACTTCATGCTCCATTCACTACATACTCTTAACTTCAGAGCCATAATCAAGGAGTCCTTAAAGCCACACATTTCCAACTTATTACATCCAATCCATGGCTCTACACATCCCTTGCATATTCTTAATACAACTCCATTTAATATCTAATTCTCAAAGTAAGCCTTCAAGTGAGCTTCCATGCTTCACTTTATAGTTCATTACAAAGATCCAAGAACTTCATCCTTCCATCCAAACGCTCATTTAAAATTTAAAACATCAATCCAAGCTACACAATATAATTCAAATTCAATATAAAAAGCCCTTCCTCCATTCCTACACAAAAGCTAGCCCAAAAATACTACACAATACATATTCATTCAAGTTCCATTCACATTTTCATATTCTATATTACATAACAAAATTCAAAACCTTCCATTGAACAAATATAACTATATAACTTCAAACTAACTTTAATCACTAAACATCACATATATACATTACATGGAAATAGTTTCTAAACAAGAGATAATATGTCCAACTAATATATATGCTTCGTTATCTCATAAAACATCAATCCAAATGGAGCCACAAAAGCTTTAGCAGCCAATACTGCATATATATTGAATGAAAATATTAATTAGCAATTTATACCATCGTATGGCATGCAAAAGAATATAACTTTTCTATTAGACATCATGAACTTGCATCAATTTTGCTTCCAAGCAGCCAAATACAAGCTTATCAACATAACAGAAACTGAAAGCATAAGTGGACTACATATCTCAGCATGTCTATATGAATGTGATTCCAAGTTCAAGAGAATGTGTGATATGGCTTTTGGCTTTTGCAAATGATGAAATTCAAGATACTAATAAGAGAAAATTGAAATTACCTTGAGATGATATCTCTTTTGCAATTATTGTTGAAATAGACTAGTGTAGATGCCACAGATCCCCCAACCAGCAACCTTTGGAACTTCATTACTGGCATGGGTATTCATTAGATTCCACTCTTTTTATGTACAACATAAGATGAAAGTGAGAGAGGAGGAGATAAAAAAAAATAGGAGGAGGGTAAGAAGAAGAGGAAAGAGAGAGTACCTTAGCTTTGTAATGGATTTTCCATTTCATCATTCACTAGCCCTAGAGAAAAGTGATGAGATGGAGTTGTTTGCAGATGTGCTGGTAAGGAAGAATGAGTTGGAGAAAGAGGAAAGGAAAGCATGCATGATTAACTTATAGGTTAGGACTAGGATGACGGCAGAATTTCATACATATATATTAATTTTGCGCTAGTGGTAATGGATCAATTCATGATGACCAGCCTAGTTAATTTATGAAACTTTATCTTTTAGAGTTATACCACCTAACTAATTAATTTCATGTGGTACTGCTGATCATGAATTATAGAAAGAAACCATGCATATATGATTAGTATCATCCAAAATGAATGTGTAAGGGTTTACATAAGTGGGAAACAGAAAACCAATAACAAGTGTCACCAAGGTGGTGCTTACAATCATCACACCAACTTCAGCTATGCCTGCAAGAACAAACTGAATTTCATTAGCAGAATTTCATGACACAAACTTCAACTTTAGCTATATCAACACATGACAACATAACATTTGGTGCTCACAATCATTACATCAACTTCAACATAGACTCATAAATTTACTCTGTTTCTCACATCAAACTTGAAACAGGAAACAACAAACAAATAAATATAAATGACAAACTAACAAAATAAATAAATAAAAAAGCACAAACTCATTGACCCAAAAAAGTAAACAAATAAATACAAATGACAAACTAACATTTCAAACTAAAAATTGGGAATAAGCATGATTTATGGGTAGACATAGTATAAAAAGAAGCAAAACAAATAACAAAAAGAATTATAAAGTTCAAGTTAATTTCAACCAAAAGTTCTCAAAACCCAAATTCTCAGGTCAAACACCTTGTATATACTGACAATATTCATTTTAAAGGCTTGTTTGCATCCACAAAATAATTGTGCATTTGGCACCATAAATAAACTGTATAAACATCGACAAAGTACCTGCCTTGTGTAGAGTAGGTTAACACCTTTCCATTAACATCATCAAACTCTACAAATCCGGGCCATTTCAGAGACTCGGACCCAAACAGAGCAAAACCAAATTCTGGTTTTTTTCCCTCCGTATGTACCTAGCCATTTAATATGGAAAATATCAAGATAAAGGATAAATAGAAGATAAAGTTAAAGGAGTGTTGTGTAAGCAAAGGAGAAATGAGAGGGAGCTTACCGCACAAAATGTAGGAAAAATCCTCAAAACCCATGGACTGCACAAATAAAATTCATTTCATAGCAATTTCATGGGAGTGAAAATTAACTTAAAGCGAATGTGGGTGTGTTCGTGAGAAGCAGAGAAGGAGAAGGGCTTTACCACCAATCGGCAACTCAGAACTCCAACAACGAACACAAACGCGCAGCAGCAAACCCACAAGAAATCTGCAGTGGAGAGAGAGAGAGAGAGAGAGAGAGAGAGAGAGAGAGAGAGAGAGAGAGAGAGAGAGAGAGAATACCTGTAGGTTTTTTGTGCATCGTGCGAGAGACGAAGAAAAATTGGGGAGAGAGGGGGAGCGGCTGGAGGGAAATGAAAAGGGGCAAAACGTAGGTGAATTAAATTTTGGCAACTTTTTGGGGCGAGTTATTATCGCCACAAAAATTCAAACTTTCGCCGCAAAATATGCGAAGCTCATTTGACGGTTAAGAAAATGTTACAAATTCTCATTTGCGGTGACTAAACTTTGTCGAGAATAGTCTCATAAATTTTGTAAAAGGCTTACGAATTTTACGACTATTTTTGCCGCAAAAAAGGGATATTGCAGCGATTCTAAATTTCGACGGAAAGAAAATTGCCGTTACACTAACAATAATTTTTTTGCGACAAAAAAAGTCGCCACAATAGGTCAAAAATCGCTACAAATAAATGAACAGTGAATTTGGTTTCAGAATGTCTTATGAATTGCGTTGGAATTCAGCGGCGAATTAAAAATCGCCACAAATAAGGACTATTTGCAGCGATTTTTTTGCGACGATCTAAAAATCACTAGAAAATGCCTAATTTCTTGTAGCGTCCTCTTTTCATAAATTAAGAGCGTAATGAATTTATAAGTAATCTTTCAAAGAGAGATGACTATGTGAACTTGACAAAGTGGAGCAAGACTTTTGCAATAGCAGAACCTTATGTACTAAAAACTTGAGATTACAACAGAAAAAGAAACCAGAGAAAAAAATTAAAGGGATTTGCTAAAGTTGCTTCTACTGCAGAAAGATAATGGCCTCGCAACAAAAATAAACTAAGAAATGTAACTTCAATGTTGAGTCTTCAAACTGGAACATGAACCCCAGCGCTAAGTGGAGAAAGTATCATAGAAAAAATCGAGAGGGAGGTTAGTACAAGTGAGAAAAAGGAAGGCAATCTTGGAAGGGCGGTCGAGGAGAGAGAGAGAGAGCTATTGCTTGTTACAAAGAGGAATGAAGCTTCTTGAGTGAGAGAGATAGGGTTTGCTATCTTTGGAGAAAGAATGAAGGCTTCTTAAGCTCCGGCTACAGTTTTGCCCGATAAATGTCTGGTTGGGTGATTGTCCAACCCGCAGTTAAGTTCAACCTGTCTTTATTTGCATTGACGGATCAAATCTTACGGACGGATCGGGTTATGAGCTTAATTTGCACAAGCCTTATCCACATCATTTAAATTGTAAGATTTGGATGTAAGATTCAAATTTTTAAATTTATAGTCAAAATAAAATTATGCCAAGTGAATATTTTATTAGGTTTGAAAATAAAATTTTTCTTATCCATAGAAGGGGTAATTTATATACAACTCAAGGGATGGATCGTGTATTCATTACTTAAGATGTGCTCGTCAATTTGGGCTGGACCATGTTTCAAACAAAGTCATATTCGAAGCAAAACTTGACGCTGGTTGAGAGCCCAACCAGTCAGGGTCAAGCCCGCGAAACCTGAGTGATGTTACGCAAAAGAGCATTATAGGATTAGGGATTTCTCGTCTCTGAGTCTTTCGGAGTCATCGCGCTCGCTGTGTTAGGGTTTTCGACTGCGCGAGTTCATAAAAGTTTCTCAATCGCTCGTAAGTCCTTCAACCCCCGTCACTCTCCGTTAGGGTCTCTCTCTCTCTCTCTCTCTGTGTGGGTACGGTATTTCCTCCAATTTGTCTCCCAAATTTTGGAATGTCAACGAAAAAAGTAAAAATTCCACATAAAAAACCTTCTCCACTGCTTCAATTTTGTTTCTTTGAGGTTAAGATAATTAAGAATATCTGATATTCTCTTATCTGATATCGTTTCGGTGATATATTTTATGTGCAGATTAATTTATTTGTAATTTACATATCGCTGTATGTGAAAGAACATGTATTCCTCTAGAGGTAGCAATGCGTACGGGCAGCAATCGTACGCCGGGCAATCCACATACGGCGCAAATGTAAGTTTTTTTATTTGTTACTTTGAATAAAGATATAAACTTTGACTCTGGATTTGGTTTAGATTGCGAAGAATGCGTAGTCTCTCATTTTATTATATGCTCGGTGTTTTACTCTGCTGGTGCCAGTGTGTACTCCTAAAAAAGAATTTATCTTTACTTGTTGGAATTAATATAAACCTAAATAAGGGCATATATTGCACCTCGTTCGAGAAACCATGAGGATGTTCTTTTACCGTCCTTAAGACACATGCTATATCGATTCTTTTATGTCTATAACTCAAGGAGTTGTCAGGTCATGTGCATCACATGCCTTGTTCGTGTTGAGTTTGGGCTTGAGGCTTCTTGATATATTGGGGTTCTCATCTGTCCTTATTCATTTTATTTGGTAGCTGGGAGCTGCTTATTCTGCCAGTTCTGTTGGAAACCCTGATGGGGCCTCGCAGCAGTCATTGGCTTCTCGGCATTCATCAATGTTAGCTGGTTCTCAGGAAACTGATGTTGGCGGGTACAGAGCTCATCCTCCAGCTGCAACTCACTATGGGGGGCAGTATAGCTCTGTGTATGGGGCGGCTGCTTTAAGTAGTGCTCAGCAGGTCAGTGGATTACAATTTTCAAATTTATTTCGTTGTCTTGTTATTTATGAACTATCTTATCCCTGCTCAACCAAACCCCATCCTGACCATTTTTCTTGCAGTTGCATTGTGTAAATCTAATAATTCTTCTTTCAAGGGGTGTGCAATATGTGTTATATTACCTATCTCATAACTTTCATAGCCAATTTAATGATGGTCAGATTAACATTCAATGTGATAAAGATGCTAATGTCTTGCGACCTTGATACCCCATATAGTTCTTATTTACTATTTATCTTTTTTTTTATTTTTTTATAAGTAATCGATAATATTTACTATTTATCTTAGGATCTGGTATTACATTAATGGGGACCTGTTTACAGCTTGTATTTATTTCCTGTCAAGTATGCTCCCAAGCCACAGACTATATACATGGTGGTACTCTTAGAAAGTTTCGTTGCTTGGACCCAACCTCAAGTGTTGATTGCATGTGTTGTTTCAACTTAGCCATATTTGTTTGTGGCTGTTCCCTCATCCAATTCTTGGCCTTTATTAGCTGTTAAGTTTGAGTGAATCATCTGTGCCATATAAATATAAGCAGATCTTTTCTCTGTATAGGTTCCTGCAACGAATGTGAAAGGTGCTGGACCATCCATTTTGGAAGGTCGTGGAAGCTATTCTTCAGTTAGGCCAGATTCACCTAAATTTGCATCGAGTGACTTTGTCTCATCCTCAGGCCATGGATATAGTCACAAAGGTGATCAATTTTATGCAGAGAAGGTTCCTGATTATGCTGGAATAGATAGACGGCAATATGGTGATCGACAAAGTACTTATCTAGGGAGGGACTTGCAAAGTGAACCAACTGGACGATATGCTGATTCTCTTGGTCTTAGTCATCAAACTCAGGTATGGCTGTTTAATTATTTCTTGACAAGTTTGTTATGTTCTATTAATAAAATATACTTTGTTATTGAAATTGCTTGTATTTGTTTTTTGTATCGATGATAATATTTGCCTTTTTTGCTAATAAAAATTAATATTGGTCTTATTATCTAATTTTCCAGAATGATATGTATGATCGCATTGATCAGGCATTGCTTCGACAAGAACAATTGTTAAAAGCTCAATCGCTGCAATCTACTTCTTTGGATGGGACTGCAAGGTACTTTAGCTTTTCATCGATAGTGACTGTATGATGTTTTAAAATGAACCTTCATTTTCTCATAGCAACTATAATTACTTATGGACCATATGCTTGTCTATATAACTAAGGGCAGAGGTCGTCTTTGACTTAGTTTAATGAAGTAGTTTTCCTCTCAATGGTGTCGTCTATGCATACTTATGTTGGATGGTAATATATTCCTTACAACTCTAAGTAGCCCAACATTTCTGGCAGACAAGCAGATTATCTTGCAGCAAGGGGTACCACTAGTCGTCATCCCACCCAAGATCTTCTTTCTTATGGAGGAAGAATGGACGCTGATCCTCGCAGTTTATCAATGCTTAGTGCTTCTTCATATAGTGGACAACAAGCTCCATCAATATTGGGAGCAGCTCCGCATAGAAATATGGATGATCTCATGTATACGCAAAGTTCTTCAAATCCTGGTTATGGAGTGAGCCTACCTCCTGGTAGGGACTATGCCACCGGAAAGGGGCTTCATGGCACATCTCTCGAATTGGATTATCCAAGTAGCACGTTGTCACGTGGTGGTCCTACAAGGATTGACGATCACAAGGATGATAGGGCTGGTTATCTTCGGGAGTTTGAGCTAAGGGAGGAGGAGCGGCGTAGGGAACATTTGCGTGAGAGAGAGAGGGACAGAGAAAGGGAGAAGGAACGGGAACGGGAACGAGAACGAGAACGGGAAAGAGACCGTGAAAGGCGTATCTTGGAACGACGGGAGAAGGAGAGAGATCGAGAGCGCAAGCGTGGACTAGAAACCAAGCATAATCGAACTCCAACAAGAGTATCTAGGGACCGGCGTGGTTCCTCTTTGGCGAAGGAGGGGAAATCGTTGCGACGGGATTCTCCACATCGTGATGCTTTGCATAGGTTGATCTTGATGTTTTATTTGCGTCCTCTAGTTCTGAATGTATAGCTGCTTGTCCATCTTGCAGCCCTTTTAACTAACTTGGTGTTCTCTTATGCTGAAGGCATCATTCACCTGTTAAAGAAAAAAGGAGAGAATATGTCTGCAAGGTAAAGAAACCAGTAAAGAGAAAGAAATTGAATGATATTCAGAATATTTCTCAAGGATCTGCTGTTTTTCCTGTGGGGATGTGGAGTTGAGGGCTTCATAGGATTCAATTTTTGCTTATTGCTACAGCTTTTAGTTGGGGCTTTATCTTTGCGAATTGATCTCATCTTTTGCTCTGGGTTGAAGCTTTTACTCCCTAGGGTTATTCTGTCTTGATCCTTCCTCTCGTATCGCCGTCAATTTGGGGCCCTCTTCTTTCTTCAATATTCCCCCCTGTTGTTATTTTGGCACTAACTGGGAATATCTATGCCTGAGATTTCTTGTTTGCTCTATTTCATCAATTTCCATAGCTACTCCTCATTCTTTCAATACATCTCCCTTCTCATTATTTCGCGCTCCGTTGGGTACATCAGATTGGTTTCATATGTCCTCTTTATGGAGAAACAGTTGCTGACCTTTAGCTACTCTAGGATTCATGGCCTTGACCTTGTTTTGGATCTAGTAGGTTTATGAATAGGATTTATATTGATCTTAGTTCGTGTATTTTTATCGATCACTGTTGCAAGTAAGTTCACTGATCTTCTTCAGAGAAGTGAATGAACTTTAGAGTCATGAGATAATTTTATGAAAATTTGGACTATGTATTTGTTATTTGCTGCTTTGTTAGTCTGCACTCTGAAATGTGCATGGATTTTATTCCCTTTAGTAATCAATGATGCATACTTGCAGGTTTACTCTTCCAGTTTGGTAGATGTGGAGAGGGATTATTTGTCGATAGATAAAAGATATCCTAGACTCTTTGTGTCCCCAGAATTTTCCAAGGTGTGTCTTTGTTATTTATTTTCAAGGAGATATCTTACTTAGTTGAATATCTGGCTTAATGTGGCATTTTAATTGTTTAGGCTGTTGTGAACTGGCCAAAGGAGAATCTTAAACTTCCAATCCATTCACCTGTCAGGTGCCAGTCTTTGATTCTGTTGCTTCAGTGGTTTTCAAAGTTTTACTTATGCTATGATATGCATTCATGCCATTAACCTTTTGTGGCAAATGACAATTTTGTAGCTTTCAACAGTTTTAGTGAAATTACCTATAAAAAAATAGTTTTAGTGAAACAATCTATGATACGTTCTTCTTAGAGCTTGGTTCAGTTGCTGGAAAAAAAGAAGATAAAAAAGATGAAATCCAAATCTCAGAACTAACCTGTACTCGAACTAGTCTTGTGATTTCCGACATCCTCTGTTTTTCTATTTCTACTACTCAAAATTAAAAGGATGGTCATTATTTTACTCATTTATTTAAAGAAGGGAGGTATAAATAGAAGTAATCATTTACTAACTTGTTGAGTGGAGCAGTTTTGAGCATGATTTTGTTGAAGAAGAGAGCCTAACCGAGGTGAAAGGTTTGTCTGCTGAGCTTGTGGCTGAAGAAACCACAAAATCTGGAAATACAGTGTGGAATGCAAAGGTAATTCATTTTTTATTTAAAATAATTAAGTTATATAAGCAGCGTAGTGATGGGACATATACAAAAGCAGCAAAAGTATATTGTATGAGCAAGTTTTAAGTCCACAAATAATCGTACCGTTTGTTTCTCACTCTTAGGGATGAAGTCTTTACTACTTTTTGGAGATTGAAAACTGTGTTTAAATAATAAGAAATCTAAGGCCTCGTTTGTTTTCACAGATCAGATGAAATGAGATGAGTTGAGATTAAAATTAAAAAGTTGAATAAAATATTGTTAGAATATATTTTTTTAATATTATTTTTGTTTTGGGATTTGAAAAAGTTGAATTGTTTATTTTATTTTGTGTGAGAATTTGAGAAAGTTGTAATGATTAGATGAGATGAGTTGAGAGGAGTTGTGAAAATAAACGAAGCATTATCTTAGTGATTGCTGCTTTATGATAAAAAGTTAAAGCATGGTTTGCTACACAGTAATTTTTTTTTTTTTTTTGATAGGTAATCATAGAAATTTTATTAATAGAAATATGCAAAGCTCAGGTACACAGGTAGTATATATGAACAGTAAATTGATATGTAGGATAGCATTATGCCGACATTTCTTAGTCAGGCTGTCATAGGCTCTATTGCAGAGAGTTTCCATGAATAAAATGGATGCTTTCCCAGCTATTAAATGGAAGATTTGCAAAAAAAGATTTTACCTATGAATTGTTTTGGTCTAAGTAACACGTACATGTCACATAACAACAGAAAATCTTGCTTTGACCAGTGGGTATGGATTTTTTGGTTTGTTTGAGCACTTGTTTGGATGAAATTCTCTTATAAACAAATGTTTGGATGAAATTATATGGTGGAACTCACAGGAAAAATGGAGTATGTTGACATGGGGCATGTGTTAGGTTTTTCATGTTCAAACCACATGTGTAGGAGATATCATAGGAAGAGGGATGAGGCTATGAGGCTACCCTCGTCATAGGACAAGTTGCTGGGGTTTGGAACAACCATGGAATCTTTGTGAGAGAGATGCTGGTTCTTTGAAGTTCAATTTGTATTTTCTTTTTTTTGGTCTTTTTTCCTCTATAGATCAAATAGGACTGTGTCTTGTGTATGTAGGTATATACTATCAATTGTACTCACTGGATTAACTGGTAAAAACAACCTTCCCTCAATGCAGAGTATCTCAAAACCTAGTACCCTTGTGATATAGGAGAGGCTACTTTACATTTATGTGTACCCATAAAAAAGCATTCTAAATTTTGACCAATTAGTCTCCTTTAAAGGGACAAGAAATCCAATTAAGCTATGTACATGTATAAATCCTTGTAAAAAATAATATATAACTACTTAGAAAAAATGAAACATAAACTTACCCCATTGTACTATGATTTAACTTAAGCTGTGCATTGCATACTAGTTGCCAGTATGTGGAGGATAATATTACCGCTTTGATCTGTTTGGACTTCTTGGTGTTCCACAGATAATACTACTGTTTTGATCTGTTTGGACTTCCAGGTGTTTTGTTGCAATTGATATATCGAAGGATGGAGTGCCAGCTCTCTTTATATGTTGCAGAGTTTTTCAGTTGATTTGTTTTACCATGATGGAACCATTATTAATGTGTTAATATATTAGATATTTATTTCACTCCTAGGCCTTTTTTTTTGTATATGACCCGTGTACTTGGGCTTTTGCCTATTCTTATGATCAATAAAATTTTATTTACCAATAAAAAAAAAATTTCCAAGCTTGCGGGATAGTGAATTTTATCAAGTTTGTTGTGCTTGAGTAAGGTTTCTTTGTCTCCTTGGTTCAGATGATTTTGATGAGTGGACTTAGCAAGAATGCCATGGAGGAGCTGTCATCTGAAAAAATTTATGATAATCGCATACCCCATATTTGCAATATCATTAGGTTTGCTGTGCTTAGAAAGGACAAGTCTTTGATGGCAATTGGTGGTCCATGGAATTCTGTTGATGGTGGCGATCCATCCGTTGATGACACCCCATTAGTTCGAACAGCCCTTAGGTTTGTATTCTCTGTTAGTTTTTTGCATCAGGATATCAATAATTACTTTTTTTTTTTTTAGCTTAACGTAATTGTTTTTGTTATGCAGACATGCAAAAAATATTACTCCACTTGATTTGCAGAACTGCTGCCATTGGAATCGTTTTCTTGAGGTAGGATTTGCTTTTAATGATTGTTACATTTAAAGGACCTCTTCAGTTACATTCGAGTTTTTTGATGATGGTGATCCTAGTCCTTGTGGCTTTTATAGCGAATTTATCATGCCTTTTGGGTTGTTTATGGATGACATTGAATGAAATTCCTGCAAGACTTCTGCTTTGTATATGAGCCATTTTCCTTTTTGAAATATTAGGCTTGTGAATCAGGAGATGGTTTGGTTGTGATTTAAGCTGCCATGTTATGTTTTAATCGTTGGAAGCTAACTTCTTCGCAGGTATTTTATTTTGTTTTCTTTTGTTTGGTTGCATCTCACTCATTATTTGCCCTAAATACAAACTACATTATTGTTTCCACGAATGGGGCATATAAATTATTGGCTAAGTCCATGCACAGCGATTTATTAAATGTGAGTAATATCATCCAATTTAACATCCTAATCTGACCCAAGAAAGATTAGTTGTCACGAGTCATTGGTTGGAAGTGTGTTCAAGAATGTAGTTGTAGTTTGAGGGGGTTTTTGTGTTATTTACCCAGGAAAGGTTAGCAACAAAAGAAGAGATCTAAATTTGTCCCATTTAATTTCAATCTATTTAAAATTTTTATAGCAGAGAACAGTTATGATATATCTATCATAAATATGAGTAACACTATCCTTTTGCCATCTAATTTAACTCTCCAATTTGACCCAGTGTCAACTCATAACAAAAACTTGATTTACAGGTGAGTTGTCATGAATCAAAGTTTGGATGTGCATTTGAGAATTGACATGGTAGTTTGAGGTTGATTTTTGCAATTTACCTGTCTTTTTGTTATATAATGAATATGAGATGGATGGAAATAAATTCTGTTCTTGGACTCTTGATTTCCTGGGTTGTACTGGGATATTTTTCTGTCTTTAATTGCTTGCACATGCTTCTTGGATTGGGATCTAGTTTTCAATTCTTCTTGGCACATGCAGATACACTATGACAGAGTCGGAAGTGATGGACTGTTTAGCCATAAGGAGGTGACTGTATTTTTTGTTCCAGATTTGTCCGAATGTCTCCCCTCATTGGAAGCATGGAAAGACCAATGGTTTGCCCACAAAAAGGCTGTTGCTGAGAGAGAGTGGCAACTTACATTGAAAAAAGAGGTCTGTAGTTATATTATTTGGAACTGTGGTTTTGTCAGTTTTTGTTTTTTGATAAGTAAAAATTTATTAATGCCAATAGGCGTAACCAAGTACACTGGATGTATATAAGAGAAAACACCTAGTTGGGGTGCCCAAAAAAAAAAAAGGATAAACCCATCTAGGAAAATGAACCTAACAAAGCCCTATGGTTTTGTCAGTTTTGCTAATGCCAGTGTTTTTCAATATATATACACATTTTGATAGTTTTTTTTTTCATTAAATGTATAGTTCATATTCAAGCAGAAACAAGAACTCAATACGTGCTTGCAGAAAGCATTGTTATTCATGTGCTTTGAGTATGATGCTTGATATTTTTCAATTCTAGAAAATGTTTTTTCAATAAAAAGCCATTTTCAACTTTCAAGTCTGTAGCTCTACCTGGATGTGCAGCAATCGAACTTGAAGAACTTGATGTGGCATGGTATGACATTAATGCAAAAGTGGTTTTGTTGAAATATGTCTGGACTTAACATTATTGAACTGACCTCATCCACGGGTTGCCTTTTATTCATCCTTCTTATGGAGCATTGGTTTTCAAGTTTTGGCAACCATGTCTTGTCTTGGAAATTTATGTGCATTTGCTTATTTTGTACTCCAACCCTCTACCATGGGAAATCTTTGAATTTGTTGACTTCCTCACTAACATAATGGTATGTTGTTTCAGAGGTCTAGAGAGAAGAAAGATGGGATCAAAGGTAACTTATAGCTGTTGTGCATGGTTCTCTCTCTCTCTCTCTCATGAATGTCATCATGATCATTTTTTTCTTTATGGTCTTAATTTAGATAAGGAAAAGGATTCCACAAAAGATCTCAAAAAGGATTCTGCAAATCTGAAGATGTCTACATCCTCTGGACAATCAGAAGATGTTAACAAAAAGGATAAAGATGTGAACGATGTGAAAGGGATCACAGTTGAAGAAAAGGTTGATGGAAATGACAAAAGACTTGAGAAAAAAGGTGGGACTGAAACAGGTGAGGAAAACATGACAGTGGAGAAGAAGGAACAAGGAGAATCTGTTAGTGCTCAGACAAGTGGCGTTATGAAGCCTGCGAAGAAGAAGATTATAAAGAAGATTGTCAAACAGAAGGTTGTTGATAAGACAGCTCATGATAGTGCCAGCAAACAAAATGACAGCCCGGATGAGAAGAATAATGGAGATAAGAATGCCAACTCAGAGATTCCTAATCTACCGGATGAATCTTCAGGTGCTCCTGCTGGGGTTAAAACATTTGTTAGAAAAAAGGTGATAAGAAAGGTTCCAGTAGTAAAAACTGCTCGGAATGAAGATATTGAAGACAAACCGAAAGATAATTCAGATCCATGTACTGCTGCGGTTGTGCAACGTACTGCTGTAAAAACAACTGTGAAGAAAAAAATAATTAAGAGGGTGGCTAAAAGAAAGGTTGAAGGTATGGAACCGGGTGACAGGATTGCTGACACTAAGAAAGATGTGGACAGAGATGAGATTAAGGTAGTTGGGGCAATTGATGAAACAGAAAATATGGTGGGGCAAGCGGCAGATGCAGACAATCAGGTCAGTGAGATCAAAAGGTCAGAAAAGAAAATGGTTCCCAGGACCAATAGTAAAACTCTTATCACAAAGATGCAAGATGATACTGTTGATCCAAGCAAAACAGAAATAAAGACTGACAAGGATGAAAAAAAAACGGGTGAGAAAAGTGGCCAGGGGATCAAAGTGGAGATTGAGGTTGACAAGCAGAAAATTTCACTGAAGGATGACCATAGTAGCAAGGGTGGAAAATCAAAAGATGGGGAGAAATCCAAAGATGAGAGAGAAAAAAAAGACAACGATGGAAAAGATGAGTCTAGAAGCAAATCAAAAAAAGAATTGAAAGAAAAGAGGAAGCCTGAAGAACCTCCTCGACACCCTGGATTGATATTACAGACAAAATGTAGCAAGGATTCAAAAGTAGGTTGATGATAGCCTATACCGTATTCTGTAAATGAATTTTCATTCTAATTTTTCACCTTAGCTAATATATATTTTATGTACCCTGTGCCTGATTATGGATCTTCCATTACAGCTTCGTTCAGTGTCACTTTCTCTGGATTCAGTCTTGGATTATACTGACAAGGACATTGACGGATCATCATTTGAGGTTTGCCTAGTGTTTGGTTCTTTTGATGTGGCTCCTTAGATCAAGATTGTAGCTTGTTGGTCCCTCACTGTATTTTTTCTTTCTTGCAGTTGTCATTATTTGCTGAATCATTGTATGAAATGCTTCAGTATCAGATGGGTTGTCGTCTTTTAACATTTCTCCAGGTTGGTTTAGACAATCAACATGTATTCGATTCCTTTACTGTGACATCTTCATTTACTTGCATTTTCTATTTGTACAGAAACTACGCATAAAATTTGTGGCAAAAAGAAATCAACGTAAGAGGCAGCGGGATGAAGCCCATGAGAAGGAAAGGGACAAAAAATCACCAGCAAAGCGACTGAGGACTAATGAGCTCCATGTGAAAGACAGTACTGAAATAGATGGTGTAGCTCATCCAGATGCTAATAAAACCAAGGCTGAGGAGGATAAATCTGTTGATCATGTTGATGAGTTGAAAATAGAAGATGAAACAGATGGTGATGAAGATCCAGAGGAAGATCCTGAAGAATATGAAGAAATGGAGGAGTCAAGTGTGCAACACGAGTCATCTCATGTGAATAATGAAGAAGAGGGGAAGACTGACCTGAGTGCTGAGCCTGAAAAGGTGTCTGGAATGGTAACTGACAAAGCAGAGGAAACTCTTAAGGAGAAACCGAAAGCTGCAGAGACAAAGCCCAAGTCTGGTGAGGAAATGCGTAAAAGTAAAGATGGAAAGGCAGATGCTGGAGAGAGAGAGACTTCTTCTGTGAAGGAGGAGGTTGCTGTTGACAAAGAACTATTGCAGGTCTTTTCGGGAATCTTTTGCTTGCTTTAATTATTTTTCTGAAATTATTTAGCATGTTGGTTAGATTCTCTCATAATCATTTTATTAATGTTATTTCTCAAATCTGAAACAGGCTTTTAGGTTTTTTGACCGGAATCGAGTTGACTACATTAGGGTAATTTTTTTATATTCATTTCTTTTAACAGCATATCATGATCTCTGTATGATAAGGAGATTCTGTTGTGTTCAGGTTGAAGATATGAGGTTGATCATCCACAACTTGGGGAAGTTCCTCTCGCACAGGGATGTCAAGGTCGGAGAATGTGCAATTCAATTAATGTTTCATTGCCGCTTTGTACTTCTATTCTTTTTGAGCGTGCCCTGCCCTTCCTTTTCTTTTGTTCTTTGCTCAATGTTTTTATGTATCTAATGTCTAATTTTCTCCCGCATCAGGAACTTGTGCAAAGTGCATTGCTAGAGAGCAACACTGGTAGGGATGACCGCATCCTCTACAATAAGCTGGTGCGAATGTTCGACACTTGAGATTGGAAAGGTCTTTTGATTTTCTTCATTCTTCAAATCGAACTTGCCTTATTATTTTGCTCTTGAAAAATGAATACTTTTCTAGCTTACCGGGCTTCTGGTTTCTACAATTGGGTTCTCGTTTTGTTTCTAATTTCTGCCAAAACTATTCAAGTAAACGCATTGTTTTGTACTGCTTTTCGATAAAAATGAGGAAGATGACTGATTTGCAAGTTTTCGATTGGTGTAGCAAATATATAAGGCATCACTTTTACCAATCTTGCTCGCTGCTGGCACATTAATCTACCTATATGCTTACCTTGCATTAGCTTTGAAGTGCAAAGCAATTGTGGGTGCTTATTTAACTTGCAATTATTTCTAATCTCCCAACCATTGTCTTTTTATTCAACTATCATAGTGGCCCATTTGTCTCTCCATGTTCCTAGCAATGAGAGCGGGGTCTGGTCTCGTCTATTTAAGCAAGATTTCGGGTTATTAAAATAAGTTTTGTTACTCATCATCTCCACATCATATTTTTTATTTAATTTTTAATTTAATTTTTAATTTATTTTATTCTTTTTAAACTTACTGAATTCTTCTATTCATCATTCATATACTACATATTTGGTAAGAGAAAAAAAATAAAAAAGTGTGGTGTGTGGGGATGATGAAAATAATTTTTCTACTAGAACTCAATACATCAAAGTATCATGGATCAATTTTTGTCGACTTCGGGTTAAAAAATCATATCTTGGCAGACGATTTTATGGTTTTTTTTCTTTGATTGGCACGATGGTTTTCTTGACCAAGCAAACTAGAGAGTCTAGCGATTCATGTAAACTTTGAGGAGTCAAAAGGAACTTTACTTGGAAACATAAATATGCCAAGTGTCATTGGTCGAGGACTCGAGACCAAAAAAAAAAAACAACTTGAAGTGTTTTCTGACAAAAGCAACTAAATGGTAATAGTTGACAGAAAAGAAAAACAAAAGAAACTTCTTTTAGTTAATAAAATTAAAAAAGATGAGAGCAATGCTAATGAAAGCCAAGCTCGAGTAGAGCCCTTAATGCTTGTTTCTTAACGGCCTTTCCGTAAACTCCTCTTCCCAACTTCAAACCCCTCTCCGTGTCCGCCGACCCATTAGTTTTCTTCGATCCTTCAACCAGCACCTTCACTAACCTTTCATCACTTCCGACTACTTCCAGGACACTATCCACCACAGCATCCATGGTCGGAATCCGCCTTCCCCACCGCTTCATGGACTTTTCCGAACCATAGGTTTCAGAATATGCAGACCAGAAGGATGCCCTCAAGTAGCCCTTCCCCATCCCCCTCACCACCCATCTCCTCATACCTTCCTCTAACCTGTAGACTGCACCACCCACATCCATCCCTCTTTCAAGACCCATCTCAATCTCTCTTATCTCTTGTTTTCCCCACATTTCCTCCTCAAACTTGCACCGCTTGCAATTGCACTTAAAACCCCATGTCTTTGACATTTCCTTGCGCTTGCCCAATGGCGAAAGCGCATCATAATACCCAAACGTAAACTCTTCACCTGCCTTGACATCTCTTGAAGCATGAACCATCACATAATCCCCCACATGCAAACGCCTTGCATTAGGATTACATGAATGGTTAATGAATGAAGCCAGTACCCATAGTCCAACACCATAATAATCACTATTCTTCCCCAACACTTTGGCTGAAACCGCATCTTCAACCAGAGAATTCACGTCCAAGATGTTTAAAATCCTACCCATATCAAGCTTCTCATTAGAATGACTAGTCTCCGCCTCTGGTCTAAAGAGACTTATATCCGGAACCTGTAGCCCGCCCTCATCTTCGCTGATCGACAATGTACTAACCAAATTATGGGTTCTAGGACACTTCGTGATGGAACCGGTAACTCTATCAATGAAATTCTTCCACATGACCAACTGGGCATTCTCACCCGAATCTTCGCTAGGCAAGATACCCCTCTCCGTGGCAATTGCTTTGGTGACCAACACCAAAGTCCCGGCATCGACATTCTTTGTTGCAAATATTCCTCGCCCACTAATAGCAGATTTCCTTATCTGCGCCGGACCAATGTACTCAGCGAGTTCCGGAGACTTTCCTCGGTACCCATTGACAACCCAATCCGATAGATCAAAAGCTCCAGTCCTAGAGAGAAACTCGAGCCTTTTGCACTTCTCCAAATACCCATTAAGGCTTTCAGCGTTTCCACTTGCGTGAGGATCGAGCAGAGCAGTCTTGAAGCAGTCCAAAGCCATTGAATACCTATTCAGATTTAGCAGAATCTTACCTTTGCAGAGCAGGGTCTTGAAATGGGCACTCCCAATTTCTAGTGCTTGATCACAATCTTTCAAAGCTTCGGCAAATTCTCGCAGCCTGGACCGCCCTTCGGCTCGGTTTGAAAGGGCTAAGCAGAGGGATTTGTGGAGCTTGGGGAGGTTATCTGGGTCTGGGTGCTGTCGGGTCATTGAGATTTGGTCTAGGCAGAGATTGATGAACTGAGAATAGGCAAGTACGGCCTCTTTCCATTCTTCTCTGAGGAGTAGCTCCGTTGCTTTGGATCTGAGCTGTTGCATTAGCTCTCCGTCCATTTCAGGTTGTTGTTCTTCTTCTCCTACCATTTTGACACTAGCGTCTAGAGGCAAACTGGCCCTGCTCTCCCTTTTTGAACGGTGAAGTTTATCGGCGGATTTTGAATGCGAGGGGATTCAGGAATGTAACGGTCACATTCCTTTATTTCTATTCTCTTCTATTTAACCTTTGGTCTCGCATTTTGTTTTGTAACGCCAACGGCTATGTCGGTATTCTTTTATATTATATTATTATCGTTATCATTTACAGTTGCGATTAATATAAGGGAATGCTTAACACTAATTAGAGGTTCTTCACTTTTCCGTTAGAGAAATGCTAGTATCTAGCTAGTATGGACTTTTATTTTGACGTTCATATATTTAATTTTTTTTACTTAATAATTAAGAAAATAATTTTTAATATATTAGTGTATTTTTTTTAAATATTTAAATATATTAAAAAAATATATATATATAAAAAAAAATAAATTTGTATTAAGCGGCAGCCCAACGGTCATTACTGAACGGGCCTAGCCCTACTCTTTCTATTAACATGTATTTCCAAGTCTCATTTTTTTCGCTCAGTCCATAGAAGAAAAAATATATTTGCAAATCCTTTTTACAAATACACTAGACAATTATCACACTGCCGATGTGAAAACTTTCCACATCAACTATCATTTCGTGTTTTGACTTCTTTTAAAATAGCAAAAAATCCCATAAGTGTGTTTATACTGACTTATATGTATATCTACTTTTCATATCACCCACAAGGATACAAATTACAATTGAGTCAACATGATGTGGACTCTAGTCTCCTACTTTTACATGTTCCAATCATACAACGTTATGCTGGAAATAAGAAATAAAACATAGAATTATAAGGTTAATAAAACCCATTAGTTGCCTTTTGCTTAAGCAATTATTAGAATCACCTGCAGAGTGAGCGTGGATGACACCTTCAACATTGCTGAAATGACAAGATTTGATTCATAAAAAAGAGTGCAAGAAGAGGAACTGCTCTTAGAAGCCATGTAAAAAAGGACTATGAAAACAACAGGGCTAGGGGACATCTTAAACGTCACTATCACTATACAAGCGTGGGTGCAGCACTCATAATGTATCAACAAATATCATAATAAGATTAACATTATTAATGTCTCGCAGGAACATGTCATGAATAGAACTCATTAGGATCTTTAACTTCCTGCACTCACAGAACTCCATTTCCATGAGCATATGCATACACCAGAATACTCCATTTCCATTTTGACCATGCGGAGTTGTAGGTGATTTTCTTTAAGAATAACCCAAAAATGACTCTCCAGAACTAGAAGTCAATTGGAATGCCATTCCCGAAAGACACTCAACCTTGAATCACCACACCGGATTATGCTCAGGAAGAGTTCCAACTGAACTTGAATAATTGCGACACTCATCCCACATTGATTGCCAACGTCATGAGTCTCTGTTCAGACTGACTACAACTCATCTGACATTGAAGCAATGCTTCCTGATACATTATCAGAATGAGGAAAAAATTTCTGAGCATCAATTCGCCGAGGAGAATATAACAATTATAAGGTTTTGAAATATCATTCTCTGACCTGTCCACTTTTTCCAGTTTCCAGTTCATTTGAGAAAAAGAGAATAATAAGTAACAACTCTCAAAGATATTAAAAACAGACATTAATTGTATTCTTTCATTGAAATCTGAAAGAAATCTCACCAATGCCATGTGCTTAATGTTTCAGTGGAGAACGTATTGCCACTCAGTCAATTCATTGTTTCTTCAGAACATACATTCCATCTCTTAGTTCCAACTTCTCTTCGGAAACTAGACCAGATAAGAAGCTCTGAAGTTGTTGTAATGTTTTATCATATGGGGGATCAGCTACACAAAACATCTGCAGCAATGTGTTAAAATAATAATAATAATAATATTTTTTTATCAATCACGTTATTAGTACCTAAATCAAAATTATGGGACAAGTAAAATTACCTTGAGAGTATTATGTATGCGATCTAGTCCCATGCTTCCAAAATTTGTGAGCATCCCCATGATAAATTTCTGGAACCAAAAGCCAATCAGAGTTATAAATGGAACAAGATGACACATGATAAATTTCATTTAGGAGCATTAATTCATTACATATTCAGTTTGATTCTAATACCTCTTACTTGACTAGGGCTTGCCAATACTGGCGTAGTTATTAACATTTCCCAGAAGTAAACATTTGTCCCTCAAACATTCACATTTTTAGTGCTTTCTTTCCCCTTAGGAAAGCTAGTTCAAGGACTACTATTAAACAAAGTTATGGTCATGAACAGCTATGAATGTGTCAGCAAAATCTGGAAGCTTATAATAAGCTAAAGGTAAAATCTGGAAGCTTATAATAAGCTAAAGGTAAAGGGTTGTTTAAGGATGGCTATTGGCTGAGTGAAGTGGTCCTCTGACTTCTTTTTTTTTCCTTATGGGATTAATATTTATGTTTGACCTTATGAGCTAGAGTAGCTTTTAATTAGTCTTTAGCCCAAGATGAAATGCTAGACCCAATTCACAATACATAAGAATAAACGTCCTTGAAAGCAAGTTCTAGAGTCCCAGTAGTTTGGAATTTACATAAGATACACTTGGAATCTGACAGACAATGGACCAGTTCTAAATAACCCATCAATCCATTGATGAGTATTTTGAAGTACAAAAAAGCTTCAGTTCGGATCACATACCTCATACACAGTCATTTCCTTGCGTATTTGATCCTCAGCAGAGGCCACAGATCTCTCTCCCTCCTCATCACCTACTAGAAGCTCCTCACAACTCCCACTATCTCCACCATTCTTACTAGTTTCAACCATCCCTTCCATCAGGGTAAATACATGGTCACTAGACTCTGCCCCAAGTGATTCTGCAAGGATTCCCTGATCACAAGAAGGGAGGTAAATACAATTAGTTTTCCTCTTGACTCCAGCTCTTGAAGACCTTCATATATTAAAACCTCAACTACTAAAACTCTACCTGATCGAATAGTTTTAGCCAGTGATTGGAAATGAAAGACAATGTTGACTTCACAATAATTTGACAAACCATACAATTCAAATTCACCACAAAGCCAATTAAAATAAGATTGGTGCCATTGCTAGTATAGCATGGAAAATTATGAGCCAAAGAAGGAAAATTTCCCAACGGTAAATATCATATATGGCAGTGTTTGGCACCCATATTCAGTGTCCAACACTAACTGATCGTTCAACAAAACAAATCGCCGAAATTGGTCATGTTTGTTCAGCACTGATCCAGGAGTTTCCATTTTTATCATGTGTCAAACAATAAATGCTAATAAATAAAAATTATCAGATACCTTGTTTATCCAAAAATTTATCCTTCGATTGAGTACATCTACAGGTATCCCAATAGCAGCTGCTAGATTTTGAGAGGTCCAACTGAAAGTGGGAAATATAAATGTGGTTGCAATACAGATGAATGACATATAACGCATTCAGATAATTCCCATGGCTACCTTGTTTGCTCTTGAAATTGCATAATAATCGCTGCATGTATAGGAGCCACAGTGAACTGCACTGCCCTATCTTCGAATTGCAACTCCAGCTGCACATCCACAATAAAAATATGTAAATACTATTTGAGTGTTTAAGTAGAAGAAAAGGAAATCTGGACCAGTTTTGCTTGTTTAAGCACTGGAGGAAAGCAGATAAGTTAAAAGACACATACATAGACATCAAAACAGAGCATTAAGTAGCATTTATGCTTTTAAATGCCTAACCTTGACAGTCCCCAGATTTTTCTTCCAAAGAAGCTTACGAGGGGTTTTGATTTCATTAAACCTCTTTGCATAATCAGAGAACAGCTTGTCAACAGGCTCGGGGACATTAAGGGTCTCATCCTGAAATTTGTCTTCAATGTTAATAGAGAAACAAGATTTCTTACTAGAAAACAATCAAATTGTTAAACAAAAGAAATTTGATCAAAGTATATACGTTGATAACAGGGGCCATAGATATAAGGTATGTATCACATGGTGCTTTCCTTTCACTTCTCTCACCAGAAAGGAGTAAACACGTACATCATGTAGACAGTAGAAAGAATACGTGTGATTGCAGAGATGTAAAATCTCCTCTCATCTTGAGAAAGCTTGCCAAGGAATATTTTTTTACAAGTAACAAAAATTCATAATAAACCAAAGGTGAGTATCCAAGTACACAAGAAATATACAAGAGAACAAACTATACAAAGGAAAAGAGAAAAAACCACCAAACTAAGCACTAAACCCACCTATTAGCATATCACCATGTAAACTACCATACATTTTCCAACGATCACAATTCAAATGGCTGATATTACTATAGCAATGCTTTCTAATACCTGGATTGGGGGCCAGAAATTTGAGGATATGATTGTAGCATCAAGAAGATCCATGGACACTGCATTATCGCCCAGCTCAGCCCCTAAGAATACATTCACCCAAGGTAACTTCAAAAATTTTCAATGCATGAGTAAATAGATGTAAAATGCTAGGATGCCTTTTGGCAAATAATACCCAAGTAGCCCCAAATATATATATATATATATATATATATATATATTTAATGATGGGAGAACCCACCCACAGCAGAGCCCTTAGGACTCACCCATGGAACCCAAACGCCCAGGGAGACTAGCACAACAACCCACTGCCATGGCCTCCCACTTTAAAAAACAAACTATGATAATGCAGTGCACACCAAGTCTGATTGGGACTCACGCATTTTATACATAGTTCGGGCATTTAGCAACAACTTTTGAGACTATTCAATAGAAAGAAAAAAAAACAATCCATTTTCATAGTTTGTAAATTTCTTTAAATGATTTGGATAGAGAAAATATCTTGGAATGTTAATAAAAAATGGTGCAGTGTCTCCCTATCATAGTTGATCCCATTTTTTAATCCAAAAGCTACCTGTCTGAGATGGCTGAGTAATGGTTGCTTTTATATTTGTGTTTGTCCTCTTTGAATCTATCAGGTCATTGAGCATTATTTCACATTTCTGCATGCTGCTCTCTCCAAAATGAATCTACAAGGTGACAGCCCAAAAACAATTATGGAGAGAAATTTTATCCAACACAAAAAAGAAGAAGAAAGCACAGATATCAACTTCAATCAGGGAACTAGTGGAACAGAACCCAAGCTTCAAGCTTCAATAAATAAACCACCTGCCTTGAGGAGTTCTAAAGTACGTATCTCTGAGTCAATGTCATAATCAGATTTGTTGAGAAGCTTTTCTGCCAGCATAACACGATATTCATTGACTAGTTGGTCCTTTGAACCAATTATGCCAACAATCATCCCAAGTATGTCAACCTTCCTCCGGTTCCTACTACCTTTCAACGGGTCAGCTTCTACAGGATCAGGCTCCCAGCTGAAAGAGCAGAACTCATGGGGACATATATCAGCCGATTAACATGGCGAGCTGAAGGTTACAACTAAAATAAAAATCATCCACAGCCATGAGCACATAAACATACCGTGCAGCATCAATCCATGCTTGCTTGTCATCAGTGATGAAATCATCATCAACACCACTATTCTCTTGACTTTCTTCATCTCTATTTAATTCTTCAAGAAGGCTATCCCCAGTGTTTCCAGATACATTTGGATTTCCACTACTCCCATCAGTAAGCATTGTCACAATACATTTTATGGTATCTTTCCTTCCCCTTAAATAATCTCTTATAGGTTCACCAACTGCTTCAAGAAAAACACCTGCTGGGTCTATTGTCCGTAATGCTTTAATGGATGAAACATATTGATGCAATATATCATTGGTTGAGGCACCAGCAGTTAGTAAGCGATATCTTAGTGCTGAGATAAACGATTCAACAAGCTTAGAATGTTGTCCAGTATATTCAAGACATTGTTTTAAATCTTCAATAGCGGGAGAGCTGCAAAATTTATCACAAAACATTTATTAGTTTGTGATACCAAAATCTTAGTTTCAATTCCATGACAGACAAAAATATTTGCAGTAAACCAATGATAATGCAATTTAAAGGAGCACAGGGGGTGAACTTTTGAATCCCAGACTACCACAGCAACCCTTTAGATGGGCCATATTGGGATTCTGGTTTTTTCTTTCCAAAAGAAAAATTGTATATTTCATTAGTTTTCGGAAATGAATGCCATTTCCAGTTGCCTCTCCTTTTTTCCGCCGCAAGAGGGGGGGGGGGGGGGGGGGGGAAGCTTCATATCCATGAACTTCGGCACCAAAGTTCAACTCTAGAGACTTTAAACAATAGGAGAGATATAGAAAAAAGAAAAGGCGCTTCAGCCAATAAGAATAGTATAATGTGTTGTGTAATTGATAAGGCCCTAATCAATTGTAATGTAATCTTCTGTTAGCATAGCATAGATCTTCCAATTTATTTTTTTCTCGACCACTGTAAGTTTCCTAACAAACATTATGGTATCAGATTACAACATTTGTTTTTCTAAGATTGCATGTCTCAGTATCTGTTACTTAACATGTTTAATTAATTTAAATTTTAAATAGCTAATATATATCTCCTACACAAATACAAAACTATATATGCCAATGGATAGATTTTTTTTTTTTTAATTTTTTTTTTTATTGGCAAACAAATTTTTATTGATCAAAAGAGTAGGCAAGAGCCCCAGTATACTGGACATATACAAGAGCAACGCGTAAGCATGCTAGTTTAGTGATACAAGGCATTCATGGATGGTCATGCCATGAAAATAAATTACAATCGACCAATGGAGTAAAGTATTGGATAGAATTGAACCTGCTCTATGAAATCATTTTGACACATATTTGATTCAAAGATAAATTGGCAATTATTAAGAAACTCTATCACATAAACAATGAGTCACATAGTAAAGTATCCCCCTTGGTAATTTAAAAGAAACTTTATCACATCAGCATGTGTCACAAATATCCCCCCTTTCACAGTGAAGTATCCCCCTTGGGTAATTTAAAAGAAACTCTATCACATCAGCATGAGTCACAAACATCCCCCCCTTTACCAGTCCAACAATTTTACAACAAAGATTTTAAGTTGGAAAACAGCATTAAGACAGCCACAGTTAGAATCTTTCTGGCACTTAAGTGATTGTATCAAACACCCACACATTTCTTTATCCGTTTGATTGAGAGATAGCACAACACCAAATGTGCTGCAGTTCTCAATAGCTTCCATACAAACCTCAATTCTCTTTTTCCATTTTAAGATATGAGTTTAGAGCAACTACTCACCCACTAAAACTATCACACTCACTTCTACGATAGGAACAAAGGAAAAGACCAGATCAAGACTATACAATGAATTACCTGTCAGGATAATCCACAATTATCTCAAAAAGTTTGGCTATTCTTAAATCTTGCAATGTCTCATAAGCAAAATATTCAAGCCGCAACTGCCATCTAACAAGTCCTTCAGAAGGAGTATCAATTCCAGGATAGCAAGATGAAGGACGTGAAGCCAAAGGTGATTTTAGGCCAGATGAAGGACTTTCATAACTAACAGAATCACCAAGATAAGCAAGAAGTGCACGCAAGAACTGGAGAGGCACAGCCTGGGTGATATGCCTCCATGTAAAAGGAGTCATTTATTAGTAGCATAATAATATAGACCTAAGCAGAATAAGTGCAAAACATGTAATGAAAAACCATATCCAAGTTAACAAGCAGAAAAGAAAAACAGTTTGTTCATAGCATTGATTCTGTGCAGAAAGAAATTTTGGGTAATTACAGCAATTCCTCTGGTCTAATTAAACAGCAGCTAATGCAAAGAGAAAGCATATTTTAAATCACATATAACTCTATATGTGATTTAAAATGATTTCTTCAATACTATGTTTCTTTGGACATCCATGATAGATTTTATGATTTTCTTGCATCTTTTTCTATTTCCAGCTTGGTGTTTCTTTTGTATACATCTTGTGCACTTGGGCTATTCCTTCTGAGTTCTAGGTGTTTCTTTTGTGGACAATGCTAGGGTGCACACCAAATGTGCACCCCAAATATGCACACTAGTGCAAATGGTTTTTTCTTTTTCTTTTAAGTATTTTTTAAACATCCTTAACCATTAATAAAAAAGAAGAAGATATAAATTCACTAATAGTCACTTCCTTAACCATTAAGAAAAATAAAAAAATTAAAATATATGAGTAGGCACATTTGAGAGTCATACTAGCACTTTCCTTCTTTTGTATGCATCTTGTATACTTGGGCTATTCCTTCTGAGTTCTTTGATAATTTCCCAATAACATATCAAAACAAAAAGAAATATATATCTCAGATTTTAATGAAACATGTACTCCTCTTACAATGCCCTCAGATGGGTTAGGAGAAGTGAATTCAAAATTTGAAAAAAAAAGTGATTTCAAATTTGGAAAAAAGAAAAGAAAAGATAGGTTCAAATTCATATGCAATATAGGGTGTCAATATCAGTTATGGAAAGTTCCATCCATTTTATGATAACCTAAAAAGGAAATCATTTCATCTATCGTAGGAAGAATGCAGCAATATGATTCTGCACACATACTTGTGATAACCAAATAGGTAATTTATATCAAAGACTGGAATATAAATATACACCAAACAACATGCTATGCTCAGCTGATACCACTATATGACCTTAGAGAATTGGTCAAAGACCTTCTCAACAATAGACAAGAAAACAGCCACCATATGGAATGCATCTGTATAGCTAAAGCCATAACTAAAAAAACCAGACTTATGAAAGCCAATGTACCATGCAAATAAAAACATCTCGGATAGATAAAATATTGACAAATTAAGACACCAGGGACTATACAAATAATTGTTGGAAGAAAGATAGAAAGAGAGAAGGTTACACAAACAAGAAAATAACCTGTATCCACCCTTTAATGGACTCCAAGACCGAACTTCTGTAATCATCGCCAGCTAGATTATGTACCTTAGCCTGCCATGCACAAAGGATATTTAGATAAGACCCAAAGATAAAAACTGCATATACAGAAAATACGGCGTGGTTCTTGCATATAATAGTTATTGGAAAAGAGTCTGTCCAACAAGATATTGGAAAAGAAATGGAACAAACAACCAACATGGAGGTGAAAAGAAATAAGCTGGGCCACCTACGGCAGAAATGGAGCACGTGCTCACCTTTAGAAGTAGAAAGATAGCAGAAGCATAGGCATCCTCAGTCATAGATGTAAATCCAAGACTTCTAAGATCACGAACAACCTTCCCAATGTTCTTCACCAATTTATTGTTCTCTGAGAACCTGACTTGGTGACAGCTTTCATCAATCTCCATCCTACCAGTCCGGGAGGATATTTTGCTTTTTTCATCTAAATCCATGTCATCTTTTTCTTGAGATTCATTTTCATCATCAATTTCTCCTGCCATGATTGTACTTAACTCCTCCAACCTTCCCTTAAAATAGCAGTGGAGTATCTCTAAGAACATTCAAGAGATTAAAAAATGGAAGTTACTATTGGAGCATTGGTAGACAAAAAGAAAGGGATAATAACTGCAGCTACGCATAGAGTGGTCAAACTGCCACACAACACAAAGCTTTTAGGAAAGACAGCAGAGATAATTAGATAATCAATTAAATCAAATACAGTGCATTTTTGTTTTACTCCTACATCACAACTACTCTGCAGGTTTTCATGTGGCCTGTTCGGAACGGTGGAGATCTGAGAGGTGGCGGATATATAAACAATACACCTAAAAGAACAATCCATAACATGCTGAATCGAGAGAAGGCAGACTATTTTTTCTTGTTGAGTTCAGCTACACTCTGCTAATGTATCTCCATAAAATGTCAGTGCCATTCTAATAACTGCAGCTACGCATAGAGTGGTCAAACTGCCACACAACACAAAGCTTTTAGGAAAGACAGCAGAGATAATTAGATAATCAATTAAATCAAATACAGTGCATTTTTGTTTTACTCCTACATCACAACTACTCTGCAGGTTTTCATGTGGCCTGTTCGGAACGGTGGAGATCTGAGAGGTGGCGGATATATAAACAATACACCTAAAAGAACAATCCATAACATGCTGAATCGAGAGAAGGCAGACTATTTTTTCTTGTTGAGTTCAGCTACACTCTGCTAATGTATCTCCATAAAATGTCAGTGCCATTCTGATTTTTCCACAGAAACAAAAAGGAGGAAAATTACAAGAACTAAATGTTGCAATCTGGTAGGATTCATCTCCTAAATAGCTCCAATCATATAGCTCACAGGTACACAATGTGTTGGAAAGAAAAAAATACGGGGGGTGGGAGCTAGGTTTGGGGGAAGCTCCAGAACATAACAAAATAATGAAGATTTGATGTTATCAATCATCCTATCAACTTCTATTCTTCTATAACAGGCAATCAGATGAAATGTCTTCATTTATATGGTTACTGACGTACCAAGATCAAATGCAATACCCAAAACTACCAGATAGGACCCCCAATATTTTATTTAATACATCAAGATGTAATTTATAGCATCCATTACCCAAAATCTCAATCTTTATCATTAGGTAGAGGAGCTAAAAACCAAAACAGACTTAGATGAAGACTGCTTATGATCAACAAAAAATCATCGAGATCCCATGTTTAGCCAACACAAATTCAGCAAATGCTCAATGACCGAGGACGTTAATAATTGTTCACAGCAATTAATCAAGATGTTTAATTTATGTACCATTAAAATGACGAGGAATGCTAGCCATAAGCACCGAAGACACAAGTAATTGATATGTAGAGAAGAGACGATCTCTCTCCGAATTGGAAGGGTGCCTTCCCTCTGATATCTGATCGTTGTAGGACTGCAAAGCGTGAACCAGCATCAGCAAGCACTTCTCCTGGTATTGCTTTTCCAAAGATATATCTTCCAGAGCTATGCACAATACTTGCTGGACTTCACCCTCGCATATCTGCGTTTAAAGATTGTGCGAAATAAGAACTTCTTCCGATGCAATTACGTCGTGCTTATCTTGAACTCCAATTCATAAAATAACTAATCAATAAATAAAAAAGCTTGAGAGGTAGAAGCTTAGTTTATATACGGGGGGTTTATTTTTTGACGGAATAGCAACATTGCTATAAGCATCAAAATGCCGCCAAAACTTGGATGCTCCATTCTTCTCGAAAGTTTCCTGCACGATTATTAGGATACATAGAGAGTCATCCCAGAATCGAAGTAATTCAATTTTCACAAGGGAAGTCCAAACAGTGCTCCAAATTGAGAAAATTGAGAAATGATATACCTCAAGTGCCCGAAGAAAGTGGTCTCGGACCAGAGAGTGGAGGCCATGCTTACAGAGGCTGTGGACGTGAGCGACGAAGTCGGGGCCCACGGAGAGGTCTCCGGCGCCTTTGAGAAGGGCTTCGGTGGTGGCACAGAAGCCGCTATAGCTCTCAACGATCTCTTGGACCGAATCGTCTCTGAGAGTGTCCAGAATCCCTAGATTACAGACTACGGACGTGGGTTCCTTCTCCGTCGCTGCCATCGCTGTCTCTGCTAGAGAGAGTGAGTGTGCTGAGTGAGTGAGCGAGTGGGAGAAACCAGAGATCTTTATCGGTGGCTTTTGGGTTTGCCGCCAGTCTTCGAGATTGAAACTAGAAGGGAAATAGCGTGAAGGACGGCGCGTGTGACCGTGTCTATTTCAACGAGAGATTTTTTTTTGAACAGCAACAAGAGAAACTTTGGTGAAAGCTTGCGTCTATTTCTCCTAGGCGCGTGTAAAAGACGCCAGACTCCGAAACGACAATGAAGTAAATGTCGTTTTTCTTCCAAAAACAGAGGATAGTCGATAACCTCGGTGCACTGCATCTCTTTTGTGTACATCTGCGGGGCGGGGAACGATGAAAGCGAGCCAAGGACAGGAACATGAGCCGGCCCTCATCAAGATCTTGCTGACTTCACTCTCGGCCATGGTGGCCGAGACCACTACCTTCCCGATAGATCTGACTAAGACCAGGCTTCAGCTCCACGGCGAGTCGCTCTCCTCCTCTACTCGCCCAACCAACGCGTTCCGGGTCGCCTCGGAGATTGTCCGCGAGCAAGGTCCTCTGGGGCTCTACAAGGGCCTCTCCCCGGCTATTCTCAGGCACCTCTTCTACACGCCCATGCGGATCGTATGCTACGAGCACTTCAGGAATGTCGTCAGTGCTGATGCTGGATCACTTTCTCTATCCGCAAAGGCTCTCGTCGGCGGCATCTCCGGCGTCATGGCTCAGGTAAGAGGCCCTCTTAGTTTTGATTCACAGATTTCATTCAAATTTGTGAGGCATTGTTGTTCTTCTTTAAAATAATTTTTTCGTGCGTAGAATTAATGGGTAATTGGGAAGTGCAACCAATTGATTTATGATACGCGCCTAATTCCATCACAAAAATAAAAATTGGAAAGGAAGTCGCCCACTACTTTAGAAACGAAGAAAGAAGTAGGTTTTGTCATCATTAAAATTGCCCACGAAAAATAACTCAAAACCAAAGAGTTTCGAAAGCTGCGAGTGCGAGTGGGTAGTGGTTTCTAGAAAGTATGCATGACGATGCCCTCTGAAGGTGCTAAGAGAGCTGTCCAAATGACTCAAGAAGTGACAAGAATCTATTTCTTATTAGAAATATTTCATGAAATTTTGGTTTACTTCGAGGGAAATCAGAAAACCCAGGTTAACATTAACCCGTCCAGGAAATCAAATATCCTGAATTCGATTTCGCACAAAACGTTTATTAGGATTTACCTGGTACGTATTGGTGCGTGGGGTCATGCATGCAGGTTTACTCCCGAGGGGTGAGTTTGAAGGCCCTTGCCTTTGTGAGGTTTCACGTCATCCAAAATAAAATAAAACAACACTCTGAGGTTCATATAATTAGCCCAACAAGTTTCAAATGCATGTCAAGTGGGATCCAGGCCTACTGGATTCTCCCTTTCTTTTGACAATTTATCCTCTTCTCAACATTTTTATTAACAAATTAATGTCATGGTCGAGGTAAGTTGACTAATAATAACTCCTAGAAGCAGATGATTTCTACCTACTTAATACAGTTAACCCATTGCTAATCCACACAATAATTTTTGAAAAACAACATAAATCGACAACTTGCTACTAATAAATATGTGGCTTTAAGTTCATGTACCATGATTATTGACCTGTGGTTGTATACAATTGACCAAGTTGGTTGTTATGTTTCTCTGTACGTTGCATGGTGATCTTTGTGGTGCTTCAACTAAATATTACATCTTATAAGAAATTAAAAAAGAAAAAAGAAAATCTGGCATCATTTGAGTATAGTTGATATATTTGGGGTTCATTTTTTTTAGGATGATAAGGTATTACTCAGCATTCCTTTTGAGGTTGAAAGGAAAAGCTGATTCCCTTCATTGGTTCCAAGGAGGATGTCAACCAAATAAAAAGTTAGCCTGATTATTTTTAGTTGGAAAACACTATAGACAAAGGAATCCCACAAAAGAATTCCACACACTGATGCTAGTGTGCCACATCTCCCCCTGTATTTCTTTTTCTCTTTCTTTCTCCCCCTCCCCCCATGCCCGCCACCCCTGCCTCTCAATAAAGTCATTTTTAGAAATCTCAGGGATTGAAGTGCTACTACTGACCTTGACTTCAAAATTTTCTTCTTAACGAAGCGTCAGGTAAAAAGATTCCTTATAATAACTAAAATCATTCAAAATGCTGAAATTATAAAAGAGAATGCTGGATTTTAAACTTTTCAAACTTTGTACTGTAAAAATCATAACTGAAAAATTGTTTATATAATCTAAGCCTTTGTCATGCCTCCCCGAGCCAAGTCTTGTCCGTCCTACAGCTCCATATTCATAAAGATGCTCACCTGGGGTGATTTAAAAAATAAAACAAAACTAAAATGAGTTGAAAACTCAGTAAGAAACCCATCATAACGTAAACATAATAAATGTAAGATTTTTCATAAACTTTTTCATGATTGAGAAAATTAAAACCATGACTTATCATACGTATATGACATGCATGACTTGTCTTGATATATCTGAATTATCTGACTGATCTGGCTAACCAACACACTTAACATTGTGTGCAACGTTGTGCACTAGTCCCACATCCTGTGGCCACAAGGGGAATAACTGATCTGAGAGTAATATACTGTGGTGGACCACGCTTGAGTTTGTGGCTTGCACATCCACTTTGGCTGCATTGGTACCATGCATCTAAATGACCTATAGTTGATATCTATATTTCCTAAAAACCTAAAATTCTCGTTTTAACTCTAAAAGTATCTTCACTCCCCAAATAGTTGATATCTAAGTAATTTCTTCAAATAGTCATGTGAATAAACCCTAACAATATTTCCATATCTAAACGTATATTTTCAGCCTAAGGTCAACACTAATTGGACATGAGTATTTTTGTTATCTCGCTTGAAACACATTACATGTTATATAGCCTTACAATGAGTAGTGGAGCTTTGGCCATGTGCATCTAACGAGGAGGGGCAGTGACTGAAGGTGAGGGCGTTATGGTGGTTCATGGTGGCTCAAGGCTAGGTGCTGGCTAGAGAGAGAAATAGGAGAGAGATTAATTGAGAGAGAGAGAGAGAGAAAAAATATGCGTTGGTTTCGACTGGTTTCTTTAGTGCACTCCCGTTGGTCCTATGAGGGAGGCCTAAGCTGGGTGAAGGTTGGTCATGCAGGGCAACCTAGGCAGAGGAGCTGGATACGACGATGGTGGCTGGTCTGAACGTGGCTCCTCTATTTTAGTGATGTAAAACAGTGGTATCTCACGTCCTATGGTGGTGCTGCATTCCTCTTGGCGATGCTGGCGTGGTTGTAGCGGTGTGGAAGGGCAGCTCGTTAGTCTTTGCGCAGTTGGTGTTCCAGCATGCAAGCTGGCATGGGGTGGAAGAGAGGTGGTTGTTCGTGATTGTTGCGATGTGGAGGTTGGTTGGCTCACGGTAATCGTGGGCTTGTTGCAGCATGTTGTGTATGCTGCAACTTAAGGCAGAAGATCATGTCGTTGGTTCATGCATGGACTCGATGGCTTGCTCTGTTTTCAGGTGGCTAAACAGGGGGTGTTCGTGCATGGTTATGGCGCATGGAGGGGCTTTGGGCTTACGATGATCTTCCGCTTGGTTGCTGGTGCAGTGGGTCTTAGACTAGTTCTCCTCCAAACCGAGGCTGGTGTGTGGTGAACTAGGCCAGGTGCTGCATGTGGCTTGTCGTGGTGCGGTTCACGTGTTGCCGTGAGAGGTGTTGCATGGGAAGAGTGTTGTGCGGCAACCCTAGGTTCATGGGAAAGATGGCAACATGCATCAGAGGGGTTGGTTGTGGGCTTTGGTGGAGGAACCGAAGGGCTATAGTGGCTGGAAGAGAGATAAAGTTTGAGAATTTATGTTCATATACGGCAGCCCTAGTTTTGCAAGGGGATGAATGCACGTAACGGATAAAAGAGCAGAGGCTAGAAAAGACAAGGCCCATTATATATAGCAGCCTAGCTATATTAGGATAGAAGAGAGTCTTGTGTGCATTAGTTTTTACGTGGGTTGGGTGTCTCATTTGGGCTTGGGCCTTCCACGTGGGTTCAATTAAAATCCAGGGCTTGCCGATAATTTTATGAGCTAGGTCACTTAATAACTCCAATGTGCCGATCTTACATTCTAATATAAAGCTCAACTTGTCCAATAATATTTTTTGGACTTATAAAATAATTCTTGGGCTTTAACCTAATTATTGAGCCTAATAAAAATCTCATAATCCCTTTAAATAAGGTTAGGTTTGGATTTTGAGATGAGAATTTTTAGTTGGAGATGAAAGTTAAAAGTGAAATAAAATATTATTATTGTTTTGGAATTTGAAAAATTTGAATTGAGATTTGAAAAAGTTGAATTGTTTATTATATTTTATGTGAAAATTTGAAAAAGTTGAATGATGAGATGAGATGAGATGAGAATTTTGTGTTAAACAAAACTTCCAAACCTATCCTAAATCTTGGGCCCATGATCTATTCAAAATAATCCAATAAATCTTGATTGAGTTTCCCAAGAATATTAACCTATTTATATCATCCCAAAATAATCCACTAAACCTTAACAGGCCTTAAAATAAACTTTTGAGCTATTGGGCTTAATTAAAATCCCTAACCAACATAGGTTGCAGTTTTGTGGAAGATTGCTCCTCCTATTTTTATACTTTGGTCCATTTGGAGGGAAATGAATGACCGAAATTTTGAGGATCGAGAGTGCTCTTTGGAAGACTTTAAGAGTTTTTTTTTTTTTTTTTTTTTTTTTTTTCTGAAAGACTATTTATGTAAGCCATTGTTATAGAATTGAATGGTCTCAACTTTCATGATTTCCTTGTATCCGTTTCTAGTTCCTAACTAGGTGTAATCGCACGTCTAATTCTTGTGTACTTGGGTCAAGCCTATTTCAATATCAATAAAATATCTTCTTACTTATAAAAATAAAAATAAAAAATCTCTAATTGACCTTAATAATTATTGCTCGTGATCTTATCCAAAAGGGCTGATTAAACCTAATTTAGAACCAGTAAAATTATCCATATTATATCCTAATATTATTGAATCGGGTCATTACAACTTAACAAGGAAAAGTCTCGTGGATCTTTTTGTTTAATACATTACATATATGTTATATACAGTCGGGAATGCGTAAGCACCATGCAATCATTTGAAAAAAGTGGAGTCCACTATTAAAAAATTAATTTTTTTTTTATGTGGGTTCCGTATTTACTCATTTTTTTTAAAGAGATTGCGCGGTGCTTGCACATTCCATGATTGCAAATATTATTTCTCTTGTTTGATACATAATGACACTTTTCTATTTCCATTAGTAGTGCAGATAGTGGCAAGCCCTGCTGATCTTGTTAAGGTGAGGATGCAAGCAGATGGTCGTATGGTGAGCCAAGGTTTCCAACCTAGATACTCAGGGCCTTTTGATGCTTTAAACAAGATTATGCGCACCGAGGGCTTTAAAGGACTTTGGAAAGGAGTTTTCCCTAACGTACAAAGAGCATTTTTGGTGAACACGGGAGAACTAGCATGCTATGATCATGCTAAACGCTTTGTTATTCAAAATCAGATAGCTCGTGACAATATCTTTGCCCACACTCTTGCCTCTATCATGTCAGGTCTGTCGGCAACTGCTTTTAGTTGTCCAGCTGATGTAGTAAAGACAAGAATGATGAACCAGGAGGCAGGCAAGGAAGGGAAGATTATGTATACAAGCTCTTACGATTGTTTGGTGAAGACTGTTAGAATTGAAGGACTAAGAGCACTATGGAAGGGGTTCTTTCCAACATGGGCAAGGCTTGGTCCATGGCAATTTGTGTTTTGGGTCTCTTATGAGAAACTCCGACAAATTTCAGGGCTATCTTCCTTCTGATAAATTTTTGACCTGGACTCACGTTGCAACTTTTAAGATCCCCTAAATTACTGAAAACCAGCTTTCCCATGGATTCAATGATTCGTATTATGAATTAGGAAGGTCACTTGGTTGAAATTGTATCTGTTACATGGGCAAATTAAAATTTTTTAAGTACTGCTATGAAAACATTGTTTAGCTGTTGATCTGAGTTTTGATGCTCTCTTAGCCTGTAATAATAACTAATTATAAGCTCGTGACATTAGATATTGCACGTCGATCGACTTAATTTCATGTGTTGAAATCAAATTTATTTAACTGTAGAACACCTTCTCATAGGCAGGTCGATGATCTGCTAGACAGTGTTCGGTAATTAATTTTTGGTCGGAGGAATCTTCAGAGAAACTTTCCGGTCTCTTATGTCTTGAACACGTGAATGATCTTATTATGCGCGCAAAAGCAACCGTACTTGCTGTGACTCAAACGGCCATCCCTGCTAGTCATTCATAGTAATTAGAATGTCATCATCTCCACATTACAAGAAAAACTTGAATTATTTCACAGGTACGTAGCATGTACTTAACCCGGTCGATCTGTTAGGTATTGGAGCCATGCATGCATTGATGTTCCCATAGTTTTAGATCACATGATATTCTTGAAGGATAATGGAGACTTAGGAATGTTATTTGACTCATGTAGTCTGTACAGAAGGAGGTAAGAAAACAGATAGTGGTAGCACGATCTTGTCTGGATATTATAGTTGAGTATCGGCCAATGATTCAATATATATAGTTGCAACATTTCCATCAAGAAATTGGATTTCGTCGATAGTTGTTTCATTTAGTGCTGTATAATCAAGGTTTCCATTAAAGGACATAAATATATATTAAGACTAGTAGTTTTTCATCTCATTTGAGATAAGATATTAGGATGCGTAGTAGCTCTAGTAAGTCTGTACCACTACAATGTAATCCATTTTTTGCGTCTATATCATCTGTGGTGTTATGTATGTTTGACGTCAAAGTGTATTGAAGTAAGACCAATTACGGTGATGACAAGAATGACGCTACAAGGGGATTTTTGCGACGATTGGGCTGTCGCAGCATCAAATATTGACCGATTAGTGCTTTTACCGCATTTCGGTGATATTTCATGACGATATCAGGCCAACACAATAACTAAGCATTCTAGAAATTTTTTGCAGTGAAATTCATTGCTATAAAAGGTAAGGCCCGTTATATAAAGAAATCCATTTTTTCCTTCTCCCCCAACCCGATTCCCTACAATTTCATTCTCTGTCGCCCAAATTGCCCCAAAGTGGCCCCTTCCCATGCCACGCCGTCAACTCCTCGGGTAGGCACTCTCTCTCTGTCTCTCTCTCTCTCTCCGCGCGTCCTGATCTCTATCTCTCTCTGTATTTGCAGCAACAAACAACTCTGCTCAATTGGTTTGGATATGTAAATTGGTCCAAGATTTTCTCCACCTCACAATCGTGCCCCCAGCAAAAAATTAGGTATTTTGCCACTCACTGCCCTGATTTTCCTCTCTCCCTCTCTATCTCCTCATTGACCTTCACTCGGTCTGTCTCACCCCCATCTATCGATCTCTATATGTTAATCATTTATGTTATCTTTTGAACTCTTCTATGTTTTGTTTGGTTAGTGATCAGATTAGATGTATAAAAAAATTTCCATTACATGATTTGGCACTTTTAGTTTTTCTTTTTTGCTTATATATAGTTCATGGCTCCATCAGTTAGGGCCCCCAGTAAATATTATGGTCTTTGAGTATGACCAAGCATTTCAATTGGGATATGCTATTGCAATGCTTCTGAGTTGAATATAAGCAAATATATTCACATGCAGCTTAATGCATTACAACGTATTATTAATTTCGAATTTTACATATGAAGAACAGTGAGCTCTCCTTCTACAAGTAGAATGGCAGATTCAATTCCTTAGACCAATTTAATGTTGGTTGTAGTACTAGTGTGTTAGATCGAATTTGCCACCTTAAATTTGTCTTTCATTGAACACTAAAAATATAAGCCCCAAACATTCATCTGCGTCAACTTAGGTACTAATCTGAATGTTTACTTGCGGAAATTTCCTCGTTGAAGCACTGTATTTCTTTATGGTTCATTCATAGCTTGTGCCCTTTAAACAAATTCACCCACTACCACACAAAGAACACATACATACATATAAAGGCATCATTTGGACCAATTATAAAATCTGAACTAGTTCACTTTACTAGCAAAATGCATTGTAACCCCTACCTATTTTTGAGAAACCACTATGAGTAATAAGGACGAAACTAGATCTTTATGCTTTTCCAATGCATTTTGGCATTTTGGACCAATTTCAGATAAAGTTGGCACTTGTTAATGTTTCATGCTTTGCAGTTGACATTTTTTAGCTTTCTCAATATTTCCAACTTCAAAGCCCTTTTTACCAAGAATGGCCGTTTCAGTTTTACAACCAAACTTGATCCTCTATTTTCAGCTTCCCATGATATTTCACACTCTATTCCTTGGGTATAGAGTGTGCTCTAACATTTTTAATGATTAAGGGATGTATTCACATTAATTTCTCGAAATAATAACTTCTGGTTCTTACTAACTCCACTCCATGTTTGTTAAATTGGATGTTTATGATAATAAACATAGTGTTGAAATATTTAATGTTTCAGATGGACAAAAGTTGGATGCACCTCACCAATAGGTTTAGGTCAAGGGAATATGGCGAAGGGGTTAGGCAGTTTCTCACAATGGCTTGAGCTCATGCCCTCAGAAACAATAGTGTGAAGTGTCCATGCCGTAGATGTCGTAATAATTTGTTCCTACTGATAAGCGAGGTAGAACGACATTTATTTATAATGGGCATATATCCAACTTACACTTATTGGATATTTCATAGGGAGCAAGAACCCATGAACTTTGGGGGCCAGGACGAAGATGAGCCTGATAATCTTGATGATAGTTATGTTGATGACATCGACGATATGCTGGGTTGTAACATCCCAGATTTTAGTGTATTTTTAAAGAAGGATTATTTTAATTTGTTTAAAAATTTATTCTCTTGTTTTGAATTTATGGTGGTTTTAAATATTATTTTTATTATATTTTTAAGTTGTGAAAATCATTTTAATGGATTTTCTTAATATTATTTAATGTTTTGGATTTGAAATTTATCTTTAATTTAAATTGGCTTGTTTGTGGATTTTAATATTTTTACTGCTTTAATTGAGTTTTCATTGAGTTTGATTTATTTTATTTATTTAGTAGTTTTAAAATTTTTTTCGTTGGATCACTTTCGAAACCCAAGTTGAAAAAGGCTGGATCTCATTTTTCCTCATTCTCTTTTTCTTTTTCTCTTTTTCTTTTTCTTTTCTTCTTCTCCTTCGGATTCCCTCGACCCAGCCCCTTCTCTCTCTCTCCTCTCCCTCGCTCAAATCGGGTTCACCATACCTGAGCCGCCGCCGGCCGGCGGTGGTCGACACCGCCGGTACCACCGGCGTCCCTGTGCGCCGGCGAGCCTCCCCTCCAAATTCCAGCCGACGCCGCGCCGCCGTTAGTCTCCGGAAGCCGTGCGAAGCCGCGGCGTTCCTTCACCCATTCCGCCGCCGTCCGGCCACCTCCGGCCACCACCTCTCTACCACACCACCACCGGCCCTCAAGCAATCATTTGGACCCAACCCCGGCTCCGATCCGTCGCCGGAGCCGTCCCATCGAGCACTCTATCCGATTCGACCTTCTTGGCCTTCCACCGCCGTTTCGGCCGCCACCCACGGCCAACCATCACCACCATTAGATTCCCCACCTCCCATAGGCCCTACCCTATCGTTCCCAAGTCTTCGTTTGGCCCTGGGTGATTTTGGGTTTCACTGTGTATTTCGGCTATAGTGTATTTTTACACTGTGGTGTTGCTGATTTGGCGCTTCCAGCTCTCTCGTGATCCTCCAAAAATTATATTAAAGCGCTGTAAGTATTTTCCCGAACATCTTTTAAGGTTTTAATATATTTTTGCACTGACTGGTTTATGATGTCTGTGATTGGTTGTGTTGTGATCTGGTTGGATTGTGGAATTTACTGTCGTGTTGGTTATTGGAATTTATTGTTGGATTTGTACATTGCATGTGCACGCATATTTTGTGTTAATGAAAACTGGGTTTTCATATGTGGGGAAAAGGAAAGGAGACTGTAGGGATGGTGGTAAGCAGGGATGGTGGTGTTGTCCCGCCTGCGATTGCCGCCTACAGTGCTCCATTGGGTTTTTGGTGTTGTGTGGAAAGGAACTGTAGGGATGGTGGTAAGCAGAGACGGTGGTATAGTCCCGCCTGCGATTCCCGCCTACGGTGTACGCGTAGGGATGGTGGTAAGCAGGGATGGTGGTGTTGTCCCGCCTGCGATTCCCGCCTACGGTACACGCGGTAGGGATGGTGGTAAGCAGGGATGGTGGTAGAGTCCCGCCTGTGATTCTCGCCTACAGTGTCCAATAAATATTTTTTGGGTTTGGTGCATATTTTCTCATATGCATGCATGTTGGTTGCTTAAATGTATTTTTACCTTTGGGATTGTTTGGATTATTACTTACTTGCGGTACCCTTTTTGGTACCGTAGATTTTTGGTGCAGATGTGGATGAGGACGTTGAGTCTCGGGTTCGGCTCCATGGATAAGTGGCATGTGGTTGCTGCTGTTTGGATTATGGAAATTATTTATCTCTCGTGTATGTATTTGAATTTTTACTGTATTTCCTAATATTTGTATTAAATTAAAATTCTGGTACTTAGTAGACTGATATTATTATTAATCCGCTGCGATTTGTTGTGCACTGTTTATTTGTTGCACACACTTTAACACTTGTCGTTGGGATGCGTGACCATGTTGTCATCATCCTGACGTCACGATTCCTGCGTTGTTTTACACGTGGGAGTCGGGGCGTCACATGGGTGACATTCATGCGGCAATCACCGTTGGTGTTGATGAAGACACATCTCCACATACTATGGTAACCAGCACGATTGAACCCGAATCAAACACTTTTGAGAAGCTTTTGGAAGATGCTCGGCGTCCACTTTACGATAGTTGCACAATATTTTCTAAACTATCATTCACTGTGAAGTTGTTCCACATCAAAACAATTGGTAGGTAGAGTGTAAAGTCTTTTGACATGCTACTTCAATTATTGAAAATAGCTTTTCCTGAAGTTGTGTTGCCAGCAAAGTTTTCAATTTCGTTTCGTACCGGCCGGTACGGCCGAAATATGCCGTACCGGCCATGTAGCCGGTACAAACAAGTATAGTGTTTTGTACAGGCTAAAATTTCGATCGTATCGGCCTATACCTGTCTGTATCAGTCGATATATCGGCCTGTACCGGTCGATATATCATATTTCGGCCTTTATACATATTTTAGCCTTTATTTATTTATTTATTTTATTTCATTTCATCAAACTGCAGGCTCATTTTTGGACCCCCTCAATTTAGTCTAGACTATTTATAATTTATATACATTTATTTATAATTTATTCATATATATATTATTTTAGAATATATTTTATATATATATAATTTATTAATATATTGACTATTCCGAAACGGTACTAGTACCGAAATATTTTGTTTCAATGACTCGACCGAAACGGTATTCAAAACATTGGTTGCCAGACTCTTTCCATGATGCATGATCATTGGAGCGCGGGTTGGGGTTTCGATACATTAAAATTCATGCATGCCCAAATGATTGCATACTATTTTACAAGGAACATAGCCACAAGCAAGAGAGCCCTAAGTGTAAAGCATCTAGGTGGTTGTCCTCCACACCTTCTAAATGACCAATACCCCAAAAGGTAGTGCGGTATTTTCTACTAAAGCAAAGGTTGTAGAGACTTTTTATGTCCAAAAAAACTGCGGTATCTATGAGGTGACATCAATCAGAAAGGCTACACGATGATAACACTTTGTGACATCCTACGAACTCTGAGATGTGGACCCTATTTGACAGAGAGCATCGTTGGTTTGCTGAAAATGCTCGTAATGTGAGGCTCGTTCTTGCTAGTGATGGATTTAACCCATTCAATAATATGAGCAAACCATACAGCATATGACCAGTGATTCTAGTTCCATATAACTTGCCTCCATGGTTATGTATGAAAGATTCGTTCTTCATGTTGTCTATGCTAATTCCTGGGCCTAAATCTCCTGGCAATGAAATCGATGTTTAATTATGGCCTTTAGTTGATGAACTAGTTGATTTGTAGAAAAATGGTGTTGATACATATGATGCCATGGTTGGACAAAGATTTTATTACATGCAGTTTTATTGTGGACAATTAATAATTTCCCCGCATATGGTAACCTTTTTGGCTGGAGCACTAAAGGAAAGTTGGCATGCCCTTGTTGCAATTTGGATACGAAATCTCAATGGCTGAGACATGGGCAAAAACATTGTTACATGGGTCATCTCCGCTTCCTACCAGTAGGTCACATCTGGAAAACCAAGAAGAATACTTTTAATGGCAAAGAAGATCACCGGATGCTACCTACGCAGCTTTTGGGAGAAGATATAGTCCACCAATTAAATAGCATTGGTCATATAGATTTTGGCAAGGCGAGTAAGAGATGAAAACGTACCCTTGAGGAGTTAAATTGGATCAAACGATGTATCTTCTTTGATCTACCTTATTGGCCATCTTTGAAACTTAGACATAATCTAGACGTGATGCACATTGAAAAAAACATTTGTGACAATATGTTAGGTACTTTGGTGAATATTTCAAGTAAAATAAAAAATGGTATCAAAGCCCGACGGGACATGGCTGAACTTGATATAAGAAAAAGTTACATTTGAAAGAAAATGTTGATTGATTGATAATCCCTCATGCCTATTTCATGTTCCATGGCGATGAGAGAAAACAGTTTTGTGCATGGCTGAAGATTGTAAAATTCCCTAATGATTTTGCATCTAATATCTCCAGATGTGTTAATGTTAATGACTGCAAAATTTCTGGTATGAAAAGTCATGATGGCCATATATTTATGCAAAGACTATTGCCAGCTGCAATTGGAGGGTACTTAAGACATGAAATTCATTTGGCATTGATGGAACATAACACATTTTTTAAGGAATTATGTGCACGAACATGTAAGAAAGAAGTAGTGAAAAGTCTTGAGACTGACATTGTCCTCATTCTTTGCAAGATGGAAAAGATATTTCCACCAAATGTTTTTGATGTAATGGTTCACCTAGCTATCCATTTGTCCCAAGAGTTGTTACTTGCAGGACCAGTGCAATACAAATGGATGTATCCGTTCGAGAGGTATTTGGGCACATTTAAGCGGTACGTGAAAAACAAAGCCGGCCTAGAAGGATCCATTGTGAAGGCATATATTCATGAAGAATGTTTGACATTCTCATCGATGTATCTACATGATGTACCAACTAGGTTCACTCGAGAGGATCAAAATATTGATAGGGTGTGCAAACATCTGAGCTTTCTGCATTTGATATTTTTTCTCATAAAGTGTGGCCACTCAGTAATTCAACCCCTATCCACTCAGAGAAGAAACTATTTAAAACTGCCAGATGGTAGGCCCTCAATAACTGCATCGAGATTGTCCAGTATTTGGAGTAAGAACCTGACATTGATGTGACTTGTTAGATATACCTATTGGAGGTACCATTCACCGTCTTCGCACTTTGCACTGTGTGCTAAAACATTTTATTACTTATTGCAGGGAGCACTATAACATCTTGAAGGAGCTGAGCATATCTAACATTGCAAGGAAGCACGAAGCTGAATTTCCATCGTGGTTCAGGAAATGTGTAAGTGGCTGTTTATTTGAATGTCTATCGGACTTAATTGGATGATCATTAAACCTTATTTTTGGCATTGACTTTTCTTGTCTTATGGTCATCATTTTAGATTCAAGCACTGTGTGCTATAGATCCACAAAGTGTATCTGATGATCTTTATGCCACAGCTTGTGGACCAGATCCTTGTGTGAGTTCATATTGTGGGTATATAATGAACGGTATACGGTTTCATACAAAGCATCGGGAAATGAACTGTATGACACAAAATAGTGGTGTATTAGTTACAAGTGAACACCAATCCTCTATGGTTGACTTCTATGGGGTTCTGAATGATATCTTTGAGGTGTGGTACATGGGATGGCGACGAGTTTGGTTATTTTCTTGCGATTGGTTTGATGGTTTCAAATATCTAAACCATGGAATTTGGGTGGGAAATTCCAAGACTATTCCATTGTGGGTGCCAAAGGCATTGTGTGGTTGATACCATTTAAAGGGAGGTATACCTGTGTTTTTATTTTGCCCAGCCCACTGTTAGGATATTTATTGTAAAATGTCCTCCCATATTGAACAAAGCAATTGGTTGGTGAAAGTTTGAGAAATTTCCCAGCTATTCAAGAATGTGATAGGCATTATTAACTATTGTGAATGTATAAGATGCTTGGCATATACTTCTATGTATTATAATTGATAGTCATTAGTTTATGAATGCAGCTAAGATAGTAGCAAGGGTAACTGGTTATAAGTGCCACGATGTAAATGGTGCGAAGTATAAGAAGAGGAGTATGTGAACGGGGGGAGGATTTAAGGGGTTTTTAGTGCACAGGCCATAAATATAAGATGAGCCATCTCCACCACAAAATGTACCAGCACTAAGAGACAACATTGACTCCTCATCGGACCACTCAACCCAACCACCCGATATAGTATTCGAAATAGAGTTCCTGAAAAAGCAAGCTTTTGCTACAGGTAGAGTTATACAATTAAAAATGGCCTTTACTAGATCTTGTTACATAGGATAGTGTTAATTATTTGCATCACATACAACATTGTAATATGGTGTGCACTTATATTTTGTTGGGATACATATGAAGTGGAATGACCTGTTTTTTGCTGATATTCTATAAACTTTAGTAGCTATGAGTAAGAAATAAGGTCGGGGATGGGCAAAGATGACAAAATTTGACATGCTTAGAAAGATTAGACTTTGATCAAGGATGGGTACACAAAGGTGTCATGCCAGAATGCAAGCCTATTTAGTGGTAGGGTCACATGGATCATCAAGCACTATGCTGACATGGGTTACTAACGTTGAAATGATGTGCCAGAAGCTGAACAAGAGGAGTTATGTTCTCGCGTCCGAGTAAGTAAATTGAGTAGACACTTCATTGTGGGTCTTCATCTGGTTCTAACGATTACTGAGCAATTACGTAGGAGGTTCAATTCTTTCCACTACGACTTACACAAAATCTACCTCGGGTATGGAAGCCATAAAATTGCTGTTGCTAGAGGGACCTCCATGGTGGATGAAGCAGTTTGGAGGAAATTGTGCATGCGCTGGGGTAGCAAGGAGTTTAAGGTAAAATCGTGTGATTGGGGTACATAATCTCAGTGTTTACTACTGGTTGCTAACTAGAAAATAACAAATTTCATTTGTATATAAGTGTTTATATTTTTCAATGATATGTAGAAAGTAATAATATGGATTTAACTATGGTGTTGTTTGAAATCTGGACCAGGCCTTGTCATTGCAAAACAAGGTGAATAGAGCACTACAATGAACCAACCATACTGCTGGCAGGAAGTCCTTTGTTCAAATACTTGCCAAGCAGGTAATGCCATTTGTGGTTTTGTGTATGAGTCCTAATTTCAGCATTATATTAGAAGTTTAAGTCAAGTATGGCACCCATAAAAGCTAGTCCATGAAATTGAATTTTTAATTGGTTGTTTAAGAGAGATGGTGTTACTAATCTGATGGATTTTTTCAAAGAGACTTGCTGGTCAAAGAAGAAAAATGGGTTTGTGACCATCATGTCTGAAGAGTTGTATGTGAGTTACATGTGCTGATCTCAGGGGAAGTACCCGGTAATATTAAGTTAATATTAACTACCTAGGCTGGATCTTGTTTTATTATTAACTACCAATGACTTAAACTGAACATATTATTTCTCATTATTTTGGAAGGACAAAATGGTAGAAAAGCTGAATGAGATGGAACCGGAAGAGCGGACTAAGGACGCAGTTGCTGTAGTGTTCAGGGAGGTTCTAGGGAGATCATGCTATGAAAGGGGTTTGGGTGAGAAGGTGATGCCCGTAACATCAGGAACAGTGAGTAATCCTGAGAATGGAGGTGTCTTGTCAGAGGATGCACAGTTTTACAAGGCCCAATTTGAGGCACTAAAGGCCAATGTTTAGGAAATATTGGTCAAGCAAGCGGAGTTTGACAAATTTATGACATACTCACTGTCACAGCAGCTGCCCCAGGGAGACGCCGGGAGCTATCTAATTTTGGTACACAACACTTTTAGGTATTTTTTGGTTTTTTGAGAGGCAACGGGATGACATACTAGCTAATGGGTGGTTGTCTATGGTAATTTTGTGAGTGGCTTCTCTAGACTCATGGTTGGGTGGTTGGCCATATCAAAGAGGAATTATGCCTAATTCTATTTATTATCATTGATGAGTAGTTATAAATATACACACTTGTAAGCCATAGACCAAAGGGATTGTGCATTATTAACTATTGCTTAGCAACATCCAGATCTTGCAAGATACAAAAGATGGGCTATGGGTTGTATGAAATGCTGTTGTAGCCATGGAGCACTGCAAGAGGGACAACTTGTGGCATATTGCATGTACTACATGGAGATACTCATGTAAAGTGTACTGTTGTGGGGGCAACAGCTTTTGAAACATGTATCACTGAAAAACTCCACACTGACATGGATGAATTTATTTTCAATTTAGGTTAATACTTTGGGCTGCTTCATTCTATGCCACGGATAATTATATGGTCTGTAAACTTTTCTATAATTGGAGCCTAATAATAATGGGTATGCATGTTCTTATTCATGTAGTTAATATGTTGGCCTTTACTCAGCTTTATTTAACTTGAGGTGTTACGATTCTTCTGTAAATTGTAGTGGTTCAATGATATATAGATAGGTGATGCAACTTGGTGTGTATATAATTTGATACTTGTCGTATGAATTGAGAGCATTGAGCTATGTTAGGAAACTGCTAGTGTGATGGTCTTTTTTGCCTGCAAAAATTCTATTTCTAGTTGGTTGCAATGTACTCTCTCTGATTTAGTAATGAAATGTCATATATTTCATGTATACTATAAGTAGAATTAACATACGTTTGAATGTTCTTAGGTGTAGAGCTATGTCCACTACATGAACAATAATGCAGCATTTATTAGTTTTGACATATACATGGGGTTAAACGAGCCATTGGAAGTTTATTTAACAAGCTGAAAGCTGATAGGCGTTGTTGTTGATGGTATATTCGATTAGTTAAACAACTTATTTAATGTTGGATTATTGGTCTTTCATTCATGATATATATATATATATATATATATATATATATATATACTTGGTTTATTTAATTCTTACAAAACATGGATGCAAGAAAAGGTATATTACACTACCAGCTGATGGGTCATTGCTAAAGAGATGGGATCTAGAGGTTTTGGTTCAATTTCATCCCATGCTTCCAAGATAGAAAGGACTCAAATGTTACTGCCACATGAAATAGTGTGTATAGCACATATTAATGCTGCCTTGTGTTAAATGTGCAAACTAGTTTCATTGAGTTTCAGATCAGTTTGAACTTATTTAACAGTACCTGATGGACTTGTATTTGGTAGATGTATAGAGTGATCGGTACATCACTCACTTGGATGACGAAATTAAGTTCTCAAAAAGGGAGGTAATTTCTGTGCATGTATAGATGGTTGGTGTCCAAATGAAATATTGATGTATATTCTTAGTTGAAATTGAATCTGTTTCAATTTCACAATTGTAAGTACGTGGCCTATATGTATCCACTATTGCATTCTTCTGCATCTACTCAGGTTTTAATTACTCATAGAATGCGGGTTGGGTTTATAGTCAAGGTTATTGATTGAGCTACATTATTGCATATTTTACACATTTAAAACCAATATATTTTAATTGTTTTATTATTTTATCATTGGTTTTAGATGGAAAAATAGTTAAGAGGCATAAATCCAAGTTGTGTTTTAAATTGATTAAAAACATAATTTATATTTGATTTTATAACTTGTGATTTAATTGGGCAATATTTATTCACTTGCATAACACACTTTTAATATTTTATTTTCCACATCTTTTGTCTAGTTTTATTTCTTTGATTATTTATTTATTTATGATTCTGCTTGTCTATGTTTTATTTTATTACTGTTTTTTTAACTTTTTTATTTTATTTTATTTTATTTTTGTTTTGCAGCTTGTACTAAACCACATGTCGTTTAACTCAGGGAATCGAATGGCCGTCTGCTAAACGACGTGTCGTTTAGTCAGTTGACAAAAATGACATGTCGTTTTTACTGCGAACTGAATTCAGCCCCCTCCTAAACGACATGTAGTTTAGTCTATAAACCAAAACTACATGTTGTTTTGGTCATCTTCAACCTCCATGCATGCGTTCGGAGCATGCACAGTCACAGCCCATAGCCTCTTCATGCACAGCTGCAACCAAAACTAATCCCTTGTTTTTGACACCCAAAAACAGAGCAAGCTTCAGCCATGGACCACATACACGCAGCTCCTCCACACCACCGTGCTCCTCCATCATGCAGTCCACCGTGAACCACCAACTCAACCATCTTACTCCATGCACCCAACCACCACTGCATCCATCCGTAGTCAGCCTCGCCACAGCCATGGACGCACTGCTACAACTCGTCCACTCCGCATGCACAACAGCAAGTTGCAACCACAGCTGTGAGCCCTGCCATGTCTTCAGCCTCCATTAACCACTACTGCCAACCACATCACTCAACGCAGCAAGCACCACTCCCTCTGGCCACACTCCATGCAAGCATTCGGTACATGCATAGCACAACGCACAGTGATTGATCCGTAGCTCTCCATGGTTGCAACTCCTTCTCTACCTCTCGACTCCATCTCTCTCAGTTAGTAATGGAGGAAACACGAGATGGAGAAGCACATGAAACCAAAAGGAAACACTAGTTGCAGAAATTCTGGGCAGCTCAAACGAAAAGAAAGAAAAGATAAAATAAACCCGGATAGAAATAAAAACAGTTTGCACATGGGTTGCTTCTCGGTCTGGACGCACGGGAAGAAGGGATGCACTGCAGTAGAAAAGAAAACAAAAGAAAAGGAAAGCTTTCCGGACAGCAACGAAGAAGACGATGGGCAATGGGAGATGAACTGGAAAGAGGCCGATTCTTCTGCGTGTGGGGAACAACACAGAAGAATATAGGCTAGCGACAAATGGAATATATTTCTCAGTGGACGAAGACACGGCATGATTCACTAATTCTTGTTGGCTTTTGAAGCCTATAAAAGGGCTTGAAACGAACGGAGAAAAACATCAGATTTTAGGAGAGAAATAAAACAGTTATAGTTTTTGTAATTAGGAGTAGAGTTGAGTAGAGTGGAAATATTATTTTAAGTGTAATTTTATTTTTTAGTTTTTTTTTATTATTATTTCAGTTTGGAGTTATGATTAACATGCTTAAATTTTTGTACTAAGGTTAGAGGTGAAGTCTAATGATTTAAATATTATTTTGGATCAACAATAGAGTTTATATTGTGAGTTTGATCAATTGAATGGTGTTGTTATTAGTAACTTTAATTATCTATATACTTTTCTTGATCCATTGTGATTTTCGAATACATTGGATCCTTGAAGAATCCCTGTGGTAATCAATTGGACTTGTGAATGTTTCTACCATAAATTGTTCAAACTTAATCTTTAGTGATCGAAAGAATTTTTGGTGTTATTATTAGAAACTTTGATTATCTATATACTTTTCTTGATCCATTATGATTTCCGAATACATTGGATGCTTGAAGAATCCCTGTGGTAATCAAATGGACTTTTAAATGTTTATACCATCAATTATTCAAACTTAATCTTTGGTGATTAGTTTTCTTGGGCTTAATTGTTAAATCTTCTAGTTAGACGAAATCATTATTCTAGTCTAACTGAGCTAAATTGATTGGAAACAATATTCTAAATTATTAGACGGATCCTCGAAACCTTAGTCATTCTTCATATTGATTTATTTTATTATTTCAGTTATATTTTTGTTACTTTAAAAATCCTCATCTCTGTAATCTCCTCTTTTTGTGCACACTCCTTTTAATAATCTATTTTTATTTTATTCTCTTTATCACATTAGTCAATCTCTGTGGATTCGATCCTGTAAGGTACTACAACACCTATATACTTGCAGGTAAAACAACTCTGAATTTTTTGTTCATTATTTTGAGTGAAAGTTCAGCCGCAATAAGGGTCATGTAACCTTAGTTAATGATGTGTGCAACACTTTAATTTGCTTATTATTGAGGTCTTTATAATAATACTTACAGGTTATAGTGAAGGGAAAATTAATGATCATGATTAGATCATACAATATTAAGCTTTGCTGCTACTTAGACAAAATCTGTGATGTTGGCAAATTTAAAGCATGATTCCAGATTATTTGAGAGGCATGTACTGTAATTGCGTCGATAGTAATTGGAACTATTTGCATTGAAAATATTTCTATTGCCACAAGCAAGAAGGCCATTAAAAAGACAATTTATGTTGAAGGTAGTCAGTTTTCAGATAAAATTATCTCGCCGCTAATATTCCAAAATTGATCTATTTGCGTCCCTAGATCCGCCCCGCAAAAACTAATGCATATCTATACCTGCGCAAAAAGTTTTTTTTTGTGACACATAAGAGCGCTAGTTATACTTTACAATTGCTGCTCCAAACAATATTTTTTGCGGCGTGAAATATTGTCTGTTACCTGTGTAGTAATTAATGGCAGCAATAACCAGCTATTTATGATGCCAGGAAATGGACGCTAATAGAAATTTTTTCCTACCATTCTTCTCACTGCTAATAATTCGCCCCAATAGATAGTACATTTGTGTCCGTAAAATTTTAGCCGCAAATTAGACTACTTTTCATTATGTCTATTTGCGGCTTAATGAATATTTGTGACATTCATAGATGGTTGCTAATGATGCCTTTTCCAGCCAACTAAATTTTATTGCGTCTGTACAAATCAGCATTTTGCGGCACCCAATTTCGCCAGATAAATGCCTTCATTCGCGTAGCTCTCCTGCTACGCCGTCACAGACTTTTTGAGATGGACTTGTATTGACCATGTACCAGCAAATTTGCTTAGACGAGAAAAAGATTTTGCGACCCATATTTCATCTATTGCAGCGATTTTCCCCGACGCAAAATGTGGGTTATGTTGTGGTTTACGTAGCTAGATCTGGATCAGGATGCGGAATTTGAGCCGCGGGGTGAGGGAGAGATGGCCTTAATTTTTCACCACTTAGAAGTGGCCGTCAATAGTGGTTGGATGGCTCAAAGATTACTTACAAAAATCCATAATACGAGAAAATAAATTATCAAAATATAAACAAAAATGATTATTTACGTGTTTTGTTATCGAGGCCTATGCCTAAAGGGGCTCTAGAAATAGTACTGAATCCACTATGAAGACAAAGTAATTAAGAAGATTAACAAAGAAGTTGATCTCCTACATGCCTTCTCTTTTTTCGTTGTTAATGTAAAAAAATGAGTGATGAAAAAGAAGAAACCAGGAGAGTTTCACGCCGTGGTATGGGGGTGAGTGCAGATAAATCTTTGTCTTCGGGAAGTTCGTGCCTTCTTCTTTGTTTCTACTGTCAAATCTTCTTTAATGCGGCGTGGCTCTGCGTTGGCTCCATAAATGTGGCATGTAATTTAGCAGCAATGCCATTAATGCAGCATGATTATCTAACCCAGCTTCTGGTCTATCTGAGTTGTCGATGATCTGATGCCAACGGATCAAGGGTTCTCCACATTTCCCTCTGTGCCCCGCATAGATCACTCGGCTCTGAAGGCGGTCGCAGAATGTCAGAATGATCTATCTTGTCAACTATTTGGTCCCCTTTCCTGGTAGATGTTCCATCCCCTGTGCGGATTTGGGGGCCCTCAGGCCCAGTATTGGGCCAAAGCAGTGGATTCTGAGGGTTAGGGTACCAAGGTGGTAGTGGACCCTGCCATGTTCTCTTGCAGCCTTAGGTGCGAGAAGTGCTGGGCTTCTTTGAGTTGGCGCCTGATTAGTTTCCTCCTCTTGCATGGAGGATTTTAGTCTCGTGTTGTATCATCTGGCGTCGCGCTTTGGAGGAGGCCGGGTTAGATTTTTCAGAGCTAACGGCCCATGAGTTCTTCATTTTTTAGAGCTAACTTGTTCCTTGTAGCTCTGCGACTTTATGATGTAATTTGTTCTTTGTAGCTCTCAGTGATTAATAAAAATATCTTTTGTTGATTATATCCTGCTATTGTTTTCCGCATTCTGTGACGCCCCGACTCCCACGTACAAAAAGTCTCGGGAATCGTGATGTCAGGATGATGACAATACGGTCACGCATCCCAACGACAAGTGCCAAGTGTGTGTTACAAATAAACAGTGCACAAATAAAATACACAGCAGATAATAAATAAGTCAACTAGTACCAGAATTTTAGTTTAATACAAATATCCAAATATAAAGTGTTTTAAAAACATAAACCAAATGTCCCACAAAATAAAACAAGTATGTTAATAAAACATAGCATGAGTGATCCCAGATCACTCCTCCGGCGAAGCCAAATCCTCAGACTCGGCATCTGCATCAACATCAACATAATCTGCAGTACCATTAAATGGTACCACAGGTAAGTTATAACCTAACCAATCCTGAAATAAAAATACATTTAAGCATCTAATCATGCATGCCCATGATGCAGTATGCAAGAAATCCAACACACGCCAAAAATCACATTTGGCCCAAAAACATAATCCAATAAATCATTTCCACCATTTTCCCAGAAAATGGTCCAAAACAATTATCCATCATTTTTTTAGAAAACGACACACAAAATCCAACTCACGCTATTTTTTCAGAAAACAGCCATTTTCCATTATCCAATTAATCCATACGCACCATGGTTTCCCCTATGGACCATCCGCACGTCCTAGCTGTTTTACGAGTGATGCCCAGTTCCGCACCCAGTGCGTTCGTGGTCAGGTCATCCTCTAGCCCCCACCAGCAGAAGGGCCACGGAGTCAGCACATAACACGTCCGATCCCATTGTCGCCCAGCGATAACTCAGGGGACGTCACTCAGTATATTCCGCTCTCGAGTGACTAGAGGAGCTCCACCGAGATAATGCCCCATCTCGGCTTGGGGTCGTGATACACACGCACCCAAAAGTCCAATCCACATGAAAACCCAATTTTCAAAATAACCACATGATCATGAATGCAATTCACGAAAACCTAGTTTTCAATTTACAAACATGTCATGCGTGCAATATGCAGTGTACCAAACCACAACCATAATACCCAATAACCAAATCCACATCACAATATAACCAATAACCAACAACAACCCAATCATAATAACCAACACAACAAATACTCCGTCCTCAATCCATCTACCCCTGAATTCCTCGGACTCAGTCCGGAACCAACCAGAATACAATATAAACAATTAGTGCAAAAATATATTTAAATCTCAAAAGATTGTTTAGGAAATACTTACAGCGCTATAAAAATATTTTTGGAGGATTACGGAGGAATGGGAAGCACCAAAACCGCAACTCCACAGTGTAAAAACATTGTGGCCGAAATACACAGTGAACCCAAATTTACATGAGGTCAAACGAAGACTTGGGAACGATAGGGTAGGGCCTATGGGAGGTGGTGAAGCTAATGGTGGTGGCCTTTGGCCGTGGGTGGCAGCCGAAACGGCGGTTTAAGGCCGAAAAGCTCAAATCGGAGTTTGAGTTCGTTGGGGCGGCTCCAGCGACGGATTGGGGCTGGGATTGGGTCTAAAAGGTTGCTAGAGGGCCGGTGATGAGGTGGTGAAGAAATGGTGGCCAATGGTGGCGGAACGACTAGAAGACTGCCGCAGGTTCTAACGAGCCGTGGAGGCTAACGGCTGCAAGGCGCAGGCTGAGATTTAGTGGGCTGGGTCGCTGGTTGGTGGGGAGTTGATTCGGCTGGGCGGTGATGACCACGGTGGCCAGTAGTGGCGATGGGGAGGAGAGAACCGAAACACGGGGGAGAGGAGGAAAGAGAGGGTATCGGGCTGGGCAGGAAATAAAGCCGAAGGAGAAAGAAAGAGAAGGAGAAAAAGAAAATGGAGGGAAAATAAATGAGGTCCAACCCTCACATCTTGGGTCACAAAAATGATCCAACGAAAAAGATTTTAAAACCACTAGCTAAAGAAAATAATTCAACCGCAGTGAAATGCTTAATTAAAACAATAATAATTTTAAAACCCAAAAAAAACCAATTTAAATTAAAGATTACTTAAATACAAAACAATAAATAACACTAAGAAAACACATAAGAATTAATTTTCACAACTTAAAATATTATAGAATAATATTTAAAAACTCTCATAATTTAAAATAAGAGAACCAATTACTAAATAAATTAAATTAAATCCTTCATTAAAAATACACTAAAATACGGGGTGTTACACATTCTTTCCATTGTATTTCTTTTCTTCCTGCTTTTTCTTTTCCCCTTTTGTTTTCAAGGGTTGGCCTAGGTAGAGCTCGGTTGTGAGGGTTTGCCGCACGGTGTTTCCTGCTATCCACCTTGCCAGTGCTTGGTCAACCCTTGATGACCCCAACTGCTGGTAGTCTCCAGGTTTGTGTTCTTTTTGTCAGCCTTTGCTGTGTGTCTGTCTTTCCAAGTCATCTTGTCAAGGTTTCATGACTTTCCTTACGGTGCAACCGTGAGGAGCCAAGGTAGCCATAGGCCCGACTTTTCCTTATAAGAATTAATGTTGCTAACCTGGGCTCTGGCCTATGCCGCATGATGCTTGTCTTGACATCCTGCGTTGCCCTCATTTGTGCTAGCGATGTCCTCATCCTTCGCTCCATTATTAGGGTAGTCTGGGGACTTGGCCTACCCTCCACCAGGGAAAGGTTGGAATGCATCTTGCCAAACGCCTCTTTCACCCCTGAGGAGCTAATTCAGACAACGACGTAGCTGGTCCACTCCTTCTCCATGGTGGGGGTCAGGGCAAGTATTCGGGCAGCCTAGAGGCTAAACCCGCTCTCCATTGCAGGGAAGACAAGACAACCTTTTAGGCCTACCTTTCCCTATGATATCCCGCAAAGAGGTAAGCCGTTCAGGTAGTTTGTTACTAACCCGCTCCCGCACATTGACATCATAGGAAAGGATAATTTTGGGTCAGGCTGGCGCTGGTCTCACACTTCGTCGTAGCAGGGGTCATGGTAAGTTATTCGGATAGTCGAGAAGCTGATCCCACTCTCCTTTATGGGAGGGATAAGGCAACCTTTTGGCCTACATTTCCCTATGATGTCTTGCAGGGAGGTAAGTTGTTCCGGCAGTTTGTTACTAAACCCGCTCTTGCCTGTTAACCCTGACGAGGAAGGTAAAATATTTTTCCTTTGAGCAATTGAGGACTAACCCGCACTCCACCACAGGAAGGATAAGGCAACTTTTAGGCCTACCTTTCTCTCTGTTGCCCCACAGGGAGGTAATTCAGACAGCGATCTGGCTAATCCGCTCCTTCACCATGATGGAGGTTGGGGTAAGTCATTTGGGCTACCTTAGAGCTGGTCTCGCTCTCCCGAAGGAGGAGGCTAAGTCGCCTACTCGCTTATCATCCTTCGTGGGGAGGTAAATTGTTCAGGCAGTCTATTCTAGACCTGTTCCCACCCGTTGACAACACAAGAAAGGGTGAATTTGGGTCCGGTTGGCGTTGATTCACACTTCGTCGCAGTGGGGGTAGGGGTAAGTTATTCGGGTAGTCGAGAAGCTGAGCCGGCTCTCCTCAACGGGAGGGACAAGGCAACCTTTCCTATGGTGTCCTACAAGAAAGTAAGTTGTTCAGGCAGTCTGTTAGTGAACCTGCTTCTGCCCATTGACACTTACTAGTAAGATAAGCCTTTGTCTTAGGATGATCAAGGACCGACCCGCACTCTTTTGCAAGAGGGATAAGGCAACCCTTTGAGCCTTTCCCTTTTTATCTCGCGGGCAGGTAAATTGTTGAAGGAGTTTCTATTTAACGGAGTTGACTTTGCTGACAAATTGTGTTGATTTGCTCGGAAAGGGAGTTCACTTGGCGTGTTATGTTATGCTCTTGAAATTATCCATTGAAAAACAAAACTTTTTTTAAATTAGGACCCGTAGTGGGTGTACGAGGACATATAAAGTTATAATAATGATCTGGCTTAGTAATAATATTTCCGTAGGTGCTCAACGTTCCATGGGTACAGCAGCTCATTTCATTGGGAGTCTTTGAGGCGATAGGAGCCCAGACAATTTGTGGCAATGACCACATAGGGGCCCTCCCACAGGGGGCCTAGCTTTCCCTTGTCCCGCATTGTAGTTTCCCTTTCTTTGAGCACTAAGTCTCCAACTTTGAACTCCCTCGGCCGCACGCGCTTGTTAAAGCACCTATTATCCCTTCTTTTGTTGGTTGCGGTCCTTATCTGGTCTTCTAGTTAGACTTCTTCTTGCAGGTTTAGCTATTCCTCTAGCCATTTATCATTGGACTCTTGCTCAAAGTACCGAACCTTGTACGTGGGGATTCTGATCTCTATCGGCGACATCGCTTCGTGACAGTACGTAAGGGTGAAAGGGGTTTCTGGGGTCACCGTTTTCACTGTGATCCGGTATGCCCACGGTATGATGGGGAGTTCCTCTACCCATGCTCCCTTCCTGTCGTTGAGTCACTTTTTCAGCATTCTCATCAGTGTCTTGTTGGTCACCTCAATTTTCCCATTGGACTGAGGATGTCCTAGGGTCGAGTATCGAAACTCGACCCCCAACTCGAATAGTGGTCGTAATTGAACTACTTTCCGTTATCTGAAATGATGGTGCATGGGATGCCAAACTTGCAAACTACTGACTTCCATAGGAACAACGTGATATTACTCGTGGTGATAGTAGCTAGGGCCTTAGTTTTGACCCACTTGGTGAAGTAGTCCACCATGAATTTGACTCCTCTTTGGCCCGGGGGAAGTGGTCCAACCAAATCGATTCCCCACAGTGCGAACAGCCAAGGCCACGTGATTGATGTCAACTCCACTGGTGGACAATGGGGCATCTTGGCATACTCCTCAAACTTTTGTGCATAGTCCTTGGCATCTCGCACAGCTTGAGGCCAGTAATAGCCCACTCTCACCACCTTTCTGGCTAATGCTTGTCCCCCCGAGTGATTCCCACTAAGTCCCTCGTGTATTTCTACTAACATTTACTGTGCTTTTTCTAGGGAGATGCAGCTTAAAAGAGGCATCGAGTGACCCGCCAATATAGGACTCCCGCGATCATTGTGTAGCGTGTTTCTCTATTTCTAATCTTCCTCTCCTCTTTTTGGTCTTTGGTTACCTTGTTAGTTTCCAAGTATCTGATTATGCTTTCTACCCAATATGGGGCTCCGGGTCATATTTCCATTACTGCCATTCCCACAGCAGGTAGTTCCACCATGCGGGTCACTGCATTTTTTGGTAGGGGGAGGTCTTATGTCCGGAGGCGACATGTGCCAACTTGTCCACCTTATGATTTTCTGTCCTCGGCACTTGCTGAATTTGGAAGTATATGAAGTGAGGGTGTTCAACCTCTATCAATGCCAGATATCTCTTTAATTTCTCACTCTTTGCAACAAACTCCCCTCGAACCTGATTCACCATCACGTGAGAATTGGCCCATAATTTGATCACGGTGGCACCTAGGGCTCTAGCTACCTGTAATCCTAAAAACAACGCTTCGTACTCCACCTCGTTATTCATTGTTTTGAACACCAATTTGATGGTGTGATTGTACTATTCTCCCTCAAAAAGTACGATATGCACTCCCACTCCCCTTCCAGCCCGACAAGACGAGTCATCAACGAATACTTGACAGGGTTTTATGGGACATGCATCATCATTCTTTGCTGGGAAGCCGGTGAATTTCATGATAAAATACGTCAATACTTGCCCCTTTATGGTGTTTCACAGTTTATAGTCAATATCAAATTCGCTTAGCTTTATCGCCTAATTCATAAGTTGGTCTGAAGCTTCCAGTCGTTGTAACACTTTTTGTTGAGGGGTCTCTGTGAGGACCCAAACTGGGTGAGCCTGAAAGTAAGGGTGCAGCTTGCGCATAGTCACCACCAGTGCAAAGGCCAACTTCTCTATGCGGGGATATCTAGCCTTGGCAACCCGATATGCTCGGTTGGTGTAGTAAACTGGCCTTTGGACCCCCTCATCTTTAAGTACCAATGCTAAAGAGGCTACCTGGGGGAGATCACTAAGCACAAGGTTAGCGTTTCTTAGCACCGAGGTTGGCTAAGGAGCGGCGATCTAGTAAGGTATATCTTAAGAGCTTTGAATGCTTGGTCGCACTCGCTATCTCATGCTTTCACTTTTTGCAAGCCTTTGAACAAAGGCAGGCATATGTTGGTCGATCTCGAGACAAATTTGTTGAGGGCAGCTATTTGCCTAGCTAGACTTTGTACTTTATTTATATTCTGGGGCGGCGCTATGCTAAGGATGGCCTCCACCTTCTTAGAGTTGGCCTCGATACCCCGCTTAGACACCATGAACCCTAGAAACTTCCCTGACCCGATGCCAAAAGCGCATTTTGCCAGATTCAGTTTCATTTGGTACCATCATAGTATCGCAAAGGCCTCCCTCAAGTCGTCCAAGTGTTGTTCCAAGGTTCTACTTTTGACCAATAGGTCGTCCACGTAGACCTCCATGTTTCTTTCTATCTGATATTTTAATATACAGTTGACCAACCACTGGTAGGTGGCCCCCACATTTTTAAGCCCCAAAGGCATTGCCGTATAACAATACAAGTCTCGGTCGGTGATGAACGGAGTTTTCTCTTTGTCTTTGGGGTTCATGCGGATTCGTTTATACCCAGAGTAAACATCCATGAAACTGAGCATTCGATGACCTGTTGTTGGGAGCGGGAAGCTGTTCTTCGGGCAATTTTTTTTAGGTTAGTGAAGTCAACGCACATTCTCCATTTGTAGCTCGACTTCTTCATGAGTACTACATTAGACAACCACTCCGGGTAGTGAGCTTCTGGGATAAATCTCGCACCCAGCAACCGGTCCACCTCTTCAGCTATGGCGGCATTCTTTTCTACATTGATGCTTCGGCGGTTCTGCCTCACTCCTTTAGCCTTCGGGTCTACACTCAAGTTGTGTTGTATGATTTCAGGCGCTATCCCATGCATATCTTCATGACTCCGTGCGAACACGTCCTGGTGTTCAACGAGAAGTTGTTGCATGGCGTTTCGAGCTTCTAATGTCATTTTGCTACTAATTATCACCTTGGCTTTTGGTCGTTCCAGGTGAAGGGTAACAAGCTCTAGTGGTCCAATGGGTTCAGTCTTCCGGAGTCCTCGCTCATCTTGAACTTCTTTGATGACCTCTAGGCGATCTGGAGATGGCGGTAATGCGTTGGTATCCTTCGTCAGATGCATCGCTTCCCACGCGTATGTATGGTCTCCTTCCATTGTGACCTTTTCACTCTCCCTTACTTGGCCTTTTGTCTAGTTTAATTCCATATCTTTGGTAGCTTTGGCAAGCTCCTGAGTCATCTGGAACGGGCTATCTCAGATGCACGAAGTACACGCAAGATGTATAATGATTCCACAGACGGCGCCATTGTTAACGTCATGTTATGCACACCTTTGGGCCAAGCTCCGATAACTCAGGTCTTCGGTAATGGGCCTGTGAAAGATGAAGAGAAGTGCAACTTGGAGAGGGCGGCCTAGGGGCTGGGTAACCTCCGATGCCAAAGTTAGTAAATATTATTGAAAATTTGTAAATAAGTAAAGAAGTCTAGAAATCATAGAGAGATTTTATGTACCTGGAGCTGGCTATTTATACCGTGGTGTGGGGTTGAGTGCAAATAGTCTTTGTCTCTGCAAAGTCTGTGCCTTCTTCTCTATTTCTATTGTCAGATATTCTTTAATGCGGTATGGCTTTGCGTCGGCTCTTTAAATGTTGTGTGTAACTTAGCAGCAATTCCAATAATGTGACGTGGTTCCTTGTCCCTACGTCTGGTCTATTCGAGCTGTAGATGATCTGACGCCGACTGATCAAGGGTTTTCTGCATTTCCCGTTGTGCCCCGCACAGGTCCCTGGGTTATGAAGGCGGCTGCAGAATGTCAGAATGATCTGTCTTGTCGACTATTCGATGCTCCTTCCTGGTAGACATTTTGTCCCCTGCGTAGATTTGAGGGCCCTCGAGTCGGGTATTGAGCCGAAACCCAATTGGTTTTAAGTAGTGGGAAAAATCCCCTTACAATAATAAAGTATTATATATATCTATATATAGATTGTGTCGTGGTAATTGTTATACCTCCCAATTATTCAAATGAGGAGAGAGTATCTGTTAGTAATAATTATTAATCGAGACATTAATTAGTTAAGAAATGATTTTATAAAAATAAATTTTTAAAAATAATGTGATTTGATGTAATATGTTAAATTTTAAACTAATTTTTATTATAAATTAGATAATCTATCATATTAACTTGTGATTTTACTTCTCTAAGATATTTTAAATATATAATGTTCTTTTATTAATTTATATGTTAAGAACTTCGTGGATGTAATTATTAATTTCCTTTCAACTATACTCATACGTTTTCAATGGACTTTTAATTTCTTTCTCAATTATTCCTTATGGGTTTGGGTAAATGTCATTATGTCAACGTCATACAGAGCCAGTACGATTGACAGACCGTTAAGGCCTTAGTCGAAAGTCCCACATGCATCCATATAAGTTTTGAGTTCTTCTAGGGAGCAGCCACTGTAGCGGTGCACACATTGCACACCCTCACCCGCATCGCAAAAATGTGCATTTTGCAAAAAGTGTTGGTTGGTAGTCTTCCCCAATTCGAATTTGGCCCGCATCGCATCATCTTCCTCTACCCACTGCCACCGGCGACACCATCTCTCTGTCTAGCGACACCAAGCAATGATCCTCCGTCTGCACAGTGCTGCCACTTCCAGTGTCGCCCAGCTCTCCTCCCCCCCATCACCCACCCATCTTCTTTTGGTCCTCTCCCCCCCCCCCCCCACCCCCACCATCCGCGTTGCCCATTCTCATCCATCTTCTCTCCCAATGCAACCTATTATTTCTGTCAATGGCAAGGAGTCAAATGCGCCAAACATAAAGTTGTTCACCTCGTCCTCGAAGGTCTAGATCTGTGTGGAGTTCTCGCTCCCAACAGTTTGTCACGACTTGACCAACTCCAAGTTCTGAGTTAGCAGAACAACTCTCTAACCGAAACCATTCCTGACCTCTCTAGACTCCTCAAAACTTTGTTCCTCGACCATAACTTGTTCATGGGTTCTTTCCCTACTTCGATATTGTCCCTCCCTCAGCTATGTACTATAGATATCTCTTACAACAACCTTACTGGAATGTTGGCATCCAGGTTGGCTACCCTTGACCGGCTCTACTACCTCCTTCTTGACTAAAACAAGTTGAATGGAATGGTTCCTGCACTTAGGCAATCGTCCCTCCAAATCTTCAATGTCTTAGGAAACAACCTCTCGGGTCCCATTCTAGTTACACCAACTCTTATACGCTTCAGTCCTTCCTCATTCTCATGGAACCCCAATCTCTACGGCAAGATCAGAAAAAAAGTATGTCATCCCGGCCCACCCTTTTTCGGTCTGTCGGCACTGTTTGGGGCTCCGCCTCCCTCATCGATGCTTGGTCAAAGCGTGCAAGTACAAGGGTTGGAGGTGTGAATTGAGTCTGAGAGAGGGAAACGTAATATGAAACCTTTAATCAACACGTAAGGTGTGCGATGGGATGCAGGCAGATAATGGCTCATCCAAATCCATACGAGATTTAACTGTTCACTCGATGAACCCTAATCAAGGAGCTGACCCTTTGTCATGCTCAGGTCGAGATCCTCCACATACAGCGACGAAATCAAGAGAGAGAATTAGGATAAAATTGAGAGAGAGAGAGAGAGAGCAGAATAATAATAATAATAATAATAATAATAATAATAATAATAATAATAATAATAATAATAATAAGAATAATAATAATAAGAGAGACAACGGGCACAACAGTAGAAAATTCGAGAGAATAAAGAGAGAGTATCAGGCTGGGGAAAAAAGAAATAAAGGGAGAAAATGACTTTTTATTTTCAAACCATTTGCGGCATAATTATTTGTGGCGACACAAAATCGTCGTAAAAAGTCATTTTTAGTGAAAATTTTGCTCTTCAGACGTGATCTCGCTCACAAGGCTTGGTTTTTTTTTTTTTTTTCCTATAGACAATTTTTGTGGCATTATCTAAGTATTTGCCACCATAGTAGATTTTGGAAAAAAACTTGTGGGAAACGGACAAATATGTTGTAGTATTTGTTGAGGTAAAAAAATGAGTAAAGATGAAAAATAAGAAGGGAAAAAGTAGCCCAGGCGAGTTTAACCCCAAGTTTCTCCCTTTTGTAAACAAAATTGCTCCTTTTTTTTTTTGTTTTTTTTTTTAAGGACATCATGAGTCCTAGCTAGTAGATGGGGGAGGTTCAACCGCAACCATCTACCCAATATTGGTCCCTAAGGACTATGGTTGCCATTTGGCCGAAAGGCCATAGACAAGCTTCTCCTTAATTTGTTTATGATAATTACTAATTACTTTTACTAATGAGTTGTATTCTCTATCTTTTAAGAATCAGTGTCACACACAAGTAGCAGAATACAAAGTGCATTACTTTGCAAAGTACGTCACCAGTGATGCATGGAGAAGAAATAACTTTTTATTGTAATTCATTGTCTGTGCATACATTATGTGATACCCCGTATTTTAGTGTATTTTAATTGAATGATTATTTTAATTAATTTAAATATTTGTTCTCTTATTTTAAATTTATCAAGTTTCTCGTTGGTTTAATTTTTATGATTTTTGAATTGTGAAATTTATTTTGATATGCTTTCTTAATACTAATTATTGTTTTACATTTAAAATTGCTCTTTAATTTAAATTAGTTTGTTTATGGACTTTAAAATTATTGTGTTGTTGAATTTTATTATTTTATCTTACTTACTCTTGTGTTTGAATTAGTTTTACTTAAATTACTATTTTGAAATCATTTTCGTTGGATCAATTTTGTGACCTAAGTGGTGAGGACTGGATCTCATTTCTTTCATTCACTTTTTCGTTTTCCTCATTTCTTTTCTTTCCTTCTTTTTCCCCTGCATTTTCTTCTCTTCCCATGCTACGTCCCTCTTCCTCTCTTTCGTATGAATTTTCGTCCACTGGTAGGGCCGCCGTGCGCCGTCTGTGTCAGCCACCGCCCCTCTCCTTCTCTTCCCCTCTGGCTGGCGACCTCACCCCTCCGTTTTCAACCCCTCTCGTGCCGCCGTTAACCCCCATGCACGGCCTCAAGCCGCAACACCCTTTGTGTTCCAGCGCTGCCATCGCGCCACCACCGGCAACCACCTTTTTACCACATCACCGATGGCCTCCCAGAAACCTAATTCTTAGCTTCAATCAGCCACCAGTGAAGCTTCCCCATTGTGATTTTCGATTTTGGTATTTTGGCTTCCAAATGCCTTCCTCGCCACCACCTATGGCCAAAGACCACCACCGTTAACTTCATCAACACCTCTAAGCCATTCCCTAGTAATCGCAAGTCTTCATTTGTCCCCGTTCAAAATCTACCATTTTGAGACCCAAGGCCTTGGTGCATTTTGCACTATTTCGTTGTTGTGCCATCACTTCTAGCACCTCTGTGATCCTTCAAAAATTATATTATAGCGTTGTAGGTATTTTTCCAAATAACTTTTGAGATTTAAATGTATTTTTGCGCTAACTCTTATTTACTGTGAACTGGTTGGTTGTGCTGGACTGAGTCTGAGGAGTAAGGGTGTCGATTGGATTGGAGGATGGAGTTGTTGTGTGATTGTTTTATGCTGGGTTTATTTGGCTGTTGAATATTTGTGTTGCGTCATATGCAATGCATTTGCACGCATGTTCATGTTTGTAAATGAAAACTGGGTTTTCGCATAATTGCATACATGTTCATTTGTATATATGAAAACTAGGTTTTCATGTGAAAGATGATTTTGAGTATGTTTTGAAATGTTAAGGTTGATCATTTTGAGAGAAAGGAAAAGAGACTGTATGGATGGTGGTATAGTCCTGCTGTGTTTTCTGCCTACGGTGCATGCGGTATGGATGGTGGTAGAGTCCGGCCTATAGTGCTCTAATAGGTCCCTTGTGTGGAAAGGTACTATATGGATGGTGGTAAATAGAGATGGTGGTAAGCAGGGATGCTGGTATAGTCCTGCCTGTGATTCCCGCCTACGGTGCATGCGATAGGGATGGTGGTAGAGTCCTGCCTGTGATTCCTGCTTACAGTGCTCTGATAGGTACCCCTTGTATGGAAAGGAACTGTAGGGATGGTGGTATAGTCCCGCCTGTCCAATAAATGCTTTTATGTCAATCATTTTCTGAAAAAATGATGGATTATGGTTTTGGGCCAAAATGAAATTTTTGCGTGCGTTGGAAAATAATCATTTCTTCAGGGAAAATGAGGTTTTTAAGGCTAATGCATATTCCATCATATGCATGCATGTTTATTGGTTGCATTCATACATTTTTATCTCGTGGGTTGTTTGGATTATTACTTACATGCGGTACCGTTTTATGGTATAGCAGATTTTGATGCAGATGATGCTGATGTATTTAAGCCTTTGTATTATGTTTTTATGGGATAACTGTATTATTCTTTAAAATGCTTTTATTTTAAGTGATTTTGTATTAAACAATTTTGGTACTTAGTTGACTTATTTAATTTATCCCCTGCGATTTTTGTTGTGCACTTTTTGCTTGTTGCACCCACATAACACTTATTGTTGAGATGCATGACTCGTGTTGTCATCATCTCGACGTCACAATTCCCATGTTTCTGTACGTGGGAATCAGGACGTCACACATTAAACTTGGTTTGGATTGTGAGATGAGATGAAAGTTGAATAAAATATTGTTAGAATATAATTTTTTAATATTTTTTATTTTGTAATTTAAAAAAGTTGAATTTTTTATTATATTTTGTTTAGAAGTTTGAAAAAATTGTAATGATGAGATGAGGTAAGATAAGATAAGATAGGATGAGATGATTTCACAGTTTCACTAAATAAACCAACTTAAATAAATTGTTCCCTGTCCGTGCATGATCACGTGGTGTTTTAACCTATCATTTCCTTGGGAGAGATGATTCACATTGGTCTAGGCAAAACTTTTAAGTAATGTTTAGTTAATTATTATGACACTTTTTGTATTTTGACTATCCCACTCAAAATTTAACCAATATATTGCATTAGTAACTTACTAAAAAATGAGCAGCACAAAGGCTATCCCAAGTGCAGGAGAGTGTCGCGTAATAATTAGGAATAAATTCTTAGATCGTCTCCTCAGGAAAAGTGCTTAAAAATCAAACTCGTGAAAAATGGTGAAAATATTTACAATGAGAAAATAAAAATTAAAGTGATGATATGTACAATGAATGTAGGAGTGCAATGGAAATAAAAATTTACTAGTCATGGACTAGATTCATATTTGTTGATTTTGAGTGGGCGATGAAAAGTAAGAAATTAAAATGCAAAACAGTAAATTAAAATTGCGGAAAATTAAATAATTGAAATTTAAAAGAACAAGAAAATTAAATGACATAAAAGTAAATTGCATAAATTAAAGGTGCAAGAAAATTAAATGACAGTAATTTAAATTGCAGGAAATTAAATGTGAGGAATTTAAATGGCATTAATTTAAATTACAGGAAATTAAAAGTGCGAGAAAATTAAATGACATAAATTTGAAATTAAATAAGAACATGAATTGTAAGGAATAAACTTAATGTTTGGAAATGGAGACTGTGTTCTCTAACCCAAAAATCTGAACTTCCAATTAAAATGAACTCTCAGCTAAAATAAAATAAACTCAAAATATTCCCCAAAGAGAACTAAAAATTCACTCACTAAACTTGACTCAAGACTTACGAAAATGAAGTTTACTAAGCTATAAACTAAAACTAACTAAAAAAGTTATTGTGACGCCTCGAGTCCCACGTATGGTAACTAGGGAATCGTGACGTCGGGATGATGACAACACGGGTCACGCATTCCAATGATAAGTGCTCAAGTCTGTGCAATGTGCAACAAGAGCACCAAAAAGTCGCAGCGGTTAAATTAAATAAGTCAACTAAGTACCAGAATTTTTTAATACAATATCCAAAATAAATAGCCATTAAAAAAGTTATACAGTTATCCGTGAAATACATTAAAAAGCCAAATATATACACAAGTGGGAAACAAATCTCATAATCCAAAACAAAAGCAACCACATGTCACTCCTTCCACGGAGTCGATCCCATAGGCTCTTCGTCCTCATCTGCATCAAAATCTATGATATTATAAAATGGTACCGCAGGTAAGTAATAATCCAAACAACCCACGAGATAAAAGTGTATTAATGCAACCAACATGCATGCATATGATGAAATATGCCTTAGCCTCAAAACATCATTTTTTCCAAAAATGAATATTTTCCAACACACGCCAAAATCTTATTTTAGCCCAAAAATATAATCCTTCATTTTCCCAGAAAATGATTCACACAAAAACATTTATCGGACACTGTAGGAGGAAATCACAGGCGGGACTATACCACCATCCCTACAGTTCCTTTCCACACAAGGTGGTACCCATTAGAGCACTGTAGGCGAGACTTACAGGTGGGACTCTACTACCATCCCTACCCCGTGCACCTTAGGCAGGAATCACAGGCGGGACTATACCACCATCTCTACTTACCACCATCCTTATCGAGTGTATCGTAGGCGGGAATCACAGGCGGGACTATACCACCATCCCTACAGTCTCTTTTCCTTTTCATCACATAAAAATTCAGTTTTCAAATATACACATGAACATGTATGCAATTATGCGAAAACTCAGTTTTCATTTATAAACATGAACATGCGTGCAAATATGCAATGTACAATGACACAACATCAATATCCAACAACCAACCAATGCCAAAATAACCAATCACACAAACAACTCCATCCTCAAATCCAACCGACCCCCTTACTACTCGGACTCAGTCCGGCACAACCAACCAGTTTACAGTAAATGAGTGTTAGTGCAAATACATTTAAATCTCATAAGTTATTTGAGAAAATACTTACAGTGCTATAATATAATTTTTGAAGGATCACGAAGATGCTAGAAGCGGCAACACAGTAACCAAACAGTGCAAAATGCACTAGGCTGTAGGTCTCAAAAACTCACTTTTGAAAGGGTTCAAACGAAGACTTGAGATTGCTGGGGTAGGGCTTAGAAACATTGGTGAAACTAATGGTGGTGGTGGTTGGCCGTGGGTGGCAGCGAGAAAGGCGTTTGGAGGCCAAAATGGTCAAATTAGAAATGTAGATGGTGGAGCCTCATCGGTGACAGATCGGGGCTAAGGATGGGTGCATTAGGTTGCTAAGAGGTCGAGGATGATGTGGTGAAGAAATGGTGGCCAGAAGTGGCATGATGGCGGCTCAGGCACGCAAGGAACGCCGCGGGTTCAAGCCGTGCGTGTGGGTGAACGAAGACGCGAGAGAGGCTGAGATTGGTGGTGGGAGATAGCCGGCCGGAGGGGAAGAGGCTGAGGTGGGCGGTGGCGGCCTCAAACGGCACGTGGCAGTGCAACTAGGAGGAGGAGGAATCGGCTGATGGAGAGAAAGAGATAGGGCTTGCGCGGGAAGAAAGCAGGGGAGGAAAGAAAAAGAAGAAAGAGAAAGAAGAAGAAAAAGAAAAGGGAAAAAGAAAAGAGGAGAAAGAAAAATGAAGAGGAAATAAATAAGGTCCAATCCTCATAATTTGGGTCACGAAATTGATCCAATGAAAATGATTTTAAAACAAAAAGTTTAATAGAATAATTCAAACGTAGTGAAAAGCTTAAATAAAATAATAATAAAATTCATCAACAATAATAATTTTAAAACTAATAAACAAATTAATTTAAATTAAAGAAATGAAAAACAGTAATTAATATTAAGAAAGTATATCATAAAAATAATTGTCACAACTTAAAAATATAATAAAATAATATATCAAAACTCTCAAAATTTTAAATCAAGAGAACCAATATTTAAAATAATTAAAATAATTATTCAGTTAAAATACACTAAAAGACGAGGTATCACATTTATTCTTTACTGAGGACTTTTAAATTCTATCTTCACTCCCACTTAACACTAAAATCTACTCTATTATGACTCTAACTCCTCACACCTCTCTTCGTCAGTTTACAAGCCTTTATATAGGCATCAAAAACACTGATAACCGATACTGTTTGGTATCCCATGTCCGCGACATCGTCCCCACTCATAAAGATATTCCGTTTGTCGCTGGCCCATGTCTTGTTCCCCACATGCAGAAGAAATTTTGGCCTCTTTCCAGTTCATTTATTCTTTCTGCCCACTGCCCAACGTCGTGAAGTCTGCTTTTTTTTTTTTCTTTTGTTTTCTTTCTACTGCAGTGCATGCGTCCTTCCATTTACTTGTTTCTCTTCATTTCTTTTTTTTTTTAATTTCTTGGTAGCCTCCTCCCTTCAACGCTCGTGGTTTGTGCAACACTGAAGTTTCAGTGCATGCATACTCCGAGAATCAGTTCGGTGGAGCTGAATGTTGATGACTCACGGTGGTGTAGCTTGGCTGTTGGCGTTGGTGCAACTCCAGTGCTCTGTTTTAGTGCAGAAGAGTATGCCGAGTAGAGGTGGCTTGCATGGTAGCTTGAGATGGATGGTGGCTTCGGAAGGTGGCACTGCTGAACGTGCGCCGGGGAGATGGAGCACGGTGGACTAGTTGTGCAGTTGGACGTGCGGCTGTGTTCATGGTGCTGGAGGTTGAAGATGACCCAAACGACATGTCGTTTTTGTCTATAGACAAAACGACATGTCGTTTAGCAGAACCTATAAAACAGAAAATAAAATAAATAAAAATAAAAATAGACAAACAACAACAACAAAAAAAATAAATAAAAGCAAAACATAGATAAAATAAAACAAGACTAGAAGAAGAAAAAAATGAAGAAAAAAATATTAAATGTGTGCTGTGCATGGAAGAAATATTATACAATTAAATCACAAGTATTAAAATCAAGCATAAATTATGCTTTTAATCAATTTAAATCACAACTTGGATTTATACCACTTAATCAATTCTTCCATCTAAAACCAACGATAAAATAATAAAATAATTAAAAATATATTGGTTTTAAATATATAAAATCAATCCTTTATTATTTTTTTTCTTTTTCAAAAGGATTCGAATAGTGGGGAATCATACCCAAGAACGTGTGCCTAACTCACACATTCCCAAGTTCGTCCTTACCACTGAGACAGATCCGTTATTATTATTATTATTATTTACAAAAGGCTCAGTAGTCCTGCAATTTACTTCTCCTGTGTTAAATCAATGGACAGTAATGAAGAACACCATGATTATAAACATGTGCAAAATTTCGTTCAAGATTTTCCTTCATTATATATAAATCATGCCAAGTCTATCTCAATAAATATAGCATCCCGGTGTTTCAAGTCACACATCAAACAAAATATGATGCATCAAGAATTATGTTCTATGCTCAGGGTTGAAAATAAATCTTCATAAAAACAATTCCGCTTAACTACTCCACCAAGATGCTCAAATTTCACAAAATGATAGAATATAGTATGTGTCAATCATGTGTATAACAGTGCATATCACATTAGGGCAAAAATTGTGTAATCCAATGCAGCACACTAATAAAGAAAAGATGAGCAATGAAAGAAATATTAAAAAAATGAAATATTAAAATGTGAAAATAAGGAGTTGTGGAAATATGTGGAACAATATGCTCAAGCAATTCAACCACGCATAGAAGAGATGGAATGAAAGGCGAAACAATTACAAAGTGAACAGCAACGGTTAACAGCAGAGGTTCAATGTTTACAAGAAACAGAGGGTCAGTCTGCTGTTTAATCTTTGCTGGCTTATTATAAAACTTGTTTTCTTTTGTTTTTTTGTTTTTGTAATGAATTAATGAAACAAAAGCAGAAAAAGAAAAGACTCATTTAAAAACAGGTTTTCTTAGACTCAATATCCCTAAAGAAATACCGCCAAACAAATGGGATAAACGGCAAGCTAACTACTCTGCCAAAGTGGACACTTGTGATCATTGTGCTATCGCGTGTTGGTATCACTTCATTATGCCAGGAAATCCTGAACACAGACATAAATTTTTCTTTTGGTTTCATCATTTTTAAAGTCTCATAGTGGAGAAACGAATGTAAACTTGTCTTTACATAATGTAATTTCCTCCCCCTAATTGGACAATGCAATGTCCTCACTGCTTAACGAAGAAGAAAATCAATGTAAGGAGAAAACAACGCAAAAGAAAAGTAAATAAAGAACCACACAACACAAGAAATAAATATAGATAAATAAATAAACAAATAAACAACCTAAAAAATCACAAGGTGTCTGGACAAGAAGAGTCTCCCCTGGATCATACATTGGAATAAAAGGTTTAAGGCTCTGACCATTCACAGTGAAAGGGGTACCTCTATTATTAGGATTCTGAATGTCCACTGCCCCGTGAGAATGAATTTTTTTTATAATATAGGGACCATTCCAACGAGATTTCACTTTACCAGAAAAAATATGTAAACGAGAGTTGTAAAGAAGTACTTCTTGGCTGATTGTGAATTGCTTGGAATGAATTTTTTTATCATGCAAACTTTTCATTCTTTCTTTTGCCAGTTGGGCATTGTCATAAGCATCCCGACGCGATTCATCCAATTCCCTGATCTGCAATTTTCTCAACCCTGAAGTTTCATCAAGTGACATGTTAACATGTTTTATAGCCCAAAGAGCTCGATGCTGAATATCAATAGGTAAATGACAAGCTTTACCATAAACTAATCGATAAGGGGACATCCCTAGATTAGTTTTAAAAGCTGTCCTATATGCCCACAAAGCATCAAGAAGCTTGACTAACCAGCCTTTCCTATTAGGATTGACAGTTTTCTCCAAAATGATTTTGATTTATCTGTTTGTTAATTTAGCATGCCCATTTGTTTGGGGGTGATAAGGGGTAGAAACTCGGTGTGTGATACCATATTTCTTCATGAGTGTAGAAAATGGTTTGTTGCAAAAATGAGAACCCCCATCACTAATGATAACTTTGGGCATGCCAAAGCGAGCAAACAGAGATTGCAAAAATTTTAGGACAATACGATGGTCATTTGTTTTGCGAGTGACGGCCTCCACCCATTCTCACACATAATCCACAGCCAATAAAATATGTGTTTCAAAAGGAAACCAGAAAAGGTCCCATGAAATCTATTCCCCAACAGTAAAAAATTTCTAAAGTGAGAATAGGGGAAAGAGGCATCATGTCTCTTTTGCTAATGGATCCCAATTTTTTACAAGGCTCACAAGCCTTACAAAAACTGTAAGCATCTTTAAACATTGAAGGCTAGTAGAAACCGCTTTACAAAATTTTACCAACAGTTTTCTTTGCAGAAAAATGACCACCACATGCACCCATATGACAAAATCTCAACACAGAAGAAAACTCATCATCAGGAATGCATCTTCGAATTGATTGGTCTGAACAATATTTAAAAAGGTATGGATCATCAAAGTAAAAATGTCTTACCTCTAAGAGGAATCGACGCTTATCTTGGATGGTCCATTCAAAGGGCATTTGCTCAGTCACCAAATAGTTGACTATGTTAGCAAACTAGGGAGTTTTGTGAACCACAAATAGCTACTCATCCAGGAAACTATTATCAAGAGGAAGGATGACTTTTGAAGGGGAGGATGGTGGCATTCTGGAGTGATGGTCAGCCACCACATTTTTGACTCCTTTCTTGTCCTTAATGGTGATGTTGAACTCTTGAAGTAGTAAAATCCAGCGGATCAAGCGTGGTTTTGCATTTTTCTTAGCCAACAAATACTTAAGAGTAGAGTGGTCAGTGAAAATAGTAACAGGGGAACCAAGAATGTAAGCCCAAAACTTATCAAGTCCCAAAACCACTACAAGCAATTCTTTTTCAGTAGTGGTATAATTTTTCTGGGCATCATTGAAAGTCCTACTGGCATAGTAAATCATAGAAGGCATGTTATTCACACGCTGACCCAAAACAGCTCCTAAGGCATAGTCACTTGCATCAGTCATGCTTTTAAAGGGAAGGTCCCATTGTGGGGGTTGCATAATGGGAGCAGTGGTAAGCGATTCCTTAAGGGTATCAAAAACTTTTTGGCACTCATCAGACCAAACAGATTCAACATCATTTTGTAAAAGAGTGCACAAGTTTTGCAATAGAACTGAACCCCTGAATAAATCGCCTATAAAAACTAGCATGGCCAAGGAAGAAACGAATATTTTTAACTATCCTAGGGATAGGAAGTTTAGATATTAATTCAGTTTTTGCCTTATCGACTTTTATACCTTCAGAAGAAACAATATGACCTAAAACAATGCCATGAGTAAACATAAATTGGCATTTCTCCCAATTAAGCAAAAGATTTTTTTCTTCGTATCTTTGAAGATCACAAGCAAGATTATGTAGACAACTCTCAAAAGATTTTCTAAAAATAGAGAAATCATCCATGAAAATTTCACAAATAATCATGTCGGAAAAAATACTCATCATGCACCTCTGAAAAGTGGCTGGAGCATTACACAAACCAAAAGGCATTCTGGTAAAAGCAAAAATGCCAAAAGACAGGTGAAGGTGGTCTTCTCCTGGTCTTCAGGTGCTACAGCTATTTGGTAGTAACCAGAGAATCCATCCAAGAAACAGTAAAATGCATTACCAGACACACGTTCTAAAATTTGATCCAAAAATGGTAGAGGAAAATGATCTTTCCTACTGGCTGAATTAAGTTTTCTATAATCAATGCACATCATCCAGCCAGTGGCCATTCTAGTTGGAATCAATTCATTTTTCTCATTTTTGACAATAGTTAAACCATATTTTTTTGGTACTACTTGACTTGGACTTACCCACTTACTGTCTAAGATGGGATAGATGATACCTACTGCCAGCAGTTTGAGCACTTCCTCTTTGACAACTTCCTTCATGGTAGGATTGAGCCTACGTTGAGTATCACAAACCGGTCTAGCATCATCTTCAAGATGGATTCTGTGGGTAAAAATAGCAGCATCAATACCTTTGATGTCGGCTATTGTCCAACCAATTGTGTCTCGATGCTTTCTTAAGACTTCAATCAACAAGGCTTCTTCCTTCTAATTTAACTTTGAGGAAATCACCACAGGGAATGTGCCTTTTTCAGGACCAAGAAAAACATATTTTAAATCTTGAGGAAGTGGTTTTAGTTCCAATTGGGGAATTTCTTCCTCTGAAGATTTAAGTATGCATGGTGGTGTTAGAGTTTCAAATTGGGGTTGCCATTTTGCGCCTGCAAATTGTACTTCAAGTGGTAAAGAAGAATTTGCAAAACAATCCAAAAATTCAAGGATATTCTCATCAACATGGTCGGTTTTTTCATCAAGCAAAAATTCAGGTGTCTAAAAAATGGATTCATCATCAGAGAAGGGAAAAGTCAAACAAATAAATTCTGTTGGTGTCAAACCCTCTACAGCATTCAAATCACTTGTGTCATCAAAATGTGCTGGGATCTTGCAAGCGTTGAAAACGTTCAACTCAAGTGTCATGTTCCCAAAAGTAAATTTTAGAACTCCGCTTCTGCAATTAATCAAAGCATTTGACGTAGCTAGAAATGGTCTTCCAAGGATGACAAGAGCTTGGTAAATAGTGGATGTTAGCTGCTGCATATCAAGAACTATAAAATCCACTAGGTAGTAAATTTGGTCCACCTGGACCAGCACATCCTCAACAATACCTCTCGGCACCTTGATTGATCTATCAGCCAACTGTAGTATGGTGGAGGTCTTTTTCAACTCCCCCATTCCCAGCTGCTCATATAATGAGAACGGTAGCAAGTTCACACTACTCCCCAAATCAAGTAGGACTCTCCCAATGCGTGACTCAACGATCATATGGAAATGTTGGGAGAGCCGGGATCACTGTACTTTTGAGGAGTCTCGTTCATTATCAATGCACTGACTTGCTCTGTTAGGAAGGCTTTCTTTTTTACATTCAACTTCTTCTTCACTGTGCACAAGTCCTTCAGAAATTTTGCATATGAAGGAATTTGTTGTATGGCATCCAAGAGTGGAATATTAATCTTCACTTGCTTGAAGATTTTATGGATCTCTGTGTGGTATTTATTCTTTTGGCCAGCTGATAATCTTTGAGGATAGGGAACCACAGGTTGGTACCCTTTACTTGATTTAGCCTCTGCAATTACAGGCTCTTTCGACTCTGGTCTCACCACCTCTGGTTCTTTTTGAGCTTCTTCAGGCTCCATTAATCTTCAGGTGTAGGAGCAGCCTCCTGTTTATCCATGGTCATCTCCGGTTAGGGGACTTCCTTTACACTTCTCAAAGTAAGAACAGCCTTTACTATCTCAATAACATCCTCTGAGACATTATGTACATATTGTGATTGTTTCCGGTACACTTGGGGATTAGGTTGAGGCTGTGCTGGAAACTTTCCCTTCTCTTGAGTGCTCAGTGTTATGTTCATCTTATTTATGGTGCCTCGCAATTCATTTATGGCCTGAGTATTTTGATTGTTTGTGGTGGCCTGAATCTGCATGAATTGCTAAAGTGTATTGGCCATTTGTGCCATACTGTCATCTAAAGACTTTTTTGCAGGTGGTTGTGGCTGAGAACTCTGTGCAGCTACATGAGGCTGAAATCCTGAAGGTGCTGCAAAAGGATAGCTCTGAGGAGTCTGATATGGTTACTGCTGGGGCTGGGGAACAATCTGATGAAATGGCTGCTAAGGCTAAGGAACAGCCTGATGAAATGGTTGGTGAGAAGATGGTGGGGATTGGCTAGGCTGATCATTTCTCCATGAGAAATTTGGATGATTCCTCTATCTAGAATTATATGTATTTGAGAAAGGTTGATTTTGTGCTCTGTTGACCCAGTTAGCTGATTGCATATGTTCAGGCTCATTCTCCTGAATTACGGGCATGATTGGGTAGCCCTGAGTCTTGTGGTTTGAATCGGCGCATAAAGAGCACGCCTCTATGGCTTTTATGGCCTTTACTTTTTCCGTCTCCATGACCTCCAATCTTCTGGTTAATGTAAATATTCAGGCTTGAACACCAGTGTCCTCTTTTATCTCATATTTGCCTTCACTAGCTATAGCCCTCAATGGTTGTGCGGTCAATGAAACTCTATCAGTCTGAGTGTTTCATTGTAGGGCATTCTCAGCAAGATAGTCGAAAAATGATAGTGCTTCATCATTTTCTTTGCTAAAGAATTCTCCGTTGCACATGGTTTGGACAAATTGCTTGCATTCTGGAGTGAGACCGGTGTAAAAATAATTCACCAGTCTCCAGGATTCGAAATTTTGATGTGGGCAGATGTTCATCAAATCCTTAAACCTTTCCCAGCTGATATGGAAAGTTTCATCAGGCTTTTGGTTGAACTGGCTGATTTTCTCTTGTAATGATTGAGTTCTATGAAAAGGGAAGAATTTCTTTAGAAACTCACGCTGCATATCAAACCAGTTAGAATTAGAATTAGGCCTCAAAGAATTAAACCAAATTTTTGCTTTGTCCTTTAGAGAGAAAGGAAATAATCGAAGCCTAATAAATTCATCAGTATTGGTCCTATTGATGAAAGTAGTGCAAGCCAACTAAAAATCTGTTAGATGTTGGTAAGGACTCTCAAAATCCATCCTGTGGAACTGAGGTATTACTGACATCAAGCCATGCTTTATGGAAAAATTAGGCGCATCATTAGGTAACACAATGCATGAAGATGTAGTGGTACGAGTGGGCTACAAATATTCTTTAAGAGTGCGTGGTGCAGGTACAGCCATGGCTTGTTCAGTTTCAAAGTTGTTGCTTGTAGAGGAGACAGGAAGGGTGTCTGTCTCTAAATTGTGTAAACTACTATCGGTGCTTGACGCAACTCTACACAATCTATTTGAACTGTCTCTCACCCAATACATGAAACATCAGTCCAAATAGAAACCAAATAGAAAAGAGAAGATTCAAGCAACTGAGTAGTAGGTGAAAATGCTTTTTATTTTTATTTTTTCAATAAGCAGAACAAAAAAAAAAAAAAAATAAAGATAAAATAAATAAACAAAAATCATGAGTTTAAATTTATGACAAGCATCTATTCCCCGGCAACGGTGCCAAAAACTTAACTCACTCAAAAATGAGCAGCACAAAGGCTATCCCAAGTGCAGGAGAGTGTCGCGTAATAATTAGGAATAAATTCCTAAATTGTCTCCTCAGGAAAAGGGCTTAAAAATTAAACTTGTGAAAAACGGTGAAAATATTTACAGTGAGAAAATAAAAATTAAAGTGATGATATGTACAATGAATGTAGGAGTGCAATGAAAATGAAAATTTACTAATCATGGACTAGATTCATGTTTGTTGGTTTTGAGTGGGCGATGAAAAGAAAAAAATTAAAATGCAAAACAGTAAATTAAAATTGCTGGAAATTAAATAACTGAAATTTAAAAGAACAAGAAAATTAAATGACATAAAAATAAATTGCAGAAATTAAAGGGGCAGGAAAATTAAATGACAATAATTTAAATTGCAGGAAATTAAATGCGAGGAATTTAAATGGCATTAATTTAAATTGTAGGAAATTAAAAGTGCGAGGAAATTAAATGACATAAATTTGAAGTTAAATAAGAACATGAATTGTAAGGAATAAACTTAATGTTTGGAAATGGAGATTGCGTTCTCCAACCCAAAAATCTGAACTTCCAATTAAAATGAACTCTCAGCTGAAATAAAATAAACTCAAAATATTCCCCAAAGAGAACTGAAAATTCACTCACTAAACTTGACTCAAGACTTACGAAAATGAAGTTTACTGAGCTATAAACTTAAACTGACTGTTTTATTCTCTACTGAGGACTCCTAAATTCTATCTTCACTCCCACTTAACACTAAAATCTACTCTACTCTGACTCTAACTCCTCACACCTCTCTTCGTCAGTTTACAAGCCTTTATATAGGCATCAAAAACACTGATAACCGATACTATTTGGTATCCCATGTCCGTGACATCGTCCCCACTCATAAATATATTCCGTTTGTCGCTGGCCCATGTCTTGTTCCCTACATGCAGAAGAAATTTTGGCCTCTTTCTAGTTCATTTATTCTTTCTACCCACTGCCCAGCGTCGTGAAGTCTACTTTTTTTTTCTTTTCTTTTGTTTTCTTTCTGCTGCAGTGCATGCGTCCTTCCATCTACTTGTTTCTCTTCATTTCTATTTTTTTTTTTAATTTCCTAGTAGCCTCCTCCCTTCGGCACTCGTGGTTTGTGCAGCACTGAAGTTTCAGTGCATGCATACTCTGAGAATCAGTTCGGTGGAGCTGAACGTTGATGACTCACGGTGGTGTAGCTTAGCTGTTGGTGCTGGTGCAACTTCAATGCTTTGTTTTAGTGTGGAAGAGTATGCCGAGCAGAGGTGGCTTGCGTGGTAGCTTGAGATGGATGGTGGCTTCTTAAGGTGGCCCTGCTGAACGTGCGCCGTGGAGATGGAGCACGGTGGATTGGTTGTGCAGTTGGACGTGCGGCTGTGTTCATGTGCTAGAGGTTGAAGATGACCCAAACGACATGTCATTTTTGTCTATAAACAAAACGACACGTCATTTAGCAGATAGCAGTTTTAATCCCAGAGACAAACGACAGGTCGTTTAGCAGAACTTGTAAAACAGAAAATAAAATAAATAAAAATAAAAATAAAAATAGACAAACAACAACAACAACAAAATAAATAAAAGCAAAACATAAATAAAATAAAACAAGACTAGAAGAAGAAAAAAAAATGAAGAATAAAATATTAAATATGTGTTGTGCAAGGAAGAAATATTCCACAATTAAATCACAAGTATTAAAATCAAGCATAAATTATGCTTTTAATCAATTTAAATCACAACTTGGATTTATGCCTCTTAATCAATTCTTCCATCTAAAACCAATGATAAAATAATAAAATAATTAAAAATATATTGATTTTAAACGTATAAAATATGTAATAATGCAGCTCAATCAATTAGTTATATATTTAACTATATATCCAAGATGAGAATGGGATTTGGCAGTGTGGTGAGCAGAGATACAAGGTCATTTTGAGTCATTTTGAGAAACTTTTTAAAACTTCCAATCCAAGTGGATCCATGGATTTTTTAAAGACTTTGTCTGGCAGAGTAACTGAATCTATGAATGCATATCTCACTCAATCTTATACTGAAGCAGAAGTGGTGAATGCTTTGTCTCAAATGAACCCATCAAAAGCCCCTAGTCCTAATGGAATGTCCCAATGTTTTTTTAGAAATATTGGCATGTGGTGGGCAAACCTGTCATTGATGCAGTTTTAAAAGCTCTTAATTCAGGTGAGTTTCCTTCGTCACTCAATCATACACACATTACTCTCATTCCAGAGAAAAAGTCCCCTGTGATAGTTGCTGATTATAGGCCCATTAACTTGTGTAATGTGGCTTATAAGTTGATTGCTAAGGTTATTTCTAATAGATTGAAATTAGTACTGCCTCTTATTATTGGTGAAAGTCAAAGCGCTTTTGTTCTTGGATGGTTAATTACTAATAATTTTCTTATTGCTTATGAATTGATACATTTTCTAAAGCACAAGAAAAATGGAAAAAATGGGTATATGCCTTTAAAGTTGGATATAAGTAAGATATATGATCGAGTTGAATGATTATCAAAACTGTGATGGAAATGATGGGGTTTCAGTAGGCTTTTGTAGATTTGGTGTTGTTTTGTCTGCAATCTGTTTCTTTTTTAGTGTTGATTAATGGGGTGCCAAAGAGACCTATTAACCCTAGTAGGGACTTGAGACAAGGGGAACCTATGTCCCCTTACCTCGTCCTTCTTTGTAATGAAGGGTTAACTGCTTTGTTAACGGCAACAGGGCTAAGGAAAGAAATTTCTGGGGTTTGTATTTGTAGAGGGGCTCCTAACATCAATCACCTGCTCTTTGCAAGTGATAGTGTTATTTTTTGCAAGGTTGAGGTGGTTGAAAACAGAAGAGTACAAGTTGTTTTAGATGCATATTAGAGTGTTTCAGGCCATAAAATTTATAAACAAAAAACAGCTATGGTGTTTAGTAGTAATGTTAGAGAGGAAATGAAGGAGGAGATTAGATAGGTACGGGGAAACAATGAGATACAACAATATGAGAAGTATCTTGGTTTACCTTTGATAGTTGGTAGATAAAAAATAAGAGCTTTTCAATCCATTAAGAAGAGGGTATGGCAAAAACTTCAAAGTTGGAAGGAGAAATTGTTGTCTCAAGATGGTAAAGAGGTGTTACTAAAAGTTGTAGCTTTGTCCATTCCAACATACACTATGAATTGTTTCCTTTTGCTAACTAGTTTTTGTTCTTAATTGGAAAGTCTAATTGCCAAGTTTTGGTGGGGGAAAGAAATTATGTGAAGAGAATTCATTGGGTTAGTTGGAAGAGCATGTGTGAGGGGAAATTGAGAGGAGGAATGGGTTTTAAGGATTTAAAAATTTTCAATATTACTCTTCTTGCAAAGCAAGGTTGGCAAATGCTACAAGACTCAAGCTCAGTTCTTCATCAACTTCTAAAAGCTAGATACTTTCGAAAACCCAGTTTTTTTAGGCTAGTCTTGGTTATTGCCCCTCATACACTTGGAGGGGTATATGGGAAGCTAAAAAGTGGCTGAGGGCAGGCTGTAGATGGAGGATTGGGGATGAAAATTCAGCTCATTTATGGACTGACCATTGGATCCCAGGCCATAAGAATTTGGAGTAGGAATTAGGCTTTACTGACCAAAACACAAGGGACTTAGTGGCCTCTATTATTGACAGTTCTACAAATTGGTGGGATATTGGGAAAATTAGATCTCTCTTCAATCCAAGAATGGTGACAGAAATAATGAAAGTGGTGATTTCTCCTGAGGATACAGCTGACAAGTGGGTATGGAGCCACGAAAGAAGTGAAAATTTTTCTGTTAAGAGTTGTTACTGATTTGTTTCATCTCAGCAGTGTAATGAATGGGTAGAATCCTCAAGTATGGATAGACATAAGTGTTTGTGGAGGGTTGTGTGGAAGATGACTGTCCCAAATAAGATAAAAATGTTTGCATGGCATGCTTGTAAAGAAATACTTCCTTCTAAGGCAAATTTGCTTAAGAAGAAGGTCATTCTAGATGGCAGTTGTTGTTTCTTTCTACAGACAGTAGAGGATCTTCACCATGCTCTCATGGGAGGCGGTCAAATTGAGAAGTTATGGCATGAGTTCTTCCCAGATTTGAACAACAGTCAAAGACAACAAGTTTATGATTTGGCCTTACAGTTGGTTGAAAGGAAGGAACATGACAGATTGAGATTATTTTTCAGCTTGGCCTGGGGATTTTGGTATAGAAGGAATAAAATGGAATTTGAGAAAACTAGTTTGGATCCAAGACATGTAACAGAGTATGCTTTGAGCCTCATGAAGAGTTTCAAGGAAGTAAAAACCAAATCTCGTGCTTAACTTAAGTACCACCTGTGCTAGAAACCACCTATAGAGAATGTGCTAAAACTTAACATTGATGGGACATTGTTTGGTGATCTACAAAAGGCAGGAATTGGAGTGATCCTAAGGGATGCAGCAAGAAAAGTGGTTATGGCAGCAAGTAAGGTTGAGTGTGAAGTTGAAAACCCTGAGGCTATTGAGTTGCTAGCTATTTTTCAAGGTATGCAACCGTGTTCATCTATGGGCATAGCAGATATTATAGTGGAAAGCGACTGCTTACTAGTGGTGGAGTCCCTAAAGAGCAATAATATGGAGAATTCTATTATGGGGGTGTTGTTTAAAGAAATTCAGAATCTTCAAAAATGTTTTGGCTCTTGTTCCTTTAATCATGTTTATAGAGAGGGGAATGGAGCAGCTCATCAGCTTGCTCGTTATTCTTGGAAAGTTGATAATATTGAGATGTGATGGGATTGTATTCCAGACTTTATTTCTCAAATCATTTGGTTTGATAAATGTTTATAATTAATTTCTTGAATGAAATATGTTGATTTCCTATTAAAAAAAAAAACTATATATCTATGATAATAAAATATTATTTTTTATTATTTAGTTATTATTTTTTATCTACTTTTTCAATACATATATTTTTCAAATCTAATGGTGATATTTTATTATTTTATCTAACAATCATATTTTCTTTTATTTAACTACTATATCTTTCGTAGTTTTTCTTTCAGCGGGCCTATTCTTTTAGAATCTAACGGTTATATGTCATTCTGTGTATTTTTTTTACTAAAATTTTTCAATAGACGTGATATTTTATTCTTTTACCATGTTTTGTTAATAAAAAACTCTTCCATTAATTTTGAGTCATATAATTTTTGCATATACTATTTATATATATATATATTTAAGACCGACTACATGATATAATGATGATCAGCTAACCCAGCAGCTAGCCCCGGCCAGCCGGTGCTATCCGCAAGTCAATTTTAGCTGCATGCATGGATATCGATCAATCATTCGTTCCCACTCATGACGCTGATCAGGAAGGTAAATTCAAGGCAATTAGATGAGCCAGCTACTAGGTACGTGTTTGATTGATGACGAGCAGCGCCGGGGGCCGGGGTACGTAGTTAGCATATAACTGATCTCCCTCATCATGGAAGATGGCCACCACACCACACCCCCCCCCCCCCCCTCCCTCTTCCGTACGGCCATTATAATGGTAGGCATGAAAAGTACGTAACTTAATTGCCCCCACCTAATAATTGTCCCCCTCTCTCCCGTACGATCATGAGCTACAACATCCGTTGTAGTCACTATTGGAAGCTTGCCAGCTTTAAACTCTGAGAGGATCCAATACGTTTCTGCCTGACTTTTATCTCTAGTAGTTGAGAGGGCTGGCCAACCATCCATGCGAAGCTGTCGAGTGATGTGATCTCATCCGTTTTTTATATCCATGAACATCAGTACTATCTGACTGTCGCGCATGATATCCTCCAGTAGCTTTTCCAATCTTGAAAATAAAGTTTATCAGTAAGATGAATGCACTAGATCATATAATAAGACTTCAAAATATCAAATTGTACAAGAATACAAAGCAGTGTGGCCTTGTTGCTACATTTCTGATTCATAGAAACGATGTCCAGATGCTAGGGTATGGTAAAATTAGCTTTCAAGTCCGGAGCAACAAAATCAGGCAGCCTAAAATACAGGGTAAATTATATATCATTATTGGCAATTTCAGGCATTAAAAGTATAGAATAGAAACGGACGTTGAGGAAAAAAAACTTTTAACAAGATATCCCATCATAGTAACAAAATTCATTCAGGGGACTTTACTTTGTCTGGGTTGTAAAGGAACTGCTTGGCATGTTTTACAACCTCCTTAGGCCAGGTAGCACTGTAGTATATAGTTTGACAATCTGCGCGAATCTACATAAAAACATTAGATATGAAGTAAAGGGCTGTTGCATTACCATCGATACATTCCAATTCGGATATTTGAAATCTCTAATAGCCATATCATGATCATCAACCAGAACTGGAATCTTTGAAAGTAACTGCATCATATTCAAGAACAGGTATTCTATTAATGATATGCATGGCCACCAACCCCACAGAGGAAAACGAACTCCATTCTTGCATTTTAGATTTAATTCATGAATGCTCAAGCTTTATGGCTTGATAAATGTCTGTGATCTTTGTTTATCTTCAATGAAGTTGGTTTTCTATAAAAATATTTAATTCATGAATTAACTTTATTTATGTCGAAAAAAATAGTTAATTATTCAGTTTTATCCACGAGTAACAAGTTTGGATACATACATGCATGTAAGTAAAGGTTGGTGTCTTTAATAATTAGTCTCTAATGCTAATAACTTTCTAAATAGACAGGAATATATCTGAATATTACTTATGAAAACAAATATCCTTAATATCATGAAAAGCAACAAAACCAAAACAATTTACAAGAGAGGAAAACAAATAGAAACAACATGTGCGTAGTAAAGAAGACATATTTGCTCCAATTTTTGGGAATTTGTGAATACAACTGAATATTTACACTCAATTATTTATGCTTTTGTCCCTTCTGGTACAATGTTTAGTTTCTTTGAGTGCCAGGACACTTGCTTTTGCAAGAGTATGGACATTCAGTATAACAAAAATTAATTTTTGTGACGGTTTGGAAATGAAAAATGCTAGGGAGCCCGGGCTTCCGATTATTTTGCCCAATTTCATTTTTTAATTTCTTTTTAGTTTTTTCTTTTTGACTTGGTATTTTTTTTAAATCACATTATTTTTTAACACTTTTAAATATTAAAAAAAAAGTTACAATATTATTAAACAACATTTTCTTAATCACTAAGTAAAAAAAAAATTAAAAAAAATTAAAAAATGAAATCAGGCAAAAAAAGGGAGTCCGGCCACTAGCATTTCTCTTTGAAAATTGTGACAGTGTCCAAATTGTTAGAAAAAAGCATTTTATAAGACCGACTAAATGATTGATGGAGAGCAAAGCTGGAGCTGGGAGTATGTAGTTAGGCTGATCCTTTAGGATGGGTTTGGATAGAGAGTTCAGATGAGATGAGATGTTTAGTTGAAAGCTGAATAAAATACTATTAAATATAATTTTTTAGTTTTATTTTTATTTTGAAATTTGAAAAGGTTAAATTTTTTATTATATTTTTATATAAAAATTTGAGAAAATTATAATGATGAGATAAATGAGATGAGATAGATTTATATATCCAAACCCACCCTTAATTGCAGTGTATTAATGTTAGCATATAACTCTCCCTCGTCATGTCTACATATTTAGTCATGGAAGATGGCCATTATTACTCATGTTACCCCCCTTTTTCGTACGATCATTATAATGTTAGGCGTTGAAAGTAACTTAAAAATTTCCCCCACCTAATAGTTTGTTTGCAGTAAAGCTAGCGTGCGTGCATGCATGCATTTAGTGATCATTCTAATCCAATAATTAAATGTCGTAAAAATATTATGTGAAGTAGATGTCTTTAAATATAATTATTAAAATATTAATAATATATTATTTTATTATAAATAAAGCAAATCCCATAATCGATTTGTTTGCTAAGTTTCTACTATTATATGTGCCATGCTACACTTATTGAGAAAACCTATTTAGAGTGGGTACCGAATGTGTAAATTTTTTTTAAAATATTTTTTAAAACTCTTTAAACATTTTAAAAAATCACAAATTAATTAAAAAACACTTCATTAACTATTAAATAAAAAAAAGCGTGTGGGATTTGATACTTAGAGGATTATTAGAAAGAGATTCAATGACTTCTTTCTAATATGCAGGTTGTGGTAAGGCACATTTTTAAGAAATGTAATGCAGGAGCAGATTTTCTAGCTCGTATGCCGGCTCGTTTGATCCCCAGAACGTGGCTGCAGTTATGTGAACTTCCTCACCTTCTCAAGGGTGTTTTGAAATTGGATAAATTAGGCCTCCCGCTTCTGAGATGTTAGTTCTTTATATTGCAAGAGTTATTGGTCTGTTGGTCTCCGTGTCCGTTGGTTTTAGCGTCCTTTTTGTCTGTGGGTCCCCTCCCCCTTACTGAGTTTTAATTATAGAGTTTTAATTAAGAGTACTACGCACTGTTGAACTTCAGAGACGTGATTTGATTTATCATGGGACAGAACATATAATATGTAGTACCGTTTTGAGACACCAATCAATTTGACGCACATGATACATCAGTTTCCGTTTCCAACATTTCAAACCCTTACGTAGTACTCTTTATTGTACATCTTTTTCTTCTCAAGTCGAGTTCTCCATTATTGATAGGTTAATCCGAATAGGATAAAGGAATTTTGGCCGACATTTTCTAATTCTATAGCGTACGTCTGAAATATTTCAACGTGACCACTAATTCATTTATATTCAGAAATCAAAACTCAGTTAATCCCTAGGCCAATCAATTAGTCTACACGAAAAATATTGATGCTCGGGTTTTGAGAAATGTTATATTTTAAGATTTTTACATCACGTATTATTCATGTGACGTAAGTTGATTTGTAAAATTTAAATTTTAAAATTTATCTTTCAAATTAGATTATGTTATGTAGATGGTATTTGATGTAGACACTTTATAATAAAGTTATTCCTCCAATGTTAAGAAAAAGTTGAAAGAGAATTTAGATGACTAGATCTTCTCTTGAGAACTCAATTAGGGAACAATTGGCTGATAATAATTGTGTATTCCTGAGTCTTTTTTCTAATTATTTTTTAAGTAGATATGAGTTTTTGATCTAATTAAGGGTAATATTGTAGCGTCACGCACCGTTTCCATCTGGATGGAGGAACCCAAAGGATAATAATAAAATGCTTTATACTTTATCATGATCTGAAGAATTTCTGATATATACAGTATGATTTTGTCACTTTTTAGTTTAAGTAGGAGGCCGTGAGTGAGTCCTAATTATCATACCCAATATGATTGCATCTTAATTCGATATTGAAAATTTCTCACTAGCGAGAAGGACAGTTCATTACAATCTAATTCAGTTGGTAGATGATCTACCAGCTTATAAATACTTTTCTAAGGTTTCCTATTGTTTAGTGTGCAAAAGCAAATTAAGACTAAAAATATATAAATAAATGTAAATCTTAATCAGATAAATTAAAATGAAGGGGAGTACCCTTGGACTTTGAGATTTTATATATCTTTGTTAGAATATGATTGAGCTAGATAATTAATCATACAAGATCGATCCACTACAAGAAAAATGAACATTTATGGCTAGTTATATGCAACGAAAATGACTGTTTGTGACGATAATAGACTCATTTTGATAAGAAATAGTCATTTTGATAGGAAATAGCTAGTAGCAAATAAGCAGATTTCTTGTAGATTTGGATAAGTTGTTTGAACGTTTTGGTTAACATATCGTAGTGTTTGCTAACTAGGGGAAAAAATAAAGGTATTGATGTAGTAGCATTCATGATCAGGAGATGACTTCAAAACTAAATTTGCTGTACTTAAGAGATCTCTGTGGTCAGTGTCCTCCTACGAAGTACTCCACTGCGGCCCCCGGCGCAATCTTCCAACTTGAGGGCGGGGAGTATACAATGAAAACTTCCTAACACTCATAGATGATTGAGAGATCGACGGCATTCTAGACGTCCAATGGTATGTTGTTTTGCATGGCCAGCTTGATTTAGAAACTAATTATGACCCGCAATTTGTTTTTATTTCATGAGCATAAAATATATATTCTTATATATATATATATATATATATATATATATATAAATGGTCACCATGGATAAATTTAGAATATTGGAAAGCCATGCACATGGAATAATTGATCTCGTTACCACGATTAGAGCATCCCTATGTTTGGTGGATCAAGATCATTTAAAGTAATTTTAAAACAAAATATTAGAATGATTGGCATAATGTATTAGTCAGCTTAACTTTTGTTTTTGTCCATTTGCACGTTCTAGATCGATAGAACTAAAACTCAATAGATATTATAGAACTCACATTTATACTTATTTCTCTCCAAATGTAATCTTTACAAACTCCCGGATCGTTGATGAATTCTAACCTTTGTGTTATAATTGGTCTTAAAATATGACAAATTAATAGGATTCGTTTTGCTTTTGATCCAATATTGGATGACCAGATTCGACAAGTAGCAGTGATCAGAAGAATGACATAATGTAAAACATGGGAGAAGAATAGCTTTTCTTTTCAATTAGGACGACCAATTAATGAAAATCTGAGAAGCAAGGATTTTGTGAACAACCTCAACCTCATCATGAAGTCATGCCAAGATTAACAAAAAATAAACTCGCTTTAACCCTATAACTCGAACATCTTGAGTTTGAGTATTCACTACGTACATGCATTCACACGTTTAAACCCACCAAACTGGAAGAATTTAATTAACTGAATTATGATCCAACGTGCATTTGGGATAGAACTTTTACCGATGGCGTTCATACTTCCACGATTAGTGGCGTTTATTTAACTGTTGCTGGCGCTTATCAAACGCCGAAAATTCACGGTTTTTTTTGTAGTGTTAAGGTAGGGGCTCTATCTTGCGAGGATGAAAATTAGACACTTTACAAATGCACTACAGCTTTTTTTAGAAGTGAATTACGTAGAAAAAGTGGCGGAAACAGGCTTTTTTTCGTGGAGGGCCAATTTTTCGTACGTGTAATAATGTTTAGAAAAATAAAAAGAGATAAGTCTTAAGTTTATATGTATATATATATGGTTGGTCATCTGCATCATGATGAGATATCTACATAATATTTAAGGTTCTGCAGAACTTATGTTGCTATTTAATTACCCTTTCTTCTTTTCGGCCAGGCCGGTAGATCATGATGATGATCAGGAATAATTAGTGTACGTACGGCCTGGTTTATTAATTTGATCATAATTTCCTGCTTTAATTATTTATGGTTCGATCAGTAGCAGATGATCAATCATGTCGACCATGATTATCAAAACCATTTTGGAGCTAGCTAGCCAGGCAGGCAGTAATGGCGGCAATGAATTCGTTTCACAAATGCTATGTTCATCATCACCCACCACACAAACTTCTAGGTTTTTTTCCACCTCTTACGTAGTACTGAAATGAGGGCATGCATGCATTGATTATTAGTGTTAAGTTAAATACGAAGTACCGCACAAACTTATATACTCGATCGTTTCACTTCATGTTAATTTGGTCTAATTGATTTCGATCTATAGGACCCATTTGCTTTCACTCAAAATAAATACACTTGATCTAAGCAAACTGTGCTCAGCTAGCAGCATGCCATATGTAAAAAGAGGAAACTGTCACTGCATGTATAAAAAAAAATGTCTTAGTAATAAATAGATGTTGTAAAAGTAAATAAAAAAAATTAACGTGTTTTAATATTATGATATAAAGTTATTTTTATTATAAATAGATCTATTATTATAAGATATTTTGTGGTGGTAACACTTTTTTATAATTTAAAAAACGTTATGTTTTTAATTAAGTAGATCATGGTTAAAAAGAAAATAATCAGCTAGCTTGAAGCCATCACATGAATTTCTGACTAGCAGAGGCAGAAAAGGTGAGAAGAAATTAAAAGAAAGTGAAATATAATAAAGATCAAAATAGCTAGAATCTCCCCTAGTACAAAATTTGCTAGCGCTCTTGGTGATGGTGCTTCTCGATCGCTGATCCATTGCAAGAACGCATTACAGCAAACAATCATGAACCTGAGTAGCTGCATGCATGCATGCCTCGAAATGTGTACGCGCGAACGGAAAAGTGGATCTGAATTAAGGAGATAATAGAATCATCTGCCAAAAATATATCGATCTCTAATGATCAAATTCATAACACCAGAGAAGCATGATAACGTCACATGATCAAAACATTTTCCTTTTCTCTTCTTCTTTCCTATCATATATATAATATCCAAACCGACAGTAAGAAACAACTTCAGATGAATGCTATATATATATATATATATATATATATATATATATATATAGGCTTTACTACACAACCTCTTCCACACTTCACACTTTATATGTTTTTAAATTTTTAAATTTTTTAATATTTTTTAAAATTTATTTTTTTTAAACTATTTCAAATTTTCTATTCATTATTTATATAATAAATATTTGATAAAAAAATAAAAATTAAAAAAAAATATAGAGTGTAGAGTATAAAAGAAGTTGTAAAAATTTATTCTATAAATATATATATATATATTTATATATATATGTCAACATGCAAGGCCGGCAGTGGCAAAACACTCGATCGAGAAGATCTACCTGCGGTTGAGCCTTCCAGATTTACCTTCGGTGAATACAGTGAAAACATTTTCTTTGTTACGGGTGAAAATGATTGGACTGGTGTAGTACTAGTTCAGCTAATTCAGGCTCCTGGAACGTCCCTTTCAATGCATGCAGGACCGATTGCAATATATTTATAGTCTACATGCAGCAGATTTTATTTTCGAGTAATTTGGGTAGAGCAGATCGATTATTAATATTTCACGTACGATCGATGATGAATTAATGTTTCATAATTTCATATATATATATATATATAGATATAGTGATTAATTAATGGAATTAATTAATAGGATTATAACCATATATGCATAATGTGTATCTATATATATAAAATTATCTGTCGTAGACCTTAGCCAATTAATTAATTGTCGTATATATAGCTAGGTCGTGATCAGTTTATCATTAAACTAAAACGTACGTAATGCATGTAATCTATTTTCCCGAGAAAAAAAAAAAGGAAAAGAAAAGAAAGATAAGAAAGTCATGAGGTGGGGCAACTAAGATTTAAGCTGTATGTACAACAGAGGGCAGAAATTGGAAATAAAGACGGGGGATCAGGGTACAGAGAACGTGGGGTGCACAGAAAAAATTCTCTCCTTGTCGTTCATTCTTTTCCTATTTTTGTTTTAAAATTCAAAGCTATAGATATATATAGGATTTGACAGCTTCTTGCCAGAAAAAGGACAAAAAAAAAAAAAAGAAGGCCGAGAGACTTTATATTTTATATAAAGGTATTTAATCAGGTAGTAAATTTTCTCTGCTTTTTGCAGTTCGACTTTGATGGTGCTTTGGGTGTGATGAAACTGGGTATCCTGCAGTACGTGCGCGTTAACTAATTGCCTGGAGCGCGAAGCGGACGACACGGGCCATGGCCAAAGGAACATTACTTACAAAGAAATATTTTAAACACAACAAAATTACATAAAAATAAATTTTATAAAATCATATTAATTTATAAATTTATTTATATATATATATTTTTTATGTACGTAACAGTTCCTTTATAAATAAACTCCTTTTTTTTCTATTTGTAATTATCTCGTGAACATATAATAATGTACAAGCTAGGGAAAATAAATAAAGCATGCAAATTAACCAAAAGTCACGTGCAACGCTGGCATTAATATCACTCTATAAGCCTGTTTGTGGTTGCGTTATGAGTCTTAAAAAGTAATTAAATAATTTTAAAAATTTTTAATAAAAAATAAGATTATTTAGATGTTATATATTAAAGTATTTTTTAACTCCAAATTAGTTAAAAAGTATGTTTGACTAAAAGTATTATTTCTTTTTCTAAAACGGATTTTTTTAGATAATGTGGAACGTAATACGAATTTTAAAAAGACTTTCAATGAACGAAAATACCTATACAATTTTAAGATAATTAAAACTTTTAAACTTTCAAGGATATTGTTATAATGTTTAAAAAATCAAATTATCGTCTTTTTTTACATCAGAAATCACTTTTTCATTTGTTTCAAAAAATATATAACATGTTTGAAATTGTTTTAAACACATGCATATTTACCAAACAGAAAATAACCTTAATAGTACTAGAACTTATGATTTAAGATATAAGTTATAAATTATATTTCTCACTGCAATTCTAAACATGCACTAAACAAACATGAGGTGTAAACGAGTCACAGTCTGAACGAGCTCAATTTCTATTGGTTTAATTTTAATACAAAAAGAGCCAAGTTTTATTTTATATTAATAAATAATTATTTTATTTTTAAATGAATCCGAAACTGTTGTTTATGTTCTATTTAAAATTGACAAAATAAATTGTTCATATTATCTACAAATTTTGACCAAAAAAACCAACTTTAAGTTTTCGTGAATATCATTATATAATTTATATAAATGATTATATTCATAATAGTTATCATATATTATAATACGAACATGGATTGCCTTTTATCTTTATATGATTATATATAGGGACAAACTACTTATATATTTAATAAACAAATCGAATAGAATGGAAATCAAATTGGTTTTGATAGGGAGAAAGACTTTACAAAATAAAAATCACAAACTAATATAGTACAACAGATTGTAAAGATATTTTTATTGTAAATTAAGTAGATCTAGTGTATCACATGAATTCACGTAAATTTGAGAGTTTACCATTATGAAATATCTGTGGTTATAGCACGTAACACTTCTCTTTGCCTAGTGATCCGGTATACAAAACACCAAACAAACATATAAGAATCGTACTTTACATTTTTGGGATCAGGCAGTATATGGAACAAAAGGGGTAACATAGTCATTTTGGAGATGACTAGGCCACGGATTTGGTTTGGATATAGGGACTGCCTAGGAGCCGGATGTGGTGACTATAGGATATTTACACCACCCAATTAATGTGTGACATGTATGGACTTCAGCAAATATAAAATAGAATTGGTTGTAGGGTTCAAATAGACCTCCTTCCCCTAGTTGAAATTTAGTTTCTCCCATCTCTCTTCACGCGTGAATCTCTCTTTCGCCCTTCTCCACCCTCTCTCTCTCTCTCTATCTCTCGATCTGTTGAGTTCACCAATATATATTGATTTGGTTCCAAAATTTCTTCAAAACCGGATTGAACCGAACTGGTTACAGCCATAATAGTAAATTACGTGAATCTCTTAAATGTTTGTTTTATATTGGATGTTGTAAATTATAACTTTACACCGAATCCGGTTTGAAACTTTTCTCTTGGATATATGCACAGTACAAAAGATCTTTCCGAGCATCTAGGAAAAAATGCATTTCCAAGTATTAAAGAATGTTTATTAGTCAATTTATTAACATGCATGTCAAAATATACTACAACAGATAAGGCCTTTTGCTGCAATTACAACTCGCTAGGAAAGTCGGGCAAAAAGCCTTTCGCCACCTTTTTGTATCGCAGGTGAACGAAAGGAAAAAAAAACGTGTCAGATAACAAAAAAAATAGTTGAAAAAAGAGGAGCCATTTTCGGTGATTTATTAACCTTTTGCGACGATATATATCGTTGCAATTGACTTTTCTCAACGATTTAATGGTAAACGAAAATTCTATTTTTGTCACTTTTTGGAACATTTGTGATAGACTAAAATCGCCAGGAATAGAAAATTTTTGCAAAGATTTTGCAAACATGCTCGAAAATAGTGCCTCCAGTGTGAAAGAATCGTGGCAAAAACCCTTTACCATTTGCAGCGAACTCTATTTCTTAGAAAATACTACTTATTTGTCATGAACTTGGCTGCAACTAATATGTATTTGGGAAGACCTATTTCGCTGCAAATAGATATATGCTATCATATTATGTGTATGTATTAATATTTTAAAAATTTATAAATTACTGATATCTCACTAGTTGATATTTATCCATGATAACAATATATTATATGCCTACATAGTTTTTCATTTGCAATGTTGTAGGGATATCAATTAAACCCATGTTAACAAATACCAAGAAGATTCCTCCTAAACCTTTTGAAATAAAAATAATGTTAGATGGAACTAAGTTAGATGGAAAGCTAGATAATCATAATGAGCATCTTATACTTTTGATGAGTCTGCAACTAAGTTAGATGGAAAGCTAGAAATCCAATGAACTTGGTGAAAACATGCATTATACTTTTTATTTACCACCTGCAACTAAGTTGGATTTAAAGCCAGAACTACAATGAACTCAAGTTGCAAAGACCTAAATTGTCTAAAGATTTCATTATAAACCTTTGCACTTACATATGAAAAGCAGAGGGAGAGAGAGATTCACCAAAAGCATATGTTGCAACCTTGCCCTTGGTATATGTGGCAGCTACCTTGTAACGCCCGTCCTCGTGGTGGGTATTTTTTTTTTTTACAAAATATTTTAGAAAACACGACGGGAATTACCGTCCAATTTAAAACACTTTTACTGTCATTCTTAGGGTGCAAGACTCTACGTTATAAAATAAAATGTGTTTTTATAATAAAAGAGGCTTGGGGTTTAAAACAGTGGAAAATATAAATTTTTAAAATAAAAAGGCATTTCTTACATTTAAAACCTTCATGCCTAGACTTCCGTGCCCTTCTTCTTTTGGCCGTGTCCCTCCTGAGCGTACTGCTCATTCAGTTCCTGTGAGGGGAGGGGCACACATAAAAACTGAAATGAGTCGAATATTCAGTAAGCATTACTTCATACCGTTAAAATATAAAAAACATAGATTTTCAGTCATGCATTCATCATTCCATACATACTATACGTACATACATACATGCTTTCGTTCGTAAACATCAGTAGACGGGGGGGTTTTCATATTTAAAACGTGCTTTTCTTTTAGTAAAACTTTCCCCCGTTACTGCCTTCATTTCTTAAAGAATGTCATGCATTCATACATTCTTTTCTTATCATTTTCATAGGCCAGTGCACACTGTTACGCCCTGCGTGCTAGGGTTAGCGGCCCTATGGCCAATGAATTTGCCCGTGGCCACGGGTTGGAACCCCATTCCGTCAGGGATGCAGCACTAGGTGCACTACCAGATACTACCGTCCGGCATTGCAATCTTCCCATTCATTCATTTGGGTACCCCGTTCATTCATTTCATGTGACCGTTACGTATTTTCATACATTCATGCCTGCTCATGCCTTTCTTTCATTATTTCTTTACGTTCATTCATTCATGACAGCTCTGGAAAGCCACAGCTTTCATTCATTTCAAGTGCATGAGCATGCCTTTTGTTTCTTTTCATTTCGTTTCATGCTTTCGTGAGAAAACATTCCTTTCGTGAGAAAAAGTTCGTTTAGGGTGAGAGCCCGAAAACATCTTTTCGTTCCATGTCTTTTCTTTGAAAATACATACAATAGATACTACGTATAGTCATCCATTCACATGCATACAGTTAATACTTTTGGGTGCGTAAATAAGGGCTGCCAAAGAAGGCCGTACATACTTATACTTTAAATACGTTACTTTTCGTTCTTCGTTTCGTAAAACGTCTACCCTCGAAAAGGGGAGACCATTTCTTTTCTTCGTTTTCGTAAGGAAAATCATTCATTTTTCTCTTTCTTATCTTTAGAAAACTCTAGAAGAGTATGAACGTAACACTTACCTGGACTCCATGCTACTTTCATACCATATAGTCCATTTATACCGTACAGTCCATTCATGCGCGTGTCAGATGGCAACCTACATGCATACATAACCTTAACGTCCATTCACAATACTACACCACGTCACCGCTGTGGCATACACGCCATACAGTACATCGTCTCACAACATGGAGTACACTCCTCGTGTACTCCATTCACAACATTACGCCACGTCACCGCTATGGCATACACGCCATACGGTGCATCGCTCCACCACATGGAGTACACTCCATGTATATTACATTCACGACACTTCGTCACGTCACTACTACCGCACATATATCACAACCACACTTCACAGCACAGTCCATAACGCTACACAGCACCGTCCACAATACCAATAGCATAGTCCACAACACTATACAGCACACTTCCCAATACGCCTAACACTTCACATCACCATCATACTACACAGCCATCCTATAATACTAGCAGTACAGTCCACAATCTAGTCAACTAGCTAACATCTAACATAAATAGTGAGGGATAGAGAATTATACCATCGACGGGATAACCCGTGCATCGCTCGTTGACCGTCACAGCGATAACGCCGGAGGAACGTACGGGGTGGCTACACCGCGTACAGTGACTATTTATGCGTTTGGATAGTTAGGTGGGGTCTTAGAAGAGCCTAAGGTGGCGTTGATGATGATGGCAATGAGCGTAACACGGCGGATCTAGCCGTGTACAGTGGTGGTCAGTCACGCACAGTGACTGTCCATCACGTGCAGTGATTCCCCACCACATAAAGTGGTGGTTTAAGCTTGGGCTAGGCTAGGGGAGGTTGCTAGTGGAGCTGTGGAGGCTCGGTGGTGGTCAGCACGGTGGTCTACGGCGGTGAAAGGTGGCTGGTCGTGCACTATGAGGGAAGAGAAGCCGTGGGAGAGTGAGAGAAAGTGTGGGGCCGTGGGTGGCAGATCGAGGCCGTGGTTGGTACGGTTGGGTTCGTGGTGGTCTAAGGGTGCTGGCTAGGGTGGCCACTGGCCGTGGGTGGCAGCGCAAGGCGGCGGATCGGGCTTAACCTGTGCGTGAGAGCGGGAGACACCGGGAGGTGGAGGAGGGGTCTACCGGTCATGGGTTTACTAGAGGAGGAAGGGGGAAACCTGAGGAGTCTCGTGGTGGTGTCCGGTGGCCGAGATGGCCTCGCACGGCGGCGCTACGGACTCGCACAGTGAACCCGTGCGTGGAAGAGCTTAAGCTCGTGCATGGGGGCTGCCGGCGGGGAGATGGAGGCTGGGCTCGCTGGAGGGGGCCGGTCGGTGGCAGGAGAGGCTGCCGTGGGAATGGTGGTGCCGGAGAACGGTGCACGGCGGCGCTGGAACGTGAAGCCCGTTCGGGCTGTGCGTGGCCGAGAGAGGGAAGGGGCGAGCGTGGGGGTGCAAGGCCGGTATGGGTGGACTCGCAGGAGGGAGAGGAGGCCGGTGGTGGCGGTCGTGAGGCAAGCCGGTGCACGGCGGCACCGGGCTGGGGCTGTAATCGATCGGGCGGGAGAGAGGCTGCATGTAGTGCAAGCTGAGAGGGAGAGAGGAGAGAGAGAGGGCTGGGGGAAAAGTGAGGAAAAAGAGAGAGGGGCTGGGGTTTTATTCTAAAACTCGACATCTGGATGTTTATAAAATGGTCTACGATGACCCTTAAATACTGATTTGAAAATGCGTAAAAGTTAACTTATTTAAAAGCACTGAGAGGAATTAAGATAGAATATTATTTAAAATAATATTCCTTCATCATTTATAAAATGATGAAGTCTTACTTAAAATATTTAAAAGAGTAAAACTATTAAATTAATAAAGATTCTATCATTATTTAAATCACCTAATATTTTAAATAACTGGAATCATTTATATAAAATGATTCCCTACAATTATAATATTTTTGGAGCTCTTCAAAGATATTATAATTGAGTTATTTAAAAATATTTTTTAATTAAATAATAATAGGAATCTTCCATTTAAAATACACATTACTTTAAAATACAAAATTAGTTTTATAAATTACGTAGCATCTTTTAAAACACGCCATCGAGGTCTGGCACGCGTAACGGGGCTCTTAGACACTAAAGAGAGGAGTGGGCAGGCTGACGCATCTGATGTAATTGCTTACGTCAGAAAAAAAGAAGGAGCAGGGTATTACATACCTCTTGGATTTTCTGCATAGAATTGAATAAGCCCAACTGTGATTATTTATTGTAGCCATAATGTCAACTACCATGAACATAGGTGTGCCTAACAACCTTGTCAATTACACTAATGAAAGATATTATCAAATGAATTTTTTCCCTTTTTAGGCAGATAAGGTTATATTGAGAAATACCTAAATCATTAAATATAATCATGCTTTTTGGATATATGCTAAAACCAACATGTAGACCATGAGTTATGAACTAGAAAGAGTTTAGATGTGCACATAGAAGATAAAGAAGTCATATATGAATACTGTGAGCCAAAAAAGTAAAGCTAGAAAAGCTTACAAGTGCATTTTAGTGTATATATTTGGGATCTCTAGGCCTGCAAATTACAAACAATAAAAAACTTAAAAAAATGACTATGAACACAAACTTAAACAACATTTGGCACAAAATAAAGGTATGAAAATCGTTTCAACTAAGATGGGCTTAAACAACATATAGCACAAAAGAAAAATATGAAAATTGATTCAACTAAGATGAGAAGCTCAAATCAATTCTACAAAGGCATATTTCTTGTATGCTTTAATTATAAGTTGTTCAGGTGCTTTATAGACAGTAAAACAAATAGTTAGGGTCCTAGGGAGAGTACTGACATACAAAGGGAAGACAAAAACAAAACTGTTTGAAATATAGCTTGAAGATCAGTAAAACATTTACACACAGAGCCAACAACTCTTTTTATTCATCATGCATCAATCACCCCAATTATATGCATGAAAAATTAGTACTATTCAATTTTTTTTAAAGTGCAAGATTGAGATAAACTTTACATTTTTCTTCATCAAAAACCCTTTGACCCTATCTATAGCTACGTACCTCAAAGAGTCAAAATGATGAAAAGAGATCTTTGCACTCTCATTCTTTGCAAAAATCAAAGCAGCTTCATTGCAAATATTTGCAATATCTGCTCCAGCAAATCTAGGAGTAAGAGTAGCAAGTCTTTGACGGTCAAGCGAACGTTTAGAAAAAGATTTGCATAAAAAAATCCAAAATTTTCAAATAAAACTTTCATCATGAATTTGTCTCCTTAAAAATAGGTCAACCAAGCCCGGTGCCAAAGAAATACCCAATTGAAAAGACTTCGACAAAACCTAAAAATACGGTTTCAATAAATCCTAAAAACATGGTTTTAACAAGATCGATTGAGATTAAAAAATAACCCCAAAAAAATGGGTAATTTCTCACTACAAATCAACTAAAAAGCGTCTATTTTCATTTATCCCACAAAAAATCTAACCAAACAGCTTTAAAAATTAGTGAATCAAACTTTATAGACAATTGTGGCTTGATAGAGACATAGCTTGAGAGAGATAGAGAGAGATAAGCTTACCATGGATGGATGGTTGGGTTTGGTGGTGCACGATGCACTAGGCCATGGATATGGTGGCGAAATCGAGTTTTAAGATAGTGTGAGAGAAACGGATTGAGAGCGAGAAGAGAGAGAAAGAGATAGAGAGAGCTTATTAAAAATGAAGATTTTGTTGAAGTGGCAACGACATGGAAGATCCACAGCAAACTCACCAAGAAACAAAAAGAGTGTATTGGGCTGGGGGAGAAGAAATGAGGGAGGGAATAGTAAACGTCTTATATGTAGGGGACTTTTTTTGGAGGTATGATGTTGCCACAAATAACAATTTCACTTTTAGGAGCATGCCATAGTCGTTGTACATGACAAAAAGTGAAGAAAGTGGTGTCATATTCTCTTTACATTATTTGCAGAGATATATTTTTACCGTAAATAGTCTTTTTAATGTTGACTTTCTGCTTGTCGAGGGTAATTTCGCCACAAAAGGCCAATTCTTTTCCCTTGGATTATGTTTGTGTCATCAACTAGGTATTTGCCACCATTGTACATCTTTGGAAAGAAAAAAAAAACTCGTGGGAAGTGGCCAAATATGTTGTAGTGATATATATGACCATATTATTAGTCATTCTAAAGAAGTGGTGTTTTTAAATTTTATTTTTATAATTGTAAGAGGTCTTATATATAATATACAAATGGTTTATACCATGCATACAAATTACTTGTAATTAGACAAACACTAAATGTGGTAAGAAATACTTTGTGTTGCTCTTAGTTTAACTCTTTTGGTTAAAAATAATAATTAAGAATTTTGGTTCAAAGAAGCATCATGTATTTGATGGTGTGAGAATTAATGATACGCTGGCATCTCTTTTAGGTGTGAAAGTTACCCATCCAGACACAATATATACATAAGTCATCGATAATAGTGATATTGGTAAAACAAAAGACTAGTTTTTTTTTTATAGGAAATCATCAAAATTCATTCGAGAAAGTAGTTACAGACATTTATCAAGCCATATGGCTTGAGAAAGAAATTCTGGAATACAATCCCACCCCATCTCAATATTATCAACCCTCCAAGAATAACGAGCGAGTTGATGAGCAACCTCATTCCCTTCTCTATAAACACGATTAGAAAAACAAGTGGCACATAGCATTTTTGGAGTCTTTGAACTTCTTTAAATAGCACCCCATTAATAGAATCCTCCATGTATTTTCACTTTAGAGACTCAACCAACATCAAACAGTCACTTTCAATAATGATATATGATATACCCATACTTGAGCATAATTGCATGCCTTGGAAGACTGCCAATAACTCAATAGTTTCTGGGTTTTCAACTTCGGTTTGTACCTTACTTGTTGCCATGATCACATTTCCTGCTGCATCTCTAAGAATCACTCCAACTCCTGCCTTTTGCAGATCACCAAACATTGCTCTATCAGTGTTAAGTTTTAGCACACCCATCGGATGAGGTTTCTAGCTTAGATAGTCTTTAAGTTGTACACAAGTTTTTGCTTTTACTTCCTTGTAGCTTTTCATGAGACCCAAAGCATACTCTATAACTTGTCTTGGTGTAAATTTTTTCTTTTCAAATTCCATTTTATTCCTTCTATACCAGCATCCCCAGGCCAAGCTGAAGAATGTGCTTAATCTATCATACTCCTTTTCAGCAAGTTGTAGGGCCAAGTCAAAAATCTAAGTTCTTGAACTATTAACCAAATCTGGGAAAATTCATGCCATAGTTCTTTTATTTGACAGCATCTCATTATAGCATGATGAATGTCTTCCACTGGCTGCAAACAGAAGCTACATTTCCCATCTAGAATGACCTGCTTTTTTAACATATTTTCCTTGAAGGAAGTAATTCTTTACAGGCCCGCTAGGCAAAAATTTTGATCTTGTTTGGTACACTCATTTTCCACATAGTCTTCCACAAGCTCTGTTGCCTACTCATGGTTGAGGATTTTGCCAAACAATTCATTTTCTGAGATATAATAAAACTGGAGCAACTCTTAATCGAAAATTCACCACTTCTTTCATGGCTCCAAACCCATATATCAGCTATTTCCCCAGGAGAAATAGCCACTTTCATGATATCTGTCACCACACCTGGACTGAAAAGAGATTTAATTTTCATAATATCCCACCATTTGGTAGAGTAATCAATGATAGAGGCCACTAATTAAATCCCCTCTGTTTTGGTCATTAAACCCAATCTCTTGTTCCAAATTCTTATGGCATGGAATCTATTGGTCAGTCCATAAGTGAGCTAATTTCCCATCTCCAATCCTCCATTTGCATCTTGCCCTCAACCATTTTTAACCTCCCAAATGCCTCTCCAAGTGTATGAGGGACATTTGCCCAATCTAGCTTCAAAGAAGTCTATTTTTGAAAAAATACTTGGCCTTTAGAATTTGATGAAGCACTGATTTTGTATCCTGTAGCATTCTCCAACCTTATTTTGCTAGAAGAGCAAGATTGAAAGCCATTATATCCTTGAATCCCATGCCCCCTCTCGATTTACCCTTACACATATTGCTCTAGCTGACCCAATGAATTCTCCTCTCCTCATTTCTTTGTCCCCACCAAAACTCAGCCATTAAGCTTTCCAATTTAGGACAAACAAAAGACTAGTTAAACCTTTGGAATGATGTTATATATATATATAACATGTGCTAATATAGTTATAATTAGCTAGAAATATTCAATGAAATCATTGATCAGTTTGCGCCAATTAGAACTTTCGGATAGACGAAAAAGTACTTATAAAAGCAAGTTATTATTGCCTACAAATCATTGAAGTGGTACATCAATTATTATGCTTGGGTTTCTTGCCTTCTTTGGGTAAATTCCCATATGGATGTCTGTAATATTGCTATTTAATTGGAATAAACCCATGGTGTAATATTAGGGACTTTTAGAAGCCTTATAGACAATTATGTGATTGCTTTATACATTATAATATAATGTAAGATGTGCATTTTTTTATGCATTATATTTCAAAACTATTTTTTATTATTATTTTGTAACATATTATAACTTCTAGCCAACTTTTAATCGAAATAATTTTTTTGGCCACAAATACGTATTTGTGATAATAAATAGGTTGTAAATAAACCAGTCTATTTGATAGCCCACTGGGTACTACTTGTCCAGTTAAACACGAATTGAATTTGACTCATGAAAAAAAAGGTCGACTGTGAAAGTAGATATCAGCTCGATTAGTAAATGACACATACTCGACTAAATTCGACTTGACTCGACTAAGGCTCATTAAGGCCTGCTCGTTTATGCCCGAGTTGACTCGTTAGCTCAACTTGATTATATATATATATATATATATATATGTATTAGCTAATAATATAAGCATAATACTTTTATAATTGAATATATAATATGTAACTTAAATACTTAAGCGTATATATTGAATATGCTTTATAGTTACATTTTATAATTTATATAATAATTAGTCAATAAGATTTAATAATTTCATATACAAATATATGAGAACCATATATGAAATAGATATATGCTATCATATTATGTGTATTTATTAATAGTTTATGTATGAATATAATATATTGTTATTATGGATAAATATCAAACAACTACATATTAATTATTTATACATTTTATAAAATCTTATAATTCAATAGAGGTTCTACTTTTTAGTTGTACAAATTTAATATTAAATTTTTGGACCAAATAGAAGTCATACTTTTTCGAACATGTTATTTGTGTCAATGTGACAAGAAATGGACCGAGATTAATTAGTAATTATTGATGGAATACATTATTTTTTAATTTTATATAAAAAGTTAGAATCTATCTTAACTTATTTTATACACTATAAAATATTTCAATAGACCTACAAATTAAAATCGACATAAATATCTTTACTCGTTACTATTTATAGATCAATTCAAATCATCCAAATCATTTCAACTATCAAATGCAGTTAGTTAGTCTATTTTTGATGAGTTTTGTTGTAAATCTGTAATTATTCACATCACACACTTAATATTTATAATTTTTTTATAAGATATGAGAGTATTTTTTATAAGGTGTAAAAATATTTTTTATAAAATATAAGATGTGAGATGATGAATAATTAAGGAGAGAAATTTTCATTTTTGACAAGTCGGGATTTACAAACAATTGTACTAGAAAGTCGGGCGAGATTGCAAAAGATCAGGCTTTCTAACATATTTTATAAATTGACCTGAAGTTAAAAATAAATATTATATTTATTGTATCGGTAAACTTTTATTTTATTATTTTAATGGAAAACCAGCTCAACCAGTTGTCAGATCAAGATTTAATTATAATTTATAATGTTTTTTTTTTATCATCTATATATTGCCTCGCTGACCTAATTATCTCCTACATCAGTACCGCATCCTATACCCGACATTTTCCTCGTGCCGTCGGTGCTTCTTCGGGTTCTCTCTCTCTCTCTCTCTCCCTCGCATCAGAGGCCTACGGCCCTACAGTTTTTTTACTTGGGGAGTATCAAGGAATGGGCAGGTCTCGATGTTGCGAGAAGGAGGGGCTGAAGAAAGGGCCCTGGACCCCTGAGGATGACCAGAAGCTTTTGGCTTACATCGAAGAACATGGCCATGGAAGCTGGCGAGCTTTGCCCGCAAAGGCTGGTATACTAGCGATAAGGACCCTAGCTAGCTAGCTTTTTCGTGAATATTTATGTGTCATGGACTATAGCCTATTTATATGACACCACTAATCGACGGTTTATTTTTTTGGGTTCCTTCGTTTTGGGTGGGTTTTAGGGATTCAGAGATGTGGGAAGAGCTGTAGGCTGAGATGGACCAATTACCTCAGACCTGATATCAAAAGAGGAAAGTTCAGCTTGCAGGAAGAACGGACCATCATTCAGCTTCATGCTCTTCTTGGGAACAGGTACATACTTTAATCAACGGTTCTTTCTGTTTATAGCCGTTCCCTACTAGTACTACTCATTGACTGCATGCAAGTAATATATATGCAACTAATGTCAACTTTTCTGGGTGATCATATATATACATATATATATATATATTTAACACACCACATGAGAGTGCCATTTTTCTGGCTGGCCTTTTCCTAATCGAGCTCATGAGAGTGCCATTTGAACATAGAACATGAAGACCCCTGCGCCATTAACATGGTTGACTGTTCCTTTTCACCTATAAATTAAGTGGAGAATGAGATAGGTTACGAAAGTCGAAACTGCTACTGTAAGTTCAAGATTCCACCCCAACGCACAAGATTATCATCAACTTATTTATCACGATCATTGTCTTGTCGTTATCATTCTTGAAATATCTGCCATGAAAACGAAGAAATACCTTTTGATCTCTATAATTGACATGATTTTTGTTTTCAGATGGTCGGCAATTGCAACTCACTTGCCCAAGAGAACCGACAACGAGATTAAGAACTACTGGAACACACATCTTAAGAAAAGACTAACTAAAATGGGCATCGATCCCATGACCCACAAGCCCAAAACGGATGCCCTCGGCTTCCGAAGTGGGGACTCTAAAGACGCAGCAAATTTAAGCCACATGGCTCAGTGGGAGAACGCAAGGCTCGAAGCCGAGGCCAGACTGGTAAGGGAGTCGAAGCTGCTTGTGTCCAACCCTATTCAACAGCAGGTCATGATCTCCTCTGCTCCTGCTCAGAACATCAACAAAACCCACGCTCAACCCGCACTGCCACCATGCCTTGACGTGCTCAAAGCATGGCAAGGGTTATGGTCAAAGTCAACGGGAGCCGGCATATTCCCAGTCGCCGGAGACGACCTTGAGTCTCCGACATTCACGTTGGGCTTCTCGGTGAACGCATTCCCCATCCAAAGTACCGTTGCACTCACTGAAAGCCAAGTGGCCGCAGCACTTGATTTCGCTTCCAATAGCTCGGCTACATGCGGAGTTGGCATTATCAAAGAAGTCTGTCAAATGCCAGAAGAACTCAAAGAAAGATTGGATAACACAATGTCATTTCAGGAAATGACGTATACCACGGAAAGTGCACGGTTTGCGGATTCCATTAGAGCTTTGAGTGAAAATACGCCTGATTTCTCAAATATCGTGGAAGGTTTCACTGATATCTTGGCCGGAGACAACATTATGGAAAATGGAGATAAAACCTGCAGCGGTAACTTTGAGGAGAATAATAACCATTACTGGAACAGCATACTCAATCTAGTGAATGCTTCGTCGTCTGATTCTCCTGTGTTTTGAAAATTTCAATAATTAAAAAAAAAATGGCGATCGAGAGGTACGTACGTACGTAGCAGATTAATTAGTTGTTTTATCAAACATTCGTACTTATAACGTTGGCAACGTCGAAAATAATCATTTGTAATGAGAATAAATTTTTATTCTAATAAATAATGATTATTTTAGTTGTAAATGTAATCTGACTACAAATAAATATATTTCTTAAAATGTTAGCTGTTATTGCTCAATTTATGATCACCACCCGTATTCAAAATTAATTACTTTTCATTCGATCATAAAAAAAAAAAAAAAAATTCATTTATTACTTTTTTCGAAATCATGATCTTAATTATTTATTTCAATGTACTTGAAGGTTGTACGTACGTTACTCGGAATATTAATCGTTAAGAAAACTAGCTAGTTAGGGTAAGTACGTCGTTCTAGCATATAATAGATTCGTTTCTTTATACAGCCAGTACTTTCGGAAATTGCATGTTTCGATCTCGAGTGGGCAATGTACAATTAAATGTCTAAGATTAATGCATGAAAGCAGCAAAACTCCATAGTACGTAGGTTATAAAAAGGTCATGCACGCGCGTGGAAAATCGATCCCAATAGATATTGAAAGTCAGGGTTGACCTCCTTTTTTATAAATATAAATATCAAGAAAAACAATTTATCCCGCCTAAGTCCTAAATAATATCTTGTAATCTTATTCATCACCTTTTTATACTCGATCTGAGATATTAATTAGATTTATTTAATTCTCTATATACTTAGTGTAATATATTAGATTGTAATTTTCTACTATTAATTATAGCAATTCAATAAATTAATTCAAAGTCACATATAAACTCTATAAAGACTAATTAATATTATAATTAAATCTCATTTGAATCAATAAAATTAGTAAGGAATTTTCCCTCCTAAATAATATTATGGGATCATATTCACCCCCTTCCTATTCTCAATATAGAGTATCAAATCTTCAAGCTATGATCATGATTCGTAACTACTATAAGAAAGATCATCAAGGTGATCTTACAGAATAATAAGACTTTCAGTAGATTTGAGCTCCACTCTAATCTACAATATCCATTTAGAATTGAAAGAGTATGAAATAATTTAAATGAAAAATCGAATAAATAATTGTTTTTTTCTAGCCAGCGAATACCAAGGTCTATATATAAATTTTAGAAAAAACCACGAAGAAGTAACTTAGTATTCAATGAGAACTGAACTGAATATAATAAGTTACAGGGACAACTGAGCCATTTAATATATATGCACGTACGAATATATTTCATAAGCAACTGACCATTTTAATTTCTAGCCCAGCCACAAGATAATATAAGCTGGGATCGATGATATGATCCAACGACTTCCCTCAACGAGCCGACGTGGATGCAACCACGCCATAACCCAAACCTGCATTATTCCGTCAATTCGTACGCATGCAGCTGATCTCTTGCCAACTGGAATGAGGCCTCGTTTAGAATCTAGACGTTGAAATTTGACAGACGAGACGAGAAATTACCTGTTAATAATAATAAAATAATATATGAATATTTGTGAAATAATTTGAGTTAAAATATTATATGTGATTTTAGAAAAGGAGAGAGAAAAAGTTAAAATGTTACAAATTTAAAATATTATTAGAATATAATTTATTATTATTATTTTTATTCTAAGATTTGAAAAAGTTGATTTATTTTTTGTATTTTGTTTGAAAGTTTGAATTAAAATATTAAAATATTTTAATAGTTATATTTTTTTATTTTTTATTTTTATTTCAAAACAAACTTCTAGCTTTTTTATTTAAGGGCCACTGCATGCCAAAGTAAAAACACAAAAACTTAATTCAGGTGGTTTTACCTCCCTAGTTAGCTCACAGTGAATTGGGGGATTTATGCTTTATTTGTGTCAAGTTAAGATCGAGTGAGCGTATTCGTAGCAGCCAGCAGGTTTAGTATCAATATAATTGTAGCACATTGCTAATTTACACCTCAAATCATAAATATCATTGGGACAAAATTAGTGCAAGCATTAAGCACGCTAAAAATCTACGAGAGATAAAATTCTTTTTTTTATAAGAAGAACTCGTCTTCATTCTCAATTGACAATTACAAACATTTATCAAGCCAAATGGCCTGAGAAAGAAAGTGTGGAATACAATCCCATCACATCTCAATACTATCAACCCTCCATGCATTGCAGGCAAGATGATGAGTTGCCCTATCCCCTTGTCGTCGATACACATGATTAAAAGAATAACTCCCAAAACAACTTTTTAGCCTTTATACCTCTGCAAATAGGATCTCTAGAATAAAACCCTCCATGTTGTTTCCCTGTAGAGATTGGACTAGCAACAAGCAATCACTTTCAACAATTAAATTCGATATACCCATACTGGAACACAATTGGAGACCACGAAAGACTGCCAATAGTTCTATAGCCTCTGGGTCTTCCACTTCACCTTCTAATTTACTAGCAGCCATCACAACATTTCTTGAAGCTTCTCTAAGATTGACACCAACTCTCGCTTTTTGAAGATCCTCAAATATAGCCCCATATGTATTGACCTTTAGGACACCATCTGGAGGAGCCGTCCCAGCTTAGATGATTTTTGAGTTGTGCCTTTGGTTTAATGGAAACTGCTTTGAAGTTGTGTAGAAGAGTCAATGCGTGATTAGTCACTTGTTGAGGGCTCAATTGGATTTTTTCAAATTCCATCTTATTTATTCTATACCATAAACCTCATACAAGACTAAAAAATAGGGCCAATATGTTTGAATCCTGTCCCTCCATAATCAGCATAGCTAGATCCAAAACATTTAAGAAAGTCACCTGAGGTAAACAGGGGAGTTGTTCCCATAATTCTCTGAGCTAACTGCATGAGAAAATAACATGAAGAACAACCTCTTCTGGGAAAGAACAGAAACTACACGGAGCCTCACTAACCACATGCTTTTTTAACAAATTAACCTTTACTGGTAGACTCCCTGTGCAAGCTCGCAAGGCAAACACTTTGATTTTGTTAGGCACTTGCATCTTCCATAAAGCTTTCCATAAACATTGTTGTCTATTCATATCAGACGATTCTGCTATACCATTCACCTGTTGAGAATGAATGAGCTTATAACAACTTTTAACAGAGAATAGTCCACTCCTCTCATAATTCCATATTCACTTATCTGCTATTTCACCTAGATAAATCATCACTTTCAAAATGTCTGCCATTATTCTTGGATTAAAAAGAGATCTAAGCTTTGTAATATTCCACCATCTTGTTTCTTCATCTATTATCGAGGCCACAACCTCCCCTTTGTTCTGTATCTGCAGTCCAGGTACCTGATCCAATGATTTGTGCCCCGAAACCCAGTGTTCAGTCCATAGCTGTGTAGCTTTTCCAACTCTAATCCTTCATCTACATCCATCCCTTAACCATTTTTTAGCCTCCCAAATGCTCCTCCAAGTGAAGGAAAGACAAAAGCCTAAACTGGATTCCATAAAATTGTTTGGAGAAATACTTAGCCTTGAGGAGATTATGAAGAACTGAGTTTTTATTCTGTAATAGCCACCAACCTTACTTTGCTAGAAGAGCAAGATTAAAGGTTCTAAGATCCTTAAAACCCATTCCCCCTAGGGGCTTCCCTTCACACGATTTTTTCCAACTAATCCAATGAATCCTCATTTCCTCCTTTTTTTGCCCCCACCAAAATTTGGACATTGAACCCTCCAATTTTGAACAGAAACTTGTAGGAAACAAAAAAGAAAAACTCATTGAATAGGTTGGGATGGATAACGCCACAGCTTTTAGAAGAATCTCCTCACCCCTTTGGGATAATAGTTTTTCCTTCCAACTTTGTAACTTGTGCCAAACCCTTTGCTTAATAGAATGGAATGCCCGGGATTTTGATCTTCCGACAATTGGTGGCAACCTAAGATAGTTCTTGTATTGAGGATTTTCACTATTACCCCATAACCTTCAAATTTCCTCTCTAGCATCCACATCCTCATTGCTACTAAACACCATTGACGTTTCCTTTTTATTAATTTTTGCCCTAATACACCTTCATAAATATCTAGCACAGCCTGAACTCTTTTATTTTCCTCCACGTCAGCCTTGCAAAAAATAATATTGTCATATGCAAACAGTAGATGATTTATGGTAAGGGCACTTCTACATATTTTTATCCCAGAAATTTCCTTTCTTGCACCTGTTATTTTTAACAAAGAGGTGAGTCCTTCAGTACATAGGAGAAAAAGATAAGGCGATAAAGGGTTTCCTTGCCTTAAACCCCTACTAGGAATAACTGGCCCTTTTGGAACTCCATTTACAAGTACTGAAAAAGAAACAGACTGTACACAAAACATCACCAAAGAAATAAAACCAGGATGGAACCCCATCACATGCATCATCTTGTTAATAAAGCTCCACTCCATCCTGTCATAGGCCTTGCTCATGTCTAATTTTAAGAACATATATCCTTGTTTTTCCTTCTGAAAATGCACCAGTTCATAAGCAATAAGTACATTATCAGTAATTAACTTGCCCAATACAAAGACACTTTGATTTTCTCCAGTAACACTAGGTAAAATTACTTTCAATTGATTGGAAATAACCTTAGCAATCAGTTTATATGTTATATTACACAAACTAATAGGCCAATAATCAGCAACTAAAGAAGGTTCTTTGTTCTTGGGAATAAGGGTGATGTATATATGGTTCAGAGAATGAGGAAAAACACATGTTTAGAGCATGTAGCACTGCTTCAGAAACAAATTTGCCCACCACATGCCAATATTTCTGGAAAAATGCTGGAGACATTCCATCCAGACCCGGAACTTTTGATGCATTCATTGCTAATAATGCCATCAAAATTTTTGCTTCTGTGTAATCTTTACTTAGTTCTTCATTCATAGAAGGCGTGACTCTTCTAGCCAAAGATTCTAGAAAATCAGAGTCCCCTCTAGGATTAGAGCTCTTAAAGAGTTTCTCAAAACAATCTAGTATAACCCTATTGTTGCCCTCTCCAAATTGCCACGCCCCTTCCTCATCTTTTAACATCACCAACCAATTCTTTCTCCTCCTTTGGGAAGTCTTCATATGGATATACTTCAAATTTTTATCTCATTCTTTTAACCACAAAACTTTCGATCGTTGCCTCCACATTACCTCTTCTCCTTCCATCTATTTTTGCATTTGCTCTTGAGCCTGATTATGGTTGTAAGGAATTCCCCTGTTGGTTCGATGACCTGCAGCTCCTCCATTTTTTGTCTAGCCATTTGTACTTGCTTATGAACATTTCCAAAATAGTGTTTGTTCCAACTATCTAGCTTTGTCCCACAATCCTTTATTAAGTCCATTACACCTGTCATACTTGCTTCGTCCACCCTCCTCCTCCAGGTTGTCTTAATAATTTTTTCACACTCAACCTCCCTTACCCACATTTCTTCGAACTTGAACTTCCTTTTATATTGAACAAGATATCCCCTTCTCCCTCAGTAGAAACCCATATAGGAACATGATTTGAATAAGCCACCAAGCCATGTGTAACTGAGGCATTTGGAAAAAAACCACACCAATGCATATTCCCCAGTACTCTATCCAGTCTTTCACAAATACGATGAGAGATAAAATTCACTATACTAGAATGATAGGGAGAAATGACTTGAACAAATATAAAGAGAAGATGATATATAAAGCTGGTTGGATTGATGACAAGATATAAAACAATGAAAAATGATTTGAAGAAGGTAGAAGCAACAGATTGGAGAGTGATTGGCTTCCTTTGAGAGGGAGAAAAGAGCTAGAAGCCTCCTAGATGATTGTATAGAGAGAACTCCATGAGAACAATTGTAGAGAGTTTAATGAGAATCAATAGCTTATATCAAACTCAATTTATAATGGATTTTATACCCAATATTTGTGGACGTAGACTTTAGTACTGTCAACCGCGTATATACTTGTCTTCTTTATTTTCAATCATTTATTATTGAACAAATTATGAATGAGTATTCCAAACACATTACCGCTAAGATCCACTACATGAGACAAGAGGATCATTGATCATGTATTGAGTGGGGGTGAGTTTGCACTCTGTGTATGGGAAAAAGCAAGTTCAGACCTGGGGCTTCCTCACTTGCGTTTGACTACTTGGTGGGCAAGAACGCTGGCGTGGTTTCGTTGTGCAAAAAGGTCCACTTTTAAAGGGATGTTGATAGGTCTTATCCCATGTTTGATAACTTGGAGGTTATGGACAAGGAGCTGTAGAGCGCGTATGGAAGGGGTGCATGATTCAGTTGAGACTGTTTGGTGGTTAGTGAAATATGGGATTCGTATGATTGTAGGTGATCTTGTGGCATTAGGTCCTCTATCTTCGCATGATGGAAAAATTCTTTGCAATCTGGGTTTGACTCAGCCAGTCCAAAGGTTCTGTAGACATCGTTCGTTTGCTTGGAAAAGACCCTCTAATAGCTAGGTTAAACTAAACTGTGATGGGAGTTTCCGTGGGAACCCGGGGAGCAGTGAAGGTGGGGGAGTGATACGGGATGATTTAGGCGGGGTCCTGGGGGCTTTTTTTGCTCATTTTGGTTTTGATACCAATAATGAAACTGAGTTAAGAGCCATTAGAGAAGGTGTTGTTTTGTATAGATCGCTTAATGTTTTCAATGTGATTATTGAGAGTGACTCTAAATTGGTGGTGGATTGGCTCATCCAGGGCCGATGTTCGATATGGTATTTGTGGGATTTTTGGGATGATTTACTCAAGGAGCTACATGGTGTTAATTACATGGTGGGTCATCAGTTTCGGGAAGGAAACCAAGCAGCGGATTTTCTTGCAAGACAAGGTGAGGAAGGGAGGTCCATTTCCTATGTAAGTGATCGGAATTTGCCAAGATTATTGAGGGAATTGTTTGGATTGAAAAGGCGGGTCTGAATAGTTTTAGGCCATAAATCTCTAGTGGTTTATTTATGTTGTTGGTTTCATTTTAGGCTATTGGTTTATTGTTTTGTTATGTAATATTGGTTTTCCTCTGCTTTTAAGTGAGAGCTATTAATAAATTGAGGGGATATTTCCCTATTTTTTCTTTAAAAAAACAAAAAAAGAAAAAAGAAAAAAAGAAAAAAGAAACGAGAGGATCATCATCTTCCACATGAAATGCATCAACAAGTAGTACGGTACCTAAACAAAAGAAATATCAAAAACTAAAACTGAAAATTAAGTAACCAACAAAACAATATAAACTAAAAAAAATCAAAACACCAAAAATGGAAAAGGTGTACCGGCTTCCGCTTATAGTATATATGTATGATGTGGCCACCTAACAAGTTATATATATATATATATATATAATGATACACCCTACCAAAGGAAAGGAGTGCACTTGAATTCATTATCTCAGCCTCTCCAGACGTATCTCATTGGATGGGAATCAAAGGGACGTACCTCCACCCCTAATAAGAGAAAAATAAGAAGGAATTATGCCATTAATAGAATATTTTATCGTAAAAAGATACTCAATTTAGAGAGATATATCAGAGATAAGAAGATTTATTTCTCTATTTTATTTTTCTCTAACCAAGATTTTCACTTTATTTTATTTATAAAGATCTAGTATTCAATCATCTTACATTTATTAGCATAAACTCCTTTAAATATATATATATATATATATATATATATATATATATATATATATATGATGAAAACTAACCATGCATACTATACATGACTAAATAAATATTTCAGTAAGAGATGATATCCTATTCCATACCGACATTATCGACGGTCAAGATGGGTCATTAATTTCTTATTAATTAGTAAAAAGACATATTTTCACAGCTCTCTCTCTCTCTCTCTCTCTCCCCGTCTGGCTTCTTTGGACGTGTTGGAGAATAGATCACTCATTTTGACAACAAAATTGTTATTTTAGTAGGAAATAACTTGTAGCAAAGAAGTAGTTTTCTTGTAGATCTGGATCACTTGTTTGAACGTTTTGCTTAACAATATTGTAGTGTTTGCTAACTAGGGGAAAAAAATAAAGTTTTGATATAATAGTATTCATGATCAAGAGATGACCTTGAAACTAAATCTACAATAAAAAATCATTTTGGAAAGATTTTTATTTGGGACGAAATTCAAATTTCATTCCTAAAAAAGGATGGAAGGTGTTTACCATTCGAACGGTATATGTAGGGATAAAAAATTTCTTTCTTAATAAAATAAATGTTCGAACATTCAAAAAAACCTTCGAACAAAATATAATAAACATTTCAAATAAAATATAATAAACATTCGAATATAAATTATATATGGTCGAACCAAAATTCAGAGCGTTAAGTGATAAAATTTAGAGAAACATTGACTTACCATTCGAACATATTACTATACCATTCAACCTAATAAATTATCAATGTTTGAAAGTATAATAAAGTGTTTGAATGGAAACTAGTAACGTTCGAACTTGAAATATTCTGTTGTAGTATATATCGCTATATGATATTATATTTATGATACTATAGTATACTACACTATATAACTTGTTATATATAATACTATAGTAAACTATACTATATATAGTATATTAGTAAAATATATTAGTATATAGTACTATATATATTAGCATATGGTAATCACAATATATTTATATAACTATATATAGTAATGTTTGTAAAAAAAATTATATATAGTAATAAATTAAAACGTATAATGTAGATATTTGACTATAATAAAACATTTAGTAATATACATTCGGATCTCAGAAGAAAATATTGCTCTCTCCCGAAACCCTCTCCCAAAACTCTCCCACCATCAAGATTGGCCAGAGGTGGTGGGAGCTTAGGCTCCTCCCCCCTCACCCCTTTCCTTTCCCCTCTGTGTTTCTCTTCTAGGGTAGTGTTTAGTTTATTTTTTGTATTTTTTCAAGCCATTCAAAGGGATAATCGTTGTTCGAGACATTCCGGCACCCAACAGACAACACGCACCCCACCAGGAGTTTGCCCTGCCGCTGATCTGCAAAACCTCCAAATACGGCCTCCACCGGAGCGGCGAGTAGCCCGCACGTGCGGGTCGAAGACTCTGGAGCTTGCCTGCGCGTGACCCTCACATGCCATCAAGGAACCTTCTGTCGCTGCAATGCGCGGCCGTTCCTGAATCGGCATATCTGGATCTTCCAAGCTCGAACGTCGGTTTTCCCTCCAACAGCCTTTTTGTGCATTATTTTTCTGCTTTACAGTGTTTTTAGAATGTAATTTACTTTATGTCTTGCCTTTATTTTCTAGAAAATAAAAACCCAAAAATGTAATTCCATTTGAACCTAGGCCGAATGGATTTTGAGTCCCCCCCTCCGCGTAGGCTGAGTTGGTGGGGTTTCCAATTCCATATCCCGATTAGTCAGGTATGGAGGTTTGTTTGTTGGGTACTGTTACCTCTATCGTAGATAGAGGGGTGCTATCTCTTATACTTCAGTCTGTAGAGATTACCTTCAAGACTAGACCATGCCAGTCACGGAAGTGTGCTGGGAAGCTATTAACGTTTGAAATTGACTTGTCTTTAAGTCACGTTTATATGTCCTCTTTCATGAATGGAATGAGATATTCTTTTATAAAAAAAAAAAAAAAGTAATATACGTTCGAACACTATGGAATACAGTTCGAATGCTTAATCACAGGAAATGGTAAATTTGGGTCAGGTAGTCTATTTTGGACCTGCTCCCGTTTGTTGACATCACAGGAAAAGGTAAATTTGGGTAAGGCTGGCATTGATCCACACTTCGTTGCAGCAGGGGTTGGGGTAAGTTATTGGGGTAGCCGAGAAGCTGATCCTGCTCTCCTCTACGGGAGGGACAAGGCAACATTTCCTATGGTGTCTCGTAGGAAGGTAATTTGTTCGGGCAGTCTATTAGTGAACCCGCTTCCACCCATTGACGCTTACGAGAAAGGTAAGCCTTTGTCTTCGAATGGTCAAGGATCGACCCGCACTTCTCTGCAAGAGGGATAAGGCAACCCTTTGGGCCTTTCCCTTTTTATTTCGTGGGGAGGTAAATTGTTGACGGAGTTTTCGTTTAGCATAGTTGATTTTAATAACAGATTGTGTCGATTTGGTCATAAGGGAGTTCACTTGGAGTGTTATGTTATACTCCTGAAATTATCCATTAAAAAACCAAACCTTTTTTTAAATTAGGGCCCATAGTGGGTGTATAAGGACATATAAAGTTATAATAATGAACCAGCTTAGCAATAATATTTAAGTAGGTGCTAGACGTTCTACGGGTGCAGTAGCTCATTTCCTTGGGAGTTTTAGAGTATATAGGAGACTGGACGATTTGTTGCGATGACCACATAGGGCCCTCTCACCGAGGGCCTATTTTTCCCTCATCCCGCGTTGTAGTTTCCGACTTTGAATGCCCTTGGCTTCATGCACTTGTTAAAGCGCCTCGTGGCCCTTCTTTTGTTGGTTGCGGTCCTTATCTTGGCTTCTAGTCAGACTTTTTTTTACAGGTCTAGCTGTTCCTCTAGTCGTTTATCATTGGACTCTTGCTAGAAGTGTTGAACCTTGTATGTGGGGATTCTGATCTCTACTGGCAGCATCACTTCTTGACCATATGTGAGGGTGAAGGGGGTTTCCTCGGTCGGGGTTTTTCACCGTGATCCGGTATGCCCACAACACAGCGGGGAGTTCCTTTGCCATGCTACCTTTCTATCGTCGAGTCACTTTTCAGCATTCCCATCAACATTTTATTGGTTGCCTCGACTTGCCCATTGGACTGAGGATGTCCCAGGGATGAGTATCGAAACTCGACACCCAATTCTTGGCACTAATTTCAGTCATGGTCAGAATCGAACTACCTTCCGTTATTCGAAATGATGGTGCGTGGGATGCCAAACCTGCAAACTACTGACTTCTATAGGAATCGCATGATATTACTCTCAGTGATAGTAGCTAGGGCCTTAGCTTCGACCCACTTGGTGAAGTAGTCCACAGCTACTACCATGAATTTGACTCATTTTTTGCTCAAGGGAAGTGGTCCAAGGCAACGTGATTGATGTTAACTCCTGATTACGCCTAAAGAATAATGCGGTAGTTGTAGCATAATTTTAGGGTATCGATTCCTCAGGGAGATAGATTAAAAAAAATACAACAAATAATAAAAAGAACTAAAGGAAAATATTTAATGATCAATAAGAAATAATTGGTTTTAATGTGATTTAGCAAATAAAATTACAAGGATAAAAATAGGGATCACTAAAATTACAAATAGTAAAACATCAGGAATTTCTTGCACAAATCAGATATTTCTATTTATTCTTAATTTAATAAATTACACAATTGGAGATTTATCTAAAGTCCCCAATTGGAAGATATAGAACTACAAACCATTTTAATCGAAAGATAACTCTTTGATAAATCATTCACTACTTTTTAAAACTTTGTGAATTATCATCTTTATTGAAAAAATCCAGCGACGAAAATATACCTAGTGGGCAATACTGCAGTAAAGAATTAAATCAATAAAGACAATAAATTAATCCAAACATAATCAAGGATCTTAACCATTCTATAGAAAAAGTATGACTGAATCTATGAAAGAAATCAATTCTTAGATTATTTGGAAATAAGAAAATACCATAGATAATTAGTGAATAATAAACAAGAATTTGCATTAATAAAGAGCAATCACATGAATCAAAAATAAATTAAAAACACACTCAATTGTGCAAGTTCATCCCTACTTTTACTTGGATTTAGCTGTCCATTTTAATAAGAACAACAAAAACTCTCAAAAATATCGAACTGAGTCCGGAAAACTCTTCTTTCCTTGAGTCCGAAACTCACTTCCTCAACTTAATTCCCTCTCCAGTCCGAAAACTCCCTCTCCTTTATATAGAACTCCATGCCTTCAAGCTATCTTCGCTGGCCACTTCTTCTTTCTTTATTTTATTCTTCCACTGAATGGGTCTTCCACCAAGCCATGTCTTAGTGCGTCTTGTTCCCCACATGCAGAAGGCTTTCCAGTTCACTGCTTCTTTCTTTTCTTCCGTCTAACTTCCCCCCAGCGTGTTTCTTTTCTTGCCATCCCACATGGTTTTATTTATTTTTTCTTTTCTTGTTTGCTGCACCCACCTGCAAAATCACTTTGTCCATATGCATGTGTTTCTTTCCCAGCTCATCCAGCGTCCCGTATGCATGTTAGCTATTTTTTTCTTTTCATTTTTTTTTCTTCTTTTCGGTGTAATGGAAATGAGAGAGCCCGAGAGGTGGCTGGGTGGACGTTGCTTGCGGCTTCATGGAGGTGCTTGGGTGGAGTTGTTGCTCACAAAGTGGAGGCCGTGTGTCGTCTCTCTCGGTGGTAATGGACATGCAGTGGAGGTTCCGAGTGAAATAAATTCCTCTGTTTTTACTTCATAAAACAGAGGATGTAATCTACCAGTTTTCACATGGAGGTGCATGGAGGCTGGAGGGACGTGCATGACTATTGTTGCCTCTGGAAGCCGTGCATGACGATGGTGCAGTGTGCTTGGAAGTGCTACCGGGCTTTTGGCCGTGATTGGAAATGCTGCGTATCATGGAGTGGTGTTGCCGGGGCTGTGCATGGGAGCTTCGGACGGTAACTTGCGGTGCACTTCATGATGGAGACGACATGCACTAGAGGAGGTTGGGCACGGCTAGGCTGGGGTGCAGTGGAGGGTGGTGGTCCGAACACATGCATGGAGTACGTGTGCTGGAGGTTGAAGATGACGAAAACGACTTGTCTTTTTTGTCTATTGACTAAACAACAAGTCTTTTAGTAGACGGGAGTTTTAATTTTGACGGACAAACGACAAGTCATTTTTGTCTATGGACTAAACGACACGTCGTTTAGCAAATGACAGTTTCAATTCCTAGAGAAAAACGACAAAAACGACCCATCATTTAGCAGAACATGTAAAACAGAAACTAAAATAATAAAAATAAAATTTGGACAAAGCAAAATAAGTAATTAAAGAAACAAAAATAAAACTAGACAAAGAAACTAAAATAAATAAATAATTGAAAATAAAAATAAAATTAGACAAAAGATGGAGAATAAAATATTAAAAGTGTGTTGTGCATGTGAATAAATATTGTCAAATTAAATTACAAGTTATAAAATTAAGCATAAACTATGCTCTTAATCAATTTAAATCACAACTTGTTTTATTCCTTTTAGCCATTTTTTCATCTAAAACCAATGATAAAATAATAAAATAATTAAAAATATATTAATTTTAAATGTATAAAATATGCAATAATGCAGCTCAATCAACTCCACCGGCGGACAATGGGGCATCCTGGCGTACTTCTGGCACTTCCGTGCATAGTCCTTGGCATCTCATAGGGCCTGAGGCCAGTAATAGCCCGCTCTCACCACCTTTCCAGCTAACGCTTGTCCCCCTGAGTGATTCTCACAAATTCCCTTCCGCTAACATGTACTGCGTTTCTTCTAGGGAGATGCACCTTAAAAGAGGCGTTGAGGGACCCCACAAATATAGGACTCCCATGATCATTGTGTAGCATACTGCTCTATTTCTGATCTTTCTTGCCTCTTGTCAGTCTTCGAGTATCTCATTAGTTTCCAAGTGTCTGATTATGCTCCCCACCCAATACGGGCTCTGGGTCATATTTTCATTACTTCGATTCCCACAATAGGTTGTTCCACCATGCGGGTCACTGCTTTTTCTGGTAAGGGGAGGTCTCCTATCCAGACGCAACACGTGCCAACTTGTCCGCCTTCTGATTTTCTGTCGTCGGCACTTGTTGAATTTGGAAGTATTTGAAGTGAGGGCGTTCAACCTCTATCAATGTTAGATATCTCTTTAATTTCTCACTCTTTGCAACAAACTCTCCTCGTACCTAATTCACCAGCACTTGAGAATTGGCCCATACTTCAATCTCAGTGGTACCTAGGGCTCTAGCCATCTGTAATCCTGAAAGCAGTGCTTTGTACTCCACATCGTTATTTGTTGTTTTGAATGCCAATTTGATGGCGTAATTATGGTATTCTCCCTTAAAACTTACAATATGCACTCTCACTCCCCTTCCAGCCCGATAAGATGAGCCGTCAACAAATACTTTACAGGGCTTTATGGGACGTGCATCATCGTTCTTTGCCCAGAAGCTGGTGAATTCTGTGACAAAATCCACTAAGCAATGAATAGTCAATATCAAATTTGCTTAGCTACTGCCCAATTCATAAGTTGGCCTGAAGCGTCCGATCATAGTAACACTTTCTGTTGAAGGGTCTTTGTGAGGACCCATATTGGGTGGGCCTAAAAGTAAGGGCACAACTTGCTCATAGTCACCACCAGTGTAAAGGCCAACTATTCTATGCAGGGGTATCTGGCCTCGACTCCTCGATATGCTCGGCTGGTGTAGTAAACTGGCCTTTGGACCCCCTCATCTTCACCTACCAAAGTTGAAGAGGCTACTTGGGGGGTGATTGCTAAGTACAAGGTTAACGTTTCTTCGCATCGGGGTTGGCTAAGGAGCGACAGGCTAGTAAGGTATTTCTTAAGAGCTTCGAACGGCTAGTCGCACTCGCTGTCCCATACCTTTGCTTCCTGCAAGAATTTGAAGAAAGGCTGTCATTTTTGGGTAGGTCTCGAGACAAATTTATTGAGGGCAGTTATTCGCCTAGCTAGCCTTTGTACTTCATTTATATTCCAGAGCTGGGCCATGCTGAGGATGGCCTCCACCTTCTCCAGGTTGGCCTTGATACCTCTCTCAGACACCATGAACCCTAGAAACTTCCTTGACCCGACACCAAAAGCGCATTTTGCCGAATTCAGCTTCATTTGGTACCATCGTAGTATCGCAAAGGCATCCCTCAAGTCGTCTAAGTGTTGTTCCAAGGTTCTAATTTTGACCAATAGGTTATCCACATAGACCTCCATGTTTATTCCTATCTGATCTTTGAACATACGGTTGACCAACCGCTGGTAGGTGGCCTCCACATTTTTATGCCCAAAGGGCATCACCATATAGTAATACAAGTCTCGGTCGGTGATTAACGAAGTTTTCTCTTCGTTTTTGGGGTTCATGCGGATTTGGTTATACCCAAAATAGGCATCCATGAAACTGAGCATTCGATGACCCACCATTGAGTTAACAATGAGGTCGATGCAGGGAAGTGGGAAGCTGTCCTTCAGGCAAGCCTTCTTGAGTTCAGTGAAATCAACGCACATTCTTCATTTGCAGCTCGACTTCTTCACAAGCACTACATTAGACAACCACTCCGGGTAGTGAGCTTCTCAGATGAATCTTGCACCTAGCAACTGGTCCACCTCCTCAGTTATGGCGGTATTCTTTTCTGCACTAATGCTTCAGCGCTTCTGCCTCACTCCTTTAGTGTTTAGGGTCTAAACTCAAGTTGTACTGTATGATTTTAGGCACTATCCCAGGCATATCTTCATGACTCCATGCAAATACGTCTTGGTGTTTAGCGAAAAGTTGCTGCATGGTGTTTCAAGCTTCGAATGTCATTTTGTTGCTAATTGTCACCTTGGCTTCTGGTCATTTCAGGTGACTGGTAACAAGCTCCAGTGGTCCGATCGGTTCAGCCTTCTGGAGTCCCTACTCATCTCAAACTTTGCTGATGACCTCTGGGCAATCTAGAGCTGGAGGTAATGCATTGGTATCCTCTGTCGGATGCATCGCTCCACGTGCATATGTATGGCCTCCTTCCATTGACCTTCTCACTCTCCCTTACTTGGCCTTTTGCCTAGTTTATTTCCATGTCTCTGGTAGCTTTGGCAAGCACCTGACTTGTCTGGAATGGGCTATCTCTAGCACACGAAGTCCACGCTAGATCTATAATGATTCCACAAACGGTACCACTGTTAATGTCTTGTTTCGCACACCTTTGGGCCAAGTTCCGACAACTCAGATATTTGGTGCGAAAGATGAAGAGAAATGCAGCTTGAAGAGGGCGGCTAAGGGCCAGGTAACCTTCAATGCCAAAGTTAGTAAATATTCTTGAAAGTTTATAAATAAGTAAAGAAATTTAGGAATCATAGAGAGATTTTAAGTACCTAGAGTTGGCTATTTATACCGTGGTGTGGGGTTGAGTGCAAATAGCCTTTGTCTTGGCAAAGTTCGTGCCTTCTTCTCTGTTTCTACTGTCAGATCTTCTTTATGTGGCGTGTAACTTAGCTACAATGTCATTAATGCGGCGTGGTTCCCTGACCCCGCGTCTGGTCTATATGAGCCGTAAATGATCTGATGCTGACGGATCAAGGGTTCTCTGCATTTCCTGCTCGCCCTACGCAGGTCCCTGGGTTATGAAGGCGGCTGCAAAATGTCAGAATGATCTATATTTTTTACTATTTGGTGCTTCTTCCTGGTAGACATTCTGTCTCCTGCGCGGATTTGAGAGCCCTTAGGCCGGATATTGAGCCGAAACCCAGTGGGCTTTAAGTAGTGAGAAAAAATCTCCTTACAATAGTAAAGTATTATATATATATATATATATATATATATATATATATATATTTATATATAGATTGTGTCATGGTAATTGTTATACCTCCCAATTATTCAAAGGATGAGGAGAGAGTATCTCTTAGTAATAATTATTAATTGAGACACAAATTAGTTAAGAAATGATTTTATAAAAATAAATTTTTAAAAACAATGTGATTTGATGTAATATGTTAAATTTTAAAATGATTTTTATTATAAATTAGATTTAATCTATCATATCAACTTGTGACTTTAGTTCTCTAAGATATTATATATATAAATATATATATATATATAATGTTCTTTTATTAATTTATATGTCGAGAACTTCGTGGATGTAATTATTAATTTCCTTTCAACTATACACATAAGCTTTCAACGGACTTTTAATTTCCTTCTTAATTATTCCTGATGGGTTCGGGTAAATGTCATTATGTCAATGTCATACAGAGTCGGTACAATCAACAGACCATTAAGGCCTTAGTCGAATATCCCACATGCAACCATATAATTTTTGAGTTTTTCTAAGGAGTAGCAACTGTAGTGGTGCACACATTGCACATTCTAAGTGTTTTTTTTTAAAATGAAAAATGTTCATTTTGAAAAAAGTGTTGGTTGGTAGTGTTTTCTTCCCCAGTTCAAATTTGGCCCAAGAAAATCCTTGCTTGCCCGCATCGCGTCATCTTCCTTTGCCCATTACAACTGGCAACACTGTCTCTCTATCCAGCGACACCGAGTGATGTTCCTCGGTCTGCATAGCACCGCCACTCCCTGCATCGTCCAGCTCTCCTCGCTCCCCGTCGCCCTCCCCCTTGTGTCGCCCATTCACCCCCACCCCCACCACCCGTGTCATCCATCCTCGCCCATCTTCTCTCCCAATGTAACCTCTTATTTTTGTCAATGGCAAGGAGTCAAATGCGCCAAACATAAGTTGTTCGCCTCATGCTCAAAGGTCTAGATTTGTGTAGAGTTCTCGCTCCCGATACTTTGTCACGACTTGACTAGCTCTAAGTTCTGAGTTTGCAGAACAACTCTCTAATCAGAACCATTCCTGACCTCTCCGGACTTTTCAACCTTAAAACTCTATTCCTCGACCATAACTTGTTCACGGGTTCTTTCCCGTCTTCAATCTTGTTCCTCCCTCGGCTACGTACTATAGATATGATCTCTTACAACAACCTTATCGGAATAATGCCGTCCAGCTTGGCTACCGTTGATCGGCTCTACTACCTCTGTCTTGACTGGAATAGGTTGAATGGAATGGTTCCTGCGCTTAGGTAGTTGTCCCTCCAAATCTTCAACATCTCAGGAAACAACCTCTCGGCTCCCATTCCAGTTACACAAACTCTTATACTCTTCAGTCCTTCCTCATTCTCATGGAACCCCAATCTCTGCGGCAAGATCATAAGAAAAGTGTGCCATCTTGACCCACCCTTTTTCAGTCTGTCGACATCGTTTGTGGCTCCGCCTCCCTCGTTGGTGCTCGGTCAAAGAGCGCAAGTACACGGGTTGGAGTTGTGAATTGAGTCTGAGGGAGGGAAACGAAATACGCAACCTTTGATCGACATGTAAGGTGTACGATGGGATGCAGCCAAACAATGGTTGAAATTGTGCATGCTTCCCTCTAAACGCAGCAGCTGTGATGAAATTGTGACTGCCTGACTCCTACATATGGCAACAAGGGAATCGTGATGTCAGGATGATGACAATGCGGGTCACACATCCCAACGATAAGTGCTCAAGTGTGTGCAACATGCAAACAGTGCACAATATAACGCAACAGATAAATTATATAAGTCGACTAAGTACTAGAAATTTTATATACAAAACTATCAATATAAAAGTATTACTAAAAAAGTTATAGAGTTATCCGAAAATACAACAAAAAGCCAAATACATAGATAAAAGAGAAACAATTCACATAATCCAAATCAGCAACCACATGTCACTCCTCCAGTGGAGTCGATCCCTTAGGCTCCACATCCTTATCTGCACCAAAATCTACGGTACCGTAGGTAAGTAATAATCCAAATAACCACGAGATAAAAGTGCATTAATGCAACCAACATGCATGCATATGATGAAATATGCCATAGCCTCAAAACATCATTTTTCAAAAAAAAATATTTTCTCACACACGCCAAAATCTCATTTGGCCCAAAACATATAATCCGTCATTTTCTCAAAAAATGATTCACACAAAAATATTTATCGCATACTGTAGGCGGGAATCACAGGTGGGACTCTACCACCATCCTTGCTTACCACCATTCCTATCGAATGCACCATAGGCTGGAATCACAAGCGGGATAATGATGTGTTTAATTTCTATACAAGTTTTGTCATACTTTTACTCTTAATTTTATGCTAGTTTGTATTTAATTTTCTTATTTATTATAGTTTTTATTTATTATATTTATTTTTGCTTAGGAATAAATAAATTGAAGGAGTCATGGAAATTGAAGGAGTCATCAAGAGAATAGGAAACGTTTATTTCTCGAAATCCTTGAAGTACCCTTCAGTATTTGGGGGATAACTTTTTCTAGACAAGTCCAATAAGGATAATTTTGGTATCTACAGAAAGCCAAGAGCAAACCCTAGAACCTTTTTGTTAAAGCCTTGGCCGAAAACGAACATCTAGAAGGCGGAAAGGGCGCAGCAAGTTAAAAGTCGCAAAACTGCCGAATTCCTGGAATACCCTTCAGTATTTGGAGCATAACTTCTTGCAGAAAACTCCAATAACGGTAAAATTGGTATCCACGGAAAGAAGAGATAAAACCCTACAACTTTCATATTTAAGGGAAAGCGAAAAATAGACTGATTCAGAGAGGAAACGGCGCTTGAAGCAGGAGGTCGAAAATCTGCAGAATTGGAGTCCATCAACAATAGAGATTCTCGATCTACATAGAGTTTCCTTCTTAACTCTTTCATCTTTTCTTTGTATAATTTCATTATGAATTTCACAATTATTAGGGTTTGTTTTGATTCTATTATGAACTAGTTTTTATTGCTAAGGCTATGATGTAACCTCTCCATGACAATCCCGAATCTTAGTTCTATGTGATCATAATTTTATCATTCATTTTGAGTATACATCATTGAGTTTAATGCTTTCAATTATTTGGCCAGTAGTTGAATGATTTGTTGTGCATGTTAATTTGAGAGATGATGCATGTATTTTAGCTTCATATGATGTATGCCATGAATTGAACGAAAGACAAGAATGTGCCAACGTGATTTGTGCGGCTTCTATGTGAAATATTATTAATCTTAATGTGCTCAAATGCTTTTAAATTCGCATAGACATATCGCGGGTTATCGTATGTTGAGTAATTCTAATTCTACTCGAGAGAGGGTCTTAGATAAGTTAGAATATTTCGCCGTTAATTTGGATGATAATTGATTGATTGTATGGTTAGGATTTGGGATTGAATTGGTTAGGTGAGTCGGATGCCTTAGTGTTTTCTTCTTGAGTGAAATCTTCTTCTTTTCATGTGTTTGGTCAATTCTTCATTTGTTGATTTATTTTAATTTGTTGCTGTTTTTCAAATTCAAAATCCACCATTTTTCTTGATTTTCAAATAACTTAGAATTAGAACAATTTCAATAGTTAATAGATAGATAGTCCTCGTGGGTTCGACATCTTTCTTATCATTATATTACTTGGTACGATTTTGTGCACTTGCAAAATCACACAGCAGATAACACTACCATCCCTACTTACCACCATCTCTATCACGTGCACTGTAGGCGGGAATCACAAGCGGGACTCTACCACCATCTCTACTTACCACCATCCCTACCGAATGCACAGTAGGCGGGATACAACTACCTCCCTGCTTACCACCATTCCTACCGTGTGCACCGGAGGTGGGAATCGCAGGTGAGACTATACCATCATTCTTGCTTATCACCATCCCCATAGTCTCTTTTCTTTCTCTCACATAAAAGTTCAGTTTTTCAATAAACACATGAACATGAATGTAATTACACGAAAACTCAGTTTTCATTTACAAATATGAACATGCATGCACATGCAATGAACAAGACTCGACATCAATATCCAACAAATAAATCTCAATATAACCAATCACACAAATAACTCCATTCTCCAATCCATTCGACCCCTTACTCCTCAGACTCAGTCTGGTACAACCAACCAGTATACAATAAATAAGTGTTAGTACAAAAATACATTTAAATCGCAAAAACTATTTGGAAAAATACTTACAATGCTATATAGTAATTTTTGAAAGATTACGAATGAGCTAGAAGCAGCAAAACAACAACTGAGTAGTGTAAAATACACTGTGGCCGAGGGTCAAAAATAGTGAATTTTGAACGGGGTCAAATGAAGACTTAAGATTACAAGGGTAGGGCCTAGAGATTTCGGAGAAGCTAGTGGTGGTGGTAGTTGGCTGTGGGTGGCGGCGTAGGTGGCAGTTTAAGGCCAAAATGTACAAATCGAAGATGTAGGTGATGCGGCTTCACCGGTGGCAGATCGGAGCTGGGGTTGGGTCCATTAGGTAGCTGGGAGGTTGAGGAAGATGTGGTAAAGAAATGGTAGCCAAAGGTGGCGCGATGGCGGCGCAGCAACGCAAGGAACGCCATGGCTTCAAACCGTGCCTGCTGGTCGACGGAGGCGTGGGAGGGGCTGAGGTTGGAGGGGTGAGGTCGCCGGCGGCTGGGGAAGGAGCTGAGGTGGGCGGTGTCGGAAGAGGGCGGCGCTGGGTGGAGGTGAACGAACGGACGAAGGAAAGTGGGAGAGAAGTTGTCATGCGGGAAGGAGGAGAAAGAAAGAGAAAGAGAAAGGACAAAGAAGAGAAAAAGAAAAGATTGGAAAAAGAAATGAGGTTCAATCCTCATAACTTAGGTCACAAAAATAATCCAACAAAAATGATTTTAAAACAATAAGTTTAATAAAATAATTCAAATACAGTGAAATGCTTAAAAAAACCAACAATAATTTTAAAACCTATAAACAAACTAATTTAAATTAAAAATCGATTTAAATGCAAAACAGTAATTAATAACCAGAAAACATTTAAAAAATAATTTCACAACTTAAAAATACCATAAAATAATATATCAAAACCCCCATAATTTTAAAACAAGAGAACCAATCTTTAAATTAATTAAAACAATCCTTTAATTAAAAATACACTAAAATACGGGATGTTACCGAAATAATATTAACAATTATGAATAATGTTATTTGAAAGTTATTATATTACATATAATATATCGACATAATTTAATTTGTAATATTTAAATTTTAAATTTATTTTTTAAAATAAATTATGACATATAAATAGTATATTATGTAAATGTCTTCTAATATAATTATTAAAATATTAATATATTATGGCTTCAAATATATTATTAAAATAATAAATTATGTCATATAAATAGTATAGACCTTGCTACACTCACCAAAAAATCTACTGAGAGTGAATACAGAACATGAATTTTTTTTAACATTTTTTAAATCTCTTTAAACATTTAATAAAATTATAAATTTATTAAAAAACATTTTTTTAACTATTAAGTAAAAAACCATCAATAAGACCCTGTTTTGATTCAGAAATAACTGTTTCATCTTATTTCATCATTATAATTTTTTAAATTTTAATATAAAATATGATAAATAATTTAACTTTTTCAAATATTAAAATAATAATAATATTAAAAAATAATATTTTATTCAACTTATTTTAAACTATTTCATATGATTTCACTATCTTAAATTCTTAATAATCAACATTTGTGAATCGATTTTCTCGACAGGACTGGGCATTTCCCTTCTAGTTTTAACTCAAATTGGAAAACGATCGCCCAATTTGAAAAAAGCTCCCGAACTCTCCCCCCCTAAACTTACCCAACATCGAGATCGGTCAGAGGGGGTGGGAGCTTAGGCTCCTCCCCCCTCACCCTTGTTCCTTTCCCATCTGCATTTCCATTTAGTGTAGTTTTAGTTTTATTTTTGTGTATTTTCAGGCCAGCCAAAGGGGAATTGGCGTTCGTGACTTTCCGGCACTCGACAGACAACATGCGCCCCACCAGGAGATTTCCCTGCAGCCGATCTGCAAAACCTCCAATTGCGGCCTCGATCGGAGCGGCGCATAGCCCGCACGCGCGGGTCAAAGATTTCAGAGTTCGCTAGCGCGTGACCCCCACGCGCCACCAAGGAACTCTCTGCCGCTGCAACGCGCGGCCGTTCCCGACTCGGCACCTCTGGTTCTTCCAAGCTCAAACGTCGGTTTCTCCTCCAACTGCCTTTTCGTGCACTGGTTTTCCGCTTACAGTGTTTTCACATTGTAATTTACTTTATGTCTTGCTTTTACTTTCTAGTAAATAAAAATCCAAAAATGTAATGCCATTCGGACCACTCCGAATGGTTTTTGTGTCCCCGCTCCACGTTGGCGGAGAAGATGGGGTTTCCAACTCCATATCCCGCTTAGTCGGGTATGGAGGTTTGTTTGTTGGGTTACTGTTACCTCTATCTTAGATAGAGGGGTGCTGTCTCTCAGACTTCTGTCTGTAAAGATTGCTGTCTGGACTAGACCATGCCAGCCACGGAAGTGTGCTGGGAAGCTATTATCGTTTGTAATTGACTTTTTAAGTCAACCTTGTAAGTCCTTTTTCATGAATGGAACAAGATCCTTTTTTATCAAAAAAAAAAAAAACTCAGAGTACCTTTGAACTTCAGAGATGTGATTTGATTGATGGGATAGTACATATATGTAGTACCGTTTTGAGACACCAATCAATGCGAGGCTCATGCATGCAGGATACATCAGTTTCCATTTCCAACATTTCAAACCCATACTCTTTATTAATGTCTTTTTTTCTCAAGTCGATTTCTCTATTTTTGGTATGTTTATCCAATAGGATCATGCAAAAGTAATTTTGGCAGACATTTTCCAATTCTATAGAGTCTGAATTTCAACGTGACCACTAATTCATTTATATTCAGAAACCAAAACTCAGTCAATCCCTAGGCCAACCAGTTAGACTACATGAAACGTGTTGATGCTCGGGTCTTGAGAAATGTTATTTTAAGATTTTTAGATTACATATCATTCACGTGACATAATTTAATTTGTAATATTTTAATTTTAAAACATTTACTGTTGACGATATTTGATGCTAAATGCTTTATAACATTTACCGTTGACCACATACCACATACCATCCACGTGACATAACATTTACCGTATGTGACCTTTGACGTGCATATATCTAGTTGGATATTGACTTATTGCTTGAACAAGGATATGAGTTTTATGAATTGTCGATTATGTTTCAAATATCTTTTGTTTTGCCATGACTTTCTCTGGTAGTATTGCTTTCTTTTCCTTTGTATGATTAATTTTCTTCTAAAAAAAAGGCACAAGTTAAGATGGAGGTAGTGAAGGTGAAAATGTGAATATAAAATGGAGTCTATGAAGGAGTAGTGGAGAAAATTTAATGAAACTTCAAACTGAAAATGGAGTGCAAAAAATTTTTTTGGGCCAAAAGCCAACTGTGTTTAATACCCACACAAGTATTAGCTTCTCAAAATCAAAAGTTAGACATGACTATTGTTGTTTCTAGGTCTGGGTCTTAAAATACTTTATAGGTTATGCAGCAGGGTGAAGATGACATCAATAGAACTAGCAATTTATTTTACTTCTTAATAAAATGTAAGTATAATCTTATTGAATATTCAGAAATAAGGTATACAGGCTGCATACGAAAGCACTACAACACAATTTATCTTTTGTGATAGAGGAAACCATCACAAAAATAACCAAAACGTCACGAAAGACAAACCGTCACCATGACTATCACCTAATGTGCATCATAGAAAATAATTGGTGACGGTTTACTATGACGATTGAAGGTGTTTCGTTTGGAGTAACGGTTGAACGTTTCCCTTTTTGTGATGGTTGAGATCTGTCACAGAAAGTAAAGTTTGGACATCAAATATAACGTTCGAACATCAACCCGACCAATTGACATTCGAATGACAGAAGTTGATGTTCATCGGTTATAGTTCGAACGTATCATATTTACATTTGGACGTTTATACATCCAGACGTTAACTGCAATAAACGTTCAAATTTTCGTTCGAAAGTTAACGGACCAATGCTCGAACGTAATGGGTATAACGTTCAAATGTTAGTTTGAATGTTAACGAAGAAGAGTTCGAACGCATGCGGTACGTTCGGAGGTTTCTTCAAACGTTAATCGTTTAAACGGTCAGACTTTTTGTTCATTTGAGGGTGAGTACGTTCGAATGTTAACAAGTACGTTCCAATGTTATGTTATAATTTTGTATAATTATGTTTGAATGTTTGTTCGAATGTGATTAATTAACAAAATTAACACTACTTACATAATTATCTACAGTGAAAGGATCCATTCACTCACTATGCTCATTAGTGTGAAAAGCAGCATAGACATGAATAAGAAAAAAGTTTTAGGATCATCACAACGTTTCTAACAAAGCAACATTAACAATTTTTAAAAAATAATATTAGTACTTAAATAAAAGATTATCAGAAAAATAATGAATTCTATAATTTATTAATTACCATTTTATTAGCAAGACGGTGTAATGACCTTAAACCGGCACGATGGTGGATAGTCAGAGCAGATCTATTCTGTGCATTCGTAGAACTTAAGTACTACAAAATTAATTAGGAATGTTAATTGTAATATATATACATATAATATATAGGCCAAATATAAATGTAAATAATTAAAGGATATAAATCTAGAATACCTGATAATCTGAAATTGCGAAAAGATCACAACACTTTCTCCAATCGTTTAACTTCATCGGTTGGAAAGGGGACTGTGCAGCCTCTTCCAATGTCTCAAACTTCTTGAAGTGGTCATGACATCATATCTTGTGACGTCGGAATAGTGTAGCCATCAACTCATTCACAATTCTCGAATCCTCGCTACGGGCAAAGTCGAGGTCGAATTTATCCTAATAAGTGAATTACATTAAAAATATGATATACTAATCTAGATGAAAAAAAATGTACACTTAAGAAAACTCACCAGCACACGACTCCGAATGTGCTCCTTAATTTCCAGTGGAACATCTCACCATGATCGCACATAAAATGGAGCATAAGCTCAGACTACTGTGCCAATATAGGAGGAAAGTGTTGCTGCACTATCATCCACTCCTCCAGTGGAATTATCAGGAATGGTGATCTTGTGTTTTCCATGCCTTCTATTTTTCTCAAGAGAAATGCCACTTGTATAGCCACAACCGCAACAAGCAGATGCATCAACTAATAGATAATAGTATAATTATAGTTATATAGTTATTGAGACAAAAGTATTAATATATAATTAATTATCAACGACATTTTTTTACTGGTAGGTGTCGACTGGCTATCGTTCTCTTGTGTGTTAACTTGATCTTTAAGAGCGAATTCCTCTAGTGGGGAGACCTCAAAGAGTTCGGGACTTGGACTTGGCGGAGGAGACACATTTTTTTGTCGTCGTTTTGGCGGCATCCTTGAGGCATGAGTAATATGATAAAGAAAATTAATTAGAAAAAATTATGAAAAGTATAATATTCTATAGTCACCTATATGAATAAACTATTTAGTGCTTTTATTCTTCAACTTCGGGTGTATTTTTCATACTTGTTTCAGAATCTCCCTTAATAACATCTTCGTCATCATCATCAATCTCTTCTTCCTCCTCCTTATCCACTTCCTTCCCAGATTCGTCTTTGTCTTCTTCTTCTTCGTCTTCTTCCTTATTTACTTGAATTGAATGATCATTTAATACAAACGGGTCAAGAAGAACAGGTGGGACATCATCTCTCCACAAGGGGAGCAACTCAAGTGCACCGAGGTCAACAAACAAGTTAATACCCTTTCAATCTTCTTGGTAGGCCTCTACAATCAGAGTGTCATCTTCATCTCCACTTTTCTAGTAATCCGCACTCATTCGTGCTTCATATATATTTCAAGTGACAAAATTTTGTAAGACTCTCCAAGTTATCTCTCTATTATTTTCATCAGCGTTTTTCATTGGATCAATCAAGTAATAGACTTTGGTAGCTTGACAAGCTAATACGAATGGATAATCTTTGTACCATTTAGATGAAGTATTGACACTCGTAAAGTGACTATCCCCATTTATCGAAACCAGACCAACTCCTAGATCCCACTAATCACATTTAAAGACATGTTACAGACTCACCAAGATATTTCAATCTGATAACATCACATATGACACCATAATAGTCAATATCATCTATTCCATGACTCCCGTCGACCAACGCACCATAATTTTGAGTCTTTCTATTATGTTCATGTCCCAGAGTATGGAATCTATAACATCAAACCGTGCATGCAGTGTATCGAAATGCTCTATTTGAGGGATCACGAGCTAATGCATACAATTTAGGAGAAACTAATCTGGGATCACGAACACGCGCTTCCAAAATCTATCAATTAAAATAGTATATACTAGTTAAAATTTACCCAGAGTTAAAAGTTTCAAAATCTAACATATATGTAATTTTAGTTCATACACGTTGTTCAAATCATCCAAAAAATTCTTCTTTGTGTCTTGCCTCTATATTCTCTACGCCTTCTGTCCTAAGCTTGTCCGTGTGCTCACTGTATATAAGTGCAAAAGAATATTATTTTGAGTACAAAAGTTATAGTTAAACTTTTTTAACTAGAATTACTCGAAGCATGCAACGATACACCTAAGATAGTCATCAATCTCCCGGAAATTATTTAGCACGTACCTCCGAACTTTACTTAACTCTCCATCAATTAAATCGTAACCCGTGTATGCACCCAAGGTCGTACATTCTGGGAAAATACTAATAGCTTATGAGGAGGTGGAGCAGCAAGATCAGTATTTTGCTCTTGACAATTAAATTGTGTCTCAACACCACGAAGATGTAAAGAGCAAAATGTTAACCATTCATCGTATATATAGGCCTCTGCTATTGAACCCTCAGCTCTAGCTTTATTCCCAACAGTGCACTTCAGTCAACTTAAATATCTTTCAGCTGAATACATCTAACAGAATTACATTGGTCCACCTAGTAGTACCTCTCGGGATAAATGTATTGCTAAATGGAATTGACATAAAAAAAATAATGGTGGAGAGATCTGCTCGAATTTACGTAGTATAGTAGCAATGTCTTCTTCCATCTTCTGCAAAATATCTTGATTTACTTCCTGAGCACACAAATCCTTAAAAAACATATATAGTTCAGTTATGGAGACACGTACATTAGATGTCAGCTTCTGCAAAAATACGTGACTGTAATATATTTATACCCTTTCAATGCATGCAGGACCGATTGCAATATATTTATAGCCTACATGCAGCAGATTTTATTTTCGAGTAATTTGGGTAGAGTAGATCGATTATTAATATTTCACGTACGATCGATGATGAATTAATGTTTCATAATTTCATATATATATATATATATAGATATAGTGATTAATTAATGGAATTAATTAATAGGATTATAACCATATATGCATAATGTGTATCTATATATATAAAATTATCTGTCGTAGACCTTAGCCAATTAATTAATTGTCGTATATATAGCTAGGTCGTGATCAGTTTATCATTAAACTAAAACGTACGTAATGCATGTAATCTATTTTCCCGAGAAAAAAAAAAGGAAAAGAAAAGAAAGATAAGAAAGTCATGAGGTGGGGCAACTAAGATTTAAGCTGTATGTACAACAGAGGGCAGAAATTGGAAATAAAGACGGGGGATCAGGGTACAGAGAACGTGGGGTGCACAGAAAAAATTCTCTCCTTGTCGTTCATTCTTTTCCTATTTTTGTTTTAAAATTCAAAGCTATAGATATATATAGGATTTGACAGCTTCTTGCCAGAAAAAGGACAAAAAAAAAAAAAAGAAGGCCGAGAGACTTTATATTTTATATAAAGGTATTTAATCAGGTAGTAAATTTTCTCTGCTTTTTGCAGTTCGACTTTGATGGTGCTTTGGGTGTGATGAAACTGGGTATCCTGCAGTACGTGCGCGTTAACTAATTGCCTGGAGCGCGAAGCGGACGACACGGGCCATGGCCAAAGGAACATTACTTACAAAGAAATATTTTAAACACAACAAAATTACATAAAAATAAATTTTATAAAATCATATTAATTTATAAATTTATTTATATATATATATTTTTTATGTACGTAACAGTTCCTTTATAAATAAACTCCTTTTTTTTCTATTTGTAATTATCTCGTGAACATATAATAATGTACAAGCTAGGGAAAATAAATAAAGCATGCAAATTAACCAAAAGTCACGTGCAACGCTGGCATTAATATCACTCTATAAGCCTGTTTGTGGTTGCGTTATGAGTCTTAAAAAGTAATTAAATAATTTTAAAAATTTTTAATAAAAAATAAGATTATTTAGATGTTATATATTAAAGTATTTTTTAACTCCAAATTAGTTAAAAAGTATGTTTGACTAAAAGTATTATTTCTTTTTCTAAAACGGATTTTTTTAGATAATGTGCAACGTAATACGAATTTTAAAAGGACTTTCAATGAACGAAAATACTTATACAATTTTAAGATAATTAAAACTTTTAAACTTTTAAGGATATTGTTATAATGTTTAAAAAATCAAATTATCGTCTTTTTTACATCAGAAATCACTTTTTCATTTGTTTCAAAAAATATATAACATGTTTGAAATTAATTTAAACACATGCATATTTACCAAACAGAAAATAACCTTAATAGTACTAGAACTTATGATTTAAGATATAAGTTATAAATTATATTTTTCACTGCAATTCTAAACATGCACTAAACAAACATGAGGTGTAAACGAGTCACAGTATGAACGAGCTCAATTTCTATTGGTTTAATTTTAATACGAAAAGAGCCAAGTTTTATTTTATATTAATAAATAATTATTTTATTTTTAAATGAATCCGAAACTGTTGTTTATGTTCTATTTAAAATTGACAAAATAAATTGTTCATATTATCTACAAATTTTGACCAAAAAAACCAACTTTAAGTTTTCGTGAATATCATTATATAATTTATATAAATGATTATATTCATAATAGTTATCATATATTATAATACGAACATGGATTGCCTTTTATCTTTATATGATTATATATAGGGACAAACTACTTATATATTTAATAAACAAATCGAATAGAATGGAAATCAAATTGGTTTTGATAGGGAGAAAGACTTTACAAAATCAAAATCACAAACTAATATAGTACATCAGATTGTAAAGATATTTTTATTGTAAATTAAGTAGATCTAGTGTATCACATGAATTCACGTAAATTTGAGAGTTTACCATTATGAAATATCTGTGGTTATAGCACGTAACACTTCTCTTTGCCTAGTGATCCGGTATACAAAACACCAAACAAACATATAAGAATCGTACTTTACATTTTTGGGATCAGGCAGTATACGGAACAAAAGGGGTAACATAGTCATTTTGGAGATGACTAGGCCACAGATTTGGTTTGGATATAGGGAGTGCCTAGGAGCCGGATGTGGTGACTATAGGATATTTACACCACCCAATTAATGTGTGACATGTATGGACTTCAGCAAATATAAAATAGAATTGGTTGTAGGGTTCAAATAGACCTCCTTCCCCTAGTTGAAATTTAGTTTCTCCCATCTCTCCTCACGCGTGAATCTCTCTTTCGCCCTTCTCCACCCTCTCTCTCTCTCTCTATCTCTCGATCTGTTGAGTTCACCAATATATATTGATTTGGTTCCAAAATTTCTCCAAAACCGGATTGAATCGAACTGGTTACAACCATAATAGTAAATTACGTGAATCTCTTAAATGTTTGTTTTATATTGGATGTTGTAAATTATAACTTTACACCGAATCCGGTTTGAAACTTTTCTCTTGGATATATGCACAGTACAAAAGATCTTTCCGAGCATCTAGGAAAAAATGAATTTCCAAGTATTAAAGAATGTTTATTAGTCAATTTATTAACATGCATGTCAAAATATACTACAACAGATAAGGCCTTTTGCTGCAATTACAACTCGCTAGGAAAGTCGGGCAAAAAGCCTTTCGCCACCTTTTTGTATCGCAGGTGAACGAAAGGAAAAAAAAACGTGTCAGATAACAAAAAAAATAGTTGAAAAAAGAGGAGCCATTTTCGGTGATTTATTAACCTTTTGCGACGATATATATCGTTGCAATTGACTTTTCTCAACGATTTAATGGTAAACGAAAATTCTATTTTTGTCACTTTTTAGAACATTTGTGATAGACTAAAATCGCCAGGAATAGAAAATTTTGCAAAGATTTTGCAAACATGCTCGAAAATAGTGCCTCCAGTGTGAAAGAATCGTGGCAAAAACCCTTTACCATTTGCAGCGAACTCTATTTCTTAGAAAATACTACTTATTTGTCATGAACTTGGCTGCAACTAATATGTATTTGGGAAGACCTATTTCGCTGCAAATAGATATATGCTATCATATTATGTGTATGTATTAATATTTTAAAAATTTATAAATTACTGATATCTCACTAGTTGATATTTATCCATGATAACAATATATTATATGCCTACATAGTTTTTCATTTGCAATGTTGTAGGGATATCAATTAAACCCATGTTAACAAATACCAAGAAGATTCCTCCTAAACCTTTTGAAATAAAAATAATGTTAGATGGAACTAAGTTAGATGGAAAGCTAGATAATCATAATGAGCATCTTATACTTTTGATGAGTCTGCAACTAAGTTAGATGGAAAGCTAGAAATCCAATGAACTTGGTGAAAACATGCATTATACTTTTTATTTACCACCTGCAACTAAGTTGGATTTAAAGAAAGAACTACAATGAACTCAAGTTGCAAAGACCTAAATTGTCTAAAGATTTCATTATAAACCTTTGCACTTACATATGAAAAGCAGAGGGAGAGAGAGATTCACCAAAAGCATATGTTGCAACCTTGCCCTTGGTATATGTGGCAGCTACCTTGTAATGCCCGTCCTCGTGGTGGGTATTTTTTTTTTTTAAAAAATATTTTAGAAAACACGACGGGAATTACCGTCCAATTTAAAACACTTTTACTGTCATTCTCAGGGTCAAGACTCTACGTTATAAAATAAAATGTGTTTTTATAATAAAAGAGGCTTGAGGTTTAAAACAGTGAAAAATATAAATTTTTAAAATAAAAAGGCATTTCTTACATTTAAAACCTTCATGCCTAGACTTCCGTGCCCTTCTTCTTTTGGCCGTGTCCCTCCTGAGCGTACTGCTCATTCAGTTCCTGTGAGGGGAGGGGCACACATAAAAACTGAAATGAGTCGAATATTCAGTAAGCATTACTTCATACCGTTAAAATATAAAAAACATAGATTTTCAGTCATGCATTCATCATTCCATACATACTATACGTACATGCATACATGCTTTCATTCGTAAACATCAGTAGACGGGGGGGTTTTCATATTTAAAACGTGCTTTTCTTTTAGTAAAACTTTCCCCCGTTACTGCCTTCATTTCTTAAAGAATGTCATGCATTCATATATTCTTTTCTTATCACTTTCATAGGCTAGTGCACACTGTTACGCCCTGTGTGCTAGGGTTAGCGGCCCTATGGCCAATGAATTTGCTCGTGGCCACGGGTTGGAACCCCATTCCGTCAGGGATGCAGCACTAGGTGCACTACCAGATACTACCGTCCGGCATTGCAATCTTCCCATTCATTCATTTGGGTACCCCGTTCATTCATTTTATGTAACCGTTACGTATTTTCATACATTCATGCATGCTCATGCCTTTCTTTCATTATTTCTTTACGTTCATTCATTCATGATAGCTCTGGAAAGCCGCAGCTTTCATTCATTTCAAGTGCATGAGCATGCCTTTTGTTTCTTTTCATTTCGTTTCATGCTTTCGTGAGAAAACATTCCTTTCGTGAGAAAAAGTTCGTTTAGGGTGAGAGCCCGAAAACATCTTTTCGTTCCATGTCTTTTCTTTGAAAATACATACAATAGATACTACGTATAGTCATCCATTCACATGCATACAGTTAATACTTTTGGGTGCGTGAATAGGGGCTGCCAAAGGAGGCCGTACATACTTATACTTTAAATACGTTACTTTTCGTTCCTCGTTTCGTAAAACGTCTACCCTCGAAAAGGGGAGACCATTTATTTTCTTCGTTTTCGTAAGGAAAATCATTCATTTTTCTCTTTCTTATCTTTAGAAAACTCTAGAAGAGTATGAACGTAACACTTACCTGGACTCCATGCTACTTTCATACCATATAGTCCATTTATACCGTACAGTCCATTCATGTGCGTGTCAGATGGCAACCTACATGCATACATAACCTTAACGTTATTCTCTATCTAGTGCATAGGCAACTGACTAGAAATAGAGCTATGCTTTACTTAAAACACTCTCCTTCTATCCCATACTCTTTCATGTCCTTTACTATGATAAAACCCTTGGAGACCCATTACGGTCTCTACTTCATTCAACCTTGACATTCTACTTCGAGTGCTTTCTCACTAGGATGAATTCATGTTCATCTTAGGATAAAGACAGTAGGACCTTTGTCCTGTTCTTCTTATTAACCACATTCCGACGCATGACTTATGCCAACTAAGTCATGCATCCCATTCTTAGGCAGTACTTTCATCCTTACCTTCATATATCTTAGCTCACTCTACTTCTCATGACCTGACCATCCACACACATCACACGGCTCTAAGCCAACCCTGAGGCTTAAGCACCGTGTCACCATACATAGGACGGATTACCCATTATATACGGTAAATCCGTCTGGCACATGTGTCTAACAAGATAACACACGTACCTTACCCCTTTATCATCTAAGACCAACATACCTCACATTGGTCATCGGGTCGTATGGGCAAGCGCCATACTCCAATACCAATCTTCTCTTACCCGGCTAGCACGACTCTCCGTGCTACCCGAAGCTCATGACAGTTCATCCCAACACTTGACACGATGAGACTCTGTTCATAACTACACTTCACGTCACGCCATATAGCTTGAGACTGTTCCCAAGCTACACCGTGACCTTGTCACATTACCTTACATACATCTTAGGTCATCACAGCGCAACTCCATGATGGACCATGTCACTTCATGACGTTGCCCAATCATGCTTCCACTGCACTGCTTTGATACTTCTTAGCCACTTCGCACTTATTCTCGGCCATAAGCCAATCACATGGCGACACCTGTCGCCTTGGACTATAGCCATACTTTACAGTCATTTCGGGACACTGTTCCACAATTCCCAACACCATACACCAAGTTCTTCTCCTAACAACCACGCAACCACCATTATCTTTGTGACACGCCATACGGTGTATCGCTGCACCTCGGGAAGTATACTCCATGCATACTTCCTTCACAATACTACGCCACATCACCACTACGGCACACACGCCGTATGATGCACCATCCCATCACATGGAGTACACTTCACGTGTACTCCATTACGTCACTACAACACATCACTATTATGGCATACACGCTATATAGTGTATCGTCTCACCACATGGAGTATACTCCGCATATACTCCATTCACAGAAGTACGCCATGTCACCGCTATGACATACATGCCATATGGTGCGTCGTCTCACCACATGGAGTACACTCCTCGAGTATTCCAATTACGACACTACGCTACGTCACCATTATGGCATACACGCCATACGGTGCATCACTCTACCACATAGAGTACACTCCACGCGTACTCCATTCACAATACTATGCCACGTCACCGCTCTGGCATACACGCCATACGATGCATCGCTCCACCACATGGAGTACACTCCTCGCCTATTCCATTTATGACACTACGCCACATCACCATTATGGCATACATTCCATACGGTGCATCACTCTACCACATGGAGTACACTCCACGCGTACTCCATTCACAATACTACACCACGTTACCGCTGTGGCATACACGCCATACAGTACATCGTCTCACAACATGGAGTACACTCCTCGTGTACTCCATTCACAACACTACGCCACGTCACCGCTATGGCATACATGCCATACGGTGCATCGCTCCACCACATGGAGTACACTCCATGTATATTACATTCACGACACTTCGCCACGTCACTACTACCGCACATATATCACAACCACACTTCACAGCACAGTCCATAACGCTACACAGCACCGTCCACAATACCAATAGCATAGTCCACAACATTATACAGCACACTTCCCAATACGCCCAACACTTCACATCACCATCATACTACACAGCCATCCTATAATACTAGCAGTACAGTCCACAACCTAGTCAACTAGCTAACATCTAACATAAATAGTGAGGGATAGAGAATTATACCATCGACGGAATAACCCGTGCATCGCTCGTTGACCGTCATAGCGATAACGCCGGAGGAACGTACGTGGTGGCTACACCGCGTACAGTGACTATTTATGCGTTTGGATAGTTAGGTGGGGTCTTAGAAGAGCCTAAGGTGGCCTTGATGATGATGGCAATGAGCGTAACACGGCGGATCTAATCGTGTACAGTGGTGGTCAGTCACGCACAGTGACTGTCCATCACATGCAGTGATTCCCCACCACATAAAGTGGTGGTTTAAGCTTGGGCTAGGCTAGGGGAGGTTGCTAGTGGAGCTGTGGAGGCTCGGTGGTGGTCAGCACGGTGGTCTACGGCGGTGAAAGGTGGCTGGCCGTGCACTGTGAGGGAAGAGAAGCCGTGGGAGAGTGAGAGAAAGTGTGGGGCCGTGGGTGGCAGATCGAGGCCGTGGTTGGTACGGTTGGGTTCGTGGTGGTCTAAGGGTGCTGGCTAGGGTGGCCACTGGCCGTGGGTGGCGGCGCACGGCGGTGGATCGGGCTTAACCTGTGCGTGAGAGCGGGAGACACCGGGAGGTGGAGGAGGGCTCTACCGGTCATGGGTTTACTAGAGGAGGAAGGGGGAGACCTGAGGAGTCTCATGGTGGTGTCTGGTGGCCGAGATGGCCTCGCACGGCGGTGCTACGGACTCGCACAGTGAACCCGTGCGTGGAGGAGCTTAAGCTCGTGCATGGGGGCTGCCGACGGGGAGATGGAGGCTGGGCTCACTGGAGGGGGCCGGTCGGTGGCAGGAGAGGCTGCCGTGGGAATGGTGGTGCCGGAGAACGGCGCACGGCGGCGCTGGAACGTGAAGCCCGTTTGGGCTGTGCGTGGCCGAGAGAGGGAAGGGGCGAGCGTGGGGGTGCAAGGCCGGTATGGGTGGACTCGCAGGAGGGAGAGGAGGCCGGTGGTGGCGGTCGTGAGGCACGCCGGTGCACGGCGGCGCCGGGCTGGGGCTGTAATCGATCGGGCGGGAGAGAGGCTGCATGTAGTGCAAGCTGAGAGGGAGAGAGGAGAGAGAGAGGGCTGGGGGAAAAGTGAGGGTAAAGAGAGAGGAGCTGGGGTTTTATCCTAAAACCCGACATCTGGATGTTTATAAAATGGTCTACGATGACTCTTAAATACTGATTTGAAAATGCGTAAAAGCTAACTTATTTAAAAGCACTGAGAGTAATTAAGATAGAATATTATTTAAAATAATATTCCTTCATCATTTATAAAATGATGAAGTCTTACTTAAAATATTTAAAAGAGTAAAACTATTAAATTAATAAAGATTCTATCATTATTTAAATCACCTAATATTTTAAAAAACTGGAATCATTTATATAAAATGATTCCCTACAATTATAATATTTTTGGAGCTCTTCAAAGATATTATAATTGAGTTATTTAAAAATATTTTTTAATTAAATAATAATAGGAATCTTCCATTTAAAATACACATTACTTTAAAATACAAAATTAGTTTTATAAATTACGTAGCATCTTTTAAAACACGCCATCGAGGTCTGGCACGCGTAACGGGGCTCTTAGACACTAAAGAGAGGAGTGGGCAGGCTGACGCATCTAATGTAATTGCTTACGTCAGAAAAAAGGAAGGAGCAGGGTATTACATACCTCTTGGATTTTCTGCATAGAATTGAATAAGCCCAACTGTGATTATTTATTGTAGCCATAATGTCAACTACCATGAACATAGGTGTGCCTAACAACCTTGTCAATTACACTAATGAAAGATATTATCAAATGAATTTTTTCCCTTTTTAGGCAGATAAGGTTATATTGAGAAATACCTAAATCATTAAATATAATCATGCTTTTTGGATATATGCTAAAACCAACATGTAGACCATGAGTTATGAACTAGAAAAAGTTTAGATGTGCACATAGAAGATAAAGAAGTCATATATGAATACTGTGAGCCAAAAAAGTAAAGCTAGAAAAGCTTACAAGTGCATTTTAGTGTATATATTTGGGATCTCTAGGCCTGCAAATTACAAACAATAAAAAACTTAAAAAAATGACTATGAACACAAACTTAAACAACATTTGGCACAAAATAAAGGTATGAAAATCGTTTCAACTAAGATGGGCTTAAACAACATATAGCACAAAAGAAAAATATGAAAATTGATTCAACTAAGATGAGAAGCTCAAATCAATTCTACAAAGGCATATTTCTTGTATGCTTTAATTATAAGTTGTTCAGGTGCTTTATAGACAGTAAAACAAATAGTTAGGGTCCTAGGGAGAGTACTGACATACAAAGGGAAGACAAAAACAAAACTGTTTGAAATATAGCTTGAAGATCAGTAAAACATTTACACATAGAGCCAACAACTCTTTTTATTCATCATGCATCAATCACCCCAATTATATGCATGAAAAATTAGTACTATTCAATTTTTTTTAAAGTGCAAGATTGAGATAAACTTTACATTTTTCTTCATCAAAAACCCTTTGACCCTATCTATAGCTACGTACCTCAAAGAGTCAAAATGATGAAAAGAGATCTTTGCACTCTCATTCTTTGCAAAAATCAAAGCAGCTTCATTGCAAATATTTGCAATATCTGCTCCAGCAAATCTAGGAGTAAGAGTAGCAAGTCTTTGACGGTCAAGCGAACGTTTAGAAAAAGATTTGCATAAAAAAATCCAAAATTTTCAAATAAAACTTTCATCATGAATTTGTCTCCTTAAAAATAGGTCAACCAAGCCCGTTGCCAAAGAAATACCCAATTGAAAAGACTTCGACAAAACCTAAAAATACGGTTTCAATAAATCCTAAAAACATGGTTTTAACAAGATCGATTGAGATTAAAAAATAACCCCAAAAAAATGGGTAATTTCTCACTACAAATCAACTAAAAAGCGTCTATTTTCATTTATCCCACAAAAAATCTAACCAAACAGCTTTAAAAATTAGTGAATCAAACTTTATAGACAATTGTGGCTTGATAGAGACATAGCTTGAGAGAGATAGAGAGAGATAAGCTTACCATGGATGGATGGTTGGGTTTGGTGGTGCACGATGCACTAGGCCATGGATATGGTGGCGAAATCGAGTTTTAAGATAGTGTGAGAGAAACGGATTGAGAGCGAGAAGAGAGAGAAAGAGATAGAGAGAGCTTATTAAAAATGAAGATTTTGTTGAAGTGGCAACGACATGGAAGATCCACAGCAAACTCACCAAGAAACAAAAAGAGTGTATTGGGCTGGGGGAGAAGAAATGAGGGAGGGAATAGTAAACGTCTTATATGTAGGGGACTTTTTTTGGAGGTATGATGTTGCCACAAATAACAATTTCACTTTTAGGAGCATGCCATAGTCGTTGTACATGACAAAAAGTGAAGAAAGTGGTGTCATATTCTCTTTACATTATTTGCAGAGATATATTTTTACCGTAAATAGTCTTTTTAATGTTGACTTTCTGCTTGTCGAGGGTAATTTCGCCACAAAAGGCCAATTCTTTTCCCTTGGATTATGTTTGTGTCATCAACTAGGTATTTGCCACCATTGTACATCTTTGGAAAGAAAAAAAAAACTCGTGGGAAGTGGCCAAATATGTTGTAGTGATATATATGACCATATTATTAGTCATTCTAAAGAAGTGGTGTTTTTAAATTTTATTTTTATAATTGTAAGAGGTCTTATATATAATATACAAATGGTTTATACCATGCATACAAATTACTTGTAATTAGACAAACACTAAATGTGGTAAGAAATACTTTGTGTTGCTCTTAGTTTAACTCTTTTGGTTAAAAATAATAATTAAGAATTTTGGTTCAAAGAAGCATCATGTATTTGATGGTGTGAGAATTAATGATACGCTGGCATCTCTTTTAGGTGTGAAAGTTACCCATCCAGACACAATATATACATAAGTCATCGATAATAGTGATATTGGTAAAACAAAAGACTAGTTTTTTTTATTTATTTTTTATAGGAAATCATCAAAATTCATTCGAGAAAGTAGTTACAGACATTTATCAAGCCATATGGCTTGAGAAAGAAATTCTGGAATACAATCCCACCCCATCTCAATATTATCAACCCTCCAAGAATAACGAGCGAGTTGATGAGCAACCTCATTCCCTTCTCTATAAACATGATTAGAAAAACAAGTGGCACATTGCATTTTTGGAGTCTTTGAACTTCTTTAAATAGCACCCCATTAATAGAATCCTCCATGTATTTTCACTTTAGAGACTCAACCAACATCAAACAGTCACTTTCAATAATGATATATGATATACCCATACTTGAGCATAATTGCATGCCTTGGAAGACTGCCAATAACTCAATAGTTTCTGGGTTTTCAACTTCGGTTTGTACCTTACTTGTTGCCATGATCACATTTCCTGCTGCATCTCTAAGAATCACTCCAACTCCTGCCTTTTGCAGATCACCAAACATTGCTCTATTAGTGTTAAGTTTTAGCACACCCATCGGATGAGGTTTCTAGCTTAGATAGTCTTTAAGTTGTACACAAGTTTTTGCTTTTACTTCCTTGTAGCTTTTCATGAGACCCAAAGCATACTCTATAACTTGTCTTGGAGTAAATTTTTTCTTTTCAAATTCCATTTTATTCCTTCTATACCAGCATCCCCAGGCCAAGCTGAAGAATGTGCTTAATCTATCATACTCCTTTTCAACAAGTTGTAGGGCCAAGTCAAAAATCTAAGTTCTTGAACTATTAACCAAATCTGGGAAAATTCATGCCATAGTTCTTTTATTTGACAGCATCTCATTATAGCATGATGAAGGTCTTCCACTGGCTGCAAACAGAAGCTACATTTCCCATCTAGAATGACCTGCTTTTTTAACATATTTTCCTTGAAGGAAGTAATTCTTTACAGGCCCGCTAGGCAAAAATTTTGATCTTGTTTGGTACACTCATTTTCCACATAGTCTTCCACAAGCTCTGTTGCCTACTCATGGTTGAGGATTTTGCCAAACAATTCATTTTCTGAGATATAATAAAACTGTAGCAACTCTTAATCGAAAATTCACCACTTCTTTCATGGCTCCAAACCCATATATCAGCTATTTCCCCAGGAGAAATAGCCACTTTCATGATATCTGTCACCACACCTGGACTGAAAAGAGATTTAATTTTCATAATATCCCACCATTTGGTAGAGTAATCAATGATAGAGGCCACTAATTAAATCCCCTCTGTTTTGGTCATTAAACCCAATCTCTTGTTCCAAATTCTTATGGCATGGAATCTATTGGTCAGTCCATAAGTGAGCTAATTTCCCATCTCCTATCCTCTATTTGCATCTTGCCCTCAACCATTTTTAACCTCCCAAATGCCTCTCCAAGTGTATGAGGGACATTTGCCCAATCTAGCTTCAAAGAAGTCTATTTTTGAAAAAATACTTGGCCTTTAGAATTTGATGAAGCACTGATTTTGTATCCTGTAGCATTCTCCAACCTTATTTTGCTAGAAGAGCAAGATTGAAAGCCATTATATCCTTGAATCCCATGCCCCCTCTCGATTTACCCTTACACATATTGCTCTAGTTGACCCAATGAATTCTCCTCTCCTCATTTCTTTGTACCCACCAAAACTCAGCCATTAAGCTTTCCAATTTAGGACAAACAAAAGACTAGTTAAACCTTTGGAATGATGATATATATATATATATATATATATATATATATATATATATATATATATATATATCTTTATGTGCTAATATAGTTATAATTAGCTAGAAATATTCAATGAAATCATTGATCAGTTTGCGCCAATTAGAACTTTCGGATAGACGAAAAAGTACTTATAAAAGCAAGTTATTATTGCCTACAAATCATTGAAGTGGTACATCAATTATTATGCTTGGGTTTCTTGCCTTCTTTGGGTAAATTCCCATATGGATGTCTGTAATATTGCTATTTAATTGGAATAAACCCATGGTGTAATATTAGGGACTTTTAGAAGCCTTATAGACAATTATGTGATTGCTTTATACATTATAATATAATGTAAGATGTGCATTTTTTTATGCATTATATTTCAAAACTATTTTTTATTATTATTTTGTAACATATTATAACTTCTAGCCAACTTTTAATCGAAATAATTTTTTTGGCCACAAATACGTATTTGTGATAATAAATAGGTTGTAAATAAACCAGTCTATTTGATAGCCCACTGGGTACTACTTGTCCAGTTAAACACGAATTGAATTTGACTCGTGAAAAAAAAGGTCGACTGTGAAAGTAGATATCAGCTCGATTAGTAAATGACACATACTCGACTAAATTCGACTTGACTCGACTAAGGCTCATTAAGGCCTGCTCGTTTATGCCCGAGTTGACTCGTTAGCTCAACTTGATTATATATATATATATGTATTAGCTAATAATATAAGCATAACACTTTTATAATTGAATATATAATATGTAACTTAAATACTTAAGCGTATATATTGAATATGCTTTATAGTTACATTTTATAATTTATATAATAATTAGTCAATAAGATTTAATAATTTCATATACAAATATATGAGAACCATATATGAAATAGATATATGCTATCATATTATGTGTATTTATTAATAGTTTATGTATGAATATAATATATTGTTATTATGGATAAATATCAAACAACTATATATTAATTATTTATACATTTTATAAAATCTTATAATTCAATAGAGGTTCTACTTTTTAGTTGTACAAATTTAATATTAAATTTTTGGACCAAATAGAAGTCATACTTTTTCGAACATGTTATTGGTGTCAACGTGACAAGAAATGGACCGAGATTAATTAGTAATTATTGATGGAATACATTATTTTTTAATTTTATATAAAAAGTTAGAATCTATCTTAACTTATTTTATACACTATAAAATATTTCAATAGACCTACAAATTAAAATCGACATAAATATCTTTACTCGTTACTATTTATAGATCAATTCAAATCATCCAAATCATTTCAACTATCAAATGCATTTAGTTAGTCTATTTTTGATGAGTTTTGTTGTAAATCTGTAATTATTCACATCACACACTTAATATTTATAATTCTTTTATAAGATATGAGAGTATTTTTTATAAGGTGTAAAAATATTTTTTATAAAATATAAGATGTGAGATGATGAATAATTAAGGAGAGAAATTTTCATTTTTGACAAGTCGGGATTTACAAACAATTGTACTAGAAAGTCGGGCGAGATTGCAAAAGATCAGGCTTTCTAACATATTTTATAAATTGACCTGAAGTTAAAAATAAATATTATATTTATTGTATCGGTAAACTTTTATTTTATTATTTTAATGGAAAACCAGCTCAACCAGTTGTCAGATCAAGATTTAATTATAATTTATAATGTTTTTTTTTTATCATCTATATATTGTCTCGCTGACCTAATTAGCTCCTACATCAGTACCGCATCCTATACCCGACATTTTCCTCGTGCCGTCGGTGCTTCTTCGGGTTCTCTCTCTCTCTCTCTCTCCCTCGCATCAGAGGCCTACGGCCCTACAGTTGTTTTACTTGGGGAGTATCAAGGAATGGGCAGGTCTCGATGTTGCGAGAAGGAGGGGCTGAAGAAAGGGCCCTGGACCCCTGAGGATGACCAGAAGCTTTTGGCTTACATCGAAGAACATGGCCATGGAAGCTGGCGAGCTTTGCCCGCAAAGGCTGGTATACTAGCGATAAGGACCCTAGCTAGCTAGCTTTTTCGTGAATATTTATGTGTCATGGACTATAGCCTATTTATATGACACCACTAATCGACGGTTTATTTTTTTGGGTTCCTTCGTTTTGGGTGGGTTTTAGGGATTCAGAGATGTGGGAAGAGCTGTAGGCTGAGATGGACCAATTACCTCAGACCTGATATCAAAAGAGGAAAGTTCAGCTTGCAGGAAGAACGGACCATCATTCAGCTTCATGCTCTTCTTGGGAACAGGTACATACTTTAATCAACGGTTCTTTCTGTTTATAGCCGTTCCCTACTAGTACTACTCATTGACTGCATGCAAGTAATATATATGCAACTAATGTCAACTTTTCTGGGTGATCATATATATACATATATATATATATATTTATATATATATTTAACACACCACATGAGAGTGCCATTTTTCTGGCTGGCCTTTTCCTAATCGAGCTCATGAGAGTGCCATTTGAACGTAGAACATGAAGACCCCTGCGCCATTAACATGGTTGACTGTTCCTTTTCACCTATAAATTAAGTGGAGAATGAGATAGGTTACGAAAGTCGAAACTGCTACTGTAAGTTCAAGATTCCACCCCAACGCACAAGATTATCATCAACTTATTTATCACGATCATTGTCTTGTCGTTATCATTCTTGAAATATCTGCCATGAAAACGAAGAAATACCTTTTGATCTCTATAATTGACATGATTTTTGTTTTCAGATGGTCGGCAATTGCAACTCACTTGCCCAAGAGAACCGACAACGAGATTAAGAACTACTGGAACACACATCTTAAGAAAAGACTAACTAAAATGGGCATCGATCCCATGACCCACAAGCCCAAAACGGATGCCCTCGGCTTCCGAAGTGGGGACTCTAAAGACGCAGCAAATTTAAGCCACATGGCTCAGTGGGAGAACGCAAGGCTCGAAGCCGAGGCCAGACTGGTAAGGGAGTCGAAGCTGCTTGTGTCCAACCCTATTCAACAGCAGGTCATGATCTCCTCTGCTCCTGCTCAGAACATCAACAAAACCCACGCTCAACCCGCACTGCCACCATGCCTTGACGTGCTCAAAGCATGGCAAGGGTTATGGTCAAAGTCAACGGGAGCCGGCATATTCCCAGTCGCCGGAGACGACCTTGAGTCTCCGACATTCACGTTGGGCTTCTCGGTGAACGCATTCCCCATCCAAAGTACCGTTGCACTCACTGAAAGCCAAGTGGCCGCAGCACTTGATTTCGCTTCCAATAGCTCGGCTACATGCGGAGTTGGCATTATCAAAGAAGTCTGTCAAATGCCAGAAGAACTCAAAGAAAGATTGGATAACACAATGTCATTTCAGGAAATGACGTATACCACGGAAAGTGCACGGTTTGCGGATTCCATTAGAGCTTTGAGTGAAAATACGCCTGATTTCTCAAATATCGTGGAAGGTTTCACTGATATCTTGGCCGGGGACAACATTATGGAAAATGGAGATAAAACCTGCAGCGGTAACTTTGAGGAGAATAATAACCATTACTGGAACAGCATACTCAATCTAGTGAATGCTTCGTCGTCTGATTCTCCTGTGTTTTGAAAATTTCAATAATTAAAAAAAAAATGGCGATCGAGAGGTACGTACGTACGTAGCAGATTAATTAGTTGTTTTATCAAACATTCGTACTTATAACGTTGGCAACGTCGAAAATAATCATTTGTAATGAGAATAAATTTTTATTCTAATAAATAATGATTATTTTAGTTGTAAATGTAATCTGACTACAAATAAATATATTTCTTAAAATGTTAGCTGTTATTGCTCAATTCACCACCCGTATTCAAAATTAATTACTTTTCATTCGATCATAAAAAAAAAAAAAAAAAAAAAATTCATTTATTACTTTTTTCGAAATCATGATCTTAATTATTTATTTCAATGTACTTGAAGGTTGTACGTACGTTACTCGGAATATTAATCGTTAAGAAAACTAGCTAGTTAGGGTAAGTACGTCGTTCTAGCATATAGTACATTCGTTTTTATATCGATCTCGGAAATTGCATGTTTCTTTATACAGCCAGTACTTTCGGAAATTGCATGTTTCGATCTCGAGTGGGCAATGTACAATTAAATGTCTAAGATTAATGCATGAAAGCAGTAAAACTCCATAGTACGTAGGTTATAAAAAAGGTCATGCACGCGCGTGGAAAATCGATCCCAATAGATATTGAAACGTCGTCAGGGTTGACTTACTTTTTATAAATATAAATATCAAGAATAACAATTTATCCCGCCTAAGTCCTAAATAATATCTTGTAATCTTATTCACCACCTTTTTATACTCGATCTGAGATATTAATTAGATTTATTTAATTCTCTATATACTTAGTGTAATATATTAGATTGTAATTTTCTACTATTAATTATAGCAATTCAATAAATTAACTCAAAGTCACATATAAATTACTCTATAAAGACTAATTAATATTATAATTAAATCTCATTTGAATCAATAAAATTAGTAAGGAATTTTCCCTCCTAAATAATATTATGGGATCATATTCACCCCATTCCTATTCTCAATATAGAGTATCAAATCTTCAAGCTATGATCATGATTCGTAACTACTATAAGAAAGATCATCAAGGTGATCTTACAGAATAATAAGACTTTCAGTAGATTTGAGCTCCACTCTAATCTACAATATCCATTTAGAATTGAAAGAGTATGAAATAATTTAAATGATAATAATTTTAATGAAAAATCAAATAAATAATTGTTTTTTTCTAGCCAGCGAATACCAAGGTCTATATATAAATTTTAGAAAAAACCACGAAGAAGTAACTTATACTGAACTGAATATAATAAGTACGTTACTGGGACAACTGAGCCATTTAATATATATGTACGTACGAATATATTTCATAAGCAACTGACCATTTTAATTTCTAGCCCAGCCACAAGATAATATAAGCTGGGATCGATGATATGATCCAACGACTTCCCTCAACGAGCCGACGTGGATGCAACCACGCCATAACCCAAACCTGCATTATTCCGCCAATTCGTACGCATGCAGCTGATCTCTTGCCAACTGGAATGAGGCCTCGTTTAGAATCTACACGTTGAAATTTGACAGACGAGACGAGAAATTACCTGTTAATAATAAAAAAAAATAATATATGAATATTAGTGAAATAATTTGAGTTAAAATATTATATGTGATTTTAGAAAAAGAGAGAGAAAAAGTTAAAATGTTACAAATTTAAAATATTGTTAGAATATAATTTATTATTATTTTTTATTTTAAGATTTGAAAAAGTTGATTTATTTTTTGTGTTTTGTTTGAAAGTTTGAATTAAAATATTCAAATATTTTAATAGTTATATTTTTTTTATTTTTTATTTCTATTTCAAAACAAACTTCTAGCTTTTTTATTTAAGGGCCACTGCATGCCAAAGTAAAAACACAAAAACTTAATTCAGGTGGTTTTACCTCCCTAGTTAGCTCACAGTGAATTGGGGGATTTATGCTTTATTTGTGTCAAGTTAAGATCGAGTGAGCATATTCGTAGCAGCCAGCAGGTTTAGTATCAATATAATTGTAGCACATTGCTAATTTACGCCTCAAATCATAAATATCATTGGGATAAAATTAGTGCAAGCGTTAAGCACACTAAAAATCTACGAGAGATAAAATTCTTTTATTTTTATAAGAAGAACTCGTCTTCATTCTAAATTGACAATTACAAACATTTATAAAGCCAAATAGCCTGAGAAAGAAAGTGTGGAATACAATCCCACCACATCTCAATACTATCAACCCTCCATCCATTGCAGGCAAGATGATGAGTTGCCCTATCCCCTTGCATCGATACACATGATTAAAAGAATAACTCCCAAAACAACTTTTTAGCCTTTGTACCTCTGCAAATAGGATCCCGAGAATAAAACCCTCCATGTTGTTTTCCTGTAGAGATTGGACTAGCAACAAGCAATCACTTTCAAAAATTAAATTCGATATACCCATACTGGAACACAATTGGAGACCACGAAAGACTGCCAATAGTTCTATAGCCTCAGGGTCTTCCACTTCACCTTCTAATTTACTACAGCCATCACAACATTTCTTGAAGCTTCTCTAAGATTGACACCGACTCTCGCTTTTTGAAGATCCTCAAATATAGCCCCATATGTATTGACCTTTAGGACACCATCTGGAGGAGCCGTCCAGCTTAGATGATTTTTGAGTTGTGCCTTTGGTTTAATGGAAACTGCTTTGAAGTTGTGTAGAAGAGTCAATGCATGATTAGTCACTTGTTGAGGGCTCAATTGGATTTTTTCAAATTCCATCTTATTTCTTCCATACCATAAACCCCATACAAGACTAAAAAATAGGGCCAATATGTTTGAATCCTGTCCCTCCATAATCAGCATAGCTAGATCCAAAATATTTAAGAAAGTCACCTGAGGGGGAGTTGTTGTTCTCATAATTCTCTGAGCTGACTGCATGAGAAAATAACATGAAGAACAACCTCTTCTGGGAAAGAACAGAAACTACACGGAGCCTCACTAACCACATGCTTTTTTAACAAATTAACCTTTACTGGTAGACTCCCTGTGTAGGCTCGCAAGGCAAACACTTTGATTTTGTTAGGCACTTGCATCTTCCATAAAGCTTTCCATAAACATTGTTGTCTATTCATATCAGACGATTCTGCTATACCATTTGCCTGTTGAGAATGAATGAGCTTATAACAACTTTTAACAGAGAGTAGTCCACTCTCATAATTCCATATTCGCTTATCTGCTATTTCACCTAGATAAATCATCACTTTCAAAATGGCTGCCATTATTCTTGGATTAAAAAGAGATCTAAGCTTTGTAATATTCCACCATCTTGTTTCTTCATCTATTATAGAGGCCACAACCTCCCCTTTGTTCTGTATCTGAAGTCCATGTACCTGATCCAATGATTTGTGCCCCGAAACCCAATGTTCAGTCCACAGCTGTGTAGCTTTTCCAACTCCAATCCTTCATCTACATCCATTCCTTAACCATTTTTTAGCCTCCCAAATGCTCCTCCAAGTGAAGGAATGACAAAAGTCTAAACTGGATTCCATAAAATTAGTCTTGGAGAAATACTTAGCCTTGAGGAGATTATGAAGAACTGAGTTTTCATTCTGTAATAGCCACCAACCTTACTTTGCTAGAAGAGCAAGATTAAAGGTTCTAAGATCCTTAAAACCCATTCCCCCTAGGGGCTTCTCTTCACACGATTTTTTCCAACTAACCCAATGAATCCTCCTTTCCTCCTTTTTTTGCCCCCACCAAAATTTGGACATTGAACCCTCCAATTTTGAACAGAAACTTGTAGGAAACAAAATAGAAAAACTCATTGAATAGGTTGGGATGGATAACGCCACAGCTTTTAGAAGAATCTCCTCACCCCCTTGGTATAATAGTTTTTCCTTCCAACTTTGTAACTTGTGCCAAACCCTTTGCTTAATAGAATGGAATGCCTGGGATTTTGACCTTCCAACAATTGGTGGCAACCTAAGATAGTTCTTGTATTGAGGATTTTCACTATTACCCCATAACCTTCAAATTTCCTCTCTAGCACCCACATCCTCATTGCTACTAAACACCATTGACGTTTCCTTTTTATTAATTTTCTGTCCTAATACACCTTCATAAATATCTAGCACAGCCTGAACTCTTTTATTTTCCTCCACGTCAGCCTTGCAAAAAATAATATTGTCATATGCAAACAATAGATGATTTATGGTAAGGGCACTTCTACATATTTTTATCCCAGAAATTTCCTTTCTTGCACCTGTTATTTTTAACAAAGAGGTGAGTCCTTAAGTAGATAGGAGAAAAATATAAGGCAATAAAGGGTTTCCTTGCCTTAAACCCCTACTAGGAATAACTAGCCCTTTTGTAACTCCATTTACAAGTACTGAAAAAGAAACAGACTGTACGCAAAACATTACCAAAGAAGTAAAACCAGGATGGAACCCCATCACATGCATCATCTTGTTAATAAAGCTCCACTCCACCCTATCATAGGCCTTGCTCATGTCTAATTTTAAGAACATATATCCTTGTTTTTCCTTCTGAAAATGCACCAATTTATAAGCACTAAGTACATTATCAGTAATTAACTTGCTCGGTACAAAGGCACTTTGATTTTCTCCAATAACACTAGGTAAAATTACTTTCAATCGATTGGAAATAACCTTAGCAATCAGTTTGTATGTTATATTACACAAACTAATAGGCCAATAATCAGCAGCTAAAGAAGGTTCTTTGTTCTTGGGAATAAGAGTGATGTATGTATGGTTCAGAGAATGAGGAAAAACACGTGTTTAGAGCCTGTAGCACTGCTTCAGAAACAAATCTGCCCACCACATGCCAATATTTCTGGAAAAATGTTGGAGACATTTCATCCGGACTCGGAACTTTTGATGCATTCATTGCTAATAATGCCATCAAAATTTCTGCTTCTGTGTAATCTTTACTTAGTTCTTCATTCATAGAAGGCGTGACTCTTCTAGCCAAAGATTCTAGAAAATCAGAGTCCCCTCTAGGATTAGAGCTCTTAAAGATTTTCTCAAAACAATCTAGTATAACCCTATTGTTGCCCTCTCCAAATTGCCACACCCCTTCCTCATCTTTTAACATCACCAACCAATTCTTTCTCCTCCTTTGGGAAGTCTTCATATGGAAATACTTCAAATTTTTATCTCATTCTTTTAACCACAAAACTTTCGATCGTTGCCTCCACATTACCTTTTCTCCTTCCATCTATTTTTGCATTTGCTCTTGAGCCTGATTATGGTCTGTAAGGAATTCCCCTATTGGTTCGATGACCTGTAGCTCCTCCATTTTTTGTCTAGCCATTTGTACTTGCTTATGAACATTTCCAAAATAGTGTTTGTTCCAACTATCTAGCTTTGTCCCACAATCCTTTATTAAGTCCATTACACCCATCATACTTGCTTCGTCCACCCTCCTCCTCCATGTTGTCTTAATCATTTTTTCACACTCAACCTCCCTTACCCACATTTCTTTGAACTTGAACTTCCTTCTATATTGAACAAGATATCCCCCTCTCCCTCAGTAGAAACCCATATAGGAACATGATCTGAATAAGCCACCAAGCCATGTGTAACTGAGGCATTTCAAAAAAAACCACACCAATGCATATTCCCCAATACTTTATCCAGTCTTTCACAAATGCGATGAGAGATAAAATTCACTATACTAGAATGATAGGGAGAAATGACTTGAACAAATATAAAGAGAAGATGATATATAAAGCTGGTTGGATTGATGACAAGATATAAAACAATGAAAAATGATTTGAAGAAGGTAGAAGCAACAGATTGGAGAGTGATTGGCTTCCTTTGAGAGGGAGAAAAGAGCTAGAAGCCTCCTAGACGATTATATAGAGAGAACTCCATGAGAGCAATTGCAGAGAGTTTAATGAGAATCAATAGCTTATATCAAACTCAATTTATAATGGATTTTATACCCAATATTTATGGACGTAGACTTTAGTACTGTCGACCACGTATATACTTGTCTTCTTTATTTTCAATCATTTATTATTGAACAAATTATGAATGAGTATTGCAAACACATTACCGCTAAGATCCACTACATGAGACAAGAGGATCATTGATCATGTATTGAGTGGGGGTGAGTTTGCACTCTGTGTATGGGAAAAAGCAAGTTCAGACCTAGGGCTTCCTCACTTGTGTTTGACGACTTGGTGGGCAAGAATGCTGGCGTGGTTTCGTTGTGCAAAAAGGTCCACTTTTAAAGGGATGTTGATAGGTCTTATCCCATGTTTGATAACTTGGAGGTTATGGACAAGGAGGTGTAGAGCGCGTATGGAAGGGGTGCATGATTCAGTTGAGACTGTTCGGTGGTTAGTGAAATATGGGATTCGTATGATTGTAGGTGATCTTGTGGCATTAGGTCCTCTATCTTCGCATGATGGAAAAATTCTTTGCAATCTGGGTTTGACTTAGCCAGTCAAAGGTTCTGTAGACATTGTTCGTTTGCTTGGAAAAGGCCCTCTGATAGCTAGGTTAAACTAAACTGTGATGGGAGTTGCCGTGGGAACCCGGGGAGCAGCGAAGGTGGGGGAGTGATACAGGATGATTTAGGCAGGGTCCTAGGGGCTTTTTTTGCTCATTTTGGTTTTGATACCAATAATGAAACTGAGTTAAGAGCCATTAGAGAAGGTGTTGTTTTGTATAGATCGCTTAATGTTTTCAATGTGATTATTGAGAGTGACTCTAAATTGGTGGTGGATTGGCTCATCCAGGGGCGATGTTCGATATGGTATTTGTGGGATGATTTACTCAAGGAGCTACATGGTGTTAATTACATGGTGGGTCATCAGTTTCGGGAAGGAAACCAAGCAGCGGATTTTCTTGCAAGACAAGGTGAGGAAGGGAGGTCCATTTCCTATGTAAGTGATCGGAATTTGCCAAGATTATTGAGGGAATTGTTCAGATTGAAAGGGTGGGTCTGAATAGTTTTAGGCCATAAATCTCTAGTGGTTTATTTATGTTGTTGGTTTCATTTTAGGCTATGGGTTTATTGTTTTGTTATGTAATATTGGTTTTCCTCTGCTTTAAGTGAGAGCTCTTAATAAATTGAGGGGATATTTCCCTAATTTTTTTTTAAAACAAAAAAAAAAAGAAAAAAAGAAAAGAAAAAAGAAACGAGAGGATCATCATCTACCACATGAAATGCATCAACAAGTAGTACGGTACCTAAACAAAAGAAATATCAAAAACTGAAACTGAAAATTAAGTTACCAACAAAACAATATAAACTAAAAAAAATCAAAAAACCAAAAATGTAAAAGGTGTACCGGCTTCCGCTTATAGTATATATGTATGATGTGGCCACCTAACAAGTTATATATATATATATAATGATACACCCTACCAAAGGAAAGGAGTGCAATTGAATTGATTATCTCAGCCTCTCCAGACGTATCTCATTGGATGGGAATCAAAGGGACGTACCTCCACCCCTAATAAGAGAAAAATAAGAAGGAATTATGCCATTAATAGAATATTTTATCGTAAAAAGATACTCAATTTAGAGAGATATATCAGAGATAAGAAGATTTATTTCTCTATTTTATTTTTCTCTAACCAAGAATTTCACTTTATTTTATTTATAAAGATCTAGTATTCAATCATCTTACATTTATTAACATAAACTCCTTTAAATATATATATATATATATATATATATATATATATATATATGATGAAAACTAACCATGCATACTATACATGACTAAATAAATATTTCAGTAAGAGATGATATCCTATTCCATACCGACATTATCGACGGTCAAGAAGGGTCATTAATTTCTTATTAATTAGTGAAAAGACATATTTTCACAGCTCTCTCTCTCTCTCTCCCCGTCTGGCTTCTTTGGGCGTGTTGGAGAATAGATCACTCATTTTGACAACAAAATAGTTATTTTAGTAGGAAATAACTTGTAGCAAAGAAGTAGTTTTCTTGTAGACACTACAAGAAATTTAATTTTTAGGGATGAAATTAGTTAGGGACGAACTAAATTTCATCTCTAAAAGTCATTTTTGGAGACGAATTTTTCATTTCGTCTCCAAAACTGCCTTAGATACAAATTTCGTTCGAACGGAAAAATATCCATTCGAACGGAATATTTTGTGACGAAAAAAATCGTCTCAAAAAGAAAAACCGTTCGAACGGGGGATAAAGTGTTCGAACCACCAATTAATTATGTTCGAACAGTATATGATCTGTTCGAACAGTAATAATATTGGTGGGAAATTAAATTTGTTTTCCCGGGGAAAGTTAATAACCGTATGAACTTAAATTTATTATTTCGAAAGAAAATTTTTTTCATTAATTTGTTTATCATTATTAATTTGTACATATATTTTAAATTTTGTTTTTCCGATAAAAATGATTTATTTTCTGTTAAAGTATATAAATATAACTTTAAAGATAATATTATTTTGTATATTATCATGAACGGCAAGTAAAATGAAAAAAATAAATAAATTAGCAAACACGAGAAATAAAAATTATACATTAATTACATCTCAACTATATAATGTTCAATACAATATAAAAAAGTAAAATAATAACTAAAAAGACTATTTGGTGTTGAGCAGATCAACATCCTCTTGTAACATTTTCACGCGCCCATCCAGATCTCTAAGTTTCTCCATAATGGGCTCAACGAACTCAACAAATAGAGCTCGTACCTGATCCAAAGTAACCCCAGGAGGCTGTCTCTCAACAGCGGCAGTAGTACTAGTAGAAGCTGGATCAGTGGGCGGGGCACTAGGCTGTCCTGGTGCAGCCTTCCGCAAGTGCCCCTCGCTCTTGCTGAATGTGATCTTGTTGAGGGGCCCCATCTGTGGCGACCTCCGCTCAATCGCTGAAACTGTAACCCCTGATCGAAGTAGGAAGTTAGATATCAGTAGTGCAAATGGTAGACTACCTCCACTAACATAGCGTGACTCCGATCGGATGCGGTAAAAGAAATATAAGGCCAGATCAATGGGGTCCCCCCGCCCTATCCTCAACAAAAATCTAGCTCGATCGATCCCAAAATCAGTCTTGTGTTTTTTCGGGTCGATGTTATAGCCGACAATCAAGTTAAGCATTCTAAAAAATGCTATGCAATCAGCCTGTCGGATCACTTTGCTCCCATCATATGGAGGAGCCGAAGGGTCTCGCACTAGATGACGCACCTGATCATCTGTCAAATCATCATCAGGTAGTTCCACATCCTCACTACCATCCTCACTATCATCCGGATCTACATGCGGAGCTGGTATGGGGGATGCGGCATGTGTGTCAGAATCAGATGGTGCAGCCGCTGGTCCCGAAGTAGCCGGCCCAGGATATGCGCCGACCTCGCATCGGATGTCGAGGAACTCAGCAATAATACGGGGAGAGAAATTAAATTTAACTCCCCGGACTGATAGAGTGTAGAAAAGAGAGTCAGCACTCTCCTCTTCCAATGCATGGTAAAACTCAACGACCATATCTGGGTATGCAGTCCCCTGCTGCTGACAGATCGGTACCCATCCCCGCTCAGTGAAAATGGATTGTATGCTCCGTCCCTCCCACGAAAGATCAGAGAAGTCAGACAAAACGATCTGACGCTCGACGAGTACAGATCTCGATGCCTGAGTAGGAGCTGGTCCAGTGCTACTTTCACTGACTTGGTCTCTTACACGTTTTCTTTCGGTAGATGCCATTAATATACCTATTGGACCACAAGAAAATTAAGAATATAATTATAAATATTATATTTAAAATATATTATTTAAGAATTACACTTAGATTGAACTGTATTGAAATAATCCGTTCGAACTAAGAATATTCCATTCGAACTAGCATAGTTGTTCGAATGGAAGATTCAGTCAATTCAAACAGGCAACTAATATTCGTTCGAACGGTAAGTTTTTGTTCGAACAAAAATAAATCTGTTTGGCACGAACACGTTCGAATGGAATGGAACCCGTTCGAACGAGATCGAACCCAAACAGCCATGGCTGAGTGAGTCGACTCAGCCATGGCCGAAACTCTAATCTACACCAAAATGGCTCGATTAAATCGGTATAAATGATGAAGAAGTGAATCTAGATCACTTCTACCGATTAAAATCCATAGATACAAACAAACCAAACCAAAATGGGGGGATTTCGAATCCGAAACCCCCCCTCCCAAACAAATGTCATTAATCTCAAAAAAATTCACAATAGAAGCCCATACCTCTTAGAAGAGAAAAATGGGGTGTTTCTTCGGCGGTTGAGTGGCAGTTGAACGGCGGAGATAAGCTGGGACGAGTCGGATGTCGTTTTGGGTTCGAATGCACAAGGTTTGTTTGATGGGAATCGAACTGGGTGTATAAGTATTGTGACACCTCGTTCGAACGGAATAAAACCCGTTCGAACAGTATTAAAATCCGTTTGAACTTGTCAATATCCCGTTCGAACGGTTAATACTATGAATATATTTCTAATTATATAACTATACTAATGTATAATAATACTGATATTACAAAGTACAAAATTATAAAAATAATACTAATAATAGTATTATAATGCTTTAATATACAAGTTAATATTTTAATATAACTATATTTTATATCCTAGTTTGGGTATAGTTATAACTATTGACTGAGTTATGATTAACTACATAAGAGGCATTGGCTTCATCATAGGCCTAGCCAAATATTGTAAAATGAGTAATAAGTACTATAACTAATATACTATAAGTACTATAAGTATATAAGTACTATAACTAATATAGTAATATAAGTAACTATACTATATAGTACTAATACTAATATAGTATTACTTAAATGTATCATATATATATTATAATATATATACTGTAATTAATAAATTTAATTAGTACTATATATTCATATAAGTAACTATATTAGTATGTTAGTAACTATATTAGTATGTTAGTAATCTAATTAAATGACACTAGTGATTGCTGAATATAGTAATTAGGGTTCGAACGGTTTGCTATGTATCATTTCCCATTCAAACGTTCTGTTTATCAGTTCGAACGTGAAACTTTAGGAGGGAATTTTCCCGCTAAAGGGTTTTACGTTCGAACGGTTATTAAATACCGTTTGAACGTAAAACTTTAGGAGGGAGTTTCTCCCGCTCCATGGTTTCCCGTTCGAACGATTAGTAAATAACCGTTCGAACGGGAAACTTTATTCAAATATTTGCAACAGATCTCAGAAATCAGAATCTCCCCATTTCCCACTCTCACTCCCTCACAAACAAAGTTGCGTCATTCTCCCTCCATCCAGTTCCAACTATTTTTATTTTAATCATTATTTCTATTACTTTTTGTGGAGTTCCTTCTCAGTACACGCAATTCTCATCTCATTATCGGTATGTTTTTTATAATATTTTTAGCTTCCTATGATTTATTTGTTGAAAAATTGTTGAAATTCTTTGATATTGTTGTTGGAATCCTTTAATATTATTGTGTTGTTACGGTGTTGTTATTACTATATTGAAAGTTTTTGAAAAATTGTTCATCTGTTTTTCGTAGTTGAAGTAGAATTGAAATCTGGAACGAACACGTTCGAACGTGTTATTCTTTACGTTCGAACGTATATTCCGTTCGAACGGTGTATATAAACGTTCGAACTTGTTCGTTCCAGATTTCAATTCTAGTTCAACTATAGAAAACAGATGAACCAAAACACAATACACAAACAAACCAAAACACAATCAAACTTAGAAAGATATTAACTGCAAAAGATAGCCCGTCTACAACTATACAAACTTAAAAATTTTAGACGCTTAGTCGGCTAAGGTCATATTTTGGTTGGGTTTTGGAGTGTTGGGTGAAGAGTCAAGACTTTAGTGACTCAATCCAGTCATTGAAATTGAAGTTATCATTGAAATTGAAACTTATCATTGAAATTGAAGACCCTCATTCTTATGGTTCTTACCATACAAGTAACTCAATCCAGTCCCATACCATTTTCAAATTAAAACTATTATTTCTATTACTTTTTGTGGAGTTCATTCTCAGTAACAATTTTAGACTTTACGTTCGAACGGGTTATGTTTTACGTTCGAACGACATAATACATATCATTGAATTTGAAGACCCTCATTCTTGTGGTTCTTAATATTTGAATTAATTCACAAACTTCCTCTCGAAAAAATAATACACAAACATAATCAAACTTAGATATAAAGTCATAGAAATATATTATACAGACATAATCAAACTTAGATATAAAGTCATAGAAATATATAATACAGACCATAAAATTTAGATATAAAGTCATAGAAATATATTATACAAATATAATCAAACTTAGAAATATTAAAATTAAAATACTCCATCTCCCATCTTCCATGTCCACCACCTTAGCATTGCCACCACCACTATTATTTAGGAATAAATCCAAGCGCAACTAACTCTTGAAATAAAGCATTGAGTTGTGAACTTCCGGAGTTCCCAAAACCACTTTGGACATCTTGAGTTGGGTTTGTATTGACAGAACCGAAAAAACCACCTTGGACATCTTGAGTTGGGTTTGTATTGACAGAACCACTTTGGACATCTTGAATAGGATTTGTATTGACAGAAGCATATGATAGACAATTTTGTTCTGTCTCATTCATTAGTGTTGCTAGTTGAGTTGAAAGATTTTCAACCTGCAGAAAACCAAGTAGGATTATAGATCTTGGTTGACAGAGCATATTAGGATTAAATATGATTAAAGAGAACCTGTTGCTGAAGAGCAAAAATATATGAAAAAATTCCATTGATAGGATCTTGAAGCCTAGCTTGCGCTTCATATATAAGTGTGTTAATCGCTTCATAACGATTATCGACCGGGATGCGATGTAGCAGCCTCTTTACATTACCACATCCGAAAACCTTATGAACGGCTCCAAATTGGATATATCCAACTGGACCTTTGAAATAAGGATAAAAAATACATCCCCCACTACATTTCCTTCTCACAAATTTGCATGCTTCACAAGCAGAACCTCGCCTACCTCGCATCTTGATTGGTGGTGAGAGAGCATCCTTCTCACAAATATATAGACGGATGATGAGCTCGCATCCTTCTCAATCCTGATGAGCTCGCATCTCGTGATGCGAGCAGCACACCATAAAACCCGGCCAATTGAAGATGGAATTGCTTCGAGCCCCACAAAAAGAGAGCATAAACGGAAGGCCAAAGCTCATTCATCAATATCCATAAAGAGAGCATAAACCATCCGGGGGCCAAAGCTCATTCATCAATATCCATAAAGAGAGCATAAACCATCCGGGGGCCAAAACTCATTCGTCCTTGTGCACATGACCAGACTGACAATATCCGTAAATTATGGAGATAGTATATCCGTAAATTATGGGGATATACATCCGTAAATTATGGGGATATACATCCGTAAATTATGGGGATATACATCCGTGACAAAACTCACATTTCTCACATACAGATTTCTCTCAACTCACAGATTTCATACCACCGAACTCTCAACTGACATTTCTCTCAACTCTCATTTCTCTCAACTCACAGATTTCTCTCAACTCTCATTTCTCTCAACTCACAATTCTCACACACAGATTTCTCTCAACTCTCATTTCTCTCAACTCACAGATTTCTCTCAACTCTCATTTCTCTCAACTGAAATGGCCGGCTATCGTCCTTATAATATTGTTCCTGATTTGAATCGAGAACCTAGTTTGCCACAAACATTATGTTTCACTCCTGATGCTATCAATACCATGATAGCAACAGATAATTATTTCTTAAACAAGAGTGATGCGGAGGTTGTGGATGGAGGTCAAATAATGACATCTCAGTATGCAGCTGTTGTTACTACCATGAGCCGAAGGTTACTCCTCAGGGTAAGTGAGATAGAGATGCTTAAAAAACAAGTAAGTGAATTGAATACTAAGCTTGCAAATAAACGAAAAAAAACAGATATTAAAAGGACAAAATAAGGAATTAAAGCTGTCTATGGACTTGTATACAAAAAATTTGGAACCAAAAGTAGCAGAGCTGGAGAGAATGCGAAAACAAGTAGATGAGCCAAAAACAACTGAAATAGCGGAGCTTGAGAAGGAAAATGCAGGGAATGTCCTCAACCCTCCGGAAAATACCTCAAATGCGCTCAACCCTGATGAAGATGCTTAATATATGTATTTTATACATATGTATGGATTCTATGTTTTGATATATGTATGGACTATATGTTTTGTTTTAGCTATATGTTCTATTTTATGCATGGAGATGTGTTAGTTTGATATGTTTTGATATATGTATGGACTCTATGTTTTGATATATGTATGGACTCTATATATATGTTCTGTTTGAGTAATATGTTTGCTACAAATGGGCTAGTGCAAGAATCTTAGTTCTTATAATTTTTTAGTAGTAGAGGATCATTTATTTGTAAATGGAATCGATCCTAAATACTCACCTTGGGTCTTACATGGCGAACCATTTCTCAAAGGAGTTAGATTTGGTAGTCAGACCAATCAAGTAGATGAGGGTAACGACACCGAAATAGAGGACATTAATGTGGATGATCCTGATGACAGTGACGATAATGGAGAGGATATGACTGAGATGTTAGGTGATCTGGGTGCAGGAATGTTTGGGATGAGGGATGGAGAAGGAACATCTGCATAATCATTTGAGAGAAACGATAACTTTAGAAGATTGTGGGAGGATACACATAGAGAGTTGTATGCTGGGTGCACTCGTCATAGCAAGTTGTCCTTCACAGTAAGGTTGCTTCATATTAAGTCTATTTGTCGTATTTCTGCCAAAGCTATCGACATGTTACTTGAATTTGTTAAAGAGGCTCTTCCTCAGGATAATGTAGTACCCCGTAATTTTTATGAAGCAAAGCAATTGAAGCGAGGGCTAGGATTTGATTATAATATCATCCACGCTTGTAAAAATGATTGCATTCTTTACTGGCAACAATATGCAGAATTTGACTCATGCCCAGTGTGTCATGAGTCAAGATGGACATCCGATAAACGTAATGTACCCCACAAAGTTTTAAGACATTTTCCGTTGATTCCTCGACTTCAAAGACTATTTACATCAAGGATAATTGTGAAAGATATGTCGTGGCATCACATAGAAAGAGTCCAAAATGAAAACTTCCTCTCGCATCCAGTAGATTCTTTACAATGGAAGAAATTTGACAAAGAGTATCCATGGTTTGCCGAAGAACCTCGCAATATACGTCTTGGTTTAGCAACGGATGGTTTTAATCCATTTGGCAACATGAGCACTTCTTATAGTACTTGGCCTGTCATATTAATGCCTTATAATTTGCCACCTTGGAAGTGTATGAAGGATCCTTATTTTATGATGACTCTATTGATACCAGGACCAAGGTCACCAGGGAATGAATTAGATGTATATCTGCAACCACTGATTGCAGAGTTGAAAGAGTTGTGGGATCAGGGTGTCAATACATATGATGCAACGACATCGCGGGAGTTCAAGATGCATGCTGCAGTAATGTGGACAATAAATGATTTTCCAGCATATGGAAATTTGTCTGGGTGGAGCACAAAAGGTAAAATGGCTTGTCCTGTTTGTAATAAAGATACACATTCTCAGTGGTTGAGTCATGGTAGGAAATTATGTTTTATGAGACATCGTCGTTATTTACCACATAATCATAGATGGCGTTCAAATAGAGCTATGTTTGATGGAAGGGTTGAGCGTAGGTTATCGCCACCAGAGTTATCTGGACATGATATTATCGTGCAGTTGGGGAATGTTTTAGAAAACAGATTTGGGAAACATACCAGGGTTCGAAAGAGAAAACGACAAGCAGTGGAGTTGAATTGGACAAAAAAAAGTATTTTTTTTGAGTTATCATACTGGTCTACATTGACACTGCGCCACAATCTAGATGTTATGCACATTGAAAAGAATATATGTGAGAATATATTGGGTACTCTGATGTCAATAGAAGGGAAGACAAAAGATACAGCTAATTCTCGTAAAGACTTAAAAGAGTTGGGGATAAGACCAGAGTTGCATTTGCAAGATAATGGGTCGTCAGCATACATGCCTATTGGAATGTATACACTCTCAAATGATGAGAGAAAAAAATTTTGTGATTGGTTCTTGACAATCAAATTACCCGATGGCTATGCTTCACACATGTCAAGATGTGTTCGAACACATGATCGGAAAATAACTGGTCTTAAAAGTCATGACTGCCATGTATTTCTACAGCGTTTGTTGCCGGTTGGTGTGCGTGGAAAGTTTACTCGAGATGTTCGTATAGCTCTCACAGAATTAGGAGGATTTTTCAGAGACATTTGTAGAAGAACGTTGAAAGTTGATGCATTGTTAAAAATGGAAGTTGATATTGCAGTAATATTGTGCAAGTTGGAGAGTTTATACCCGCCTTCATTCTTTGATGTAATGGTTCATTTGGCTGTGCACCTACCTCGTAAGGCTTTAGTCGCTGGTCCAGTTCAGTATAGATGGATGTATCCTATTAAACGATTTTTAGGAAAATTGAAGCGATTTGTGGGGAATAAAGCTCGTCCAGAAGGTTCGATTGCTGAGTCATATATTGATAATGAGTGGCATACATTTTGTTCAATATATTTTCGTGAGGTTGATACTAGATTTACAAGACTAGACCGAAATTATGAGGGTGGAAGAGAGGCGGGAGTCTTGTCAACATTTACCGTGTTTTCCCAGATAGTACGTCCCATAGGCGCACAAAGGGGTTACGACCTATGTGGGCGAGAGTTTGAAAGAGCTCGATGGTATGTCTTGAATAACTGTACAGAGATTGACCACTATTTGAGGTTAGTGATGATCTTCTAAATTAATTATGTATAATAATATAACATTTTTCGTTGCTACAAATTAATCATTCACACAAACCTGCGCAGTGAACATATACAACTACTTCGCACGAATGGTGTAACTGACGTAGAAAGAAAGCATGAAGAGGAATTTGCTTCATGGTTTGAACATACGGTATTACTGTAAAGTTTCTTTTTATAATATGAATTTCATACCACTAAAATCTATCATTTTTTTATATAATAATATTTATTGATGTAGGTTGTATCAAAATATGTTGAAAATTCAGAAGAAATTTCACCAGAACTGTATGCTCTGGCATGTGGTCCGTCTAGGCGGGCCATCCAGTACTCAGGATGTTTGGTGCATGGATATAGATTTCACACAGCTGACAGAGAAAGATATAGGAAAACTCAAAATTGTGGGGTTGTAGTCGAAGGAAGTCATGGGGATGATAACATTGACTTCTATGAAATTGTGAAAGATATTATAGTGTTAAAATACGTGGGAGGATATATGGTCTGGTTGTGTAAATGTAATTGGTGGGATGTCTCAAATCCTAGGTTGGGAGTGCGTAACGATAATTACTTTGTGAGTGTCAATACATCTCGCACATGGTATGAGGACGATCCTTTCGATCTCGCTTGCCAAGCTAATCAAGTATTTTATTTAGATGATCCGGAATATGGAAACCCATGGCGGGTAGTGGAGAAGTTTGCACCAAGAAATGTGTATGATACTATTCCAGAAACAGAAGAACCTTCAGAAGAAGTTGATACTCCAACAAATGAAGAAGCATATCAAGAAAACGAAGTAGGCATCAATCTATTTGTTGATCTCAGCCAATATGATATGGTCTCATTACATAGAGAAAATGTTCAACCCGAAGTAATTGAGGGTGAAATATCAGAAGACGATGAATCAACTGAAGTGTCTAGCGAGGATGAGGGTGATTGGTCTAGCAAAACAGATAGTGAATGAATTTCAAATATCAATTTTTGTAAGTATAATTTGTTTAAGGATATCCATAATGTTTGTTTGAATAATAATTTGTTACAATTTCAAATAGATATGCCTCCTAAACGTAAAGCAACACGTGTGCCATCTCCATCCATTACTGATTCCCCGTGTGATTCACCTGTCATGAATAGTCAGCCAACACTATCAGACTCAGAACAAGGTATTTTATCAAATTAAATACTACAGTTTATGCTCAATTTAGGTAATATATCTATAAAATAAAAGTATTTAATTCAAATACTTGCTTTAATTACTGTATATAGCTGTTGTAAGCCAGCGCCGAGGTAGAGGCACTACGAGGGGTGTCTGCATAGAAAAAGTAAGGAAAGTTGGTAAAATTAAAGTTGATATTCCTGATTATCACATCGGTGGCTCTGGAGATTCAGCAGCATGGCTTGCTTCTTTTGTTGGTACGCTTACTCGCACGTATGCACTTATTGCTACATCCTCTTGGTCTAAAGTTCCACAAGAAGTGAAAGATCACATCAAAAAATGTTGTTTGGTAATAACCTACATCTCAAGTAACTAAGTATTATTCATGTTACTTTTTGAATATTTAGTATTTATACTAATTGTTTACAATTATTGAAAGGATGAGTTTGAGCTTGATTTTGGCCGACGAGAGGATCGATTAACGGTTGAGGAGTTGATGTCGAATGCATTTCGGAGGTACAAAGGTCGATGTCATGCACATTATAAGAAGTTCAGTACTACAATAGAGGCGCGCCAAAATCCATTCCAAGCAATACCACCAAATGAATGGGAGAAGGTTTGTAATATGTTCGAAGATCCTGCCTATCAGGTAATTTCGCTGCTCTATTTTTTTAATAGTATATTATGATAGATGTATTAAACATATATATATATATATATATTTTATTTTTTTAGCAACGGAGTACTGTAAACAAAGCAAATAGATCAAACTTGAAGATACACCATCATGCGGGTTCTCGATCTTTTCATCGTTTGTCTAACAAAATGGTAATTTATTCTACTCCCTATTAAATATTAACATATAATACACTTTTCTGATTTAAGTTCTAATATATATATATTTTTTTGTAGAAAGAAGAAAGTCCTGCTGACTATGATCTGACCCAATTGTATGCAAAATCACATAAAAATCATGATGGTGTTTGGACCAGTCCCGAAGTAGAGGCAAATTATGTAAGTTTAAGTTTCTTTAATTCCATTGTGACTATAGTTTTGTTACTTATACTAACTAATATGTTTTTGTTTTTGTAGGACAAGATGATATCTCTCAAGGAAGTTAATGCGGATCCATCTGATGCATCATCTGTCAACGATGTTCAGATCATTTCTCAAGTTCTTGGATCACGTTCTGGATATTTGAGGGGCTTAGGACGTTGCGTTAAACCATCTTCAACATCATCATCCTCTTTTCAAACTAGATCGAATGACGACAAAACTAAAAAATTGGAGGAAGCAGCACTTGAAATAGAGCGATTGAAGTCTAAGGAAAAAGAGTTACTGATCAGATTAGATCAAGCAGCAGATCTTGAGACAAGATTAGAAGAGAACATGCAGAAGAGATTGGAGATGGAGGTACAAAAAGCTATGCTTCAGTTGCAGTCAGTTATGTCACAAAACTCTACACCACCACCATAATTGTAAACTTTTTTTTTCTTTAGGGTTAATACATTATAAAGTTTCAAAAAATTTGAACAATTGACATTTGAATTATATTTTGTGTAATACTAATATGGTATTTTTAATTAATTTGGTTTTGTTCTGTATGTTTCATACCTTTCGAACGGTAAAGAACCAATTCTAAATCCATTCGAATAAACAAATAACCATTCGAACAAAAAATAACCCATTCGAACGAATATCACGGAATACAGTTCAAACGGACGTAATTTGCATTCGAACAAAATTTATTGGTTCGAACGAACTTTATTTGTTCGATTCAAAATTTTATTTCGTTCGAATGGACGGGTAGGTTCGAACGGAAAATATTCCATTCGAACACTCATTTCGTTCGAACAGTATCAAATATGGTCATTTGTTCGATTCAAAATTTTATTCCGTTAGAATGAACGTGTCGGTTCGAACGGAAAAATATTTCATTCGAACAAGATATTGAGACGAAATTAGTTCATCTCAAAAAAAATATCCGTTCGAACGGTTTCGACTGGTTCCGCACAATTTCGTCCCTAAAAGTGATTTTTGGAGACGAAATTCAAATTTTGTCTCCAAAAATATTTTGAGACAGCCTTTTAGAGACAAATTAGAGACAAAATTTTTTCATCTCCAATTATTTTTTAGGACGAAATTATGATTTTTTGAGACAAAAGTTTTTGTCTCAAAAAACCATTTCTCTTGTGGTGAGATCTGGATCACTTGTTTGAACGTTTTGGTTAACAATATTGTAGTGTTTGCTAACTAGGGGAAAAAAATAAAGTTTTGATATAATAGTATTCATGATCAAGAGATGACCTTGAAACTAAATCTACAATAAAAAATCATTTTGGAAAGATTTTTATTTGGGACGAAATTCAAATTTCACTCCTAAAAAAGGATGGAAGGTGTTTACCATTCGAACAGTATATGTAGGGATAAAAAATTTCTTCCTTAATAAAATAAATGTTCGAACATTCAAAAAAACCTTCGAACAAAATATAATAAACATTCAAATAAAATATAATAAACATTCGAATATAAATTATATATGGTCGAACCAAAATTCGGAGCGTTAAGTGACAAAATTTAGCGAAACATTGACTTACCATTCGAACATCATAAAACAAAATTCGAATGTCAAGGTTAATCAATATTCGAACAGATATTATATATGATCGAACGAGAAATTGGCGGTTTAAGTCAATAAATTTAGTGGGACATTGACTTACCATTCGAACATATTACTATACCATTCAACCTAATAAATTATCAGTGTTTGAAAGTATAATAAAGTGTTTGAATGGAAACTAGTAACATTCGAACTTGAAATATTCTGTTGTAGTATATATCACTATATTATATTATATTTATGATACTATAGTATACTACACTATATTACTTGTTATATATAATACTATAGTAAACTATACTATATATAGTATTAGTAAAATATATTAGTATATAGTACTATATATATTAGCATATGGTAATCACAATATATTTATATAACTATATATAGTAATTTTTGTAAAAACAATTATATATAGTAATAAATTGAAACGTATAATGTAGATATTAGACTATAATAAAACATTTAGTAATATACGTTCGGAGCTTAGAAGAAAATATTGCTCTCTCCCGAAACCCTCTCCCAAAACTCTCCCACCATCAAGATCGGCCAGAGGTGGTGGGAGCTTAGGCTCCTCCCCCCTCACCCCTTTCCTTTCCCCTCTGTGTTTCTTTTCTAGGGTAGTGTTTAGTTTATTTTTTGTATTTTTTCAGGCCATTCAAAGGGAGAATCGCCGTTCGAGACATTCTGGCACCCAACAGACAACACGCGCCCCACCAGGAGTTTGCCCTGCCGTCGATCTGTAAAACCACCAACTATGGCCTCCACCGAAGCGGCAAGTAGCCTGCACGTGCGGGTCGAAGACTCTGGAGCTCGCCTGCGTGTGACCCTCACACGCCATCAAGGAACCTTCTGCCGCTGCAACGTGCGGCCGTTCTCGAACCGGCATATCTGGATCTTCCAAGCTCGAACGTCGGTTTTCCCTCCAACAGCCTTTTTGTGCACTATTTTTCCGCTTTACAGTGTTTTCAGAATGTTATTTACTTTATGTCTTGCCTTTATTTTCTAGAAAATAAAAACCTAAAAATGTAATGCCATTCGAACCTAGGCCGAATGGATTTTGAGTCCCCCCTCCGCGTAGGCTGAGTTGGTGGGGTTTCCAATTCCATATCCTGATTAGTCGAGTATGGAGGTTTGTTTGTTGGGTACTGTTACTTCTATCGTAGATAGAGGGGTGCTATCTCTTAGACTTTGGTCTGTAGAGATTACCTTCTGGACTAGACCATGCTAGTCACGAAAGTGTGTTGGGAAGCTATTAACGTTTGTAATTGGCTTGTTTTTAAGTCACGTTTATATGTCCTCTTTCATGAATGGAATGAGATATGCTTTTATAAAAAAAAAAAAAAAAGTAATATATGTTCGAACACTATGGAATACAGTTCGAATGCTTAATCACAGGAAAGGGTAAATTTGGGCCAGGCAATCTATTTTGGACCTGCTCCCATTCGTTGACATCATAGGAAAACGTAAATTTGGGTCAGGCTGGCGTTGATCCACACTTCGTCGCAGCGGGGCTCGAGGTAAGTTATTGGGGTAGCCAAGAAGCTGATCCTGCTCTCCTCTACGGGAGGGACAAGGCAACATTTCCTATGGTGTCCCGTAGGAAGGTAATTTGTTCAGGTAGTCTATTAGTGAACCCGCTTCCGCCCATTGATGCTTACGAGGAAGGTAAGCCTTTGTCTTCGAATGGTCAAGGATCGACCCGCACTCCTTTGCGAGAGGGATAAGGCAACCCTTTGGGCCTTTCCCTTTTTGTTTTGCGGGGAGGTAAATTGTTGACGGAGTTTCTGTTTAGCATAGTTGATTTTAATAACAGATTGTGTCGATTTGGTCAGAAGGGAGTTCACTTGGAGAGTTATGTTATACTCCTGAAATTATCCATTAAAAAACCAAACCTTTTTTTAAATTAGGGCCCATAGTGGGTGTACAAGGACATATAAAGTTATAATAATGAACCAGCTTAGCAATAATATTTAAGTAGGTGCTAGACGTTCCACGGGTGCAGTAGCTCATTTCCTTGGGAGTTTTTGAGGCTATAGGAGATTGGACAATTTGTTGTGATGACCACATAGGGCCCTCTCATCGAGGGCCTATTTTTCCCTCATCCCGCGTTGTAGTTTCCGATTTTGAATGCCCTTGGCTGCATGCACTTGTTAAAGCGACTCTTGGCCCTTCTTTTGTTGGTTGCAGTCCTTATCATGGCTTCTAGTTAGACTTTTTTTTACAGGTCTAGCTGTTCCTCTAGTCGTTTATCATTGGACTCTTGCTAGAAGTGCTGAACCCTGTATGTGGGGATTCTGATCTCTACTGGCAGGATCACTTCCTAACCATATGTGAGGGTGAAGGGAGTTTCCTCGGTCGGCGTTTTTCACTGTGATCTGGTATGCCCACAACACGGCGGGGAGTTCTTTTGCTATGCTACCTTTCTATCGTCGAGTCACTTTTCAGCATTCCCATCAACGTTTTATTGGTTGTCTCGACTTGCCCATTGGACTGAGGATGTCCCAGGGATGAGTATCGGAACTCGACACCCAATTCTTGGCACCAATTTCAGTTATGGTCAGAATCGAACTACCTTCCGTTATTAGAAATGATGGTGCGTGGGATGCCAAACCTGCAAACTACTGACTTCTATAGGAACCGCATGATATTACTCTCAGTGATAGTAGCTAGGGCCTCAGCTTCGACCCACTTGATGAAGTAGTCCACAGCTACTACCATGAATTTGACTCATCTTTTGCTCAAGGGTAGTGGTCCAAGGCAACGTGATTGATGTTAACTCCTGATTACGCCCAAAAAATAACGCGGTAGTTGTAGCACAGCTTTAGGGTGTCGATTCCTCAGGGAGACAGATTAAAGAAAACTCAACAAATAATAAAAAGAACTAAAGGAAAATATTTAATGATCAATAAGAAATAATTGATTTTAATGTGATTTAGCAAATAAAATTACAAGGATAAAAATAGGGATCACTCAAATTACAAATAGTAAAATATCAGGAATTCCTTGCACAAATCAGGTATTTCTATTTATTCTTGATTTAATAAATTACATAATTGGATATTTATCTAAAGTCCCCAATTGGAAGATATAGAACTACAAATCATTTTAATCGAAATATAACTCTTTGATAAATCATTCACTACTTTTTAAAACTCTGTGAATTATCATCTTTCTTGAAAAAATCCAGTGACGACAATATACCCAGTGGACAATACTACAGTAAATAATTAAATCAATAAAGACAATAAATTAATCCAAACATAATCAAGGATCTTAACCATTCTATAGAAAAAGCATGACTGAATCTATGAAATGAATCAATTCTTAGATTATTTGGAGATAAGAAAATACCATAGATAATTAGTGAATAATAAACAAGAATTTGCATTAATAAAGAGCAATCACATGAATCAAAAATAAATTAAAAACACCCTCAATTGTGCAAGTTCATCCCTAGTTTTACTTGGACTTAGCTGTCCATTTTTATAAGAACAACAAAAACTCTCAAAAATATTGAACTGAGTCCGGAAAACTCTTCTCTCCTTGAGTCCGAAACTCATTTCCTCGACTTAATTCCCTCTCCAGTCCAAAAACTCCCTCTCCTTTTTATAGAACTCCATGCCTTCAAGCTATCTTCGCTGGCCACTTCTTCTTTCTTTATTTTATTCTTCCACCGAATGGGTCTTCCACCAAGCCGTGTCTTAGTGCGTCTTGTTCCCCACATGTAGAAGGCTTTCCAGTTCACTGCTTCTTTCTTTTCTTCCGTCTAACTTCCCCCAGCGTGTTTCTTTTCTTGCCATCCCACATGGTTTCATTTTTTTTTCTTTTCTTGTTTGCTACACCCACCAGCAAAATCACTTTGTCCATGTGCATGTGTTTCTTTCCCAATTCATCCAGCGTCCCGTATGCATGTTAGCTATTTTTTTCTTTTCATTTTTTTTCTTCTTTTCGATGTAATGGAAATGAGAGAGCCCCAGAGGTGGCTGGGTGGATGTTGCTTGCGGCTTCATGGAGGTGCTTGGGTGGAGTTGTTGCTCGCAAAATGGAGGCCATGTGTCTTCTCTCTCGGTGGTAACAGACGTGCAATGGAGGTTTCGAGTGAAATAAATTCCTCTGTTTTCACTTCATAAAATAGAGGATGTAATCTGCCGGTTTTCACGTGGAGGTGCATGGAGGCTGGATGGACGTGCATGACTGTTGCTGTCGCTAGAAGTCGTGCATGACGATGGTGCAGTGCGCTTGGAAGTGCTACCGGGCTTTTGGCCGTGATTGGAAATGCTGCGTATCGTGGAGTGGTGCTACCGGGGCTGTGCATGGGAGTTTCGGATGGTAGCTTGCGATGCACTTCATGATGGAGACGACGTGCACTGGAGGAGGCTGGGCACGGCTGGGCTGAGGTGCAGTGGAAGGTGGTGGTCCGAACGCATGCATGGAGTACGTGTGCTGGAGGTTGAAGATGACGAAAACGACTTGTCTTTTTTGTCTATTGACTAAACAACAAGTCGTTTAGTAGACAGGAGTTTTAATTTCGATGGACAAACGACAAGTCGTTTAGTAGACGGGAGTTTTAATTTTGACGGACAAACAACAAGTCGTTTTTGTCTGTAGACTAAACGACACGTCGTTTAGCAAACGGCAGTTTCAATTCCTAGAGAAAAATGACAAAAACGACCTGTCATTTAGCAGAACATGTAAAACAGAAAATAAAATAATAAAAATAAAACTTGGACAAAGCAAAATAAATAATTAAAGAAACAAAAATAAAACTAGACAAAGAAACTAAAATAAATAAATAATTAAAAATAAAAATAAAATTAGACAAAAGATGAAGAATAAAATATTAAAAGTGTGTTGTGCATGTGAATAAATATTGTCAAATTAAATCACAAGTTATAAAATTAAACATAAACTATGCTCTTAATCAATTTAAATCACAACTTGGATTTATTCCTTTTAACCATTTTTTCATCTAAAACCAATGATAAAATAATAAAACAATTAAAAATATATTGATTCTAAATGTATAAAATATGCAATAATGCAGCTCAATCAACTCCACCGGCGGACAATGGGGCATCCTGGCGTACTTCTGGCACTTCCTTGCATAGTCGTTGGCATCTCACAGGCTTGAGGCCAGTAATAGCCCGCTCTCACCACCTTTCCAGCTAACGCTTATCCCCCTGAGTGATTCCCACAAATTCCCTTCCGCTAACACTTACTGCGTTTCTTCTGAGGAGATGCACCTTAAAAGAGGCGTTGAGGGACCCCACAAATATAGGACTCCCATGATCATTGTGTAGCATACTGTTCTATTTCTGATCTTTCTTGCCTCTTGTCAGTCTTCGAGTATCTCGTTAGTTTCCAAGTGTCTGATTATGCTCCCTGCCCAATACGGGCTCTGGGTCGTATTTTCATTACTTCAATTCCCACAATAGGTAGTTCCACCATGCGGGTCACTGCTTTTTTTGGTAAGGGGAGGTCTCCTATCCAGACGCAACACGTGCCAACTTGTCCGCCTTCTGATTTTCTGTCGTCGGCACTTGTTGAATTTGAAAGTATTTGAAGTGAGGGCGTTCAACCTCTATCAATGTTAGATGTCTCTTTAATTTCTCAGTCTTTGCAACAAACTCTCCTCGTACCTAATTCACCACCACTTGAGAATTGGCCCATACTTCGATCTCGGTGGTACCTAGGGCTCTAGCCACCTGTAATCTTGAAAGCAGTGCTTTGTACTCCACCTCCTTATTTGTTGTTTTGAACGCCAATTTGATGGCGTAATTATGGTATTCTCCCTTAAAAGTTACGATATGCACTCCCACTCCCCTTCCAGCCCGATAAGATGAGCCGTTAACAAATACTTTATAGGGCTTTATGGGACGTGCATCATCGTTCTTTGCCCAGAAGCCGGTGAATTCTGTGACAAAATCCACTAAGCGATGCATAGTCAATATCAAATTCGCTTAGCTACTGCCCAATTCATAAGTTGGCCTGAAGCGTCCAATCGTAGTAACACTTTCTGTTGAAGGGTCTTTGTGAGGACCCGTATCGGGTGGGCCTAAAAGTAAGGGCGCAGCTTGCTCGTAGTCACCACCAGTGTAAAGGCCAACTATTCTATGCAGGGGTATCTGGCCTCGGCTCCCCGATATGCTCGGCTGGTGTAGTAAACTGGCCTTTGGACCCCCTCATCTTCACCTACCAAAGCTGAAGAGGCTACTTGGGGGGTGATTGCTAAGTACAAGGTTAACGTTTCTTCACATCAGGTTTGGCTAAGGAGCGGCAGGCTAGTAAGGTATTTCTTAAGAGCTTCGAACAGCTAGTCGCACTCGCTGTCCCATACCTTCGCTTCCTACAAGACTTTGAAGAAAGGCTGGCATTTTTGGGTCGGTCTCGAGACAAATTTATTGAGGGCAGCTATTTGCCCAACTAGCCTTTGTACTTCATTTATATTCCAAAGCTGGGCCATGCTGAGGATGGCCTCCACCTTCTCAAGGTTGGCCTCGATACCTCGCTCAGACACCATGAACCCTAGAAACTTCCTTGACCCGATACCAAAAGCCCATTTTGCTGAATTCAGCTTCATTTGGTACCATCGTAGTATCGCAAAGGCATCCCTCAAGTTGTCCAAGTGTTGTTCCAAGGTTCTACTTTTGACCAATAGGTTGTCCACATAGACCTCCATGTTTATTCCTATCTGATCTTTGAACATAGGGTTGATCAACCGCTGGTAGGTGGCCTCCACATTTTTAAGCCCGAAGGGCATTGCCATATAGCAATACAAGTCTCGGTCGGTGATGAACGAAGTTTTCTCTTCGTTTTTGGGGTTCATGCGGATTTGGTTATACCCAAAGTAGGCAGCCATGAAGCTGAGCATTCGATGACGCCATTGAGTTAACAATGAGGTCGATGCGGGGAAGTGGGAAGCTGTCCTTCAGGCAAGCCTTCTTGAGTTCGGTGAAGTCAACGAACATTCTTCATTTGCAGCTCGACTTCTTCACGAGCACTACATTAGACAGCCACTCCGGGTAGTGAGCTTCTCAGATGAATCTCGCACCCAGCAACCGGTCCACCTCCTCAGTTATGGCGGTATTCTTTTCTGCACTAACGCTTCAGCGCTTCTGCCTCACTCCTTTAGTGTTCGGGGTCTAAACTCAAGTTGTGCTGTATGATTTTAGGCGCTATCCCAGGCATATCTTCATGACTCCATGCAAATACGTCCTGGTGTTTAGCGAGAAGTTGCTGCATGGTGTTTCAAGCTTCGAATGTCATTTTGTTGCTAATTGTCACCTTGGCTTCTGGTCATTCCAGGTGACTGGTAACAAGCTCCAGTGGTCCGATCGGTTTAGCCTTCTGGAGTCCCTACTCATTTCAAACTTTGCTGATGACCTCTGGGCAATCTAGAGCTGGAGGTAATGCATTGGTATCCTCTGTCGGATGCATCGCTCCACGTGCGTATGTATGGCCTCCTTCCATTGACCTTCTCACTCTCCCTTACTTGGCCTTTTGCCTGGTTTATTTCCATGTCTCTGGTAGCTTTGGCAAGCACCTGACTTGTCTGGAATGGGCTATCTCTAGCGCACGAAGTCCACACTAGATCTATAATGATTCCACAGACGGTACCACTGTTAATGTCTTATTTCGTACACCTTTGGGCCAAGTTCCGACAACTCAGATATTTGGTGCGAAAGATGAAGAGAAATGCAGCTTGAAGAGGGCGGCTTAAGGGCCGGGTAACCTTCGATGCAAAGTTAGTAAATATTCTTGAAAGTTTGTAAATAAGTAAAGAAATTTAGGAATCATAGAGAGATTTTAAGTACCTAGAGTTGGCTATTTATACCGTGGTGTGGGGTTGAGTGCAAATAGCCTTTGTCTTGGAGAAGTCCGTGCCTTCTTCTCTGTTTCTACTGTTTGATCTTCTTTATGTGGCGTGTAACTTAGCTACAATGTCATTAATGCGGCGTGGTTCCCTGACCCCGTGTCTGGTCTATATGAGCCATAAATGATCTGACGCTGATGGATCGAGGGTTCTCTGCATTTCCTGCTGCGCCCTACGCAGGTCCCTGGGTTATGAAGGAGGCCGCAGAATGTCAGAATGATCTATATTTTTGACTATTTGGTGCTCCTTCCTGGTAGACATTCTGTCTCCTGCGCGGATTTGAGAGCCCTTAGGCCGGATATTGAGTCGAAACCCAGTGGGCTTTAAGTAGTGAGAAAAAATCTCCTTACAATCCTTAAAGTATTATATATATACATTTATTTATATATAGATTGTGTCATGGTAATTGTTATACCTCCCAATTATTCAAAGGATGAGGAGAGGGTATCTGTTAGTAATAATTATTAATTGAGACACAAATTAGTTAAGAAATGATTTTATAAAAATAAATTTTTAAAAATAATTTGATTTGATGTAATATGTTAAATTTTAAAATGATTTTTATTATAAATTAGATTTAATCTATCATATCAACTTGTGACTTTAGTTCTCTAAGATATTATATATATATATATATATATATAATGTTCTTTTATTAATTTATATGTCGAGAACTTCGTGGATGTAATTATTAATTTCCTTTCAACTATACACATAAGCTTTCAACGGACTTTAAATTTCCTTCTTAATTATTCCTGATGGGTTCGGCTAAATGTCATTATGCCAATGTCATACAGAGTCGGTACAATCAACAGACCATTAAGGCCTTAGTCGAATATCCCACATGCAACCATATAATTTTTGCGTTTTTCTAAGGAGTAGCAACTGTAGCGATGCACACATTGCACATTCTAAGTGGTTTTTTTTTAATGCAAAATGTTCGTTTTGCAAAAAGTGTTGGTTGGTAGTGTTTTCTTCCCCAGTTCGAATTTGGCCCAAGAAAATCCTTGCTTGCCCGCATCGCATCATCTTCCTCTGCCCACTACAACTGGCAACACCGTCTTTCTATCCAGCGACACCGAGTGATGTTCCTCGGTCTGCACAGCGCTGCCACTCCCCGCGTCGTCCAGCTCTCCTCCCTCCCCGTCACCAGCCCATCTTTTTTTGTTCCTCTCTCCCCTGCCCCCTGTGTCGCCCATCATCACCCCTACCCCCACCACCCACGTCATCCATCCTCGCCCATCTTCTCTCCCAATGTAACCTCTCATTTTTGTCAATGGCAAGGAATCAAATGCGCCAAACATAAGTTGTTCGCCTCATGCTCAAAGGTCTAGATTTGTGTAGAGTTCTCACTCCCGATACTTTGTCACGACTTGACTAGCTTTAAGTTCTGAGTTTGCAGAACAACTCTCTAATCAGAACCATTCCTGACCTCTCCGGACTCTTCAACCTCAAAACTCTGTTCCTCGACCATAACTTGTTCACGGGTTCTTTCCCGTCTTCAATCTTGTTCCTCCCTCGTTACGTACTATAGATATGATCTCTTACAACAACCTTATCGGAATAATGCTGTCTAGGTTGGCTACCGTTGATCGGCTCTGCTACCTCTGTCTTGACTGGAACAGGTTGAATGGAATGGTTCCTACGCTTAGGTAGTTGTCCCTCCAAATCTTCAACATCTCAGGAAACAACCTCTTGGCTCCCATTCCAGTTACACAAACTCTTATACTCTTCAGTCCTTCCTCATTCTCATGGAACCCCAATCTCTGCGGCGAGATCATAAGAAAAGTGTGCCATCTTGACCCACCCTTTTTCAGTCTGTCGACATCATTTGTGGCTCCGCCTCCCTCGTTGGTGCTCGGTCAAAGAGTGCAAGTACACGGGTTGGAGTTGTGAATTGAGTCTGAGAGAGGGAAATGAAATACGCAACCTTTGATTGACATGTAAGGTGTGCGATGGGATGCAGCCAAACAGTGGTTGATCTTAAGATTTTTTCTTAGTTTTTTATGAAATCCTTAAATAATAGCATATCGAAGTGCATGCTTCCCTCTAAACGCAGCAGCTGTGATGAAATTGTGACGGCCTGACTCTTACATACGGCAACGAGGGAATCGTGATGTCAGGATGATGAAAACGCGGGTCACACATCTCAACGATAAGTGCTCTAGTGTGTACAACATGCAAACAGTGCACAATATAACGCAACGGATAAATTACATAAGTCGGCTAAGTACTAGAATTTTTATATACAAAACTATCAATATAAAAGTATTATTGAAAAAGTTATACAGTTATCCGAAAATACAACAAAAAGCTAAATACATAGATAAAAGAGAAACAATTCACATAATCCAAATCAGCAACCACATGTCACTCCTCTAGTGGAGTCGATCCCTTAGGCTCTACATCCTCATCTACACCAAAATCTACGGTACCGCAGGTAAATAATAATCCAAATAACCACGAGATAAAAGTGCATTAATGCAACCAACATGCATGCATATGATGAAATATGCCATAACCTCAAAACATCATTTTTTTCAAAAAAGAATATTTTCTAACACACGCCAAAATCTCATTTGGCCCAAAACATATAATCCGTCATTTTCTCAAAAAATGATTCACACAAAAACATTTATCACACATTGTAAGTGGGAATCACAGGTGGGACTCTACCACCATCCTTGCTTACCACCATTCCTACTGAATGCACCGTAGGCGGGAATCACAAGTGAGACTCTACCACCATCCTTACTTACCACCATCCCTACCGAATGCACAGTAGGCGGGACACAACTATCATCCCTGCTTACTACCATCCCTACCGTGTGCACCGGAGGCGAGAATCGCAGGCGAGACTATACTATCATTCCTGCTTATCACCATCCCTACAGTCTCTTTTCTTTCTCTCACATAAAAATTCAGTTTTTCAATAAACACATAAACATGAATGCAATTACACGAAAACTCGGTTTTCATTTACAAACATAAACATGCATGCACATGCAATGAACAAGACTCGACATCAATATCCAATAAATAAATCCCAATATAACCAATCACACAAATAACTTCATTCTCCAATCCATCCGACTCCCTTACTCCTCGGACTCTGTCCGGTACAACCAACCAGTATACAGTAAATAAGTGTCAGTACAAAAATACATTTAAATCTCAAAAGCTATTTGGAAAAATACTTACAACGCTATATAAGTAATTTTTGAAAGATCACGAATGAGCTAGAAGCAGCAAAACAACAACTGAGTAGTGTAAAATACACTGTGGCCGAGGGTCAAAAATAGTGAATTTTGAACGGGGTCAAATGAAAACTTAAGATTACAAGGGTAGGGCTTAGAGATGTCAGTGAAGCTAGTGGTGGTGGTGGTTGGCCGTGGGTGGCAGCGTAGGTGGCGGTTTAAGGCCAAAATGTACAAATCGAAGATGTAGGTGATGCGGCTTCACCGGTGGTAGATCGGAGCTGGGGTTGGGTCCATTAGGTAGCTGGGAGGTCGAGGAAAATGTGGTAAAGAAATGGTAGCCGAAGGTGGCTCGACGGCGGCGCAGCGATGCAAGGAACGTCGTGGCTTCAAACCATGCCTGCGGGTCGACGGCGGCGCGGGAGGGGCTGAGGTTGGAGGGGTGAGGTCGCCGGTGGCTGGGGAAGGAGCTGAGGTGGGCGGTGTCGGAAGAGGGCGGCGTTGGGTGGAGGTGAACGAACAGACGAAGGAGAGAGGGAGAGAAGTTGTCGCGCGGAAAGGAGGAGAAAGAAAGAGAAAGAGAAAAGACAAAGAAGAGAAAAAGAAACGAGAAAAAGAAAATATAGGGAAAAGAAATGAGGTCTAATCCTCATAACTTGGGTCATAAAAATAATCCAATGAAAATGATTTTAAAATAATAAGTTTAATAAAATAATTCAAACACAGTGAAAAACTTTAAAAAACTAACAATAATTTTAAAACCCATAAACAAACTAATTTAAATTAAAGATCAATTTAAATGCAAAACTGTAATTAATAACCAAAAAACATTTTAAAAAATAATTTCACAACTTAAAAATATCATAAAATAATATATCAAAACCCTCATAATTTTAAAATAAGAGAACCAATCTTTAAATTAATTAAAATAATCTTTTAATTAAAAATACACTAAAATACGGGATGTTACCGAAATAATATTAAAAATTATGAATAATGTTATTTGAAAGTTATTATATTACATATAATATATCGACATAATTTAATTTGTAATATTTAAATTTTAAAATTTATTTTTTAAAATAAATTATGACATATAAATAGTATAGTATGTAAATGTCTTCTAATATAATTATTAAAATATTAAAAATATATTATGGCTTCAAATATATTATTAAAATATTAAATTATGTCATATAAATAGTATGGACCATGCTACACTCACCAAAAAATTCACTGATAGTGAATATAGAACATAAATGTTTTTTAAATATTTTTTAAATCTCTTTAAACATTTAAAAAAATTATAAATTTATTAAAAAACACTTTTTTAACTATTAAGTAAAAAACCATCAATAAGATCCTATTTTGATTCAGAGATAGCTATTTCATCTTATCTTATCATTATAATTTTTTAAAATTTCATATAAAATATAATAAATAGTTTAACTTTTTTAAATATTAAAATAATAATAATATTAAAAAATAATATTTTATTCAACTTATTTTAAACTATGTCATATGATTTCATATCTTAAATTCTTAATAATCAACATTTGTGAATCGATTTTCTCGACAGGACTGGGCATTTTCCTTCTAGTTTTAACTCAGAGTACCTTTGAACTTCAGATATGTGATTTGATTGATGGGACAGTACATATATGTAGTACCGTTTTGAGACGCCAATCGATGCGAGGCTCATGCATGCAGGATACATCAGTTTCCATTTCCAACATTTCAAATCCGTACTCTTTATTAATGTCTTTTTTTTCTCAAGTCGATTTCTCTATTTTTGGTATGTTTATCCAATAGGATAATGCAAAAGTAATTTTGGCAGACATTTTCCAATTCTTTGGCGTCTGAATTTCAACGTGACCACTAATTCATTTATATTCAGAAACCAAAACTCAGTCAATACCTAGGCCAACCAGTTAGACTACATGAAACATGTTGATGCTCGCGTCTTGAGAAATGTTATTTTAAGATTTTTAGACTATATATCATTCACGTGACATAATTTAATTTATAATATTTTAATTTTAAAACATTTACTGTTGACGATATTTGATGCTAAATGCTTTATAACATTTACCGTTGACCACATACCACATACCACATACCATCCACGTGACGTAACATTTACCGTATGTGACCTTCGACGTGCGTATATCTAGTTGGATATTGACTTATTACTTGAATAAGAATATGAGTTTTATGCAATTGTCGATTATGTTTCAAATATCTTTTGTTTTGCCATGACTTTCTCTGGTAGTATTGCTTTCTTTTCCTTTGTATGATTAATTTTCTTCTCAAAAAAAGGCACAAGTTAAGATGGAGGTAGTGAAGGTGAAAATGTGAATAGAAAATGGAGTGTATGTAGGAGTAGTGGAGAAAATTTAAAGGAACTTCAAATTGAAAATGGAGTGCAAAAAATTTTTTTGGGCCAAAAGCCAACTGTGTTTAATACCCACACAAGTATTAGCTTCTCACAATCAAGAGTTAGACATGACTATTGTTGTTTCTAGGTCTGGGTCTTGAAATACTTTATAGGTTATGCAGCAGGGTGAAGATGACATCAATAGAACTAGCAATTTATTTGACTTCTTAATAAAATGTAAGTATAATCTTATTGAATATTCAGAAATAAGGTATACAGGCTGCATACAAAAGCACTACAACACAATTTATCTTTTGTGACAGAGGAAACCATCACAAAAATAACCAAAACGTCACTAAAGACATTTGGTGACGGTTTGAAACCATCACCACGACTATCACCTAATGTGCATCACAGAAAACAATTGGTGACGGTTTACTATTAAACCATCACTAAAAATATTTTTAGTGACGATTGGAGGTGTTCCGTTTGGAGTAACGGTTGAACGTTTCCTTTTTTGTGATGGTTGAGATCTGTCACAGAAAGTAAAGTTTGGACATCAAATATAACGTTCGAACATCAACCCGACCAATTGACATTCGAATGACAGAAGTTGATGTTAATCGGTTATAGTTCGAACGTATCATATTTACATCTGGACGTTCATACATCCAGACGTTAACTGCAATAAACGTTCAAATTTCCATTCGAACGTTAACGGACCAATGCTCGAACGTAACGGGTATAACGTTCAGACGTTAGTTTGAATGTTAATGAAGAAGAGTTCGAACGCAAGTGGTACGTTCGGAGGTTTCTTCAAACGTTAATCGTTTAAACGGTCAGACATTTTGTTCATTTGAGGGTGAGTACGTTCAAATTTTGACAAGTACGTTCCAATGTTATGTTATAATTTTGTGTAATTATGTTCAAACGTTTGTTCGAATGTGATTAATTAACAAAATTAACACTACTTACATAATTATCTGCAACGAAAGGATCCATTCACTCACTACGCTCATTAGTGTGAAAAGCAGCATAGACATGAATGAGAAAAAAGTTTTCAGGATCATCACGACGTTTCTAACGAAGCAACATTAACAATTTTAAAAAAACAATATTAGTACTTAAATAAAAGATTATCAGAAAAATAATGAATTCTATAATTTATTAATTACCATTTTATTAGCAAGACGGTATAATGACCTTGAACCGGTACGATGGTGGACAGTCAGAGCAGATCTATTCTGTGCATTCGTAGAACTTAAGTACTACAAAATTAATTAGGAATGTTAATTGTAATATATATACATATAATATATAGGCCAAATATAAATGTAAATAATTAAAGGATATAAATCTAGACTACCTGATAATCTGAAATTGCGAAAAGATCACAACACTTTCTCCAATCGTTTAACTTCATCGGTTGGAAAGGGGACTGTGTAGCCTCTTCCAATGTCTCAAATTTCTTGAAGTGGTCATGACATTATATCTTGTGACGTCGGAATAGTGTAGCCATCAACTCATTCACAATTCTTGAATCCTCGCTACGGGCAAAGTCGAGTTATCCTAATAAGTGAATTACGTCAAAAATATGATATACCAATCTAGATGAAAAAAATGTACACTTAAGAAAACTCACCAGCACATGACTCCAAATGTGCTCCTTAATCTCCATGGAACATCTCACCATGATCGCACATAAAATGGAGCATAAACTCGGACTACTGTGCCAATATAGGAGGAAAGTGTTGCTACACTATCATCCACTCATCCAGTAGAATTATTAGGAATGGTGATCTTGAGTTTTCCATACCTTCTATTTTTCTCAAGAGAAATACCACGTGTATAGCCACAACCACGACGAGCAGATGCATCAACTAATAGATAATAGTATAATTATAGTTATATAGTTATTGAGACAAAAGTATTAATATATAATTAATTATCAACGACATTTTTTTACTGGTAGGTGTCGACTGGCTGTCGTTCTCTTGTGTGTTAACTTGATCTTCAAGAGCGAATTCCTCTAGTGGGGAGTCCTCAAAGAGTTCGAGACTTGGACTTGGCGGAGGAGACACATTTTTTTGTCGTCATTTTGGCGGCATCCTTGAGGCATGAGTAATATGATAAAGAAAATTAATTAGAAGAAATTATGAAAAGTATACTATTCTATAGTCACCTATATGAATAAACTATTTAGTGCTTTTATTCTTCAACTTCGGGTGTATTTTTCATACTTGTTTTAGAATCTCCCTTAATAACGTCTTCGTCATCATCATCAACCTCTTCTTCCTCCTCCTTATCCACTTCCTTCCCAGATTCTTCTTTGTCTTCTTCTTCTTCGTCTTCTTCCTTATTTACTTGAATTGAATGATCATTTAATATAGACAAGTCAAGAAGAACAGGTGGGACATCATCTCTACACAAGGGGAGCAACTCAAGTGCATCGAGGTCAACAAACAAGTTAATACCCTTTCCATCTTCTTGGTAGGCCTCTACAATCAGAGTGTCATCTTCATCTCCACTATTCTAGTAATCTGCACTCGTTCCTGCTTCATATGTATTTCAAGTGACAAAATTTTGTACGAATCGCCAAGTTATCTCTCTATTATCTTCATCAGCATTTTTCCTTAGATCAATCAAGTAATAGACTTGGGTAGCTTGACAAGCTAATACGAATGGATAATCTTTGTACCATTTAGATGAAGTATTGACACTCGTAAAATGACTATCCCCATTTATCGAAACCAGACCAACTCCTAGATCCCACTAATCACATTTAAAGACATGTTACAGACTCACCAAGATATTTCAATCTGATAACATCACATATGACACCATAATAGTCAATATCATCTATTCCATGACTCCCGTCGACCAACACACCACAATTTTGAGTCTTTCTATTATGTTCATGTCCCAGAGTATGGAATCTATAACTTCAAACCGTGCATGCAGTGTATCGAAGTGCTCTATTTGAGGGACCACGAGCTAATGCATACAATGTAGGAGAAACTGATCTGGGATCACGAGCACGTGCTTCCAAAATCTATCAATTAAAATAGTATATACTAGTTAAAAGTTACCCAGAGTTAAAAGTTTCAAAATCTAACATATATGTAATTTTAGTTCATACACGTTGTTCAATCCATCCGGAAAATTCTTCTTTGTGTCTTGTCTTTATATTCTCTACGCCTTCTGTCCTAAGCTTGTCCGTGTGCCCACTATATATAAGTGCAAAAGAATATTATTTTGAGCACAAAAGTTATAGTTAAACTTTTTTAACTAGAATTATTCGAAGCATGCAACGATACACCTGAGATAGTCATCAATCTCCCAGAAATTATTTAGCACGTACCTCCAAACTTTATTCAACTCTCCATCAATTAAATCGTAACCCGTTTGTGTCTTGACAAACGAAGATGGAGCAGCAAGATCAGCATTTTGCTCTTGACAATTAAATTGTGTCTCAACACCACGAAGATGTAGAGAGCAAAATGTTAACCATTCATCGTATATATAGGCCTCTGCTATTGAACCCTCAGCTTTAGCTTTATTCCCAATAGTGCACTTTAGTCAACCTAAATATCTTTCAGCTGGATACATCCAACAGAATTACACCGGTCCACCTAGTAGTACCTCTTGGGATAAATGTATTGCTAAATGGACTTGACATAAAAAAATAATGGTGGAAAGATCTGCTCGAATTTACGTAATATTGTAGCAATGTCTTCTTCCATCTTCTGCAAAATATCTCGATTTACTTCCTGAGCACACAAATCCTTAAAAAACATTTTGAGTTCAGTTATGGAGACACGTACATTAGATGTTAGCTTCTGCAAAAATACGTGACTGTAATATCCGAATCCTACTACGTAGATCCTTACGTCATTCTATTAATTCTTAAGTTAAATATTTTGAGATAAAGATTATTTTTATTACTTTAATTATTTTATTTTAAGATGAATATGCTTTATTTTAAAATATGATTTATTAAAATAAAGGGTATGATTTTTAAGACCTTGAAGTATTTTTCCTTAAGCCTTTTAATTTTATTTATTTAAGAAATGACCCAACTATTCTCTACCATTGGATGGGTATGTGAGGAAAATATCTCCTCACATTCAATCTCCACCATCCATTTTCCTAGCTTATGGGATAAGTTTTGACTAAGACCAATTGACTCTTTTCTCCCTTGAAAACCGTAGGCTTCCAAGACAAGCAACCCAACTCTTTTCTTCTTCATGCACCCATCGGGTTAGGCAACAAAAGGGAGAAGAAAAAAAAACCAAAAACTATCCTAAGACATTCTACTCCTACCCGTCGACCCTCACGCAAGAAAAAGAAATAAAATTTCTTCTTCCTCTCCAAGAGCTAACCGATGCACACCTTCCTCTTCTTCTCCTCTCTATTGATCTTCAAGAAAACAAGCTCCTTTATCTCTCTTAAACTTGTGACTCCATAGCAATGGAAAAATATATATATATATTTTCTTCCAAATCTTGGAACCAAGGCTTCATTTCATCTTCCAAAGGATGAAATATTGAAGGTAATAAACTTTTGGTTCACTTCCTAGCATGATTTTCATATGGATTTCGAATTTCACCATTTCCTTACCCATTGATGTTTTGGTTTTGGGGTTAAAACAGTTCTATCATCTTGTTCTTCATCTACACGGGTTTATCACCATTTAATCCTCTATCTTGCCTCTTGAAAGAAGCTAAGAGCTCAAGGTAAAAATCATAATTTGATTCATTTGATTTTTGTGTGATTTTGGAAGCCAACTAAATTGTTTTAGCTTGTGTTTTGGTGTAGTTAAATTCCTATGTTGCAAATAAATATATATGACCTATTTTTTGCCCAAACCGAATGGTACTATGGCTATTTTGCTATGTGCTTTCCTTTATTTCAAAATTTTCTATGTTGTCATTAAACTTAGTTTAATCATAGGTGATGATTAAAGTGATTTTAATTTTTATATATTGGTACCATGCGTCTTGTGTTGAGGTTTGGTTGGTAATCTATTTTTAAGATGCTAGAGGTTTGGTTTAGAGGTCTTGCTTGGGTCTTGAAATTTTATATCTTGCTTTTAAAAGGTATTAAGTGAGTAAAACATAAACTTAAGTGTTTAAAGGTTTTAAAGTCTATTAAATGGGTAACCTTATTATATTTTATGCTATGTTTAATTTTAAAGGGATGGTAAGCATGTTATTTACTTTCATGAGTTTATTTAAAATGTTTGGAGTGAGGATTTTAATGTTTTGGCCCAGTGCCATGTATGGTGGGTAGCTAAATGGGTTAAGGTTATACCTTATAGATAAGGCTCATTAAGTGAGAATGGGTTAAGGAAAACACTTTAATTCCAAATTGGAATTAAAGCGAGCGTGTAAGGGTGTCGGTTAGTAAAGCTTAAAGTGAGATGGATGTTAATGTGTTTGCTCCATTTCATTGAATAGAATTTTACTTTCAAGTTCAAAGGAACTCGCTAGTAAAGCTCGCAGGTAAGTAGCTATGATCATACTTCTTACACTAAGTTCTCTTTATGAAAAAATATTTCTCTCTCTTATTGCAAATGTTCTTCTAATAAAAAGAGTAAATGAATATAGTATGTACAAGTCCTTTCTTGACAGCTCCTGTTAAGTACCATATCGATTATAATTGTGAATACGTGTATAAGGTAATGCATGCATGTAGGTTCTAAGTTATGAGATTTTCATGCATGCTCTCTCAAGAAACTTTATGGTTATTCCTATATGTAGTATAGCATGAAAATATATCTTGTTCATAAAAATGCATGTACATTGAACTAAGAAAGATGATGAAAGGGTTCTGATTGCAAAAGAAAGGAACGACTCATGTCTTATGCTTCAAGTGATGTTTTAAATGAGTTTTAAAATGCCCCTATGAACTGATACTTTAAATGTCCTTGAGAACTGACGTTTTAAAATATTCTTGAGAATACATTTTAAAATGTCTCTGAGAACTGACGTTTTAAAGGATGCCATGAACTGACATTTTAAAGGATGTCTTGAAAGATGATGTTTAAGTTCATGCTTTTAAATTTTAAATGATGTTCAAGCTCAAACTTTTAAATGATATTTAAACTCATACTTTTAAATGGTGTTTAAGCTCATGCTTTTAAAGGATGTTTAAGCTCATGCTTTAAACGATATTTAAGCTCATGCTTTTAAATGATGTTTCAGCTCATGCTTTAAACGATGTTTAAGCCCATGCTTTTAAATGATGTTTAAGCTCATTCTTTAAATGATGTTTAAGCTCATGCTTTTAAATGAAATTATTCCTTTCCCATGAATGAACTGTTAAATGAAAAGGACTGAAATGAATGAAAGAAGAAAATGGCTGAAATGAAACGAATGTTTTAATGTATGAAAATACGTAACGGCCACATGAATGAAAAGAGGTACCCAATGAATGAACGGGCAGATTGCAATACCGGTTAGTAGTATTTGGTAGTGCACCCAGTCCACGGAATGGGATTCCAATCTGTGGCCACGGGTGAATCCATTGGTCCAAAAGATCGCTAACCCTAGCACGCGGGGTGTAATAGTGTGCAATGGCCCATGAAAGTGAAAGATGAAAAGTATGAAAGATGTTTATGCATGAAAGCATAGTTATTTCTTAAAATGTTTATGCATGAAAGCATTTTCAAAGATTAGCAAATGTTTATGTATGCATGTTTTCAAAGAAAAGAATAGATGCCTAGTATGTTCACTGCATGGTGTACTACTTACTGAGTATTCAACTCACTTTTGTTTTAAATGTTTTAAACATCCAAGAAATGATGAAAAGGCTGGGGAGCAAGGCATTACTGCAGAGAGAGAGGCAGACACATAGTGTCTTCCCTGTTGGTTCGACCTTACATGAATGATGGATCATGTTTATGAATAAACGTTTATGTATGGATGGACTTTGAGAGTCTCCTATGGAAAAATGTTTGAATATGATGTCTATTAGGTATTTCCCTTTGTTAAATAAGAAGTCTAGAGTACACGTGTGTTATGTCTATGCGGATCCCATATTACTGGAAAAGGAAAGAAGAAAAAGAAAAAGAAAATATGGAAAGGACAGGTATGTACGTAACGATTCCACCCTTCGCGCGGCAGGGTTGTTACAGTGACAGTCATGACTTTTCAATCCACTAATTTTCTAGTCATTAGTGCTCACACATCTACTGATATTTTTTTTTTTTAGTAAAACACTGATCTCATTAATCATGTTAACACACTTACAAATCGCACTGCATGAAACAAGTTACATAGCCATTCCATATCTTCTGTTACCACAGAAAGAATACATGAAGGACACGATTCAAGATAGTACACATCCTCAGCGGAATTAAGTGCTTCCTTTGCTAAGTAATGGGCTGCCATATTGGCATCACGGTATATGTGAGAGACAAACCAAGATGTATATGAGTTCAGGACCTTCCTTGCATCTTCTACTAGACAACCTCCCAAGCTCCTATTCATTTTTTGTTGTTTGAGTAACTCCACTACTTGCTTTGAGTCTCCCTCAAGATAGAGATGTGTAAGGCCCACATCTTTGCAGAACACTGCAGCCAGTAGAATACCATAGGCTTCCGCATCGAAAGGTCCACCCTTAAAGTTCTGTTTGCTCGCATGCATCCCATGACTTGTCCGTTATGATCTCTTACCAGAACCTCTATTCCAATTTTCCCTTCTTGCATCTTCACAGCAGCATCCCAGTTAACCTTGAAGGATCCTATCTCGGGTTTGGTCCACCTGTGGACCCCTACTTGAACTCTGGCATTGATCCTTTGACCCTCTTTGAGAACCTCTCTGTATGAAGAGATATCTGCCATGGCTTGTTTGTGAACTGCCGTTAGATGTCTGAGATCCTTACCATGAACAACATCATTTCTTCGAGACCATAATCCTCTCATTGTGACTGCTACCTCATCAAGTTCTTCTGGGCTGAGAGACTTTACTAATCTTGACCATATTTCGAACACCAGATCACTATGCATGGTCATCTTCTGTACCTTCTTGTTACTTTGGCTCCATACATCTTTAGCAGCAATGCAGCTCCACAGGACATGTCCAGATGTTTCAGGTTCCTGCTCACAGATCAAACAGGTACTATGCTCTACAACTTTTCTCCTCCTCAGATTAGCAAGTGTTGGAAGAGATTCCTTGCAAGCTCTCCATAGGAACATTTTAGCGCCAGGAGTAACTTTTAATCTCCAAATGGACTTCCAAGCTTGAGTTTCCTTTGCTTTGACTGAGGTTTCTCCTTCTAGCATACTTTCCATTTCTTTGCTGAGATGGTAGCCACTCTTGACAGTAAAGAGTCCATTGGTAGTAAATATCCATGCTAGATTATCTTCTCTCCCACCCAAACTGATGGGAATTGCTCTGATGTGATCAATATCCTCCTGAGAGAAGAGTTCAATAAGGAGGTGATCCTTCCATACTTTCATATTGGGATCAATAAGGTCACTGACTTTCTCACACCAACAGTCTGCTTCTCGGACTGATTGCACCTTATGAGACGGGGAGGATGGAGCCCGCTTATCATTCCATATGTTCACCTGTCTTCCATCCCCAATCCTCCACACAAGGCCTTCCTTTAACAGGCCTATCCCTGCATGAATTCCTCTCCAAGCAAAGGAAGGCCTTGTTCCCAGCTGAGCCTCAAGAAATCAACCTTAGAGAAATACTTCTGTTTTAATATCCTTGCCACCAGTGAGTTTGGGTTCTGTAAAAGCCTCCATTCTTGCTTAGCGAGTAAGGCTAAGTTAAAACTCTTCAGATCTCTAAAACCGAGGCCACCTAAATCCTTACCATAACTGAGTTGTTTCCAGTTGACCCATTGGATTTTAGAGATGTCTTCATTGAAACCCCAACAAAATTTCCTGAGCAGAAAATTAAGTTTTCTAGTTATGGAAGCTGGTAGCAGGAACATACCCATTGCATAGGTTGGGATGGCTTGGAGAACAGCTTTGAGGAGAACCTCTTTACCTGCAGTAGAGAGGAACTTGTTCCTCCAATTTGTGATTCTAGACCAGGTCCTATCAACAAGAGAGTGGAAAGAGTCAACCTTAGTTCTGCCCACCAAGGCAGGTAGGCCTAAGTATTTTTCAAAATTGCTCGAGGATTTAACACCAGCCTGCTGTAAAATTTGCTGTTTGATCTCAGGGCCTGTATTCTTGCTAAAAAAGATAGCAGATTTCTCCTTATTCAACATTTGTCCCGAGCCTTTCTCATAAAGTTCAAGGATGTCAACCACAGCTGTAAGTTCCTCAGGATTTTCTTGGCAGAAAACAAGACTGTCATCTGCAAAGAAGAGGTGGTTAACTGAGACTGGACCTCTACCAATAGGAACTAGAGTTAGACCCCCACAAGCCTCAGCTTTATTTAAAAGGGAGGTGAGAGCTTCTGCACAGAGAATAAAGAGATAGGGGGAGATTGGATCTCCTTGTCTAAGCCCTCTTGAAGGCCAAAAAAACTATTGGGGCTCCCCATTAACAATGATCGAATATGAGACTGAATTGAGGCAGCCCTGAATCAACTTAACCTAGTACTCAGGAAACTCCATCTTAGTCATTAGAGCCTCCACAAAAAGCCACTCCACCCTATAACAGGCCTTGCTCATATCCAATTTGAGTGCCATAAAACCTTTTTTCCCACTCATTCTTGAATTCATAGAATGAAGAATTTCATAGGCTAAAAGAGTATTATCAGTTATAAGCCTTCCAGGAACAAAGGCACTTTGATTTAAAGAAATAAGCTTGGGAAGAATAAACTTAAGTCTGTTAGCAATAGCTTTAGAAACCACTTTATACAGTACATTACACAGACTGATGGGTCTGTAATCAGCAACTTTTCTTGGGCTTGTTACTTTAGGGATGAGGAAGATAAACGTATCATTCACCTCCTTAAGGGATCCCCCTTGATTTAAGACTTTTAGAGCATAGTTACAGACTTGCTCACTCACCACCCCCCAATGTTTTTGGTAAAATTGAGCTAGAAAGCCATCCAGGCCAGGGGAACCGAGGGGATTCATTTGCATAATGGCTTCTGTTATGTTCTCCCTAGTGAAAGGCTTCATTAGCCATTCCTTCATCTCAATGTCCAGCTTAGTGTCCAATGCATACAAACAGGTCTCAATATCTGTAGGGTGTGTGGAAGTAAAGAGGGAAGAGAAATAACCTGTGAAGACATCCTCAATTCCTGACTGCTCAGTACTAGTTCTTCCTTGTGAGTCCTCTACACATTTGATTGTATTGGTCTTCCTCCTTTGATTGGCCTGCATGTGAAAAAATTTAGTGTTTTTGTCTCCTGCCTTGAGCCAATGTTGCTTTGCCCTTTGACGCCACTTGAGGTCACTTTCTTTCATGGAGGTTATCACTTCCCTTTGGATTTGTTGCATTGTTTCTATATGGTAACCTGTTCCAGTCTCTTGGAGAAAACCAATTCTTTGTTGACCTTGTGTGATGGCCAAGTGCTCTTGTTGTCTGCTTTTCTGCTTCCAGATCATTAGCTCTTGTTGGCATCTACCCAATTGTTTCCTCAGAATGCTTGTCTCACAGCCTAATCCACCATCCTTTTCCCATGCTTCACTAATAACATTGTGACACTCTTCTCTTAGTTCCCATGCCATTTCATACTGAAACACCATTCTCCTCCTCCTTCTATCATAGCTTGTGTTGCATAAATCAATGATGAGGGGTGAATGATCAGATTTCACAGCAGCAAGTGCAGTGTACGAGTTTTGATTATAGAGTTCATTCCACTCCTTGTTACCTAAAGCTTTATCTATTTTTTCCTTTGTGAACAACCTGCCTTCTCTGTTATTTGCCCAGGTAAAACTCAGCCCCTTCGATAAAATCTCATTAAGATCACAGAACTCAACTGCTTTCCTGAAATCCTTTATTTGTTTATAAGGTCTACTGGCCCCTCCCATTTTGTCCTCTTGATGAAGGATTTCATTAAAATCACCAGTGCACAGCCAAGCCATCGGGCTACTTGGTTTTAACATTTTCAAAAATTGCCAACTGCTACTCCTTTTACTAGTGTCAGGGTGCCCATAGAAACCTGTAAATTGCCATATGGGTCCATTGTCCTCTTCCTGGATTGATGCACTAATGTGCCATCTAGTATAGTTTATAATTTTGACCTGCCATTTTTCTTTCCATAAGAGGGCAATACCTCCACTTAGTCCCACACAATCCACTCCAAAACATCCATCCATCTTCAAACTTCTGCTAATCACTTCCATTCTTCTGTTCCTGCATTTAGTTTCCACTAGGAAAACTAAAAGGGGGCACTTTTCCTTAGTTAAGTTTCTAAGGACACTCACTGTCCGAGGGTTCCCAAGCCCTCGGCAGTTGCACACCAATATGCTCATGGATCATGGCAGGGCTGGGACCCAGCCTCTGCCTCGAAAGACATGTACTCCTTTGTTGTTTCATCCTTTTAAAATCTTTTTGAAGGGAAAAGTTCAGAATCTGTTATTCTCCTTTTGCAGCTCCTCTGGTATTTAGTTCTATCCACCCTGGTTGACGGATAGGCCAGTGTTGGACTCTCATTGCTTCCTATGTTGAGGGGCCTTTCACGAGCTTTTCTTTTCCACTTTCTTACAGTACTAGCTAGTCCCTCACGAACATCCTCCATGCTGTCTGTCACCTTCTCCTTACTGGATCCTTGTTTCCTTGGGCCAGTTTGACTATCGATAGGAGCCAAATCACTCCTTTTTAATGCTTCCTAGTTTCTAGGCTCAGTCAACTGAAGCATAGTATCTTCTGCAGTGTACTGTACCTCCTGTGTTGTGTCAGGCTCCTGCTCCAAACCCGTGCTAGCTCCCTGTGTCCCTTCGAACAACATACTTCCATGCACGTGGGATGTTTGCATGGGATCTCGGAGAGGTTCTTCATTCTGAAACTTAACTGGATTCCCAAGGTAACCACCCTGAAGACCAGCTTTGCCCTTTTTTTCCTCTGTAAGCAGTTGAGATTGGACTCCATGAGCACCTTCACCCTCATTTCTTGCTGAGACCATACTCATTTTACCTACCCTGCCTCCCTCCTTGAAACCGCAGCCTCTCTGTTCCTGTTGTTCCCTGTGTTGGTGTTCACCACCCTTAGACCCGCCGTATTTTCTACCGTCGAAAATGTTTGTATTCCTTGGTTGGCCTCGTAGCCAGGGACCAAACTGATTTGATTCTTGTTGATCTCTTTGTTGATCTGTTCTTGGCCTTGTACAGTTTTTTCCTTTGTGAAAGATTATCCCACATTTGAAACAGAAACTTTGGAGTCTTTCATACTTGAAAGAAATCCAATGTTGTTTCTCACCAAGCCTCAGCCATTTCCCTCTCAGAAGGGGTTTGTGAAGAGCCGCAGCTACCCTAACTCTGAGGCATCTCCCCCATGCACGTCTATCTGCCTCAGCTTCAACCCTGATGACTTGACCAATAGATGCTGCAAACTGTTCCCCAAACTCTTCATGCATAGTAACTAAATGGAGGTTATGGAGTTGCACCCAGAACGGTTCAAACTGAAACTGAAGTGCATGTATTGAGATTGTTTCGTCCACTTCCATCATAGTGAGGAGATGTCTGTCATAAAATCATGGACGTCCACTTAATACTTTCTCCTTGTCGCCCCTCTTCTGGAATTCAATCAAGAAACATTATTCTCCCAACTCCTTGAAGGACACCCATCCTTCTAGCCTCCAAATTTGAGACATTGTGGTTCTGAAACCTTCACTGTTTAGTCCTTTCTCAGTCAGGGCCTTCCCTACAATACAGTTCTCCCCTCTCCCACCTCCTTCTCCCGTTTTCTCCTGCTTGACATGGTAACAGGCGCTTTCTTCCTTCGATAGATGCAGCCTCTCCCATTGTGTTGCCAAATCCTCTTCCTCCATTTAAACTTAAGTGCACAAACTACATTGGGGAATGCTCGATGAAACAAAAACAGAAAACTAGATCTCACAAGGCGTGAGACTAAGCCTCTGTGAGAACACAGAGGCACTAGAACCTTACACTTCCTCCTAAGAGAAAAGGAAGGCACTCTCAGCATACATCTACTTATATTTGAAGCATAACCATCTAGCAACTTCACACCTTGCAACCATTTGCAGAAGTCCATCCTCTCCTCCCTCGTCATCATAAAACATGATGCAGTATGACCACCCTGTTGCCTTCCACCCACAAATGTGGATTACACTTAATTCCCATTTTCTCAAGATCTTTTTCCTCGTCTTGATCATGTTCTTTGTCTTTTTTTTTAATGCTTATCAATGTACCTAGTATATTATCACATATATTGTTCTTTATGTGCATTACATCCAAACTATGTCGCAACATACAGGACGACCAATACCACAAGTAAAAAAAAAAATACTACGTTTTGTCCAATTCAATTCTACTGCGCCACGTTTTCTCCTGTTCTTTCTCCGACCTTTGACAAAATTGTTCACTCTAACATGTACTAGTTGATCTACTATCTCTTCTCCAGACAACTCATTTGGTGCAATTCTGTCCTCTACTCTCCCATGAAATTTAGTGCATTCTCTTCTCCAAGCATGATTTGCTGGTATATAACGTCGATAACCCATGAAACATAACTTCTGAAAATATTTTAAACACTCACTAGTAGTTTCTTTATTACACGTTGGACACTCTAACTTCCCTTTAGTACTCCAACCGGAAAGATTCCCATATGCCAAAAAGTCATTTATCTTCTACATTACTACATCATGCATTTGAAAAGATGTTGATGTGGATGCATCATAAGTTCTGATGCCTGTTTCCCATAACTCTTTCAGTTCTTCAATTAATGGTTGTATGAATACGTTAATGTCATTCCCAGATGATCTCGGGTCAAAAATAAGTAAAGTTCACAAAAATTCGGGCGCCTTCATGTGCCTCATGGGGGAAAATTGTATGGAATCAACACTACAGGCCAAGTGCTATAACTTGTACTCATATTACCAAAAGGGTTGAATCTATTGGTTGTGAGTGCTAGGCGCATGTTCCGAGCTTTTATCCCAAATTCTGGATATTGATCATCGAAAGATTGCCATGCAAGTAAGTCAATTGGGTGCCTCATATATGCATCATCCTTTACTCTTTTCTCCTCGTGCCACCTCATTTCAGCAGCTATTTTCTTACACATATATAGTCTTTGCAACCTAGGTCTCAAGCGAAAATATTGCAACACCTTAACCGGCACATTTTTCTTAGCCTTCCAACTTGACTCTCCACATACAAGACATGCTTGTTTCTTCTCATTCTCCTTTCAGAACAAAACACAATCATTCTTGCATGCGTCTATGGACTTGTACTCAAACCTTAATCCCTTTCTCAAATGTTTCGCTTCATAAAAGTTTTTTGGCAATGCAAACCCTTCGAGAAGCACCTCGTTAAATAAGTCCAATACTATGTGTATTATTTTCATTGACATCCCACACAATGACTTAATGTGAAGCAACCACACAATAAACGACATTTTGGAATATTTTGTACAGCATAGATAAAACTCGAGCTTTGCATCTTCCCACATTGCAGCAAAATTTTCAGAATTAGTCCCTTGGCCACTTGAGGCATTGTCGTTTGCGTCATCCATAAACATCCAAGCTCCAATGTCACCCAACATCTATGACATCTCATCCCGCTCATAATCATCATCCATGTGTCGCAAATAATTCGGATGACCGAACAATGCATCCGCTGACTGTGCATACAGCTCACCATACAGTACTCATTGGTTATATCCCAGATCCATACCATTCACAAATATATGACTTTCAATTTTAGCCAACCCTATTGCATACAAATTTTTACACCCTCGATATAAACACTTAATGTAACCACGACTATCAGCAGAGGCCCGAGAAAAATCAATGAAGGTTCTTACTCCACGAGCATAGGGTGCGTAATCATTTCCAAGTCTATCGCCTAGATGCATCAAACTTTTGTCCATTTCTAAAAACATATAACTATTAGTAACATGTACATAGAAAATTCGAATGCATGTCATGCTCCAATTCTTATTGCTCTTTTTATAATGAAGTTGGTCCTATCCCATTCGATTATATTATCCATATTGCACATATTTCATCACTCTACTACTTTCCACGTCAGTAGAAATTTCGGCAGTATCTTCCCATAGTTCTCCCAGTATACATGTTCACATAAAGGGATTGTGACCCTACAAATAGTATACCTAAAGAACAGTAGATGAAGACATCGAAACTTCTTACTAAACGTGTTCAGTAGGAGTAACAAGAATGTGCAATACAAATAATATAATCTCAAACTATCCACACTGGACAATTCAGAAATTAGTGAACACCTAAATGTATACTAATTCCTGAATGGGTGTAAGGTTATTTATACAATATCACTATCAAAAAACACATGAAATAATATTTTCATGTTGTTTGAATTAACAATATTAAAAAAATAGTACTATTATATTGTTGAACTAGAGAGAAATGGAATAATATGTTCACAAGTTTCCTATTAGTACACAACGAGGGAGAATGATCTTGAGGAAATGTCTAAATTTTAGTCTAATTACTTATCTGTCACAAACTCTCTGGCCTTGACAACTTTCAAGGCCAGAAAGATTTTGATAGTCAAGTAATTTGACAGACATTTCTTCAAGATCATTCTCCCTCGTTATATTAAATTAATATTATATAATTTTATTTATTACTATTCCTAAATTATCATTTTAATTGTTATTATATAAGTATATCTACTTATTAATTGATACCTATCAATTTTAATTGTTATTATACAATAGTTATTATACTTATTTATTTCTTAATATTTATGTTATAACTTAGTATAAGTTGATTTATTTTAATTACTTACAAAAATAAGCACATATTAGTTATAATTAGTTATTATGTCTAAAATGTTTACTAATATTTATATACTTATTTATTTTTATAGATAATAAGTATATAATTTCTAATTAAGTATTTATTTGATCCTTATTTATTTACGCTCTATTTTACTTCAAATAAGTATATCTATTTATTCCAACTCTCTACTTATTTGGTGGGTTCAAGACTTCTTTATTGAAGAGTATTTTACTTTATTTATTTATATATATATATTTAATAATATAATAATTTGGAACCTCACAATGGCAGGAATATTTAATAATTTACCACCTCCTTATAGTTATTATATGTATATTATACTTTATATTAAGTTATTTACTTATAAGTTGCATAATAATCATATTCTAATTAAACTAGTATGAATATATTATATATTATATATGCTTATTAAATATTAAATATTTATTCCCATATTAAATGTATATTAAATGTTTTTAATTTTAACTTAAATTGCTCCTAAACTTATAATTTTCTTAGAACTATTTCAAAAAAATAAGAAATATTATATAAAAAAATTCACATAAATCCACAAAGTAAATACAATATATTTCTAACCATATAAACATATTCAATAAAAATTCACAAACAATAATCATAATATTTCAAATCCATATAAGACCATATTCACAATATTCCCGCAACAATATTTCAAAACATATTAATTCATCAATAAACACCATAAACTTACAAAATATTCACAAAATTCATAAACAATAATCACAATATTTCAAATCTATATCACAATATTTCAAATATATATCACAACATATTCACAATATTCTCACAATAATATTTTAGAACATATTAATTCATTAATAAACACCATAAACTCACAAAATATTCACAAAATTCATAAACAGTAATCACAATATTTCAAATCCGTATCACAACATATTCACAATATTCCCCAAACAATATTTTTAAACATATTAATTCATCAATAAACATCATAAACTCACAAAATAACACAAAATTCACAAACAATAATCACAATACTTCAAGAGTAAGCATACATACAACACAATTTTCCATTTTAAGAGTAAGCATAAACACAACACAATTTTTCTTTTTAATTCATTATATTATACAATCCATATCACAAAGATTTCCTTCTAATTCATGAATATAAACAATTTAATTCCTTCTAATTCATCAATACCCAATTGATACATATTCACTATATATATATATAGTCAAAATTCACTACTCAACTCACAATATTCTACCCATATCCAATTCATCAAATTCCACAACCAACTCACATTATACACATCTCATATTCATCATTATCCACAATAATATCACAACAAAATGTATAAACATATTACTAAAGTTTATAAATATACCTAACTCACAATATCCTCTTACAAATAAAAAATTTTCAACTTGCCAAAACAACCAATCATTCAAAACAATACAACACTAGCTTGTTAGAGTCATATATATAAAAAAACACAAGACAAATATCATAAAATTGCAAAACAATATAGCAAGAAAAAGGGTTTTTTCTTACCAAACTATGTCGCAATATTAACCCTCTCTCTCTCTACTCTCTCTCACTCTAACCCTCTAACCCTCTCACACTGTAACTCTCTCTCTCTCTAACCCACGACCCTCTCTCACCCTCTTTCTCTCTCTCTTTCACACACGAGGAAAGTAGCAGAAATGACTCTGCTTCCTCCCATGTATGTTTTCATGCAAAAAAAAAATTTCATTTGATAAAATGTTTGAACGTTTAAGTTGTACGTTTGGACGTTCATTTCATCACGCTCAGTTTTTAGCTGAAACGTTCGAACATTAACTTGTAACGTTTTAACATTACTTCTCATGATAGAGCCAAAATTCGAGTGGGAAATTTTTTTCCTAAATTTTTTCACATCCAAACGTATATAATTTAACGTCCGAACCTCTATAAGTATTACTAAATTTCATCTATTAACGTTTGAACGTTAAATTTTAACGTTTGGACGTGAATGCTAATCATAGAGCAAGAAAATAGAGAAAAAAATTTCCCGCCCAAATTTTTTCACGTCCGAACGTATATAATTTAACGTTTAAACGTTTAGAAATTTCCCAACAAATTTTATCCATTAATGTTTGAACGTTAAATTGTAATGTTTGGGCATGAATGCTCATCACAGAGCAAGGAAATTGAGCGGAAAAGTTTTCGCCCAAATTTTGCATGTTCGAATGTAAATAGTGTATGTTCGAATGTGAAGGGAGGACATTATTCAATAGTTGGTATTTATTAATGTTCTAGTTATATATATATACACTATAGTATATAGATATTATATAACACAACATAATTACTATACTATATTATATTATATACACTATATTATAACTAATATATAATATATTAATACAATATGTTATAACTAATATTATAACTATTAAATATTTTTTTAATAGTTATTGATTTTCTCGATTTATTTTTTTAAAATATTATTCAATTTTCTCAATCTATACGTAACTCATTTTACTAAAAAATGTATATATATCATAAATTAATTTTATGTAATTAATTTAGAAATATTTTAATGATTTCTTTTAAGTTAAATAAGATTTCTAGTTAAATAAATATTATCAGCCATACACCACATAATATAAATCAATAATTAATCTAGAAAAGACTGTAAATATTTAATTCATAACTAAAGAAAATTATCAAAACACTATATATTGTCCATAACTATAACAAAAAAAATATAAATAAAAGATAGAAACTACTGTGATGTGAGGTCTCTGCACACATCCTCAACTGCAGCTAATCGTCTCTCTCCCTGGCTCAGTCAAGTACTTAGCATGACCCGAGTTGCATTACTGGCATGAATCTCTGTATGTAACTCAAAAATGCTAGCAAATCTCTATATGTAACTCAAAGATGTTAGCAGTAATTTCAGTATGCAACTCAGAGATGCTAGCAGTAATCTCAGTACAAAACTCAGACATGGTAGTATGTACTGCATCAATCACCTTTGATGTGTGTATGCCGATCTCAAAACGCAGTATGTTGGTCATCTCCTCGTGAGTAGATGTTCGTGATGTCTCGACTTGTGTAGATGCCTCACCAGCCGAGGCTATATGATCTTTGGGATGTGTATCTCTCTAAATATCAGCACGGTTAAGAACAGGTCCATGAAAACGAAGTCTCGAGTGTCCTGTGCTCTGTGATAGGGTGGTGCTGTTGACCGGTCCCATTGGTTGCTGTTCACGCTCGGCAACTTCTTTTGTGACCCCGAAATGTAGTAGGAATTGAGAGATCAGGATCCCGAATGGCAGCATATCTGTCGTAATGTACCGAGCCTCTGATCGGATCGTCTCAAATATATATCCCACGAGGTCGATCGGAATGCCACGAGTAACCCTTATCATAAATTTCGCTCGATCTATGTGAACCTCAGTCTTGTACTGCCGAGGGTCAATATTGTTGGCGATGATCAGATTTATGATATTGAAGAAAAAAGATAAATCTACCTACCTAATGCTCTTCTTCGCATCGTACACTGGAGCATTTGGACCAACAATCAGGTCTCTGACCTCATTATCAACAAGTCTATCGACCTCATATGTGTAAACTGGTCCCTTGTCTTGAGCCATCTATACATCACCTGAAGGATCAGACTCTCTAGGTAGCAGGTTTGGTAGGCATCGACCAGCCTAGGAATACCGAGATATGTAGTGAGTGCGTCTACTGAAAATATAACGGGAGCTTCTCAGACCTAGATCCTGTATGCCCCTCCATCATCTAGGCTAGCACCACCAAGCTCTGTATAGAACTGAGCGATCATGTTAATATAGGAAATTAGCTCCCTTGGTTCTTCTTGCTGATCGAGGATTGGTGCTCAACCATGATCGTTGAATACTGATTGGAGGGAATGACCCTCCCATATAAGACTCAAAAAATCAGATAGTTTTACCTGCCGCTCCAGTAAAATAGTCCGCTCTCGAACTGTTGACATGGAAGGTTCACCTGATCTACCACATTTACGGCCCTTATAAGACATTATTATGAACCTGAAATTTAAAAATAAAATATATATTCAACATTAGTGATAAAATCTAATATGAGAAAATATTCACAAAATCATATAGTGATAGAAATTAATAAATTAATTTATATAAAAATTCAATAAAACCATGGAAATAAATTAATTAGTTAATATAAAATTATCTGTTCCGGTATATTTATTGGTCAAACGTATACTAGAATGTTCCACTGGTAAAAAATTGGTCGAACAGTCAACATCTTGTTTGGGTGAAACCATTCGAACGTCCAATAAAGTGTTCGATCGTACATGTTAAATCTGTTCTAACTCATTCGAACGGAAAATAGATCTAGCTCATTCATAGCTAAGTCAACTCAGCGGCCATGAAAACACATTAAATACAACATTTTCTCTCGGTTTCTTCAACAAAACACATACTACTATTCATTTCTAAACATCCTACGGTGGATTTGTGGTGTTCTATGGTGCCTATTTATGGAAAAATATCATTTTTCTAGAGAAAATGAATTAAATGATAAAAAAAAAACAGTAAAATAACTTATAAAAAGCATACATTCACTTAGGACGATGAGTGTTCGACATGGGTGGTGATTACGGCGGCTCACGGCAGCGATTGATGGGCGTTCAAACATTTTTTCTCGGTTTTCAAAGCTTAGGGACGGTGGCGTTGAAATGAATAAGCCCTCGATGAACTTATATTTACAGAATCGTTCGAACGCTATTTAAACGGTCCACGGTTTTAAATAGGGGTGTAAATTTAAACCGAAAAATCGGTAAACTGGACCGAACCGGATCGGACCGGACCGGTTTTACCGGTTTTGAATCGGTCCGGTCCGGAACCGGTTTTTATAATTCATAAACTGGTTGGAACCAGTCCGGTTCTGGTTTTAAGATTTTTTAGACCAGACCGGACCGGACCGAACCGGTTGATAAAAAATATATAAAAAATAATATTTTATATATAAGTTTTATACAAAATTAAAATTATACAAAATATTTTATATATATTAATATATAAGTTTTATATATAATGTATAATTATATGTGAAATTTTTATATATAATTATATATCATATATGAAATAATTTCATATCATAATTTATAAAATATAACATAAAATGTTAATTTAAATATGAACATATGTAATTTGTTTGATCATATACTATTAATATAATTATATATAAGATAATGTTATTATAAAATAAAAGTTTAATCTTAAAAATGAAAATATAATTGATCATGTATTATATAGCTATACTACTTATAAAAAAAAATGTATTATATATCTATACTAATATATAGTTTATCACTAATACTAATATATACTAATATATAGTTATACTAATATATAAGTTTATAACTTGTACTAATAATCTAATATAGACTATAGTTATAATTATATTAATAGTCTAATATAGATTAATAAAAGTATAATAGATTTTTTTAAAACCATTTTTTTTAAACATATTTTTAATGACAAAATGTCAAACTTACATTTAAAAAAAACCGAAAAACCGGACCAGACCGGACCGGAAACCGGAAAACCGGAAGTACCGGTTTAGGAGGGTAACCGGCGCGTAATCGGTTTTGAAAAATACAAAACCGGTCATACCGGTTCGGTCCAAGATTTTGTCTAAAACCGGACCGGTTACACCCCTAGTTTTAAATAATTGTTCGATCGGTGGTTTTTATCAATTGAATAGTATTTTTTTCAAATTTAGTAATAATTTCTATTACAATATATTATAATTAGTATATGTTATAAATAAAATTTATAATGCTATAATTTAGTATAATATATATACTATTATAGTAGATTATATATACTGTAATGTATATATATATATAATATTATACTATATTATATATATATACTATTATAGCATAATACTTTAAATGGAAACATAATACTATAGTGACAGACATTTGGCTATAATTAATAAAACTAGAAACAATAATATACTATATATAGTATATAGCATTATATAGTGTATATATAATACTATATATATAGTATAGTATATATATAATATATATAATACATTATATAGTATATATATACTATAATATACATAACCGTTATGCCTTCCATGTTTGAATGTATATTTTTACTTCGGACGTTACTTTTTCATAGCATTTATGTTCGAACGTTTAATTTTAAAGTTCAAACATACTACTTTTTAATTTATTTATGCTTTCAATGTTTGCACGGGTATCTTTTACATTCACAAGAAAAACACATACGTTTGAATGTATAACATACATTCAATGTTTACACGTGTATCTTTTACATGTCTGAACATGTAAGGCATAACGTTTGAACGTACCACATTTCAAAATTCTAAGTTGTTATGCCTTAACGTTCGAATGTGTATGTTATACGTTCGAACGTAGGTGTTTTACATGCGAATGTAAAAGATACACGTGCGAACGTTTTATCTGAATGTTCAAACATATGTTTTACTATGTTCAAACATTAAAGCAGGGCTGTTTAAAATTAATACGAAAGATGCATCAATAGTACTAATATTTTTTTCCCTTTTCTATTTTCAGGATATGGCTTATCCTTTGCATACCAGGAAACGAGGGAGGGAAGGAGCCACTCAGGACACTGCTCGTATCGGGGCTCGTACTGTTATGGTGGAGCAAGAGGTCCTGATCAATGAGTTCGATGAGCTCAGATAAGAGCAGACGAACCTCAGAGATGTGTTCATGAATAGAGGTTGGAGAAATATCTGCACATTGAGGGGGAAGGTATACCCTTCAATGTTTCAAGAGTTCTATATGGGGATGTGCTCCATACCTCAGGATGCATCCTCTCACACCGTGACTGTACGCGGTGTTTCGTTTGAGATTTCACAGGATATCATCGCTGAGCTCCTCGGGATTCGACATTGGCTATGGTTGACTCTTTAGCCTTGGTTTGCACGTCTACATCTGCACACAGCACACTCGATGCAGATGTAGGCACTTCTGCATCATCTACTGCCCCATTTGAGCCATTATCAACTAGAGATGCAGACCGATCAAAGGCTGAGAGTATTGGTCGTGAGGCTCGGGATGATGATCGAGATGAGGATTTCTACATCCTCACCGGGAGAGACCACATGCAGATCGAGTGGAAGAACGCCTTCAACCAAAACCATTTGCTACCTTTCTTCCGTATGTTGCAGCTTATTGTTGTAGCAAACATGGATCTTGTGGCACATAAGACCACATTTAGTCGAATTCGGGCATAATTTTTTATACAAATGGCACGTGAAGATCCCATAGATTTGCCACTGCACATCTTTGAGAGGATCTGTTATGAGGCGAGCATCGTCTCCATGGACAACCTCCCATACGGTGTCATCATCTAGCTATTGCTTGTTCGATGAGTGCCAACCCAGCCGGAGGAGTAGGTAAAAGATCAGATGAGCCCCCTTGACATAAGCATGCATCGACGTAGCATTGGACAGGTGAGGGGGAATCCTTGACATCAGCCACCCCCTGTAGAGGATCTAGTTCCTCCGATGCAGCCCGAGCCTGGCGTGGGGAGTAGTAGTTAGCAGCCAACGAGTACATCTGTGGGAGATGCGTGGCCTACTTGGGTTGATGCAGTGATCTCACAGCTGACTGCGCATATCGATCGACAGATTGTGGTTGTAGAGGAGTCTGTCGTTGAGATAGCCCATCGTGTAGGTATCCTCAACTAGAAGGTTGATAGCTTGACTGAGGAGATACGGAGTACGAATTTCATGAACAACGTGTTCATCTAAGTGTTGTTTACGAAATTCTATCATATTTTGTATTTTACTTTTAATATATGTAAGGAATAATATTATTTAATATTGTATATATAAATCACTGCACTTCAAATATATATAAACATATATATTTATATATAATTATATTTTATAAATTATGTATATATAAATATATACAACTCAATTTTTTAGACTTGTTCACAAATTATGCACTATAAAAACACATAATTTTTAATTTAAAGTTATATTTAATTTAAATTTACAATTAACATTCGAACGTTAATAACTAATGTTTTTTTTTTTTTATCAAAGAGCCGGTAGCTTAATTACTAATGTTTGAATGTTGGCACTAAAACGTTTCACATTCGCACGTAAGTAGCCACAATGTCTGAACGTATATGTGACGTTCGAGCGTAAATTTCTCATATGTTTGAACGTAAAAAAAAAAAATCTCATCTGTCTTTAGTGACAGTTTCCAGAAACCGTCATAGAAAATATTTTTTAGTTATGGTTTGAGGACTGTCACAATTTCTCAACCGTCACTAAAAACCAATTATGTTGTAGTGAAGTATTCTATTGTAGATAACATGCCTTCTTTTATCTAACAACATTCAAGAAATAAGGAATGGCAGAGCAAGACTTAATTCTATCGATGGAAACTCCTGCCCTTAAAAATCTGTCTTCATTTTCTCTTTTAATTAAAAGTAATTGGGGGTATATAGTTACTGCATAAAAGCTAGTCCAACAAAAACCTCAAAATCAAAAGACCATTATTTTTAACCCAAAAATTCTAAAATATTCAGGAAAAAGCAAACCAAACCTCAAAATCAAGAAGACTTGATACCTGTTTGAGTAACTGGTTCTCATCCAAATCCACACAAGATTTAACTGTTCACTTGATGAACCCTAATCAAGGAGCTGACCCTTTGTCATGCTTAGGTCAAGATCCTCCATATACAACGACGAAATCGAGAGAGAGAATTAGGGTGAAATCGAGAGAGAGAGAGAGAGAGAGAGAGAGAGAGGAGAAGAAGAAGAAGGAGAAGAAGAAGAAGAAGAAGAGTGACAACGGACACAACAGCAGAAAAGTCAAGAGAATAAAGAGAGAGTATCAGGCTGGGGAAAAAAGAAATAAAGGGGGGAACATGACTTTTTATCTTCAAACTATTTGCGGCGGAATTATTTGTGGTGACAAAATCTCGTAGCAAAAGTCACCGGATGTGATCTCGCTCAAAAGGTTTGGTTTTTTTTTTCTATAGACAATTTTTGTGACATTAGCTAAGTATTTGCCACCATAGTAGATCTTGGAAAAATACTTGTGGGAAATGGACAAATATGTTGTAGTGTTTGTTAAGGTAAAAAAATGAGTAAAGATGAAAAAGAACAAAAAAGTACCCTAGGAGAGTTTAACCTCAAGTTTCTTCCTTTTGTAAACAAACTTTCTCCTTTGTTTTTTTTTTTTTTTTAAGGACATCATGAGTCCTAGATAGTAGATGCAAGAGGTTCAACCGCAACCATGGACCCAATATTGGTCCCTAAGGACTATGGTTGCCATTCGGCTAAAAGGCCATTGACATGCTTCTCCTTAATTTGTTTATGATAACTACTAATTACTTTTATTAATGAGATGTATGCTCTATCTTTTAAGGATCAGTGTCACACACAAGTAGCAAAATACAAAGTACATTACTTTGCAAAGTATGTCACCAGTGATCCACTGATAAGAAATAACCTTTTATTGTAATTCATTGCCCATGCATACATTAAACTTGGTTTGGATTGTGAGATGAGATGAAAGTTGAATAAAATATTGTTAGAATATAATTTTTTAATATTTTTTATTTTGTAATTTTAAAAAATTGAATTATTTATTATATTTTGTTTGGAAGTTTGAAAAAATTATAATGATGAGATGAGATGCGTGATATCCCGTATTTACATTTATTTACACAAAGTAATTATTGCATTTCTTAGGATTATGGGCTTTCTTGTTTTAAATTTTAGATGATTTACGTGGTATTATTTTGCGACTTTTAATTGGAAACTTTATTTCAATGTGTCATTCTTGTTATTAATTATTGTTTATTGTTTAAATTTCTCTTTAATTTAAATTACTTTAGTGTTGGATTTACTATTTTATTTTATTTAGTTACTGTGCTTTAATTTAAGTTATCATTTTAAATCCTGTTCGTTGGATCAGTTTCAAGACTCCAAATTGAAATACTAGATCTCATTTCTTTCTATTCCTTTTTCTTTTTCCCTTTAATATTTTTTCTTCTTTGTTTTTCTCCTCCCTTGTTGCTTCCCTACGTGCAACCACCCCCTCCCCCTGCTTTCTCTCAGTGCATCTCTCCCCCAGCTCGCTGCTACGCACTGCCATCTGGCGTCACCGCCCAGCCCACCAACTCCACCACCCTCCGGCGACCTCACCCACCCCAGCCACCAGCCTCCAAGCTCCCTCTTTCTCTCTTTCCTGGCCGTGTATAGCCCGAGTGGGCTCAACACTCACTAAGCCGCTGTGCACCACCCAACGGCGACACCACCACCACAGCAGCTTCCCCTCTTGCTGGCCATCATCCCCCACCAAACTTAGCACCTAACTCGCCGCCGTCCACTCCCACGAAGCTCACCAAGCCCCACGATTTTCTCCTCTTTCTGCCGCTGTCCGCCATCGCTTGGCCACCGCACCACCACCAACAGCTTCCCCACCCACCGGTGACATCCCCTATCCAATCTCATGCCCCACTATGACCCATAGCCACCACACTCTCTCTTACTCTCTCACGACCTCTTTTCCTCAAAGTTGGCCGATCTCCTCCATGCGCCGCCACCCACGGTCATCAGCCACCACCATCAACTCCACTGACCTCCATGAGCCCCTCCATGACCAACCCAAGCCTCCTTTAACTCCCCTCCGAAATTCTCACTTTGAGACCCACGGTCGTTGCTTGGAAACCACCGCCCGCCATTGCTTTGCCAGTTTTGGCGTCACCCTCGATCTTCCAGAGTTGCCTTTCGTCTTTGTAAGCATTTTTCCAAAGAACTTTTGAGATTTAAATATATTTTTACTCTAACATATTTACTGCAATTTGGTTGGTTGTGCCGGACTTGGAGTCCGAGGAGTATGGGGGTCGATTAGATTGGAGGAGAAGATTGGTTATTGAATTCGCTTATGCTTGGCACTTTTATGTCACATTGGATATTTTATATGTGGTGTTTAATGTCATGACATTCATCATGGTGTTCATGCATTTTCATGTGTTATAAATGAAAACTGGATTTTCATGTGAGAAATGGATTTTTGGGTGCGTGCGTATCATGACCCCAAGTTGAGATGGGGCATTATCTTGGTGGAGCTCCTCTAGTTACTCAGGAGCGTAATATAATGAGTGACATCCCCTGAATTGTCGTTGGGCGACAACGGGATTGGACAGGATGGTAACGCTCTCGTGCCGACTCCGTGGCCCCTCTTGCTAGTGGGGGTTAGAGTATGTTTGGTCACGAACGCGCTGGGTGCGAAACTGGACATTGCTCGTTATGAAGTTACTTGTACTGTCGTTACCCATGGTGTGACGAAGGGAGCTAGAGTGTACGGATGGTCACTAGGGGAGATCATGGTGCATACGGTTAAAATGGATTATTGGGCCATTTTCTGGAAAAATGATAGAATATTGTTTTGGTCCATTTTCGGAGAAAATGGCGGGAAATGTTTTAATGGAATGTTTTGGGCCAAAATGGGATTTTGGCATGCGTTGGAATGTTTTGAGCCAAAATGAGATTTTGGCGTACATTAGAAAATATTTAGTTTCGAGAAGAATGATGTTTTGGGTCTAATGCATATTCCATCATATGCACGCATATTTATTGGTTGCATTAATGCACTTTTATTCCTTATCATGCGGTACCATTTTATGGTACCATAGATTTTGATGCAGATGATGTTGATATAAAGCCTGATAATTTGGCTCCGCCAGAGAAGTGATTTGGGATCACTTGCTAGTGTATTGGGATTTGTCTCCCGCTTTTTGGCTATGTATTTGGTTTGTATTATATTTATATTGGATAACTGTATAACTTTTTAAAGGCATTTATTTTGAAAATCTACATTTAAATTTCTGGTATTTAGTTGGTTAACTTTTAATTAACCGCTGCGACTTTTGTTATGTACTTTTTGCATGTTGCGACTTTTGTTATGTACTTTTTGCATGTTGCACACACTTAAACACTTATTGTTGGAGTGTGTGACCCGTATTGTCATCATTCCGACACCACAATTCGTGCGCTTCCGTACGTGGGAGTCGGGACGAGCTATATATTTAACTACATATCTATGATAATAAAATATTATTTTTTATTATTTAATTATTACTTTTTATCTACTTTTTCAATACATATATTTTTCAGATCTGATGGCGTGGTGATATTTTATTATTTTATCTAACAATCATATTTGTTTTATTTAACTACCATATCTTTCGTAGTTTTTCTTTGAGCGGGCTTATTTTTTTAGAATCTAACGGTTAAATATGTCATTTTTTGTATTTTTTTACTAAAAATTTTCAATAGACATGATATTCTATTCTTTTACCATGTTTTGTTAATAAAAAACTCTTCCATTTTTGAGTCATATAATTTTTGCGTATACTATTTATATATATAGAGTAGTGGACCTATTAAGGGGCAGAGGGGGCATGCCCTCCTCCCCCCAAAAAGTTTAATATATATATATATATATATATATATATATATATATATATATATATATTTTTTTATAATGTAATAGAATGATATTGATTTTATTTTATGTTGGCCCCTCTCTAAAAGATTAGTTTGGTCCCCTTCTATAAAATTATTTTGATCCTATAGATGAATTACTTATAATTCCAATTTTAAAAAATTTAATCTAATTTAAAAATAAAATAAATAAAATACTTGATTATTTAGTTATCTATATTGAAAGAAAAATAGTTAAGAATTTTGATTTAAGTTCAATACTTGATGATTTTGTTTCTTTAAAAGAATCCAAGTTACAATTTTAGATACTCTATATTTCTTTTGTTTAATATATTTATATGAGTGTCTTTATGTTATTTCATTGATATATCGTTCTCAGTTCTTGACATATCATATACTTTTTTAATACATAGGTTGTATTAAATGTATTTTATTTTTATTTTAGATCTTACTATCAGATCGTTCTATACTACAGAAAAAATTGCATAGAAATAAAATAAAAACTATTTTATTATAGTTTTAGTTTTATTTAACCCCTCCTAAAATAAATTTTTAGTTCTATCACGGTATATAATATATATATATATATATATATATATATATATATATATATATATTTATATTTAAGACCGACTATATATAATGATAATGATGAGCTAGCTAGCCTAGCAGCCCCGGCCGGCCAGTACCCCCCGCGAGTCAATTTTAGCTGCATGCATGGCTGCATGGATATCGATCGATCGATCATTCGTTCCCACTCATGACGCTGATCAGGTAGGTTCGAATATCTTATTCGAATTGGGCCGGAATCTGACCCCTAATTGCGAGTTACTGTAACATTGGCTGGTAGTTTTCTTCAAGGAAATTAGGTGAGCCACCAGCTAGGTGTTTGATTGATGGGGAGCAGCGCCGGGGGCCGGGGTACGTAGTTAGGCTGATCCCTTAATTGCAGTGTATTAATGTTAGCATATAACTCTCCCTCATCATGACTACATATTTAGTCATGGAAGATGGCCACTATTACTCAAGTTACCCACCTTTTTTCGTACGATCATTATAATGGTAGGCGTTGAAAGTAACTTAATTTCCCCCACCTAATAATTTGTTTGCAGTAAAGCTAGCATGCATGCATTTAGTCATCCATTCTAATCCAATAATTAAATGTTGTATGAATAGTATGTGATGTAATGTCTTTAAATATAATTATTAAAATATTGGTGATATATTATTTTATTATAAATAAAGCAAATCCCATAATCGATTTGTTTGCAAAGTTTCTACTATGGACCATGCTACACTCATCGAGAATACCTATTGAGAGTGGGTACCAAACGTGTAAACTTTATTTTAATATTTTTTAAATCTCTTCATTTAAAAAAATCATAAACTAATTAAAAAAACTTCATTCACTATTAAATAAAAAAAATGATGTGGGATTTGGTACTTAAAAGATTCTTGAAAAGAGATTCAAGGACTTCTTTATAGTATGCAGGCTGTGGTAAGGCACATTTTTAGGGAATGTAATGTAGTAGATTTTCTAGCTCGTATGCTGACTAGTTTGATCCCCATAATGTGGCTGCAGTTATGTGAACTTCCTCACCTTCTCACGAGTATTTTGAAAGAGCAATGATATCCACACAACATATTTTACAGCACATGTTTTAAAGTGAGCATATTTTTGTAAAGTGATGTTACTTTTATAAAGTATTTTATTAAATTACTCTTCATCTTAAAACATAATTGTGTAATGTATTATGAAGAATTATGTGTGTTTATCATTTTTTATATTGAAATTAGATAAATTAGGCCTCCCGCTTCTGAGATGTTAGTTCTTATTGCAAGAGTTGTGGGTCTGTTGGTGTGGGTTGGTTTTGGCGTCCTTTTTGTGCGTGGCTCTCCTCCCCTTACTAAGGCTTGTTTCAATAATACAGCATGCTATTTCACTAAAAAAAAAAAAAAAAAAAAAAAAGACTAGCATTTTCCTTCTACTATAGCGTGTGTGTGTGTGTTTTTTATTCTTATTTTTATAAACATTTTCCTTCATTGATACCATTTCAAGTTATATGGTTTGTGTGACACTCCATATTTTAATGTATTTTAATTGAAAGATTATTTTAATTAATTCAAATATTAGTCCTCTTGTTTTAAAATTATGGGAGTTTTGTTATATTATTTTATAATATTTTTAAATTGTGAAATTATTTTTAATGTGTATTTCTTGTTATTAATTATTTTTTATTATTTAAATTTCTATTTAATTTAAATTTGTTTGTTTATGGGCTTTAAAATTATTATTTTATTAGAATTTTATTATTATTATTATTATTTTAGCTAGTTACTGCGTTTAAATTATTTAATTTAAATTTATTGTTTTGAAATCATTTTTGTTGGATCAATCTTGTGACCCAAGTTGTGAGGATTGGACCTCATTTCTTTCCCTTCCTTTTTATTTTTTTCTCTTCTTTTTCTCTTTTTCTTCTTTCTTCCCCTGCTTTTCTCCATTTTCCCGCGCGACATTTCCTTCCTCTCTACTATCCAAATTTTCGTCCACCCCTTGTTCCACTCGTGGCCGACATCGCCCCTCCCAACCTTTTCCCCACCGGCTGGCGACCCTCCCCTTAAATTTCCAACTCCTCCCTTGTCGCTGTTAGCCTCCACGCGCATCTACAAGCTGCGACCGTCTTTATGTTCTAGCGCTGCCGTCGCGCCACCTCCGACTACCATCTTCTCACCACAACACCGGCAGTCTCCCAACTACCTAACCCACCCATCCTTAGCCTCAATCTGCCACCAGTGAAGCCCATCTATCTCCATCTCTGATTTGGACATTTTGGTTTTCAACCGCCACCTACGCCGCCACCCATGGCCAAAGACCACCACCTTTAGCTTCACCAATACATCTAAGCCCTTCCCTAGTAATCTCAAGTTTTTGTTTGTCCCTGTTCAAAATCTACCATTTGAGACCCACAACCATAGTGCATTTTGCACTGTTCTATTGCTGTGTCGCCACTTCTACCACCTCCGTGATCCTTTGAAAAGTATATTATAGCGCTGTAACTATTTTTTCAAATAAATTTTAAGATTTAAATGTATTTTTGTACTAACTCTTATTTATTGTGTTTTGGTTGGTTGTGCCGACTGAGTCCGAGGAGTAAGGGGGTCGGTTGAATTGGAGGATAAAATTGTTGTGTGATTGGACTATGCGGGTATTTGTTGGTTGTTGGATATTGGTGTCGTGTCTTGTACATTGTATATTTGCACGCATATTCATGTTTATAAATCAAAACTGAGTTTTCATGTGAGTAATGATTTTTGGGTGCGTATGTATCATGACCCCAAGTCGAGATGGGGTATTATCTCGGTGGAGCTCCTCTGGTCACTCGGGAGCGAAATAGACTAAGTGACGTCCCATGAGTTGTTGCTGGGCGACAACGGGATCAGACGAGATGGTAACACTCTTGTGCCGACTTCGTGCCCCTCTTGCAGGCAGGGGCTAGAGGATGCTTGGCCATGAACACGCTGGGTACAAAATTGGATATCGCTCATTACAAAGTCACTCGCATGGTCATTACCCATGGTGTGACGAAGGGAGTCCGGGTGTACGGATGGTCTTTAGGGGAGATCATGGTGCATATGGTAAAAATTGATTAATAGGCTATTTTTTGGAAAAATGGCGTGTGTTGGCTAAAAAGTTTTTGTGTGAATCATTCTCTGGGAAAATGATGGATTATTGTTTTGGGCCATTTTTGGGAAAAATGGTGGGAAATGTTTTAATGAAATATTTTGGACCAAAATGGGATTTTGGCGTGCGTTGGAAAAATATTCATTTTGAGAAAAAATGATCGTTTGGGTCTCATGCATATTTCATCATATGCATGCATATTGGTTGGTTGCAATAATGCATTTCTATCTCATGGGTTGTTTGGATTATTACTTACCTGCGATATTGTGTTATGGTATCGTAGATTTGGATGCAGATATAGAGTTTGAAGATTTGGCTTTGCCGGAGGAGTGATCTGAGATCACTCATTTATGTATTTAAGCATTTGTATTATATTTTATGGGATAATTGTATTACATTTTTTAAAATGCTTTTATTTTTGAGAATTTGTATTAAACAATTATGGTACTTAGTCGACTTACTTGAATTATCTGTTGCAATATTTTTGTTGTACATCGTTGTATGTACACACACTTGGCACTTATCATTGGGATGCGTGGCATGTGTTGTCATTATCCCGACGTTACAATTCCCACATTTCTGTACATGGAAGTCGAGGCGTCACAGGTGGTATCAGAGTAGTCTGGCTCTGGGTAAAACCATATGTCCCGTAGGTGAAGTACTAGAAAATTTTGAAGTTGAGAATTGAAATTATTTAATTTAAAGTATGTTATTCGTATTGGTTTTATTTATTTTATTGTATTCTACTTTGTTTGTTTATTTATTTTATTGTGTTATTTTATTTTATGGTTGGTTATTTCATTTGTTTTAATTATTTTATTGTGTACTACTTCATTTGTTTTATTCATTTTGTTGTATGTTATCTTATTTATGGAATTTTATTTTATTTTGTTTTGTTATGTTTATTTTATTTTGTTTGTTTTGTCTGGAGTTGAAAAGTGTGTTAAGGGTTATGCTATGGCAGCAAAGCGGTATGACCGTAAATGTCATTGTTAGGCATGAACATTTAGTGTTGTAGGCCTAAACTCTTAGCGATTAGTTTGTTTTTAATATTGAGGCTCGAAGGGAACATCATGGTCTAGGTGAACTCTATGGAGTAGGAACTCAAGTCGCAACTGAGGAGGGGAATAACTTTAAATCATTTAGGATAATTGAGGTCTTAGGTTCCGTAGAATTTATGTAATGAGTTTACTGAGTAGGAGGTTGTAAGTTCAACGAACTTCAAGGATAGATTTATGAGAAGTTCCTCTAAGGTTTGAGGCCCTATAGTTTTTTAGGAAATAAGTTTATGAGAGTTAAGGTGGTAGGTTCAACAAGCATTTGAGGGATTTATTAAATTAGAAGTTTTAGATCTTGCCGACTTTGATAAGCAATTGATAACATTTGGGGTTTTAGAATTTTGCAAGCTTTATAAGATGAGTGTTTTAGAATTAAGGTCATCAATCTTTAGGATTTTGGAAAATGATTCTTATTTGGTTCAAGGTTTTAGAATTGTAAAGTTGAAGGGCTGATTTATAATAAGATTTGAGTTCTTAGTTTTGTAGACCTAGTACGCTAGCTTGATTAGTTTGTAACCATTAAAGTGAGGTTGATCAGAGTTGAGTGACTGATATGAGAATTTTTCAAAGGAGAATTTCTTTGGAGATGGAAGGTAATGATCTAGTTCATGTATTTTCTGAGGATTGAAGATGTTGAAATAGTTCAGAAAATAATTATTTTTTTTAGACCAAGGTTACAATGGCAGGTTTAGGATTTGATTCATATCAATTGTGAGGATCATAGATGGTGCAGATTTAGGAAATGATTCTTGTTGATTTCGAGGATATAGGTCCAGATGATGGATCACTTGCACATTTGGAGGAGTATTGGTTTTGGCTAAGGATGCATGAGATTGACGCATAATAGTTGTGAGTGTGTATAGATTTCGGAGAGTACATGTCCTAGTCTTATTTTTGGTTTGGAAGAAGTGGCTTTGGTAGGTGCAAAAGAGGAGTTGATAAGATAGAATTAAATTCAAGAGACTTGGACTTTGAGTTTTTGGTGAGTTGATCAAAGTGTACAATCGAAGCGAGTTACTCAATGGATTAATGGTTGGCAATAATTGTTGTGATTACTTCAGGAATTAATTGTGACTTGAGGTCACATAGGAATTTAAATTTTTGAAGCTATACTTTCCTTTGGAGATTGAGCATCCAACTGGGAGAATTAAGAACATTGTTATTTAACTTGAAAAGATATTGTTGGGCCACCAATGTGGGGTATACGATTAAGGCTTGGAAGATGAAGCTTAGGCATCAACAGTGGATAACATAATCAAGTATGTGAGTTAATAAAGTATTCGGATGCTTGGGTGTTGTGCAATAGTTTTGGTTGATTGAAGATTTGAGAAGTATGACTTGCCTTGAGGTTTACTAGTGATGTACTATTGAAGGAGCTAGTCGTGCTAATACTAACTTATAGCAGTAGAAGTAGGTGGACGAGCTACCAAGAAGGTTTCGATAATATTTTGGTGAAGTCAATGGTGGTTCATAGTGAGTTTAGTCACTGCTAGATTAGATGATATTCAGAATTTAGGTGATGAGCTTTTGGGTTTAGGTTGTCGGGTAGAAGTTTATAGGCACTCTTATTGGTTGGCCGGGTTGGATTCGAGCATTTTAGGGTATGTTCCTTATCTTAGATGAGACGGGTGTATTTTGGGGTGATGTTACTAGTTTTCAATTTGGGATATTGAGGTTAATTGATACTGGTTTTTTTTTTTTTTTTTTTTTTTTTTATCAATGATCATGGATGTATTTTGTGGAATATTGATTTTGATTAAGGCAGCGAAAGTTAATTGAGGAATATGAGTTATTAGTTTTGGGAATTAGAGTATTTGTGACACCCCGTCTCCCATATATAGAAACCTTGGGAATCGTGACATCGGGATGATGACAACACGGGTCACACATCCCAACTATAAGTGCCAAGTGTATGTATAAGCAGTATTGTACAACAAAACGCAGTGGTTAAAATAAATCAGTCTATTAAGTACCAGAATTTTAAATACGAAATTTACCAAAATACAAGTAGACTGATAGTTAAACAGTTATCTAAAAAATACAGCAAAAGCCAAATATATATACATGGGAAACAAATCCCATAATCCAAAACAGCAGCAACCACATGCCACTTTCTCCATGGAGCCGATCCCTAAGGCTCGTCGTCCTCATCTGCAATAAAATCTACAGTACCATAAAGTGGTACCGCAGGTAAGTAATAATCCAAACAATTCTCAAGATAAAAATATATTAATGCTACCAACCAACATGCATGCACATGATGAAATATGCTTTAGCCTCAAAACATCATTTTTTCCAAAAATGATTATTTTCCAAACACATGCCAAAATCTCATTTTGGCCCAAAAATAATAGTTCATTTTTTTTTCCAGAAAATGATTCACACAAAATATTTATCGGACAATGTAGGCAGGACTCATAAGCGGGACTCTACCACCATCCCTACCGAATGCACCGTAGGAGGGAATTACAGGTGGGACAACACCACCATCCCTGCTTACCACCATCTCTACCGCGTGCACCGTATGTGGGAATCACAAGCGGGACGATACCACCATCCCTACAGTTCCTTTCCACACAATAAAAACCCATTGGAGCACTGTAGGTGGGAATCACAGGCGGGACTCTACCACCATCCCTATAGCGTGCACCATAGGAGGGAATCACAGGCGGGACAACACCACCATCCTTGCTTACCACCATCCCTACAGTCTCTTTTCCTTTTTCTCACATGAAAACTTAGTTTTCAATAAACACATGAACATTAATGCAATTACCCGAAAATCTAGTTTTCATTTACAAACATGAACATGTGTGCAATATGCAATGTACCAGACCAACAACAATATCCAATAACCAAACACACAACAACTCCAACCTCCAATCCATCCGACCCCCATAACTCCTCGGACTCAGTTCAACACAACCAACCAATCACAGTAATAATAAATGAATTAGCGTAAAAATATATTAAAATCTCAAAAGATGTTTAGAAAAATACTTACAGCGCTATATAATAATTTTCGGAGGATCACAGATGAGCTGGAAGCCACAAAATAGCAACAAAACAAGGTAAAATACACTTTGGCCGTAGGTCTCAAAAATCCATTTTTAAAAGGGGACAAACTAAGACTTGAGATTGATAGGGTAGGGTCTAAGGAGATTGGTCAAGCTAGTGGTGGTGGCCTTTGGCTATGGGTGGCGGCGTAGGCGGCAGTTTAAGGCCAAAAAGGGTGAAATCAGAGTTGTGGTTAGTGCGGCTTCACCGGTGGCGGATTGGAGCTGGGGTTGGGTCCTTTGAGTTGCTAGGAGGTCGAGGAAGAAGTTATGAAGAGGTGGTGGCCGGAGGAGGCCAGACAGCGGCGCTGGAACGAATGGAATGCCACAGCTTTAGGGGATGCGTACGGGTCATCAACAGCGCGGGAGGGGCTGAGGTTGTAGGGGTGGGGTCAGCGGCGACTGGGGAAGGCTTTGGGCTGGGTGGTGCCGACCACGGCGACGCGCGGCGGTGGCTGAAAGGAACGAAAGGAAACGCACGGAGAGAGAGAGAGAGAGAGAGAGAGAGAGAGTTGGCCGTGCGGGAGGGAAGGGGAAATGGGGAAAAAAAAAGAAGAAAAGAAAAAGAAGGAAAAGAAAAAGAGGAAAAGAAAAATAGAAGGAAAGAAATGAGGTCCAACCCTCATAATTGGGTCACAAAAATGATCCAACGAAAATGATTTTAAAACTGTAAATTAAATAAAATAATTCAAACACATTGAAAAATTTAAATAAACCAATAATAATTTTAAAACTCATAAACAAACTAATTTAAATTAAAGATCAATTTAAATGTAAAACTGTAATTAATATTAAGAAAGCACATAAAAAAATAATTTTCACAACTTAAAATATTATAAAATAATATATCAAAACTTCCTTAATTTTAAAACAAGAGAACCAATATTGTTTCACCAACACCTCTAAGCCCTTCCCTAGTAATCTCAACTCTTTGTTTGACCTCGTTCAAAATCTATCATTTTGAGACCCACGACCTTACTACATTTTGCACTATTTCGTTGTTGTGCCGTCACTTCGATCACCTCTGTAATCCTTTAAAAATTATATTATAGCACTATAAGTATTTTTCCAAAGAACTTTTGAGATTTTAATGTATTTTTGTACTAACTCATATTTACTGTGAACTGGTTAGTTGTACCGGACTGAGTCCATGGAGTAAGGGGGTCGGTTGGACTGAAGGATGGAGTTGTTGTGTGTTTGGATATTCGGGAATTTATTGGCTGTTAAATATTTGTGTCGTGTCTTGTACATTGCATATTTGTACGCATGCTCATGTTTGTAAATGAAAACTGAATTTTCACATACTTGCATACATGTTCATGTGTATATTTGAAAACTGAGTTTTCATGTAAAAATGAATTTTGGGTGCGTGTGTATCACAACCCCAAGCCAAGATGGGATATTATCTCGGTGGAGCTCCTTTGGTCAGTTGGGAGCAAAATATACTGAGTGATATCCCCTGGATTGTCGCTGGGTGGCAACGTGATCGGATGAGATGGTAACGCTCTCGTGCTGACTTCGTGGCCCCTCTTGCTGGCGGGGGTTAGATGATGCTTGGCCACGAAAGCGCTAGGTGCGGAACTGGACATCGCTCGTTACGAAGTCACTCGTATGGTCATTACCCATGGTGTGATGAAGGGAGCCAGGGTATGCGGTTGGTCCCTAGGGGAGATCACGATGCATATGATAAAAAATGGATTAATGGGATATTTTCTGGGAAAATAAAGTGTGTTGGATAAAAGAATTTTGTGTGAACCATTTTCTGGGAAAATGGCAGGAAATGTTTTAATGGATATATTTTTGGGCCAAAATGTGATTTTGGCATGTGTTGGAAAATATTCATTTTAGGAAAAAATGTTGTTTTGGGTCTAATGTATATTTCATCATATGCATGCATAATTGTTGGTCGCATTAATATATTTTTTATCTCATAGATTGTTTGGATTATTACTTACTTGCAATATCGTTTTATGGTATCGCAGATTTTGTTGCAGATGATGTTGATGTAGACCCTGAGGATTTGCCTTAGTCTCATCTTTGTATTTCAGCATTTGTATTATATTTTATGGGATAATTGTATTACTCTTTAAATGCTTTGTTTTAAGTGGATTTGTATTAAACAATTCTGGTACTTAGTCGACTTACTTAAATTATTCGCTGCATTTTTGTTATACACCGTTGCATGTACACACACTGGGCACTTATTGTCGGGATGTATGACCCGCGTTGTCATCATCCCGACGTCACGATACCTAAGTCTCCATACGTGGGAGTCGGGGTGTCACAAACATTCTCAAAGGATATGTTCTATAGTTTCTGGCTCCTTGAGACACATAGGACAGTTGGGATCATCTAGGATCTTTCTTTTGTGCATGTTGAATTTGGTGGGCAAAATGTTTCTACATACTCTCCTAAGAAAATTCTTTGTTGCTAGTATGTTAAGTTTCCAAATTTTAATCCAACCTTCTTTGTGTTTATTGTTGTTGGAGTTTTGTCCTTTATCTCTATCTTGTGTCTCTCCTAATAAATGATATGCACTTCTTACTATGAAATTCCCATTTGCATTACCTCTCTATATCATTCTATCTTGCTAAGTGGTTTGACTAATTGGTATTTGTCTAATGAGTTCAGCTTCCTCTTTGTTGAACACTGCTTGAATTAAAGGATTATTCCATTCCTTGGTTTCTGGCTGAATGAGTAACTTCACCTTGGCCTCAGTCCCCAAAATACTTCTGGCAGATTGCGGTTTGTAGGATGAAGGTTGATGCAACCATGAGTCTTACCAGATTCTTACTAATTTCCTATTTCCTATTCTCCAACTGATCCCTTCTTTAAACAGATCTCTAGCAGCTAGTATACTTCTCCATATGAATGATGGATTTTGAACTGTAAAACTCGAGAAATTAGAGATTTTGGGTATGTTAGTATCCTCCATCCTTGCTCAGCTAGCAAAGCAATATTGAAATTTTCAAATTCTCTAAAGCCAAGCCCTCATTTTCCTTTGGATTTCCCCATTTGATCCCAACTTAACCAATTCATTTTCTTTTCCTGGTTTGCTTGTCCCCACCAATAACCTCTCATCATCTTGTTCATTTGTTTCAAAAATTCTTTATGAAGTTTAAACACTCCCATAGCATACAAGGGAATGGCTTGAATAACAGCTTTTAACATAATTTCTCTTCCTGCTTGTGATAGAAATTTATGTTTCCAGTTTCCCATTTTTGCACTGATTTTGTCAAGAATTGATCTAAGTACTTTAGTCCTTGATCTCCCTATCATTGCTGGAAGTCCCAAGTATTTCTCACAAGAATTTGTTGCTCTGACCCTTGCTATGCTTGTTATGCTATCCCTCACTGTTGAACTGGTGTTTGGACTACAAAATATGGCAGATTTGTCTTTGTTCAATTTCTGACCTGATGCTGCCTCATAATCACCTATAAGATCCATCATTCTCCTCCATTCCTTGTCTATAGCTTCACAAAAAATTAAACAATCATCTGCAAAGAACAGATGCCTGATGTGTATTTTCGTTCTGCCTATTGGAAGACTATTAAGATGCTTTGTTCTTTTAGCTTTGTTGAGCATTTGAGTTAATGCCTCTAAGCATATGATGAATAGATAGGGTGATAGAGGATCACCTTATCTAATCCCTCTCGATGGTATGAAAGCTGGTTGTGGGGTTCCATTAATTAATAGTGAGTATGAAATAGTGGATACACACTTGATGATAAGCTCAATCCAACTTTTGTTGAAACCCATCTTTTCCATTGTACTTTTTATAAAAGACCACTCCAATCTGTCATATGCCTCTATAACACCCCATTCCCGTAGGCTAGGAGTGTCACGTGTTTTTCATAAAATAAACCCGGCAAGAGATCTCATATTTAAAAAAAATGAAATTAGGATTTATTTCATAAAAACTTTGTCTAATAAAAATGTCTTCCAAAAATATTAATGAATAAAAGTTGTCATAAAAGCAATTTTATTCTAAAAGGTCTGAAACTAAATCAACTGCTTCTTCTAATCCTAACTTGCCTGCTCATAATCATCATTCTCACCTGGGTGGTTAAAAAAATATAAAAACAAACTAAAATGAGTCGAATACTCAGTAAGAAATCCATCACAACGTTAACATACTAAACATAAGGTTTTCATAAAAGTTTTCATGCTGAGAGTTTAAAATCATGACTGTTCATACTGGTACTTATGCTATGCATGACTGATTTATTTGCATTAATTGATTGATCTGACTTAATTGACTGAACTGACTGGCCAACACACTTAATCCTGTGTACGAGGTTGTGCACTGGCCCCACATCCTGCAACCACGAGGAGAGCCGCTAATAGTATTCTGGCATACTATGGTGGATTACGCTTGAGTCCGTGACTTGCACATCCACCCTGATCTGAACTGCATTGGTACTATGCATCTGAATGGCCATCTGATTAACTGATCTAATCTTATCTTGCACTTGAACTTAAGATAGTTTACGTGTCTTATACACATGAGACGCATGACATACATAATTATAATTTTTGAATCTGAACATGATGCGTAATAACATGATCGTGTGCTATGTTGGATGACATGTTTGCATGATATGAGTGGTACATAAAAATGGCTATCAAAAAACTGGCACTAATAATAACATTTATAAACTGAACTTTGATGATCTTAATTTGTGATCAAATTACTTACCTCGTTGTGCTTCTTCTTGAATCTCACTTTGTAACTCATCGCCTATACATAATATTTAAATATTATAAAATCTGTCTAGGAACAACATGTACTAATATCCTATTTAATTAAATTCATAATCTAGAAGATAGTCAAAGAAATCTTTTGTTTAACACCATACTCAATAAATCCTGATATTTTAAATTACTTAAAATACTAATAACATATTATAACTCAGTAGAATATTTGGGCTATTTTAAATAGGTCATAAAAACTCCAATTCTTAAAATATGTTTCCTTTCTTAACATAATTATTCAATCTTGTAAGAAATCTAATAAATATTAATATTGTTTAAATATTCTTAACATAATAATTTTTTTAAAATTCTACTAAATAGACAAAGGAATATTAACAAAATATTAGGCTCAATAGTATACTTTAAAATATATTTCAAATTCTTTCAACCCTTTCTTATAAAAATGAACATTTGACTAATATATTTATTTAACAAAATTAAACTCAACTTAAAATATTAAGCCCTACCCAACTACAACTAAAATAATCTAGCAGTCCAAGCCCAATTAAAAACCATATAATAGTTTATGAAATCAGCCCTCTCAGAAATTAGGAAGGCCCAAGGCTCATGTGAGAAGACAACCCACGTATAGAACATGTTAAGACAAATCTGGCATAGACACATAACGGCATAGTTGTAATTTAGCCATGATTCTTCAAGGTGTTTACTGGAGGTTATGCAACAATGATTTAAAGGGCATAAAAGTAATTATAAAATTAGAGAACGGGTAGTTTTGCCACAACATAAAAAGTCTAAGGCCTTTACAGGAGCTTACACGACTACTTTTGATGGCAATATTTGTAAATACTTCCCACCTACCTTTAAGGCCAGCTTTATTGAGAAATAAAGGCCTTTTTTGGAGGAATGAAGAAAACCGAGAACATCACAGGTGTGGTGATGGAGAAAAACTTACCGAGAGAGGAAGCACACGATGGAGATGGGCTGACAGGTTTGGCTGGTTGGCGATCTCTATGTTTTCTGAGAGGTGATTTTCTCTATTTTACTATGTAACTCTGGTTTGAATTGTAGGGGAAATTTTGATTCCGTTGGAAGTTCTGGCCGTGGGGTATCATGGGTTTGTTGATGGAAATATTGTGAGGAGGAAGAGACGATTTATAGAAGGGCTTTGACGTGAGAGTTGCTCTTCCATTAGAACACTTACAGCTAGCACTGAGAGACCTTCGGGCTTGGAGTTTCCTGTGTTTATTTCAGAGGGTCCTCGTGGGATTTTCATAAAGGGGAAAGGATTGATGATAGTATTTTAGAGTTGGTTTCCCATTAGGATGATCAACTAGGAGGTAAGAACGAATATGAGGTTAAGATTATCTAACAAAGAGATAAGAATGAGGTTATGGGTGGAGACGTGCGGGGTAGAAAATTGATTATAAATTGAGTTGGTTTCCACGGTTTAAATTCAAACAAAACTATTGCAAAATCGAGTCATAATAGAATACCAAAAATAAAATGATAATAATCTTATTCAAAAGAACAAATGTAAAATCTGATAATAATAATAATAATAATAATAATAATAATAAAATATTTATAGTTTATATGAAAAAAAATACATAAAACATATCTTATGGCTTAATCTTAGGATCGAGTTGTTACAGCCTCACTCATATCCATCTTTAGAGTCATATAACCTTTAGACCCTTTCATTCACATTTCATTGAGTACAGTGCTTCAAATGCAACAATCACATTATCTGCTATAAGTCTTCCTTGTACAAAACAACTTTGATTTGGTGAAATGATGGTTGGTAGTATTTTCTTCAATCTATTGGCTAAGACCTTTGCCATCACCTTATACATCACATTGCACAAGCTGTTGGTATTGAGAGCATTCATGACTATTTCACATAAATATTTCCCTAATGTTTCCCAATGTTGTTGAAAGAAGCCAGCTGAAAATCCATTTGGTCTTGGGGAACTCATAAGATGCATGCTCAAGACAACCTCTTGTATTTCTGTATATTCAAACTTTCTAATCAAATTATGATTCATTTCCTCTGTGACAAACTTTGGCATGGATTCAAGGCAGTGAGATTGTCCCAATGGATTAGAAGCAGCATACAAATCTATAAAGAACCTCTGAAAAGTTTGCTCTATTTCATCTAGTGAGGTAAGAATATGACCTTCTTCATGACTAATTCTGTGAATTGTATTTGTCTTGCACCTCTGATTAGCACATTTGTGAAAATAACTTGCATTTCTGTCCCCCTCTTTAAGCCATCTTTGCTTTGATCTTTACTTCCATCTCACTTCCTCTTGTTCCATAGTAAAATTGATTTGTCTCTAAAGCTGATTGATAATATGTTGATCTGAACCTTGGTTCCTGTCTTGTAACTGTGATACTTGCTCCATCATTCTTGTAATTTCTCCATTTGTTTCTTCCTTTTGCTTCTTGTTCCAACTTAGTAACTGTGCTTTGCATACTTTCAATTTGTTAGAGAAACCAACTACTGAAATATCATTTCTGTCTTGACCCTTCTATTTAGCTAGAATCAATTCTTTACATTCATTGTTTAGGCCCTAGCTAAATTCATATCTGAATAGTCTTTCTCTTCTTCTTACAGGTTGTTGTTGATTACTCATTATAGATAAGATAGGATTGTGATCTGAGGAACATGTTGCCAGTACACTGATTGAAATATCTTGAAACATATTCATGCATTCTATGTTAGCACAAACTCTATCTAATCTTTCCTTAGTGAAATCTTGACCTGCTCTTCTATTAGACCAAGTATATTTTAGACCATTATACCCCATATCACTCAAATTAGTATCCTGTAGAACTTGTTTGAAGCCTTGCATTTGATTAAAAAGTCTTTGTGAACCTCCCCGTTTTCCAATTTGGTAGAGTATCTCATTGAAATCTCACAAACATAACCAAGGCCTGAGACCTGAAGGTTGCAAAATTCTGAGTAATTGCCAGTTGCCCTCTCTTTTTACTGTAACTGGATTGCCATAAAAACCTATTAGAGTCCAGGTCTTCCCAATTTTACCATCAACCACTTTAACATAGATGTGAAAATTAGTATAGGTTTCAACTTCTATGTCACTGTCTGATTTCCATATCATTGCCAACCCTCCACTACTCCCTTTTGCATTGACTGCAAAACTCCTGTCATAACCAATTCCATTTCTTATTTTTTCAATCCTCTCCCTCGAGCACTTTGTTTCCATGAAGAAGAGAATTTCTAGGCACTTTTACTTCACTAAAAAATGAAGCTCTCGAACTGTTCAAGGGTTCCCAAGTCCTTGACAGTTCCATGCCATGCATTTCATGGGGTTTGATACTGGGGCTGCTCAGCAGCCTCCACCTTTGATTCCTGATTTTTGTTCCTTGCAGGATTGAGCCCTTCTTTCATTTTTTTGTAAGATATTTTCTGTTTATCCCTCCCTATCAATTCCTTGTCTATTTTCCTTCCTCTAGTTTCAACTCTATGTGTGATTTCTCCTTCCATGTCAACTATCATTGGTGAATTTAAGCTCCTGGCCCTTCTTTTCCATCCCATTAACTTCTGTATTACCTCCAAAATCTGCACTAGTAATGTATCTAATACCTCTTCCTCTAACTGCATATGAGTTGTACTAGATACCTTTTAAGTTTCAAAGATACTGAGGTTAGTATTACTATATCCCATTCAACTATTTGTTTTCCTTTATCAAAATCTCCTCCAGATACCTTATTATTACTAAACTGCTACAATTGATTATCTTTTAATGCATCTTCTTCTTGGTTTACAAAGGTATCCTAGATATTTAATGCTTTTCTTTTGCTAGGACCCTCCTCATGGCCTTGATTACTTGTCTAAGACTTGGTTCCTCTCCCCCCTTGTTTCTTGTTTCCATTGTCAAATAAATTGAAAGCAGTGGTCCTCAACCATTGGCCATATTGAGATTGTTCAGTTCCTGAGTTGTGAACTTTAGAATTCCCCACTCCATAAACTCTGCCACCATGTTTGATAGCCCCACAAGTAAAACAGAATAGAAGTAGTCTTTCATATATTTGAATTCCACCCAAATTTGTTTCCCTTCAATATTAACTACTGTTCCTCGAGGGATAAGTTTAGTGATATCCATGTTTACCCTAATCCTGAGATATTTTCCCCATCCTATTCCTTCCCATCCACGTCTACAGTTATAACTTCCCCCATCTTTGAATCAATTTTCTCTCCTCCTTTATAGGTCATTGTTGCTAAAGGTAACCCATGTAATTGAACCAAAATGGTTCTTGATAGAAATTCACCTCAGTAGGGGGAGTGCTTCTATCAATTGTTTGGATGCAAATTAAGTGTTTATCAAAAGTCCAAGGTCTTCCCTTCATGACATGTTCAAGATCTATCCTTCTTTGAAATTCAACAAAGAACCTATGATGTCCCACTTCATTGAAGCTGATTGATCCCTCAAGGTTCCATACTTTAGTCAGAGTTGCTTTAAAGGCCTCTTTATTGAAGCTTTTGTCCATCAAAATTAGTAGAAGTAGGCAATTCTAAACTCTAACATCAGCTCTCTTTTTTTTCTTTTTCTTTTTTAATGAAAGAGGATGGAACCTCCAACCTTTAATGGATAACCCTCACTTATGGTAAAGGAAAATCTTATACATTCACAACCAAAAAAAAAAAAAACCACAACCAATTAAAATCCTAGCCAGCAAATGAATGAGAAAACAACTAACAACTACCATGTACAAAAATTTGGCAATCCCAATCTATCCATTCGCAACATCCCTCTCACCAAACTAGGAAGCAGATCAATGACTTCAAATCTCCTCATTAGGCCTCCCTCCCCGAATCGTGCTATGAAATCCGCAACCCCCATTCCCCTCTCTATATTGATGCACAATAGAGAAACTAATACCATCAAGCAACTACATAATAGAGTCCCAATAGTCCCAAAGATACCAAACCGAGCACTTTCTAGCAATAATCCAATCCACAATCACTTGTGAGTCACACTCAATTTCTACATGCATGAACCCAAGCTCTCTACACAACTCCAAACTCGAAAGCAGAGCTCTCAACTCAGCTGAATTGTTTGTGCCTTGTCCCAGGAAAACAACAAACACAACAACAAATCTTCCATGAGAATCCCGTACCACACCTCCTCCCCCACATCGGCTAGAATTTCCCCTGCAACTCCCGTCCACATTGAGCTTCACTCTCCCCTCCGCTAGTCTCTTCCACTGCACAAGACATGAAGCATGCACCTCTACAGACTCTACCTGAAAATCTAACGTCTGAAGTACCAACCGGTCAGAAGTAGTAATCAGCTTCTGCAACTGGATTGCAATATTCCTAACATCCGCTTGTTTGGTTTCTTCTGCTGTGATTTCCACTTCTTCTTTTTCAGTATTTGAGAGTTTATAAAATCCTTTTCAAAGTTTTGTTAATTCCCCTGCCATTCCTTCACTGTGTCACTCATCTTCTTCTCTAAATTTCTAGTAAACTTCCTCCACCGCCACACCCAAAAAAGGAAAGTACTGCAACTTACCCTAAAACAGAAAGGACCCGCTTCGAAATGAAATTGGTAAAGACAGAGAGTTCTACTATAGAGTTTTAATTCAGTGTACTACGTACTGTTGAGCTTCAGAGACGTGATTTGATTTATCATGGGACAATAGTACATATATGTAGTACCGTTTTAAGACACCAATCAATTCAAGGCACATGCATGGATACATCAGTTTCCTTTCCAAACCCGTACTCTTTATTGTTTTTTTCTTCTTAAGTCAATTTCTCCATTTTTGATAGGTTAATCCGAATAGGATCATGCAAAAGTAATTTTGGCCGACATTTCTATTTCTACAGCATCTGAATTTCAACCTGACCACTAATTAATCATTTTCATTCTACAGCGTCTGAATTTTGTCTCTATATTTTATCAAGTAGATCTGAGCTTATGGAGGAACCCTAAGGATAATAATAAAATGCTTTATACTTTGTCATGATCTAGTGTAGGGGCTCTCTCTTGCGAGGATGAAAATCAGATACTTTACACATGCACTACAGCTTTTTAGAAGTGAATTACGTAGAAAAGATAAAAGCAGTTAGTACCTGGCTAGGAAACCAATGTTTTGAATACCTTTTCGATGACTGTTTTAATTGAGTCATTGAAATTAGATATTTTGATATAGGTACTGTTTCGGAATAGTCTATATATAAATAAATTATATATAAATTATTAATAATCTAGTCTAAATTGTGGGTCCAAAAATGAGAAAAAAATGACAAAAAAAGAAGTAAAGGCCAAAATCCAAAATATCAGTGAAAATCCAAAATATTGATCGGTACAGGTCGATACAACCAAAATTATGACTAGTACAAAACTCGGCCCTTCTCTGTACTGGCTACTTAGCCGGTACGGAATATTTCGCCCATACTGGCCAATACAAAACGAAATTAAAAACCTTGAGGGAAACTGCGGGAACGGCGTCCCATGTGGCAGAACTAAAAACAAAACGGCACCGTATTTTATTTTATTTTTGCCAAAAACGAATTCGTTTCCCTCCATTTCAGACTTATATTCCTTTGTCTTCCCCATAGGCATGATTTTCCCACAGAATGAGCAGAACACAGTTTGCATTTAGCTTCCATACAAGAGGATAATGTTCTTTCCACTGTCAGTATATAACGTCCATCCTTAAGGGGGGTGTTTTTACAAAATATTTTAAAAAAGACGACGGGAATTACCGTCTAATTTAAAATATTTTGTTGTCTTTCCCAAGGTGCAAGACTCTACGTTATAAAATAAAATGTGATTTTATAATAAAAGAGGTCTATGGGTTAAGAGAGTGGAAAATATAAATCTTAAAATAAAAAGGTCATTCATACATTTAAAACCCTCATGTCTAGACCTTCGTGCTATTCCCCTTTGGTCGTATCCGTTCTTAAGCGTACTGCTCATTCAGTTCCTATGGGGGGAGGGACACACATAAAAAATGAGTCGAATACTAAATAAGTATTACTTCATACTATTAAAGTATAGCAACATAGGTTTTCAGTCATGCATTCATCATTCTATACATACTATACGTACATGCATATATGCTTTCATTTGCAAACATCAGTGGACGGGGGTTTTCATCTTTAAACATGCTTTTCTTTTCTTTAAAACGTTCCCCTATCACTGCTTTCATTTCTTAAAGAATGTCATGCATGCTTACATTCTTTTCTTTTCACTTTCATAGGCTAGTGCACACTGTTACGCCCCCGCATGCTAGGGTTAGCAGCCCTATGGCCAATGGATTTGCCCGTGGCCACAGGTTGGAATCTCATTCCGTCAGGGATGTAGCACTGGGTGCACTACCAGATACTACTACCTGGCATTGCAATCTGCCCATTCATTCATTTGGGTACCCCTTTCCATTCATGTGGCCGTTACGTAGCTTCATACATTCATACATGCTCATGCCTTTCTTTCTTTACATTCATTCCTTCATGGCAGCTCTAGAGAGCTGCAGCTTTCATTTATTTCATGTGCATGAGCATGGACTTTCATCTTTTCATTTATTTTCATTCATTTCATGCTTTCATGAGAAAACGTCATTTCGTGAGAAAATGTTCATTTCGTGAGAAAACGCCATTAGGGGCGAGAGCCCGAAAAACATCTTTTGGTGCCATGTATTTTCTTTGAAAATACATACAATAGATATAGCATATAGTCATCCATTCACATGCGTACAATTAATACTTTGGGGTGTGTGGACAGAGGCTGCCAAAGAGGGTCGTACATACTTATACTTTAAAAACGTTATTCGTGCCTTTCTTCTTTTTCGTAAAACGTCTGCCATTCGAAAGGGAGAGCATTTCTTTTCTTTGTTTCCAAAAAGGAAAGTTTTTCATTTTCTTTTCGTATCTTTAGAAAACTCTAGAAGAGTATGAACATAATGCTTACCTGGACTCCATGCTACTTTCATACCATACAGTCCATTCATGCGAGTGTCAGCTGGCAACCTACATGCATACATAACCTTAACGTTATTCTCTATCTAGTGCATAAGCAACTGAACTAGAAATAGAGTTATACTTAACTTTAGAATACTCTTCTTCTATCTCGTGCTCTTACGTGTCCCATACTATGATAAAACCTTTGGAGACCCATTACGGTCTCTACTTCCTTCAACCTTGACGTTCTACTTCGAGTACTTACTCACTAGAGTGAACTCATGATTCACCATAGGATTAAAACACTAGAACCTTCATCTTGTTCTTCTTATTAACTATGTTCCGATGCATGACTCAAACCGACTAAGTCACGCTTTTCATTCTTAGACAGTACATTCCTCATTACCTTCATGTATCTTAGCTCACTCTAAACCTCATGACCATCTATACACGTCACACGCCTCTAAGCCACTTCAAGATTTAAGCACCGTGTAACCGTACATAAGACAGATCATCCATTACATATGGTGAATCCGTCCGGTACGGGTGTCTAACCAAATAACACACGTACCTTACCCCTTTATTACCTAAGACTAACATATCTTACATTAGTCATCAGGTCGTATGGACAAGCGCCAAACTCCATTACCAACCTTCTCTTACCTAGCTAGCACGACTCTTCATGCTAGCCGTACCTCATGACAGTTCATCCTAACACTTGACATGATAAGACTCTATTGATAACTACACATTACGTCACGTCATATAACTTGATACTACTCCCAACCTACACTGTGATCTCGTCACGTCACCTCACATACATCCTAGGTCATCACAGTACAACTCCATGATTGACCACGTCACTTCATGACGTTGCCCAGTCATGCTTCCGCTGCACTACTCTGATACTTTCTAATCACTTCGTACTTATTCCCGACCATAGGCCGACTACGCGGTGACACCCATCGCCTTGGACTACAGCCATACTTCACAGCACAGCCTACAACACTACACAGCACACTTCTCAACTACGCCCAACACTTCACATCACAGTCCACACCACCATACTACACAGCGCACTCCACAATACTAACAGCACAGTCCACAACCTAGTCAACTAGCTAGCATATAACATAAATAGCGAAAGATAGAGAGTTATACCATCGACAAGATAATTTGTGCGTCGCTCGTTGACCGTCACAGTCAATAACGCCGGAGAAGCGTATGGTGATTGTTTAGGTGTTTGAATAGCTAGGTGTGGTCTTGGAAGGGCCCAAAGTGGCCTTGTGATGCTGGCAAGAAGCATATCACGGCGGATCTAGTCGTGTACAGTGACGGTCAGTCACGTGCAGTGACTACCCACAACATAAAGTGGTGGTTTAGGCTTAGGGTTAGGCTAAGGGAAGCTGCCGATGGAGCCGTAGAGGCTTGGTGGTGGCGGCACTGTGGTCCACGATGGTGGAAGGAGGCTGGCCGTGCATGAGAGAGAGAGAAAGGCCGTGGGAGAGTGAGAGAGAGTGAGGAGCCATGGGTCGCAGATCGGGGCCGTGGGTGGTCAGGATAGTTAGGTGGTGGCCTGAGGGTGCTGGTGAGGGTGGTCACCCGCCGTGGGTGGTGGCGTACGGCGATGGAGGGTGATAAACCCGTGTGTGTGAGAGAGGGACACCGGGAGGTGGAGGAGGGGGCATCTGGCCGTGGGTTTAAGGGAGGAGGAAGGGGGAGACTAGGGGAAGCTCATGGTGGTGTCCGGTGGCCGAGATGGCAATACACGGCGGCGCTGTGGACATGCACAGTGAATCCGTGCATGGAGGACCTGTGTACATGCATGTGGAGGGAGGTGGCTACATGGAAGGGGCTAAGCTCGCTGGAGGGTGATGGTCGGTGGCAGGGGAGGCTGCCGTGGGAGTGGTGGTGCTGGAGGACGGCGCAGTAGCCACTAAGCCCGTTCGGGCTATGCACTGCCGAGGGAGAGGAGCAAGTGTGGGAGAGGGGGACTGGTGTAGGTGAGCTCGCAAGAGGGAGAGGAGGCCGGTGAGAAGGGGCGGTGAAGCTCGCCGGTGTATGGCGACACCGGGCTGTGGGCTGCAGCCGTTCGGGCATGGGTATCATGCAGTGCAAGCCGAGAGGGAGAAAGGGAGGAGAGAGAGAGGGCTGGGAAAAAGTGAGGGAGAAGAGAGAGGGGCTGAGGTTTTATCCTAAAATCCGACATCTGGAGATCAATAAAATGATCTAACGATAACTCTTAAATATTTATTTGAAAATGCGTAAACGCTAACTTAATTAAAAGCACTAAGAAGAATTAAGATAGAATATTATTTAAAATAATATTTCTTCATCATTTATAAAATGATGAAATGTTACTTAAAATATTTAAGAGAATAAAACCATTAAATTAATTTAAAGATTCCATCATTATTTAAATCACGTAACATTTTAAATAACTGGAATCATTTATATAAAATGATTCCCATAATTATAATATTTTTGGAGCTCTTCAAAGATATTATAATTGAGTTATTTAAAATATTATTTAGTTAAATAACAATGAAGATCTTCCATTTAAAATACACAACTTTAAAACACAAAGTTAACTTTATAAATCACATAGTATCTTTTAAAATACGCCATCGAGATATGGCACGCATAACGGGACTCTTAGACACTAAAGTGAAGCGGACAGGCTATCGCATCAGACGTAATTACTTACGTCAGAAGGAAAGAAGGAGCAGGGTATTACAGAGTAACCTTGTGCTTGTGCTTTTTCTCTCTGTAAACCCATCTTGTGCTTTTTCTCCTACCCACGACGACCACCACAAAGCTCTCTCTTTCTTCCTTTTCACTGCTGCTTCCTTCCTTCTCTCTTCCCTTTTTCCATCTTTAATATTCCTTTGTCTGATAATTCTTTTGTGTTAAGATTCTTCTCTCCTCCCTCCTCTTATTATCTCATTTGGTAGTTTCAAAATTTCTCTTTATTGTTCTTCAACAACAGGTACGATCTGTCTTCCATACTCTTTTCCTTTTACTTTTCTATTGTCTATTGTGATCTATTTGGTAGCTAATTCAACACAAAACAATCAATTTCGTTAAAGTTGTGTCTTTTTGGTTTTCAGATACAAACAGAGCTTAAAAGAGTGAAGCACGAAAAGGAGAAATGGCCGAAGAGCACAGATGCCAGGCTTCTGAGGGCCTTCGACGATGCCATGAATCTCTGCTCTAAATGCTACCGATACTTATAGCACACCAGATCCTCATCCTCCTCCAATCATGGCATAGACACTTTTTCTCCTATTTTGAACCAAAAGCTTTTGTGGCCGATGGATAGTGATTTAGACTAGAGGTTCATGGCATAGACATTTTTTCTCCTATTTCTCCTTCTTATTTTTTGTCTTTTTTTTTTTTTTAATATATTGGCTAATGTCAGCAGATTACTTAGCGGTTCCCCACCGCCAGTTGTAAGTAGCATAACTGTGTAGAAAAAGTGGCGGAAACAGATTTTTTTTTTTTTTTTTTTGTGGAGGGCCAATTTTTCGTACGTGTAATAATGTTTAGTAAAATAAAAAGAGATAAATCATGGAGTTATATAACGTTTGTTATATAATGTTATAAATTTATTTTTATAAAATCTTTTTTGGTGACCGTAACACTTTTTTATATAACAAACGTTATCTTTTTATAAATTAAGTCCATCATGGTTAAAAAGAAAATCATCAGCTTGAAGCCATCATATGAATTTCTGACTAGCAGAGTTAGAAAGGTGAGAAGAAATTAAAAGAAAGTGAAATGCAATAAAGATCAAAATAGCTAGAATCTCCACTAGTACTAAATTTGCTAGCGCTCTTGGTGATGGTGCTTCTCGATCGCTGATCCATTGCATGAACGCATTACAGCAAACAATCATGAACCTGAGTGGCTGCATGCATGCATGCCTCGAAATGTGTACGCGCGAACGGAAAAGTGGATCTGAATTAAGGAGATAATAGAATCTTCTGCCAAAAATATATCGATCTCTCATTATCAAATTCATAACACCAGAGAAGCATGATAACGTCAAATGATCAAAACATTTTCCTTTTCTTTTCTTCTTTCCTATCATATATATAATATCCAAACCGACAGTAAGAAACAACTTCAGATGAATGCTTAAAATATATATATATATATATATATATATATATATATATATATTTATATATATGTCAACATGCAAGGCCGGCAGCTGGCAAAACACTCGATCGAGAAGATCTACCTGCAGTTGAGCCTTCCAGATTTACCTTCGGCTTGGTAATTATTTATATATTTTCCTGTGATTCATACAGGGAAAACTTTTTCTTTGTTACGGGTGAAAATTATTGGACTAGTATGGTATTCTAATTCAGGCTCCTGGAACGTCCCAGCTTTCAATTTACGATTGCAATATATGTATAGCCTACCTGCAGCAGATTTGATTTACGAGTAACTTGGGTTGTAAGAGTTTTTTATTTAAACTCTATATCCCACACATTCATATCCTAACGGGTTTTGAATAGCTCAATACTTATTACTTAATTGATGAGTCACAATAAGATAAGATTAATTCTAATGAAATAAGATTAACTCTATATCTAATTATAGTGGGACACTAAATTTCTAGATTTTTTGATGGTTAGAAGTTTATATATAATACTAAGGGGTTAAGAGTTCTCACCTACAACACATTATGTCTTTAGTCATTGAGAGATACTTGTGAAGTTAAGTTGCTAAGATAATCCTTTTCTTATAGTCAGGTCAGATTTTTCATCAAACTGTGATAGATAAACGTATATTTTTTAACTGTTATTATTTTATTATCGTAGATCATAGATAATTAAATATCTAATTATTAATGTTTATATTAAAATATTTAACATAGAGCATATCGATTATTAATACTTAACGTACGATCGATGATGAATTAATGTTTCATAATTTCATATATAGATATAGTGACTAATTAATAGGATTATAACCATATATGCATAATGTGTATCTATATATATAAACTTCTCAGTGTCAATTAATTAATTATCGTATATATAGCTAGGTCGTGATCAGTTTATTATTAAACCAAAACGTACGTAATGCATGTAATCTATTTTTCCGAGAAAATAGAAAAAGAAAAGAAAGAAAAAAAAAAAGAAAAGAAACAAAGATAAGAAAGTCATGAGGTGGGGCAACAAGATTTAAGCTGTACGTACAACAGAAGGCAGAAATTGGAAATAAAGACGGGGGATCAGGGATACAGGGAACGTGGGGTGCACAGAAAAAGGACTGACAGGAATGAAATTGGGGTATTAAAAGAGGTGACCCCAATGCCCATCCATACGGTCCCCATCAAATTTCATTCCTGTCAGTAAGCAAATAAATTTTCTTTCCTTTCGGTAGAAACTTCCCGTTTTATATTTTAAGAAAAGTGCATTGTTATTCACAAGTCTCATATATTATATATAATATTTTTTTATTTTTTCAATTTATTTTTAAATTTTATTTGGTTTTATTCTTTTTTAAACAAAGGAATTCTTTTAGTTATCATCTCTATATTATATATTTAATAAAATAAAAAAATAATAAAATAATAATAAAAATGATATGTGATGTGTAAGATTTATCTTAAGAATTCTTCTTCTTCAATCTTTTCGTGACCTTTTTGTTTTAAAATTCAAAGCTATACATATATATATATATATATATATATATATATATATATATATAGGATTTGACAGCTTTTTGCCAGAACAAAATGTTGAGTAATCCGTACATTTTGTAAAAATTTAGTTTTTTTTTTTATCATTTTAAAATATATAAAAAATATCAATATATTGTTAGTCAATTTTTTAATTATTAAATAAAATTCAAAATTCAAAAAAATTAAAATATATGAAATTCAAAATAAAGAAACAAATTTAATAGATAAAATAATATTTTTCTTATATAAAGTTACCTTTAATCAGGTAATAAGTTTTCTCTGCTTTTTGCAGTTTGACTTTTATGGTGCGTTGGGTCCGATGAAAGTGGGTATCCTACAGTACGTGCCCGATAACTAATTGCCTAAGCAACATCACTTATAGAGAAATATTTTTTAACATAAAACAAGTTACAAAGAATAATCAGCCCTTTCATTTTTGTCTAATTATCTCATGAACATATAATAATGTACAAGCTAGGGAAACAAATAAAGCATGCAAATTCACAAAAACTCATATGCAATGCCGGCATTAATATCACTCTAAGAGCCTGTTTATGGTTGCGTTATGAGTCTTACAAAGTTATTAAATAATCTTAAAAATTCTTTAATATAAAAATAAATTTATTTAGGTGTTAAGTATTAAAATATTTTTTAATCTCAAATTAGCTAAAACGTACATTTGAGTAAAAAAATTATTTTAGTATTTTTTCTCAAATATGATTTTCCGGATAATGCATAATATAATTCAAATTTTAAAAAAATTATCAATGAGTGAAAATACCCATACAAGTTGAGATAATTAAAACTTTAGACTTTCAAGAATATTGTCATAATTTTTAAAAAATCAAATCATCGTCTTTTCTATATCGGAAATCACTTTTTTAATTTGTTTCCAAACAAATATAATATGTTTGAAAGTATTTTAAACGCATATTTATCAAACAGTAAATAACTTTTTAATAATAGAACTTATGACTTAAAATATAAGCTATAATTAAGTTATATTTTCTATTGCAATTCTAAACATGCACTAAGCGAACATGAGGTGTAAACAAGTCAGAGTCTGAATGAACTCAATTTCTATTGGTTTAATTTTAATTTGAAAATAGTCGTGTTTTAGTCTATATTAATAGATAATTTGTTTATTTTTTAAATGAATCCAAAATTACTGTTTATGTGCTGTTTAAAATTGACAAATAAATTGCTCATATTATCTACAAATTTTGACCAAAAAAGCTAACTTTAAGTTTTCGTGAATATCATTATATAATTTATATAAATGATTATATTCATAATTGTTATCATAGATACTACGAACATGGATTTCCTCGTATCTTTATATAATTTTATTTAGGGACAAACTACATATATATCTAATAAACAAATCAAATAGATTAATGGAAGTCAAATTGGTTTTGATAGGGAGAAATACTTTAGTTCCAAATAGATTTTATAAAAGTAAACTCATAAACTGATATAAATTAATATAGTACGTTAGATTTTAAACGTACTTTTATTGTAAATTAAGTAGATCTAGCATATCACATGAATTCACGTCTTTTTGAGAGTTTACTTTTATAAAATCTCTTGTAGTTATAGCATGTAACACTTCTCTTTGCCTAGTGATCCGGTATACAAAGCACCAAACAAACATATAAGAATCGTACTTTACATTTTTTGGATCATGCAGTATACGGAACAAAAGGGGAAACACAGTCATTTTGGAGATGACTGGGCCACAAATTTGGTTTGGATATAGGGAGTGCCAAGGAACCAGATGCGATGACTATAGAATATTTACACCACCCAATTAATGTGTGACATGTATAGACTTTAGCAAATGTAAAACAGAATTGGTTGTAGGAAACAAATCGACCTCCTTCCCCCGTAGAAATTTAGTTTCTCCCATCTCTCCTCACGCGTGAATCTCTCTTATGCCCTTCTCCCATCTTTTGAGTTCACCAATATATATTGATTTGGTTCCAAAATTTCTCCAAAACTGAACTGAACCGAATTGATTACACCCATAACAGTAAATTACATGAATCTCTTGCATGTACGTTTTCTATTGGATGGTGTAAATTATAACTTTATACCAAATCTGGTTTGAAACCTTTCTCTTGGATATATGCACAGTACAAAAAGATCTTTCCGAGCATCTAGGAAAAAAATGGGCCCACATCTTAAGAACCGTTAGTATTGATAACATCATTCTACTACAATAAATATGAGTTTTCGAGCGCAATATTTTGTGCACAAAGACTTACTTTTTGCGGAGAAACTATGTCGCTGCAAAAAGTTTTGATCCTAGATAGTTAGTACATTTTTGGCATTGTTGTGAGAAATATAGTTTCCAGCTTTAGGGCTTATAGTTTAATTAATAAATTCTACAATTATAAAGTTTTTTTCTATTTAGTAACCATATGTTTACAACACTTTCAAACATATTACATTTGTTTGGAAACAAATTAAAAAAGTGATTTTCAGGTAGAAATTACAATTTTCAATTTTTTAAACATTAGGATTATCTTCTTGAAAAATTAAAAATTGTAATTATCTGAAAGTTGTATGCATATTTTTGCCCATTGATAGTGTTTTTAAAATTTCAAATTATGTTTCGCATTATCCGGAGAAACACGTTCGAGGAAAAACATCAAAATAATAATTCTCTTCAAATGCACTTTTTAGCTTATTTGTTATTAAACAAAGTGCTTTAATATGTAACACTCAAACAACTTAATTTTTTTATAAAATAATTTTTAAAGATAGTTAAGCACTTTTTAAGATTCTTACTGCAACCCCAAAGAAGACCTTAATTCTGATGCATCTTTAGTCTTTTACGGGGACATTAGTTTACTGCTAAATGCGTTTCCAAGTATTAAAGAATGTTTATAAGTCAATTTATTAACATGCATGTCAGAAAACAACAGATAAGGCATTTTGCTAAGATTACAACTCACGGCAAATACTAGGAAAGTCGCAGCAAAAAGCCTTTCACCACCTTTTTGTATCATAGGTGAATGACAGGAAACAAAAACGTGTCAAATAACGAAAAAATTGTTGGAAAAAAGAAGTGTCATTTTTGGGGATTTATTAACCTTTTGCGACAATATATATCGTTGCAATTGACTTTTCTCAACGATTTAATAGTAAATGAAAACGCCATTTTCGTCGCTTTTTGGGACATTTGCGATGGACTAAAATCGACGAGAATATAAGCTTTTTGTGAAGATTTTGGTCTATCGCTAGGTTAACTTAGAAGTGAACACTTTATTTCGTTGAGATTGTTGCAAACTAAAAATCACCAAAAATGATCAAATGTAATGATTATATGAGTTTTTTGCAACGATTTTGAGTGCAGAAAAATGCCTAATTTCTTATAGTGCGTGATACGTTTGCTAGAAAAAAAAATCATAGCAAATATTTTCATTTTAGGGAGAAAGTTTTGGTGGCAAAAAGTCAAAACATGGTTGAAGATAGTGCCTCCAGTGTGATAAAGAGCCGTGGCAAAAACCCTCTACCATTTGTAGTGAAGACCTATTTCAATTATTTGCCACAAACTTGGCAGCAATTAATATGTATTTGGAAAAACCTATTTCAATGCAAAATAGATATATGCTATCATATTATGTGTATGTATTAATAATTCATGTAAGCATATAATATATTGTTATGTTGGATAAATATCAACTAGTGAGATATTAGTAATTTATATATTTTTAAAATATTATAATTCAATAGAGGTTTGACTTGTTAGTTGTACAAATTCATATTAGATTTTTTTTTATCTATCTAATTTATTAATTATTAAATCTTATTAAAAAAAACAATTCGATCCGAGTTCAAGCTTAAGTTGGGAATTTAGCTTACCTAGTTGAGCTCGAACAAAGAATAAATAAAAATCTCAAACTTGAGCTCGACCTCAACTTTGACCTTAAAGTATTTTGAGTTGAGTCGAGCTCGGCAAGCTAAAAACTAGCTTGGCTTAGCTCAATTACAGTGCTAGGAGGAAGCTATGAAGAAAGAAGGACTTTGAAACAAAGTAAGTTAAGCATATTTATATGCAAGTTAATAGAAATCTTCTAGTCACTTTATGACGTTGTAGTGACATTGTTCTAAATTAGTGTGGCATGCTGTGCAAACTTCAGAGTGATTAGTTTTTCATTTGCAAAGTTGTAGGGATATCAAAACCCATGTTAACAAATACCAAGAAGATTCCTCCCAAACCTTTTGAAATAAAAATAATGTTAGATGGAACTAGGTTAGATGGAAAGCTAGATAATCATAATGAACATCTTATACTTTTGATGAGTCTTCAACTAAGTTAATGGAAAGCTATAAATCCAATGAACTTGGTGAAAAACATGCATTATACTTTTTATTTACCACCTGCAACTAAGTTAGATAAAAAGCTAGAACTACAATGAACTTAAGTTGCAAAGACCTAAATTGTCTAAAGATTTCATTATAAACCTATGCACTTACATATGAAAAGCAGAGGGAGAGAGAGAGTGTGCCTAACAACCTTGTCAATTACACTAATGAAAGATATTATCAAATGAATTTTTCCCCTTTTTAGATAGATAAGGCTATATTGAGAAATACCTAAATCAATAAATATAATCATGTTTTTTGAATATATGCTAAAACCAACATGTAGACCATGAGTTATGAACTAGAAAAAGCTTAGATGTTCATATAGAAGACAAAGAAGTCATATATGAACACTGTGAGCCAGAAAAGTAAAGCTAGAAAAGCTTACAAGTGCATTTTAGTGTACATACTTGGGATCTCTAGGCCTGCAAATTAGAGACAATCAAAAACTTAAAAAAAATGACTAAGGACACAAACTTAAACAACATATGGCACAAAATAAAGATATGAAAATCAATTCAACTAAGATGAGCTTAAACAACATATGGAACAAAAGAAAAATATGAAAATTGATTCAACTAAGATGAGAAGCTCAAATCAATTCTACAAAGGCATATTTCTTGTATGCTTTAATTATAAGTTGTTTGGGTGCTATTACAAATTGTAAAACAAATAGTTGGGGAGCGTACTGACATACAAAGGGAGGACAAAAGCAAAATTGTTTGAAATATAACTTGAAGATCAGTGAAACATTTACACGCAGAGCCAACAACTCTTTTTATTCATCATGCATCAATCATCCCAATTATATGCACGAAAAATTAGTACTATTTCATTTTTTTTTTAAGTGCAAGATTGAGATAAACTTTATATTTTTCTTCTTCAAAAACCCTTTGACCTGATCTATAGCTACCTCAAAATGACGAAAAGGGATCTTTGCACTCTCATTTCTTGCAAAAATCAAAGCAGCTTCATTGAAAATATTTACAATATTTGCTCCAGCAAATCAAGGAGTAAGAGTAGCAAGTCTTTGACTGTCAAGCAAATGTTCAGAAAAAGATTTGCATATAAAAAAAAAAAAAAAACCTAAAATTTCAAATAAAATTTTCATCACGAATTTGTCTCCTTAAAAATAGGTCAAGCAAGCTAGTTGCCAAAGAAAAACCAAATTGAAAAGGGTTTCAATAAAGCCTAAAAATACGGTTTCAATAAATCCTAAAAATATGGTTTTAACAAGATCAACTGAGATTCAAGAATAACCCCCAAAAAATGGGTAATTTCTCACTACAAATCAACTAAAAGGAGTCTATTTTCATTTATTCCACAAAAAAATTCTAACCAACAGCTCTAAAATTAGTGAATCAAACTTTATAGACAATTGTGGCTTAATAGAGACATAGCCCGAGAGAGACAAAGAGAGATCAGCTTACCATGGATGGAAGGTTGGGTTTGGTGGTGCACGATGCACTGGGCCATGGATATGGTGGCGAAATCGAGTTTTAAGATAGTGTGAGAGAAACAGATGGAAAGTGAGAAGAGAGAGAGCTTATTAAAAATGGAGATTTTGTGGACAAGGTGGTAACGACATGGAAGACCACGGCAAACTCACCGAGAAACAAAAAGAGTGTATTGGGCTGAGGGAGAAGAAATGAGGGAGGGAATAGTAAACGTTTTATATGTAGGGGACTTTTTTTGGTGGTATGATGTCGCCACAAATAACAATTTCACTTTTAGCGGCATGCCATAGTCATTCGGGATTTGCTACACAACCTCCTACTATTCACCCACAATCCACACTCCATACTTTTTAATATTTTTTAATATTTTTTAAAATTTTTTTTTTGAATTTATTTTTATTTAAATATTTCAAATTTTTTATTCACTATTCATATAAAAAATATTTAATAAAAAAAAATTAAAAAAAAAAGGTGGAGTGTGGAGTGTGATAAATAGTAGGAGGTTGGGAAGATTATTTCTAGTCATTATACATGACAAAAAGCGAAGAAAGTGGTGTCATATTCTCCAGACACTATTTGTGGAGATATATTTTCACCGTAAATAGTCTTTTTAGTGTTGACTTTGTGCTTGTCGGGAGTAATTTTGCTGCAAAAGGCCAATTCTTTTCCCATGGATTAGGTTTGTGTCATCAACGCTAGGTATTTGCCAGGATTGCACATCTTCGGGAAAAAAAAAAAAACACTCGTGGGAAATGGCTAAATATGTTGTCTTGATGTACATGTGACAAAAAATATTGAGAAAGCTAGATTGAGTTTACAACGATTGTTACAAATGGATCCATGCTGTCAAATGCGAGATAAGCACAAAGAAGCCAGATCTGAACTACAAAAGTGGTTAGAAAGAGATGAATTGATGTGGCAGCAGAGAGCAAAAATCATGTGGTTACAAGGAGGGGATCAAAATACAAAGTTCTTCCATAATCGAGCTTCTCAACGACGACAAAAGAATCTAATCAAGGGAATTCGGGATTCTGCTGGTGCTTGGCAAATTGGAGATAATAGGGATGCTATAATAGTTGAATATTTTGCAACCTTGTTTCAGTCCTCAGATCCACCGGGCCATATAGATTTTTTGGAAGACCTTTCAAAAAAAATTAGCCAAGACATGAATAATTCATTAACTAGAGTTTATACAGCAGAAGAGGTAAAGGCGGCACTATTTCAAATGAATCCTATCAAAGCGCCAGGTCCAGATGGTATGGTTCCTCTATTCTATCAAAAATTCTGGGATGTTGTGGGAATGGATGTTACTGAAGCAGTTCTAAAGGCACTCAACTCTAGGTACTTTCCAACTGAGCTTAATCATACTTTTATTACCTTGATCCCTAAAAAGAAAAAGCCGGAGGCAGTCTCAGATTATAGACCCATCAGTTTATGCAATGTTGTTTACAAGGTAATATCAAAAGTGATTGCAAATCGCCTTAAAGGTATCTTGTCAGAAGTTATTTCACCTACTCAATCAGCTTTTGTCCCTGGTCGACTTATTACTGATAATGTATTGGTTGCCTATGAGATGGTTCATTTCTTGAAGCAAAAGAGGAAAGGCCAAAAAGGATATATGTCATTGAAACTAGATATGAGTAAGGCTTATGATAGAGTTGAGTGGAGGTTTCTCGAGAATGTGATGTTAAAGATGGGTTTCAATGTTCACTGGGTACAATTGGTGATGCAGTGTGTCCAATCTGTCTCTTTTTCAGTTTTAGTAAATGGTGAACCTAAAGGCCCAATACTTCCCTCACGAGGATTGAGACAAGGGGATCTCATTTCCCCTTATCTTTTTTTGCTATGCACGGAAGGGTTGATATCTCTTTTAAACAAAGCTAAGAGGACAAAGCAAATTGAAGGATTAAACATATGCAGAGGAGCCCCAAGATTAAACCACCTCCTCTTTGCCGATGATAGTGTTCTTTTTTGCAGGGCTAATGTGGTGACTAATTTACATATTTCACATTTACTACAACTCTATGAGCAGGCTTCAGGCAAGAAAGTGAACAAAGAGAAAACTTCTATGGTTTTCAGTAAGAATGTGTCTCAGTTTCAACAACAAGAGCTGCTTAGATTCTGGGGGGTTCAAAGTCATCAGCAATATGAGAGATACCTGGGTCTTCCACCTATGGTTGGCCGAGAGAAGAAAAAGACCTTTCTAGACTTGAAACATAAAGTGTGGACAAAAATGCAAGGTTGGAAGGAAAAATTGCTCTCTCAAGGAGGTAAGGAAGTTTTGATTAAAGCTGTTGCTCTTTCTATTCCTACTTATACTATGAGCTGCTTCAAATTGCCCTCTACTTTATGCACTGAGTTGGAAAGTATGATGGCTAATTTCTGGTGGGGACAACGGAAAGAAGAGAGAAAAATTCGATGGCTAAGCTGGAAAAAAATGTGTGAGACTAAAAGAGATGGTGGAATGGGTTTCAAAAATTTGCAGACTTTTAACTTGGCACTCATTGCAAAGCAAAGTTGGAGAATCATAACTGAAGAGGAGTCTTTGTTACACAGGCTTTTCAAAGCTAAGTACTTCCAAAAGATCAGCTTCCAAGAAGCCAGATTAGGTGCAAATCCTTCATATGTTTGGCGAGGAATTTGGGAGGCAAAAGAACAATTGTTGAAAGGTTGTCGTTGGAGAGTGGGTGATGGTAAGTCCATAAATATTTGGACTGACTATTGGCTGCCTCAACATAAACTTATTCCAAGACCGGCTGGAAATGCTTTGGCTCATCAAAGTGATACAGTCAACTGCTTAATCGATAGTGAGACAAAATGGTGGAATGTTGCGAAGATACAAAGACTAGTTCCAGCACAGCAAGCAGCATAAATCTTCAAAATCCTGTTAAGTTCTGAACCTACAGCAGATTGCCTTATTTGGGAACACAGTAAGAATGGGATGTATTGTGTCAAAAGTGGTTACAGATTCTTCAATTCACTTAGTGGTTACGAACAGGTGGGGGAATGCTCAGAAGCTCAAATGCAAAGGCAATTTTGGCCAAAGCTTTGGAAGATGAAGGTGCCAAATCGAGTTAAAATATTTGCATGGCGAGCCTGTAAAAATGGCTTACCTACATTATTGAACCTTAAAATTCGAAAAGTTGTTGAGGAGACAAAGTGTAAGTGGTGCAATGAGGAGGAAGAAGATATTTCTCACGCTTTGCTAAAGTGTAAAACTGTAAGAGAAGTGTGGTCTGATCAATTTCCAGATCTCATCATAGACGCTCCACATAAATCTGCTTACCCTTGCAATGCAAGTACAACATGGAGGAAACAATGGAGATTTGGAGAAGTTATTCTTAATAGCTTGGGGTATGTGGTTTAGAAGGAACCAGTTTTTACATGAAGCTGTGGTAATTAGTGCTATGCAGGCTATGGAGAATGCTTTGGTGTCTCACAAATCCCACATTCAAGCGCTTGACTCTTTTGGAAAGAAGAAAGTTTGTCAATGGGTGCCCCCCGATCTAGGGATCTTAAAGCTAAATGTGGATGGGGCAGTGTTCGCAAACCAACACAGTGCTGGGGTGGGAATTGTACTAAGGGATGATCAGGGCAAAGTGATTTTCTCAGCTTGCAAGAGGGAACACGAGATTCATGATCCTATCGAAATTGAAGCGCTAGCAATTTTGCGCGGTCTGCAGCTTTGCTTATCTCTTGGAATATCACAACTCGTTATCGAGAGCGATTCTTTGCTAATGGTGAACGAAATCCAGAGTGACAAAGCCTCAAGATCTCTTCATGAAAATCTGGTGATGGAGATAAAGCAACTTATGCAGCGATTTCCAAGTTGTTTTTTACAGCACAATGGTCGGTTAGGCAATGGTGCAGCCCATGGGATGGCAAAGCATGCATGAAATTTTGATGATTTGATGATTTGGTGGTGGTCTTATCCTCATTGTATTGCCCAAATTATTTAGTCTGATTCTATGCTGTAATTTTTTTCCAAGTATTTGAATGAAGGTGTTTTTCAGTTATCAAAAAAAAAAAAAAGATGTACATGACCATATTATTAGTCATTCTAAAGAAGTGGTGTTTTTAAATTTTATTTTTATAATTGTAATAGGTCTTATATATATATAATATACAAATGGTTTATACCATGCATACAAATTACTTGTAATTAGACAAACACTAAATGTGGTAAGAAATACTTTGAGTTGCTCTCAATTTAACTCTTTTGGTAAAATAATAATAATAATAATAATAATAATAAATTAAAAATTAAAAAATTAAAATTAAAAAATTAAAAATTAAAAAATTAAAAATTAAAAAATTAAAAATTAAAAAATTAAAAATAAATTTAAGAATTTTGGGTCCAAGAAGCATCATGTATTTGATGGTGTGGGAATTAATGATACGCTGGCATCTGTTTTGGGTGTGGAAGTTGCGCAATATCCAGACACAATATATAATACGTAGGTCATCGACAACTGCGATATTGGTAAAACAAAAGACTAGTTTATAAACCTTTGGAATGATATAATTTATATATATCTTTCAGCGCTAATATAGTTATAATTTGCTAGAAATATTCAATGAAATCATTGATCAGTTTGTGCCAATTAGAATTTTCGGACAGACGAAAAAGTACTTATAAAAGCAAGTTATAATTATTGCCTTCAAATTATTGAAGTGGTACATCAATTATTATGCTTGGGTTTCTTGCCTTCTTAGGGTAAATTCCCATATGCATGTCTGTAATATTGCTATTTCATTGGAGTAAACTCATGGTGTAATATTAGGGACTTTTACAAGCCTTATATACAATTATGTGATTGCTTTATACATTATAATATAATGTAAGGTGTGCATTTTTTTATGCATTATATTTCAAACGTTTTTTTTTTGGTAACATATTATAACTTCTAGCCAGCTGTTATTCGAAATAATGTTTTTGGCCACAAGTACGTATTTTGATAACAAATGGGCTGTAAATGAATCAGTCTATTCGAAAGCCTGCTCGGTACTACTTGTCCGGTTAAACTCGAATCGAACTCAACTCGTGAAAAAAAAACTCAACCGAGAAAGCAGATGCCCGCTCGATTAGTAAATGACACATACTTGACTCGACTAAGGCTCATTAAGACTGGCTTGTTTATACCCGAGTCAACTCGTTAACTCGACTTGATTATAAATATATATATGTATGTATTAGCTAATAATATAATTATAGCACTTTTATAATTAAATATATAATATGTAACTTAATTACTTATGCGTCTATAATGAATATGCTTTATAGTTATATTTTATAATTTATACAATAATTAATCAATAAGATTTAATAATTTCATATACTAATATATGGGAGCCATATATGAAATAGATATATACTATCATATTATGTGTATTTATTAATACTTTATGTATTCATATAATATCTTGTTATTATGGATAAATATCAACTAGCCACATATTAATTATTTATAAATTTTTTAAAATCTTATAATTCAATAGAGATTCTACTTGTTAATTGTACAAATTCAATATTAATTTTTTTATTTATCTAATTTATTAATTATTAAATCTTATTCAAAAAATAAAAGAAAATAAACAATTTAAGCCGAGCTTGAGCTTGAATAAAAATTTCAAAGTTCAAAATTTTTGAGTCGAGCCGAACTCGATGAGCCAAGGATCGGTTCGGCTCGGTTTAATTACAACCCTAGTAATAAAAATGGCTTCAAATAAGTATTTGCAACCTCAACAGTCGTATTAATGGATTTTTGTGGCGAAAAGAATTAACGCAAAAAAGAAAGTTTGTCTTTTGAGGCCATATTTAACCATGGTTTGTACTTTTTTGCGTTAGAACATATAACTTTTTGCGGCAACAAATATATCTATTGTTTTTGCGACCAAATAGAAGTCATTCTTTTTGAAACGCGTTATTTGTGTCCACCTAGCTGTGACAAGAAATGGACCGTTATTTTTTTAATTTTTTACAAAAAGTTAAAATCTATCTTAACTTATTTTATACATTAAAAAACATTTCAATAGACCTATAAATTAAAATCGTCAAAAAATCTTAATTCGTTACTATTCATAGATGAACTCAAATCATCCAAATCGTTTCAGCTATCAAATGCAGTTAGCTAGTCTATGTTTGATGAGTTTTGTTATAAATCTGTAATTATTCACATTATATATTTTATATTTATAATTTTTTTATAAGATATAAGAGTGTATTTTATAAAATATAAAAATATGTTTCATAAAATGTAGGAGGTAGAATGACGAATAATAGGTAATGAGAGAATTTTTTAATTTTGATAAGTCGGGATTTACAAACAATTGTACTAGAAAGTTGGGAGAGATTGGAAATGATCAGGCTTTCTAACATATTTTATAAATTGACCTGAAGTTAAAAATAAATATTATATTTATTGTATCGGTAAACTTTTATTTTATTATTTTAATGGAAAACCAACTCAACCAGTTGTCAGATCAAGATTTAATTATAATTTATAATTTTTTTTTTTTTTTTATCATCTATATATTGTCTCGCTGACCTAGTTATCTCCTACATCAGTACCGCATCCTGCCCGGCATTTTCCTCGTGCCGTCCGTGCTTCTTCGGGTTCTATCTCTCTCTCTCTCTCTCGCTCGCTCGCATCAGAGGCCTAACAGCCCTACAGTTGTTTTACTTGGGGAGTATCAAAGAATGGGCAGGTCTCTATGTTGCGAGAAGGAGGGGCTGAAGAAAGGGCCCTGGACCCCTGAGGATGACCAGAAGCTTTTGGCTTACATCGAAGAACATGGCCATGGAAGCTGGCGAGCTTTGCCGGCAAAGGCTGGTATACCAGCGATAGAGGACCCTAGCTAGCTAGCTTTTTGGTGAATATTTATGTATGGATTATAGCCTATTTATATGACACCACTAATCGATGGTTTATTTTTTTGGGTTCCTTCGTTTGGTGGGTTTTAGGGATTCAGAGATGTGGGAAGAGCTGTAGGCTGAGATGGACCAATTACCTCAGACCTGATATCAAAAGAGGAAAGTTCAGCTTGCAGGAAGAACGGACCATCATTCAGCTTCATGCTCTTCTTGGGAACAGGTACATACTTTAATCAACGGTTCTTTCTGTTTATAGCCGTTCTCTTCTAGTACTACTCATTGACTGCATGCAAGTAATATATATGCAACGCCTATTGGCTCACTAATGTCAACTAATTTTCTGGGTGATCATATTGAGTTATGTATATATATATATACACAACACCTCATGAGAGTGCCACTTGAACATAGAACATGAAGACCCCTGCTCCATTAACATGGTTGACTGTTCCTTTTCACCTATAAATTAAGTGGAGAATGAGATAGGACACGAAAGTCGAAACTGCTACTGTAAGTTCAAGATTCCACCCCAACGCACAAGATTATCATCAAACTTATTTATCACGATCATTGTCTTGTCGTTATCATTCTTGAAATATCTGCCATGAAAACGAAGAAATGCCTCTTCTCTATAATTGACCGGATTTTTGTTTTCAGATGGTCGGCAATTGCAACTCACTTGCCCAAGAGAACCGACAACGAGATTAAGAACTACTGGAACACACATCTTAAGAAAAGACTAACCAAAATGGGCATCGATCCCATGACCCACAAGCCCAAAACGGATGCCCTCGGCTTCCGAAGTGGGGACTCCAAAGACGCAGCAAATTTAAGCCACATGGCTCAGTGGGAGAACGCAAGGCTCGAAGCCGAGGCCAGACTGGTTAGGGAGTCGAAGCTGCTTATGTCCAACCCTATTCAACATCAGGTCATGATCTCCTCTGTTCCTGCTCAGAACATCAACAAAACCCTCGCTCAAACCACACTGCCACCATGCCTTGATGTGCTCAAAGCATGGCAAGCGTTATGGTCAAAGTCAACGGGAGCGGGCATATTCCCAGTAGCCGGAGACGACCTTGAGTCTCCGACATTCACGTTGGGCTTCTCGGTGAACGCATTCCCCATCCAAAGTACCGTTGCACTCACTGAAAGCCAAGTGGCCGCAGCACTTGATTTCGCCGCCAATAGCTCGGCTACATGCGGAGTTGGGATTATCAAAGAAGTCTGTCAAATGCCAGAAGAACTCAAAGAAAGATTGGATAACACAATGTCATTTCAGGAAATGACGTATTCCACGGAAAGTGCATGGTTTGCGGATTCCTTTAGGGCTATGAGTGAAAACACGCCTGATCTCTCAAATATCGTGGAAGGTTCCACTGATATCTTGGCCGGAGACAACATTATGGAAAATGGAGATAAAACCCGCAGCGGTAACTTTGAGGAGAATAATAATCATTACTGGAACAGCATACTCAATCTAGTGAATGCTTCTTCGTCTGATTCTCCTGTGTTTTGAAAATTTCAATAATTAAAAAAAAATGCCGATCGAGAGGTACGTACGTACGTAGCAGATTAATTAGTTGTTTTATCAAACATTCGTACTTATAACGTAGGCGACGTCGAAAATAATCATTTATAACGAGAATAAATTTTTATTCTAATAAATAATGATTATTTTCGTTGTAAATGTAATCTGACTACAAATAAATATATTTCTTAAAATGTTAGCTGTTATTGCTCAATTTATGATCACCACCCGTATTCAAATTAAATTAATTACTTTTCATTCGATCATAAAAAATAAAAAAAATAAACTTTTCATTTATTACTTTTTTCAAAATCATGATCTTAATTATTTATTTCAATGTACTTGAAGGTTGTACGTACGTTACTCGGAATATTAGTCGTTAAGAAAACTTGCTAGTTAGGGTAAGTACGTCGTTCTAGCATATAGTACATTCGTTTTTATATCGATCCCAATAGATATTGAAACGTCGTCAGGGTTGACCTCCTTTTTATAAATATAAATATCAAGAATAACAATTTATCCCGCCTAAGTCCTAAATAATATCTTGTAATCTTATTCATCACCTTTTTATACTCGATCTGAGATATTAATTAGATTTATTTAATTCTCTATATACTTAGTGTAATATATTAGATTGTAATTTTCTACTATTAATTATAGCAATTCAATATATTAAACTCAAAGTCACATATAAACTCTATAAAGACTAATTAATATTATAATTAAATCTCATTTGAATCAATAAAATTAGTAAGGAATTTTCCCTCCTAAATAATATTATGGGATCATATTCACCCCATTCCTATTCTCAATATAGAGTATCAAATCTTCAAGCTATATATGATATCATGATTCGTACGTAACTACTATAAGAAAGATCATCAGGGTGATCTTACAGAATAATAAGACTTTCAGTAGATTTGAGCTCCACTCTAATCTACAATATCCATTTAGAATTGAAATAGTATGAAATAATTTTAATGAAAAATCAAATAAATAATTGTTTTTTTCTAGCCAGCGAATACCAAGGTCTATATATAAATTTTAGAAAAAACCACGAAGAAGTAACTTATTATTCAATGAGCACTGAACTGAATATAATAAGTACGTTACTGGGACAACTGAGCCATTTAATATATATGTACGTACGAATATATTTCATAAGCAACTGACCATTTTAATTTCTAGCCCAGCTACAAGATAATATATGCTGGGATCAATGATATGATCCGACGACTTCCCTCAACGAGCCGACGTGGATGCAACCACGCCATAACCCAAACCTGCATTATTCCGCCAATTCGTACGCATGCAGCTGATCTCTTGCCAACTGGAATGAGGCCTCGTTTAGAATCTAGACGTTGAAATTTGACAGACGAGACGAGAAATTACCTGTTAATAATAATAAAATAATATATGAATATTAATGAAATAATTTGAGTTAAAATGTTAGAAAATGAGAGAAAAAAAATTAAAATATTTCAAATTTAAAATATTAATGTTAGAATATAATTTATTATTATTATTATTTTAATATTCGAAAAAGTTGAATTATTTTTTGTGTTTTGTTTGAAAGTTTGATAAATTAGCAATAATGAGTAGGTAATAATGATTAGATGAGTAAATTAAAAAATTAAAATTTTAGTTTAAAAAATATTTATATTTAATGATGTTTAGATGTTGAGATGAGATATGAGATATGATGAAATGGGTTGAGACCGGCCATCTCACCGCCGATCGAAATGGGATCTTAATTAAAATAATAATTATAACTGGCACCTCTTTCTAGGGCAATTAATGAATGATCGATCCGAAGCTTTATTGCAATATTAAGTACTTTATTTGTGTCAAGTTAAGATCGAGTGAGCATATTCGTAGCAGCCAGCAGGTTCAGTATCAATATAATTGTAGCACATTGCTAATTTACACCTCAAATCATAAATATCATTGGGATATAATTAGTGCAAGCGTTAAGCAAACGAGAAATCTACGAGAGATAAAATTCACCATATGTACTAGAATGATAGGGAGAAATGACTTGAACAAGTATAAAGAGAAGATGATATATAAAGCTGGCCGGATCGATGACAATTATATAGACGATTATATAGAGAGAACTACATGAGAACAGTTGTAGAGAGTTTAATGAGAATCAATAGCTTATATCAAACTCAATTTATAATGGATTTTATATTCAATATTTGTGGACGTAGAGTACTTTAGTGTCGACCACGTATATACTTAATTGTCTTCTTTATTTTCAATCATTTATTTTCAAACACATTACCGCTAAGATCCACCACATGATGAGACGAGAGGATCATCTTCATCTGACCACATGAAATGCATCAACAAGTCGTACGGTACCTAAACAAAAAAATATCAAAAACTAAAACTGAAAAGTAACCAACAAAACACTATAAACTAAAAATAAATAAATAAACCAAAACTGAAAAAGGTGTACCGGCTTCCGCTTATAGTATAAATGTAGGATGTGGCCACCTAACAAGTTATATATACTAAAGGAAAGGAGTGCAATTCATTATCTCAGCCTCTCCAGACGTATCTCATTGGATGGGTATCAAAGGGACGTACCTCCACCCCTAATAAGAGAAAAATAAGAAGGTATTATGCCATTAATAGAATATTTTATCGTAAAGAGATACTTAATTTAGAGAGATATGAAGATTTATTTCTCTATTTTATTTTTCTCTAACCAAGATTTTTTCTTTATTTTATTTATAAAGATCTAGTATTCAATCATCCTACATTGATGAAAACTAAACATGCATACTATACATGACTAAATAAATATTTCATTAAGAGATCATGCTATCTTATTCCACACCAACATTATCGATGGTTGAGATGGGTCATTAATTTCTTATTAATAAGTGAAAAGACACATATTCATAGCTCCCTAATTACTCCACAGTCTCTCTCTCTCTCTGGCTTCTTTGGACGTGTTGAAAAATAAATTCATTTTGAGAAGAAATAGTCATTTTGACAGGAAATAACTTGTAGCAAAGAAGCAGTTTTCTTGTAGATTTGGATCACTTGTTTGAACGTTTTGGTTAACAATATTGTAGTGTTTGGTAACTAGGGGAAAAAATAAAGTTTTGATGTAGTAGTTGTGATACCCTATATTTTAGTTGAATGAGTATTTTAATTAATTCAAATATTGGTTCTCTTGTTTTAAATTTATCGAATTTTTCGTTGGTTTATTTTTATGATTCTTAAGTTGTGAAATTTATTTTGATATGCTTTCTTAATATTAATTATTGTTTTACATTTAAATTACTCTTTATATTAAATTAGTTTATTTGGCTTTAAAATTATTGTGTTGTTGAATTATTATTATTATTTTATTTTAGCTAGTCATTGCGTTTAAATTATTTTATTCAACTTACTGTTTTGAAATTCTTTTCGCTGGATTAATTTTGTGACCCAAGTTGTGAGGATTGGATTTCATTTCTGTGACGCCCCGACTCCCACGTACGAAAAATCTCAGGAATCATGACATCGGAATGAGGACAACACGGGTCACACATTCCAACGATAAGTGCTCAAATGTGTGCAATATGCAAACAATGCATAACATAAATGCAGCGGATAATATAAATAACATAACTAAGTACCATAATTTTTATATACAAAACTATCAATATAAAAGCATTACTGAAAAAGTTATATAGTTATTCGAAAATACATCAAAAAGCCAAATACATACACGAGCGGGAAATAAATTCCATAATCTAAAACAGTAGCAACCACATGCCACTTCCTCCACGGAGCCGATCCCACAAGCGCCACATCCTTATCTGTATCAAAATCTACGGTATCATAAAATGGTACCGCAGGTAAGTAATAATCCAAACAAACCCCAAGATAAAAATATATTAATGCAACCAACCATGCATGCATATGATGAAATATGCACCAGCTCTAAAATATCATTTTTTCCGAAAATGAATATTTTTCAACACACGCCAAATCTCATTTTGGCCCAAAAACATAATCCGTCATTTTTTCCAGAAAATGATTTACACAAAAATATTTATTGGACACTGTAGGCGGGAATCACAGGCAGGACTCTACCACCATCCCTGCTTACCACCATCCCTACCGAATGCACCGTAGGCAGGAATCACAGGCAGGACAACACCACCATCCATGCTTACCACCATCCCTACAGTTCCTTTCCATACAACAAAAACCCATTGGAGCACTGTAGGTGGGAATCATAGGCGGGAATCATAAGTGGGACTATACCACCATCTCTGCTTACCACCATCCCTACAGTCTCTTTTCTTTTTTCTCACATGAAAATTCAGTTTTTAATAAACACATGAACATGAATGCAATTACCCGAAAATCCAGTTTTCATTTACAAACATGAACATGCGTGCAATATGCAATGTACCAGACTAACAACAATATCTAATAACCAACTAATTCCAATAACCAAACACACAACAACTCCAACCTCCAATCCATCCGACCCCCATAACTCTTCGGACTCAGTCCGACACAACCAACCAATCACAGTAATAATAAAAGAGTTAGCGCAAAAATATATTAAAATCTCAAAAGATGTTTGGAAAAATACTTACAGCCCTTTATAATAATTTTCAGAGAATCACAGATGAGCTGGAAGCCACAAAATAGCAACTGCACAGTGTAAAATACACTGTGGCCGTGGGTCTCAAAAGTCCACTTTTGAACGAGGTCAAACCAAGACTCGAAATTGATAGGGTAAGGCCTAGGGAGGTCCGTGAAGTTAGTGGTGGTGGCCTTTCGCCATAGGTGGCAGCGTAGGTGGCGGTTTAAGGCCAAAAAGGGTGAAATCTGAGTTGTGAACAATAGGGCTTAACCGGTAACGGATCGAAGCTGGCGTTGGGTCCTTTAGGTTGCTGGGATGCCGAGGATGAAGGGGTGAAGAGGTGGTGGCTAGAGGTGACCGGACGGCGGCGCACGAGCACAAAAGGTCGTGTGGCTTGGGTGGTGCGTGCGGGCTAACGGCGATGCGGGAAAGGCTGGGATTCCAGGGGTAGGGTCGCCAGCGGCTGGGGAGTCGACTGGGCCGGGCGGTGAGGACCACAGTGGCATGCGGCGGTGGCTGGGTGGAAAGGCCGAAACGCACGGGGAGAGAGAGAGAGGGGAAGTTTCGCGCGGGAGGAAAGAGAGACCGAGAGGAAATAGAGAGAAAAGAAAGAAGAAGAAAAGAAAAAGAGGGAAAGAAAAAATAGAGAGAAAGAAATGAGGTCCAATCCTCATAAATTGGGTCCAAAAAATGATCCAACAAAAATTATTTCAAAATAGTAAATTCAATTAAAATAACTTAAATGCAGTGAAAAACTTAAATAAACCAACAATAAATTTAAAACTCATAAACAACTAATTTAAATTAAAAATCAATTTAAATGCCGAAACAGTAATTAATAACAAGAAAACCTTTTAAAAATAATTTTCACAACTTAAAAATATTATAAAATAATATATCAAAACTCCCTTAATTTTAAAACAAGTGAACCAATTTTTAAATTAATTAAAATAATCCTTTAATAAAATACATTAAAATACGGGGTGTTACAATTTCTTTTCCTCACTTTTTCTTTTTCCCTTCTTTTTTTTTCCCTCTTTCTCTTTTCCTTCTTCTCTTTTCTTTTTCCTCTTCTTTCCTCTGTTTTCCTTCCTCCCGTGCTAGCCACCCTTCCCTCTCTCCCATCAATTTTTTGTCAGCCTCCTATGCACTGCTGCACGCCTGCGTGAGCCATACCGCTCCTCCCGTCTTCTTCCTCTCTGATCGGCGAACACCCCCAATCATTTTTAGTCCACCTTGTGCCGCTGTTAGCCCCCACGCAAGGCTGGAAGCCGCGCGGCATTTTCGCTCCAACCACGTGGCATTGTTTTCCTAGGTGAGGTACCAGAAATTTTTAAAGTTGTAAATTGAAATTTTTTATTTTAAAGTATGTTGTATTTATGGGTTTTATTCTATTTTATTTTATGTTGTATTATTTTATTTTATTTTACTTTACTTTATTTTCTTTTTGGTGTTGCTTTTGGTTGTATTTGATTTTGTCCGAAGTTTTAAGTGTGGTTAAAGATTACGTTATGACAGGAAGATGGTAAGACCGAGAAGGTCAATCGATGAGCCTGAGGATGAGTTGCTACAAGGCGATGAGAACTGATTGAGCAGCATTATTGCATAGTTTATACAGTTAAAATCAATACATTTTTAATTGTTTTACTATTTTATTATTGATTTTAGATGAAAAAATGATTAAGAGGTATAAATCCAAGTTGCAATTTAAATTGATTAATAGCATAATTTATGCTTGATTATAATACTTGTGATTTAATTTGATATTGTTTCTTCACATGCACAACACACTTTTAATATTTTAGTCTAGTTTTATTTTATCTTTATTTATTTATTTATTTATTTTCTTTTTCTAGTTTTATTTTTTTTATTTAATTATTATTATTTATTCTACCTATTTTATTTTATTTTATTTTATTTTTATTTTAATTTTTCAGCGCAGACTAAACGACATGTCGTTTGGTTGGCAAACCAAAATGACATGTTGTTTCTAATTGGTTTGAATTCAGCTGTCTGAGAAAACGACTTGTCATTTAGTACTCAGACAAAAACGACTTGTCGTTTTGCCGTCGAAATTATAATTCCCCTCTGCTAAACGACTTGTCGTTTAGTCAATAGACGAAAACGACAAGTCGTTTTGGTCTTCTTCAACCTCACGCCATGCATGTTTTCGGAGTAGCAGCTCAACCACTAGTTGCATCCTTGCAGACCACAGCCACCTTGAGCCACGTCTACAGTCTCCATACACGGTAGTACCTCCACCTCGCTGCCAACGTTCATCCACAACAGTGCAGCAGCACCAACTACACGCAGTGTGTTCGGACCACCTGCTACTGCTCAACCTCGAGCATATTTTAACTCACTGGAATTTATAGCAACACACGGCAGCAAACTCTCACAGCAGCAATGACCCACTCGGAACAAAGCTGCTGGAAATCAAAGGAAACTGTAGCAAACCAGAAAACACACCACGCAGTAGCAGATCCACTCACACGCAGCAGCAGATTCACACCCAGTAGCAGATTCACACCCAGTAGTTGCAGAAGCTTTAGTTTCACTGGTAGCAGGTTCACGCTGGTGCAGAGCAGATGCACGCCTGGTTTTTCTTTCCTTTTGCCAAGTTAGCAATTACCTGCGGGACCAGCAGATGAAGGAAAGGAACATGCAGTAGACTTCAAGGGGAACATGTGGACAGCTATGCAGAAAATGTGGGAAACTAAAGCTGAATTTCAGTGGAAGACAAGAAGAAAGGCATTAATTTGTTGGGCGTTAATTTGGTTTTTAAAACCCATGCATGTTGGTTGCGGCAAACAAGAGATAGAATGAAAAAGAAAAGAAAAGAAAAGAAAGAAACATGGTGGGAAAGAAAGAAGAAAGCACACGGAAGTGAAGAAAGAAAAGAGGAAAAGAAGTCTAATTTTACGGAAAGGGACACAACAAAGTATTGATCGGAAGCAAGACTCATCCTTATGTGGCACTTAAAATAATACTATGTGATGCCGAAAGCAATGAAAAGAAGAAAGAAAAGAAATAAATACTGAGGGACACCGAAAGATAAGCACATGAGACTTCGGCTCGCTGAACATGCACTGCAATAATCCATTCGGTGGAAGAATAAAATAAAGAAAGAAGAAGTGGCCAACGAAGATAGCTTGAAGGCTTTTCAGTTCTATATAAAGGAATGAGGAAGAGAGGGGAAAGACACTACAGAGAACAGAGTTAATTCGAGAGAATTTTGCTGTGCTTGTGGACAGTTAAGTCCAAGTAAAGCTAGGGATGAACTTGCACAATTGATGGTGTTTTTAGTTTATTTTTTATTCATGTGATTATTCTTTATTAATGCAAACTCTTATTTATTATTTTCTAATTATCAATAGTATTTTCTTATCTCTAAATAATTTTGGAATTGATTCCTTTTATAGATTCAGTCATGCTTTTTCTATAGAATGGTTAAGATCCTTAATTATATTTGGATTAATTCATTGTCTTTATTGATTTAATTCTTTGCTACAGTATTGCTCCTGGGTATATTGTCGTCGCTGGGTTTGTCAATAAAGATGATAATTCACAGAGTTTTAAAAAGTAGTGAATGATTTATCAAAAAGTTATCTTTCAATTAAAATGTTTTGTAATTCTATATCTTCCAATTGGGGACTCTGGAGATGAATTCCCACTGAATCAAGAATAAACATAAATACCTGATTTGTGCAAGGAATTCCTAATGCTTTACTATTTATAATTTGAGTGATCTTTATTTTTATCCTTGTAATTTTACTTGCTAAATCACATTAAAACCAATTTTCTCTTATTGATCATTAATTATTTTTCTTTAATTATTTTTATTATTTGTTGTGTTTTCTTTAATCTGTCTCCCTGAGGAATCGACACTCCAAAGCTGTGCTACAACTGCCGCGTTATGTTTTGGGCGTAATCAGGAACTATGCCATAAGGGCATTAAATAGAATGATGGAGTTCCATTAGCAGAATTTCCAGCCACCACAAGGAGATTAGAATAGCGTGGTTCAAGCTGGGTGAACATATGAGTGCTTCCTAGCACATAGGACCCCTATTTTTATTGGTGAAAAAGATCCACTTTGAGCTGGAAGGTAGATTGAGGACTTAAAAAAGATTTTTGAGGTTTGTGGTTGCATGGAAGCCCAACAAGTGTTGTATGCGAGTTACCTGCCGCAAGGTGACATGGCTAATTGGTGGAAGACTAAGTGAGAGCTTTTGGTAATGGAGTTGGGGTCATTTGCTGCTGTGTCTTGGCAGCGCTTCAAGAAGGAATTTGATGATCGTTCTTTACCATTTCTGTGAGGTGACAAAAGGCACGAAAAGTTAGTAACTTGGTCCAAGGAAATATGTCGGTTGAGTAGTATGCCCAGAAATTTATGGAGCTTGGTGATTTGCTACCCACCTCATTGTCACGAAAGAGATGCAGCCCAGCATTTTCAGGAGGGTCTGCGTCTTGAGATACGCAGACAGGTAGCTTGTCACCAGATTCAAATTTTCAGAGGTTGGCTGATATAGCAACCATTGTGGAGCGTGAGAATAGTTTTGTTGTAGGCTTCCCTCCAGGTCAGAAGATGTAGAGTTTTGTTGGTGAAGGGAGTAGTTCCAGGTCGCCACAGAAGTTTGTGCAGAGGACTGGGGCCCAATAGTAGGCAGCCTCTAGTGTACGTGTGGGAGGCAGAACTCCAGTTTGTAGTAGGTGTAACAAAGCCCATGAGGGCGAGTGTTGTCAAAGTGGGACCCAGTGTTTCAGATAGGGTTAGCCGAGGCACTTTGTTCGTGTGTGTCCTAACTAAGCTCAGAGAAGTCGTGGTGGTAGGGTATTATCTTGGGAGAGCTCCTCTAATCACTCGGGAGCAAAATTTACTAGCAGCTCCAGCATTGGTCAATTCACTTCTATTTCCACATGAAGTTAAACTTTCCCTAGACACTTGGGTGTGTTAAACTTCATTCATTTAATGTATGGTCTCCAACCAATTATGCAAGAGCACCATATGAAATTAAATCAACTAGCCAATCAAAATGAAAGTCAAATACAAAATATATATGCATAGTACCATCATATCAGGGTGTTCATAAAGATTCAATGACTACTTTCCACAACCATCTAGCTCAAAAGTTAGTTACATCAAGAGAACACTGAATAAGCAACTGACTCAAAAAAGTTAGCCATAAATTGTTGGTTTGTAAATATCAACACTAACAACGCATCAACATAGTAAACTTCAGGTATTGGCACTAAATTACCTTTTGTCGGAAGCCATATATATAGCAGCGAATAAAAACGACTCCAGTTAATAACATCACTTTATCGCTCTTGATCAAGAGTGATAAAATGATTTTATTACATCATCTTGACTACTTGAATACTTAGCACCAACGTCACAAATTCCTCTACACATTTCCATATACATAATTCAATTAATAAAAAATACCATATGCTTGTTGTCCATGTAATTTAATTTAGCAAAAAATACACATACTCCATCCATCTAACACATGAGTCCAACACAAATCCATTAGACAACAATATAACCATATAACTAATTATACAAACCCAAACCAAAATAACATTGATACACCAATCACAATTGAAATCATAAAGCTTTATAGCTTCTTACACACCAATCACTAATTATACAAACCCAAACCAAAATAACATTTCACACAGTACGTCAAAACTATATGGCTCATCCCGACACTGCACATGACATCCAAACACATCAGAACTGCACAATGATCTACACTTACGCATCCACACTTACTCCTCAATCACAACCACACCTCACTTCTTCTAAGTCTACCACAATCAATACAGTCAATACATATAGAAAATATGTCCAATTCAACACCACAATTTCAGCTTCACAATATAATGTTTTCTAAATGTAAACGGATAAAAAAAATATACCATAAATCGAAGGGATTCACAAACTAAAAAAGCCCAAAAGGCATTCACAAACTAAAAAATCCCCAAAGGCATTCACAAACTCAAAAATCCAAATAAGCACACTAGAATCCTTAACAACATTTTCCCAAGAAAAGAATAACAGGACAAGGAATTGGATGTTTGTGACACTAGAAGATATTAACTTTCACAAAGTGTTTGGGCAGCATATTGCAAACCATATAAACAAGATAGCTAGTTCTATTAAGAAAAATAGTCCAACTGTGACTAAAAGCACAAAAAGCTTGATTGACATTAAGAGATTTACAGTTTTAAATAGGAATTACGCACTTGTAGTCAACTAATCACATTCTTTGAGTAAATTGATGAATCTTGAGTCTCTAAGGGCCAAAGATGCATTGGTTTCCAACGCTGCTTTCGCTGGAATCAAGATGTGCATCCATAAACTAGAGAATATATTGAAAAATATAGGAATTCTGCAGCATCTAGATGGAGTTGTGAAGAGAAAAAACCTACAATGATGAGCCAATAATCCTCATAGTCCGCTTAAAGTAAATTGATTTTTCATTTCACAACCCAATTCAACTATAAAGAGGGTAATGGCTACATTTCTAGCTAGGAGAATTAGCAGAAGCTATTATAGTTTCTATTGTAACTAGAAAGATTTTGCAAAGAGCAAATCTTTGAGTCATACAAATACATCACTAAGTCTACATGATTGGTATGATCTATTTTTCTAATGTCTCAGCAAAAGAAAAACTACTATTATCATAAAATATTCAGCAACAAAAAAAGAGAAATATATAGGTGTAAATGATCTGCTTTGAGTTGAGGAGTAAATCGCCCAACCTTAGTTCAACAATTTCCCTAACAACCTCAAACAAACATGTTGTTGTACCAAATTAACAATGGCACTAAAAGCACAAGGAGTTTTTTTCTTTTTCTTTTTCTTTTTGAAAAGAAAAATCTTATCTCAAGCTTTTTAATTTCCCACATATATTTTGATAATATATATTTCTTCAATTAGTGATAAAAAAATTAATTACTATTACGTATTGCTCGGTTCATGCTGCTACTCCATGACGTGATTTTGTGTTTCAACATCTGCAACACAAGATGATTATAAAGCACAATCTTCTTCTGTATTGGTTTCTTTTATAATTTAAATATTGTTTTCTTCAACATCAGACTATATTCATGAAACAAAATAAATGAAACTAATTGATTCTCTGCGTTCAGTTTTATCGACAATGAGATCATCTCCATTCGTTTACTTTCATTCTTTGGGTAAAGGGTTTCCTAAATAATTGTACAAGTGAAGTTCTAAACTTCAGCCTCAACAGCTATATAGAATAAAAAATAATCCGACCCTCTCCTTTCCTTTACTCTGCTTTCTTAGCAACCCAACAAAAGTAGGGTAATTAAACTCACCACCCTAAATTAAGAGTCAGAAAAACTATTGGAAAGAAAGATTGAAGTGAGTACCAGTGAAGTTGCTGAGTTTGAGGTTGGCCTAGGCACGGTCGGCGAAAAGCTAAGCCTGGGTAGGGTTGAGAACGATGGCCTAGGATCAGTAGAGCTGCTTGGCCAGCTCAAACTGGTCGTCAATGAAAGCTTTCCCTCACCTTGGTTTAGAGATCAAACTCTATGCACGATGAAGGGGAGAGAGAGAGAGAGAGAGAGAGAGAGAGAGAGAGAGAGAGAGAGAGAGAGATTGAATTGAAGAGATTATTAAATTTGCTTGAAAGGATGAGGGAGAAAAGAAATAAGAGAAGAGAGGGAATAGAAGAAAGAAATAAGGGGGAAAATGTAGGTTTTTATTTTATTATCTTTTTACAGCGGGTTGTTGTTGTCACAAAAGCTGATAAAGTTGCCCTAACAACAAATCACCCAGAATTCAAAAAAGATAATTTAGGTAAATTTATTTGCGGTGAGATAAAGTCGTCGCAAAAGTTAAATACCCTGTTGCAAAAGCTGATAACACACAAGAAAACAAGTATTTTTGGCAATACTATTTGCGACAAGAACGAGTCGCTACAAAAACATTTTTCTACCACAAAGATGTACTCTATGATGATATCTCATGGCAAAAGATCATTTGTCTTCTCACTAACATTTTTCTTTTCTTTAGTTAATTATTTGCAATGAATGTATATCTTGACAAAAAGATTTGTGGCAAAAGACCACACTACAAGAGATGTTGTCTTTCTCAGTGCCAAGAATCGCCGGAAATAACCCAAAAAATTGCTGAAAATAATCTTTCCAAGAGATTTCAACTTCGCCGAATGTTCGTAACAATTGTTTACTCACTTATAAGTTAAACCAGTGAACTACAAAAATTGTCTCAAATAGTTACTTTTTTCGGCAATTTATTTTCACCTCTTATTCCAAATAAAAAGCCGCAAATACCCTTTCGGTTTGCCTATTAAATTGCAAGAAAAAGTTTTTGAGGTTAATTATAGCCGTCACAAATATTTAATAAATCGTTGCAAATGAGGAGATTTATTCTAGCGAACTAATTAAATTGTTGCGTAAACTTATTTGCGGTGATACTTAATCGCCGCTATGACGCCCCAACTCCCATGTACAAAAAAACCTTGGGATGCATGACGTCAAACATCCCGTATTTTAGTGTATTTTTAATGAATGATTTATTTAATTTATTTAGTGATTGATTATCTTGTTTTAAAATTATGAGAGTTTTTAAATATTATTTTATAATATTTTAAGTTTTGAAAATTAATTTTTATGGTGTTTTCTTGATGTTATTTACTGTTTTGCATTTAAAGTGATCTTTAATTTAAATTGGTTGGTTTATGGGTTTTAAAATAATTATTGTTTTATTTAAATCTTTCACTGCGTTTGATTAATTTTATTTAGCTTTCAGTTTTAAAATCCTCTTCGTTGGATCATTTCGAGACCCCAAGATGAAAAGACTGGATCTCTCTTCTTTTTCCTTCTCTTTTTCTTTTTTCTTTCCTATTTCTTTCTTTCTTTTCTCTTCTTTTCCTTCGGATTCTCCCCAGCCCGATAGCCTCTCTCTCTCCCCCCACGCCGTTCGGTCCGCTCTTCCCCGTCGCCATTGCAGGTCTCCGTGGTCGACACCGCCTGTGCCATTCGACTCCTCGTGCGCCGGTGACCCTACCCCTCCATTTTCAGGCCGGCTAACGCCGTCGTTAGCAGCCGTGAGCCGTGCAAAGTTGCAAGCTTCCCTTCGTCGTTCCGCCGCCATCCGGCCACCATTGGCCACCATTTCTTCACCACCTTATCACCGGTCTTCCAACAACCTTTTAGACCCAATCCCAGCCCCGATCCGTTGCCGGAGCCGCCTCCACGAAAACAAAACCCGATTTGAGTTTTTTGACCTTAAACTGCCGTTTCGGCCCCACCCAAGGCCCAAAGGCCAGCACCACTAGCTTCACCACCTCCCTTAGGCCCTACCCTACCGTTTCCAAGTCTTCGTTTGACCCCGTGTGAAATTTGAGTTTCACTGTGTTTCGGCCACAGTGTTTTTACACTGTGAATTTGCTGTTTTGGTGATTCCAAGTGTTCGGTGATCCTCTTAAAAATATTTTATAGCGCTGTAAGTATTTTCTAAACAATCTTTTGAGATTTAAATATATTTTTGCTCTAATTGATTATACTGTATTCTGGTTGGTTCTGGACTGAGTCCAAGGAGTTCGGGGGTGGATGGATTGAGGACGGAGTATTTGTTGTGTTGGTTATTGTGATTGGGTTGTTGTTGGATATTGGTTATATTGTGATGTGGATTTGGTTATTGGGTATTATGGTTGTGGTTTGGTACACTGCATATTGCACGCATGTCATGTTTATAAATTGAAAACTGAGTTTTCGTGTATTGCCTTCATGATCATGTGGTTATTTTGAAAATTGGATTTTCATGTGTTGACTAGATTTGTGGGTGCGTGTATCACGACCCCAAGCCGAGATGGGGCATTATCTCGCTGGAGCTCCTCTGGTCACTCGAGAACGGAATATACTGAGTGACGTCCCTTGGGTTGTCGCTGGGCGACAACGGGATCGGACGAGTTACGTGCTGACTCCATGGCCCTTCTGCTGGTGGGGGCTAGAGGATGACCTGGCCACGAACGCACTGGGTGCGAAACTGGGTATCGCTCGTTATGCAGCCAAGACGTGCGGATGGTCCATAAGGGAGACCATGGTGCATATGGATTAATTGGATATTGGAAAATGACTGTTTTCTGGAAAAATAGCGTGAGTATGATTTTTGTGTGTCATTTTCTGGAAAAATGATGGATATTGATTTTTGGCCCATTTTCTAGGAAAATGGTGGAAATGTTTTATCGAAAATATTTTTGAGCCAAATATGATTTTTGGCATGTGTTGGATTTATTGCATATTGCATCATATGCATGCATGGTTAGTTGTTTAAATGTGTTTTTATCTCAGGTTTGGTTAGGTTATAACTTACCTGTGGTACCATTTAATGGTACTGCAGACTATGTTGATGATACAGATGTTGAACCTGAGGATTTGGCTCTGCCGGAGGAATGATCTGAGATCACTCGTATTATGTTTTATTTTCAGACTTATATTATTATTTTAGTGGGACTTTGGCTTTTGTTTTTATGAGGTTTGTCTTTTGGATATTGTATTAAACTAAAATTCTGGTAATAGTTGATTTATTTATTATCCATTGTGTATTTTATTTGTGCACTGTTTATTTGTTGCACACACTTGACACTTGTCGTTGGGATGCGTGACCGTGTTGTCATCATCCTGACGTCACGATTCTTGAGATTTTTTGTACGTAGGAGTCGGGGCATCACAGCCGCAAATAATCTAGAAGTCACCACAAAAGAGTATTTCCAATGATTTTTAATCACTGCAAAGAAGTTTAAAATGTGAAAAAAATATTTCCAGTGAATTTTACTCTTCAAAAAAAGTATTTCACAAAAAAAAAAAAAAATCCACAAAAATAGAATACATAAAGGCTCTCTCTTTAAAAAAAATCAACCAAACAAGTACACCAACAAACCACACACCACAAGAAAAAGGGCTAATTGCAACGATTTTTAATCTGTTGCAAATAAAATCGCCGCAATTAGTCATTTTTAGTGGCGATTATAGTTTCGTCGCATAGAGTAAACAACGACTTTCGATTTACTAGCTGTGGATCACTGTGCATCTCAATTGCAGTGATTTGTTTAGATATTGACGCAATTTATTTCGCTGAAAAGTTAAAAAATACTTGCGAAGGGCAAACAATCGCTGCAATTCATCTCTGGGGCGCCAAAACTTACGAATTGTTTTATTTTCCCCCTGAAATGTAAACACATTCCCTCTTTTTCTTTTTCTTTTTTTCTTTTACTCTGTTCTTCCCCATCCCCAAGTACTTACGATCGCTGTGATACCCACCCTCTCATCAGTGGCCACTGTTTCCAGGCCAAAATCGGAGATCACTTCGCCCGTTTCCTTCGAACGAAAGCCACTCAAGCCATCTGCTCCCTTTTTTCTGCCCTAGAGTAGTGTCTATTCAAACAAAAGCCATATAGGTCGTTTCTCGTCAAAACATCACCCTTCAAACAGCAACTGAGTAGTGCAAAATGCACTATAGCCGTGGGTTTCAAAAACCCACTTTTGAACGGGGACAAACTAAGATTCGAGATTGCTAGAGTAGGGCCTAGAGAGGTCGGTGAAGCTAGTGGTGGTGGCCTTTAGCCGTGGGTGGCGGTGTAGGTGGCAGTTTAAGGCCAAAAAGGGTCAAATCGGAGATGTAGATAATGAGGCTTCATCGGTGACGGATCGGAGTTGGGGTTGGGTCCATTAGGTAGCTGGGAGGTCAAGGAAGATGTGGTGAAGAAATGGTGGCCGGAGGTGGTGCGACGGCGGCACAGCGACGCAAGGAACACCGCGGCTTTAGGAGGTGTGTGCGGGTCAACGGCAGCACGAGACGGCCTGAAATTGATGGTGGGTGATCGCTGGCTGGAGGGGAAGAAAGGGAGAGGGGCGGTGCACGGCGACGCTATGTGGAGGGAACGAAATGGACGAAGGAGAGAAAGGGGAAAGGGGGTTCACTAGCAGGAAGGAGAAGGACCGAAGGAGAAAAGAAAAAGAAGAGAAAAAGAAAAGAGGAAAAAGAAAAGATGGGGAAAGGAAATGAGCTCCAATTCTCATAACTTGGGTCACAAAAATGATCCAACGAAAATGATTTCAAAACTTAAAGCTAAATAAAATAATTCAAACGCAGTGAAAATCTTAAATAAAACAATAATAATTTTAAAACCCATAAACAAACTAATTTAAATTAAAGATCAATTTAAATACAAAACAGTAATTAATATTAAGAAAGCACATTAAAAGTAATTTTCTCAACTTAAAATATTATAAAATAATATATCAAAACTCCCATAATTTTAAAACAAGAAAACCAATATTCAAATTAATTAAAATAATCATTTAAATAAAATACACTAAAATACGAGGTGTTACAAGTTGTGTGCCTGAACCCTAGATGTTAATCGCCTATCTCAACTCCAAAATGATATCATCACAATTCTATGCAAATTGGAAATGATATTCCCCCATTCTTTTTTTGATGTCATGGTCCACCTAACTGTCCACTTACCCCATGAGGTCATACTTGGGCTCCAGTACAATACAGGTAGATGTATCCATTTGAAAGGTATCTCAGGAAGTTCAAGCAGTTTGTTAAAAATAAAACCCACCCAGAAAGCTCAATAGCCGAAGCCTACATTCACATCGAATGTTTGACTTTTTGCTCAATGTATCTCTAAGATATTGAGACGAAGTTTATTTGAATGGACCGCAACATTAATGGTGGGGAAGCGGAGAATATAGATAGATTCAAGATTTTCAACCAGAAAGTTCGTCCCATAAGTGTGGCTTCCAAGTTGCAATTATCAAATAAACTCCTTAAGGAAGCCATCTAGTACATCCTCAACAATTGCACTGAGATTAGACCCTACCTAGAGTAAGCATCCATTATCTCTCAAGTTCAAACTTATTTTCCTATGGCTATTCGTGGACAACCCATTTATGTTGTATGTCCCTTACGTATATTGCTTGGACGATTTTGTGCTCTCCAAATGCAGGGAGCACTACGAGAAATGTAAGGTGCATAGCTCAAATTGTATCGATCAAACACATTAAACTGAGTTTCCAACTTGGTTGAAGAAACGTGTAAGTTAGCTTGCTCCCTCCATAGTTAGATGAAGTTGATCCTTTTTTACTAAGTTTAACAGACTATAAGTGATGACCTCCCAACAATATTGTTGTAGGTTTAGGACCAACGTATCACCAACCCACTTGATGTGACCATTGATCTATATGTGTTAGCTTATGGTCCTGAACCTAAGGTTGCATCATATGCTACTTGCATCATAAATGGCAAAATGTTCCATACAAAACAACATGAAATTCGGGGCGTACACAAAATTCTAGGGTGTTTGTAACTAGTGATGAAAATACAAATAATGTTGACTTCTACGGTGTTATTAATGATATTGTGGAGTTACACTACATGGGTTGGCGTTGGGTGTACTTGTTCATGTGTGATTGGTTTGACGTTGGTGATCCAAGACAAGGGATAAGAGTTGATAACCATATGACCAGTATCAACATGGACAGAACTTGGTATAAGGATGAACCATTTGTGTTGGCATGCTAGGCTTTCCAGTGTTTTTACATTAGAGATATAAGAGCGAAAGGGAGATGGTTTGTGGTGCTGAAGTACACGAATAGGAATGTATACGACATTCCATTAGTGCCGAGGGTATTAGAAGATATTGATGGCGAATCAAGTGATGATGATACCTATCAAGAAAATGAGTCATTTCTTGACTATGCACCATTGAGTGTGATGGATGTCCAGTGTCAACTCCATTGAATAGGAGTGATATAAAACCTATCTTGATTGATGCACGAGAAGTCACTGGTTTGGCTGGTCAAAACACAAATTTAGCAGACTTTATTGACGATGGCATGGCTGCTTCTTGTTCAGGAAATACTTATGGTGATGGGGAATATTCAGACGAGGATGACCTACCCACAGACGATGAGTCTGCGTCAGAATAGACAACCAACCGAAAAGTTGATGCACTTCTATTCCATAGTTTACCTTTTTTGTAATGGGTATGTGGCCAATATAAATTACACAGACTTACATGTATGTTCCTTTCAACTAAGTTATCATGATCCTATTACCTTTGATTGAGCAATTTGGGTCAAGTAATGTATCTTTTCGTAATCAATATATTTTTCAAGCTATGGATCCTGAATGCGCACTTACTATGAATATAGCTGTAATGATAGCTCACATATTGGTTGGGAAAATTTGACAATTAGGCGTTTAAGGTTTGTTTAAAACTTAGTTTCACGTGTGAGAAATATGAACAAACTATGAGTTACCATTAACTATAACTAATAAATATGTGATGCAAGTAAATCATTCATCGTATGGATATTGTCTGTAAGTGGCAAAGTGTAAAACAATTAATTATTTTACCTATGCAATACCGGGGTTGATTTATTTCTTAATAACCATGAATTACAATAATTGATGAGGGGATTGAACTAATAATTAAGTGAATATTGTGTGTTTCAAGTTTATCTTATAACATCAAATATTTGTTGGGATCTTTAAGTTATTATGTTACTTATATATTGATATTATTGCATCTCAGGTGGGGGGAAAAAGGGGGCGTTACATTCAAGTGGGGTAAAAAGTGACACTAGACATAAGAGAGCTGGTCCCTGAGCATAGAGGCTTCACTGACATTCATCCCTATCAAGGTAGAGACGCAGTTCCTAAAGTTCGGCCTATTTATTATGCAACTAACAAATAAGTCCAAAACATTTTATTATATGTAGTGTCATTTCCTACCTAATTTTAATAATTATCATGTCGGCTTAATCTCGTGTTCCATGACCAGTAACCGGGCCTTAAAGAACACATAGGCGCTATATTGTAATTAGTCGGACCATTCCCAACTTCAGTCTACAAGATATAAGGAGCATCAACATTCAAGGTAGATATTGTGACGATTAAGTACTTTCTTATGGTAGGTTGTGTGATCTTTTTCATGCATGCTAGTTCATTGCATCCATAATTGCAACAAACGAAAACCCTGCAAGTTTGGTTTTATTCTCAATCATGCTAGAGTTCCTAATTAAAGAGATTGCTATATATATAGGTGTATTAAACAAAATAAATTATCCATCATATGGTTTGTAGATTTTAGTCATATAAAAAATGGGTAGTAGAGTCACTTTTCAATTAAGATGGATAATATGATTTATTAAATGAATTGGAAACACTTGTAACTCAAATAGAATGTTGTACAAAAGTAGGTGATGAGATGGGAGAAATTAAAGTTCCTGAGGAAGAGGGGCTACACGAGGTATTCGTGTAAGATGATTTGTACCGTATACATGTAGAGCCCGCCGACAGCGAGGAGCTCACATCGCTTCATACCACAGCACTAGCTCAGATGCAGATCAATTAGGCTTGGATGACTCAACACAGCCTCCCAGTTATCCATGGGAGCCACCATGTCCAATTCCAATGCCCCACCCGAGCTGAATAGAGAACCCCAACCCATAAGAGAGCGGAATATATATATTTAGTGACTTATCTGAAATAAGATAAATTATGTATTACTAAAGATAAATTAAGTGTGACAATGACACCTAGTCAAAACGGCGAAGGAAAAAAAAATGAACCAAAGTGTCTTTGCGGCGAATTCAAACTTGCTGGATTAAACCAAAATTGATTACTTGCGGGGATTTATATGCGCTGTAAATGTGCACTGTACCCATTCACTCACTATACCGCCGATAAATTAAATTGACGCGATTACCTTTTGTGGCATCTAGATAGTTTTAGCGGCGAAATTTCATCCGTTGGAAATAAGTTCACACACGACGAAAACTAAAATCATTGAAAAAGGTCAAAGATATTTCCAGCGGTTTTGATATATTTGTGGCGATATTAATCGCGGAAATTAAACTTAATACCAACTATATTTTAATATCACTGGAAAAAACAAAAACTATTGTGGCGATTTTCTGAGTATTTGCGACGATTTAGTCTTTGCTTCTGACTTTTTCCAACAATTTTGTACCAAACCGATACAGTCTTTTCCGGCATTTTTTGACATTATTTTGGGTGAAAGTTAATCGCCAGTAAAAGTATGTTTTTGTAGTGAGTTTTGACTATCGCCGCGGTTAATCAGAAATGTCAATTTTATTTCGTCGAAAATGCAGGAATTATAAAATCGTCAGAATTGATTAAATGCAGCGATTTTGTAGTGTATTTGCGACGATTTTTAGCACTAGAAAAACCCTTTTTTTCTTGTAGTGACATACCTTATCATGAGAAACTGCACCTTCTAAATTCAATGGTTTAATCAGCGACGATGGACCTGAACTCTATCATACATGAACAACTCCATGAAGAAAAATATATATAGGAAAATAAATGCAAGCATGATTCAAATATGAGAGACAACATGCATTTGAGTTCAAAATAAGTACAAGCCTGATTCAAATATGAGAAAACATGCATTTGAGTTCTGCTATAAACTTATCCTCTAACCACCATGCAAGTATGAACCATTCCATGAAAAAATGTACTAGCAATGGAAGCAAGGCGTACTTACATTTGAAAATATTCCCTCAATTCATTGTCATCCAACTTGAGCTTTTCACCACTATCATAACTTTTTTCTTGTAAATCTTTTAGCTTCACAAAAAGATCCTGTATGGCATAATACCATTGAAAATAAAAACAATCATACCAAACATTTAGGCTATATTAACCAAGCTTTGCTTCATTATGTTCAATAAAGAAGTACATAGAAGGTGTACTCAAGCTATGCCTTTTGAATTTTTAGGAAAATATTCGGTTACTTCACAAAAAAAGAACAAAACAGAGTATGCTGGTATAGTACATTTACAAAAACTTACAAACTGTAAGACACTATGGAAGAAAGGATTACAATTTCTTTGACTGAGATTTAAGTAACATTAATATTCTAAGCCGAGAAGAGCTTTATTTGGAAGGTCTTGCAGTGGTTGTTCCGTCTTCAACGTCATGTAAACCTTGTAAGATGGTGTCTTCCGTGTTTAAGTTTTTATTGTTAAAGGATGCAGTCTTTCCAGATTTGCTTCATGTGTTGCTGCTGTCTTGCCATTATTCACTTCTTGTGTTTTGATTTCATGACCTTTGACTTTTGTATCACCAATGGGACAAGCAACCAGATGTGTCTTTTTCCACTCCTTTTCTCTATTCAACCAAGTAAAACATCTTTATCTTATAAATGCACGTGCACTCTTCAACCTTATCTCTGACGTGTATATTAATTTAAGAAGGTGGTGGTCCAAAAGTAATGGAGGCCATTGTCGTCAAAGTGAATAGGGGGCATTGGATGGTGAAGTGCTTGGCAGAATTGGGACCAATTGTGATGTTAGTTGCTAAAGACTTGAAGAGGGTCACAGGGCAGTGTAGGTGTAGAGAGGCCAAATGCTTCACGTGAAATCGATGGCTTGGCCAAGGTTGAAAGGGAGCGTAGAAGACAGAAAAATAAGGGCACGAGAGAAAAGACCTTGGGAGAGAGTCAGCTATTTGGTGAGCGAGATCAGATCCTGTCAAGGCTTTGGATTTATAGTAGTGTTATGAGGTCATAACGGTAAGCTCAAAATAATGACGATTGAAATGAAATGATCCAAGAATCATCAGTTCCAAAGAGAAGAAGAGCAACAGTTCTAAAGATACTTGAGTTGGAGAATGACCAGGCTAGAGATCAGAAAATAAAATAAAATGGCGACACAGTACTCAGTTGTATTCAGTCCATCCAATCGCTAGTTCTACAAGATCATATAAAACTAGCTTATTTGAAAGCACCAAATCTGCAATTTGAAACAATGGGATAAGTTATTTAATATAATCTTAATGCATATGACACAATATAATTTGATTCCATTTCATTTTTTGATTTATTATATAGGGAACCATTAATCATGAATCATTCCATTATTTGTTAATGAAGCTCCACAGAATAAAATTAAGTGCCTAAAGAGAATAGATATCCACTTTTGTACAGAATTACTGCTGATTGCAAACTAAGGGAATTATTTGTTGGGACAACAGTATGATTTGGAAAGATATCTCATGACAATTACAGACAAAGAAGTGTGTCTGGGATTGAAAGCTTTTTGGATGTCTGGTTATTTTCTAATAAGAAGATAATGATATAATCACTTTCCTCAGAGCTAGAAATCCAGGATCTATATAATCGTGATCCTCATTTTCTCGATTTCTGGTAGAAGTTAAATTTAATCACCAACTATTAGAAGCATATTGAATTTAATAACCAACAAATGTCAAGTGAAGTTTGATGATTAAAAAGGTTAATAGATAAAAGGTATAACATAATTGGGCCACGAATCCTTTAATTATTCGATGAAAATGTGATCCCTTGAAGTTCAAAGGTTTCCCAGTAGACTTTCCAATGCCCTTCTCTCTTACGGTAGAACAGCATAATAACATGACTCAAGATTATTCAATTATAAGTCTTCTAAATCCAATGAACCCAGCCACTTGAAATATAATCTGAGCCAATTATTCATAACATGATAATAGCAACCACTTACTTTAAGAAGTGTTCAACTCCATACATGACATACATAACTATGGAATGAGGGCTTAATCATAATCAAAATTGAAAAATTCTGTCATACCTGTACAGTGTCAGGAAATTCTCTGTTGTACTAGGAACAACATCAGCAAAAAGCTGCACAATTCATTATAAATTTTTTAAACAAGAAAGACAAGACAAGTCTGGGGTATTTTATCACCTCAATCACAATTTGTTCCACAGGGTCCCCATCAACCGACACATCTAAGAACACAAACAGGTTCTTTTTCTCGCTCATATCTGCTTGGTTCAAGTAAACTTAGTACAATAAAACAAAAGGCTATAGTTAATATAATATACACATTGCAGCAGAAATAAATTCATACATCATTTTATGCTTTGGAAGGCCATCCATCATTTTATTCAAATATTTCAAACACACTGGATTTTCAGAAAGAAATCACCATCAAATATACAGCCATTGTTTTCAGTGATTCTTGATATGAAGTTCAAGTCTATATTTTATACAACCAAAACTGTCCACTCATATTGACTTGAGAAAGGTTAATTTGGAATGCTTTCAATATCATTAGACTTTATCAGTCTAGATATTTCAACCATGAGTCTTGATCAACGCTAGTGTTTATTTTCATTTGAAGAAAGGGAAGTAAGCTCCTGAGGAAGCAAACATGAGATAGACCAATGACCAATGACCAATGGCATTTGAAATTCAAAAAAAGATACACTCACTTACAAAACAACGACCAATAATTTTCTTTTTGCAACAATAGAAAAATCAGATGAAAAATACAATATACAATTCCAAGCACATGAATGCAAAGGTTGGTAAAAAGGTTATGCTTTTCAATGAATACAATGAATCCAAAGGTTCTGCTTTTCCTTGGGAAAAAAATGCATAGACTATATTCCCCATGGATTTCTATCTAACACCTACATTGTAATACCATGCTCCTTCCTTCCTTCTGACGTAAGCAATTACATCTGATGCGATAGCCTGTCCGCTTCTCTCTAGTGTCTAAGAGCTCCGTTATGCGTGTCAGAACCCGATGACGTGTTTTAAAAGATACTATGTGATTTATAAAACTAGTTTTGTGTTTTAAAATTATGTGTATTTTAAATAGAAGATTTCCATTGTTATTTAACTAAGTAATATTTTAAATAACTCAATTATAATTTCTTTGAAAAGCTCAAAAAATATTATAATTGTGAGGAATTATTTTATATAAATGATTCCAGTTATTTAAATATTACGTGATGTAAATAATGATGGAATCTTTAATTAATTTAATGGTTTTATTCCCTTAAAATATATTTTAAGTAAGACCTCATCATTTTATTAATGATGAAGGAATATTATTTAAAATAATATTCTATCTTAATTCCTTTCACTGCTTTTAATTAAGTTAGCGTTCACGCATTTTCAAATCAGTATTTAAGGGTCACCGTTAGATCGTTTTGTAGATCCCAAGGCAATGGGATTTAGGATAAATCCCAGCCCCCTCTCTCTTCTCCCTCACTTTTCCCCCAGCTCTCTCTCTCCTCCCTTTCTCCCTCTCGGCTTGCCCAGTATGCAATCCCCACACCCGAGTCCTCCACAGCTCAGCCCGGCGCTGCCATACGCCGGTGAGCCTCATCGTACATTCCACCTGCACCTGCTCCCTCCGGCGAGTCTTCTCCCACCGATCTCACTCTCCCACGCTCTCTCCTCCTCTCTCTCGGTAGTGCACAGCTCGAATGGGCTTGGTGTCCACTGCACCACCGTGAGCCGCCATCCGGCGCCACCACTTCCAAAGCAGCCTCTCCTCCCACCGGCCATCACCCTCCACCAAGCTCGGCCTCCATCTCCCCGTCGTTTGCCTCCATGACGTCCACCTTTCCCATGCACGGGTTCACTGTGCACACTCCTAGCGCCGCCGTGCGTTGCCACCTTGGCCACCGGACACCGCCACGAGCACCTCTTGGTCTCCCCCTTCCTCCTCCCTTGGACCCACGATCGGTAACCCCCTCCTCCACCTCCTGGTGTCCCTCCCTCTTACGCACAGGTTTTACACCCTCCATTGCCGTACGCCGCCTCCCACGGCGTGTGACCACTCTCTCCGGCATCCTCAGGCCACCACCAAGCTATCTCGACCACCCACGGCCCCGATTTGTCACCCATGCATGCACACTCTCCCTCACTCTCCCACGGCACCTCCCCTTCTCACACACGGCAGTTTCTCCTTCCACCATTGTGGACCGCGGCACAACCACCACTGAGCCTCCACGGCCCCGCCAGCAACTTCCCTCAACCTAGCCCTAAGTCCAAACCATCACTTTATAAGGTGGGTAGCCACTGCACGTGATGGATAGCCACTGCGTGTGGCTAACCGCCACTGTACACGGACAGATCCGCCATGCTATGCCCCTTGCCACCATCACAAGGCCACCTTAGGCCCTTCCAAGACCACACCTAGATAACCAAATGCCTAAACAGTCACCGTACACGGTGTAGCCGCCACGTATGACCCTTCCGGCATCTTCGACTGTGACGGCTAGCGAGCAACGCACGGGTTATCCCGTTGACGGTATAACTCTTTATCTCTCGCTATTTATGTTAGATGTTAATTGGTTGGTTAGGTTGTGGACTGTGCTGTTAGTATTATGGAGTGCTGTGCAGTAAGGTGTCATGATGTGAAGTGTTGGGCGTAGTTAGGAAGTGTGCTGTGTAGTGATGTGGATTGTGTTGTGAAGTGTGATTGTAATTTATGTGTGGTAAGAGTGATGTGGTTGTAGTCTAAGGTGATGGGTGTTGCCGTGTGATCGGCTTATGGTCGGGAGTATGTGTGAAGTGGCTAAAAAGTATTAGAGCAGTGCGGCGGAAGCATGACTGGGCAACGTCATGAAGTGACATGGTCAATCATGAAGTTGTGCTGTGATGACATGGGATGTATGTGAGGTGATGTGACGAGGTCACGGTATAGCTTGGGAACATTCTTGAGCTATACGGCGTGACGTAAAGTGTAGCTATGAATGAAGTCCTATCGTGTCAAGTGTTGGGATGAACTGTCTAAAGGGGCGGGCAGCACGAAAAGTCGTGCTAGCTGGGTAAAAGAAGGTTGGTAACGAAGTATGGCGCTTGTCCATACGAGCCTGTGACCAATGCATTATATGTTGGTTTTAGGTGATAAAGGGGTAAGGTACGTGTGTTGTTTGGTTAGACACATGTGCTGGGCGAATTCACTGTATATAATGGGTAATCTATCCTGAGTATGATGACACGGTGCTTAAACCTTGGAGTGGCTTAGGGTCGTGTGATGTGTATGGATGGTCATGAGGTTTAGAGTGAGCTAAGATACATGAAGGTCATTATGAGTGTACTGTCTAAGAATGAGATGCGTGACTTAGTCGGTCTGAGTCATGCGTCGGAACGTGGTTAATAAGAAGAACAAGGTGAAGGTTATAGTGTCTTAATCTTAAGGTGAATCATGGGTTCACCCTAGTGAATAAGCACTCGAAGTAGAACGTTAAGGTTAAAGGAAGTAGAAACTGTAATGGGTCCCTAAAAGTTTTATCATAGTAAGGGACATGAAAGAGCACGGGATAGAAGGAGAGTGTTCTAAGTAAAGCATAGCTCTATTTCTAGTTCAGTTGCTTATGCACTAGATAGAGAATGACGTTAAGGTTATGTGTATGCATGTAAGTTGCCATCTGACACGCGCATGAATGGTCTGCATGATATGAAAGTAGCATGGAGTCTAGGTAAGTATTATGTTCATACCCTTCTAGAGTTTTCTAAAAGATACGAAGAAGAAAATGAAAAGCTCTCCCTGTTGAAAACGAAGAAAAGAAATGCTTTCCCTTCGAAAGGACAAACGTTTTACAAAAAAGAAGCAAATCATGAATAACATTTTTCAAGTATAAGTATGTACGACCCTCTTTGGCAGCCCCTGTTCACGCACCCCTAAAGTATTAATTGTACGCATGTGAATGGATGACTATACGCAGTATCTATTATACGTATTTTTTCGGGCTCTCGCCCCAAACGATGTTTTCTCACGAAAAGACGTTTTCTCATTAAATGAAATTTTCTCATGAAAGCATGAAACGAATGAAAAGATGAAAGCTCATGCTCATGCACATGAACAAATGAAAGCCTCAGCTCTTCAGAGCTGACATGAATGAATGAATGTAAAGCAAAGAAAGGCATGAAGCATGAATGAATGTTTGAAGCTATGTAACGGCCACATGAATGAATGGGCAGATTGTAATGATAGGTAGTAGTATCTAATAGTGCACCCAATACTACATCCCTGACGGTATGGAATTCCAACCCATGGCCACGGGCAAATCCATTGGCCATAAGACCGCTAACCCTAGCATGTGGGGCATAACAATGTGCACTGGCCTATGAAAGTGAAAAGAAAAGAATGTATGAATGCATGACATTCTTTAAGAAATGAAGGCACTAACGGGAGAAACGTTTTACGAAAAGAAAGTCATGTTTAAAGAAGAAAAACCCTGTCTAGTGATGTTTACGAACGAAAGCATGTATGCATGTATGTATAGTTTGTATGGAATGATAAGTGCATGACTGAAAATCTATGTTGCTATATTTTAACTGTATGAAATAATGCTTACTGAGTATTCGACTAATTTTAGTTTTTATGTTCGCCCTTCCCCCCTGTAACACCCCGTATTTTAGTGTATTTTTATTAAATGAATATTTTAATTAATTTAAATATTGATTCTCTCGTTTTAAAATTTTGAGAGTTTTAGAATATTATTTTATAATATTTTAAGTTGTGAAAAATTATTTTTTTATGTGCTTTCTTATTATTAATTATTGTTTTAGGTTTAAATTGATCTTTAATTTAAATTGGTTTATTTTTTGGTTTTAAAATTATTGTTGTTTTAATTAAGCATTTCACTGTGTTTGAATTATTTTATTTAGCTTGCAGTTTTAAAATTTTTTTCGTTAGATCATTTTTAGGACCCCAAGATGTGAGGATTGGACCTCATTTTTTTCCCCCATCTTTTCTTTTCCTCTTCTTTTTCTTTTTCTTTCTTCTTTCCTTTCAGTTTCTTCCTCACCACTCGACCCTCTCTCTCTCCCCATGCATTCGGCCATCCCCTCCCAGCCGTGAACCTCACCGCCTGGCCCAAAAGCTTCCCCAGCCGCCAGCGACCATCCCCCCCAACCTCAGCCTCTCCCTCGTCGGCAATAACCCTCAAGCACTGTCCGAAGCCGCGACATTCTTTGCGTCACTGCGCCACCGTCCGGCCACCATTTCTTCACCATTTCCTCAAAACATCATTTTTTCCAAAAATGATTATTTTCCGAACATACGCCAAAATCTCATTTTAGCCCAAAAATAATAGTCCGTCATTTTCTCAAAAAATTATTCACACAAAAATATTTATCGGACACTGTAGATGGGAATCATAGACGGGACACTACCACCATCCCTGCTTACCACCATCCCTACCGCGTGCATCGTAGGCGGGAATCACAGGCGGGACTATACCACCATCCCTGCTTACCACCATCCCTACCGCGTGCATCGTAGGCGAGAATCACAGGCGGGACTATACCACTATCCCTGCTTACCACCATCCCTACAGTTCCTTTCCACGCAACAAAAAAACTCATTGGAGCATTGTAGAAGGGATTCACAGGTGGGACTCTACCACCATCCCTGCTTACCACCATCCCTATCGTGTGCACCGTAGGCGGGACAACACCACCATCCCTGCTTACCACTATCCCTACGCGTACACTGTAGGCGAGACTATACCACCATCCCTACAGTCTCTTTTCCTTTTTCTCATATGAAAACCTAGTTTTCAATAAACATATGAACATGAATGCAATTACCCGAAAACCCAGTTTTCATTTACAAACATGAACATGCGTGCAATATGCAATGTACCAGACCAACAACAATAGCCAATAACCAACCAATTCCAATAACCAAACACACAACCACTCCAACCTCCAATCCATCCGACCCCTATAACTCCTCGGACTCAGTCTGGCACAACCAACCAATCACAGTAATAATAAATGAGTTAGCGCAAAAATATATTAAAATCTCAAAAGATGTTTGGAAAAATACTTACTGCGCTTTATAATAACTTTCGGAAGATCAATGATAAGCCAGAAGCGTCAAAACAACAACTTCACAGTGCAAAATACAATGTGACCGTGGGTCTCAAAAACCCACTTTTGAACGAGATCAAACCAAGACTCAAAATTGATAGAGTAAGGCCTAGAGAGGTCGGTGAAGCTAATGGTGGTGGCCTTTGGCCGTGGGTGGTAGAAAAAAGGGCGGTTTAAGGCCAAAAAGGGTGAAATCGGAGATGTGAATAATGAGGCTTCACCAGTGACGGGTCGGAGCTGGGGTTGGGTCCAATAGGTTGCTAAAGGGCCGAAGAAGAAGTGGTGAAGAGGTGGTGGGCGGTGGCGGTGCAATGGCGGTGCTGTAGTACAAAGAAGGTCGTGGCTTAGAGTTGCTCGTGGTGGTTAACGGCAGCGAGAGATGAGGTGAAAATGGAGGGCTGAGGTCGCCGGCCGAAGGGTAAGAAAATGGGAGGGGCGGTGATGGCAATGGGCGGTGATGACAGCGCTGGAGCTGAGGAAGCTTCGGACGGAAGAGATGAGGGAGAAGTTGGTCGCGCGGGAAAGAAGAGAAACCGAGAAGAAATAAGGAGAAAAAAGAAAAAGAAGGAAAAGAAAAAGAGGAAAAGAAAAAAATGGAGGGAAAGAAATTAGGTCTGATCCTCACATCTTGAGTCACAAAAATGATCCAACGAAAATGATTTCAAAACAGTAATTTAAATAAAACAATTTAAACACAGTAAAAGGCTTAAACAAAATAATATAATAAAACCCTCATAATTTTAAAACAAGAGAATCAATATTTAAATTAATTAAAATAATCCTTTAATAAAAATATACTAAAATATGGGGTGTTACATTTACGGCGACAATGTTCGCCGTACATAGTATGTATTCAGGTGATTTTTCTAATCGACAAAAATTTATTGTCACTACAGTAAACAACACTTTGTTGCGACGACAAATATCATTGTAAAAAGTACAAAAATCGCTGCAAAAACGACATGTACATTCTCCTTCGTGATTTCCCAATTGGAAATTAAGCGACGACTTGGAAATCGCTGGAAATAAGGTCAAATTTTTGTTGCAACGATTTTAAAATCGTTGGAAAAGGCTTGATTATTATTTGCAATGATTTTTAAAGTTAAAAATCGCTGCAAAATGCCACTTACGCAATTCTATCAAACAACGAACCACCGCAACATGTTTTTTAATATTGCGGCAAATTTTTCTATCACAAAAAGTAAAAAATCGCTGCAAAAGATTAGATTATTATTTGCAGAAAATTTGGCCATCGCAAAAAGTAATAAAATCGCCGCAAAAGATTATTTTTCAAAATGATATAAAGGGACTGTGAAGATGTAAAAAATCGTTGTAAATAAAGACTATTTACAGTGATTTTATTTTCAATAGACAAAAAATTATCGAAAAATATCTTATTTCTTGTAGTGCCAATGTTTTGAGCAATGTAGGGGCTCTATCTTGCGAGGATGAAAATCAGGTACTTTACACATGCACTGCAGCTTTTTAGAAGTGAATTACGTAGAAAAAGTGAGGGAAACCGACTCTTTCTTCGTGGAGGGCCAATTTTTCGTACGACGTATAATAATGTTTAGTAAAATAAGAAGAGATAAATCTTAAGTTTATATACATATATATATATATATATATATGTGTGTGTGTGTGTGGTTCGCCCTCATCATGGTGAGATATCTACATAATATTTAAGGTTCTACAGAACTTATGTTGCTATTTAATTACCCTTTCTTCTTTACGGCCAGGCCGGTAGATCATGATGATCAGGAATAATTAGTGTACGTACGGCCTGGTCTAATTTGATCATAATTTCCTGCTTTAATTATTTTATGGTTCGATCAGTAGCAGATGATCAATCATGTCGACCATGATTATCAGAACCATTTTGGAGCTAGCTAGCCAGGCAGGCAGTAATGGCGGCAATGAATTCGTTTCACAAATGCTATCATGTTCGTCATCACCGACCACATAAAGTTCTAGGCCGTCCTTTTTCACCTCTTACGTAGTGAAATCATGAGGCCGGCATGCATGCATGCATTTATTAGTGTGAAATTGTAAAAAAAATTATCGTGTTTTAATATTACCTTAAATTCTGAAGTTATTTTTATTATAAATAATTATATTAAAGATATTTTGTGGTGGTAACACTTTTTATATAAAGTTATCTTTTTAATTAAGTCGATCATGTTTAAAAAGAAAATCATCAGCTAGCATGAAGCCACCACATGAATTTCTGACTAGCAGAGGTAGAAAAGGTGAGACGAAATTAAAAGTAAGTGAAATGCAATAAAGATCAAAATAGCTAGAATCTCCACTAGTACTAAATTTGCTCGCGCTCTTGGTGATGGTGCTTCTCGATCGCTGATCCATTGCAAGAACGCATTATAGCAAACAATCATGAACCTGAGTGGCTGCATGCATGCATGCCTTGAAATGTGTACGCGCGAACGGAAAAGTGGATCTGGATTAAGGAGATAAGAGTAAATATATAGAATCTTCTGCCAAAAATATATCGATCCCTCATGAAATTCATAACACCAGAGAAGCATGATAACGTCATCATGATCAAAACATCTTCCTTTTCTTTTCTTCTTTCCTATCATATATATTATATCCAAACTGACACTAGTAAGAAACAACTTCAATGAATGATATATATGACAACATGCAAGGCCGGCAGCTGGCAAAACACTCGATCGAGAAGATCTATCTGCAGTTGAGCCTTCCAGATTTACCTTCGGTGAATACAGGGAAAACATTTTCTTTGTTACGGGTGAAAATGATTGGACTAGTATAGTAGTCCAGCTAATTAAGGCTCCTGCAGGAACGTCCATTTGAATGCATGCAGGACCGATTGCAATATATTTAGTCTACATGCAGCAGATTTGATTTTCGAGTAATTTGGGTAGACACTGCAACATAATTTGCCTTTTGTGACAGAGAAAACCATCACAAAAAATCAAAGAAACGTCACTAAAGACATTTGGTGACGGTTTGAAACCGTCACCAAGACCGTCACCTAAGGTGCGTCACTGAATACATTTAGTGACACTTTACTGTTGAACCGTCACTAAAAGTATTTTTAGTGACGGTTGGAGTTGTTCCTTTTGGAGTGACATTCGAATGTTATATTTTTTTGTGACGGTTGAAAACTGTCACAGAATGTAACATTCGGATGTAAATTTTTACGTCCGAACGCCAACCCGAGCAATTTACGTCCGAATGTCATAAGTTGACATTCGTTGATTGATTATAGTTCGAACGTATAATATTTATGTTTGGACATTTATACGTTCGAATGCATTAAACGTTCGAATTTTTGTTCGAATGTTATGGGAACACCATCCGAACGTAACAAGGATAACATTCGGACGTATGTTCGAATGTTTAAGAAGAAGTGTTCGAACAAACATGGTATGTTCGGAGGTTTCATCGAACGTTAATCGTCAAATCGTGTATTTACGTTTGAACGTTTGATCTTGTTGGAATATACTTTTTTTTTACATTCGAACGTATAGATCAAAAATACACTAATTTCATAAAATTAAAAAATTAAGAAACATACTAATTGTATCATATTACACACCATAAATATTCTACAACTAACAATGTCTGAAAAAGTTATAAAATTAGATAGTAAAAGTTATATACACGAATTAAAGTGAGAGAATTCATTTCTTCTTTCCTCGCCCACCCCGCTTCTATTGTAATGACATAACACGCTCCATTTGCACCATCATCTCCCACTGCACTTGCTGTTGGACTTCATTGCGCATTCTTTCTTCCTGGTCTCTCTGTTGGTCCTACAAACGCGTCTCTAAATGAGATTGTCACTCTAAGAGGGACTCCAACTCTTGCTGCCTTGACCTCATATACTCATTCTCGCGTCGTGCGGCTTCCAACTTTTTGGTAAGATTATTAATTTGTGAAGTCGAAGAGGATGAGGAGGATGAACCCGAATGCTTGAAAGATTGTCCCAAACCTCTTGTCATACTAGAGTTGGGCCTGAGCACTTGCGTGAATATATCTATGTCACTCGGAGAGGATTCCCCAGAAACTGACTGTATCTCCATTATTTTTTCCTACCATGTCAAAAAAAACACATAATACGCAACGTATTAAAAGAAATAAAAAATAAATTTTTCACATGTTGCATAATTTATTTAACAAAAATAACAACTCTTACATAATTATCTGCAGCGACAGGATCCATCCACTCACTACTCTCATTAGTGTGAGCAGCAGCATAGACATGAATGAGGGACAAGTTTTTTGGATCATCACGTTTCTAACAAAGCCACATTAGCAATTTTAAAAAGATAATATTAGTACTTAAATAAAAATAGTTAAATAAATAAATATATTCTATAATATTATTAATTACCATTTTCTCAACAAGACGGTGAAATGATCTTGAACCAGCATGATGGTGGACAGTCAAAGCGGATCTATTATTAGAATTCATAGAACTTAAATGCTACAAAATTAATTAAGAATGTTAATTGATATATATATACATAAAATATATAGCCCAAATATATATGTAAATAATCATTAGATATTATTAATCTATAATACCTGATAATCTGAAGTTGCGAAAAGATCACAACACTTTCTCCAATCGTCTAACTTCATCTGCTGGAAAGGGGATTGCGCAGCCTCTTCAACCGTCTCAAACTTCTTGAAGTTGTCATGACATCGTCCCTTGTGACGTCGAAATACTGTAGCCATCGACCCATTCACAATTCTCAAATCCTCGCTACGGCCAAAATCGAGGTCGAATTCATCATAATAAGCGAATTACGTCAAAAATATAATATACTAATCTAGTATACAACAAATGTACTCTCAACGTAAACTCACCAGCACACGGCTCCGAATGTGCTCCTTAATCTCGAGCGAAACATCTCGCCATGATCGCACATAAAATGGAGCATAAGCTCGAACAACTGTACCAATATATGAGGAAAGCGCTGCTGCACTATCATCCACGCCTTCAATGGAATTATCAGAAATGTTGACCTTGAGTTTTCCATGCCTTCGGCATTTCTCAAAAGAAATTCCACGTGTATAACCACGACCGCGACAAGTGGATGCATCAACTATTAGATCTAATATAATTATATATATATAGTTATTGAGATAAAAATATTGAAATATAATTAACTATGTTGTTATTTTCTTACTGGTAGGTGTTAACTGATTGTCGTTCTCTTGCGTCTGCACTTGATTTTCATAAGAGAAACACTCGGGTGGGGAGTCCTCAATAAGTTCGGGACTTGGACTAGGAGGAGGGGGCAAATTTCTTCATTGTCGTTTTGACAGCATCCTTGAGGCATGATTAATATGATAAAGAAAATTAATTAGAAAAAATTATTGAAAAGTTAAATATTTTATAGTCACCTATATGAATAAGATATTTAATACTTTTATTCTTCATCTTCGGATGTATTTTCCATGCTTGTTTTAGAATCTCCCTCAATAGCATCTTCGTCATCGTCATCAACCTCTTCTTCGTCCTCCTTATCCACTTCCTCCCCAGATTCTGCTTCTTCTGACTCTTCTCCTTCTTCTTCTTCACTAACTTGAATTGAATGATCATTTAATACGGACGGGTTGAGAAGGACGGGTGGGACGTCATCTCTACACAAGGGGTGCAACTCGAGTGCACCGAGGTCAACAAACAAGTTAATACCCTCTCCATCTTCTTGGTAGGCCTTTACTATCGTAGTGTCATCTTCATCTCCACGATTCTCGTAATCCGTACTCATTCCTGCTTCATATATATTTCGAGGGACAAATTTCTATACTACTCGCCAAGTTATCTCTCCACTATCTTCATCAACACTTTTCATTGGATCAATCAAGTAATAGGCTTGGGTAGCTTGACAAGCCAATACGAATGGATTATTTTCGTACCATTTAGATGTCGTATTGACACTCGTAAAGTTATTATCCCTATGTATCGACACCCGACCACCGCCTATGTCCCACCAATCACACTTAAAGACATATGTTACAGACCCACCTAGATATTTCAATCCGATAATATCACGTATGACACCATAATAGTCAATATCGTCTGTTCCATGACTTCCCTCAACCAACACACCACAGTTTTGAGTCTTTCTATTATGTTCATGGTCCAGAGTATAGAATCTATAACCTCGAACAGTGCATGTAGTGTATCGAAGTGCTCTATTAGAGGGACCACGGGCCAATGCATCCAATTTAGAAGAAACTGATCCGGGATCATGAGCACGTTGTTCCAAAATCTATCAATTTCAATAATATATACATATTAAAAGTAACCTAGAATCAAAACATTATAAATCAAATAATCACAATGTAGTTTTAGTTCATACACGTTGTTCAAACCATCCGGGAAATTCTTCCTCTTGTCTTGCCTCTATATTCTTTACGCATTCCATCCTAAGTTTATCCATGTGATCACTGTATATATGTGCAAAAGAAAATAATATTTTGAGCACAAAAGTTATAATTAAACAACATTTGACTATAATTTCTCAAAGCATGCAACAACATACCTGAGATAGCAATTAATCTCTCGGCAATTATTTAACACATACTAACGAACTTTACCCAACTCTCTATCAATTAAATAGTAATCCTTTTGTGCACCCAAGGGTCATACATTCTGGGAAAACACTGATAGCTCACGAGGAGGCGGAGCCTCAAGATCAGCATTTCGCTCTTGACGATTAAATCGTGTCTCAACACCAGGAAGATATAGAGAGCAAAACGTTAACCATTCATCGTGTATATAGACCTCTGCTATTGAACCCTCATCTCTGGCTTTATTCCCAATAGTGCGCTTTAAACGACCCAAATATCTTTCAACTGGATACATCTAACGAAATTGCACCGGACTACCCAATAATGCCTCCCGGGGTAAGTGTATTGCTAAATGGACCATGATATCAAAAAATGATGGTGGAAAAATCTGCTCAAATTTACAGAGTATGGTAGCAATATCTTCTTCCATCTTCTGCAACATATCTCGATTTACTACTCGAGCGCACAAATCTTTAAAAAACATACATAGTTCAGTAATGGCGATACGTACATTAGATGTCAGCTTCCCACAAATTTCCACCGGTAATAACTTCTGTAAAAGAACGTGGCTGTCATGACTTTTCAATCCACTAATTTTCCAGTCAACAGGACTCACGCATCTACCGATATTTGAGGCATAACCATCTGGCAACTTCACACCTTGCAACCATTTGCAGAAATCCATCCTCTCCTCCCTCGTCATTGTAAAACATGCATGCGGCATGATCACCCTATTGCCGTCCACTCGCAAATGTAGATTATGTTTAATTCTCATTCTCTCAAGATCTTTCCTTGTCTTGATCGTGTCCTTTATCTTTTTATTAATGCTCATCAATGTACCCAGTATATTATCACATATATTCTTCTCTATGTGCATTACATCCAAACTATGTCGCAACATGCAGGACGACCAATATGGCAAGTCAAAAAAAATACTACTCTTTGTCCAATTCAATTATGCTTCGCCTCTTTTTCTCTTATTCTTACTCCGGCCTTTGCCAAAATTGTTCGCTGTAATATGTACCAGTTGTTCCACTATCTCTTCTCCAGACAACTCATTTGGTGCAATTCTGTCCTCTACTCTCCCATCAAACTTAGCACATTCGTTTCTCCATGCATGATTTGGTGGTAGATAACGTCGATGACCCATGAAGCACAACTTTTGAGAATATGTTAACTACTCACTAGCAGTTTCTTTATTACACGTCAGACACGCTAACTTCCCTTTAGTACTCCAATCGGAAAGATTTTCATATGCCGGAAAGTCATTTATGGCCCACAATACTACAGCATGCATCTGAAAAGTTGTCGACGTGAATGCATCATACGTTCTAACGCCTGTTTCCCATAACTCTTTCAACTCTTCAATCAACGGGTGCATGAATACATCAATGTCATTCCCAGGTGATCTCGGGCCTGGAATAAGTAACGTTAACAAAAAGTTCGGTGCCTTCATGCATCTCTATGGCGGAAGATTGTACGGAATCAACACTATAGGCTAAGTGCTATAACTTGTACTCATATTCCCAAAAGGGTTGAATCCATCGGTAGTGAGTCCCAAACGCACGTTCTGAGCTTCTATCCCAAACTCTGGGTATTGATCATCGAAAGATTTCTGTGCAAGTGAGTCAGCTGGGTGCCTCATGTATGCGTCATTCTTAACTCTTTTCTCCTTGTGCCACCTCATATCAACAGCTATTTTTTTACACATATATAGTCTTTGCAACCTAGGTCTCAAGGGAAAATATCGCAACACCTTAACCGGCACATTTTTCTTGGCCTTCCACCTCGACTCTCCTCATACAGGACATGCTTCTTTCCCTTCGTTCTCCTTCCAGAACAAAACACAATCATTCTTGCATGCATGTATTGACTTGTACTCAAACCCTAATCCTTTTCTCAACTGTTTCGCTTCATAAAAGTTCTTTGGCAATGCAGACCCATTGGGAAGCACCTTCTTAAATAAGTCCAATACCATGTTTATTGCTTTCGTCGACATCCCACGCAATGACTTAATGTGAAGCAACTCCACATTTTGGAATGTTTTGTACAGATTGGATAAAGCTCGCGTTTTGCATCTTCCCACATTGCAGCAAAATTTTCAGAATCACTCCCTCGACCACTTGAGCCATTGTCGTCTACGTCATCCATAAACCTCCTAACTCCAATGTCACCCAACATCTTCTCCATCTCATCCCGCTCATAATCATCATCCATGTCTCGCAAATAATTCGAATGACCGAACAATGCATCCGCTGACTGTGCATACGGTTCACCATGCAATACCCATCGGGTATACCCCAGATCCATACCGTTCACAAATATATGACTTTCAACTTTAGCCAATCCTATCGCACACAAATTTTTACACCCTCGACATGGACATTTAATGCAACCACGACTATCAGTAGAGCCTCGAGCAAAATCAATGAAGGTTCTTACTCCACGCGCATAGGCTGCGTAATCCGTTCCAAGTCTATCGCCTAGACGCATCCAACTTTTGTCCATTTTTAAAAAGTTCTATCTATTAGTAACACTTAATGTACATTAAAAATTCACATGCATGTAATGCTCCAATTTCCACTGCTAATTTTTATAAGATAGTTGGTCATATCCCATTCGAGATTATATTATCCATATTGCACATATTTCGTCACTTTACTACTGTCCACATTAGTAGAAATTTCGGCAGCACCTCCCCATAGTTCTCCAAGTATACATGTTTATTAAGAGGGATTGTGACCCTACGAACAGTATACCCGAAGAACAGTAGAGGAAGACACCGAAACTTCATACTAAACATGTTCAGTAGGAGTAACAAGAATGTGCAATACAGATGATATAATCTCAAACTGTCCACACTGGACAATTCAGAAATTAGTGCACACCTAAATGTACACTAATTCCTGAACGGGTCTAAGGTTATTTATGCAATGTCACACATATTCATTCAAAAACCACATGAATCTTATATATACTAAAAATGTTAGAATTAGTAATGTTAAAAGCATTCAGAAGTCTTATATTATACTCTAAGTTGTAATTTTCACAATATTATAACTAGTAATACTTAGTGTTAACTAGTTGATATTATAACTAGTTAGACTTATTTATTTATTATATAGAAAATTTTGTATTTATTTATTATAATTAGTGTTATCCCTCTAAATTGTTATAAGTCCAATATTATAACTAGTTGATACTTATTTATTTATTAAGTTGAAAATTTTGTATTTATTTATTATACTTAGTGTTATCCCTCTAAGTTGTTATAAGTCCAATATTATAACTAGTTGATACTTATTTATTTATTAAGTTGAAAATTTTGTATTTATTTATTATACTTAGTGTTATCCCTCTAAGTTGTTATAAGTCCAATATTATAACTAATTAGACTTATTTATTTATTATATAGAAAATTTATTAGCTTATTTATTATACTTAGTGTTATACCTCTAAGTTCAACAAATAAAATCTCAACATAACAAAATATTTCTAAACATATTCATTCATCAATAACAATATTCACAACATTTAAAATCCTCACAATATTCCAACAACAATATAAATAAACATTTCACAATATTATTTCCACAACAATATTATTTCCACATTTCAACAACACAATAATTTCCACAACAAAATTTTCTAAACCTCACAATATTCCAACAACAATATTCATAAACATTTGTATTCATTAATAAACACAATAAACTCACAAAAGTCCATTATAAGTATACTTAATAAACATATAATCACATGCATCTCATATATATCCATATCCCTCTAAGTATCTAAACCTCACAATATTCTCACAATAATATCACTACAACATATACCCCTTTTTCCGTCCAAAAAAATCGCTACAATAGCATAAATTGTAGACGCAAATTTTTTTTAACGTCCAACTGATTTCGCTGCAAGGTGGTCGATAAAGATTCGTCTCAAAAAGTTTTAAACGGCGCAAGATATTTTGCACGCAAAAACGCTTCTATTTCTAGCGAAATCGTGCGCTGCAAAACATCTTCCCTACGACACAAAAAAAAAAATGAAATGATAGTAAAAATAAATATTAGCGTCCAAATGTAAGGTCACAAGTACACATAATTCGCCGCAAAATGAATTTTACAACGGTACACTTAACGTCACAACAACTTACCTTTTCAACGCAAATGTCAAGTTTGAAAAAATGTGAAACTTGCGGCGAAAATCATCGTGGACACTAATACGAAATTGTTGCGGTGAATATTTTAGCAGCGATAGTGATGCAGCAATTAGTCCAATTACCGTCCATTTTTTGCATCGCAAATAACTCATTTAGCATCACAATTAATTACACCCATAGGTGATGCAAAAGAATTTCACAATGATGCAAATGGTGAGTGTAACCGACACTCAATCATGTGTCACAAAAAGGTTTTTGTGTCGTAAAGAGTCCACTTTTGTGGCGTAGGCCTAGGGACACAAATAAATTTAAGCTGCCCCTTATGAATATTTGCAGCGATATTCATTTTACATTATTTTAGAACCTTCGACACAAATAAACTAGTTAATGACCTTCTCCCTTGTGTCCATATAAATATTTTGGCAGCAAGTAATTGCAATTATATTATAAAGATTCCTTATTATATACATATAATTGACCAAACCAGTAAGGCCAATATTAGTTTAATTACCTGCAAATTATATGTATATATATATATGATCTTTTAAATCCTGGAAACACAATCTAGGAAATCAAGTCAAAGATTGGTTTCTGGACAAATTATCATCCTATCTAATCTCCAGGAACAATTCAAAACATTATGATCGCTACAAGAATCTCTACGTACCTTCCGTGTGCACTACACATAAATACTCATGCTTTACATAATTTGCCCTCTTTTATTATAACCTGTAAATATTATTATAAAGAATGAGAATAAGAAAATTAAAGTGTATGAAAAAAAATCATATACATGATTTTTCATGACCATAACCCTAACTATAAACCCAAGCCGCATTCTTTTTGTAAAACCTGAAAATCATCAAGCCATCGCAGAAGTACACGTAAACTCTATGGCCACTTACTAATGATCTGTATACATATAGGCCAATGTACTTACAATTTTAAAACTGATTCAATGCTGACTAATAACATATATTCATCAATATATCATGCAGAGGCCAACCATCAAAGTGTGCACATAAATTCTAATATTTCTTGCAATTTGTATTTCGTCATCCAAGTGAGTGATATTGTACCAATCACTCACTTGTAAATGTTCATACAGCTACGAAATATATGCAAGAAAATCCTAATACATTTGCAACATGTAACTAATACTCAAGCAACGGCAAACTAGAAACATTTAATACATACAAGGTAGCATTAATATATTCTATAGTCATGTGGCAGACAACATATTTGTCCTCTCTATCTTGGAAGCATGGTGAGATAGAAATTAGCCCTTGGAAGCATGGTGTGATATAAATTAGCCCAGAACCTGTACATCCCATCTCTTTAGCAATGACCCATCATGGCAGTGCAATATACCCTTTGCTGCATCCATGTTTTCTAAGAATTAAAGAAACCAAGTATTATTAAGTGGGAATGAAAGACCAATAATCCAAGTTTAAATAAGTTATAAGACTAATGAAATAGATGGCATCAACAGCAGCGCCTATCATCACTTCTAACCAGTTAAATAAACTGACATAGAAAAATTTAACCCCATGTCTATGCTAAAACTAATAAATACTGCAAACCTAATTCATCATGTAATGGACATAGCTCTGCACCCAAGAACATTCTACTTGACCATATTAATGAAATATATGACATTTCATTATTAAATTCCTGAATAGTTCATTCCAGCCATCATTATACAGAATGTTGATTAAAAGAAAAAGACCATCACACCATTAGAAAATTAAACTAGCTCAATTCCAAAGAAACATACTACAAGTATCAAACTATTTACAGTTAAATATGTTAATGTTCCCAACTATCTATATTTCATTGAACCACTATAATGAACAGAAGAAGATGCCTTTATATGAGAGTCATCTAAAGCTGAGTTAAGGCCAATACTTATAAAACTAAATTATATTCATGCCTACCCATTATTAGTGCCACCAAAGTATATAATAAATATCAAATGTAACTCATCCATGTCACTAGATTTTTTAGGAGATACCTGTTTCAAAAGTGGTCTGCCCCACAACAATACACTTCACAGTATCTGATCCATGTAGTACATGCAATACCCCACAACTTATCCCTCTTGAGTGACACCAAGGCTACAAAGGCATCTCATAGAAGCCATTGCCCATTACTAATATTTGTTCAGATCTGGACATTGCAGAAGCAATACTTAGCTTCCAATCCTTTCGAATTGATCCATGGCTACAACAAAATCAATGTCTCAAGCCACCCACCCAGGACATTCCTCTTTTCAACCAGGGTGTTGCTAAGCAATACTTAGTTTACAGTCCAATAGCTTATACAAGTTCCTCTCATAATTCATATAAAGATATGGTCAAGTCCCATCCCAACCAGCTTATCGAGATATGGCCAAGTCCCATCCCAACCAGCTTATCTAGAGAAGCCATTCACAAAAATACCACAGACAACCACCCACTAGTACTTTATCTAGTTGCCTATCAAAACTCAAAATATCCAAAAAAGTGTTGTCTACCATTATTAGACAGGTCCAGGTGTCTCCCTCGAAGACTCTCCCTGGGACAGCTGCCTTGACATTGAATATGTCATAAATTTGTCAAATTCTGCTTGCTTTACCAATATTTGTTCGACATTTGCCTTTAAAGCCTCAATTGGGCCTTGTAAAAGAGAGCGTCCTCTGACAATTCACCTCTACTAGATAGATTACTTGTTGTTCCTGATATCTCGGGCATCACCTTCTCACCCAAACCCCTTTCATAGCCTGATCTTCTCCCTAGAACCTCTCTGAACATTGCAGCAGCTGCGTCTTTAGTACGCAATTCCGGTTCCAGATCATTCAGCTTTTCTACCATTTTTTCCTTCCAAAATAATATATGAATATTCAAAAGTGTAAGTTGGATTCAATATATTATAACAAAACATGATCCAACAGTTAATAAATACTTAAAAAAAGAACAGGTACAATTAACTTGAGAGCAGCAGTTGTTACTCACATATAGCTCTTCAGTAACGTTGGTCACAAACCCTTTTTTTTTCTTTGACCAACGAGTCTCTTTGAAAAAATCCACCAGATTATTGACACCATCATGCTGAAACATTCAATTATAATATCATTTTCATGGACCAGCCTGATTGGGTGCCATAGTTGTCAAACATATTATAATATAATGGTGAATTTAGTACTCATAGACATAACCACAAAAATGTATACCTGCTCTTCGAGTATTTGAACAAAGGACTTCCTGCCGACAGTATGGTTGGTTCGCTGTAGTGCCCTATTTGCCTTGTTTTGCAATACAAAGCCTGGTCCACAATAAGCATGCAAAATATCAAGTGTAACATCAAACTGGCCAGATTTTATTCAAAAACAATACATTTCTTCAACTAATAATATATGGCAATTCTTGATAAACTTTATATCAACATTAGACAACTTCATGCTACCCCAACCTAAGGATTTTACCTTGAACTCCTTGCTGCCCCAACGCATGCACAATTTCCTCCAAACTGCTTCATCCACCATCTCCGTCCCTCTTGCAATAGCAACTTTCTGACTTCCATAGCCGAGGTAGATTTTGTGTAACTCGTAGTGGAAAGAATTGAATCTCCTACATAGTTGCTCGGTAACCGCCTTACGATGGTTTTGTTTTTCCGATTGTATCATAAAGTCAGCCTATACACCAACAGAAATCATATATTATTGGCACATTCCCCCAAAAATTTATTCATACATCAACTTTACTATGCATGAAAGGCAGTTCACTTACTCGGACGCGAGCACACAACTCTTCTTGTTCAGCTTCTGGCACCTCATTCCAACGTTGGTAACCCATGTCAGCATAATGCTTGATGATCCAAGTGACCCTTCCACTAAATACGCTTGCATTCTGGCATGACACCTTAGCGTCCCCATCCTTGATTAGCAACGGAATCGGTCCAATCTTCCGAAGCATGTCAAATTTTGTCATCTTTGCCCGTCCCCGACCTTGTTTCTTACTCACAGCTTCTGAATTTTCATGAACAGCAGCAAACAAAGGTCAATAGTACAATGAAGTAATCCCAACAAAACCCTTCTAAGCAAGGATATTAAAATTCGAACATTAACGTAGTAAAATCAAGAAGCTGGTTACATGACAAAAATCTACTAAAAAACAATGGTAATTGGACCATCTCTACCTGTTGTTGAGGGCGGTTCCGGGAACTCAGTTTCAAATACGACATCGGGTGGTTGGGTTGAGTCATCCGATGAGGAGTCAAGATCGTCTCTTAGCACTGGTACATTTTGTGGTAGAGATGGCTCATCTTGTATAATTGGCCTGTGCAATAAATTCCCCCTAAAGCCTCCCCCCCGTCCACGTACTCCTCTTCGTATACTTCGCACCATGTCTATCGTGACTGAGAAACTACAGGATGATGCTATCTTATAAGTTGAATTCATAAAGTATTAGACTATTCTGCTAAAAAACATACACATATCTTATATGCTTTTCAATAATTGCAACAAAAATACTTAATGATGTGTAACCTCTTCTCTAAATATTGAAGAATGTCATTAAAAAAATCCTCACAAGTGTATTCTGCTCCCTCGTAAAAACTAAACATCTGGGAAGCAAAAATTTTGGAATAAGTCAAAACAACACATTTTTTTATTTCCAACCAATGCTATTTAATTTTCTCCCAAGCCATTGACGAAGGTCTTCCATACAATGCCACCCAAAAAGTCATAAGCTTCTTGCCAAAAACCCACAAGCTAGCTACCCATAGGATGCTGTCACAAATATTCTAAGAGTATACCAGAAAAAATACCCTTCAACTTATTAAACATCTAAAATTATTTCTCCTTTACAGTGTTGCCTACGAAACCCACATGACACCATTGTAGACTCTCACAAAAAGGTTATGAATATCTATCACGGCAGATAAAACTCAATTGAGTGGGTCTAACCTTTTCTATTTTGCAGATTACACATGAATAAGAAAAGCCATTACCTGCTGTGAGTAGCAAAGCCATAGGTTGCAACAATTTCGGAATGCCACCTTCCTCGCCTCCTTTACGAAGCTTTGTGTTGAAAGTGGTTCGCTTGGTTCTCTCAGAAATTTTTCCAGCTCCTAGCGTGTGGATTAAAATGCAAAGAACTTGCCTTGAGTTGTGTGTTGAAAGAACTGGCCTGTTGTACGTTGTGATGTTTATCTTGCTTTTTACCGTCGGGATTACACTTTTGCCCCTCCACTTTATTTCCTTAACCCGCCAAAGTGTTTTCACATTCCCACCTATAGCATTTGGAGATATTATATCAAACAATCCAAGTTCCAACGACATGAATAATATCTTCAAGTTTTCTTTCTAATAATTTATTGGTAAATCTCATAACGACATGCATGTTTTTATTCTATTTTAATTCAATCATCACATTGAATTATTCATTCACTCTATATAATAATTAAATATTATTAATTTAATTATTTTTATTTAATATATTTTTATCACAAATTGTAGTTCTACCAATTAAATGTTAATGATAATTATATTCTAATTAAATCAATATTAAAAAAAATCATATTTTCAAGTCATTTAATGCTAAGAACAAAAAATATTTAATTAAACTCATCCAAATTTTTTTCCAAATTTCTTAGTTACAAACCTGTAACAACCCGATCCTATATTATTAGGGATTAATTATGGATAATTTTATTAGGCTCAATAAATGAGTTTAAGCCTATAAAAGAATTTGTCAAACATATTATTTTTTATATTTAACTTAGAATTAAGCCTCCATTACTATTATTATTATTATTATTATTATTATTATTATTATTATTATTATTATTATTATTATTATTATTATTATTATTATTTCTATTATTATTATTATTATTATTATTATTTTATCATGAACGGATTTTTTGTTTTAAGCACAAGAATTTAAGTTTTTTTTTTAATTTAAACATTATTTCTCCCTATCTCCACCCATAAGCCTCATCCTTATCCTCTAATTAATAACTCCAAATCCTATTAGGAAACCAAACCCTCAACTCCAAATCCTATTAGGAAACCAAACTCTCAACTCCAAATCCTATTAGGAAACCAAACCCTCAACTCCAAATTCTATTAGGAAACCAAACTCTCAACTCCAAATCTTATCCCATCTCCTTATGGTCACAATACCCTTCTCCTTGCCTATAAAATCCACCCCTAGCCAAGACCTCCAGAAGAAAACATAAGAAACCACAACCACCGCCAGCCTCCTCTCTCTCTCTCTCTCTCAGTTGCCTTCGACAACAGAACTCTCTCTCGGTACTATCTCTCCCTCTCTCGGCGTCGCACCACCCAGCCCAGTAAACCAGCCGCGTCGCCTCACTCCTAGCCACCCAAAGCCACCGTCGTCTCGTCTAGCCAACCCCCGTCACGTACCCTTCGGTGACGAGTTACGAAATGAGATTCAGGAAGTAGCGCTGCAAGGTAAGTAGCATGATCATACCCTTACACGTATGTACAATAAAATGGCACTTTTATAAAAATATTATGCATGTTTGCCCTTTATTGGAAGCCCCTTTTTACGTACCCAAGACATGATAAAAATATGAAAATCCATGATTTTATGTAAATAATTATGCATCAAGTTATTTATGAAAATTCATGATTTTATGAAAAGAGTTATGCATCAAAAGATTTATAAAAAATTATGATTTTATGTGAGAGTTATGCATTAAAATAATTTATGAAAAGCCATGCATGATTTTATGTGAAGATTTATGCATTAAAGTATTTATGAGAAATCATGATTTTATGTGAGAAGTCATGCATCACGACATGTTATGATATGATATGACAAGATATGACAAGTATGAAGGTGATTTCTTTTGAAATCTATGATATGACAAGTATGAATGTGATTTCTTTTGAAATCTATGATATGACAAGTATGCAAGTATGATTATGATGAAATAAGAATGATAAGATACGTAATGGCCTATGCTATGATATGAAGACGGTACCTATGTTATGGGCATATTGCATTGCCAGGTCGTACATGCTGGTAGTGCACCCAGTATGTCTTCCTTATGTATGGATTCCACGACCCGCGGCCACGGGCGGAATCAGAATCTATTTAGATTCGCTAACCCTAACTCACGGGGGTGTTACAGTTGGGATCAGAGCCCAGGTTGAAAGATTTTGTAGATTTTTTCAAAATAAAAAGGAAAATGTTTTGCAAAGAAATTTTTTAAAATCAGAGAAGTTTTTTGGAAAATAGAAAAAGAAGGAAAGGAATGTCTAGGCCAAGGTCTCCCAAGGCAGGTTCTGCTCTACAGTAAGTATTTTTTTTATTGTTACTATTTTATTGTTTTAAAGAAAAAATTATGAATGAATGATTTGTTAGATACATGAATGCATGTTAAAGTGCACCTACTACGTGAAAGGCTTTTAGTGCATAAGGTAAGAAAGCTTCTAAATATGAGGTCAGGAATCTTTGAGTTTAAGATTGATGACGCATCTTGTTTACGAGGAAATAGTCTTATATTTTGAAACGTTTTATTTGAGGAAATTAGAAATGAATTTTGAGGAATTTTGAAGTTATGACATAGATTTATATACGGTGTATGGTATTTCATGATGATTGGTGGTACTCTTATGTTCTATAGATAACGTGATTCTATCGCTAAGTACGAGTTGTAGGATTTAGGATCCGAACTTTGGAGAGTTTAAGGTTACGAATTTTCAAGGTTATTATTGCATGTGGAGAGCTTTAATTCTTTTCTTGTGGAGTTCAGATAATCATCTAGTCAAATTATTATTAGGCTTGTAATAAAGTATAATATTGAGGTTTACAATTTTGGAGAATAGGCGAGGTTTGAGAGTAAATCTCGATAGATTAAAAGTCTAGAAATAATAGGTTCGACTAAATGATAAAGACGATGAAAGAACGTGGCGAATAAATACGTTTGTTGTTGAGGTTATAGCAAATTCTGAGGACAGAATTTTTATAAGGAGGGGAGATTGTAACGACCCGATCCTATATTATTAGGGATTAATTATGGATAATTTTATTAGGCTCAATAAATGAGTTTAAGCCTATAAAAGAATTTGTCAAACATATTATTTTTTATATTTAACTTAGAATTAAGCCTCCATTACTATTATTATTATTATTATTATTATTATTATTATTATTATTATTATTATTATTATTATTTCTATTATTATTATTATTATTATTAGTATTTTATCATGAACGGATTTTTTGTTTTAAGCACAAGAATTTTAGTTTTTTTTTAATTTAAACATTATTTCTCCCTATCTCCACCCATAAGCCTCATCCTTATCCTCTAATTAATAACTCCAAATCCTATTAGGAAACCAAACCCTCAACTCCAAATCCTATTAGGAAACCAAACCCTCAACTCCAAATTCTATTAGGAAACCAAACTCTCAACTCCAAATCTTATCCCATCTCCTTATGGTCACAATACCCTTCTCCTTGCCTATAAAACCCACCCTTAGCCAAGACCTCCAGAAGAAAACATAAGAAACCACAACCACCACCAGCCTCCTCTCTCTCTCTCTCTCAGTTGCCTTCGACAACAGAACTCTCTCTCAGTACTATCTCTCCCTCTCTCGGCGTCGCACCACCCAGCCCAGTAAACCAGCCGCGTCGCCTCACTCCTAGCCACCCAAAGCCACCGTCGTCTCGTCTAGCCAACCCCCATCACGTACCCTTCGGTGACGAGTTACGAAATGAGATTCAGGAAGTAGCGCTGCAAGGTAAGTAGCATGATCATACCCTTACACGTATGTACGATAAAACGAAACTTTTATAAAAATATTATGCATGTTTGCCCTTTATTGGAAGCCCCTTTTTACGTACTCAAGACATGATAAAAATATGAAAATCCATGATTTTATGTAAATAATTATGCATCAAGTTATTTATGAAAATTCATGATTTTATGAAAAGAGTTATGCATCAAAAGATTTATAAAAAATTATGATTTTATGTGAGAGTTATGCATTAAAATAATTTATGAAAAGTCATGCATGATTTTATGTGAAGATTTATGCATTAAAGTATTTATGAGAAATCATGATTTTATGTGAGAAGTCATGCATCACGACATGTTATGAAAGAAGTGATTTCATTTGAAATCTATGATATGATATGACAAGATATGACAAGTATGAAGGTGATTTCTTTTGAAATCTATGATATGACAAGTATGAATGTGATTTCTTTTGAAATCTATGATATGACAAGTATGCAAGTATGATTATGATGAAATAAGAATGATAAGATACGTAACGGCCTATGCTATGATATGAAGACGGTACCTATGTTATGGGCATATTGCATTGCTAGGTCGTACATGCTGTAGTGCACCCAGTATGTCTTCCTTATGTATGGATTCCACAACCCGCGGCCACGGGCGGAATCGAAATCTATTTAGATTCGCTAACCCTAACTCACGGGGGTCAACAGTGGGTAACGGCCTATGACAAGTGAAAGATAAGTTCATGTTCATGTTCATGTTCATGTTATTTACGTATGTATTTATAAGTAAGCACGTTTTTCAAGAAACCTTATGTTTATTATGTTTACTGTATGATGTGTGCTTATTGAGTATTCGACTCATTTTAGTTTATTTTCATGTTTTTAAACCACCCCAGGTGATGAAATTTATGAAGATGAGACTGCAGGACAGGACTTGACCCCGGGAGGCGAGACAGAGGCCTAGACAGATTATGATATGATTAGCTTTTATGGTTTAAGATTTCAGTAGATTATTTTGATAAGCACATGAGACTTCCGTATTATCTTTTTAAATAAGTGCTTCCGCAAACTCTATGTTGGATTTTAAGTATCAATTAAATTTTATTTTAATTATGGAATCTTTTGCATCTGGCTCGCTATTTAAAAGAAAAAGTTTTAGTTAAGTTCAGTAGTAGCACACTGGCTCCCCAAAAATTCTAAAATGTCTTTATTGGGGAGCGGTGTGTTACAAAACCAAATAGTATTTTTGCTTGGAGTGATAAACTTATATTTTAATGTTTAATGAACCAACAGTAGTCTTCTATCTTTCAAATGACACTGTAGTTAAAATCCAAATTATTTTAGATTTGCTCAACCCAATGTAGGGTCTTTTTGGTATAGATTATCTAAATTTTGATTATCCTTCTCATTTGGCAAAACTAATGAGAATGAATGCATGATTGTGCTTTGTTCGCCACATTTTTTCTACTGTAATATAATTTATTATCATTTACCATTTAATTTATTAAGTAATATAGTGCCTTACCTACCTTGTTTTTACCTTCCCGCCTGTTAGTATTTGGGAATATCTTATCTAAAATATTTCAACAAGAATAATATTTAACCTATTTTTCTTTCTAATAATTTAACTAGCTCTATTGGATGTTTCTCAGGACTATCTTGATTGTTTTTCGTTTGTAGCCCGTTAAATTATTCTTCTGTCATCTAATTTATTATCATTTACCATTTAACTTTTTAAATAATATAGTGCTCTACCTGCCTTGTTTTTACCTTCTCGCCTATGAGTATTTAGGAATATCCCATCCAAAATATTTAGCTATTGCAAAATATGTATCTCCTCCCCTTCGCCAATCTAATGAATTTGGCTATATTAGACGGGATATTCAATAGGGAAATGATATATTATTTCCCTTTTTAAATAATGTAATATATCATTTCCCTATTATAATATTACTTGTATCAACTGACTAGAACTAGTGACAACACCCATGATTCTTGAAACAAAAATGAATTCAATAGTTATACCAGTCGCGTGAATTCCACATTGAGTGGAACTCTGATCTCTGCTTATATTGTCCCCTCATTGAAGTGAAAAGGTATTGATATTATTCGTTAACAAATGGGATAATCGTTGGATTCTCATCATTGAAGTCTTTAACGGCGGATATTCAAGTGACTTTATATCTCAACCACTTTGATAGATGGTTTGGAGTGTGGAGCTCCACTTTATATTTTATTTTAGTCCCTTGTTTTTCATTTCACCAATACAATTTACTATCATTCACAAAATAATAACAAGTTGCTGTCATTCACGAAATAAAAATTCCAAACCATCAGGCCATACTCATTCCATAACAATCCAACCAAACTCAGTTCGTCAATACAAGTTGCTGTCATTCACAAAATAAAAATTCCAAGCTATCAGGCCATACTCATTCCATAACAATCCAATCAAACTCAGTTCTTCAATACAAGTTGCTGTCATTCACAAAATAAAAATTTCAACCCATCAGGCCATACTCATTCCATAACAATCCAACCAAACTCAGTTCGTCAATACAAGTTGTTGTCATTCACAAAATAAATAACAAGTTGTTGCCGTTCACAAAATAAAAATACCAAGCCATCAGGAAATAGTCATTCCATAACACTGCTTTTTTTAACCATTGAATACAATTGCTGTCAGTCAAAAACCAAAACAAGTTACTGCCATTCACAATACAAAATTCCAAGCCATCATTTACTCATTCCTTCACAAGCCAACATTCATATAATTCAACTTGTATTGCTGTCATTCACGCCTATGAGTAACAAGTTGCTGCCATATCTAAAATGCAATTCCAAGCATCAACCCCACGATCAACCCCTGCTGCATGTTGCTGCACCTAAACACACTGCTTCTTCTTTTTTTTTTGATAAGTAAACACACTGCTTCTTTTTCCTGTCAATACAGGAATGTTGTATAAGGAAGTCTAATGGTAACCAGAGCATGCATGAAATAAAACAGAACAATCCATTTCTGACAGGATTGGTAAGACAGCTTAAGCATAATTAATTTCTTAGTTCAAATAGAACAAGGTCATTTATTTAGGCTTTTTGTGCAGGAGTAATGAAATGTTGATAAAAAGGGTATGACACAAAATCAGTAAAAAAAGCTATGATTCCTCGTAGGTGTCAAACCAAACTCAAGAATAATAATTTGCTTTTGAATATCATGTATCTACTTTGACCCTGAGAAAAGAACAGGGTTCTTCGAAGGTGTTAATTAATAATTGCACAACTAGGATAAATGCACTACTCAATCCAAAGGGATAAATGTAGCAGGGTTCTTGTTTAAAAGGGAATAAAAAGAAGAACTCATAAAACCCACACTAATATTCAATAAATGCAATACTCAATCCAAAAGCTTCTTTATATAAAATTAATGGTACGTACCATAACTGAGAAGTAAAAACAGTCCATGCCCACCAGCAATGCTCTCTTAGCCCAGAACAGAAATATTATTCCCATAATAACATATAACCTTTTGTTCTGAAAAGAAACAGACTAAAAGTGTTAGTGCTTAGACTTAAAAAGAAAAAAATTTTGTTAAGATTTGGGACTTAATCTTGTAAAGACACGATAGTAATATCATTTAAGAAATTTTAAAGGAAGATAGATGAAAGCATGCATGTCTTTGCAACTTAACAAAAGATGTGATAGTACAAAATGACAACACTGATAGTCTTATTGCAGAAAATAAAGTTACCTCCAAAAGCAAGCCAATCCACAAAAATCATATAGATAGACACAATATCCAGATTCCAATAAAGCCATGACTTGATCAGAGGAAAAATAAGCACGTTATGCTCTGACCCCAACACACTAACCTAGGGACAAAGGGCAAACAGATATTGCAATGAGTATATATTCCATAACAATAATATACGTTTTACTATAGGAAAGTACTGAGGGTAGAGCAAGATTATCAATGGTGGCAATTTAGATTCAATACAAGAAAAATAATTCATGTCTGGGTTTTTAATGGGAAATCATCAGCAAGCGTTCATTAATGGTGCAAAATACAAAATACAAATGTACTTGAATTAGACATGCAGTGTCTAGGAAACCGCACCTTAGTTTGAATTAGATGGTTGATCGGTGTCATCAGTGGAACTATTTTCATCATTAGTCTCTGCATCAGTGTCTTCAGGTTGGTCTTCATCAGTAGAAGGGTTGGACATAGTATCACTGGAATAAGACTCTTCCTCCTCTTATACACTTCCATATTAGTCTGGTCCTCAACAATGTGATGACTTCCCCCAGATAACGCATTGGTGCATACAATGTTGGGCTGAACATCTGCCCTTAGCCATGGGGACTGAATGTCATTGTGGTCTATCAGGACATGTCAAAGAACATCAGAAGACTGTTCTTCTTGAAACACATTGGCCTCGGTAGAGTCATCCCCTTCATCATCTAAGTGTACCTCGTCAACATCATAGACATTCCTATATGTGATCTTCTGCACGACATGCCAAGAGCCAGATAATTTTGTGACACCCCGACTCCCACGTGTAAAAAACCGCAGGAATCGTGACGTCAGGATGATGACAACACGGTCACGCATCCCAACGACAAGTGTTAAAGTGTGTGCAACAAATAAACAGTGCACAACAAATTGCAGCGGAATATTAATAATATCAGTCTACTAAGTACTAGAATTTTAATTTAATACACATATATGAAAAATACAGTAAAAAGCCAAATACATACACGAGAGATAAATAATTTTCCATAATCCAAACAGCAGCAACCACATGCCACTTATCCACGGAGCCGAACCCGAGGCTCAACGTCCTCATCCACATCTGCACCAAAAATCTACGGTACCAAAAAGGGTACCGCAAGTAAGTAATAATCCAAATGATCCCAAAGGAAAAAATACATTTAAGCAACCAACAAGCATGCATATGAGAAAATATGCTCCAACCCCAAAAGTATTAATTGGACACTGTAGGCGGGAATCACAGGCGGGACTCTACCACCATCCCTGCTTACCACCATCCCTACCGCGTGTACCTAGGCGGGAATCGCAGGCGGGACAACACCACCATCCCTGCTTACCACCATCCCTACGCGTACACCGTAGGCGGGAATCGCAGGCGGGACTATACCACCGTCCCTGCTTACCACCATCCCTACAGTTCCTTTCCACACAACACCAAAAACCCAATGGAGCACTGTAGGCGGGAATCGCAGGCGGGACTATACCACCGTCCCTGCTTACCACCATCCCTACAGTTCCTTTCCACACAACACCAAAAACCAAATGGAGCACTGTAGGCGGGAATCGCAGACGAGACTATACCACCGTCCCTGCTTACCACCATCCCTACAGTCTCCTTTCCTTTTCTCCACATATGAAAACCCAGTTTTCATTAACACAAAATATGCGTGCACATGCAATTTACAAATCCAACAATAAATTCCAATAACCAACGTGACAGTAAATTCCACAATCCAACCAGATCACAACACAACCAATCACAGACATCATAAACCAGTCAGTGCAAAAATATATTAAAACCTTAAAAGATGTTCGTGAAAATACTTACAGCGCTTTAATATAATTTTCGGAGGATCATGAGAGAGCTGGAAGCGCCAAAACAGCAACACCACAGTGTAAAAAATACACTGTGGCCGAAATACACAGTGAAACCCAAAATCACCCAGGGCCAAACGAAGACTTGGGAACGATAGGGTAGGACCTATGGGAGGTGGGGAATCTAATGGTGGTGATGGTTGGCCGTGGGTGGCAGCCGAAACGGCAGTGGAAAGCCAAGAAACTCGGATCGGAGATGGGGTTCGATGGGGCAGCTCCGGCAACGGATCGGGGCCAGGGTTGGGTCCAAATGATTGCCTGAGGGCCGGTGGTGGTGTGGTAGAGAGATGGTGGCCGGAGGGCGGCGAAATGGGTGAAGGAATGCCGCGGCTTCGCACGACTTCCGGAGGCTAACGGCGGCGCGGCGTCGGCTGGAATTTGGAGGGGTGGCTCGCCGGTGTACGGGGAAGCCGGTGGTACCGGCGGTGTCGACCACCGCCGGCCGGCGGTGGCTCAGGAACGGTGAACCCGATTTGAGCGAGGGAGAGGAGAGAGAGAGAAGGGGCTGGGTCGGGGGAATCCGAAGGAGAAGAAGAAAAGAAAAAGAAAAAGAGAAAAAGAAAAAGAGAAGGAAGAAAAAAGAGATCCAGCCTTTTTCAACTTGGGTTTCGAAAGTGATCCAACGAAAACGATTTTAAAACCACTAAATAAATAAAATAATTCAAACTCAATGAAAAGCTCAATTAAAGCAGTAAAAATATTAAATTCTAAAAACAAGCCAATTTAAAATAAAGATTAATTTAAATCCAAAACATCAAATAATATTAAGAAAATCCATTAAAATGATTTTCACAACTTAAAAATATTATAAAAATAATATTTAAAACTCCCATAAATTTAAAATAAGAGAATAAATTTTTAAACAAATTAAAATAATCCTTCTTTAAAAATACACTAAAATCTGGGATGTTACAAATTTTGTGTCTTTGAGGTAAAATACTTGTGAAGCTTGGGATGCCAATACAAATGGGTCATCCTTATACCAAGTTTTGGACAGATTGACACTTGTAAGATGGTCACCGATCTTGATACCTCTAATTGTATCGCCAACATCAAACCAATCGCACGAAAATAACCATACTCGTCGCCATCCCATGTACCTCACCTCCAATATATCATTCAGAACACCATAGAAGTCAACCATAGTCCCTTGGTGTTCACTTGTAACTAATACACCACTATTTTGTATCCTACGGTTCACTTTCCGAAGCTTTGTATGAAACTATATTCCATTCATTATACAACCAGAATATGAACCCACCCAAGGGTCTGGTCCACAAGCCATAGCATAAAGATCATCAGAGACACTTGGAGGATCTGTAGCACGTAGCGCTTGAATCTAGAAATGATGAAGACAACTATGTGAAAATACAATCACAATGACTAAGGTTTAATGATCATTCGTACCAAAGTTGATAGATAGGTGCATTAATAAAACTTACACGTTTCCTGAACCATGATGGAAATTCAGCTTCATGCCTCCTTTCAATGTTAGATATGCTCTGCTTCTTCAAAATGTTATTATGCTCCCTGCAATGTGTAATAAAATGATTTAGTTCCAACCAAAGATGGTGAATGGCCACCACAATTAAAGATTAGGTAACAAGCCAGGGCCAATGTCAGGTTCTTACTCCAAATATTGGACAATCTCGGTACAGTTGTTGAGGGCGTACCATCTGGCAGTTTTAAATAGTTTCTTCTCTAAGTGGGTGGCTATTGCATTACCGAGTGGCCGTACTTTCTGAGAAAATATTGAGAAGCTAGATATGTCGGATGTTTGCACACCAACATCAATATTTCGATCCTCTCGAGTGAACCTAGTTGGTACGTCATGTAGATACATCGATGAGAAAGTCAAACATTCTTCATGAATATAAGCCTCAGCAATGGACCCTTCTGGGCGGGCTTTGTTTTTCACATATCGCTTAAATTTTCCCAAATACCTTTCGAATGGATACATCCATCTGTATTGAACTGGGCCTCCAAGCATCAACTCTCGGGGCAAGTGGATAGCTAGGTGGACCATCACGTCAAAAAAGTTAGGCGGAAATATCATTTCCAGCTTGCAAAGAATGAGGACAATGTCAGTCTCAAGACGTTTCACTGCTTCTTTCTTACATGTTCGTGCACATAATTCGCTGAAGAATGTGCTAAGTTCCATCAATGCCACTCGGATGTCATGTCTTAAATACCCTCTGATTGCAGCTGGCAATAGCCTTTGCATAAATATGTGGGCATCATGGCTTTTCATACCAGATATTTTACAGTCAGTAACATTAACACATCTAGAAATATTAGATGCAAAACCATCAGGAAATTTGACCGAGTTTAACCATGCACAAAACTCTTTTCTCTCATCTCCATGCAACATGAAATATGCATGAGGGATTATAACTCTATCACCAACTTCTCTCAAATGTAACTCTTTTCTTATACGGAGTTCGGCCAAGTCCCATCGGGCATTGATACCATCTTTTGTTTTACCTGGAATATTCATCAATGTACCCAACACATTGTCACAAATATTTTTTTCGATGTGCATGACGTCTAAATTATGTCAAAGTTTTAGAGATGACCAATAGGGTAGATCGAAGAAGATACTTCATTCTGTCCAATTTAACTCCTCAGGGGTGCATTTCCTTTTCTTATTGGCCTTGCCAAAATCTACATGAGCGATTCCATTTAATTGTTGCAGTATGTCCTCTCCCAAAAGCTGCATAGGTGGTATCCGGTGATCTTCTTTGCCATTAAAAGAGCTCTTCTTGGATCTCCAGATGTGACCTACTGGTAGGAAGCGTCGATGACCCATATAACAATGTTTTCGCCCATGTCTCAACCACTGAGATTCTGTATCCCGATTGCAACAAGGGCATGCCAACTTTCCTTTAGTGCTCCAGCCAGAAAGGTTACCGTATGCAGAGAAATCATTAATTGTCCACAATAACGTTGCATGTAATTGAAATCTTTGTCCAACCATGGCATCATACGTATCAACACCGTTTTCCCACAAATCAACCAGTTCATCAACCAAAGGCCGTAAGTAAACATCAATTTCATTGCCAGGAGATTTAGGCCCAGGAATTAGTGTAGACAACATGAAGAACGGATCTTTCATACATAACCATGGAGGCAAGTTATATGGAACTAGAATTACTGGCTATATACTGTATGGTTTGCTCATATTATTGAATGGATTAAATCCATCACTAGCAAGACCGAGCCTGACATTACGAGCATTTTCAGCAAACCAACGATGCTTTCTGTCAAATGTGGTCCACACCTCTGAGTTCGTAGGATGTCGCAAAGTGCTTTCATCATGCACCCTTTCTGATCGATGCCACCTCATGGATGATGCAGTTTTCTTAGACATAAATAGTCTCTGCAACCTTGGCTTCAGTGGAAAATACCGCACTACCTTTTGGGGTACTGGTCGTTTAGAAGGTGTGGAGGAGGACAACCACCTAGATGCTTTACACTTTGGGCACTCTTGCTTGTTGATATTTTCCTTGTAAAATAGTACACAATCATTTGGACATGCATGAATTTTAATATATGTAAATCCCAACCTGCGCTCCAATGATCGTGCATCATGGAAAGAATCTGGCAAGAGCACTTCGGGAAAAGCTGTTTTCAATAGTTTAAGTAGCATGTCAAAGGATTTTACACTCCACCCACCAATTGATTTGATGTGGAGCAATTTCACAATGAATGATAATTTAGAAAATGTTGTGCAACCATCGTAAAGTGGACGCCGAGCATCTTCCAAGAGCTTCTCAAAAGTGGTTGGTTTGGGTTCAACTGTGCTAGTTCCCGAGGTATGTGGAGCTGCATCTTCATCAATCCCAATGGTGGTTGCTGCATGAATGTCACCCAACATATCATCGATGTCATCAACGTAACTATCATCAAGATTATCAGGCTCCTCTTCGTCGAGGCCCATGAAATTCAAGGGTTCTTGCTCCCCATGAAAAATCCAATCAATGTAAGTTGGATCTATGCCTGTAATAAATAAATGTCGTTCTACTTGGCTTATAGGCAAGAACAAGTCATTACGACATCTACGACATGGACACTTAATATTGTTGTTTCCAAGGGCATGAGCTCGAGCCATTGTGAGAAACTGCCTAACTCCTGCGCTATATTCTCTTGACCTAAACCTATCAGTGAGGTGCATCCAAGTTTTGTCCATCTGAAAGATTAAATATTTGAACACTAGGTTTATTATAAAAGCACACCAATCTAACAAACTTATGGATTGGAGTTCGTATGTCAAAACTACCCATTATTATTTTGAAAACATAATGTGAATACCTCCCTTAATTAACAAAATGTTAATGGCTCATTTTAATTGGTGAGTGAAATTTCTATATGGTAGGAACATCATGTGAAGCTGAAAACAGTGGATCAAGTTATGAAAAGATAATATGAAAGGCACATTTTTGCTAAAAGGGAAAACAAAGTTGGAAATATTGAGAAGACTCAATATATATTAGTTAACTATAAGTCACATGTTGTCTTAACAATGAAAGCATGGCCTGTAAATCATGGTCGAAAAGCACGAGTTAATTGGGAAATCATGCTGTTGAAGTTTTCTCGTGATTACTCTCCTTTCTAGTAAAGATGATAGGTACGGGTTACAATGTATTTTGCTGGTAAAGTGAACCAGTTTCCTGTTAAAATGATGCCTTTATATGCATGTATGTGTAATATGTGTGGCAGAAATCTAGCATAACTGAGGGCACAAGCTGTGAATGAACAATAAAGAAATACAGTGATTACTCTAATTCATTTCGTCAAGATGATGCTGGAGAGGCTAAGGAAGAAGAGGCTTATGTTTGTGGGAGATTCTCTTAATAGAGGTCAGTGGGTTTCGATGGTCTGCCTGCTCGATTCATGGATTTCACCAAAACTTAAATCCATGCAACACAATGGCTCTTTGAACACCTTTAAGGCCATTCTGAGCAATATATATAAATATATTTGGGTAAATTTACTAACATGTAGTGCTGCCTTATCAACCCAAGAATTGAGATAGGAATTATTGGATTAGCAATAGTCTGAAGAAATAATATATACCTAAAAGGCTAATCTTAAGATACAACTAAATTTTAAAGCCATAATTCTAGATTAGAGTCAAGGCAATAGAGAAGCTTGGTAGGCATTGCTCGGACACAGACATACTGATGTTTGACTCCTACTAATGGTGGAGAAGGCCATGCATGAAAGTTCTCTAAGTATCTTCGATACATAAAAGTAGGCCAACATTAGCAGCAAGATAGTTAGCTCCTTAATTGATCATTTGTCACAATATCAACTTAATTAGCAATCTAATCTTACAATAATAATTTTTGGTGGCAATGATTAGGTGGGGATCATTTGAAAGTCCAGATGATTCTATTATAAAGAAATAGAGATGCTCTAAGAACAATCGGGCTCCTTAATAGAACCAAGACCCAATTGTTTTTTGTTAGCATGTCACCAACTCATGAAATGTATAATTAATATATCTTGACTCCCTCCTACCCTTGTTCCCCAGCCGGCCCAAGTGTATATGTACATATAAAAACAGTTAAGGATTTGGGTACCTCTTAGAATTTAGAATTTCTAGGATAATGGAAAATGATGGATCAGAAAAAAAAAATTTATATTCTCAATAATTAATTATACATTAGTGCTTGAGACACAGTACGAATAATAGAAGAAAACGGAAGATTATATACCAAGTAATTATTATCTAACTTTCATCATATACAGATATTGCTTTTAGTTATATATATATATATATATATATATATATATATATATATATATATACATACAGACACACCATGCAATCATTTATTGCTTTTTAGAATAATAAATCATGATGAAATATGGATGGATTGTGGCCCAAATAATAGTTCATGGAAATAAAACTTAACATTCAGTGCATATTGCAGTGAGAAGATTGGGGCGGTTGTGAAAACTGTTACATAGAAACAGATGCAATTTTAGATGAGAGATATTGGGGAAATGACACAGATCGAAAGTTATGCGAGTGCTTGAAATTTCATGAGGTCTTTGACTATCCCAATTGAAATGGTCTGACATCTACCATTGAAATATACTAACCATGAAATTCCATACGGTCTTTAACCCAATGTGATTATCACAATTGATACTCAAATACATGCAAAATATTAACCCTTCCACTAACTGATGGAGATGCACAAAAACAGCAGAGCTTATTGAAAAGAAAAAAATCTGGTGGATCTCATAATTGGAAATTGTTGGCATCGTCTAATTATCCCATCACTAACCAAAAAAAACACACAAGAGTTCAAAAGAAACCATATGACAGGGGTATTGTGACGCCCCGACTCCCACGTGTAAAACAACGAAGGAATCGTGACGTCAGGATGATGACAACACGGTCACGCATCCCAACGACAAGTGTTAAAGTGTGTGCAACAAATAAACAGTGCACAAAAAATCGCAGCGGAATATTAATAATATCAGTCTACTAAGTACCAGAATTTTAATTTAATACACATATCTAAAAAATACAGTAAAAAGCCAAATACATACACGAGAGATAAATAATTTTCCATAATCCAAACAACAGCAACCACATGCCACTTATCCACGGAGCCGAACTCGAGGCTCAACGTCCTCATCCACATCTGCACCAAAAATCTACGGTACCAAAAAGGGTATCGCAGGTAAGTAATAATCCAAACGATCCCAAAGGTAAAAATACATTTAAGCAACCAACAAGCATGCATATGAGAAAATATGCTCCAACCCCAAAAGTATTAATTGGACACTGTAGGCGGGAATCACAGGCGGGACTCTACCACCATCCCTGCTTACCACCATCCCTACAGCGTGTACCGTAGGCAGGAATCGCAGGCGGGACAACACCACCATCCCTGCTTACCACCATCCCTACGCGTACACCGTAGGTGGGAATCGCAGGCGGGACTATACCACCGTCCCTGATTACCACCATCCCTACAGTTCCTTTCCACACAACACCAAAAACCCAATGGAGCACTGTAGGCGGGAATCGCAGGCGAGACTATACCACCGTCCCTGCTTACCACCATCCCTACAGTTCCTTTCCACACAACACCAAAAACCCAATGGAGCACTGTAGGCAGGAATCGCAGGCGGGACTATACCACCGTCCCTGCTTACCACCATCCCTACAGTCTCCTTTCCTTTTCTCCACATATGAAAACCCAGTTTTCATTAACACAAAATATGCGTGCACATGCAATGTACAAATCCAACAATAAATTCCAATAACCAACCCGACAGTAAATTCCACAATCCAACCAGATCACAACACAACCAATCACAGACATCATAAACCAGTCAGTGCAAAAATATATTAAAACCTTAAAAGATGTTCGGGAAAATACTTACAGCACTTTAATATAATTTTCGGAGGATCACGAGAGAGCTGGAAGCACCAAAACAGCAACACCACAGTGTAAAAAATACACTGTGGCCGAAATACACAGTGAAACCCAAAATCACCCGGGGCCAAACGAAGACTTGGGAACGTAGGGTAGGACCTATGGGAGGTGGGGAATCTAATGGTGGTGATGGTTGGCCGTGGGTGGCGGCCGAAACGGCGGTGGAAAGCCAAGAAACTCGGATCAGAGATGGGGTTCGATGGGGCAGCTCCGGCAATGGATCGGGGCCGGGGTTGGGTCCAAATGATTGCTTGAGGGCCGGTGGTGGTGTGGTAGAGAGATGGTGGCCGGAGGTGGCCGGACAGCGGCGAAACGGGTGAAGGAACGCCGCGGCTTCGCATGACTTCCGGAGGCTAACGGCGGCGCGGTGTGGGCTGGAATTTGGAGGGGTGGCTCGCCGGCGCACGGGGAAGCCGGTGGTACCGGCAGTGTCGACCACCGCCGGCCGGCGGCGGCTCAGGAACGGTGAACCCGATTTGAGCGAGGGAGAGGAGAGAGAGAGAAGGGGCTGGGTCGGGGGAATCCGAAGGAGAAGAAGAAAAGAAAAAGAAAAAGAGAAGGAAGAAAAAAGAGATCCAGCCTTTTTCAACTTGGGTTTCGAAAGTGATCCAACGAAAACGATTTTAAAACCACTAAATAAATAAAATAATTCAAACTCAATGAAAAGCTCAATTAAAGCAGTAAAAATATTGAATTCCAAAAACAAGCCAATTTAAAATAAAGATTAATTTAAATCCAAAACATCAAATAATATTAAGAAAATCCATTAAAATGATTTTCACAACTTAAAAATATTATAAAAATAATATTTAAAACTCCCATAAATTTAAAATAAGAAAATAAATTTTTAAACAAATTAAAATAATCCTTCTTTAAAAATACACTAAAATCTGGGATGTTACAGGTATAGAGCCCGATAGATGGGGTGAAATAGACCAATTGAAGATTAGTTAGGAGAGGGAGAGAGGGATAGAGGAGAATCATGGGAGTGAGTCTGCATTTACCACATACCTGATTTTTGATGGTGTGTGCGTGATTGTGGGCGTCGATTGGAGTGAGAGAGGCGAACCAATCCACCAGATCAACACTCTTGTGATGCAAAAGTAGAGAGAGAGAGAGAGGGCTACCGCATGGAGGTGACGGCGCGGGGTGGGAGGAGCCTTTAGGGCAGTTCGTGAGATGTATACGCAGGATAATGGGAAATTGTAGGGTATCGGGTTGGGGGAGAAGAAACAGAGTGATAAATTGACAAATTTACCTTTAACGGCCACGAGATTCGCTACAAGCATATTTCCCAGCTTCAAAGCTATTGTGTCGGCCCAAGATCGCCGTGATATATCGCCCCAATGCCGTAAAAACGTTAATAGGTCCAAACTTAATGCGGCGAAAGCACATTCGACGCAATTAAGCACTTATCGTGACATTCTTAGGATCGCCGCACTAAAATGGTCAACTTCTTGCTGTTACGTCAAACATACATGGCGTCGCAAATGTATTGGACACAAAAAGGGGTATATGTTGTAGTGAATATATTGTACATATTAATTCAAATATATTTTCACAATATTATCACAAATCCAATTCAAACGTTATATTTATTAACGTTCCAACGTATTTGAAACGTTGGAACGTTAATAAATAAAACGTTCGAACGTTAACTGTAAATAAATCCAAAACCGAACGCCCGAAACTCATTTCTCCGTTTTTCTCTGTTTCGACGCCACCACTCCTCTGTCGCCGCCACCGTCAAACTCCGCCACAACCATCACTAAAAGGTATGCATCTCTATTTTATCTAAAAGTATATATTTTATTGATCGATTTCGATCGATTTGTATTAAAATCGAAACCCATGGTGGCCGGATTTTTAACTCGATTTTTCGGCCACCACGGGTTACCATTGGCCAAAAGGTCACCGTAGAAATGTTCCTTGAAGTGTATACTTCCTTTCTACAGTGACCTTTCGGCATTTAGCCTAGTAGAAATAGGATTTGGAGCTTTCGAGAATGGCTGAGTCAGCATTTAGCCTAGTAGAAATAGGATTTAGAGCTTTCGAGAATGGCTGAGTTGACTAAGCCATTCCGTCTCATAACGTTCGAACGTAACACCAATACGTTCGAACGTATGCAGTTTCAATTTCGTGGCCTTCCACATCCGGACGTATATTTTATACATCCGGACGTTACTAAAGTTACGTTCGATAGTATAATTGAATGTTCGTAAGTTTTTTTAATTTTTTTAATATTTTTAACAATTTTGCATCCGAATGTATATTTATAACGTTCGAACGTATAACAAATAAATTTATGATACGTTCTATGTTCGGACGTTTAACTATTTCTTTATGTTTGAACGTTAGTAATAAACATCCAACCGTTTCATCGTAACGTTCGGACGTATATTTTCTATGTTCGAACGTTAATGCAAATCAGTTTAATATTAATACAAATATGCATCAATAGTACAATTAATTTTGTTTCATTTTCTATTTTCAGGAGATGGCTCATCCTTTGCATTCCAGGAAACGAGGGAGGGAAGGAGCTACTCAAGACACTGCTCGGATCGGGTCTCGTACTGTTATGGTCGAGCAAGAGGCCCTGATCTACGAATTCGACGAGCTCAGCTGGGAGCATACCAACCTGAGAGATGTCTTCCTCAGTAAAGGCTGGGGAAATATCTGCACATTGAGGGGTAAGGCATATCCCTCTATGGTTCAGGAGTTATACATGGAGATGTGCTCCATGCCTCAGGACGCATCCTCTCACACCGTGTCTGTTCGCGATGTGACATTTGAGTTTTCAGCCGATGTCATCGCCTACCACCTCGGGATTCTTCGAGGAGTTCAGACATCGACTGAGACAGATGTAGGCACTTCTGCATCATCTACTGGCCCACTTGATGCATCATTAGCCAGAGATGCAGACCAGTTAGAGGCCGAGGGTGCTGACCCTTTGGCTACGACGTAGCATTGGATAGGCGAGGGGACGTCGGCCACCCCCTTAGCGGATCTAGTTCCTCCAAAGCAGCCCCAACCCAGTTTGGGGAGTAGTGGTCAGCAGTTGACCAGTACATATGCGGGAGATGTGCGGCTTGCTTGGGTTGATGCAGTGATCTCGTAGCTGACTGCGCATATCGATCGTAAGATCGATGAACGGCTCGGGCCTCTAGAGGCGTTTGTCGTCGAGATGTCACACTGTGTACATATCCTCAACGACAAGGTTGATACCTGGACTGAGGAGGTACGGGCCGCTAGGACTTTCCCGGACGACGATATTATCTGAGTGTTGTTTACGTACTTTTATCATATTTTATGTATTTTATTTTTAATATTTGTAAGGAACAATATTATTTAATATATCTATGATTTTTTAATTACAATTCTCAATCTTCTTTAATGTTAAATTTTTTAACTTCAATATCAAATCACTGCACTTCAAATATACATAAACATATGTATATATTTAAATATGTATATATAAATATATACATATTTATATATATAAGCATAAGTTTATATATATATATATATAAACATAAATATTTAAAATATATATAAATATATAATTATATTTTACAAATTGTGTATATATAAATGTATACAAGTCAATTTTTTAGACTTGTATCCAAATTATGCAATATAAAAACCACATAAATTTAAAATTAGAACATATTTAATTTAAATTTATAAGTAACGTTCGGACGTTACTTACTAAGGTTCGAACGTTTGCGCCAAAAAATTTCACGTTTGGACATTAATTACTAAGGTTCGAACGTACGTAGTCACATGTCCGAACGTACGTGTGACGTTCGAATGTACGTAGTCACATGTCCGAACGTATGTGTGACGTTCGAACGTACGTAGTCACATATCCGAACGTATGTGTGACGTTCGAACATAATTTTCTCATTCGTTGAAACGTAAAAAAAATCTCATCCGTCTTTAGTGACGGTTTTCAAAAATGGTCACAGAAAACACTTTTTAGTGACGGTTTAGAGACTGTCACAAATTCCCAACTGTCACTAAAAACCAAATATGTTGTAGTGAGAGCAGATCGATTATTAATATTTAACGTACGATCGATGATGAATTAATTTTTCATAATTTCATATATATATATATATATATATATAGATATAGGATTATAACCATATATGCATAATGTGTATCTATATATATTTATATAATTATCTGTCGTAGACCTTAGCCAATTAATTCATTATCGTATATATAGCTAGGTCGTGATCAGTTTATCATTAAACTAAAAGGTACGTAATGCATGTAATCTATTTTCCCGAGAAAAAAAAAAGGAAAAGAAAAGAAATATAAGAAAGTCATGAGGTGGGGCAACTAAGATTTAAGCTGTCTGTACTATGTACAACAGAGGATAGAAATTGGAAATAAAGACGGGGGGATCAGGGATACAGGGATTAACGTGGGGTGCACAGAAAAAAGACTGACAGGAATGAAATTGGGGGAAAAAAAAAAGGTGACCCCATGCATGCAGTCTCCATCCATTTAATCATTTTTACTTGCAAGTATCAGGTTCACCTCTTTTAATCCCCCAATTTCACAAATGCATGTCAGTAAGCAAATGAGAAATTTTTTAATCAAACGCGCCCTAGTCTCCATCCATTGAGAGCTAGTTTGGATTGAGAGGTTGATATCACTATTATTTATTACTATTTACAAATTTTAACTCATATATTTTATTACTATTTACAAACTACCTCAATTTATCTAATGTCGTATCTCAATCCAAACAAGGCCCAATCATTTTTACTTGCAAGTATCTCCTTAACCTCTTTTAATCCCCAACTTCATTACTGTAAGTTATAAGCAAATAAATCTATTTTAAGAAAAAGTTCTTCTTCTTCATTCTTTTCGTGATCTTTTGTTTTAAATTTCAAAGCTATACATATATATACGATTTGACAGCTTCTTGCCAGGAAAAAAAAAAAAAAAAGCAGCACAAAAGGTTGAGACTTTATATAAAGGTATTTAATCAGGCAATAAATTTTCTCTGCTCTTTGCAGTTCGACTTTGATGGTGCTTTGGGTGTGATGAAAGTGGGTAACCTACAGTACGTGCGCGTTAACTAAGGTTATGTTTGGTAGGTGAAATAAGATGAAAATTTTTAAAAATTTTGTGAATAGTATTAAGATAAAAGTTTAAAATATTAATTTAAAATATTATAATTTGAAAAAGTTGTATTGGGATTTGAAAAAGTTGAATTATTTATTATATTTTGTATGGATATTTGAAAAAATTATAATGATGAGATGAGATAGAGATAGAGATGAGAAATCTCATCTTTACTCCAAACATATCCTAATTGTCTGGAGCGCGAAGCGGACGATACGGGCCATGGCGGAACATTACCTACAATGAAATATTTTAAACATAAAAGAATTACATAAAAATAATTTTATAAAATAAATTTAATAGATTTTATAAAATCATATAAAATCATAATTATATATATATATTTTTTTATGTATGTAACAGTTTTCTTATTAATAAACACCTTTTTTTAATGTGTAATTATCTCATGAACATATAATTATCAATATAGAGGATTCAGCCACCTCATCAAAGGAGGAAATAGACACATCATCAGAGAAGATAGCAACGACACCTTAGTCTAATTGTACATAAAGTTGTTTATGTAATTGTAGGGAAATTTGTTATACTTTCTCTCCAGTCATTGTAACCATTTTTATTCTTACAATCGTGTGTAAATTCAATCATCAATGAAATGAAATACAAGCTTCTGAATTCACTCAAATATGAAGTTCGATTATGGTATCAAGAGCCCCTAGGACTCATCGTCCCTAATCTATGGCCTTATCCCTTTCCTCTCCCAATACCTCTGCCATGTCTTCTTTTTCCCACCTCATTACCACTAAGCTCACCTCCGATAATTTCTCTCTTTGGAAGGTCTAGCTTACAGCATATCTTCAAGGTCAGGACCTATATCAATATGTCGATGGTACTGTTGCCGTTCCACCAGCAACCCTTACCAGTGATTCAACTATCTCTCCTAATCCTGCCTTTGCCTCTTGGAAGAAAACAGACAAACTCATCCTGAGTATCCTTTTTTCCTCCATCTCTGAAGCAGTCCTTGGTCATGTGCTCTCCTCCGAAACTTCTCAAGCATTATGATGAGCTCTTCACTCCTTGTTCTCTTCTCAATCCTAGGCGAAGCAGTTCCAAGTCAAATTTCAGTTGGCAAATCTCTCTCGCGGTGAGCAAACTATTACTGATTCCTTTGGTAAGGTTAGAGCTCTTGCCGATATACTAGCTACCACTGGTAATCCCCTTCATGACTCAGATTTTGTAACTTACCTTCTCACTGGACTTGGTCCTGCATATGATACTTTTGTCACATCCATTACCACACGGGCATAAGCCAGATCTTCTCATGAACTTTATCAATTGTTACTTATACATGAAAGTCGTCTCTCTCATTCCTCATGGAGTATACTCTCCAGTGAGCCCTCTGTTAATTTTACTCATTCTGGTGGTCGAACAAGGGGTACCTACAGAGGAGGTCGCAATGGCAGAAATGGTACAGGTGGTCGTGGCAGACCTCCGTATTCAAATCGTACAGGTGGTCGTAATAGTTCCTATGCCTCATCACCAAGTGGATCCTTCAATCAGCGTCCTTCCTGTCAAGTTTGCAAAAAATATGGCCATGACGCACTACAAGCTGATACCGGTTTGATCACAGCTACTAATATGCTACTCCCCCCACCTTCTCAGCAAACATCACCAACTCCAACAATGGCTCCGATTCCACCTGGTACCCAGATTCAGGCGCAACACATCATATCACCAATGATTTCTCTAACCTCAACCTGTCTTCTAAACAATACAGTGGTGCTGAACAGATTCATGTAGGAGATGGTTCGGGACTGTCTATACAACACACGGGTGATTCATCTCTTTCTAGTCCCTCTTTCTCTTTTTTACTTCGTAATCTCCTTCATGTTCCAAGCATAACCAAAAACCTTATTTCTGTCTCTCAATTTTGTCGTGATAATCTATGTTTCTTTGAGTTTCACTCTAACTTCATTACTGTAAAGGACATCAAGATGGGGATCTCACTCCTCACAGGGTCGGTCCGTAATGGGCTATACGTCTTCCCCACCATTCCTGCAGCTCGATCTTCGTCTTCTCCATCTGTCAATATTGGCGAACGTACCTCTATGGCTCAATGGCACTTTCGCCTCGGTCATCCTCACCAATCTGTTGTTTCAAGTCTCCTGCGCACTAACTATTTGAAGCTACTCTCCAGTGCCTCCACCTTCTCCTGCGTTGATTGTCCCTTAGCCAAAGTCCATCAGCTGGGCTTCTCCTCTTCTCGGGCTGAGACCACTAAACCTTTGGAGCTTGTGTGTGCAGACATTTGGGGCCCAGCTCCGTTTCCTTCTAGATTAGGTTTCAAATATTATCTCTCTTTTGTAGACAAATTTACTAGGTTTACCGGGTTCTATCCCTTAAAATACAAATCTGATGTTGCTCACATTTTTCCTATCTTTTTGTCTTTAATTGAGCGTTTATTTAATACAAAACTTCTTACACTACAAACGGATGGTGGAGGAGAATTTAAACCATTAATTCCCATATGTCAAAAACTTGGTATTCATCACCAATTCTCTTGTCCACATACCCATCAACAAAATGGGCTTGTAGAACGAAAACATAGACATATCGTTGAAACAGGGCTTGCCCTCATGGCCCATGCCAATCTTCCATCTCATTTTTAGGCCGATGCTTTTGAAACGGCAATTTATCTTATTAATTGGTTGCCCTAAAAGAACACTCAAAATAAATCTCCATTTTTCCATGTTTATAAATGGCAACCTGATTATGAATTCCTCAAAGTCTTCGGTTGCCTATGTTTCCCTAACCTTCGTCCATATAATCAACATAAATTCAGTTATCGTTTCACTCCGTGTCTTTTTCTTGGGTATAGTAGTACTCATAAGGGATATAAATGTTTGGATCAATCACAGACTCTACATTTCCCGTGATGTCCTGTTTCATGAGACCTCATTTCCTTATTCACGGCCCACTCTCACACCTAGTCCTCAGCCCACCTCATCTCTTCCTTCACAAACAAACCTTCCACTCTTCCCTTAGTCCATTCTCGGCCCAGGCTCAGGCCCACGCCCTCCCATCTCTCCTTCCTCTCATCATCCTTCGATAGTCTCTCCCTCACCCGATATCTCTCAAATCCCTAACTCTGCTAATGTCCCCCATTCCTCTCGCATTTCCCCTCTCCTACCTCCTCGTTCTCCAATTATGACCCGCTCACACACAAATTCCTCACGCCCTCGTGTTCGTATGGATGGTACCATCCCATAACCTTCTCGCACCTGTTTCAGCACCACTGTCCCCGTTCCAGAAAGCCCTAGCTCCTACTCCATGGCTCGCAAACATCCCGAATGGCAACATGCCATGCAACAGGAATACGATGCCCTGGTCCACAATGAAACCTGGTCCTTAGTTCCTCTTAATACTTTTCTTAATGTTCTTGGTTGCAGATGGGTCTACAAGACCAAATTACATGCGGATGGGTCTATCGAATGGCGGAAAGCATGCCTTGTAGCTAAGGGCTACCATCAACAACATGGCCTGGATTTCGAAGAAACCTTCAGTCCTGTGGTCAAGGCTCCTACGATCTGGCTCATCCTCTCAATCGTTGTTGCTCGAGGGTGGCCACTTCGGCAAGTTGACATTTAGAACGCGTTCCTTCATGGAACACTTCATGATCAGGTATACATGCAATAACCCCAAGGGTTTATCAACCCTCTGTTTCCTACGCATGTGTGTAAATTGCATAAAGCAATTTATGGCCTAAAGCAGGCCCCTAGGGCATGGTTTGCCCAGCTCAGTTCCTGGCTGCTTTCGTATGGATTTAGTCCTTCAAAAGCTTATGCATCCTTATTTGTTCTTAACTCTGGTGATTTGCACATTTATCTTCTTGTGTATGTTGATGATTTTATCATCACTGCATCTAAGCCCTCTGCCATTGATACATTTGTTCGGGATTTAAGTCTGGCTTTTCCAGTTAAAGATCTAGGGCCCTATCATACTTTCTTGGATTGGAGATCAATTATTTGCCCATTGGTGTTCTGTTATCTCAGAGGAAGTGTATCAAGGATCTACTATCTCGAAGTCACATGTTACATTCTAAGTCAATCTCGTCACCCATGGCTGCTTCCTTGAAACTGTGATAATTTGATTCTCCATCCTTTGATGATGTCACTCTGTATTGTTGGAGGCCTACAGTACTTATCCCTCACTAGACCCGACATTGCATTTGCAGTAAATAAGGTGTTTCAATTTATGCACACACCTAAGCTGCCTCATTGGATTGCAGTTAAAAGAATTCTCCGTTATTTGAAAGGGACCATCAATCATGGTCTCTTTTTCTCCTCACAGTCTTCTTTTAAACTTCAAGGTTACTCGGATGCGGATTGGGCTGGTTGCCCAGATGATAGGAAATATACCGGTGGATTTTGTGTTTACTTAGGCAGACATCTTATCTCCTAGAGCTCAAAAAAATAGAGAACGGTTGCTAGATCTAGCACAGAAGCTGAGTACAAAGCTGTGGCCTCTTCAGCTGCTGAAATCATCTAGATTCATACCTTAATTTCAGAACTTGGCTTACCCTTGTCACAGGCTCCAATATTATGGTGTGATAATATTAGAGCCACATATCTTGCTACAAATCCTGTTTATCACTCACGGACCAAGCATGTAGACATCGATTTTCACTTTGTTAGAGACCGGGTAGCAGCAAAATCACTTACCATTGCTTTCATTAGCTCCAAAGATCAACTAGTAGATGCTCTTACAAAACCTTTGGTAGCTGACAGGTTTCTCAAGCTTAGATCGAGTCCCAATGTCACTGACACTCCCTTGGACTCGAGGGGGCGTATCAATATAGAGGATTCAGCCACCTCATCAAAGGAGGAAATAGACACATCATCAGAGAAGATAGCAATGGCACCTTAGTCTAATTGTACATAAAGTTGTTTATGTAATTGTAGGAAAATTTGTTATACTTTCTCTCCAGTCATTGTAACCGTTTTTATTCTTACAATTGTGTATAAATTTAATCATCAATGAAATGAAATACAAGCTTCTGAATTCACTCAAATATGAAGTTCTATTAATAATAATGTACAAGCTAGGGAAAATAAATAAAGCATGCAAATTAACCAAAAGTCATATGCAACACTGGCATTCCTAACACTCATAGATGATGGAGATCGACTGCATTCTAAATGTCCAATATATGGTGTGTTGTTCTGCATGGCCAGCTTGATTTAGAAACTAATTATGACCTACAATTTGTTTTTATTTCATGAGCGTAATTAAAGCATTGATGAAAGAACTTTATATCGTGTGTATATATATATATATGGTCACCCTTGATAAATCTAGAATATTGGAAAGCCATGCACATGGAATAATTGATCTCGTTACCACGATTAGAGCATCCCTATGTTTGCTGGATCAAGATGATCATTTAAAGTAATTTTAAAACACAATATTAGAATGATTGGCATAATGTATTAGTCAGCTGAAATTTTGTTATTGTCCATTTGCTGCATGTTCTAGATTGATAGTACTAAAACTCAATAAATATTATAGAATTCACATTTTATACTTATTTCTCTCCAAATGAGTATCAAATCTTTGTGTTATAATTGGTCTTAAAATATTACAAATTAGTAGGATTCGTTGTGCTTCTGATCCATTGGATGACCACATTCGACAAGTAGTGATCAGAAGAATGACATAATGTAAAACATGCCAGAAGAATAGCTTTTGTTTTCAATTAGGACGACCAATTAATGAAAATCTGAGAAGCAAGGATTTTGTGATCGACCTTATCATGAAGTGATGCCAAGATTAACAAAAAATAAACACAAACCCTAATGGTGAGCACCATAATCGTGGTAAGCCATATAACTGGAACATCTAGAGTTTGAGTATTCACTACGTACATGCATTCGCACATTTAGTGTGATACCCAGTATTTTAGCGTATTTTAATTGAATGAGTATTTTAATTAATTTAAATATTGATTCTCTTGTTTTAAATTTATCAGATTTTTTGTTGGTTTATTTTTATGATTTTTAAGTTGTGAAATTTATTTTGATATGCTTTCTTAATATTAATTATTGTTTTGTATTTAAATTGCTCTTTAATTTAAATTAGTTTGTTGTGGGCTTTAAAATTATTATATTGTTGAATTTTATTATTATTTTATTTATTTTAGCTAGTCACTGCATTCGAATTATTTTATTCAACTTACTGTTTTGAAATTCTTTTTGTTGGATTAATTTTGTAAAAGGTGCCACGTATCAAGTGATGATCAATCTCCAAATGATACGCACAAACTGAAATTTTACATTAGGGGAAAAAATTCTTAATGAAATAGTGGAGAGGATATAAAATGCTTCAGAAAAATATTACAAGTCAACTTACCAGTCTTCCCACAAATACACAGCACACTCTTCTCCGCTATGCTTGTGACGCCTCGACTCCCACGTACAAAAAGTCTCGAGAATCGTGACGTCAGGATAATGACAACACGGTCACGCATCCCAACGACAAGTATCAAGTGTGTGCAACAAATAAACAGTATACAAATAAAATACACAGCGGATAATAAATAGGTCAAGTAGTACCAGAATTTTAGTTTAATACAATATCAAAAATACAAACCTCATAAAAACAAAGCCAAAGTCCCATAAATAATAATACAAGTCTGAAAATAAAACATAGCACGAGTGATTCCAGATCAATCCTCCGGCCGAGCAAAATCCTCAAGCTCAGCATCTGCATCATCAACATAGTCTGCAGTACCATTAAATGATACCACAGGTAAGTTATAACCTAACCAAATCTTGAGATAAAAACACACTAAAGCATCTAACCATGCATGCATATGATGCAATATACAATAAATCCAACACACGCCAAAAATCACATTTGACCCAAAAATATTTCCAATAAAACATTTCCACCATTTTCCGAGAAAATGGCCCAAAAATCAATATCTATCATTTTGCCAGAAAATGACACACAAAATCCAACTCACGCTATTTTCCCAGAAAATAACCATTAATCCATAACCACCATGGTCTCCCCTATGGACCATCCGCACGTCCTGGCTGCAAAACGAGCGATACCCAGTTCCGCACCCAGTGCGTTCGTGGCCAGGTCATCCTCTAGCCCCCGCCAGCAAAAGGGCCACGGAGTCGGCATGAAACTCGTTCGATCCCGTTGTCGCCTGACGACAACCCAGGGGACGTCACTCAGTATATTCCGCTCCCGAGTGACCAGAGGAGCTCCACCGAGATAATACTCCATCTCGGCTTGGGGTCGTGATACACACGCACCCAAAAATCCAGTCAACACATGAAAACTTAGTTTTCAAAATAACCACATGATTATGAATGCAATACACGAAAACCCAGTTTTCAATTTACAAACATGACATGCGTGCAATATGCAGTGAACCAAACCACAGCCATAATACTCAATAACCAATTCCAAATCACAATATAACCAATAACCAACAACAATCCAATCACAATAACCAACACAACAATTACTCCGTCCTCAATCCATCCACCCCCAAACTCCTCGGATTTAGTCCGGAACCAACTAGAATACAGTATAATCAATTAGTGTAAAAATATATTTAAATCTCAAAAGATTGTTTAGGAAATACTTACAGTGCTATAAAATATTTTTAGGCGGATTACGAAGGAGTTGGAAGCACCAAAACAGCAACTTCACAATGTAAAAACACTGTGGCCGAAACATAGTGAAAACTCAAATTCACTCGGGGTCAAACGAAGACTTGGGAACGGATTTTGAGTTCGTGGAGGCAGCTCGGGTGACGGATCGGGGCCGGAATTGGGTCTAAATGGTTGCTGGAGGGTCGGTGATGAGGTGGTGAAGAAATGGTGGCCAATGGTGGCCGGACGGCGGCGATGGAACGAAATGAAGCTCGCGGCTTCGCACGGCTCATGGCGGCGTTAGTCGGCCTGAGATTTGGTGGGCTGGGTCGACGGCGGCAGGGGAATCTGGTGGTGTCGACGGTGAAGGCCACAGACGGCCGGCGGCGGTACTGGATGCCAAAGGGCCGAACGGCATGGGAGAGGAGAGAGAGAGAGTGTATCGGGCTGGGGAGAGAGGATCTGAGGGGAGAGAGGAGAAAAAGGAAAGAGAAAAGAAAAAGAGAAGGAAAAAAGAGAGATCCAGTCTTTTCATCTTGGGGTCTCGAAATTATCCAACGAAGAGAATTTTAAAAGTGACAGCCAAATAATTTAAATCAAGCGTAGTGAAAGATTTAAATAAAATAATAATTATTTTAAAACCCATAAATAAACCAATTTAAATTAAATATCACTTTAAATGCAACTCAATAAATAATATTAAGAAAACACCATAAAAAATAATTTTCACAACTTAAAATATTATAAAATAATATTTAAAAACTCCCATAATTTTAAAACAAGATAATCAATCTTTAAATAAATCATTCATTAAAAATATACTAAAATACAGGATGTTACAATCTCCCCCCCTTAAATAAAATTTCGTCCTCGAAATTGATAAGGTCAAACATTAAGACTAAGACAAGGATAAGGTTCAACTAAGAGCAGACTTAAGAAACATACCAGCAGGGTCAACCAAACAAATACGGATATTGCTCTCTCATATCGGCTTCTCGCTCCCAAGAGAAATCTTGAGCCAAAGGATCACCACATGACACCTTCACCAAAGGTATCGTCCTGGATCTTAACTTTTGCACTGTCCAATCCACAATCTGAGTCGGAACAACTTCATAGGTAAGGTTAGGCTGAAGTTGAATGCGTTCCGGGTCAACAAAACGCGGCTCCTGTTGACCAAAACTCTTCTTCAATGACGACACATGGAACACATTATGAACATCTCCGAAATAATCCGGCAATGCAACTCTATAAGCAACAAGCCCAACCTTCTCCACAATCTGAAAAGGACCAACATACCTCGGGCTAAGCTTTCCCTTCTTACCAAAGCACTTAGCCTTTCATAGGAGAGACTTTAAGATAAACTCAATCGCCTTTTTCAAAAGATAAGTCTTTTCTCCTTGTGTCAGCATAACTTTTCTGACGACTTTGCGCTTCTGCCATTTTAGCTCTTATAACTCGGACCTGCTCTTGCATTTCTTGGATTAATTCAGGCCTAATTAATTTTCTCTCACTGACTTCATCCCAACATAGGGGCGAGCTACACTTCCTCCCATACAACGCTTCATACGGAGCCATCTAGATAGAAGCATGGAAACTGTTATTATAAGAGAACTCTATAAGCGGCAGATGATTTTCCCAGCTTTCTTGAAATTCCATAACACATGCTCTCAGCATATCCTCCAAGGTCTGAATTGTACGCTCAGATTGACCATCAGTCTGAGGGTGATAAGCAGTACTGAACTTCAAATTAGTGCTTAGCACTGCCTGCAAACTCTATCAAAAAAGCGACGTGAATCGCGGGTCCTTGTCCGACACAATACTCTTGGGTACTCCACGCAACCTCACAATCTCTTTAACATACAACCGCGCTAATTTACCCAAAGAGTTGGCATTATTTACAAGCAAGAAATGAGCACTCTTGGTCAACGATCCACAATCACCCAAACTGAATTCTTCCCACTAGGAGTCCTTGGCAAACCCACAACAAAATCCATTGAGATGTCATCCCACTTCCACTTTGGAATAGGGAGAGGTTGAAACTTACCAGCAGGTCTCTGATGTTCAGCTTTAACTTGGTGGCATGTGTCACATTTCTCAATAAACATGGCAATATCAGTCTTCATCCCTTCCCACAAAAAATTCCTCTTTAAGTCCCGATACATCTTCGTACTTCCAGGATGAACTGAGTAAGGAGCTGTATGAGCTTCTGCCAAGATTAGCTCTTTAAATTCAAAATCTCAAGGAATCACTCTTCGATCCCGAAAACGAAGAACACCATCTTTGTCCAAACTGTAGTGCATGGGTCCTTTAGACTTCCTAACTCTCTTCCTGATATCTAACAACTTAGGATCCCTTCTTTGGAGAGTCTTCAATTCTTCAAAATCAACGACCCGAACATCCAAAACTGAAGAGAGCAATTCTTCCTGCTGCGAACTCTCAATAAGCAGTCTTCTCATTCCACAAAGGAGAGAGTCCACTCCTGACGACTCTGCCTCATCCACTAACTGAGACTTCCTACTCAAGGCATCAGCAACTAGATTAACTTTCCCTGGATGATACTTGATCTCACATTGATAGTCACTAATTAGCTCTAACCAATGCCTCTGTCTTATGTTAAGATTCTTCTGAGAAAACAAATGCTTCAAGATCTTGTGGTCGGTGAAGACTTCACAAACTTCTCCATACAGATAATATCGCTAGATCTTGAGAGCAAACACCACAGCTGCCAATTCCAAATCATGGGTGGGATAATTCCTCTCATGCACTTTCAACTGACGAGATGCATAGGCAACAACTCTTCCTTCCTGCATAAGAACACACCCTAACCCAAACTTAGATGCATCGCTGAAAACTACAAACGGCTTATGTGGCTCCGTGTAATACCCTGCTCCTTCCTTTCTTCTGACGTAAGCAATTACGTCAGATGAGTCAGCCTGTTCACTCCCCTCTCTAGTGTCTAAGAGCCCCGTTACGCGTGCCAGATCCCGATGGCTTGTTTTTAAAGATACTGCATAATTTATAAAGTTAGTTTTGGTGTTTTAAAGTAATGTGTATTTTAAATGGAAGATTCCTATCACTATCTAAATAAAGAATATTTTAAATAACTCAATTATAATATCTGTGAAGAGCTCCAAAAATATTATAATTATAGGGAATCATTTTATATAAATGATTCCAGTTATTTAAAATATTAGGTGATTTAAATAATGATGGAATCTTTATTTATTTAATAGTTTTACTCCTTTAAATATTTTAAGTAAGACTTCATCATTTTATAAATGAAGAAGGAATATTATTTTAAATAATATTCTACCTTAATTCCTCTCAGTGCTTTTTAATAAGTTAGCTTTTACGCATTTTCAAATCAGTATTTAAGGGTCATCGTAGACCATTTTTATAGACCCCTAGATGTCGGGTTTTAGGATAAAACCCCAGCCCCTCTTTCTCCCTCATTTTTCCCCAGCCCTCTCTCTCTCCTCTCTCCCTCTCGGCTTGCGACGTACGCGGCCTCCCTCTCATGCCCGAATGCCTCCAGCCCCAGCCCGGCGCCGCCGTGCCACACGACCACCACCACTGGCACCGCCTCCCTCCGGCGAGTCTCCCAGCACCGGCCTTGCTCCCGCACGCTCGGCCCTCCTCCTCCCACGCCAGTGTAAGCCCGATCTGGCTTGATGGCTCCAGCGCCGCCGTGCGCCGTCCTCCGGCGCCACCACCGCTAGGGTAGCTTCCCTAGCCACAGACCGGCCTCCCCCCTTGATCTCAGCCTCCCTCTCCCCGCCGGTAGTCGCCATGCACGAGGTCAAGCTCCTCAACGCACGGGTTCACTGTACGAGCTCCTACGCCACCGTGTACGGCCACCTCGACCACTGGGCACCACCATGAGACTCTTGAGGTCTCCCCCTTCCTCCTCCAGCAAACCCACGGCCAATAAGCCTCTCCTCCACCTCCCGGTGTCACCCGTGGTGATGCACGGGTTTGCCCCGATCCATCGCCGTCCGCCGCCACCCACGGCGAACGACCACCGTAGCCGGCATCCTTAGGCCACCACGAGTCCAACGATACCACTCACGGCCCCGATCTACCACCCATGGCCCCACACTCTCTCGCACTCTCCCACGGCTTATCCTCCCTCGCAGTGCACGGCCAGTCACTGTAGGCCGCCATGCCGACCGCCACCGAGCCTCCACGGCTCCACTAGCAACCTCCCCTAGTCTGCCCGAGCCTAAACCACCACTTTATGTGGTAGGTAATCACTGCACGTGATGGACAATCACTGCGCGTGACTGACCGCCACTGTACACGGCAAGATCCGCTGTGATACGCTCATTGTCATCATCATCAAGGTCACCGTAGACCCCTCCAAGACCACACCTAACTATCCAAACACTTAAACAGTCACTGTACGCGATGTAGCCACCCCGTACGCTCCTCTGGCGTATTCGATGTAGCGGTCAACGAGCGACGCACGGGTTATCCCGTCGATGGTATAATTCTCTATCCCTCGCTATTTATATTAGATGCTAGCTAGTTGACTAGGTTGTGGACTGTGCTGCTAGTATTATAGGACTGCTGTGTAGTTTGATGGTGATGTGATGTGAAGTGCTGGGCGTAGTTGGAAAGTGTGCTGTGTAGTATTGTGGACTGTGCTGTGGAGATTGTGGACTGTGCTGTGTAGTGTTGGGAACTATGTTGTGAAGTGTGGTTGTAGTGCATGTGCAGTACAATAACATACTTCAAACCAAAATAATTTTAAATCGCAACTTTTCAAAATTTTTCGGTACTTCACCTAAGGGAGATGTGGCTTTACCCAGAGACGAACTGCTCTGATACCGATTGTGACGCCCCGACTCCCACATACAAAAAGCCTCAGGAATCATGACGTCAGGATGATGACAACACGGTCACGCATCCCAACGACAAGTGTGTGTGTGCAACAAATAAACAGTGTACAAATAAAATACACAACGGATAATAAATAAGTCAACTAGTACTAGAATTTTAGTTTAATACAATATCAAAAATACAAACCTCATAAAAACAAAGCCAAAGTCCCATAAATAATAGTACGAGTCTGAAAATAAAACATAGCACGAGTGATCCCAGATCACTCCTCAGGCGGAGCCAAATCCTCAGGCTCAGCATCTGCATCATCAACATAGTCTGCAGTACCATTAAATGGTACCATAGGTAAGTTATAACCTAACCAAATCCTGAGATAAAAATACACTAAAGCATCTAACCATGCATGCATATGATGCAATATGCAATAAATCCAACACAAGCCAAAAATCACATTTGACCCAAAAATATTTCGATAAAACATTTCCACCATTTTCTCAGAAAATGGCCCAAAAATCAATATCTATCATTTTCCCAGAAAATGACACACAAAATCCAACTTACGCTATTTTTCCAGAAAACAACCATTTTCCATTATCCATTAATCCATATGCACCATAGTCTCCCCTATGGACCATCTGCACGTCCTGGTTGCATAACGAGCGATGCCCAGTTCCGCACCCAGTGCGTTTGTGGCCAGGTCATCCTCTAGCCCCCTCCAGCAGAAGGGCCACATAGTCGGCACGAAACTCGTCCGATCCCGTTGTCGCCCGGCGACAACCCAGGGGACGTCATTCATATTTCGCTCTTGAGTGACCAGAGGAGCTCCACCGAGATAATACCCCATCTCAGCTTGGGGTCGTGATACACACGCACCCACAAATCCAGTCAACATATGAAAATCCAGTTTTCAAAATAACCACATGATCATGAATGCAATACACGAAAACCCAGTTTTCAATTTACAAACATGACATGCGTGCAATATGCAGTGAACCAAACCACAACCATAATACTCAATAACCAATTCCAAATCACAATATAACCAATAACCAACAACAATCCAATCACAATAACCAACACAACAATTACTCCGTCCTCAATCCATCCACCCCTGAACTCTTCGGACTCAGTCCGGAACCAACCAGAATATAGTATAATCAATTAGTACAAAAATATATTTAAATCTCAAAAGATTGTTTAGGAAATACTTACAGCACTATAAAATATTTTTAGGAGGATCACGAAGGAGTTGGAAGCACCAAAACAGCAACTTCACAGTGTAAAAACACTGTGGCCGAAACACAGTGAAAACCCAAATTCACACGGGGTCAAACGAAAACTTGAGAACGGTAGGGTAGGGCCCATAGGAGGTGGTGAAGCTAGTGGTGGTGGCCTTTGGCCATGGGTGGCGGCCGAAACGGCAGTTTAAGGCCGAAAAGCTTAAATCGGATTTTGAGTTCGTGGAGGCGGCTCCGGCAACGGATCGGGGCCAGGATTGGGTCTAAAAGGTTGCTGGAGGGCCGGTGATAAGGTGGTGAAGAAATGGTGGCCAATGGTGGCCGGACGGCGGCGGTGGAATGAAATGAAGCTCGTGGCTTCGCACGGCTCACGGCGACTAATGGCGGCGTTAGCCGGCCTGAGATTTGGTGGGCTGGGTCGCCGGTGGCAGGGGAATCTGGTGGTGCCGGCAGTGAAGGCCACGGACGGCCAGTGGCTGTACTGGATGCCAAAGGGCCAAACGGCATGGGAGAGGAGAGAGAGAGAGGGTATCGGGCTGGGGAGAGAGGATCCGAGGGGAGAGAGGAGAAAAAGGAAAGAAAAAGGAAAGAGAAAAGAAAAAGAGAATGAAAAAATAGAGATCTAGTCTTTTCATCTTGGGGTCTCGAAATGATCCAACAAAGAGGATTTTAAAATTGACAGCCAAATAATTTAAATCGAATGCAGTGAAAGATTTAAATAAAACAATAATTATTTTAAAACCCATAAATAAACCAATTTAAATTAAATATCACTTTAAATGCAATTCAATAAATAATATTAAGAAAACACCATAAAAATTAATTTTCACAACTTAAAATATTATAAAATAATATTTAAAAACTCCCATAATTTTAAAACAAGATAATCAATCTCTAAATAAATTAAATAAATTCTTCATTAAAAATACACTAAAATACGGGATGTTACAATGCTCATTCAATAGATGAAGAACTGCAACACCCCGCTCCCCAATAAAGACATTTTAGAATTTTCGGGGAGCTAGTGTGCTACTATTGAACTTGACTAAAACTTTTTCTTTTAAATAACGAGCTAGATGCAAAAGATTCCATAATAAAATAAAATTTAATTAATACTTAAAATCCAACATAGAGTCTGCGGAAGCACTTATTTAAAAAAAAATATGAAAATCTCATGTGCTTATCAAAATCATTTACTTAAATCTTAAACCATAAAAACTAATCATATCATAATCTGTCTAGGCCTCTGTCTCGCCTCCCGGGGTCAAGTCCTGTCCTACAGTCTCATCTTCATAAATTTCATCACCTGGGGTGGTTTAAAAACATGAAAACAAACTAAAATGAGTCGAATACTCAATAAGCACACATCATACAGTAAACATAATAAACATAAGGTTTCTTGAAAAACGTGCTTACTTATAAATACATACATAAATAACATGAACATGAACATGAGCTTATCTTTCACTTGTCATAGGCCGTTACCCACTGTTGACCCCCGTGAGTTAGGGTTAGCGAATCTAAATAGACTCCGATTCCGCCCGTGGCCACGGGTTGTGGAATCCATACATAAGGAAGACATACTGGGTACACTACCAGCATGTACGACCTGGCAATGCAATATGCCCATAACATAGGTACCGTCTTCATATCATAGCATAGGCTGTTACGTATCTTATCATTCATATTTCATCATAATCATACTTGTATACTTGTCATATCATAGATTTCAAAAGAAATCACATACATACTTGTCATATCTTGCCATATCATATCATAGATTTCAAATGAAATCACATTCTTACATAACATGTCGTGATGCATGACTTCTCACATAAAATCATGATTTTTCTATAAATACTTTAATGCATAAATCTTCTCATAAAACCATGCATAGCTTTTTATAAATTATTTTAATGCATAACTCTTTTCATAAAATCATGAATTTTCATAAATCACTTGATGCATAATTATTTACATAAAATTATGGACTTTCATATTTTTATCATGTCTTGGGTACGTAAAAAGGGGCTTCCAATGGAGGGCATACATGCATAATATTTTTATAAAAGACATGTCGTTTACCGTACATACGTGTAAGTGTATGATCATGCTACTTACCTTGCAGTGCTAATCCACTATTTTCGTCCCGAAATCGATCACCTATACAATGAGCGTGTAATATCCGTAAATATTCCAATCGAACACGAGCTAAAATATTTAACCCTAAAATGCTAACGTTGACCTATTTTAATTCCTTAATTCTCATTATCCCCAAAAACCATTACTTCCCAAATACCTCGATATTCTCTTAAAAGAAATCCCTAACTAATTAAACTCTAACTTAAAATATTAAACCCAAAAAAAATCACTAAACCATTACTGAAACATAATGAAATCAAATCCAATTTAAAATTACAAATCTTATCATAGTATATGTCTAATTAACCTCAAACTTATCCCACAAAGAAATTAACCCATCAGATTAAAACAAGGCCCAATACACTTTTAAAACACAAGCTAAACAACTAAGCCCACCATTCATGGGGCCCAAGGCCCACTTGTGAACTCATGTGATAAATCAGTATTCGGCAGAAGCAAAGAAGAGTGTTGTGCGAGAGAAACACAGTGCCCGTGCGAGAGAGAAACAGAGGCTCACCGAGAGAGGGGCATGCGATGGGCGATGGGCTGGACGGTGGCTGGGAGTGCGGGGATGCAGCTGGGTTCCTGGGCTGGGTGGTGCGACGCTGTGAGAGGGAGAGAGTTTAGCAAGAGAGAACGATGTTCTACCGAGAGAAAGGCTGGTGTGCGGATGCAGTAAGGTGATTGGGTAGTGGCAGTGGTGGAGGTCTGTCGTTCGGCGTTGTCTGCTTTCAGTAGTGTTGTTTGTGGCTGAGGCAACGTGTGGGTTGGTGGCTAACGGGTGATGGGTTAGTTGAGTAAAATGCTCTGTTTCGGGGGGTGCAAAATAGGGGAGGATGGCAGCGGCTCATTGGCTCTTCCAAGGGCAGTCGCGTAGTGTTTTTAAATAGCTGAGCAACGAGGTGGTCTAAGGAAGGAGCTACAACGTGGTTTGCTTGGTTTCGGCGAGGTGGTTCAGTGGGTTCTCGGTGGTGTGCAGTGGAGATATCGTGGGGCTTACGGTGGCTGTGCTACGATGGGTGGTCTGCAGACAAGAGGTGCTGGTTGTGGCTTCTAATGGTCGTCACGAAGGAGGTCTTGGGTGGTCTGCGATTTGGTTTTCGTGGTAGTTCACGGCAGAGGGAGGAATGGCTTGGAGGAATTTCCTGGACGTGTGTTGCAGGTTCGTGGGTCTGGTTTGATTTGTAGCAGAAACTTGACTCCCTATGGGGAGATTCTGGCCGTGGGTATTGTGGGTGTGTTGATGGAAATATTGCGAGGAAGAGAGGATTTATAGATGAGGCAGAGGGAGGTATCGTGAGTGATAAGGAGTTTGGTTAATGTTGGAGTCGAGTGGCATAAGTGCATGTGCATGTGAGTGGATAAACACATTAGAGACGTGCATGTGCATGGGAGTGAGCCGTGGGACTAGCCAGTTTCGTGCGGGTTGAGTGTACTGATCAGTCTCTATATATATAGGCCAACAGAAAGCCTCGTGATGAAGCAAAATAAAGACGTACGTGCATAGGAGTAGGACTACCTTTCGTAAGTGGTTGAAATTCAGAGAAGGAAATCGGGTAGTAATTAGGAATTTTATTACGAAAGGGAAAGAAGAATAGTAATAGTGTTTGAACTCTAGCTCACGAGCTTGAAGTTATTTATTTATTTATATTTTTTTGGAAAAATTAACGTAGGTTTAACTCTAGGTTCAATAAAAAAATAATATGTCTGATAAATTCTTTTATGGGCTTAAACTCATTTATTGAGCCTAATAAAATTATCTATAATTTATTCTTAAAAATATAAGATTGGGTTGGATCGTTACAAGAACCTATAAAGCCAGTGATCAACTTAGTACATTTCCTAACTCAATTGAAGTAATGAAGTGGTTTGGATATAAGTCTCAATGAAAACCTTATATGGGCCCTCAGCACTAGAAAATCGTGTAAACTTTCAACTAAGCAATTATAAACTTGCACTTTATGTTCATGAGATAATCAAATAAATGAATTGGAAAAGAAGTATGAAAAAAATGATCGGCATAAGTAAAATAACATAGTACAATTATACCTTTTTGTGCTGTCTTAAACCATGCAGATCAGATACTCCATTACATACAACACCATTAGCTATCTGAAATTCAGTTCCAACACAAATCAGAAATAAAAAGTGCAAACTTCAAGTTGACAGGTGAGAAGTCAGAAAATTCTCAGTCTTGTAATTTTTCTGGCGTTTACTGTTAAGAAAACAAAATGAACCAAGTTCATGAATATAAAATATTAAACTTTTTCGAAGGGATTCTATAATTTGGTGTCTTTTCTTGGTACCCAGACATTCCAATGAAATATTTTTCACTTATCTTCCTAGAATACAAACAGAACTGAACAATTCATATGGCTTACTCTCAGTCGAATATTGAACAAAAAATTACCTTATCATGGCAATATGATAGAGATGGCGGAGTTCGGAATGGACTCTGCCTACTAGCAGCTCCAGCATTGGTCAATTCACTTCTATTTCCACATGAAGTTAAACTTTGCCTAGACACTTGGGGTATGTTAAACTTTATACATGATTTAATGTATGGTCTCCAACCAATTATGCAAGAGCACCCTCTAAAATTAAATCAACCAGCCAATCAAAATGAAAGTCAAATACAAAATCTATATGCATAGTACCATCATATCAGGGTGTTCACAAAGAGTCAATGACCACTTTCCACAACCATGTAGTTCAAAAGTTAGCTACATCAAGAGAACACTGAATAAGCAAATGACTCTAAAAATTTAGCCAAAAATTGTTGGTTTGTAAATATTAACGCTAACAACACATCAACATAGTAAACTTCAGGTATTGGCACCAAATTACCTTTTCACTACAAGAGAAATGGTTTTTTGAGACAAAAAATTTTGTTTCAAAAAATCACAATTTCGTCTCAAAAAAGAATTGAAGATGAAAAAATTTCGCTTTTCTCTAAAACGCTGTCTCAAAATGTTTTTGGAGACAAAATTTGAATTTCATCTCCAAAAATCACTTTTAGGGACGAAATTTTGTGAAACCAGTCAAAACCGTTCGAACGGGGAATTTTTTTTAGACGAACTAATTTCATATCAATATCTTGTTCGAATGGAATATTTTTCCCTTCGAACCGACCCGTCCATTTGAACGGAATAAAATTTTGAATCGAACAAATAACCATATTTGATATTGTTCGAATGGAATATTTTTTAGTTCAAACCGACCCGTCCATTTGAACGAAATAAAATTTTGAATCGAACAAATAACAATATTTGATACTATTCGAATGAAAGGAGTGTGTGTGTTCGAACCAATAAATTTTGTTCGATGACTTTTGTTTGAATACAAATTACGTTCGTTCGAACTGTATTTTGCGTTATTCGTTCGAATGGGTTATTTGTTGTTCGAATGGGTATTTGTTTATTCGAATGGATTTAGCAATGGTAATTTACCGTTCAAACGGTATGAATCATACAGAACAGAATCAAATTAATTAAAAATACCATATTAGTATTACACAAAATACAATTCAAATGTCAATTGTTCAAATGTTTTGAAACTTTATAATATAAATAACCCTAAAGAAAAAAATAACTTTTACAATTATTGTGGTGGTGTAGAATTTTGTGACATAATTGATTGCAACTGAAGCATAGCTTTTTTTACCTCCATCTCCAATATCTTCTGCATGTTCTCTTCTAATCTTGCCTCAAAATCTGCTGCTTGATCTAATCTAGTCAGCAACTCTTTTTCCTTGGACCTCAATCGTTCTATCTCAAGTGTTGCTTCCTCCAATTCTTTAGTTTTGTCGTCATTCAATCTGGCTCGAGAAGAGGATGATGATGTTAAGGATGGTTTAACGCAATGTCCTAAGCCCCTCAAATATTCAGAATGCGATCCAAGAACTTGAAAAAGGATATGAGCATCGTTGACAGATGATGCATCAGATGGATCCACAGTAACTTCCTTGAGAGATATCATCTTGTCCTACAAAAACAAAAACATACTAATTAGTATAAGCAACAAAAATATAGTCACAATGGAATTAAAGAAACTTAAACTTACATAATTTGCCTCTGCTTCAGGATTGGTCCAAACACCATCACGATTTTTATGTGATTTTGCATACAATTGGGTCAGATCATAGTCAGTAGGACTTTCTTCTTTCTGTAAATATATATATATATTAGAACTTAAATCAGAAAAGTGTATTAAATGTTAATATTTAACAGGGAGTAGAATAACTTACCATTTTGTTAGACAAACGATGAAAAGATCGAGAACCCGCATGATGGTATATCTTTAAATTTGATCTTTTTGCTTTGTTCACAATATTCTGTTGCTAAAAAAATAAAAAAATTATATCTATATGTTTAATACATCTATCATAATATACTATTAAAAAAACATAGCAGCGAAATTACCTGATAAGCAGGATATTCAAACATATCACAAACCTTCTCCCATTCATTTGCTGGCATTGCTCGAAATGGATTTTGGCACGCCTCTATTGTAGTATTGAACTTCTTATAATGTGCATGACATCAACCTTTGTACCTCCGAAATGCATTCGACATCAGCTCCTCAACTGTTAATCGATCCTCTCGTCAGCCAAAATCAAGCTCAAACTCATCCTTCCAATAATTATAAACAATTAGTATAAATACGAAATATCCAAAAAGTAACATGAATAATACTTAGTTCATTGAGATGTAGCTTATTACCAAGCAACGATTTTTGATGTGGTCTTTCACGTCTTGGGGAACTTTAGACCAAGAGGATGTAGCAATAGGTGCATACGTGCGAGTAAGTGTACCAACAAAAGAAGCAAGCCATGCTGCCGAATCTCCAGAGCCACCGGTGTGATAATCAGGAATATCAACTTTAATTTTACCAACTTTCCTTACTTTCTCTATGCAGACACCCCTTGTAGTGCCTCTACCTCGGCGCTGGCTTACAACAGCTATATATACAGTAAATAAAGCAAGTATTTGAATTAAATAATTTTATTTTATAGATATATTACTTAAATTGAGCATAAACTGTGGTATTTAATTTGATAAAATACCTTCTTCTGAGTCTAGTAGTGTTGGCTAACTATTCATGACAGGTAAACCACACGGGGAGTCAGTAATGGATGGGGATGGCACATGTGTTGCTTTACGTTTAGGAGGCATATCTATTTGAAATTGTAACAAATTATTATTCAAACAAACGTTATGGATATATTTATAAGAATAATACTTACAAAAATTGATGTTTGAAATTCATTCACTATCTGTTTTGCTAGACCAATCGCCCTTATCCTTGCTAGACACTTCAGTTGATTCATCGTCTTTTGATATTTCACCCTCAATTACTTCGGGTTGAATATCTTCTCTACGCAATGGGACTATATCATATTGGCTGAGATCAACAAATAGATTGATACCTACTTTGTTTTCTTGATATGCTTCTTCATTTGTTGGAGTATCAACTTCTTCTGAAGGTTCGTCTGTCTCTGGAATAGTATCATATACATTTCTTGGTGTAAACTTCTCCACTACCAGCCATGGGTTTCCGTATTCCGGATCATCTAAATAAAAAACTTGATTCGCTTGGCAAGCGAGAATGAAAAGATCGTCCTCATACCATATGCGAGATGTATTGACACTCACAAAGTAATCATCGTTATGCACTCCCAACCTAGGATTTGAGACATCCCACCAATTTCATTTAAACAACCAGACCATATATCCTCCCACGTATTTCAACACTATAATATCTTCCACAATTCCATATAAGTCAATGTTATCATCCCCATGACTTCCTTCGACTATAATCCCACAATTTTGAGTTTTCCTATATCTTTCTCTGTCAGCTGTGTGAAATCTATATCCACGCACCAAACATCCTGAGTACTGAATAGCCCGCCTAGATGAACCACATGCCAGAGCATACAGTTCTGGTGAAATTTCTTTTGAATTTTCACCATATTTCGATACCACCTACATTAATAAATATTATTATATAAAAAAATGATAGAGTTTAGTGGTATGAAATTCGTATTATAAAATGAAACTTTACAGTAATACCGTATGTTCAAACCATGAAGCAAATTCCTCTTCATGCATTTTTTCTACGTCAGTTACACCATTCGTGCGAAGTAGTTGTATACGTTCACTGCGCATGTTCATGTGAATGATTAATTTGTAGCAACGAAAAATGTTATAGTATTATACATGATTAATTTAGAAGATCATCACTAACCTCAAGTAGTGGTCAATCTCTGCACAGTTATTCAAGACATACCATCGAGCTCTTTCAAACTCTCCCCCACATAGGACGTATCCCCCTTGTGCGCCTATGGGACGTACTGTCTGGGAAAACACGATAAATGTCGATGAGACTCCCATCTCTCTTCCACCTTCGTAATTTCAGTTTGGTCTTGTAAATCTAGTATCAACCCCATGAAAATACATTGAACAAAAGATATGCCACTCATTATCAATATATGACTCAGCAATCAAATCTTTTGGACGAGCTTTATTCCCCACAGATCGCTTCAATTTTTCCAAAAATCGTTCAATAGGATACATCCATCTATACTGAACCGGACCAGCGACTAAAGCCTCATGAGGTAGGTGCACAGCCAAATGAACCATTATATCAAAGAATGAAGGCGGGTACAAACTCTCCAATTTGCACAATATTACTGCAATATCAGCTTCCATTTTTAACTATGCATCAACTTTCAACGTTCTACTACAAATGTCTCTGAAAAATCCTCCTAATTCTATGAGAGCTGTACGAACATCTTGAGTAAGCTTTCCACACACACCAACCGGCAACAGACGCTACAGAAATACATGACAGTCATAACTTTTAAGACCAGTTATCTTCCAATCATGTGTTCGAACACATCTTGACATGGTTGAAGCATAGCCATCGGGTAATTTGATTATCAAGAACCAATCACAAAATTTCTTTCTCTCATTATTTGAGAGTGTATACCATCCAATAGGCATATATGCTAACGACCCATTATCTTACAAATGCAACTCCGGTCTTATCCCCAACTCTTTCAAGTCTTTACGAGAGTTAATTGTATCTTTTGTCTTCCCTTCTATTGACATCAGAGTGCCCAATATATTCTTACATATATTCTTTTCAATGTGCATAACATCTAGATTATGGCGCAGTATCAATGTAGACCAGTATGGTAACTCAAAAAAAAATATTTTTTTTGTCCAATTCAACTCCACTGCTTGTCGTTTTCTCTTTCGAACCCTGGTATCTTTCCCAAATCTATTTTCTGAAACATCCCCCAACTGCACGATAATATCATGTCCAGACAACTCTGGCGGCGATGACCTACGCTCAACCCTTCCATCAAACATAACTCTATTTGAACGCCATCTATGATCATGTGGTAAATAACGACGATATCCCATAAAACATAATTTCCTACCATGACTCAACCACTGAGAATGTGTATCTTTATTACAAACAGGACAAGCCATTTTACCTTTTGTGCTCCACCCAGACAAATTTTCATATGCTGAAAAATCATTTATTGTCCACATCACTACAACATGCATCTTGAACTCCCGCGACGAAGCTGCATCATATGTATTGACATCCTGATCCCACAACCCTTTCAACTATGCAATCAATGGTTGCAGATATTCATCTAATTAATTCCCTGGTGACCTTGGCCCTGGTATCAATAGAGTCATCATAAAATACGGATCCTTCATACACTTCCAAGGTGGCAAGTTATAGGGCATTAATATGACAGGCCAAGTACTATAAGAAGTGCTCATGTTGCCAAATGGATTAAAACCATCCGTTGCTAAACCAAGACGTACATTGTAAGGTTCTTCGGCAAACCATGGATACTATTTGTCAAATTTATTCCATTGTAAAGAATCTGCAGGATGCGAGAGGAAGTTTTCATTTTGGACTCTTTCTATGTGATGCCACGACATATCTTTCGCAATTATCCTTGATGTAAACAGTTTTTGAAGTCGAGGAATCAACGAAAAATGTCTTAAAACTTTGTGGGGTATATTACGTTTATCGGATGCCCATCTTGACTCATGACACATTGAGCATGAGTCAAATTCTACATATTGTTGCCAGTAAAGAATACAATCATTTTTACAAGCGTGGATGATGTTATAATCAAATCCTAACCCTCGATTCAATTGTTTCGCTTCATAAAAATTACGGGGTACTACATTATCCTGAGGAAGAGTCTCTTTAAATAATTCAAGTAACATGTCGATAGTTTTGGCAGAAATACAACAAATAGACTTAATATGAAACAACCTCACCGAAAAAGACAACTTACTATGACGAGTGCACCCCTCATACAACTCTCTTTGTGCATCCTCCCACAGTCTTCCAAAGTTATCATTTCTCTCAAATGATTGTGCAGATGTTCCTTCTCCATCCCTTATCCCAAACATTCCTGCACCCAGATCACCTAACATCTCAGTCATATCCTCTCCATTATCGTCACTGTCATCAGGATCATCCACATTAATGTCCTCTATGTCGGTGTCGTTACCCTCCTCTACTTGATTGGTTTGACTGCTAAATCTAACTCCTTTGGGAAATGGTTCGCCATGTAAGACCCAAGGTGAGTATTTAGGATCGATTCCATTTACAAATAAATGATCATCCACTATCACAAAATTATAAGAACTAAGATTATTGCACTTCTTACATGGACATCTTATATATCCTCGACTATCAACACTCATGCGAGCAAACTCTAGAAAAAACTTCACCCATTGTGCATACTCCTTATAGTCTCGCCCAAGTCTATCTTCCAACAGCATCCAACTCTTATCCATTGCTAAGATCCGTTATTTGTCAAATGTCTATCAAAAAACCCAATTCATGGGATAAACACTATCAAAAGTATATTCAAACGTATTCCATTTATTTTATAAGGTAGTTGATCCTATCCCATTCGAGAGACTATCATCTATATCGCATATATACTCAGTCAAAAACTCTAATGTTAGTAAAAATTTACCCAGCATTTTCCTACAATTCTCCAAGTATGTTAATCACGATAAGTCGTCGACCCTATTCATGAGCCGAAGAACTTACAGACCACATACCCAAAGAATGTAAGAAAACACTGAACCAAAATTTTAATTAACTAACACAAGAGTTTAAACTGAATATATCTACCATATAGATGATAGAATCTCAAACTGTCCACTTTGGACATTTCAAGAGTTGTACCCAAAAAAATTCTTTGGCCACAACTCTCGAACGGGTCTAAGGTTCAAGTACGTATAAAAATAACCCTAAAATCCAAAACACTCCAACTCCTACAATTATTGGCATAAATTTGAAAGCAAAGCAAATATATGTGCAAAATTACATTACCAATCACCAATATTATATATATTTCATGTGATATTATATCATTAATTTAAGTGTTAATAATTCTTATGTTATATTAATTATAAATTTTCATTTTAATTTAAGTGTAAATTAAAATATTTTATATATTATTTATTAAGTTTTTGGATTAAATATTTTATAACTACTATTTATTAATCTAAGTGTAATCAATTCCTATGTTATATATTATATTATAAGCTTTCATCTTAAATATTTTATATCTACTATTTATTAATCTAACTGTAATCGATTCCTATGTTATATTTATTAGTTTTCATTTTAATATAAGTGTAAAATATTTTATTATTATATTATGTTTATAGTTTTTCATAACTCTATGATATATATATATAAATATATATTATTCCATTTCCATTTTAATTCATTTTGTTCCAACGGATATTATAGCATTCGAACAGTACAAACCCAGATTCCCATTTAAATTCATTAAGTTCGAACGAGAAATAAAAGCGTTTGAACAGTACTTTCTCAGATTCCAAACATGAAACAGAAACCAAATTCTTTATCCAGAAAATATCAAATTCACGACATTAAATATCTAAGTTAGAATAGTTTCCTTCTATTGTAAATGGGATTGTACAAATACAAATATTCCATTTCTAGATTAACATATGTTATTAAAAACTATAAATTATCAAAAACCAAAAAATTAGTAATTTTACCTAAAATTTAAGCAATCCAAGCCAAATTGCAATATACAATACCTACAATGTCATAAAACACATTATGACATAACCCTAAACCATGTCCAATAAATCAACTTGCTATGAAATTCGAAACACAAAAAAAAAAATTCAAAAATATATTACTTACCGTTTATACTTCTCTACTTTCTCAAGAATCCCTTCTCTTGGAGGCCAAGTGTGTTCCTCTACCTCTCCACAACTCTCTCACTCCACAACTCTCAAAATTTCGCACAAAATGAAAATGAATCAGAAGTTTGTGGTATTTGAATCTGTGAAGTCACGTTCGAACGGAACTTTTACTCATTCGAACACGAAAATTTCAAATTGAGCCAATTTTTGCCGCGATGTAATTTTTGTTCGAACGAGAAAGTTACTAGTTCGAACAAAAAAAATAGAATATTCCTTGGCATATTCTTCAAATGTCCAAAAGATTCAAAAATATTTTCGTTCGAATGAGGAATTTTTAAGTTCGAACGAACTGACATTCAAAGTATTTGGCGCGAAATTTCCCACCGAACACATTTCATGAAATAAAATCGTTCGAAGGGTACTTTATTGGGTTCGAACTAAAGTCCAACTTTTTGGTATTTTATATACTAATAAGTACTTTTTGGATTTCTTTTTACATCAAATATTTAACATTTAAAATTTTTTAAAATAAATAAAAAATAAAATTTGTTCCCCAATTTGGGCAAAAAAATGTGAACAAAAAATAAAATTCGTTCCCCAATTTGGGAAAAAAATAAAATTATATATTTAACATATATAATTGTATTAATACTATTAATAAGTGAACAAAAAAAAACATGTGAATAACTAATATAGTACTTATAGTATAGTACTTATAGTACTTATTAATAGTTTTTTTCTATTAATATACCATATCATACTATATAGTACTTATATAGTATTTTTCTATTAATATATAGTATGGTACTTATATAGTACTTATATAGTATCTTTCTATTAATATATAGTATAGTAACTAGGATGTAATATATTACTTATTGTACTAGCTATATAAATAATAAGTACTATATATATTAATCATATTAACTAATTGTATAGTTATCATTACTCATTCAATGGTTATAATTATATAGTAACTAGGATATAATATAGTACTTATTGTACTAGGCTACTTATAACTAATTAATAAGTACTATAAGCATATTAATTATCTTAAATATTTTATACTTATCATAACTCATTCAATAGTTATAACTATATAGTAACTATGATAAAATATAGTACTTATTGTACTAGACTACTTATAACTAATTAATAAGTACAATAAGTATATTAATTATCTTAAATATTTTATATTTATCATAACTCATTCAATAGTTATAACTATACAGTAACTATGATATAATATAGTATTATTAAAATATTAACTTGTATCTTAAAATATTATAATACTATTATTAAAGTATTATCTTTAATTATATGAAAGTTAATATTAACTTCAATTATATTAAAGAATATATTAACTATTATATATATAGTACTATATATATTAACTTTAATTAAATTAAAGCATTATAATATTATTATTAGTATTATTTTTATACTTTTGTACTTTGTAATATTAGTATTATTATATATTAGTATAGTAATATAATTAGAACTATATTAGTATAATAACCGTTTGAATGAGGTGTCACGATCTTTATATGCCCAGTTCGATTCGCATCAAACCCACACACTGCATCCGAACCCTAAGCCGCCGATTACCTCCGAGTCGCCCCTTATCTCCGCCGCCCAACCGCCACTCAACCGCCGTAGGAACAACACATTTTTCGCTTCTAAGAGGTATGGGCCTATATCGAACCTCTATTGTTACTTTTTTTGGGATTAATGAGCTTTGTTTGGGAGGGAGGATTTCGGATTCGAAATTCTCCCATTTTGGTGTAGTTGATCAATATAATGGATATTTAATCGGTATAAGTGATCTAAATTCACTCCTTAATCATTTCTACCGATTAAAACAAAGCTTTTGGTGTAGATGAGAGTTTCGGCCATGGCTGAGTCGACTCAGCCATGGTTGAGTGGCTGTTTGGCTTTGATCTCGTTCGAACGCATTATATTCCATTCGAACGCGATGTTGCCAAACAGATTTATTTATGTTCGAACAAAAACTTACTGTTCGAACGAATATTAATTGTCAATTCGATTGGACAGAATCTTCCATTCGAACAACTATACTAGTTTGAATGGAAGATTCTTCGTTCGAACGGGTTATTTCAATTTAGTTCAATCTAAGTGTAATTCTTCAATAATATATTTTAAATATAATATTTATAATTATATTCTTAATTTTCTTGTGGTTAAACAATATATTAATGGCATCTACCGGACGAAAACGTGCAAGAGACCAGGTCAGTTAAAGTAGTACTGGACCAGCTCCTGCTCAGGAGTCGAGATCTGTACTCGTCGAGTGTCAGATCATTTTGTCTGACTTCTCCGATCTTTCGTGGGAGGGACGGAGTATACAGTCCATCTTCACTGAGCGGGGATGGATACCGATCTGTCAGCAGCAGGGGACTGCATATCCAGATATGGTCGGTGAATTTTACCGTGCCATGGAAGGGGGAGTGTTGATACTCTTTTCTACACTTTATCAGTCTAGGAGTGAGTATTAATTTCCTTCCCCGTATTATTGCTGAGTTCCTTGGCATCCGGCGCAAGGTCGGTGCATATCCTAAACCGGCTACTACGGGACCAGCGGCTGCACCATCTGATTCTGACACACCGGCCGCATCCTCCACACGAGCCCCGAATGTAGAGCTGGATGACAGTGAGGATGGTAGTGAGGATGTGGATCTACCTGATGATGGTTTCACAGATGATCAAGTGCGTCATCTAGTGCGAGACTCTTCGGCTCCTCCATATGATGGGAGCAAGGTGATCCGACAGGCCAATTGTATAGCATTTTTCAGAATGCTTAACTTAATTGTTGGCTATAACATCAACCCGAAAAAACACAAGACTGATTTCGGGATCGATCGAGTCAGATTTTTGTTGCGGATAGCACGGGGGGACCCCATTGATCTGGCCTTGTATTTCTTCTACCGCATTTGATCGGAGTCACACTATGTAAGTGGATGTAGTCTACCATTTACACTGCTGATATCTAACTTCCTACTCCGATCAGGGGTTACAGTGTCAGTGACTGAGCGGAGGTCGCCACAGATGGGGCCCCTCAATAAGATCACATTCAGCAAAAGCCAGGGGCACTTGCTAAGACTGCACCAGAACAATCTAGTGCCCCGCCCACCTATCCAGCTTCTACTACTACTACCGCTGTTGAGAGACAGTCTCCTGGGGCTACTTTGGATCAAGTACGAGCTCTATTTGTTGAGTTCGTTGAGCCCATCATGGAGAAGCTTAGGGATCTGGATGGATGCGTTAAAATGTTACAAGAGGATGTTGATCTGCTCTGCACCAAATAGTCGTTTTAGTTATTATTTTACTTTTTTATGTTGTATTGAACATTATATAGTTGAGATATAATTAATATATAGTTTTTATTTCTCATGTTTCCTACTTTATTTATTTTTTTCATTTTACTTGCCGTTCATGATAATATAAAAAATAATACTATATTTAAAGTTATATTTATATAATTTAACATAAAATAAATCATTTTTATCGAAAAAAAAAATTAAAAATATATGTACAAATTAATAATGATAAACAAATTAATGAAAAAAAGGTCATTTCGAAGTAATAAATTTAAATTCGTACGGTTATTAACTTTTCCCGGAAAAACAAATTTAATTTTTTGACAATATTATTACTGTTCGAACAGATCATATACTGTTCGAACATAATTAATTGGTTGTTCGAACATTTTTTCTCCCGTTCGAACGTTTTTTCTTTTTGAGACGATTTTTTTTGTCACAAAATATTCCGTTCGAATGGATATTTTTCCGTTCGAATGAAATTTGTATCTCAGGCAGTTTTGGAGATGAAATGAAAAATTCGTCTCCAAAAATGACTTTTAGAGATGAAATTTAGTTCGCCCCTAACTAATTTCATCCCTAAAAATCAAATTTCTTGTAGTGTTTGTAGGAAGCCATATATATAGCAGCAAATAAAAACGACTCCAGTTAATAACATCATTTGATCGCTCTTGATCAAGAGTGATAAAAGGATTTTATTACATCTACTTGACTACTTAGCACCAACATTACAAATTCCTCTACACATTTCCATATATATAATTCAATTAATAAAAAAATACCACATGCTTGTTGTCCATGTAATTTAATTTAGCAAAATTACACATACTCTGTGACGCTCCGTATTTTAGTGTATTTTTAATTGAATGATTATTTTAATTAATTTAAATATTGATTCTCTTGTTTTGAAATTATGAAAGTTTTGTTATATTATTTTTAAATTGTGAAATTATTTTAATGTGTCTTTCTTGTTATTAATTATTATTTATTATTTAAATTGCTCTCTAATTTAAAGAGTTTGTTTATGAGTTTTAAAATTATTGTGTTGTTGGATTTTATTATTTTATTTTGCTTAGTCATTTTGTTTAAATTATTTTATATAAATTTATTATTTTGAAATCATTTTCGTTGGATCAATTTTATGACCCAAGTTGTGATGATTGGATGTCATTTCTTTCCCTTCATTTTCTCTTTTCCTCTTTTCTTTTCTCTTTCATTTTTTCTTCTTTCTCTTTTTCTTTTCTTTCTTTTCCTTTTTCCCCCACTTTTCCACCCATCCCGTGCAACCCCTCTGTTTTCTCTCCCCCCGTCAGTGCATTTCGTTCCTCCCTTTACACCACCGCGTGCCACCATGTCTGACACCACCCCTCCCAATCTTTTCCCTACCGGCCAACGACCACCCCACTCCAATCTCAGCCCCTCTCGTGCTGCCGTTGACCCACATGTACGACTTCAAGCCGCACGACCTTGTGTGCTCCAGCGCCGCCGTCGCACTACCACTGGCTACCATCTTTTCACCACATCATCGGCAGCCTCCCAGTAATCTAACCCACCCATTCTCAGCCTCGATCCACCACCGGTGAAGCCCATCTATCTCCATCTCCGATTTGGATATTTTGGTCTTCAACCACCGCCCACGCTGCCACCCACGGCCAAAAACCACCACTGTTAGTTTCATCGACACATTTAAATCCTTCTCTAGCAATTTCTAGTCTTCGTTTAACCCCGTTCAAAATCTACCATTTTTTAGCCACGGCCATAGTGCATTTTGCACTATTCTGTTGCTGTGTTGCTGCTCCTAGCATCTCCGTGATCCTTCAAAAATTTCATTATAGCACTGTAAGTATTTTTTCAAATACCTTTTGAGATTTAAATGTATTTTTGCACTAACTCATTTTTACAGTAAATTGGTTGGTTGTGCCGGACTGAGTCCGAGGAGTAAGGGGGTCGGTTGGATTGGAGGATGGAGTTGGTTGTGTAATTGGTTTATGTTGGGGTTTGTTGGTTGTTGGATATTGATGTCGTGTCTTGTACATTGCATATTTGCATGCATGTTCATGTTTGTAAAGAAAAACTGAGTTTTTGCATAGTTGCATTCATGTTCATGTGTTTATTTGAAAACTGAATTTTCATGTGTAAAAGGATTTTGGGTGCGTGCATATCACAACCCCAAGCCGAAATGAGGCATTATCTCTGGGGGGTTTCTCTGGTAACTCGGGAGCGAAATATATTGAGTGATGTCCCCTGGGTTGTTGTCGGGCGACAACGGGATGGTAACGCTCTCGTGCTAACTCTGTGGCCCCTCTGCTGGGAAGGGCTAGAGGATGCTTGGCCACGAACACGCTGAGCGCGAAACTGGGCATCGCTCGTTAGGAAGTCACTCGCACGGTCGTCACTCATGGTGTGACGAAGGGAGCCAGGGTGTGTGGATGGTCCTTAGGGGAGATCATGATGCATACGGTAAAATTTGATAATGGACTATTTTCTGGAAAAATGGAGTGTGTTGGATAAATGATTTTGTGTGAGTCATTTTCTGGAAAAATGATGGATTATTGTTTTGAGCCATTTTCGGAGAAAATGGTGGAAAAGGTTTTAATAGAATGTTTTGGGCCAAAATGGGATTTTGGTGTGTTGAAAAATATTCATTTTCAGGGAAAATGATGTTTTTGGGTTTAATGCATATTTCATCATATGCATGCATAATGGTTGGTCGCATTGATGTATTTTTATCTCATGGGTTGTTTTGATTATTACTTATCTGCGGTACTATTTATGGTATCACATATTTTGATGTTGATGATGTAGATGTTGAGCCTGAAGATTTAGCTTCGCCGGATGAGTGATTTGAGATCACTCGTTTATGAGTTTGGATCTTGTATTATGTTTTAAGGGATAATTGTATAACTTTTTTTAAAGACAATTTAGTTTGGATATCTATATTTAAAATTCTGATACTTAGTTGACTTATTTATATTATTCGCTGCGTTTTGTTGTGCACTTTTTACGTGTTGCACACACTTGAGCGCTTGTCGTTAGGATACGTGACTCGTGTTGTTATCATCCCGAGGTCACGATTCTCGCTTTTCCGTACTTGAGAGTCGGGGCGTCACATACTCCATCCATCTAGCACTTGAGTCCAACACAAACCCATTACACAACAATATAACCATATAACTAATTATACGAACTCAAACCAAAATAACATTGATACCCAAATCACAATTGATACACACCAATCACTAATTATACAAACCCAAACCAAAATAACACTTAACACAATATACAAAAACTACATGGCTCATCCCGATACTTCATATGACATCCAACCACATCACAACTGCACAATGATCCACACTTACTTCTCAATCACAACCACATCTCACTTCTTCTGAGTCTACCACAATCAACACAGTCAATACATATAGAAAATATATCCAATTCAACACAACACCATTTCAGCTTCACAACATAACATTTTCTAAATGTAAAGGGATAAAAAAAATATACCATAAATCGAAGGGATTCACAAACTAAAAAAGCCCCAAATGTGATACTCTGTATTTACGTGTATTTTGACTAAGTAATTATTGTATTTCTTAAGATTATGGGCTTTCTTGTTTTAAATTTTAAATGATTTACATGGTATTATTTTATGACTTTTAACGGAAAAATTTAATTCAATGTGTTTTATTGTTATTAATTATTGTTCATTATTTAAAATGCTCTTTATTAAATGTACATTAATTATTAGGGTTGTGCATTTTTTGTGTCGCCGTGTGCTGCTTAACGGCGCCACTACCACCACCATAACTTTCCCCCCACCAGTCATCATCCCACACCAACCTCAGTCCCTAACTGTCCGCCGTCTACTCCCACGAAGCTCACCAAGTCCCACGACTTTTCCTCCATGCCTTCGCCTTCCCACATCTGCCGTCGCCTAGCCACAGCACCACCACCATTAGCTTCCCCTCTTCCCAGCAAGTCTCCTTGGCCTCCCCACACCCAATGATGGCTCCACCTTCCCTCTCTTCCCACGGCCACCAGCCACCACCATCAACTCCATTGACTTCCATGAGCCCCTCCATGACCAACCCAAGTCTCCCGTAACTCCCCTTCAAAATTCCCACTTTGAGACCCACTGCCGTTGCTTGGAAACCGCTGCCCACCGCTGCTCCACCAATTTTGGCGTCACCCTCAATCTTCCAAAGTTGCATTTCTTCTTTGTAAGTATTTTTTCCAAAAATTTTTTGAGATTTAAATGTATTTTTGTGCTAACTCATATCTACTGAAATTGGTTAGTTATGCCAGACTGAATTCTATGAGTAAGGGGGCGGTTGGATTGGAGGATGGAGTTGTTTGCATGCTTAGATTATGTTGGGATTGTTGGTTGTTGAATATTTGTGTCGTGTCATATACATTGCATAATTGCACGCATGTTTATGTTTATAAATGAAAACTGGGTTTTCACATAATTGCATGCATATTCATGTGTATATTTGAAAATTGAGTTTTCATGCGAGAAATTATTTTGGGTGTATGTGTATCACAACCCAAAGCCGAGATGAGACATTATCTCAGTGGAGCTCCTTTGTTCACTCGAGAGCGGAATATACTAAGTGACGTCCCCTAGATTGTCGCTTTCATGCCAACTCTGTTACCCCTCTTGTTGGCGGGGGTTAGAGGATGCTTGGCCATGAACGCGTTGGGCAAAGAACTGGGTATCGCTCGTTACAAAGTCACTTGCACGGTCGTTACCTTTGATGTGATGAAGGGAGTTAGGGTTTGCGGATGGTTCTTAGGGGAGATCATGGTGCATACGGTAAATGGGCCATTTTCTAATAATGGATTATTTTTTTGGGTCATTTTCAGAGAAAATAACGAGAAATGTTTTAATGAAATTTTGGCATGTGCTGGAAATATTCATTTTCTGAAAAAATGATGTTTTGGGTCTAATGCATATTCCATCATATGCACGCATATTTGTTGGTTGCATTAATGCACTTTTATCTCTTGGGTTGTTACTTACTATGATTCATATCTCATGTGGTATTCCTTACCCTGCGGTAGCATTTTATGATACCATAGATTTTGATGCAAATGAGGATGTGGAGCCTGAAGGATCGACTCCATCAAAAGAGTGACATGTGGTCGCTTGGGATTATGGGATTTGTTTATCACTCGTTTATGTGTTTCGGTCTTTGTATTATATTTTTTGGGATAACTGTATAACTTTTTTTAAACCTTTTATTTAAGTAAATATGTTGTTAAAATTCTGGTACTAATTAGTTGATTGACTATAATTTATCCGCTACATTTTTGTTGTACACTTTCTACTTGTACACACATTTGGTACTTATTGTTGGGATTTGTGATCCTTGTTGTTATCATCCCGACGTCACGATTCTCATGTTTCCATACTTGGAAATCGGGGTGTTACACCAAAGGCATTTACAAACTAAAAAATCCCTAAAGGCATTCACAAACTGAAAAATCCATGTAAGCACACAAGAATCCTCAGCAACATTTTCCCAAGAAAAGAATAACAAGACAAGGAATTGGATGTTTGCGACACTAGAAGATATTAACTTTCACTATAAACAAAATACCTAGTTCAGATAAGATAACTAGTCTAGCTGTGACTAAAAGCATAGAAAGCTTCATTGACATTAAGAAATTTACAGTTTTAAACGGGAATTACGCACTTGCAGTCAACTGATCACATTCTTTGAGTAAATTGGCGAATCTTGAGTCTCTAGGGGCCAAAAATGCACCGGTTTCCAATGCTGCTTTTGCTGGAATCAAGATGTGCATCCATAAACTGGAGAATATATTGAAAAATATAGGAATTTTGCAACATCTAGATGGACTTGTGAAAAGAAAAAACCTGCAATGATGAGCCAATAATCCTCACAGTCCGCTTAAAGTAAAATGCTTTTTCATTTCACAACCTAATCCAACTATAAAGAGGGTAATGGGGCTACATTTCTAGCTAGGAGAATTAGTAGAAGCTATTATAGTTTCTATTGTAACTAGAAAGATTCTGCGAAGAGCAAATCTTTGAGTGATACAAATACATCACTAAGTCTACATGATTGGTATGATCTATTTTTCTAACGTCTTGGCAAAAGAAAAACTACTATTATCATAAAATATTGAGCGAGAAAATAAAGAGATATACATAGGTGTAAACGATCTGGTTTGAGCTGAGGAGTAAATTGCCCAACCTTAGTTCAACACTTTCTGGCATTAAAAGCTTAAGGAGTTTTTTTCTTTTACTTTTAGAGAAGAAAAATCTGAGCCCAAGCTTTTTGATTTCCCACATATATTTTGATAATAAATATTTCTTCAATTAGTCATAAAAAAAAATTAATTACTATTACATATTGCTCGGTTCATGCTGCTACCTCTTGACGTGATTTTGTGTTTCAACATGTGCAACACAAGATGATTATAAAGCACAATCTTCTTCTCTATTGGTTTCTTTTATAATTTAAATATTGTTTGCTTCAACAGCAGACTATATTCATGAAACAAAAGAAATGAAACTAATTGATTCTCTGCGTTCAGTTTTATCGGCAATGAGATCATTTCCATTCGTTTACTTCCGTTCTTTGGGTAAAAGGTTTCCTAAATAACTGACTGTACAAGTGAAGTTCTAAACTTCAGCCTCAACAACTATATAGAATCAAAAAATATTCGACCCTCGCCTTTCTTTTACTCTACTTTCTCAACAACCCAACAAAAGTAGGGTAATTAAACTCGCCACCCTAATTAAGAGTCAGAAAAACTATTGGAAAGAAAGATTGAAGCGGGAACCAGTGAAGTTTCTGAGTTTGAGGTTGGCCTGGGCACGCTCGGTGAAAAGCTAGGCCTGGGTAGGGTCAAGAACGATGGCCTGGGAATAGAGCTGCTCAGCCAGCTCGAAGTGGTCGTCGATGAAAGCTTCCCTCGCCTTGTATTCGAGATCGGACTCCATGGACGGTGACACAGAGAGAGAGAGAGAGAGAGAGAGAGAGAATTGAAGAGATTATTAGATTTGCAGAAAAGGAGGGAGAAAAAAAAGAAGGGAAGAGGGGGAATAGAAGAAAGAAATAAGGGCGAAAATGTAGGTTTTTATTTTATTACTTTTTACAGCGGGTTGTTATTGCCACAAAAGCTAATAAAGTCACCCCAACAACAAATCACCCAGAATTCAAAAAAGATAATTCAAGTAAGTTTATTGCGACAAGATAAAGTCGCCCCAAAAGTTAAATACCCCGTTGCAAAAGCTAATAACCCACGAGAAAACTAATATTTTTGGCAATATTATTTGCGACAAGAACGAGTCGCCGCAAAAATATTTTTTTTCCCACAGCGATGTACTTGATGACGAGATCTCGTGGTAAAAGGTCATTTCTTTTCTTACGAACAATTTTCTTTTCTTTAGCTAATTATTTGCTTCAAATGTATATCTTGAAAAAAAGATTCATGATAAAAGATGATATTTCTTGTAGTGCCAATGTTTTGTGCAATGTAGGGGCTCTATCTTACGAGGATGAAAATCAGATACTTTATACATGCACTACAGCTTTTTAGAAGTCATGAATTTTGTAGAAAAAGTGGAGACAGACTTCTTTCTTTTTTCTTTTTGTGGAGGGCCAATTTTTCGTACGTGTAATAATGTTTAGTAAAATAAAAAGAGAAAGTTTATACATATATATGTGGTTCGCCCTCATCATGATGAGATATCTACATAATATTTAAGGTTCTGCAGAACTTATGTTGCTACTTAATTACCCTTTCTTCTTTTCGGCCAGGCCGGTACGTATAAGATCATGATGATGATCAGGAATAATTAGTGTACGTACGGCCTGGTCTAATTTGATCATAATTTCCTGCTTTAATTATTAATTTTATGGTTCGATCAGTAGCAGATGATCAATGTCGACCATGATTATCAGAACCATTTCGGAGCTAGCTAGCCAGGCAGGCAGTATTGGCGGCAATGAATTCGTTTCACAAATGCTATGTTCATCATCACCAACCACACAAACTTCTAGGTCCTTTAATTTCACCTCTTACGTAGTGAAATGAGGGCATGCATGCATTTATTAGTGTTAAGTTAAAGACGAAGTACCGCACAAACTTATATACTCGATCGTTTCACTTCATGTTAATTTGGTCTAATTGATTTCGATCTATAGGACCCATTTGCTTTCACTCAAAATAAATACACTTGATCTAAGCAAACTGTGATCAGCTAGCAGCATGCCATATGTAAAAAGAGCAATGTTTTAGAAATAAATAAATACACATCTAAGCAAACTGTCAATGCATGCATAAAAAAATGTTTTAGTAATAAATAGATGTTGCAAAAGTAAATAAAAAAAAAATTAACGTGTTTTAATATTATGATACGTCAAATTGTAGAGCTATTTTTAGAAAAATTATAGGGAGTCCGATTTGGGCTCCTGTTATTTTTGCCCGATTGGACATTTTTTTTTAGTTTGTTTTTTCAATTAGTGTTTAAGAAAATATTGTTTAATAATATTATAAATTTTTTTAAAAAATATTTTAAAGTGTTAAAAAAATGATGTGAAAAAAATAAATTTTAAAGAATTTTTGGTTTTTTTTCACATCATTTTTTTAACATTTTAAAATATTTTTAAAAAATAAAAAAATTTACAGTATTATTAAACAATATTTTTTTAATCATTAAGTAAAAAAAATTAAAAAAAAATTAAAATGCTCAATCGGGCAAAAATAACGGGGCACTACTCTTATTTTTATTAGAAGTAGGTATATTATAAGATATTTTGTGGAGGTAACACTTTTTTATATAAAAAACGTTATCTTTTTAATTAAGTCGATCATGGTTAAAAAGAAAATCATCAGCTAGCTTGAAGCCATCACATGAATTTCTGACTAGTAGAGGTAGAAGAGGTGAGAGGAAATTAAAATAAAGTAATGAATAATAATAAATGTAGATAAAAAAATAATAATAAAAATATTTGAGACTTTTTAAGCTACTCTTAATACCCAAAACCTAGACAGACAATTGGAAATAAAGACGGGGGATCAGGGACAAAGGGAACGTGGGGTGCACAGAAAATGGACCGACAGTAATGAAATTAGGGGATTAAAAGAGTGACCCCATCCATGCAGTCTCCATCCATTCAAGTATCATTTTCGTGCTTTTTAATCCCCCCATTTCATTACCGTCGGTAAGCAAATAAATTTTCGTCCATTTCGTCAGAAAGTAGAAACGTCCCATTTTCTATTTTAAGAAATAATTCTTCTTCTTCTGCATTCTTTTCGTTACCTTTTTGTTTTAAAATTCAAAGCTATACATATATATAGGATTTGACAGCTTCTTGCCAGGAAAAAGAAAAAAGAAACGCAGAACAACAGGTTGAGACTTTATATAAAGGTATTTGATCAGGTAGTAAATTTTCTCTGCTTTTTTGTCAGAAAGTAGAAACGTCCCATTTTCTATTTTAAGAAAAAATTATCCTTCTCCTTCATTATTTTCCTGTTTTTGTTTTAAAATTCAAAGCTATACACTTATATAGGATTTGACAGCTTCTTGCCAGGAAAAAGAAAGAAAAAAAAAAAAAAGGCAGAACAAAAGGTTGAGACTTTATATTTTATATATAAAGGTATTTAATCAGGTAGTAAATTTTCTCTGCTTTTTGCAGTTCGACTTTGATGGTGCTTTGGGTGTGATGAAAGTGGGTATCCTACAGTACGTGCGCGTTAACTAATTGTCTGGAGTGGGAAGCGGACGACATTGGCCATGGCCTAAGGAACTTTTTTTTTTTTTTTTTAATCAAGCATTTCTAATATGTACTAACAGTAGCTACAGAAAGTTAGGGTGGATTTTTTTACTGTCTATATATAAAAAGCATCTAAAAAAATTACTATACTTTTAAAAACATGATTGGTAGTTACCTATTGTGCAACTGAATGCGCACATCGATTTTAAAATCGATAAATTTTTATAAATTTTCATTGTTGGCGGCAGTGAGAGATTTGTTGTATATCTGCAATAATTGGTGAGATTTGCCAAAAGGAGGTAGAATTTCGGTCTTCAATGGCTGTAAGGACAGATTGGGCATCACCTTCTATTATCACAAGATCCTAACTACTAGCCATTTTTGTAGCTAGTAATGCTGCTACGAGAGGATTTGTAGTTCAAAGTTTTTCTGTCATGATTCCCAAGATATCTCCATTTTGATTCCTGCAGATTTTCGAGGCTACAGAAAAATGATCTCTTACTGCAGCATCAAAAGAGAAGCTTTGAAAATATAATAGGGGTGGCTTCCATATTTCTTCTCACTTGTATTGCTTAATCTCCCATGCTGCCCTGTATATCTCATAGATGTGGTTTAACTAAGTCTTGGCTTGATCAAGAGAGAAGGGAGTGTGGTTGTGGATTATATCATTTCGCTTTCTCCAAATGAAATCCAAAGTAGCAACTGCAAATAATTGAAATTGATATTTCTCCCTATTGCGTAATCCCAATTCCTTTTCCGGGTTTATGATGATTTTGATCCAGTCCATCATGGAATTTATGGGGATTCTTGACAGGTTTAAGGGCCAAATACTCTGCTGCCTTAATATTCTTGTGATTGGACATTCAATGAAAAGATACAAGAGATTAGTTTCTTTCACATGATTGCATAGCAGACATTCTTCAGATTTGAGTTGAGGGATTACCTCACTAAGTCGAGAATTTGTTGGGAGAATATTCCAGAGTACCTTCCAAAGCAGTAATGTGCGGCGATCTTGAATTTTTAATCTCCATAGATGCTTGAAGAGTGGGATCATTGATGAAGAATCCTGTGGGTTTAATGTTGCATGATAAGCTAATTTAACAGAATATTTCCCGTTGAGATTCGAAACCCAAATGACTTTATCTTGATCTTGCACTGATGTTGACAGAGATATTTTTTGAATTTCTGAAATGTTGTCCATATCAAAGAAATCTTGCATTTTTTCCATGCCCCATGTTCTTGGATTGTCTTTAATGAATTCTGAAACTGTAAGGGAAGGGAAGGTTGTGTCCATAACTCGAATCGCTTTTGGCTTGAAATTTTCCAGAGAAGGGATCCATGGATCTGCCTAGATATTAATTGGGTCTCCATTGAAAATTTGAAAACATCTACCTTTTTTGAGTAAATTTCTTGTGCTGAGTATACCTTTCCACATGCTTGAATCTGAAGCCTTTGGTAGCACCTCCCAGAAGCTTGAGGCCTGAAGGTACTTTGATGATAAGATTAAATGCCACAGACCATTACTAGTTCTGCTTGTTTCCCAACCTGTCTTTGCTTGCAGTGCCTGGTTCATTTTTTCCACCAATCTAATTCCCAAGCCACCTAATTGCTTTGGCTTGCATATGGATTTCCATGATTTGAGCGTCAGATTATGAATTTTTCCTTTTGGAAAGCCCCACTAGAAATTTTTAAAGTTGGTGTCAAGTATCTTGCATACTGAGTTTGGCAATTGGAAAGAGCTCATATGATATGATGGAATGGTACTTACTGCTGATTTAATCAGCATGGTTCTTCATGCTTGTGCGAGTAACTTTGATTTCCATCCTTCTAGCTTTTTCCCTACTTTGCTCAGCAAGTCATTGTAGTTTTCTTTCTTCATTCCTATTGAAAGATGTAGGCAAACCCAAATATTTCATTCTTGCCGAAGACCCTTCATAGGGTAGCCATTGAGTTATGGTTGATCTGATGGCTTGGCTGGTGTTTCTTGTGATGAACATAGGATTTGCTCAAATTGATTTTTTGCCCCGACCTTCTCTGGTATTTCTCCAGACATTCAGATATTACCTGTGCATTCTTTTCCGTAGCCTTTGCAGAAATGATTGTGTCATCTGCAAAAAGTAAATGAGATATGGATGGGCTGCTTCAACTGATTTTCACCCCTTCGAAATTTCCTTGTGCTTTAGCTTTTAACAACATTCGTGAGAGAGCTTCTATTACTATTATAAAGAGGAAAGGCAATAAAGGATCACCTTGCCTGATTCCTCTTTGCGATTTGAAAAAACCTCTTGGCTAACTATTGATGACGATGGAGAAAGTTGCTGTAGTTACACATTCTTTTATCAGATTTATCCACCTCTAATTGAAACCCAAACCCTTCATTACCGTGAAAAGAAAACCCCATTCAACAAAATCAAAAGCCTTTTTCATGTCCAGCTTAATGGCCATTAATCCCTTCTTTCCAATTTTGCTTTTGAGATGATGGAAGAGTTCATGAGCTATAATAGTATTTCTTCGATATTCCTTCTTGGGACAAAAGCTGTCTGTAGGGGAGAGATGGTTTTTGCAAGAGTGCCTTTGAGGCGGTTGGCCATTATTTTTGTAATAATTTTGTAGTTGACATTTGTGAGACTGATTGGGCGAAATTGACTTGGGGTGTTTGGGCTTTGGTTTTTTGGGATAAAAGCTATGTTGGTGTGGTTTATTTGTTTCAATAGCTTCCCACATCTGAAGAAATTCTGTACTGCTAGTATGACCTCTTTTTTTATGATACTTCAATAATGCTTATAAAAAAGAGCTGTCATGCCATCTGGACCAAGCGCTTTGTTTCTTGGAATTTACTTTAGAGCTCCTAGTATTTCCTCTTCGTTTGGTGTGGAACTAAGCAAATCATTTTCATTGTCCGAAATTTGCTTATCAAAAAGGTTTTCAAGATTTTCCGGTGCTTGCGGATTTGAAGTGGAATATACATTTCGAAAATGATCAATAAATGAGGATTCAATAATAAGAGGGTTCATCGTCCAATTACCTGGTCCCAGTTTGATGGAGTCTATAGCTTTTTTCCTTCGTCGGATTGTTGTTGTCAGATGGTAGAATTTTGTCTTGAGATTTGTAGAAGTGAGCCAAGTGATTCGAGATTTCTCTCGCCATAAACTTTCTTTATTCTCTCTTTGCTTGTGAAGTCTAGATTGCAAGAATCTTTCTCTTTCTTGACCATAGGAAGTCATCTGGCTACTTTGTAATTCTAGAAGTTCCCTTTCAAGTTGTTGGATGTTGGTCTGTATTCGCCCAAAATGATTCTTATTCCAAACTTTGCATCTTTTGTTGAATTGATTTTCTTGCAAAGTATGAAAGCTGGATTTCCTTGGTAGTGCTTGCTCCATGCTTCTTCAATTATTTGATGGTTTAAAGGTTCCCGAGTCCAGAATTCTTCAAACTTAAAAGATGATGCATAATGCTGCATTGTCGTAGTCTGCAATAAAAGAGGGTAATGATCTGATGCTGATGATGCTAAGTGTTGAAGTGTAGCCTCTGAGAAAAGGAGTCTCCATTCTTGATTAGCTGTGGCACGATCTAATCTCTCTCTTATGAGGGCATTCTCATGTCTGTTATTTGTCCAGGTGAATTTTGGGCCCATGTAACCAATGTCAATGAGACCATTTCTATCCATAAGTTCTTTAAGACCCTTGTTTGGAGTATAAGAGATAGGGTGTCCACCATGCTTTTCAGATTGATCTATGAGGTTATTAAAATCTCCTATACAGACCCAGGGCCCATGGAAAGCTTGATGTACTGAGTCCAGATGACTCTAAAAATTCACTTTGTTCTTCCATTGGACCGGTGCATATACATAAATAATTAACCAAGGATAATGTGGAGGATCTGAGTAAACTAAAACTGAGATTGCATTCATATTAATATTAACAGGTTCTATTTCTACGCCCGAACGCCACAAAAGTAAAAGTCTCCCTTTTTTACAATCAGCTAGATAGTGAACAAAATGATGGAAACCTATGCTATTTACAATAGTTAAGGTGCGATCATCCGTCACCAAGGTTTTCGACAAAAAAACAACATCCAAGTTATAAGTCCTAATATTAGCCCTTAGGTTTCTGATTGCCTTGGGTTGGGCTAGACCCCTGCAATTCCATACTAGTGTCTTCATATTGCTGAGGGAGGCATTTTGAAGCTTGCCTCATTTGCTTGTTTGGACTTCCCGGAGGATTGCTGTGATGGTCTACTGTATGGTGTTATCTTAGCTTTTTCTTTTCCTTTAAGTTTTTTCTCTTTGCCCACTGAACCTGACTGCATTCCCAAAAGTGTCAGAGCCAAAGCCGATTCCTCTTTTAGTGAAGCTTTGATATTGCCCTCTCCAGATTCCACCTTTTCTATCTTAATAAGGCGTTGAGGTTTTCTCTTTTGGTATTGTGGTAGCTCTGCACTCAGTTGTCTCTTTGTTGGAAGAAGGTTCAGGGATTTATGTTGAGTCTGAGATATTTGAGTACTTGAGACTATATCAGTTGAGAAGCATTCTGAGGAAGCCGAGTCAGTTGGCTGGGCATCTGGAATAACAATAATTTCTTCTATGATCGCAGGAGCTAATGCCGTCGGAAGGCCTACGGGATTAATGTCCTCGGAAGTTGATAAGAACTTTGTTGATTCCGTAGGAGATGAAAGGAACAGGTTCAGCAGATGCATAGGATTACATTGGGCATTCCCAAACAAATAATTTTATTTTGATCTTGGGGCTGAAAAGTAGTATTTCCTTGGGCCAGCAATAAATAACAAGTGTTGTCTTGGGTCGTCAATAAGATGTTTGCATGGTATGGCTTATTAATATTGGAAGATGAAATTTGAGTAATGGGCTCACCTTGATGGGCCGAAGAAGACCCGATTCCTGGTTTAAGTTGCTGCATTTTAAACCCTTTCATAGTAGAATAAATTTGCTCCCACTGTGTTGTCCAAGGGGCATGCTATCTAGCCGACACCGAAAGCACAGTAGAAGTAAGATCTTCTGATTTTTTTCCCGAGTTCCATTATTCCTTCTGTAGCCTTCAAGATTGGATCAGAAGATATGAGTGGGATTTGGCTAGTGATTGGAGTTAATGGGGGTGATTCGGTAGTTGGCTGAACAATGATGATATTAACTCTTGCAGGTGGAGAATTGAATGAGCTTTGTTCACTGTAGCTATACAATGTCTTGGAGCTAGATGGAGTCGCTTGCTTGGAGCTCTGTTCTTGCTATTGGGAGATCGAAAACGTGGGAAAAAATTGCAGCAATTCCGACTTTTCCATGTGAAATGGATTATATGTTTCGCGATTGTGTTTGCTGGCTTATCAGAGTAAGTTGATTCTCTTCCCCTCTTTTGTGTGCTGAACATGGTACTTTTCTATGGTTGAAAAAATCGCTGGGGTTAGAGGTTTGTGCCGAGGTCTCCAAGTGACCATTGTCTTCGGACTGCCCTCATCCGTATGATGAAATGCTTGAGTAATACCTTGATTGCTATTATACTCGGCTCTAAGCCATGGACCAAATTTAAGTATTGTTGGAAGAGACTGTTGGAAGTTATAGAAAATCTGAGAGTGCCCAAGTCTTCCACAAGCATAACAAAAGTCAGACAACCTTTCATATTTGATGGAGACCCAAATTTCGTGACTTCCAAGTCTTGGCATCTTGAAACCTTGTTGTAGTAGCTTTGTAACATCTATTTCGACCTTGATCCTAATGAATTTTTTGTAAGCTATTCCAAAGATAGGATCTTCTTCCACTTTAATTAGTCTTCCTAATGCCTTCCCAATGTTGATTGCATTATTGATGTTCATATGGTCAAAAGGCAATCCGTGTACTTGTACATTGAACATAGCATGGTTTAAACAGATCTCTTGAAGGGTTGCACTAGGTAACCATGGTTTTAAAATTAGCAAGTGCCCCTTGAAGTTCCATGGGCCTGATTAAGAATTCTAAGTTTATCTTGAGGGGATCTAAAAGTGAAAATGAACTTATTTGTGTCCATATCTTCGGTGAGGAAGGTTTGAATAAAATTCCCAAGTTGCTTTGATACTAGAGTGAATAGCAAACTTGTTGAAAGGTCGATCAGCTACTAACCTTCCTATCAAGACCTGATCTGATGTTGTCTTTGTTGAATCTGGTGTAGGTTAGAGATCAAGATCCTGCCATGACAGAGCTTCTGTTTGGGTGATGAGGGAGTCTATATCCATATCTATCATCAATTGTAGATCTTCTGTAGCTTGGGCTCGGTTTTGCTGATGAAAGAAAGTAGAAGAATTAACTGGTTGATTTATTTGAAGAGAGAGCAGGAAGTTCTGATGCAGAGAGCTCTATTGAGAGAGAAGGAAGCTCTAGAGAGAGAGCGGCAAGTAATATCATGGCCTAAGGAACATTACTTATAAAGAAATATTTTAAACACAAAAAAATTACATAAAAATAAATTTATAAAATAAATTTTATAAAATTATATCAATTTATAGATTTATTTTTATTGAATTTTTTTTATATACGTAACAGTTCTCTTATAAATAAACACCCTTTTTTTTCTATGTGTAATTATCGGATGAACATATAATAATGTACAAGGTAGGGAAAATAAATAAAGCATGCAAATTAACCAAAAGTCATATGCAACATTGGCATTAATATCATTCTAAGAGCCTGCTTGTAGTTGCGTTATGAGTCTTAAAAAATGATTAAATAATCTTAAATTTTTTTTAATAAAAAAATAAGATTATTTGGATGTTACGTATTAAAGTATTTTTTTAATTTCAAATAAGTTAAAAAGTATGTTTGAGTAAAAGCATTATTTTGGTTCTTTTTTTCAAACGTGTTTTTTCAAAGAAAAAATCTATACACCATCCTAACTTCCATTATTCTCAAATCATCCCATGATGTGGCATTAGATGATAGGTTCACAAGTGAAATATAATAAATAATTTTCAATCATCTAATGCCACATCATAGAATGATAGGAGGATGATGGAAGTTGGGATGATGAGTAGTATTACTCTTTTTCAAATAATGCGGAACATAATACAAATTTTAAAAAGACTTTCAATGAATGAAAATACCTGTGCAAACTTAAGATAATTAAAACTTTTAAACTAATTTCAAGGATATTGTCATAATGTTTAAAAATCAAATCATCGCTTTTCTACATCGGAAATCACTTTTTCATTTGTGTCCAAAAAAATATAATCTGTTTGAAATTGCTTTAAACACATGCATGTTTACCAAACAATAAATAACCTTAATAGCAGAACTTATGACTTAAGATATAAGTTATAAATTATATTTCACACTGCAATTCTAAACATGCACTAAGCAAACATGAGGTGTAAACAAGTCAGAGTCTGAACGAGCTCAATTTCTATTGGTTTAATTTTAATTCGAAAAGAGCTGAGTTTTATTTTATATTAATAAATAATTTTTTATTTTTAAATGAATCCAAAACTGCTTATGTGCTATTTAAAATTGACAAAATAAATTGTTCATATTATCTACAACTTTTGACCAAAAAAACCAACTTTAAGTTTTCGTGAATATCATTATATAATTTATATAAATGATTATATTCATAATAGTTATCATATATACTACGAACATGGATTGCCTGTTATCTTTATATGATTTTATATTGGGACAAACTACTTATATATTTAATAAACAAATTGAATAGAATGGAAATCAAATTGGTTTTGACAGGGAGAAAGACTTTAGCTCCAAAAAGACTTTACAAAATCAAAATCACAAACTAATATAGTACGTCATATTGTAAAACTATTTTTATTGTAAATTAAGTAGATCCAGTGCATCACATGAATTTACGTCAATTTGAGAGTTTAATATTATGAAATCTCTGTAGTTATAGCACATAACACTTCTCTTTGCCTAGCAATCCGGTATACAAAGCACCAAACAAACTTATATGAATCATACTTTACATTTTTGGGATCATACAATATATGGACCAAAAGGGGTAACACAGTCATTTTGGAGATGACTGGGCCACAAATTTGGTTTGGATATAGGGAGCACCTAAGAGCCGGATGCGGTGACTATAGAATATTTAAACCACCCAATTAATGTGTGAGATGTATGGACTTTAGCAAATGTAAAACAAAATTGGTTGTAGGGAACAAATCGACCTCGTTCCCCCCACTGAAATTTTTGTTTCTCCCATCTCTCCTTACGCATGAATCTCTCTTTTGCCCTTCTCCCACCTCTCTCTCTCTCTCTCTCTCTCCTCTCTGAATCCAGGTTTTATTCTCAACCCCCCCTCAGCTTGAATCTTTTACAAGTTTCCAAAATATTGCTCTTGTGACCAAATGCACTAACCCTGAAAAGCCCTTGGCCAGCAATTTCGAAACCACTACTGAGGCTGGTAACAACATGAGTTTTCTCCAGAATCTCACTAAATACATGCCATGAACTACGGCCAAGGAAGTAGACCCACACATATGGTGCATTCTTCCCTCCATACACATTAAAACCAAGAAAATTAAATGTCTCTACTATTATCTCATTATTTCTTTTGTAGAAACCGATCACCTCATGCATTGCCTGCAAACAATATAAAATTAGCATCTCTTGTTATATAAATATTTCAAAGTTTGATCCAGCCAGCTAGAGAAGAGGAATGTGAAAAATGAAATAATCGGTTTAAACCAAACAGGACCGGTACATATATATTTTTAATTTTTTATATTATATATAATTTATATATATATATAATATGCTATATTTCTAATTAATATAACATGAAATTTTAATCTTATTATTCAAGTCTATTAATCTTATAATATAAAATTAAGATACCAGTGTAATTCGACACTAATTATAATATTTTAATCTTATTATTCAAGTTTATTAATCTCACTAATAAGTTAGATAGTACTTATACTATACTAGTATAATTAAACATTATGAATTAGTAATTGTTAATAATAAATACTAAATTCTCAAAATTAAGTTTATTATTAAAAAATTTATAATATTAAACTTATATAATGCCACAAATGTAAATGGTAAATCGAAAGTTTCAGTTACGGTGATGAATCGGTACTCAGTATCGGTTCCTAAATTTCTAAAACTGGTGTAGATCAATTTGGTTAAAAAATTCCTCCAAAATTGGGCCGAACCGGTTATGTAACATTGCGTATTTTAGTGTATTTTTTAATGAAGGATTAATTTAATTTATTTAAAGATTGATTATCTTGTTTTAAAAAATTTTGAGAGTTTTTAAATATTATTTTATAATATTTTAAGTTGTGAAAATTAATTTTTATGTGTTTTCTTAATATTATTTACTGCTTTGCATTTAAAGTGATCTTTAATTTAAATTGGTTTGTTTTTGGGTTTTAAAATTATTATTATTTTAATTAAGCATTTCATTGCGTTTGATTTATTATTTAGCTGTCAGTTTTAAAATCATCTTCGTTGGATCATTTTGAGACCCCAAGATGAAAAGTCTGGATCTCTCTTTTTCCCTTCTCTTTTTCTTTTCTCTTTCCTTTTTCTTTCCTTTTTCTCCTTTCTTCCCTTGGATTCTCTCTCCCCATCCCGACCCTCTCTCTCTCCTCTCCCCTGTGCGTCTCGGCCTTTAGCATCCAGTACTGCCGCCGGCCGTCCGTGGCTCACACCACCGGCACCGGCCAACTCCTCAGCTACCGGTGAGTCAGCCCCTCCATTTTCAGGCCGGCTAATGCCGTCGTGAGCCGTGCGAAGCTACGAGCTTCACTTCGTCCCACCACCGCCGTCCGGCCACCATTTCTTCACCACATCATCACCGGCCCTCTAGCAACCCTTTAGATTCAATCCCGGCCCCGATCCGTCGCCAGAGCCACCTCCACGAACACAAACTCCGATTTCACCTTTTCAGCCTTGAACTACCGTTTCGGCCGCCACCCACGGCCAACTGTCACTTCCATTAGCTTCACCATCTCCCATAGGCCCTACCCTACTGTTTCCAAATTTTCGTTTGACCCCGTGTGAATTTGGGTTTATTGTGTATTTCGACCACAGTGTTTTTACACTGTGGAGTTGCTATTTTGGTGCTTCTAACTCCTCCGTGATCCTCCTAAATTTATTTTATAGTAGTGTAAGTATTTTCTAAACAATTTTTTGAGATTTAAATATATTTTTGTACTAATTGATTTCACTGTGTTCTGGTTAGTTCCGGACTGAGTCCGAGGAGTTTGGGGGTGGATGGATTGAGGACGGAGTATTTGTTGTGTTGGTTATTGTGATTGGGTTGTTGTTGGATATTGTTATTGTGATTTGGTTAGTTGTTGGATATTGAGGATATGTCTGGTTCATTGCATATTGCACGCATGTTCATGTTTGTAAATTGAAAACTGAGTTTTCGTGTAATTGCATACATGATCATGTGGTTATTTTGGAAATTGGATTTTCATGTGTGGATTGAATTTTGGGTGCGTGTGTATCACGACCCCAAGCCGAGATGGGGCATTATCTCGTTGGAGCTCCTCTGGTCACTCGGGAGCGGAATATACTGAGTGACGTCCCTTGGGTTGTCGTTGGGCGACAACGGGATAGGACGAGTTACGTGCCGACTCTGTGGCCCTTCTGTTGGCGGGGGCTAGAGGATGACCTGGCCACGAACACACTGGGTGCGAAACTGGGCATCGCTCGTTATGCAGCCAGAATGTGCGGATGGTCCATAGGGGAGACCATGGTGCATATGGATTAAATGGATAAATGGTTGTTTTTTGGGAAAATAGCGTGTGCTGGGTTTGGATAATTGTTTTGGGTCATTTTCTGGGAAAATGGTGGAAATGATTTATTGGAAATATTTTTGGGCCAAATGAGATTTTTGGCGTGTGTTGGATTTATTGCATATTGCATCATATGTATGCATGGTTAGATGCTTTAATGTGTTTTTATCTCAGGATTTGGTTAGGTTATAACTTACCTATGGTACCATTTAATGGTATTGCAGATGTAGATGCCGAGCCTGAGGATTTGGCTCCGCCCGAGGAGTGATCTAGGATCACTTGTACTGTACTTTTTTTTTTCAGCCTTGTATTATTATTTTATGGGACTTTCGCTTTTGTTTTTAAGCGGTTTGTATTTTGGATATTTGTATTTAACTAAAATTCTGGTACTAGTTGACTTATTTATTATCTGCTGCGTATTTTATTGTGCACTGTTTATTTGTTGCACACACTTGACACTTGTCGTTAGGATGCATGACCGTGTTGTCATCATCCTGACGTCACGATTCCTGAGACTTTTTGTACGTGGGAGTCGGGGTGTCACAGTTGGTATCAGGGCAGTTCGTCTCTGGGTAAAGCCACATGTCCCTTAGGTGAAGTACCAGAAATTTTTTTAAAAATTGTGATTTAAAATTATTTTGGTTTGAAGTATGTTATTTTTAATGGTTTCAATTTATTATTTGTTGTTATCTTTGATTGGTTTTATTCTATCCTATTTTATTTTATGTTGTTTTATTTTATTATATTTGGGTGTTGCTTTTACTATTATTTGAAATTTTGTCTGGAGACTTAAGTGGGGTTAAAGGTGATGCTTTGGCAGGAAAATGGTTAGACCAAAGAGGCCGACTGATGTGCCCGAGGGTGAGTTGCCTCGTGGTGATGGAAATTATGCTATAGCCAGGGTATTGAACAGAATGACGGAATTTCTCCAACACAACTACCAGCCGCCCTAAGGGGATTTGAATAGAGCAGTGCAAACTGGGTGCACCTATGAGTGCTTTCTAGTGCATAGGACACCTCCTTTTACTGGTGAAGAGAAGCCACTGTGGGCTAGAAGGTGGATAGAGGATTTAGAAAGGACATTTGAAATTTGTGGTTGAACTGAAGCTCAACAAGTCTTATATGCAAGTTATATGCTACAAGGTAATGCAGCTGATTGGTGGAGGACTAAGCAAGAGTTGTTGGTGATGGAGTTGGGATCTTTTGCTGCTGTGTCTTGGCAGCGGTTCAAGAAAGAGTTTGATGATCGCTTCTTTCTTGTTTCTATGAGACGGCAAAAGGCACGGGAATTTGGTAATTTGGTGCAAGGGAATATGTCAGTGGAAGAGTATGCCCGAAGATTTATGGAGCTTGGGCGATTTGCTACTCACTTGATTGCTACTGAGGAGATGCGAGCTGAGCGTTTCCAGGAGCGTCTGCGACCTGAGATACGTCAACAAGTGGCTTGCCATCAAATTTTAAATTTTTAGCAGTTGGTTGATATGGCCACTATAGCCGAGTATGAGAATAGTTTTGTAGTGGGTTCCCCTCCAGGTCAGAAAAGGCGGAGTTTTGTTGGTGAAGGCAGTAGTTCTGGGTCGCCACAAAAGTTTGTGCAAAGAATTGGGACCCGTTCACAAGCAGCCTCTGGGGTGCGTATTGGGGGTCGAGCCCCAGTTTGCACCAGGTGTAATAGAGCCCATGAGGATAAGTGTCGTCAGAGTGGGACCACCCACTGTTATAGATGTGACCAATCGGGACACTTTGCTCGCGAGTGTCCTAATCAATCTCAAGCAAGTCGCAGAGGTCGTCGTGGTGGAAGAAATAATCAGAAGCAAGTAGTGCAAGCTCGGGTGTATGCGGTGACTCCCGGAGACATTGACTATGAGACGCCAGAGATCCAGGATGCCGGGGTGATCACTGGTAAGTGTTTAATTAATTCTTTGGATTTGATGTTTGGTGTATGTGTTTGGTTCAGGTAAAGTCCGTTTGTATGATTTTTATGCTTGTACATTGTTTAACTCTGGAGCATCTCAGTCTTTTGTGTCTACCACTTTTGCACGGATGTGCAACTTAGTCACGGAGCCCTTATCGCAATCTTTGGTAGTTAGTCTTCCCAATGGCGAGTTGGTGTGGTGTTCTAAAGTCGCGATGGGGTGTCCTTTGGATTTTGGTGGAAGGATACTTGAAGCGGATTTAATTGTATTCAAGTTGATCGGGTTCGACATTATTCTTGGAATGGACTGGTTGTATCGATATTCGGCGTGTATTAATTGTAGAAGCCGGATTATTGCTTTCCAGCTTTCGGAAGGAGATTATTTGGAATATGTGGGAAGTAAGTTGAAGGCGAAGCCGACAATTATATCTGCAGTGCAAGCGAAGAAAGATATAGCCTGTGGAGTTGATGCATATTTGGTGCAAGTGGTGTCTACGCCATCCGAGAAGAAGTCTCTAGTGGATATTCCGATTGCAGAAGAATTTCCTGATGTGTTTGTTGATGATTTGTCAGGGCTGCCTCCAGTTCGTGAGTTGGAGTTTACTATTGATTTGAAACCTGGAGCCGCTCCTGTGCACAAGGCTCCTTATCATATGGCACCGGCTGAATTGAAAGAATTGAAAATTCAGTTGCAAGAATTAGCTGACAAGGGTTTTATTCAGCCTAATACGTCGCCATGGGGAGCGCCTGTGTTGTTTGTCAAGAAGAAAGATGGTACTCTTAGAATGTGTATCGACTATCGGGAACTTAATAAAGTGACCATCAAGAATAAGTACCCTATTTCCCGAATAGATGATTTATTTGATCAGCTACAAGGAGCAGCTATCTTCTCAAAGATTGACTTGAGATCAGGATACTACCAGTTGAGAATAAGAGATAAGGATATTCCCAAGACTGCTTTTAGATCTCGGTATGGGCATTTTGAGTTTAAGGTGATGCCTTTTGGGTTGACTAACGCTCCTGCAGCTTTTATGGATTTAATGAACCGAGTATTCCAACCTTATCTAGACTCTTTTGTGGTGGTATTTATTGATGATATTATGATTTATTCTCGAGACTTAGAAGAGCATGCTTGTCATCTTCGCCTGGTACTTGGGAAATTAAGAGAGCATCAATTGTATGCTAAGCTTAGTAAATGCGAATTTTGACTGGAAGAAGTCAAATTTCTTGGACATGTGATCTCCCGAGATGGAGTGGCTGTAGATCCTAGCAAGGTGGAAGTTGTTTTGTCATGGCCACGTCCTTCGACAGTGCATGAGATTCGGAGTTTCTTGGGACTTGCCGGGTATTATCGGAGATTTGTTGAAGGTTTTTCTCGATTATCCGGACCTCTCACCGCTTTGACTAGAAAGAATGCTGAATTAGTTTTGGTTAGATAGGTGCGAGAGAAGTTTCCAAGAATTAAAGAAGAGATTGACAACAGCTCCTGTATTGGCACTTCTGGAGCCACATAAGCCATTTGTGGTTTTCAGTGACGCATCCAAGTTTGGGTTGGGGTGTGTTCTTATGTAGGAAGGATGAGTTGTTGCCTATGCATCTCGTCAGTTGAAAGTGAATGAAAAGAATTATCTCACTCATGATTTGGAGTTGGCAGCTGTGGTGTTTGCTCTCAAGATCTAGCGACATTATCTGTATGGAGAAATTTGTGAAGTCTTCACCGACCACAAGAGCTTGAATCATTTGTTTTCTCAGAAGAATCTTAATATGAGACAGAGGCGTTGGCTAGAGCTGATTAGCGACTATCAATGTGAGATCAAGTATCATCCAGGGAAAGCTAATCTAGTTGATGATGCCTTGAGTAGGAAGTCTCAGTTAGTGGATGAGGCAGAGTTTTCAGGAGTGGACTCTCTCCTTTGTGGAATGAGGAGACTGCTCATTGAGATTTCGCAGCAGGAAGAATTGCTCTATTCAGTTTTGGATGTTCGGGTCATTGATTTTGAAAAATTGAAGACTCTCCAAAGAAGTGATCCTAAGTTGTTAAATATCAGGAAGAGAGTCAGGAAGTCTAAAGGACCTATGCACTACAGTTTGGACAAAGATGGTGTTCTTCGTTTTCGGGATCGAAGAGTGATTCCTTGAGATTCTAAATTAAAAGAGCTAAAATGGCAGAACCGCAAAGTCTTCAGAAAAGTTATGCTGACACGAGGAGAAGAGACTTATCTTTTGAGGAAGGCGATTGGGTTTATCTTAAAGTCTCTCCAATGAAAGGCGTTAAGCGCTTTAGAAAGAAGGGAAAACTTAGCCTGAGGTATGTTGGTCCTTTTCAGATTGTGGAGAAGGTTGGCCTTGTTGCTTATAGAGTTGCATTGTCGGATTATTTCGGGGATGTTCATGATGTGTTCCATGTGTCGTCGTTGAAGAAGAGTTTTGGTCAACAGGAGCAGCATTTTGTTGACCCGGAATGCATTCAACTTCAGCCTAACCTTACCTATGAAGTTGTTCCGACTCAGATTGTGGATTGGAAAGTGCAAAGGTTAAGGTCCAGGACGATACCTTTGGTGAAGGTGTCATGGGGTGATCCATTGGCTCAAGATTTCTCTCGGGAGCGAGAAGCCGATATGAGGGAACAATATCCGTATTTGTTTGGTTGACCCTGCTGGTATGTTTCTTAAGTCTGCTTTTAGTTGAACCTTATCCTTGTCTTAGTCTTAATGTTTAACCTTACCAATTTCGAGGAAGAAATTTTATTTAAGGGGGGAGATTGTAACATCCCGTATTTTAGTGTATTTTTTAATGAAGGATTAATTTAATTTATTTAAAGATTGATTATCTTGTTTTAAAATTTTGAGAGTTTTTAAATATTATTTTATAATATTTTAAGTTGTGAAAATTAATTTTTATGTGTTTTCTTAATATTATTTACTGTTTTGCATTTAAAGTGATCTTTAATTTAAATTGGTTTGTTTTTGGATTTTAAAATTATTATTTTTTAATTAAGCATTTCACTGCGTTTGATTTATTATTTGGCTGTCAGTTTCAAAATCCTCTTTGTTGGATCATTTCGAGACCCCAAGATGAAAAGTCTGGATCTCTCTTTTTCCCTTCTCTTTTTCTTTTCTCATTCCTTTTTCTTTCCTTTGTCTCCTTTCTTCCCTCGGATTCTTTCTCCCCAGCCCGACCCTCTCTCTCTCCTCTCCCCCGTGCATCTCGGCCTTTAGCATCCAGCGCTGCCGCTGGCCGTCCGTGGCTCACACCGCTGGCATCGGTCGACTCCTCAGCTGTCGGCGAGTCAGCCCCTCCACTTTCAGGCCGGCTAACGCCGCCGTTAGCCGCCGTGAGCCGTGCGAAGCCGCGAGCTTCACTTCATCCCACCACCGCCGTCCGGCCACCATTGGCCACCATTTCTTCACCACATCATCACCGGCCCTCTAGCAACTCTTTGGACTCAATCCCGACCTTGATCCGTCGTCGGAGCCACCTCCACGACCAACTGTCACTTCCATTAGCTTTACCACCTCCCATAGGCCCTACCCTACTGTTCCCAAATCTTCGTTTAACCCCGTGTGAATTTGGGTTTACTGTGTATTTCGGCCACATTGTTTTTACACTATGGAGTTGCTGTTTTGGTGCTTCCAACTCTTCCGTGATCCTCCTAAATTTATTTTATAGCACTATAAGTATTTCCTAAACAATCTTTTGAGATTTAAATATATTTTTGCACTAATTGATTTCACTGTGTTCTGGTTGGTTCTGGACTGAGTCCAAGGAGTTTGGGGGTGGATGGATTGAGGACGGAGTATTTATTGTGTTGGTTATTGTGATTGGGTTGTTGTTGGATATTGTTATTGTGATTTGGTTAGTTGTTGGATATTGAGAATATGTCTGGTTCATTGCATATTGCACGCATGTTCATGTTTGTAAATTGAAAACTGGCTTTTCGTGTAATTGCATTCATGATCATGTGGTTATTTTGAAAACTGGGTTTTCATGTGTGGATTGGATTTTGGGTGCTTGTGTATCACGACCCCAAGCCGAGATGGGGCAATATCTTGGTGGAGCTCCTTTGGTCACTCGGGAGTGGAATATACTGAGTGACGTCCCCTGGGTTGTCGTTGGAAGACAACGGGATCGGACGAGTTACGTGCCGACTCCGTGGCCCTTCTGCTGGCAGGGGCTAGAGGATGACCTAACCATGAACACACTGGGTGCGGAACTGGGCATCGCTAGTTATGCAGCCAGGACGTGCAGATGGTCCATCGGAGAGACTATGGTGCATATGGATTAAATGGATAAATGGATAAATGGTTGTTTTCTGGGAAAATAGCGTGTGTTGGGTTTGGATAATTGTTTTGGGTCATTTTCTGGGAAAATTGTGAAAATGATTTATTGGAAATATTTTTGGGCCAAATGAGATTTTTGGCGTGTGTTGGATTTATTGCATATTGCATCATATGCATGCATGGTTAGATGCTTTAATGTGTTTTTATCTCAGGATTTGGTTAGGTTATAAGTTACCTGTGGTACCATTTAATGGTACTGCAGATTATATTGATGTTGATGCAGATGCCGAGCCTGAGGATTTGGCTCCGCCGAAGGAGTGATCTGGGATCACTCGTGCTATGCTTTTTTTTTTTCAGCCTTGTATCATTATTTTATGGGACATTGGCTTTTGTTTTTAAGATGTTTGTATTTTGGATATTTGTATTTAACTAAAATTCTGGTACTAGTTGACTTATTTATTATCTGCTGTGTATTTTATTGTGCACTGTTGATTTGTTGCACACACTTGACACTTGTCGTTGGGATGCGTGATCGTATTGTCATCATCCTGACGTCACGATTTCCGAGACTTTTTGTATGTGGGAGTCGGGGCGTCGCAGGTTACATCCATAAAATAAAATTACATGAATCTCTTACATGTACATTTTGGTGTAAATTATAACTTTACACCGAATCGGGTTTGAAACTTTTCTCTTGGATATATGCACAGTACAAAAGATCTTTCCGAGCATCTAGAGAAAAGATGGGCCCACATCTTAACTACCATTAGTATTGATAACATCATTCTACTACAATAAATATGACTTTTCACCCATTGATAATTTTTTTAAAATCTCAAATTACATGATGCATTACCTGAAAAAACACGTTTGAGGAAAAATATCAAAATAATGTTTTAATATGTAACACTCAAATAACCTAATTTTTCTATAAAATAGTTTTTAAAGATAGTTAAGCATTTTTTAAGATTCCTATCGCAACCCCAAATAAGCCCTTAATTCAGATGCATCTTTAGTCTTTTATGGAGATATTAGTTTGCTGCTAAATGCTTTTCCAAGTATTAAAGAATGTTTATAAGTCAAGTTATGAAAATGCATGTCAAAATACTAGGGGTGTCAAATCGTCTTAACGGGTCGTGTTCATGTCGTGTCAAGTCATATATATTATACTATATGGATCAATCTGAACACGACCCGTTAAACCTATCATATCAAAATCTCAAACCCTAACACGACTTATTAACATATCGAGTTGACACACACAACCCGTTAGTAAATACTACGAAATATGTTAACACAACATGATACGACTCGTTTCAACGCATTTATGTAAATGGGTTGAACAGATTCGAAATTAACCCGTTTGACCTGATTAAGTTTAGCATAATTTTATATAAATATTAAAATCACAATATCTATAAAAAAATATAAAGCCTACTACAAGTCCAAAATTACAATCTGAACAATAAAAATATTGAAATTAAAATCTCAACAATTTTACTTTTAGGTATAAGTGTATAATTGTAAATCTAACTCTCTTAACGGGTCAAAACAGGTTGACCCCTTATCAACCCTTTAAGCAATCGTGTCTTAACCGGTCAACCCATTTTGACCTAAACTCAGTCAAACTAAACCCAAACCAACTATTTTTGTATCGTGTTCACATTGGATTAACGGGTCGTGTCACATATTGTCACCCTTACAACATACACTACAACCGATAAGGCCTTTTACTGCGATTACAACTTGCAAAAAATACTAGGAAAATCGCGGCACAATGCCTTTCGCCACCGTTTTATATCGCAGGTGAATGACAGGAAAACAAACGTCTCATATAACAAAAAAATCGTTGGAAAAGAAATCGTAGCAAATATTTTCATTTTGTAGCAAAACTTTTGGTGGCACGAGAAGATGAAATCATTGATCAGTTTGCGACCAATTAGTCTTTTGTGACAAAAGAAACCATCACCAAAAATAACCAAAACGTCACTAAAGACATTTGGTGACGGTTTGAAACCGTCACCACGCCCGTCACCTAATGTGCATCATAGAAAATATTTGGTGACGCTTTACTGTTGAACCATCACTAAAAGTATTTTTAGTGACGGTTGGAGTTGTTCCGTTCGAAGGAAAGTTTGAACGTTCCATTTTTTGTGACGGTTGAAAACTGTCATAGAAAATAACGTTCGGACGTCAATTTATATGTTTGAACATCAACCCGAGCAGTTGACATTCGAATGACAAAAGTTGACGTTCATTGATTATTGTTCGAACGTATCATATTTACATTCGGATGTTTATACGTCCGGACGTTGACTGCATTAAACGTTCAAATTTTCATTCAAACGTAACGAGTATAACGTTCGGATGTTTGTTCAAATGTTAAAGAAGATGTACCTAAACGTTCGGACGCTTTGTTCTTTTGTTCATTTAGGGTGAGTACATTCAAACGTTTAGAAATACTTTCCAATGTTTAAACGTTTGAACGTGAAATAATGTTTGAATGTTTTTGGTTTACATTCGAACATACAGATCAGAAATACTAATTTCATAAAATTAAAAAACATACCAATTGTATCATATTACACACCATAAATATTCTACAACTAACAATGTCTTCTAAACTTTTAAAATTAGATACTAAAAGTTATAGACAAGAATAAAATTGAGAGAATTCATTTCTTTTTTCCTCTCCCACCCCGTTGTTGTTGCAATGATATAACACGCTCCATCTGCACCATCATCTCCCGCTGCACTTGCTCTTGGATTTCACTATGAATTTTTTCCTGCTGGTCTCTCTGTTGGTCCTACAAACGCGTCTCTAAATGAGATTGTCGCTCTAAGAGGGACTCTAACTCTTGCTGTCTCGACCTCATATACTCATTCTCGCACAGTGCAGCTTCTAAATCTTTGGTAAGATTATTAATTTGTGAAGCCGAAAAGGATGAGGAGGATGAACCACAATGCTTGAAAGCTCGTCCCAAACCTCTTGTCATACTAGAGTTGGGCTCGAGCACTTGCATGAATATGTCTATTCGCTTAGAGAGGATTCCCCAGAAGCTGACTGCATCTCCATCATTTTTTCCTGCAATATCAAAGAAAACACACAATAAATAACGTATTAAAAGAAATACAAATAAAAAATAAATTATTCAGATGTTGCATAATTTATTTAATAAAAGTAACAATGCTTACATAATTAACTGCAGCAGCAGGATCCATCCACTCACTACGCTCATTAGTGTGAGCAGCAGCATAGATATGAATAAGGGAAAAGTTTTCAAGATCATCACGTTTCTAACAAAATGACATTAAAAATTTTAAAAAGATAATGTTAGTACTTAAATAAAAGAATATAAATAAATAAATAAATTCTATAATTTATTAATTATTATTTTTTCAGCAAGACGGTGGAATGATCTTGAACCAGCACAATGGTCGACAATCAAAGCAGATCTATTATGTGCATTCGTAAAACTTAGGTGCTACAAAATTAATTAAGTATGTTAATTGTAATATATATATGCATATAATCTATAGCCCAAATATAAATGTAAATAATCATTAGATAAAAATCTAAAATACCTGATAATCTGGACTTGCGAAAAAATCACAACACTTTCTCCAATCGTCTAACTTCATCTGTTGGAAAGGGGATTGCACAGCTTCTTCCAACGTCTCAAATTTCTTGAAGTGGTCATGATATCGTCCCTTGTGACGTCGGAATAGTGTAGCCATCAACTCATTCACAGTTCTCAAATCCTCACTACGGCCAAAGTCGAGGTTGAATTCATCTTAATAAGTGAATTACGTCAAAAATATAATATACTAATCTAGTATACAAAAAATATATTCTCAACGTAGAGTCACCAGCACACAACTCCGAATGTGCTCCTTAATCTCGAGCGGAACATCCCGCAATTATCGCACATAAAATGGAGTATAAGCTCGGACTAATATACCAATATAGGAGGAAAGCGCTACTACACTATCATCCACTCCTCTAATGGAACTATCAGGAATGGTGACCTTAAGTTTTCCATGCCTTCGGCATTTTTCAAAAGAAATGTCATGTGTATAACCACGATCGAGATAAGTGGATGCATCAACTATTAGATAATAATATAATTATAGTTATATAGTTATTGAGATAAAAGTATTGATATTCTTTTAACTATCAACAACATTTTCTTACTGGTAGGTGTCGACTGGCTGTCATTCTCTTGCGTCTGCACTTGATCTTCAGGAGGGAAACACTCGGGTGGGGAGTCCTCAACAGGTTCGAGACTTGGACTTGGCGGAGGAGGCAAATTTATTTGTTGTGTTTTGGCAGCATCCTTGAGGCATGATTAATATGATTAACAAAATTAATTAGTAGAAATTATGAAAAGTTTAATATTCTATATGATTTCTATATGATTTCTATATTTAGCACTTTTATTCTTCGTCTTCGGATGTATTTTCCATACTTGTTTCAGAATCTCCCTTAATAACATCTTCATCGTCGTCATCAACCTCTTCTTTGTCCTCCTTATCCACTTCCTCACCGGATTCTTCTTCGTCTTCTTCTTCTTTTGACTCTTCTTCTTCCTCACTTACTTGAATTGAATAATCATCTAATACGAACGGGTCAAGAATGATGGGTAGGACGTCATCTCTACACAAAAGGAGCAACTCGAGTGCATCGAGGTCAATAAACAAGTTAATACCCTCTCCATCTTCTTGGTAGGCCTCTACTATCGGAGTGTCATCTTCATCTCCACTATTCTCATAATCCGCACTCGTTCCTACTTCATATATATTTCGAGGGATAAATTTTTGTATTACTCGCCAAGTTATCTCTCCACTATCTTGATCAGCGCTTTTCATTGGATCAATCAAATAATAGACTTGGGTAGCTTGGCAAGCCAATACAAATGGATCATCTTCATACCATTTAGATGCAGTATTGACACTCGTAAAGTGATTATCCCTATGTAACGAACGTCGACCACTTTATTATACTTATTTTAATTTGTTATTATACTTAAAATTATTATTTTAAGTTGTTATTATACAATTTATTCTAACTAATTGATACTTATTTATTTATTAATTTCAATTTATTTTAAGTTGTTATTATACTTAAAATAACCATTTTAAGTTGTTATTATACAATTTATTTCAACTAATTGATACTTATTTATTTATTAATTCTAATTTATTTTAATTTGTTATTATACTTTAAATAATCATACTAAGTTATTATACTTAGTATTCTCACAACAATATTTCTAAACTTATTAATTCTTCAATAAACATCATAAACTCACAAAATATACACAAAATTCATAAACAATAATCATGATATTTCAAATCTATATCACAACATTTTCACAATATTCCAACATCAAAGTTATCTAAACATAGCAATATTCCCACAACAATGTTTCTAAACATATTAATTCATCAACAAATACCATAAACTCACCAAATACAAATATACTTAATAAACAATAAACTTAGTTATTGCAACAACATATCACAACATTTTCACAATATTCTACAACAAAATTAATTACACATAATAATATTCCGACAATAATGTTTCTAAACATATTAATTCTTCATTAAAAATCATAAACTCACCAAATATAAATGTACTTAATAAACAATAATCACTATAATTCAAATCCAAATATATTGAGATTTCACAATATTCTCACAACAAAATTATCTAAATATAACAATATTCCTATAACAATGTTTCTAAACATATTAGTTCATCAATAAACACCACAAACTCACAAAATATAAATATACTTAATAAAAAATAAACTTAGTTATTTCAACAACATTTCACAATATTTTCACAATATTCTCACAATAAAATTATTTAAATATAACAATATTTCTAAATGTATTAATTCTTCATTAAATACCATAAACTCACAAAATATATCAGAAAATTCAACAACATATATAACCAAAGTTTAGAAATATACCTAGCACTTTTTAATTTCCTCTTACAAATAATAAGCTTTCAATTTGTAAAAATAACCACCTCCTTCAAAAAAACAACAATACTAACTTGTTAGAGACATATATATATATATATATATATATATATATATATATATAACACAAGAGAAATATTTTGAAATTGTAAATAAGGAAAAAATGAATTTTCCTTACCAAAATAGTTCCAAAATCATTGCCCTCAATAATCACACTCTCTCTCACAACAACACTCTCTCTCACAATAACACTCTCTCTCACTCTAACCCATTCTCACTCGAATTCTCTCTCTCTCTAACTCTTCAATCCCTCACCCTCTCTCTCTCTTTATTTTGCATACGGAAGGAAGCATAAATGATTCTGTTTTCCCCGTGCATGTTTTTATATTTCAATTAATGTTTGAACGTTTAAGTTTAACGTTTGGACACTACTTTTAGCTGGTCAATTTTCACCATTCACGTTCGAACGTTAAGTTTCAACGTTCGGACGTTAATGCTCAATGCAGAAGACGATAATCGAGCGGAAAATTTCCCGCCAACAATTTTAGAACGTTCAAATGTATAGGATTTAACGTCCAAATGATACAATTGAGCGGGAAATTTCCCACCCACATTCTTTCACGTTCGAACGTACATAATCACGTTAGAACTTGAATATAACTAGATTATTAATAGTTAGAAATAAAAAATTTACTATTATATATATAATATAAATTATATAACATATTCATAATTACTATTATATATTATAGTTGCATAATATATCATATACAATGAATAACAGTATATATAATATATCACTACAAGGGGAGGTTAATCGGTATTGAAGTCTCACTTATAATATATATATTAGAGCATACACTATATATATTAGTATATACAGTATATATAGTACGGAATAAAACTAACAACAACCTATATATATAGTATATATACTATGATCACATAATACTTTAAATAGAAACATAATATATAGTCATAGACATTTGGCTATAATTAATAAAACTAACAACCTATATATATATAGTATATATATTATATATATATAAGTACATACACTACATATATATAGTATATTATGTTATATATACAACATTGATATAATAGATAGAAAATGTAGATAATTCTGATAATAAAGAACAAAGAGATTGTTTAACAGTAGTTATTAAAGATGGAATAGACAACTTCATTAATATCCTTGATAGAATTAGAAAGAATAGTTCATAGGCTAATTATCAATTGAACGAATGTTACATAAAGTATTTCACAATAACATATACAAAACGTATATTATAATATAATATTAGATATAGTATGCTATATATTATAGTATACATTATAATATATAACATATTTTAATAAAATAATATATTATTAATATATTTTAAAAAATCAATCAAGAAATGTTTGAACGATGACTTAGTATGTTCGAATGTCTTATTTCTCACATTCAAACATTTCATTACACGTTGGAACGTGTCATTTCTCATGTTCCAACATTTCCTTAAACGTTGGAACGTTACTAGGAATAATGTTCAAACGTTATATGTATATAAGTCCAAAACCGAACGCCCGAAACGTCATTTTCTCTATTTTCTCCTAACACCATTTGTACGCCGCCACTCCTCCGTCGCCGTCGCCGTCAGACTCTGCCACAACCGTCACCAAAAGATAGGCATCTCTTTTTGAAGCATTAGATGTATTTTATACATAGATTTAGGATAGATTTTGCTTAAAACTGAAACCCATAGTGGCTAGATTTTCAACTCTATTTTTCGGCCACCACGGATTGCCATTGGCCAAAAAGTCACCGTAAAAAAGTTTCTTGAAGTGTATACTTCATTTCTATGGTAGCATTTCGGCATTTAGTTAGTATGTATGATAATTTTGGAGCTTTCGAGAATGGCTGAGTCGACTCAGCCATTCTATGTCATTATGTTTGAACGTTACACCAATACGTTCAAACTTACGATGTTTCAAGTACATAACCGTTTATCTTCCATGTTTGGATGTTACAGCATTTACGTCCGAACGTATAATTTAATGTTCGAAGGTAATTCATTTAAATTTATTTGGTGTTTATCCTTTAAGTTCGCACGTAAACACATACGTTCGAATGTATATCCAAAAGTTGAACGTGTATCTATTACGTTCAAACGTAGACCAATTAAATTTATTATATGTTATACATTTGGACGTTTCGTTTTACATTCGAACAAAATGTGTTTACGTGAGAACATAAAATGTATACGTCCGAACATTTTACTTAACGTTTGAGCATATGTTTCTCTATGCTTGAACGTTTATACAGTGCAGTTTAAAATTATAACAAAAGATGCATCAATAGTACTCATACTTTATTTTTTCTTTTTCTATTTTCAGGATATGGCTCATCCTTTGCATACCAGGAAACGAGGGAGGGAAGGAGCCACTCAGGACACTGCTCGGATCAGGGCTCGTACTGTTATGGTAGAGCGAGAGGCCCTAATCAACAAGTTCGACAAGCTCAGATGGAAGCAGACGAACTTGAGAGATATATTCCTTAGTAGAGGCTGGGAAATATTTGCACATTGAGAGGGAAGGTATACCCCTCTATGTTTCAGGAGTTCTATATGGGGATGTGTGACATGCCTCAGGACGCATCTTCTCACACCATGACCGTACGCAGTGTGACGTTTGAGATTTCACCCGATGTCATCGCCGAACATCTCGGGATTCATTGAGGAGTTCAGACATCGACTGAGGCTGACTCTCTAGCCTTACTTGGCACATCTACATCTGTTCACGCAGACTCGATGCAGATGTAGGCACTTTTGCTTCATCTGCTGGCCCATTTGATCCATTATCAGCTAGAGATGCAGGCCGGTCAAAGGCCAAGGGTGTTGGCCCTTCGGATAGGGATGATGACCAAGACGAGGATTTCTATATCCTCACCGGGAGAGACCGCATGCAGATCGAGAGGTCGAACGCCTTCTACCAAAACCATTTGCTACCATTCTTCTGCATGTTGCGTCTTATTGTTGCAACAAACGTAGATCCTGTGGCACATAAGACCACATTTAATCGGCTTCGGGCACAACTTTTGATACGAGTGGCACATGGAGATCCCATAGATTTGTCACAGCACATATTTGAGAGGATCCGTTACGAGGCGAGCATCATCTCCACAGAAAACCTTCCATACGGTGTCCTGATCAGCCAACTATTACTTGTTCGAGAAGTGCCAACCTAGCCGGAGGAGCGGGTCAAAGATCAGATGAGCGCCTTCAACATGACTATGCATCGACATAGCATTGGACAAGCGAGGGGACGTCAGCCACCCCCTGTACAGGATCTAGTTCCTCCGACGCAGCCTGAGCCTGGTGTGGGGAGTAGTAGTCAGCAGCAGGCGAGTACATCTACGGGAGATGTGCGGCTACTTGGGTTGATGCGGTGATCTCACAACTGACTACGCATATCGATCGTAAGATCGATCAATCGCTCGGGGCTATAGAGGCATCTGTCATCGAGATAGCCCACCGTGTAGGTATCCTCAACGACAAGGTTGATACCTTGACTGAAGAGATACGGGCTACGAATTTCCCATACAACGCTATCATCTGAGTGTTGTTTACATATTTTTATCATATTTTGTATTTTGCTTTTAATATTTGTAGGGAACAATATTATTTAATATATCTATGGTTTTTTAATTTCAATTCTCAATCTTCTTTAATGTTATATTTTTCAACTTTAATACTAAATCACTACACTTCAAATATATATAAATATATATTTATATAAATAAACATAAATATATTTATAATTATATTTTACAAATTGTGTAAATATAAAAATATACAAGTCAATTTTTTAGACTTGTATACAAATTAGGCATTATAAAAACCACATAAATTTTAAATTAGAATGATATTTAATTTAAATTTACAATTAATGTTCGAACATTAATTTACTAATGTTCGAACGTTGGCGCCATAACATTTAACGTTCGAACTTAAGTAGCCACATGTTTGAACATATATGTGACGTTCGGACGCTTTTTTCTCATACGTTGGAACGTAAAAAAAATCTCATCTGCCTTTAGTGACGGTTTGGAGACTGTCACAAATTCACAACTATCACTAAAAAGCAATTGTGTTGCTGTGGGTACTTATAAAAGCAAGTTATTATTGCCTACACATTATTGAAGTGGTACATCAATTATTATGCTTGGGTTTCTTGCCTTTTGGGGGTAAATTCCCATATGCATGTCTGTAATTTTGCCATTTAATTGGAATAAACTCATGGTGTAATATTAGGGACTTTAGAAGCCTTATAGACAATTATGTAATTGCTTTATACATTATAATATATATAATGTAAGATGTGCATTTTTTATGCATTATATTTCAAAACTATTTTTTTGATTATTTTGTAACATTATAACTTATGGCCAGTTGTTATTCGAAATAATTTTTTTGGCCACAAATACGTATTTGTGATAACAAATGGGCTGTAAATGAACCAGTCTATTCAATAGCCCTCTCGGTATTACTTGTCCAGTTAAACTCAAATCGAACTCGACTTGTGAAAAAAAAATGCTTGACCGTGAAAGCAGATACACACTCGTTTAGTAAATTACACATATCCAACTAAACTCGACTCGACTTGACTAAGGCTCATTGAGGCCCGCTCGTTTATGCCCGAGTCGACTCGTTAGCTTGACTCGATTATATATATATGTATGTATTAGCTACTAATATAAGTATAACACTTTTATAATTGAATATATAATATGTAACCTAATTACTTATGCGTATATATTGATATGCTTTATAGCTATATTTTATAATTTTTATAATAATTAGTCAATAAGATTTAATAATTTCATATACTAATAGGTGAGAATCATATGTGAAATTGATATATGCTATCATATTATATGTATTTATTAATAATTTATGTATGCATATAATATATTGTTATTATGGATAAAGATTAGCTAGCTACATATTAATTATTTATAAATTTATAAAATCTTATAATTTAATAGAGGTTTTACTTGTTAGTTGTATAAATCCAATATTAGATTTTTATTTATCTAATTTATTAATTATTACTTGACTCGATTATAACCCTAGTAACAAAAATGACTTCAAATAAGTATTTGCAACCTCAACAGTCGTATTAATGGATTTTTGTGGCGAAAAGAATTATTGCAAAAAAGAAGTTTGTCTTTTGAGGCCATATTTAACCACGGTTTGTACTTTTTTAGGCAGAACATAACACTTTTTGCGACATCAAATATAATATATAAATATATATTATAATTGTGACCAAATAAAAGTCATACTTTTTTGAACACGTTGTTTGCGTCCACTAGCTGTGACAAGAAATGGACCGAGATTAATTAGTAATTGTTGATGGAATTCATTATTACTTTTTTACTTTTTTATAAAAAGTTAAAATATATCTGAACTTATCGTATAGATTCGAAAACATTTCAAAAGACCTACAAATTAAAATTTACATAAATACTTTAATTGATCACTATTCATAGATCAACTCAAATCATTAAAATCGATTTAGCTATCAAATGCAGCTAATTAGTCTATTTTTGACAAGTCAGGATTTACAAACAATTGTACTAGAAAGTTGGACGAGATTGGAAATGATCAGGCTTTCTAAGATATTTTATAAATTGACCTACATTCTTTTGAGCAATTAGCGAGAATTATGGCGAGGCGATTAGAGAGTTACGAAAAGAGATTCTGGTGCTAGGGTTTTACGTGGTTTCTACATGGTAGCCGCCGGACCCCTTGGTGGTCCTATATCGGTGGCCAACGCTCGTTCGTTTGCAGACCTGGTTTCGGCTGCCCCTCAGCCACTCCCTGATATCCCTTTAGCCATGCGAGCTCCTAAACTGTTGGTTAAGGAGATATATTTTCAATTTTCTAAGGAGGAGATTTTGAAATCAGCAGAACCTTTTAGGTTTTCGTTGGTTTTAATATTCTTGAGGCAACGTCTGTCGTTGGATGACATCTGGTTGTTCATAAAGAGCAGATGGGGATTATCTGGAGTGGCAATAGTCTTGGCTATGAGACTGCATCGTAATGTGTTTGTCCGGCTGGCATCAGAAGAGGATTTCAATAAGGCTTTCTCAAGGGAGGCTTGTGATATTAACAGTGTGCACTACAGATCGTTTCATTGGACACCAGAATTTGTTGAAGAGGAGGAACCTTCTGTGGTGCCAGTCTGGGTTTTCCTTCCTGGATTAGGATCGAATTTTTATCAACCTTCTATATTACATATTCTAACGGCACCCATCGGTAGGTTTATTCGCAGCGACAATTCGACAAGATACGCTACAAGAACGGATGGTGCAAGGGTCTGTTTAGAGTTGGATGCAGCAAAAAAACCAATAACCTCTTTCTGGATTGGGGTGCCAGGGGGTCCTTCTAGTCATCGACAAGAAGTGATTTACAAAACTCTTCCGGCGTATTGTATTCGATGTAAAAGGCAGGGACATAATGAAATGATGTGCAAAAAAGAGAAAATAGCTAAAGAAAAGGAGAAGCCATTAGTCTGAAAGGAATATAGAGAGGTGAAGAGAACTAATAATGTTGTGGTTGGAACTAGTGATGCGGCTAATGTGATGAAGGAGGATCTGGGGTTGGAAGTTTCAGAGGTGTTAGAGTAGAACCGTGTGAAGGTGTCTCCTGATTGTGAAGAAGATAATGGGGCGTTGGTTTTGATACAGGTTAGCACTGAGAAGGAGACGGAAGAAGATGTTGAAGTTCCAGGAAACAATACAAGAGTGGTAGCATAGGGTGAGACAGAGGTGGAGGTTAGACAAAGCGATGATGAAGCAGAGAATAATATTTGTGGTGCGGCAGAACGTGATTTGCAGGAGGATACGCATGTGATGATTGAAGAGCCAGTTCCAAAGGAGGATAGTCAAACCCACGAAGCTACTCAACCTGAGCAGCAATTGAAGGTTAATGACTCTGTTTTTGCAGAGGAAGATGAAAGGTTGGTCAGTCTTTCAGATAGTGAAACTGGGGTAGAAACAGAGAAGGCCTGTAAAGAGGTTGTTTCAGATTGTGAAAGATCACCTAAAAAGAAGAAAATGCATGAGGAAATGTTAGTGCAGATCCAAAGCTCAAAACGGGCAATTACCCGGTCCTCTAAATTTAATTTATGATTAGCCCAATAATATTTTGGAATGTCCGGGGGATTGGAACATCAAGAAGTAGATTAAAGAAAATTGTGGCTAGATTTAAACCAAAAGTTCTTGCTGTAGTAGAGCCGTTTTTAAATGAAGTTTCCATGGTACATTACAGGCATAGTTTTTTGTTTGAAGGATGTTTGTCTAATGAATCAGTGGAAGATGGAGGTAGAGTTGACAGTGATTTCGATGAGTAATCAACCCACTACTGTTATGGTGAAGGAGGGGCAGCAAGAGTTCAAAATTTCCTTTGTTTATGCCAAATGTACTCATGTTCAAAGTCGAAGGCTGTGGGAGGATTTGGAACGAGATGGGGGCTTGAGTGTGCCTTGGCTGATTACTGGGGATTTCAATGTAATTTCTAATGATAGTGAGAGGAGAGGTGGAAGGCCTAGGGCGCTACAGTCCTTAACTGAATTCAATTCATGGATTAACTCCTGTGGTTTGATTAAAATGAAGTTCCTAGGGAAGAGTTTTTCCTGGTGCAATGGTCAACAAGGTTTGTCTAGAAGTTGGGCTCGGCTGGACCGTACGTTGGTGAGTAATAACTTCTTGCTCGATTATTCAGATTCCTCTATGTGTTACTTACCTCGCACTACATCGGATCATGCCCCAATGGTTATTTTCTTACCAAAGAAGGAAGTAGCTTACGGTCCCTCACCTTTCTATTTTCAGCAAATGTGGGTGGAGCATGTCGGGTTCTTAGATTGTGTAAAAGAAACCTGGGAGCAAGATGTTCAAGGTTCGGGGATGGTTAAGTTAGTTAATAAACTAAAGAGATTGAAGATGACTCTTAAAAGTTGGAATAAATTTTTTTTTGGTTGGACGGATAACCATAGATGAGAATTGGAGACTCGGGTAGAAGAGCTTGAGTCCAGTTTGCAAAGATAGTATGGTGAAGAGGTTGAGCAAGATTTGCTAGCTACAAAGGTTGAGCTCCATACTTGGGAAAAGAGGGAAAGTATCTGTCTTGTGCAGTGTGCTAAAGTGAGATGGATGGAACAAGGTGATAAAAACACTCAGTACTTCCATGCTCTGCTCAAAGTGAGAAATCAGAAAAGAGTTTGTGAGATGCGGCTTCAAAACAAGGTTGTTCTAAACACTCCACAGGAGGTGCATGATGGGGCGATCTCTTTCTTTCAAGATTTTCTGGGTCATTCTACTACTGTGGAGCACCCAGACCTGGAGGGTGTTGTTGAGCCTCTTATCTCTCATGAGGAAAATGCTAAGTTGATTCGATTACCTGCGGTAGAAGAAATAAAAGTTGCAGTTTTGAGCATACCTGTTGATAGTAGTCCAGGTGCAGATGGGTTTGGATCTGGGTTCTATAGAGCCTGTTGGAAAGTTGTTTGCGATGATGTTACGGAGGCAGTGAGGGAGTTCTTTTCTAGTACTCCATTGCCATGGTTTTTTACAGCTTCTCTTTTGGTGCTTATTCCTAAAGTTTTGCAAACTCCAGGTTTTGATAAATTCCGTCCAATTAGTTTATGTTCTGGTTTCTACAAGATATCTTCCAACGTGCTGGTTAATCGATTAACACATCTTCTTCCCTCTATGATCTCAATGGAACAAAGTGCTTTTATTCCCAGTAGAAGCATTTTTGATAACATTAGTTTAACTCAAGAAATGATTACATCAATAAATCGGAAGAACTAGGGAGGTAATGTGATCTTCAAGATGGACATGGCAAAGGCGTATGACAGGGTGGAATGGATTTTTCTTTTGAAGGTGTTGGAGAGGTTTGGGTTTTCTAATAGTGTCTGTGGGCTGATTCGAAGTTGTATACAGTCGCCATGGTATTCAATTATGATGAATGGACCCGTTCGTGGGTTTTTTCAAGGGCGTAGAGGGTTGAGGCAAGGGGATCCCCTCTCATCTTTTGAAGGGAAATTTTACTAACGGAAAGATTGGCCATTTTTCTCAACCGAGAGGAACGCCGATTATTTTGCACCTTCTATATGCAGACGATATTGTTATCTTTACAAATGGGAATAAAAAATCTGTGAAAGCATTAATGGATGTGATAAGGAGGTACAAAAAATGGTTTGGTCAAAGCATTAATAAAGAGAAAACAGAGGTTTACTTTGGCAAAAGTTTTCCTACAGGTAGGAAGAGGGAGCTTCTTCGGAGTACGGGTTTTGTAGAATGTCTTTTCCCTTTTACTTATCTTGGTGTTCTGATGGCAACAGGGAAGCTTTTGACAAGATATCTTGATCCTCTTATTACAAGGGTCCGAGAGAAAATTTCTGGGTGGAAATCTAAATGTCTGTCCGCTGGGGGTAAATTGGTTTTGTTGAAACATGTGTTTTCTAGTCTACCAGTGCACTTGCTTGCTATCCTGAATATGCCGAAATAGGTCTTGAACAAGTTAAACAGCATGTTTAGCTCTTTCTTTTGGGGGGAGGTTAATGGCAAAAATAAAAAGTATTGGTTCTCCTGGAGGAGAATGTGTTACCCTGTTGAAGAAAATGGCATTGGTCTGAGAAAGCTGGAAGAAGTACAGCTGTCATTGCATGCGAAGTTTGCGTGGAAAATTATAAAAGGGGATGATTTATGGTGCAGGTTCTTTTGGGCCAAGTATATTGCTAATAACCATGTCTCTTTGGTAGACAAACACAAAGGTTCTCGGGTCTGGCGATCAGTAGTACAAAGCATTCCACTGGTGATTCAACATTCTAAATGGAAAGTCAGAGATGAAAGGATTTCTTTTTGGCTTGATAACTGGTGGGGGGGTCCTTTAGCTAATGAAAACCAGATCATAGAGGAGCCGAAAATAAAAATATGTGAGCTGAAGGTAGAGAATGGTTGGGATATTGAGAAGTTGGAAAGAATGGTTGGCAATGAGAGGGCTACCGAGATTATTAATTTCCTACGTTCTCAAAGGGAAGGTCAAGATATTCTAGTTTGGATGGATAATAATGATGGAAGGTTCTCTACAAAAAGTGCATGGCAATGTGTTCGAGTTCGTGCCCCGGAAGTGTGTTGGTCTAACTAGGTTTGGCATGACAGATTACCAAAAAAAATCTCTGTGTTTATGTGGAAGGCAATGAATAATTGTCTTAGTGTTGATGAGAGGTTGAAAATGGTTGGTATCCCAATTACTTCAGAATGCGATTGCTGTGTTCGTGGGGATATCGAGGATTTAAACCATGTCTTGTGGGCGGGGGAGTTTGTTGTGAATGTTTGGAGGTTTTTCTCGGATAGGCTGGGTATTACCTTTGATCCTTTTCAGACATGGTACCAAACTGTGATGGTGTGGTTCAGGAGAGCTTCCAGAACGACACAAGTGGGTAGCATTATTGGTTTCCTTCCGTGTATTATCTCATGGAGGCTATGGTTCCGTCGGTTTAAAGCAAGGATGGAAGGGAAAGTGTTATCAATGGAAGATATAAAGCAGCTTATTTGTTATTCAGTGTCTACATTGCAGAATGTAAATGACAGTGGCTCGAGGTGTTCTCGAGTGGATGAAGCTCGGTTGATTGAGTTGAACATTCCAATCATTTCCGTAAAACAGAAAGTCACCTGTGCTGTTATGTGGAGGAAACCTTGTGATGGTAGAGTCAAACTAAACATTGACGGTAGTAGCTTGGGTAACCCAGGAGAGTTAGGGGCAGGAGGTGTGGTTCGTGATTCTTCCGGTAATTTGATTTTGGCTTATTCAAAATATCTTGGGCAGGGATCAAGCATAAGTGCAGAACTGAAGGCTATGGTTATTGGGTTACGGTATTGCCGTGAAATGGGTTTTCAAGGGGTAGATGTGGAATCAAATTCGAAGGTGTGTGTCAATTGGGTGCATGGGCAGCGTTGCACTAAGTGGTATTTAGAAGACTTTTGGGAGGAATTAATGGAGTTCGTGTATACTGGCAATGTTAACGTGCATCATATTTTTAGAGAAGGAAATGCTCCGGCGGATTATTTGGCAAAATTAGGAGCTAATGGAGTTTCATGTGAATGGAATTCTCTTAGTCAGGTGCCTAGAATTTTTAGAGGGCTGGTACGCACAGATAAATTAGAGTTGCCTTATTTGCGATTTAGATAATTTTTTATTGGTCCTATTTGTGTTTTTTTATGAGATAAAGTTGTGTGCTTACATTTTAATTTGTCGATGGAATAATGTACCTAAGGTATTCCTCTGCCACAAATGAGGGCTTTTTGAATAAAATAAAATAAAATAATTGACCTAAAGTTAAATATTTATTTTATCGGTAAACTTTTATTTTATTATTTTAATAGAAAACCCAACTCAACCAGTTGTTAGATCAAGTTCCTCATTAGATTACGCAGTTCAGATGAGATGGGATGTTTTGTTGAAATTTAAATAAAATATTGTTATAATATTATTTTTTGTTTTGAGATTTGAAAAAATTAAATTGTTTATTATATTTTTTAAATTTCAGGTAAATAATAAAAGTAAATAATAAGCACAAGGTAAATAATAAAAGTAAATAATAAGTACAAGTAATTGGATCAGATAACTGGAAGTAATGCAAATATCAGAGTACGAAAATAACAGGACCGGATAACTAGAACTGGTAATAAAAATAAATTAAAAGCAGGACCAGATGACTGGACAGACCAGATAACTGGAACTTGGTAATAATGAAAATAGATTGGAAACAATTAATGAAAGTAATTGAATTTATTCATGGTGAAATAACTTACAAAGAAAGCTCAAAAAGGAAATCTAGAAAGTATGAAAGAAAGAGAGGAGATGAAGGAAATGAAATGGTAAAACTCATGATGCCTCCTTCTAAGGCCAAGCTTCCCTTTTATAGATGCAAGGGAGCACTGTTTGCAATTATTAAAGCAATATAGTGAATAGTATTTTGACTTTTACTATTCATCAACATCGAAAGCAGAATTTGTCAGACGCAATCTTCTCAATGGGAATTGCGGGAGAGTTTGTCTTCAATTAAAGCAGCAAATAGTGGGAGACTAATCAGTCTTTTTTGGTCGATAGTCTTCCCTTTAGCATTTGTCTTCTTGTGTCGACAGATCATTCATCTTTGGATAATCTTGGTGTATCTTCAGAATCGTGTCCAAAAATGTTGCTTTATGGATCAGTAACTGAACCCTCTGAAGATGCTTCTAACCTATCAGATTCGTCAAAATTATCTTTTTCCAGGGACTTTTGAAGCAAGTAAATTAAATCCCTTTTATTAAGTCCTTTGAGAACATTTTTCTTTTTAGACTTAAACTTAGAGGATTTATCAAATTTAATAGGATAGGAAACAATTGCTTTCTCCTTTTTCGTAGTTGAAGCAGGGGCCTGGATTAGTGGATATCCAAGTGTCGATTGTGGAGCAATGGCAGGGAATTTTTCAGTATTTTTTAGATCTGGAGCAGTCTGAGAGAATTCCCTTATGATGGCGTCAATAATATCTTGCATATGGGGGAATCGATCCCACCATTTTACAAAACAATATCAAACAAGTGTATCACCATTTCTCCCGTAGTTCCATTTCATGATCCATGTAGCTTTGAACCATTTACATAAATGTAGAGAGTAAGGGAATTTGGCCATGTGTCAGTTCAATTTTGAAACAATTTCATTTGTGAAACATTTGAAGGCTCGCTGGAGCTCTCCAAGGAAGATTTCGGGAATAGGTCCGAACTGGTGCCACCATTTTGTGAACCAAAGGGGAAGTTTTCCTTTAATATTTTTGTTGAAATTAAGAAACCAAGAGTGGCTCATATTAGGTGTTTGGAACAACATGAATTTAAACCAGGCATCAATATAATTGTAATAGTTGTAAACTATTTCAGAATTAGATAGTCTTTTTGAAGTAAAGGGGTGAGTGCCCTAGTCTTCTTCAGTGATAATACGAGAAATGTAAGCATTGTGATAAATCAATTTTGATTTATCAGTTTTATCGAAAATAGGTTTAATAACGAGAGAGTCTGTTTGAATTAGAATACTAGAATAGTATTGGAGGGTTTTCGCTAGATTCTCAGGAATCCAATGGAAATTTGGGGCGAAATAACTGGAAGCAATTTTGAATGGATTTGTATATATTGATCTGTTTGGTTCAATATAAAACAGATTCCATGAATACATTTTGCGGATGTATTCAGTTTTTGAAGCAGGTAGGAAATACTGAGTCGATTTGGCAGATGAAATTGATTTGGCATAAGGGTCATAAGGGGTTAAAATAGTTGAAGCAAAAGAAGCAGGCTCAATGGTAGGAATACTACCTAGAGTAGTAAACCTATTGGCAATTTCTATGGGTGAAACAAGCTCACTTTTAATGAGCTTGGAGGTAGGTAAAGGAGGAGGGGCATCAATCTGTTTTCTTTTGTTTTTCTTCTTGCTCATAGCTGCTACAAGAATTAACGAGTAAGAAAATCGGGGATAGAATTTTCAGAACCTTTAATATATTCAATATCAAAATCAAATACACTTAAAATAGCTTACCATTGGGCAAAAATATGTTTTGATGCAATGTTTTTAATATCTTTTTCTAAAACATATTTAGCACTTTTGCAATCAATGCGAAATAAAAAAATTTTGTTTAATAAATCACTTTGAAATTTATAAATACATAGTACTATAGATAGCATTTCTTTCTTAATAGTACTATAATTACACTGTGCAGTATTCCAGACTCCAGAATGGAATCGAATAATTTGTTCGAATGAGTCAAGCGAAACAACTTGTTTCAGAATGCCACCATAACCAATGTCAAAAGTATCTGTTTCAACAATTTTAAAAGAACCAGAAGTAGGAATACCAAAACACGAAAGAGTTTTGACATGTGTCTTGATTTGTTTAACAAGGTTAGCATGAATTTCTGACCAAATAAGAGGGTTACTATGTAGCCTTTCAAACAATAAGCGACATTGTTTCTGTATATTTTGGTAGAATTTTGCAAAGTAGTTGAGAGAACCAAGAAATCTTTGCAACTAGATTTTATCAAGGATGACATCAGGAAATTTGTCAGCAAATTCAACAGTTTGTTTATGGGTCTAATTTTGTCTTCAAAGATATCATAACCAAGGAATCTAATTTTAGTTTGAAACAATTTAATTTTTTTAACAGAAACAACAAGACCATTTAATCTAATGATGTCTAGAAACAAATGCAAATGTTTCCAGTGTTCATCAATAGATTTTGAAAATATGAGAACATCATCGATGTAAACAATGGTGAAATGGGTAAAAAAAATTGAAGATATCATTCATGATATTTTGAAATTCACCAGGGGTATTTTTTAGACCAAAATGCATCACATTCCACTCATAGTGACTAAAAGAGGTAGTAAAAGCAGTTTTGTATTTATCTGACTCACTAATATGGATCTGCCAAAATCCTGACTTTAGGTCAAATTTGGAGAAAACAACAGCATCACAAAGCCTATAGATTAAGTCATTTTTATTGGGAATAGGATACCTAATCCACTCTAAGACTTTGTTCAAAGACTTGTAATTAATCACTACGCGAGGGGTCCCTCTTTCAATCTCAGCATTCTTTTGGACATAAAAAGCTGCACGAGACCAAGGAGATTTACTATGCCTAATAATTTTCTTATTGAGTAAATCAGTAATTTCATTTTTGTAAAATTCTAAAGTCTCACTATTTTTTTGAATAGGTTGGGGCTTTTGTTGGAATTTTTTTTCACAAAAATTTTTAATATAAGGCAAAGAAACAACATGCATCTTCCTATGCCAAAAGGCATTTAGAAGATCGGAACAAACATCATTAATCAAACGTTTGTTAAAATTATCAATTTTTTATTGAAGCAAAGTACTGGACAATTGTTTAGAAATCCTTTTGAATTTGATCTCTTGTTGAAGGAAATTTAAATGTTTGTTTTTTGCATAAAGCAAAGATTTCAAACTTTTGTTAGTATCAATTTCAAATCTTGAGGCAAATTTAAATTTGACTTTCTGTTCGAAAGGATCGATAGTAATACCTTCCTTATCGGAAAGAAATGGATATAAAGAGGAAATAAAAGGAATTCCTAATATGACTTTATCAGACATATTTCGGATAAGCACCGAAAGAATTTTAAAACAAACATTATCCTAATAAACATGAGCAGTATTTAGCTCATAGATGATTTTCATCTGTGAACAGTTTGCTGTGAATAATTTTTCAGTAGATTTTTTATAATATTTACTAGATATTAATCCTTCCTAGATACAATTCATATTTGATCCGGAATCAACATAGCAACAACAGAAAATTAAAATTTATGGCAAACAACAATAGTAACTCTGGAAAACCATTTAGGAGGAATAGTACGACGAATTAAATAGATCTGATTTTCAGAAGACTTGTCTTCTTTTTAGAATCGGAGTCAATTGTTTGCTCATTATCAGAAGGAATATCTTGATCAAATTGTTTATCTATTTTAAAACATAAAAATTCTTGTTTTAAAACATCATTTTCAGATTTAAGAGTATTGACCTCAGTTTTGAGTTCAATAATTTCTTTTTTGATAATATTAATTTCATGTTATAAATCATTAGTAGAAACATCTTTAGATTTTTTCTTTTGAAACTTTTCCAAAGTGTCTTGAAAATTAATCCTCTGTTTAGAAGTTGCTGGTTCTTAGCGAACTAGAGTCTTCTTGAACTTGTGAAGATATTCTTCTTTAAGCTCAGGATTAGTAATTTGAGAAATCAAAGTTAATAAAAGATTTTCTTGTTCTTCAACCTTAGTTAAAACATTGATTGTTTTACCTAACAATTTGCGACAAGAATCATTGCAACCAAGCTTAATATTAGGAGAATCAGAGGATTCGGTTTCTGAGTGATATTCTGAATCACTAGAACTGAATTCATTGGCGTCAGATGATGAAGAAGATTTTGTTTCTAGGAGTCGAAGCAGTTCTTCTTGATCATTGACACTAATATTCAACTGATTAAACTTGTTTTTTAGTTTTTTGGTTTTATTGTGACATTTATCAGCAAAATGCTCAGTTTTGCCACAATTAAAACATTTTCCTTTTGAAGTATTTTGAAAATTCTTTTTTCTTAGGGAAATATTTTTTATTAAAAGATATTTTATAAAAATCGTCATGGGATTTTCTCCTTTTTTCCCCACGAGATTTAGAAAACTTAGTAAAATGTTTTTGCTTTCGTCTGGATAGAGTAATAGGAAGAAGGCTAAATTGTTCACAAAAAGTGCCCATCTCATATTTGACTTTCTTGCTATTCATCAATTGTTAATGAAGCATTCTTTGATCATTGCACATATTAATACCAAGTTTCTTAATTGTACTGAAAATATCACCATAAATGTAATTCTCATAATTAAGAAATCCCGAAGTACCAGTAAGTTCATCCTTGACCTTATGAGCAAATAAATGGGGTAAACCATCAATAAATTTTTCTTTCCAGTAAGGCTTATGACTGTTGTCCCTAAGCATTACTCTAGACATGAAAACATCTTAATACTATCGATAGTCAGACATCTGACGGTATCGTAAATTATTCAAATAATCACTAATACGATTGGTAATATTGGAAGGAGTTCCAATAAAATGTTTAATAATAGTGTAGATCAAAGTATTAACACCATCAGGAAATGTCATTCCTGCAGTTTCATAAAAAATGGGTAACCCTTCGTCATTACGCTTAATAGCATTCTGAATGGTTTCTTTTGCCTCAGTAGTGAGATGTTTATCCCACCAATTCCGAAGCACGCCAGCAAAACCAGTTGTTAAAATGATAACAATATCAGGTTATCTGATATTATTGTTGATGTAAGCATTTGAAACAAGCGACATCTTTCTCGTGGTATTGAGAATTTCTTGTTCAGACATTCCATCAATATTTCATTCGTAAGTTTTGTCAGCAGAATATGAAGACTGAGATTGAAAAATCTTTTCTTCAAACTGTAAATTAGGAGGTGTTGGCCTGGAATTCCAGTTCTTCGTCAAACTCATTAGTTTGGGTCATTTTGAAGCAAATATGGCTATTTCAGGCGTTAAATCAAAATTTTGGAAATTCTTTTCAAGTAATTGATATTTTTAATAGTAGAGGAATCACTATCAGATAATTCATCTGTGGTTTCAACAAGAACAATTTCATTTTCTTTGCTAGTTAAAGCACTAGTAGAAGGTTGTTCTTTTTTAATATCTGCAAGCATTGGATTAATTTGATCAAGGATTTTGGCTTGTTTGTTTTGAAAATCAAATTTTGGCCGAGCCTCTGGTAAAATAATCAAAGGTTTTTCAATGGTTTGTGAAACAGATTTTGAAATAGAAATGGGAGTTTCTATTTTTTCTTCAATACGATCTAGTTGTTGTCCAATTGTTTGAAGAGTAAGGTTAACAAAATTGTTTTGCTGAATAATCATTTTTGTTTCAGTCAAAACAATAGTTGTTTCCTCTTTTTTGGACTCTATACTGGGTATTTTAAAAGGGGAAATAGTTATATTAGATCCTTTATGGGTAATAAGTATTGCCTTTAAAGGAGGGTGACTAGATTTAACCACAACATTGCCTTCTTCATTGACAAAACTAGTTTTAACAACATTTAAACTATTTTTAGGAATATAATAATTTTCAACAAAATCAAAGAAAAGTATATGCCTTTAAAGGTCATTCATCTTTTCTTTCCATTTTCTTTTAACACGTAATTTCTCAAAATTAGAAAAAGTAGAATGATAAGATTTTCTCTTATCACGATTTTCAGCCGAACTATATTTTTTAACTAAAGCAATTAAATCAAATTTAAAAGCTTTACTTATCACAGTGAGTTGACTCTGATGAATAAGTGCAACCATATCTGAAGCTATAGGAGATAAAGATGAAGCATCTTCTTCTTCTTTATTAGCTTCTTTCTTTATGGATTTATCTTTGGATGTTTCACCATCCCTGGTATCAAAGCCAAGTTCAGCTCTGGTTGCTAATAGTTCGTTTTACTTCTCTTCATTTCATTCGTTTTGTTGTCTTTCAAACCAAACACTGAATTCTTACATTCTCTAATCTATTCCCCATTTTTGTTAGCTTCCTAGAACCTCAGTATGACTTGTTTGCCAAGAGTGCGTTTAGGGTAGGTTGGTATAAGGCTGGGACATGGATGAGAGTAACTAGAAACTGTAGTGTGAAGTTCTGTTTTGATTGGTGACAAAATAAATAGAATGTCTAGATCTAATTCATTTATTAGTTCCAAGATTGTACCCCCTGATATCATTAATGAAGAAGATTTTTCTGTTGAAGAAACTGATTCTGTCTACTTCAATCGATGGACTATTCTAAAGATTGATGCAAAATCTATTTACAAAACCACTTGGGTTCAATCTGCTTTTAAATATGAATTTAATGTTAAAACTGTTGAACAAACTTTTTTTTTTTAAAGAGAAAAGATCACATGTCCAAGAGTGACCCATTCCCATTTTTATTAATAGCCCTCACTTATGGCGGAGGAATACCGAGAACAAAACCAACGCCCAAACACCAAAATAAAAATCCTATACAATCATTCTATGCCAATCCTTCCCAGCGAAACAACCCAAGAAAAAAAAACAATAATCAAAACAATAAAGAAACAGCCAACCCAGAACTCGGCCAAAATTACATCCGAATATTTGGAATTCTAAGCTTCTCCATCTGAATTAATCCTCTCATTTTACTGGGTATTGCATCCCCTTCAAGATATCTTCTCATGCTGCCTCCCTCTCCTTGCCGAGCCAAAAAATCCGCAACCTGATTGCCTTCTCTAAATTGGTGCTCAAAAGAAACCCGAAGTCCGACTAATTCCTCCTCTAGCTCTTCCCAAAAATCCCATAAATACCAAGTGTCACAAACTCCAGAAATTAGCCAACACACCACTAATTCCGAATCACTTTCAATACAAATATTACAATAGCCCAACTCTTTACATAATCGGACGCCGCTAGTAATCGCCCTCAACTCCGCTCCATTATTAGTACCCGAATCAAATTTTTCAGAGAAAGCATCCTTCATGTTACCATCTGCATCTCGGATAATACCCCCACCCCCACAAGACCCATCAACATTTAGCTTATACCAACCACTAAGAGGTCTTTCCCAGACCACTATGCGCTGTATTTTTCTTACTGGTTTACTCGTTCTCACCTGCAGATCATCCAATAATTTCTGATCTGAAAAAGACAGCACACCTTTCAAACCATCTGTTATTTTTGAAAGCCAATGCCTCACCGATAACCACACTGCCTCTCCAGATTGTTGCTCACCTTCCATGCAGGCTTTACACTGCCGAAGCCATAGCCTCCAAGTTATAATTGCAGGGAGCAAGCCAATAACCATCCCCTTTTGAGTGATTTTTTTGCCACACGGTACCACCTACTGATTTTCACCCTCCAAGGTTCAGCATCCATGTTCGGAATACCAAAAACTGCTGCCACTCTCTTCCATATCATACCTGCAATGGATCCTGTACTTAAAACATGATTCAAAGTCTCCTCTGTTTTCATAACACAGTAGTCACACCCTGAAACCAGTGGAATGCCGAGCACGCAAACTCTCTCGTCAAACGGCAAATAACAGAACAAAGCTTTCCACATACATAGAGATACTCTCATTGGAAGTCGCTTATGCCAGACCCAATCCATCCACGGCCATCGCTCACCTTTAATTCTGATAACATCCCAGGCCGAAGCAGTAGAAAATTTTCCATTTGTTGTTGGTTTCCATACGAACACATCAGGCCCCATCTTCTGCTTTAAGTTCGACATCAGTATTTCATTAATTTTTTCTTCCCCTAACAACTCTGCTAGAAAGTTTGTATCCCAACCCCCCGATTCCCAACACTCTTTAACATTTAGCTCAGGATTTTGTATCGACACAGCACTCTCAGCCAAAGGACCACTACTCAGCCACCTATCGAACCAGAATGACGCTTTTCCTTCTCTAATCTTGACATACACATTCTCATACACCTCTGGAAAGATCTTCAACACTGATTTCCAAAATCGAGAATCATTCTGTGCAGAAGTAGCTAATGCCATGTGCCCATTTCTAAAATATTTGGCCTTAAAAAATCGAGTCCACAGATTTTCAACCGTCATCAACCTCCATGCAAACTTCATGTGAAAGGATTTTTGCCCCTCAGCTAGATCCCGTACCCCAACACCCCCCTTCATTCACTGGTTTACAAACCTTATCCCAAGCACACCATCTCCTGTTTCCCTTACCATTATTTTCCCCCCATAGGAACGACGAAAGAATGGAATTGATCTTTCTCAACACCACCTTTGGAACAGCCAAAACAGCTAACGTATATGACGCTATGCAAGATAAAACATGCCGAATAAGAATTAGCCAACCTCCTTGAGACAGTAACCTCCCCTTCCAACTCGCTACCTTCCCTCAAATTTTTGATACCAAGGGTTCAAGAATTCTAGCCGTTAGACGCCCAGAACACAAAGGCGCACCAAGATACATGACAGGAAATGTCCCTTCCACAAAGCCCGTTAACCTTAAGAGACCTCTGCCCCTTGATCTGCTAATTTTATTTGACAAGAATAATGCAGACTTTTCTTTATTTATTAATTGGCCAGACCAACTTTCATATATTTCCAATGTTTTCATCAACATCTTCATCGATCTCCTTTCTCCATTTGCAAATACTTGCAAGTCATCCGCGTATAATAAATGAGAAATTAAAGGCGCTCCCCTCGGATGATAAAAATTTCCTATCCTCCCCTCCTCAAAATTTTTCCTTAACAACCGAGAGAGAATCTCCTCCATCAAAATAAATAAATATCGCGATAATGGGTCCCCTACTGAAGGCCCCGTTTATACTTAAAAAACCCCTATAAGTCCCATTCAACATAATCGAAAACCATGGTGTCGAAACACATTCCTTTATTATTTTACAAACACGGCTAGAAAAACCAAATGCCTCCATCACCCACAGCAAAAACCTCCAATCAACCCGATCATAAGCCTTCGTCATATCCACTTTTAAAACTACATTTCCCCCTTTACTCTTCCTATTAATAGAGTTAACCATTTCCTGAGCCAATGTAATATTTTCAAAGATGCTTCTACCAGGAAGAAACGCCCCTTGTTCGGGGGAAATAATTTTATTAAGGCATCTCGTCAATCGCCCTACAATAATCTTCACAAAAATCTTATAGGCGACCGAACATAAACTTATCGGCCTAAATATGTCAAAACTTCTTGGATTTTGTACTTTAGGAATAAGGACAACGAAAGAAGAAGTAAAAAACCTTGGAAGTGGAGCCCCTCTGAAAAAATCCTTTGCAGCTTCTAACAAATCATCTTTCACAAAATCCCAACATGCTTCGTAAAAACCCGAACCAAAACCATCGGGTCCTAGGCTACTATCTTTGGGAATAGATTGTAATGCCTACTTCAGTTCCACTTCTGTGGGCACCTGGACTAGACTCACATTATCTTCATCCGCTATCGACGTCGACACCAACGAACTCAAATCCGGCATCGCATAAGCTGTTTGTTCTGCTAGGAACCTCTAGAAATGAAGCACCGCATTTTCATGCACTTCCTCAGGTGTCGCCAGAGTTGACCCATCCTCCAAAATCATTTTATCAATCATCGAAACATTACGTCTTTGATTAATAACTGCATGAAAATACTTTGAATTTCGATCCCCCTCCATTAACCAACGCTTTTTTGCCATCTGAGATAGCCGCATCTCCTCCCTTTTCTCCCAAAAATCCAATTCACATTTTGTAACTAAATATTCCATCTTCACCTCCTGGTCATTCTCCATTTTCAATTTCTCATCTAGCGAAATCATTCGTTTCTCTAGCTCAAGAATATTCACATTCACCCTACCAAAAACCTCTACATTCCACTTCTTAACCGCAATCTTAGCCTTTTTTAATTTTGCCGCTAGTTTGCACAACCCCGAACCATACACTGGTTCCATCCAAACCTGTTTCATAAAAACAGAAAATTGGTCATGAGAGCTCCACATATTTTGATACCTGAATGGTGTAGGCCCGTAACGTGCTAAAGGATTTGAAAAATGCAGCAACAGGGGTTTATGATCCGTTGTCTTCCTCTCCAAATACTCCACGCTAGGCAATTGAAACTTGTTAAGAAACTGCACATTCACTAAGGCTCGATCTAGCTTCACCCATTTCCTCGTCGGACCCACGTGTCCATTGAACCAGGACAAACAGCCACCCCGTGACTGCAACTCCACCATCCCATAGTTATTAATACAATTATTGAATTCCTCCATAGCAACCAAAGATCTAGGCTGCCCCCCAATACGTTCCCCATCTTCTCTAATGGTATTAAAATCCCCCACCATTATCGAAGGATTGTCACCGACTCTCAATGCTTCCAAGTCCCTCCAAAGCCCCCTACGCTCGGAATAAACGCATTTCGCATAAACAAATGTGACTAGTAACTTCAACCCATTAACAACCACCCAACCTGCTATCATTTGATCCGATATACTCTCCATTTCAAATTTGTTTTGGTCATTCCACATAACCCATAGTTTCTCTCCCATGGCTTCATTAGCGCAATAGTTAGAGAAATCTAGATATTGCGCAAAACGTGACATCGACTCCTCCTTCACAAACGGTTCCGAAATGGCTAATATGGATATTGAGTACTTCCTAACCAATCTCCTCAAACATTTCTTGGACGTACCTATACCGCGTACATTCCACACCAGCATTTTTATCGTCATAGATTAAGTTTAGCACGACAGGTTATGACCTGTTGAGATTGACGCACTCCAGTACTTCTTTCTTCCATAGATTGAATTCGAGTTGTGTTACCTTCCGAATCATATCCTTTATCAGATGCCAACCCATGCAACCTGCTTTCTTGCTCATATGCCAACTGAAATCGTTCTAAATCGTTGAACCCCTTAGTCACCACCATAATCTGGTTTTCTAGTTCCATCATCTCAGATGCCAGACACAATTGATTTGTCGAAACATACCGAGGAGGGATCAACGCCTCATCATTCCACCAAGCAGACTCTTCTTGACGTGCAACTTCTGGACACCGTGATTCACAAGCCACTTCACACAATTCACCCACCTCAATCACCGTATTCATTCCTGGGCCATCTGTATCTCTCAACACCTCCCCACCCTTCCCTTCTTTACTGATCAGCACCTCTCTACCATCACCAACCATTTCGGAACTACTGACACCCTTCTTCTCAGCCTCCCCCATCATCTTATTATCCTCACTAGGAACCCCTCGATGAACACTCTCGTCCACCTCAACTACCTGATCTCGATTTCCAGATCCCTCCCCCAAGGTATGATCCATGACAAAAATTTGCTGCAAGCTCTCCTCCTCAATGACCTTCTTGCCTTTACCCTCAACCGATATTATCTCTAAACCACCATCCTTTTCTACAGACACAAAATTGGGTTCTACATGCACCTCTCCACTTTCACCCCCTTTTAGCTGTTTATTTTTTTCTGACGGTCCCACCTCCTTCCAGGCTAATCCGTCCCCTTTTTTCCCTTCCACTCGAATCCCATGTTTAGGACCCGACCTCACCTTGATCCCCTGACCCATCCTACAAACAACCTCCGAATGTCCCTGGCGAAAACATTTATTACAATAAAAACCCTGTTTCTCATATATTACTTCCTGCCAAACGTGATTCTTCTGGCCAACCACCAATGGGAAACCCTTAACTAGTTCTACCTTCAGATCCTCTTCCACACAAATTCTTGCACCCGTAGCATGAGTTCTGTATAGTGTTGCATTATCTATACCAAGAAACCTTCCAAACCTCGTAGCAAGAATCTGAAGACAATCCAACCTATACAACATCAACGGTAGCCCAGGAAGGAATATCCATTGAGCAGCAATGGAAGGTTCTTTTTTCACATCAAAATTCACTGACCAATTGAACAGACGAAAAGGACATCTAGCCACAACCCTTCCCTCCCTTGACCATGCATGCAAATAGTCCTTTTCATTGGCCAGATGCAACAAAACGTGGTATGAGTCCATAAAACTAATCATCGGCACCTCACTGAATCCCCATGACTTAATAATCTGCATCCTCAACACATCAATAGACAGCCGTTTCGAAATAAATTTCAGAACAAGCGCAAATTTTAGATCTTCAGCCGCACGATCCATCTCAACATTTGAAAACACGAACCCTAGTTCTCCATTTATAATCTCTGGTTTCTGTGAAGGTAACCTAAATTTTGAAGGAGGCAAAGGCCGATGAAGAGCCTGCGCAAATGACTTGCGCGCTCCTACACCAGAACCATACGTCTCCTGCACAACCAACGAACCATACTGTGAAGCTTCCACCCTCAGGGCCCCTGATAGCGAACCCTTTTCAATCCCACCGGTAACCAAAGTCACCGGAGGGCCACCCATGAAGGGCCGAACGTAAACTCAAGAAAGCAATGAAACCCTAGCAAAGAAACCCTAGCAGCCGCTGCATGAAACCCTAGCGAAAAGCTCTAACTGTCGAACAAAACTTATGCTATTTCAAAAACCCATGAAAAATGTTGCCTATTTAGCAGAAATTCTATACAGGATTTTCTGGTAAAAGGTTACAAATTTTTGCATATTAGATCAGTTCAAGTTGCTGTCAAACCTTTAATAAGGAAATGCATCACTTTTGTTTTACTGTGTTTAAGAGATGCTAGATTTAAGAAATTTTAAACTAGTATTCTTGGAATGATTCAATCCTCTTTATTTAGTGGTCCTGTCCACTTTGATTGTTTTCCTGATTTAACTCTTGCTTTGGATGATCCTAATATTTTAAAAATTTTAACTTTAAATATTTTAACTTCTGGTTATGATATAGAAGAAGACAGTAAGCGTCTTGCCATTGTTTACCGAATTTATTATAGAATTTTAAAGACTAATTTAAATCCTAAAGCTATTATAAAAACTTCAGGAAATAAAACTTTGCTAATCCAAAGTTCTACTCCTAATGCAAACATCCAGGTTCCAAAGATGATTTATTGAAAAGATATATCTCTTCCCAATGAATAGACTTTAGAACATAAAGTTTCTCCTGCTAAAGTTTTTGCTGATGAACTTAATCTTGATTATATTCAGCAATACTTGAATTATACTGTTAAAATTAATTTTGATCAAACTCCAGCTCTTAATCAACAAAGAAATTCTTTTCCTGAATCTATATTTTCTTTTATTGGTTTTGTTTCAGAAAACCCAGTAAGACGAGATCAAAATCTCAAACAATTTCTGAAAAAATCTATTAAAATAACCCAACCTACTAACCCTGATTTAAAATTGAAAAGACTTTCTACCTCATCTCAAGTTACTTCTGCCTTCATATTTAATTTTGTGTATTCAAACAATTCATATATTTCCCGTCAGTTAGACCATTGGTTTGGTTCTAACTTCTATTGCTACGTGTACCGTCGTCTTTTATTTAATTATAATTTATAATGTTTTTTTTATCATCTATATATTGTCGCGCTGACCTAGTTATCTCCTACATCAGTACCGCATCCTATACCCGACATTCTCCTCGTGCCGTCAGTGCTTCTTCGGGCTCTCTCTCTCTCTCTCTCGCTCGCTCGCTCGCAGTACAGGCCAACGGCCCTACAGTTTTTACTTGGAGAGTATCAAAGAATGGGCAGGCCTCGATGTTGCGAGAAGGAGGGACTGAAGAAAGGGCCCTGGACCCCTGAGGATGACCAGAAGCTTTTGGCTTACATCGAAGAACATGGCCATGGAAGCTGGCGAGCTATGCCCGCAAAGGCTGGTATATATACTAGCGATAGAGGACCCTAGCTAGCTAGCTTTCTGGTGAATATTTATGTATCATGGATTATAGCCTATTTATATGACACCACTAATCGATGGTTTATTTTTTTGGGTTCCTTCGTTTTGGGTGGGTTTTAGGGATTCAGAGATGTGGGAAGAGCTGTAGGCTGAGATGGACCAATTACCTCAGACCTGATATCAAAAGAGGAAAGTTCAGCTTGCAGGAAGAACGGACCATCATTCAGCTTCATGCTCTTCTTGGGAACAGGTGCATACTTTAATCAACGGTTCTTTCTGTTTATGGCCGTTCTCTTCTAGTACTACTCATTGACTGCATGCAAGTAATATATATGCAACACCGATTGGCTCACTAATGTCAACTTTTCTGGGTGATCATATATATACATATATATATATATATATATATATATATATATATATATATATATATATATTATAACATACCTCATGAGAGTGCCTTTTTTCTGGCTGGCCTTTTCCTAATCGAGCTCAAGAGAGTGAGATTTGAACATAGAACATGAAGACCCCTGCGCCATTAACATGGTTGACTGTTCCTTTTCACCTATAAATTAAGTGGAGAATGAGATAGGACCCGAAAGTCGAAACTGCTAATGTAAATTCAAGATTCCACCCTAACGCACAAGATTATCATCAACTTATTTATCACGATCATTGTCTTGTCGTTATCATTCTTGAAATATCTGCCATGAAAACGAAGAAATACCTCGTGATCTCTATAATTGACAGGATTTTTGTTTTCAGATGGTCGGCAATTGCAACTCACTTGCCCAAGAGAACCGACAACGAGATTAAGAACTACTGGAACACACATCTTAAGAAAAGACTAACTAAAATGGGCATCGATCCCATGACCCACAAGCCCAAAACGGATGCCCTCGGCTGCGGAAGTGGGGACTCCAAAGACGCAGCAAATTTAAGCCACATGGCTCAGTGGGAGAGCGCAAGGCTCGAAGCCGAGGCCAGACTGGTAAGGGAGTCGAAGCTGCTTGTGTCCAACCCCATTCAACAGCAGGTCATGATCTCCTCTGTTCCTGCTCAGTACATCAACAAAACCCTCGCTCAACCCGCACTGCCACCATGCCTTGACGTGCTCAAAGCATGGCAAGCGTTATGGTCAAAGTCAACGGGAGCGGGGATATTCCCAGTCGCCGGAGACGACCTCGACTCTCCGACATTCACGTTGGGCTTCTCGGTGAACGCATTCCCCATCCAACGTACTGTTGCACTCACTGAAGACCAAGTGGCCGCAGCGCTTGATTTCGCCGCCAATAGCTCGGTTACATGCGGAGTTGGGATTATCAAAGAAGTCTGTCAAATGCCAGAAGAACTCAAAGAAAGATTGGATAACACAATGTCATTGCAGGAAATGACGTATACCACGGAAAGTGCATGGTTCGCGGATTCCTTTAGGTTTATGAGTGAAAACACGCCCCCTCTCTCAAATATCGTGGAAGGTTTTACTGATATCTTGGCCTATAACTGTGACGACAAGAACTCATTGTTGGCCGGAGACAACATTATGGAAAATGGGGATAAAACCTGCAGCGGCAACTTTGAGGAGAATAATAATGATTACAGGAACAGCATACTCAATCTAGTGAATGCTTCGTCGTCTGGTTCTCCTGTGTTTTGAAAATTTCAGTAAAAGAAATTGCAATCGAGAGGTATGTACGTACGTAGCAGATTAATTAGTTGTTATATCAAACATGCGTGCTTATAACATATGCGACGAAAATAATAATTTGTGATGAGAATATTCTAATAAATTATGATTGTTTTCGTTGTAAATGTAATCTGACTACAAATAAATATGTTTCTTAAATGTTAGTCGTTACTGCTCAATTTATGATCACCACCCACCCGTATTCAAAATTAGTGTTCATTCGATCATAAAAAAATAAAAAAAATTCATTTATTACTTTTTTCGAAATCATGATCTTAATATATTATTTATTTCAACGTACTTAAAGGTTGTACGTACGTTACTCGGAATATTAGACGTTAAACAAACTAGCTAGTTAGGGTAAGTAGTACGTCGTTAATCTAGGATATAATACATCCGTTTCTATATACGGCCAGTACTTCCGGAAATTGCATGTTTTGATCTCGAGTGGCCGGCAATGTACAATTAAAGGTCGTCTAAGAGGGAACTTAAATCTAGACCTGAGTACGCAGTACATATATATAATATATATGTATGAATATATTCAAGGAATATTGCTAGTATGCTTCTTTATTTTGTTCTCTCCTTTTGACGCGCGGATCATATATTTATTATTTTATTTAATAGTTAAGGAAGTGACTATTAGTGTATTGATATTTTTTTATTTATTCTTTAAAAATATTTAAATATGTTTAAAAGATATTTGAAATAAAAAGCAAAAAAAATAAAGAGTAGTACAAGTTCCACTAAGCGGCATACATAGTGGGCACATGGAGGCGGCAGAGTAGCACTACTCATATTCATACAATGAACTACTAATTTTTTTAAAAATATAAGCTACACGCGCGCAGCTGCCTGCCTTGATATGTTTTGATTCTACAAAAATTTAATTAAAAAATTGAACTTAAAAAGACCGACTTATTACATCAGTATATATATGTAAAATCACTTTTGTAAACTTCTTGTGCAACGAAATAATTCTTGTATATATGTTTATATATATATATATATATATATATATATTATATAATTGAAAAAATATATTTGTAATTAGTCTAATAATTTTTTAGGCGTTAAACACGTACGTCGCCGTTAAAATGGGTCTCACAATAATAAAAATATATATTAGAACTTCGGTTGTTTTTATAATTATAATATTGGCCTCTTTTAATAAATGATTTGCAGAACGGTACCTAACACGTACCTACACTAAGATTAATGAATGCAACCAGTAAAACTCCATAGTAGCTAGGTTAAAAGGTCATGATGCACGCGCTTGGAAAATCGATCCCAACAGATATTGAAACGTCAGGGTTGAACTACAAATCATGACTTTGATCAACAGAGGGTCCAAGAAATTAAACAGCATGCATGCAGTAGTACTACTACGGCCTGCTACTTTAATCACGCTACAAATACGTACGTAACGAGTTAAGAGTATAATTTGTGCTTACTTTAGATCAGTAATTATTAATTTAGATCAGTTTTTTCACAATATACGTACAAGTATATTGTGAAAAAAGAGTTCAAAAATAGACAGAGAGACATCAGAAGCAAATTGTGTAAATATGGCAGTCTTTTCAGCTGCATCCTCATTAGTTAATGTCATCAATCCTGGGAATAGTGTATTCCGTTCGAATAGATTTTATATTGGCCGAAAAGAAAATTTCATCTCTAATATAGTCATAATAGAACGGATTTTTATTTTGAAAAACTAGTTGCAAATAGTCATTTGTCACAATTAAAAATATCACAAATAACTATTTATATCGAAAATATTGGCCGTAAAAGCACTTTTCTGGTGAAATTATCTCGAAGGAAATGATTTTTGTGACCAAAAGTGTCAATTGTAGCGGGCTGACCTCCTAGCAAATACTTTTATGCAAAATTAAAAAGAAAAAATATCAGCATTTGTTGCCTTCACCTAGCATCAAATAATCATATAAAATCAGGAAAATTAATATAAAAGCTGCAAAAAAATATTCATTACAAAGTCCCCTCAAATTCTTAACCATAACACATTAATTGACAGTAGTATTTACACAACTCATTATATAGTCTTGAACATGCGAAAAATACAAAATAATGAAATTGACCAAGTTTGAAACTTTAGTTATTTTGTTCTTCCCAAATCTGTTCAACTCAAGGATATTCAAGTCTTGAGCTTTTTATCTTCCTCCGTAGTCAAGAACAATCCCTAAAATTTCCAAGAACAATAATAATTTCATCTTCAAAATATTTCCAAGAACAAAACCTACAATATATAAACATCAAGCCTACACCAAGCATCCATAATTTGTAAAAAATAATATTATAACATAAAGAACAGCGTAAGGTACCAAAAAAATAAAAACAACATTTATAGCAAACAACAAGCTTTTATATATTTCACGAAAATAGAAAACAAGAATAAAATCTATGTGAGTATACCTCAAATACAAACCAAAAAAGTAATTTTTGAGAACCAAGCATTCCCTATAAGGGAGAAAAAAAGAAAAAAGGAAGAACATTACTAGAGTATAGAAAAAATGCATATTCCAACTACAAAAAAAAAAAAAAAAAATCATTTGTTTGAAAGAAAAAATAACTATTCCCATTCCCTACTTCACAAGAATACCCCCAAAATTTTTCCATCTTTGGTACGCTAGTCTCTCTCTCTCTCTCTCTCTTTCTCTGTGTGTGTAAAATATCCTAGACTTCTTAAAGTCTGGGCGCTTTATATTTTTTAAAACATTGTTGACTGTTCGAACAAGTTAAAATACGTTCAAACGGTAAAATTTTAAAAAATTAGCGCATTCCAAATCCTAGCCAAATTTCATTGAAATTTAACCGTTCAAACTAAAACTATTCCCCCTTCGAACTGACACTATTTCTGTTCGAACTAAAACTATTCCCCTTCGAATTGACACTATTTAAGTTCGAATGGACACAATTCTCGTTCGAACTGACACTATTCTAATTTGAACAAATTATTCTTGTTCGTACGAGTTTGGTACCATTCAAATGGAACTAACACAGTTGAAACGTATATAATAAACCAATCAAACGGTAAAATCTCAAAAAATTAGCACGTTCCAAATTCCAGCAAAATTTCACTGAGATCTAACCGTTCGAACTAAAAATATTTCTCTTCGAACAGACTTCAATTCTGTTTGAATGTACACTATTTCTATTCAAACAAACACTATTCTAGTTCGAACGAGAATTATTCTAGTTCAAACAAATTACTACTGTTTGAACGGGTTTGGTACCATTCGAACGGAATTAACACAATTCGAGTAGAGATGCTAGTCTATTCGAACGGACAATCAATTTTAGGGACGAATGATTTCATTCCTAAATATTACTGTTCGAACGATAAATTACTATTCAAATGGTAATTACAATTCGGGTTGTTTTTAGTATGAGATTTGGATTTTGTCCCTAAAAGAGACTTTTAGGAACCAAAAAAAAGAAAATCATCCCTAAAAGTCAGATTTGTTGTAGTGGTCGTGCTAGATTAAGTTAGGTTTGAGATTTTCTTAAAAGTAGTTTTTAAGGAGTCTCTTGTGTATTGGGGCTGCAAAGGAAAATACGAAAATTAATATTAAGCTATATATGATCATGATTCATAACAACTACAAGAAAGATCAGGGTGATCTTACAGAATAATAAGACTTTCAGTAGATTTGAGCTCCACTCTAATCTACAATATCCATTTAGAATTCAATGTCGATCTAGCTAGTATAAGAGGTAGATTTTTCAATTGAAAGAGTTAGCGAATACCCAGGTCTATAAATTTTATAAAACAACACGAAGAAGATAAGACTGTCATACTAGTTTATAATTCAATGAGCACTGAACTGAATATAATAAGTTACTGGGACAACTGAGCCATTTAATAAATATGTACGTACGTATATATTTCATAAGCAGCCGACCATTTTAATTTCTAGCCCAGCTACAAGATAATATATGCTGGGATGATCCCACGACTTCCCTCAACGAGACGACATGGATGCAACCACCGCATAACCCAAACCTGCATTCCACCAATTCGTAGGTATGCAGAAGATCTCTTACCAACTGGAATTAGGCCTTGTTTAGAATATTGTCACTACAAGGGGAGACACCTTTCCCGGCGATTAATTTCGCTGGGAAAAACCTCACTTTTGCCGCCTATGAGCTTTACCAGCGATTTATTAATCGCTGGCCAATCGCCGGTATTAAACCTCTGCTTCTGATCTACGGCAACGGAAACCAAAAATCGCCGGGTAAGATATTCTTTACCGGCGATTTATTTTCGCTGCAATTAATAACTATATCGCCGCATTTGCTGTCTCCGATTCAGTTAGTAATCGTTGGGAAAGATTATTCCCGGCGATTTTAGTGCGTTGCTAAAAGATACAAAATCACCGAAAATATACATTTACAGCGATTAAAAAAAATCGCTGCAAACAGATAAATGGTTATTTAAATTTAATTGCGGCGATTTATATTCGCCGTAATATATTAATTCCAGCGAATTATAAATCGCTGGAATTGAATTATGCTCAATTGCAGCGATTTTATACTCGCTGGGATAGAGTTTTACTCAGTTGCAGCGAGTGTAAAATCGCTGGGAATAATGTGATACCAGCGAGTATAAAATCGCTGGGATAGAGTTTTTGGTTCTGTTACTCAGTTGCGGCGAGTATAAAATCGCCGGGAAAAGTGAATTTTAAAATGTCCAGCCTCGGCTTCTACGGGCCTCGTTTTTGGTTCCTAAAAATAACATTCAAGTAACTCGGCTTTCATTCATTCAAATTGAACATTCCTGTACACATTGAGCAAATAATACGGTGGACTCATCTAATACAAATATATTCCATCAACTCATCCAATACAAATAAAATTCATCAACTCATCCCACTTAAATATGTATTTATACACTAAGGTGGTGCATCATATTCTCATATATATCAAGTACAAACTGAGCATTGCAATTAAATACTAGATAAATGTCACTGTTATAACATTGTTTAACCCTACTATATATCCATCGAAAGAACCACTACATACCAAGTTCCACAACTCTATTTAAGTGGGACCGTTCATCGGCATTGGCACCCACAGTTCTACGTATCATCTTTCATCAAGAAAGTTGGCAAACACCATCAATATATATCTTACGTTGCTACCCATACTCCTCATCCATGTATTTGACAATATCAATAGACTGCACAACGTTAAGGAAAACTAATAAATCCAATTATATTAAAAGAATAGGTTTAATGAGCTAACTATATGAAGAAAAACCAATGAACTCCAAAAAAAAGAAAACAAAAATCTATTTTCTCAAAAATATGCTTTAGTGTCAACCCAGAATGTTTGCTCATGCAGACCAAAGTGGCATATTATATTCCTTTTTTATTTTTTTTTGTCACCATATTTTGTATTCATGCTACTGCATTAAAAGTCATTATTTTGGAGAAAAAATTGAGACGCTTATAATTTCTTTTCTTTCAGATAAAGTTATAGATACAACTGTAGGAATAATATTTCAATACATGAATTAAAAGGTGACAACCCAACTTAAAGATAACTGGAATTCGAAATTTCAAGTTAACTAAGGAGATACTTACAGTCTGACCCAACTGTTCCCGAATCGACAGAAAAAAGGATTTGCAATGCAGTACCAAGACCAAGGACCTGAAGCTTTCCCCATAGGCGACATTTCTCACATCCTACACAGTCCATCAATGCACTGCAATCCCAAGTGAAATTATATATATTACTACCACAGGGATGAGCAAGATAAAATGAGTAGTGAGGTTAGTGGAAGAGAAATTTCATCAGTTTCTCCAGTGGTGACAGTAGTTTTCAGCACCAAAAGTGGTAGCACTTGTTTAGGATTCCAAACACGTCCTCCCTCCAAGAAAATGGCAAAAATATAGAGTTCATAGATTTACACACTATCAGAAAAGGATTAAGGACCTTTTTTTTTATATATATATAAAGAAATAAATCAATCTTATTATAGTGCATAAGGGCGAAATAAACACCAAAATTCATTCTAAACAATGAAGGACTTGCCTTCTTGGAGTCAAAGTGGAGTTGAACTTTATTTTTGGAGTCCACTTCACAACAGGGGAAAAAAATCCTAAACCATAAACACAAGTTTCTCTTCCTAAACTACAAACTCAGCAACCAAACAAACAAAAAATTGAAAAATAATTAGACCGCCAATTTTCAAGGACCAATTTCATTATAAGATTAATCAAACAATGCATGAAACCATTTACTTCAAAAACATTCTATTCCCCTTTTATTTTTCTCCTTGCTCTCTCTATCCAACAATTCCAACCACGCAACTCACAAGAGAAGCAACTTCCCTTTCCTTTTCCATCCTTCACCCTTCCTTTGCCCTTTTTGTTTCCATTCTGTTTCCCCCAGAATTAATCAAAAATTTATTTTTCTTTTGGTTTCTCTGTAAATAAAAACAATCAAGGATCAAATGGTTTATGTTCAGAACCTTATGTTTTTGAATTCCTGTTGGATTTTCTGCTTTAGTTCAGGTCCACGTTGACCTCTCCACAATTTAGCTTCGTCATATGGGATTGGGCATGCAGCTTTTAGTTTAGGATTGAAAAGTAGCTGTCTCATCAAGGACATAGTCCTCAGGTCCTCAGTCAGGTTACCAGTATTTCTGCAAACCAGGTTCCCATTCCATATTCTTTCATTTTAGAATTATTTCTGCAAACCAGTACTATTGTATTAAAAAAGGTCAGAACTTAATGCCTAACATACCTAGCTAGCTAGCTAGCTTCCTTAATTATCCTGGAGCGAGCATGAAGTGTGTCGTGAGCAGATTCAAAGTAACACATAAGTTCTGACTGTAACTAGGACATGAGCTATATTATAGATAAAGATAATTTCCTCTTAAAACTTGGAGTCCAATCTTGCTTGGAAACTTTTTTTTTATATTCTTCTATTTATTCATCATTCAATGGCTTATCCTCCTAATATATAAACAAGTGAAACAATGAATTATCCTCCTCTAATGAGATGATAAAATTAGGATGATGAGTTGGATAAGTAGCATTACTCAAATGACTGTGGAGATATATTTTAACTGGAAGTATTTGTATCAACAATGTGCTTTTTTCTTTCCTTATATTTTAGGCTAAGAGGTAGAGAGCTGTTTCTCCAGCTTTTAACCCAAAGGCCCCAGCTTATCAGAGTTGAATCCCTTTGCCAATAGTGCAATCCGAATTTATCTTCGAGAGGTGAGGGACTATCAAGCTAAAGCAAGGGGGATCCCTTATAAGAAGAAAAAGAAGATCAAGAGTATTAATCAAAGCAAGCTGGGAAATGAAGAATCAACTTCTTCTACACACTTTGGCTAAATTGGGTATGGTACGTAATTATTTCTTTATGATCATCATCAGTTGCTATCAAATTCCAGATCCTATATAAATAGTCATGAGCCAACTTTAATCTACAAGATTTCAGGATGTATATTGCATCCTTGAATTCAAATCGATCGTGGACTTCAAAATATACTGATCAAGGAATAATTTATAGATGAGCTAGCTAGGGTACGTAGTACTAAATTAAGATCAAATGAAGTATATATCTTCGATCCTTTCAAATTTATAAATCCCTGAAACCCTAATTGGTATATATAAGCACTAGAAGACCTAATTAAATAAATGATCAGGTACGCGTCCCCAAGATGGAATTGGGACGATCTGTTATAATAAGTACAATGAAAATGATTTTAAGCTCACCAAAATATTAATTTTGACGCCATGTCGATCATATCAGAATGTAGTTTAGCACACTTTACTCTTGAAAACTAACCCAGTAAATTCAAAACTGTGATATTGGCCTTGAGAAGATCAATACTCCCTCTCTCTGATCTCTCTCTCTCGTGCACACACACAAAGAAACATATATACCAGTTAAACAGTTTGTTCTTTGTGCATTGGTTAAATATTTTTTATTTGGATATTAAATTTTCCCTAGATTAACTTTTCTGTCACGCGCATACACAAAGAAACAAACAAGCTGCTAGTTTTAAGATTTTTCACTGTTCTCCTAAAACGAACACACACACACACACACATATATGTACTAGTACAACTGTTATTATGTATGGCTTTCCTCAGTTATAGTCGTGTGTATATATATATATATATATATTAATTCTTCACCCAATAATCAAATTTCTTGGATATAGGATCAGGAACTAATGTTAATTACTAATTAAGTACTTAAGTGTACTTATCTAGGCTTAAAATCAATCTTTCCACCAGCTTAAAAACTCCCCACTAGCAGCTAGTTAGTTGCTTCTCCTTAATGCAGAAGATGTATGCAAGGGGATCGAGTTGTTAATTTTCACATAATCATGTATATATCTTCTTCTTTTTTATACTTTGTGCCTTCAAAACTAGATTTGCATATTTCTCAAACTAAATTTTGTAGAATTTTTCATTGGGGTAGTCATGAAATGCTTGAGAATTTTGCTTATGATGAATTAAATAATTACCTAGCTAGCCTGAAGTTAATAATGTACTAGACTATTGATATGTTAGCTCAATCTCAAATGTTATTTTCTGCTCTTGATCATGATACACAAATCTAGCTAACGAGTACATACACAAAAAAATGAGTCTAAATTATTAACATGAGTGAGGTTAGTATATATATATATATATATATAGATTGGACAGACCAAGTTCTTGGCATGATCAAGAATATTTAGTTAATTTGCTCAAACTTGTGCGTTTCTATGTTTTTTATACACACACATACAAATGTGAATTCTAATTCCTACAATATATGTAGGCATACTAAAAACTTTTAGGAAATCCTCCGACATGAGGCTTCCTAGCTATTTTATCATAAGATGAAAGTATACTAGTGCACAAAGTATGCTAGTGTTGAAGAAAAATTCACCCAAAACCTGATTTTGGTTACAACTTGGCACAAAATAGCAATTTGAAAGAAAGTGAAAGAGAAAGTAACCTCTTTTTCGTTAGCAGGAATTTGTTAACTACTTCCGCCAACACAAATTGAGTAAACTGGAAATGTTAAGCATACATCACCTCTTTTTCGTTAACAGAAAATGTTAAGAAAACTTTAGGGTTCTACTTGACCCAAATATTGGAGCAAATGGGAAAAAAAAAACGGAGGTTGTTACCAATCAACAATCGTCGCAACCGAGTGAAGGAAAGGACGGGGAAGTGGCGATACCCAAAAACCCTTTGCCACTAGGATAGGGGTCGTGCTGCAACAATAAACTAGAGGATTAGGAAAAAAAATGGGAGATTTTGTGGAATAGATCGCAGAAGACCAGGGAAATCATTCAGACTGGTGTTTACCTTGCTATGAGGAAATGTCCAAAATTCCTTGCGTGGGCTCCTAATGGGTGGACATGCAAATGAACAGCATCATCCAAAACACACATATTTAGACATACAAACGAACAGAATCACCCAAAACACAAAACCAACTCCAAGATAATATGGTAGGTAAAATATGCATGATTATGTGTGATTATCTAATAATCATCCATATTTCTTTCCATCAATGTTTTGAGAATTCTTAGAATGAAAAAAAGGATTTGCAGTTGTGTATGGGTATTCGTTACCTTCAATCCCCAAGTAAGTAAGTTTCAGCTCACCCCTGGCTGAAATGGCTCAGCAACAAGCCCGTCAGGTAAAAATCAACGCCTTTTAAATCAAAAGCACTCGACGTCTGGCCTACAATCTGCACCCAACATCCAAGTAAATTTCAGTTTAAACTCAATACCAGAATATAACACAAACAAATCTATTTGTCACAAAAAAAATATAAAATTTAAGGAAAAAATTGTTATAGGAGCAATGGTTTTAATCACAATCATAACTACATAAACCAAGTTAGGGAAAATCAACTACTATTCACTTTCCTTACCTCCTCTTCACTTAGGGTAAATCAACCACAACACAAACGCAACACATGTAAATTCTTTCCATACTTAGCACTAGGCCAAACTTTAAAACTCATCCATCTCAAGCATTCTATTCCTTACATCATGAACATGACTAATAGCATGCTTGCTGTCCAATAAAGGCCATCGAGTTTTTCTACATGAAAGATATATTCAGATCGTGGGTTATGAATGTACAGATGATAGGAATTACTTAGAAATGGAAGAGACCAAGAAAGTATCCATGATTTCATAACTTTCACCATTTAAATGGCATTTGAATGGTTTTATGAAAAACTTGTTGGAAAATATCATTAAATTAAGAGCTAAAGCTCACAAGGTGGCTGGTTTTATCCCATGTTTTCAATAGCTTTTCATACAATGAAATCACTTTGGTTGAGCAAAATATGCAAAAGAAAAATGGGGATGAAATGGACTGGTTGAAGCCCCAACACAGAGTGCATACCAGAATTTTCTGCACCACACTGGACAGCTAGCAGCCAAAGTACATTCATGCTCTTAAACATCCCTGATTTAACCACTTTCTCAACTACATAAACCAAGAATACCTCAACCAAGTCTAGGAGGTATCGTAGTTGTTCATACCTCAGATAACTTTATTTACCTAAAAATGATGCAACTTTATTCAAATATCAACGATCATCACCATTTAACTTCAATCCTAACTTATCACTAAGCCAAAACTTTAAAACCAAGTAAACATTTCAAGCATGGTAAATTTATTCATGAACAAGGATAAAATAGTATGCTTGTTGTCCAATAAAGGCTATTGAGTTTTAATGCGTGTCCGAATATTTGAAGAACGTGTGTTAAGAATGTACAAATGATAGGAATTTACTTAGAAATGGAAGAGAACAAGTTAGCGTGAAAAGAATATGATATATAAGCAAAAAAAGTAGTTTGACAGCTAAAAAAAAAGGCTAGCATCATTTTTTTGACTTTAGTAAAGACATTCATTTTCATGGGGGGAAAACGCTCTTCTTCTTCTTCTTCATGAACAAGTCATCTTGACTGATGTGGCAAAAGAACTTTTCAGAAAAAGTGGAAATGATCCTCTCATATTAATGAAAGAGACAATATTTAATGATGTATTTGCTTGGTCAGAAATTATTTCAACAAGTAATGTACCCTATGCTTTTGAATGCACATGTGTTACCCTGTCTCAAAAGAGGGCCATCTCTATACTCATGATCAAGAATGTACGATGAAGTTGGGGGTGGGGGTGGGACCAGTTCTTGTGCTTTAAAATTAGGGAAGAGAACTTGCATGTTGGTCCTCTACTCTTAATGTAAATATCGAATAATTTAACATCGAACAGGACAAATCCTTGAACACATATGAATTCAACCTATTTTTTTCACACAACAACATGGAGATTAGATTTGAGACTAAAACATGTGTATGCCACCTATTGGGTGGATGTTAATGGATTCTAGTTTTTTCCCCAAAACGACCAACTTACTAATTAAAATGGGCCCCTAACTCTAGTGGATCTTGTCTTTCCTAGACAATGTTCAAATTGAAAAGACAGTCGGCCAACTCCATTCTCCATCCCTGCTTTTATTTTTGGTACTGCGGACTGACTGTAGTAAGCTTTTTTACTTATTTTCATGTTATAAATCTCCTATGTACAAAGAGGAGAAGAAGAAGCAAACAGTTATTGAATGCGTCTAGAAAAAAAAAATTCTATCCATATGCTAAAAAAAGGCAAGTATTTCATGAAAATTATAGCACCAAGAACATAGTGCTACACTCCAAATTTGCAGCCCTCCCTAAGATGATTTTGTGAAACAAATTCCCCAGAAAACAAAATGCTGGTTTCTACGCACTAGAGGGCTTATTAATTCTGTGGCTTGCATGTACTACTCTCATGGGTCCACCAACAATAAAGCAATAAACAATGAATGATATTGCTATCAAGCAATGCCATGCATGTATATTACAGGATTCTCTTTCTTGCCTAGAAAGCAAAGCTAAAGCACCCACTCTCTCTCTTTCATATATATATATATATATGATGGTGAATTAAGGATAAACTAAACAAATTATCCTTTTATAGAGAGAGAAATCCTAGATAATACCTAGATGAAGAATTAAGTATTCATGAAACCAAAACACGCTGTACTAAGGGAAACAAAAGATCACTATCATCTTTTTCCTGTTTTCAATTGAAATATTTGTGCTGATATGTGAAGGTTACCATCAAATTATATGAGCACTGAAGTTCCACTATGGAAAAGATTAATTAACGATCATTATAATATCATTTATGTTAATTTCGTACGTTGATTTGTTGGTAGGGAAGAAAAAAACACAAAACATTGTTATTGATAGAAGATGACAAAGACTTTTTAAAACATCTTTACTAATGAAGAGTTGGAACATTCAAAAGAAGGTCCATCTTCCACTTGGTTGATCACTAGAATGATTCAAATCAAAAGTTACTAATTTAAAAATGATTTATTAAATTTAAAAGAATCTTTGTGATCTCTCATACTTACAAATTTGATGGTAACATGATCTATTAAGTAATAAGTAGGTTGAGGAACACATATATTTGTCAATATAAAAGCATATTGACAGATTCATACATTGATCTTTTTCTTTTATTTTCATTTTTTAAAAATCTTCCACGACAAGGGGAGACACCTTTCCTGGAGATAAAATTCGCTGGGAAAAACCTCAATTTCGCCCCCAAAACAGACCCACAACATAGATGCACAGAAAAGAACCACAACTCAGATGCAAAAAACAGAACCACAACTATCATGTGCACTAAAATCCCACTGCACTAAAACAAAACTGATCAACATCATAAGTTTGTAGTGCAAGCTATCACAAATGCTAGTAGAAAACAGAAAACATTGGGGGTGAAGGTAATAATAGTTTTACACAAATAGTACAACAGGAAAAGGTAATAATAAAAAACAGATAATATATCATTACTCATGTTACCATCCAAATCTTTATAGTGAAACAATTTTTATAAGATAAACAAAGGGATCACCGGAATTGAAAAAAAGAAGGTGGGAAATGGTTCAAACATCAAAGAAAATAGAATAGGGAGAGATCGAGTACTAGGTATAGCTATCATTAATTTACGCTATAAAAGTAGACATATAAAATAATTATTACTCGATCAATCTGCCAATTAAGCCAACTAGCTAGCTAGCTCCCATCCTTAATAGATAATCATTAGGCGGTAACATCAGTTTGCATGGAGTGTTTTCTCATCTTTTAAAACATCAAAGAAAGTGGTTCTATATATATATTTGTATCTACCTAGTCTATTAAGAGCTTTGCAGCCCTCATGAGCACCACATGATGATGATGATGACATTTATACAGTACTTTTCCTAATTCACTCAAATCCTTGATATATCCTTGTGATATATCAAGGTTTAAATAATAATTTCAAACTCTCTTTGAGTCATATGCAAGGATGCATCCAATTGGCTCTGATCTCATTTGTGTAATTCCCTGAATTGAGTATAGGAAGGTGGTGAGTAGGATTAATCTGGTACATGATTGCTTGAGAGAGAAAAGTTTGCATGTGTCCTTACATAATGATTCTAAGAGATTCAAATTCTAACCTTAAGTACTGTTCTTTTGTAATTTCCTTGAAAACTAACATATAGTCTTAGTGCCACATCAAACCAAAAGTGTGAGATGATCACTTAAACCGTGCCGCCAAGGTGGTAAAGATAGAGCAGTGGTACTAGTTTATCATAATGTAAACATGATGATAAGGTAGAACATGATCAAAGCTAGTACTGCTACAAACTAATTCGCATGAATCATGAAAAGAAACCCAACCATGTTCTATGGCAATTTAATAATCGTGGCTTCATTCCCCTACTAATCTTATGCAAATTAACCAAATACCTGCTTGATCATGACCCTAGCTAGCTCATGATTTCTCTTTGAAAGCATGATTAATAGCATCTTGATAACCACTAATATTTCTTACCTAGCCTAGCTATATATAATCTATCTAGACACTTCCCCAAGTGATATCTAGCTTTTGGTAACAGTATATATCTTTTCATTTTTTTAAGTGTCCATTATAGTTCATAAGTTTTATTAGATTTATCTAGTCAAGGGTCATTGCTTTATATTCAATGTCTTTTCATGAAACAATGTAAGTTGTAATTAGGCCTATATGCTCGGAGAGTTATTCCAAATTAACCTAGTTAAAACCGACATCATGAGTGGAAAAGCATACGGTGTCAATTTGGATTAAAATCAGCCTCTGGCTCATGACAAGAAAGATTTACTACTCTTGTAATAACTCTTATCACTTAGTAGAGTTCTGATATGTATGTGCGTGGCAATTCATTGCTTTGTATCCCTTGTTGAACTCTTTAGTGGAGATATTTTGTATCTCATACTTGCCAAAAAAAAAACAAGATTTCCTGTATCTCATTGGTGTTCTTCACTTGGATGGTGAGCCTTTGATCTACCCCTTGTAATTAAGTGTGTGCTTCATGTGTTACGTACCTCCTTTTCTCTCCCAAAGAAAGAAACCTAGTATCTGACGGGATAACTTTAATTAACATATTTATACATATATATATATATATAATATATATATATAAAGAAAATAAGTGTTTGTAGTTTTTTGACAAATTAGTTCTAGAGAATACGCCGTGAAGCATCCTGATCTTTATGATTCCGGTATTAAACCTTTATATTTTTCCTTCAATGTGGGTGACAGATCGATGCAGCTTAATTTCAGTGCAGTGGAATGTGCATGAGTTTAATTAGAGAAAGATTTTTCTGTGTAGTTGAGCTATGCCTATTCTTATTAATTTAAATATCCTTTACTTATGCCAAAAAAATTAGAGAAGGATTTTTACTACAGTGATGACCCGGTAGATATTGGAAAAATGCAGTATTACTATTAATGGAAGAACAGAACAGTTAGGAAAAGCAGCTTGATTCCAGAGCAATTGAATCATGTGCTGGAGTTTAATTAGAGAAGTTTTTCCTGAGGTGATGATCATGTTGTGCATGGTTGATATATATAGGAAAATTAAGCACTAGTACTATTAATTGAAGCAAAAAATAGTTTGATCAGAATCAATCAAGCATCACTAATAGGAAAAGGCACCACTAACTATGAGGGAGATTAGCTTGTATATATATATATATGTATGTTCTAGGATATATACAAACAATTTAATTTAGGTTCAACAGTTTGCATGTACGTAATACGTACATTTAGGTCCATTTATATACATACTAAAACAATCAAAAGTTCTTGGATGAATACGGCACCCTAGCTATTATTCATGATGACATGCAGGCAAGTTAATTTGATCAGTACTACAGTATCATACTAGCAATGTTAATGCAACTAAAGCTAGCAAAACCTTTAAAGACAAGATCAACATTTTAGGTCCATTTAATGTTTTTTGGTAATTTCTACTAGCTGTAAATTCCCAAATTACATAGCAATAAAATTGATACAAGACCCTAAACTAATACAAATCTAGAGCATATAAGAGATCAATTATGAACTGGGTGGAAAATATGCTCATAGACATTTTAGTTGTACTTGGTGATGACTGTATTTTATCAGCCACTCGGTTAAAACACATGTTCGAGCATCGGACATTACATGTGGACCACAAAATGCAGATATACATTGCAAAATTGGCGCAAAAAAGGGGTAGATTTCACAACTGCACAGCTAGAAATCAGTCTACAAACAAAAAGCTTTTAATTTTGTAAAGAAACACACGTATCCAAACAGTTCAAACAAAATCCACTTCTGAGTTGCAGCGATACCTATGGTGACGAAAGGACCCACGCTTCTTCACAACTGAATCTCGACCAACCTCAGTTGGAAGCAACTGACCCAAATCCCACAGATTCAAAGAGCCGAATCGCACGGCATAGTACGGCTTCCTTCGATTCCATCTGGACCGTAGCTTCTGCGGGAGGGAAATGTGGCAAAGTAGAAACCTTTGGGTGGTTGCACGAAAATGGAGATGAAATCATTCGGGGGACGTGGATGGAGTAGCAACTGATCTCTCGGAAAGCCAGATGGAGAAGGAATGGGGAAGAACAGAGAGAAGTGGAGAAGGAAAGGGACGAATCGCACGGCACCTTTCCCGGCTTCCTTCGATTCTATCTCGATCGTAGGTTCTGCGGGAGGGAAATGTGGTAAAGGAGAAACCTTTGGGTGGTTGCACGAAAATGGAGATGAAATCATTTGGAGGACGTGAGTGGAGTAGCAGTTGATCTCTTGGAAAGGCAAATGGAGAAGGAATGGGGAAGAACAGAGAGAAGTGGAGAAGGAAAGGAATCGGGGGGAAAAAGAAAAGATTTTTAAAGGTTTTGGCACCGTTTCATTAAATGCTCATTTGCAGCGATTAATTAAAATGTTGCAAAAACTCATGTATCTTTCCCGGTGAATATTTTCGCCTCTACAGTCGAAAATGTCGCTGCAAAAGGTACCTGTAACATTAAGGACCCAATTGCAGCGATTAAAAAACGTTGCAAAAAGGTCAATACTTTACCAGCGATTATTTTCGCCGCAAAAGAAAAAAAAAATCGCAGCAAAAGAGAACCCCAACAAATTAAATTGAGAACTCAGCGGCGAACTGAAAATCGCCGCTAAAAGGGTTAATTAGCGGCAATTTCTTTTCTAGCGATTTTATTATTATATTTATACTGAACTTGTTGGCTGCTGCGAATATGCTCATACTTAACTTGAAACAAGTAGAGTATAAATCCCCCAATTCACTGTGAGCTAGGGAGGTAAAACCACCTGAAGTTTTTGTGTTTTTTTTTGTATTTTTTTTTTTATAAAAGTGGATCTTGTTCCATTCATGAAAGAGGACTTACAAAGTTGATTTAAAAAGTTAATTACAAACGATAATAGCTGACTCGTTCAAAAATGAACAGCCCAAAGGCTATCCCAAGTGCAGGAGCGTGTCGCATAGTAATTAGGAATAAATTCCTAGATCGTCTCCACAGGGAAAGTGCTAAAAATAAACTCGTGTAAAATTGTGAAAATATTTACAATGATAAAATCAAAATCAAAAGTGGTGATATAAACAATGGATGGAAGAGTGGAATGAAAATGAGAAGATTACTGGTCGTGAACCAGATTCATTTTTTGTTGAATTCGGGTGTAGTGATTAAAAGTAAGAAATCAAAGTGCAAGACAGTAAAATAAGATTGCTGAAAATTAAAGAACTGAAATTTAACTTAGAAAGAAAATTAAATGACATAAAAATAAATTGCAGAAAATAAAAGTGCGGAAAAATAAATGACAGTAATTTAAATGCTGAAATTAAAAGTGCAAGAAAAGTAAATGACATAAATTTAAATGACAGAAATTAAAAGTGCGGGAAAAATAAATTGCGATAATTTAAATGACAGAAAATTAAAGTGCATGAAAAATAAATCATCATAAATTAAAATGAAAAAAATAAAATTAAAAGTGGAGACTACAGATGAAGGAGGACAGCTTGATAACAACAGTTGGTCCATTAGACTCTCAACTGCATCACCGAACTCCCTCACTTCATCTGCACTTTCTCCAAAACTGAAAAAACTATAGACTAGTCCTAAGCTATTCTACTGGGTGTCTAACATCGACCACCATTTCTTCGTCTGCTTACAAGCCTTATATAGGCATCAAAAAGGCCACTGCATTCGCTTAGTCTGTGACCTCGTCCCACTGAGAAAAATATTTCGTTTGTCACTGGCCCTTGCGTCTGTCTTGTTTCCCACATGCAGAAATCCCACTTCTTTCTTTATTCTTCTTTTTCTTTCAGCTTGCTTTCCAGCCGAACTGCACGTAGTTTCTTTCTCTGTTTTTTTTTCTTTGTCTGCTTTACAGCCGAACTGCACCGAATCCTCTGTATTTTTCTTTCTTTTCGGCATGTGCATGTTGCTTCTTGTTCCACGGAAAGCAAAAGCCGAATGCTGTTGTGTTTTCGTTCGTTCCAGCTTACTGCCAACCAACCCCGTGAAACCGAGGCTTCCTCCACGTGGATTTGCTGCTACTCTGTAAAACGAAAGCTGCATGCATTATTGCTCCAGCTGGTCCCGTGTGAATGGAGAGCATCTGTCTCCACCAAGCCGTGTCTTCCACTAATTATTTCTTCCAGCCGACAGTAAGTATGATGAAAATCGAATGTGAGTTGCGGCTTTTTCGTGGTTTCGTGATGGTCTGTCCCACAGAGAAACAAGTGATCTTCTAGCAGAAAGTGGAGGAGGTTGGAAACGGGGTGCTGCTTAGCTTGGTGGTTTCAGTAAATGGTTCGTCCGAGGCAACGGCTCTTGGCCGTGTATGGAGGTGCTCATGCTTGAGTGGTGGTTCCAGGGAGAAGCTTGGTGGTGTCGAACGATGGCGTGGAGGAGCTGCCAAACGCATGCAAGGAGTTTGCGTGCACTGTACATGGCTGGATAAAGGTTGAAGATGATGGGAACGACTTGTCGTTTTTGTCAAACGACAGGTCATTCACCTCAAATGGCAGATTCAAATCCCCTGAAAAATGACATGTCGTTTGGTTGCAGACCAAACGACATGTCGTTTAGCCTGCGCAAAAAATCAAAAATAAAAATAAAAATAAAATAAAACAAAATAAAAATAAAATAAAATAAGACAGAAAAAATAAATAATAATTACATAAAAAAATAAAACTAAAAAAAATAAATTAAATAATTAAATAAAAATTAAACAAAAACTAAACTAAAATATTAAAAGTGTGTTGTGCATGTGAGGAAATAAAATCAAATTAAATCACAAGTTATAAAAATAAGCATAAGCTATGCTTTTAATCAATTTAAATCACAACTTGGATTTATTGCCTCTTGATCATTTTTTCCATTTAAAACTAATGATAAAATAATAAAACAATTAAAAATATATTGATCTTAAGTGTATAAAATATGCAATAATGCAGCTCAATCAATAGCTTCCCAGCACATTTCCGTGGCTGGCATGGTCTAGTTCAGACGGCAATCTCTACAGACAAAAGCCTGAGAGACAGCACCCCTCTATTTAAGATAGAAGTAATAGTAACCCAACAAACAAACCTCCATACCCGACTAAGCGGGATATGGAGTTGGAAACTCCATCTTCTCCGCCAACGCGGAGCGAGGGCACAAAAACTATTCGGAGTGGTCCGAATGGCATTATATTTTTGGATTTTTATTTACTAGAAAGTAAAAACAAGACATAAAGTAAATTACAATGTGAAAACACTGTAAGCGGAAAACCAGTGCACGAAAAGGCAGTTGGAGGAGAAACCGACGTACGAGCTTGGAAGAACCAGAGGTGCCGAGTCGGGAACGGCCGCGCGTTGCAGCGGCAGAAAGTTCCTTGGTGGAGCGTGGGGGTCACGCGCTGGCGAACTCCGAAATCTTTGACCCGCGCGTGCGAGCTACGCGCTGCTCCGATGGAGGCCGCAATTGGAGGTTTTGCAGATCGGCGGCAGGGCAATCTCCTGGTGGGGCGCGTGTTGTCTGTCAAGTGCCGGAAAGTCACGAACGCCGATTCCCCTTTGGCTGGCCTGAAAATCCACAAAAATAAAACTAAAACTACACCAAATGAAAATGCAGATAGGAAAGGAACAAGGGTGAGGGGGGAGGAGCCTAAGCTCCCACCCCCTCTGACCGATCTCGATGTTGGGTAAGTTTAGGGGGGAGAGTTCAGGAGCTTTTTTTTTCAGAGGAGCTCTCGACTCTTATCGCTTTTCCTCTCGAAATCAAGTTTTTGTGTTTTTACTTTGGCATGCAATGCCCTTAAATATAAAAGCTAGACGTTTCTTTTGGAAAAGGAAACTTAAAAGAATATTTGAATATTTTATATTAAATAAATGCTATATATATATATATATATATATATTTATGTATATAAAAGTAGAGCACATTCATTCCATTCAGCCCTTAATATTGCACTAAAGCATCGGATCAATCATTCATTAACATGCCCTCGAAAGATGTGGCAGTTATTATTATTATTTTTAATTAAGATCCCATTTCCATGGTGAGATGTTTTTAACACATTTCATCATATTCTATTTTTTTTAGTGTCTAAATATTACTTAAATATAAATATTTTTTAAATTTAAATTTTAAATTTTTTTTAATTTTTTTCGTTTAATCATTATTACCTAATCATTAGTACTGCTAATTTATCAAACTTTCAAATAAAATATAAAAAATAATTTAATTTTTTAAATCTTAAAATAAGAAAAATAATATACACCTCAAACAAACCAGCAAATGCCCAAGTATATATATTACGCAACATCAAATCATAAATATCATTGGGATAAAATTGGTGCAAGTGTCAAGCACACCAAAAATCTACGAGAGATAAAATTCACTATACTAGAATGATAGGGAGAAAGAGAGGGTCTGATAATTTAAAGACATGAAGACTTGAACAAATATAAAGAGAAGATGATATATAAAGCTGGCCGGATCGATGACAAGTCGATATAAAACAATGAAAAATGACTTGAAGAAGGGACAAGCAATAGATTAGAGAGTGAACGGCTTCCTTTGAGAGCTAGGATGGACTTAGGAGAGGGAGAAAAGACCAAGAACTCAAGAGAACAATTGTAGAGTTTAATGAGAATCAATAGCTTATATCAAACTCTATTTATAATGGATTTTATACCCAATATTTGTGGACGTAGAGTTTACGTATATACTTGTCTTCTTTATTTTCAATCATTTATTATTGAACAAATTATGAATGAGTATTCCAAACACAATACTGCTAGCAATAAAGGAATTGTACAAAATGATCCTATAAACTGACGTGATTGTTATACTTTTTTAAATTATAGAATTATTTTTATTATAAAATAAATTTAACGAATCTGATGAAGTTAGATCAGTTCACGTGTAATAATATTTAGTAAAATAAAAAGAGATAAATCTTAAGTTTATATATATATATAAACTAATTCAACTATTTAGTCAATACAAAACCACAAATATTTCTACTAATTCAAGTATTAGTTCCAGGTCGTCTATACCACCAGACATAGTTAATGAAGAAGATTGTTCTTTTGAAGAAACTACTCCCAGTGATTTCAACCAATGGAATATTCCAAAAATTGAATCAAATTCTATTTACCGAACCTCTTGGGTTCAATTTACTTTTAAAACTGCTTTTAATATTAGAACTGTTGAACAAACCTACACTATTTCAAAATCTCAAGAAAAATGTTACCTGTTTACTAAGAAATTAATCTAAGATTTCTTAGCAAAAGGTTACAAATATTTACATATTGGTTCTGTTCAAGTAGCTGTCAAACATTTAACAAGGAAAGGCATCAACGCTTCAGTTCTACTTTGTTTACATGATGATCGTTTTAATCAATTTGAAACTAGTATTCTTGGAATGATTCAATCCTCTTTGTTTGGAGGTCCTGTTCATTTTGATTGCTCTCCTGATTTAACTCTTGCTTTGAATGATATTCATATTATCAAATTTTTAACTTTAAATATTTTAACTTCCAGTTATGATATGCTTGAAGGAAATAAACATCTTGCTCTTGTTTATAGGATTTATTATCGTCTTTTAAAAACGAATTTAAATCCAAAAGCTATTCCAAAACTAGTTGCGGGAAAAAATCTTTTAATACAGAGTTCAACCCCAGATGCACACATTCAAGTTCCAAAGATGGTTTATTGGAAAGACATTTCTCTTCCCAATGAATGGACTTTAGAACATGAAGTTCCTCCTACCAAAACTATTCCTAATGATTGTACTTTAGATTATATTCAACAATATTTGGATGGTACTGTTAAAATTAGTTTTGATCAGACTAGTATTCCAAACTTAAGAAGAATTTTTTTGCTAGATCTATATCTTTTTTTGTTAGTTCTGTTGCAGAAAATCCAATAAGGAGAGATAAAAATCTCCAACAATTTCTGGAGGATTCTGCCAAGACAGCCCAACCAACTCAAATTGTTAATCTTGATTTACCTGTTAATCCTGATTTAAAACTGAAAGGATTATCTACATGCTCTCAAGTTATTTTTACTTATTATTTTGCTAAGGATGTTGGTACATCAAAGAACAAGCCTGTAAAGGAAGAAGCTGATAAAGATGAAAATATTTCATCTTTGTCTCCTACAGTTTCGGATATAGCTGCTCCTGTTGCACCTATTCATCCTAATCTTACTGTTTTAAATAAACCCTTTAAATTTGATTTAATTGCTTTGTTTAAAGAATATAGCTCTAAAGAAAATTATGATAAGCGAAAAGCCTATCATAATACTTTTTCTAATCTTAAAAAATTACGTATTAAATGAAAATGGAAAGAAAAAATAAATGAGTGGCAAAGGCACATACTTTTTTTTTATTTTATTAAAAATTATTATGTTTCAAAAAATAATTTAAATATTATTAAAATTGATTTTCTTAAAAAAGAAAGTAGGATGGTAGTTCAAGCTAGTCATCCACGTTTAGAAGATATATATATGTATATATGTATATATACATATATGTGGTTCGCCCTCATCAGGATGAGATATCTACATATTTAAGGTTCTGCAGAACTTACGTTGCTATTTAATTACCCTTTCTTCTTTTCGGCCAGGCCGGTAGATCATGATGATGATCAGCAATAATTAGTGTACGTAAGGCCTGGTCTAATTTGATCATAATTTCCTGCTTTAATTATTTTATGGTTCGATCAGTACTAGCAGATGATCAATGTCGACCATGATTATCAGAACCATTTTGGAGCTAGCTGGCAGGCATGAGGCAGTAATGGCGGCAATGAAATCGTTTTACAAATGCTATGTTTATCATCACCAACCACACAAACTTCTAGGCCGTCCATTTTCACCTCTTACGTAGTGAAATGAGGGCATGCATGCATTTATTAGTGTTTCAATATATATATATATATATAAAGAATGTTTTAGTAATAAATTGATGCATAAAAGTAAATATAAAAAATAACGTGTTTTAATATTAATATTATAATGATATATTAGATTGTAAAATTATTTTTATTATAAATAAATTTATTATAATTAAAAGCCATATCAATTTATTAATTTATTTTTATAAAATATTTTGTGATAGCAACACTTTTTTATATTAAAAAGATTATCTTTTTTATTTTTATAAAAAGATTATTTTATATTTTATAAAAAAAATTATAAATATTAAATATGAGAATAAACAGTGATCGGTGTATATCATTATTCATCCATTGCAAGAACGCATCATAGCAAGCAATCATGAACCAAGTGGCTGCATGCATGCCTCGAAATGGGTACGCGTCAACGGAAAAGAGAATCTGAAGGAGATAGAGTGAATAGAATCTTCACCCAAAAATATATCGACCTCTCATGAAATTCGTAAGAGTAATTTTATACAATTTTTTCAACCTTCACATATTATATTTTTTTAAATTTTAATATTTTTTAATATTTTTTTAAATTTTTTTTTAAAATTTATTCTTTTTAAACTAATTTAATTTTTCTATTCATTATTTATATATTAAATATTTAATAAAAATAAAAATAAAAAAATATAGTAAGTAAAGATTGTGTAAATAGTAAAAAAATAAATAGATTTTTTCAATTCATAACACCAGATAAGCATGAAAACGTCATCATGATCAAAACATTTTCCTTTTCTTTTCTTCTTTCCTATCATTATATGTATTATATCCAAACCGACAGTACGAAACAACTTTAGATGAATGCTATATATCTTTTAATATATAAAAGTGGATATCTCAAGAGGAACAGTATTTTTTAATCTCATATTATCTTTCTCACTTTGTCCCTATTTTATGATGAAGTCTCATTTTGTTTTCTTCTGCTTCTTTCTCAAGTGCCTAACTTCTGGTTTCTGGGCGTACGTTTCTGACTATTTTTACTCTTTCTTTTATACCATTATAATTTTCCATAAACCGTTCGCTTCATTTTCTCTCTCTAAGTTTTCTACTATGAGTTTTTAACACAAACCTTTCGTGAACTTCCAAATTATTTCCCTTCTTAATCTCCGCATCTCCTGTTAACGTTCACTCTATAATCAAGATTGGTGAAGTTGTTAACTTCCTCAAGAGTTTACAATTCATGACAATAATATTTTATTTTTACTATTAAATTATTACACTTTATGTACAAACATATAAATATAATACGCTATCTACTTTCTGTTTTAATTCAATTTCCCTTCAATTGTTTTTAATATTTGCATCCACTTTATATATATATATATATATATCTGTTTCCATTTTCATATAGAAACCAAACTTTTGGAGTCAAGGAAAAAAATTTATAGTTGATTTCCAACAAGTCTTCTTTATATGTCTTGCATTGGATGCAACAAGAGGACATGATATAAACACAATGAAAACTTCCTATGTTATTATTGTGACGCCCCGACTCCAACATACAAAAAGTCTCAGGAATCGTGATATCAGGATGATGACAACACGGTCACGCATCCCAACGACAAGTGTCAAGTGTGTGCAACAAATAAACAGTGCACAACAAAACGCAGCGATTAAATAATAAATAAGTCACTAAGTACCAGAATTTTTTATATACAAAATACCAAAATACAAGTATACTGAAAGTTATCCAGTTATCCAAGAAAATACAATAAAGCCGAAAATATACACATGGGAAACAAATCCCATAACCAAAACAGCAGCAACCACATGCCACCTATCCACAGAGCCGATTCCTAAGACTCTTCGTCCTCATCTGCAACAAAATCTACGGTACCAAAATTGGTACCGCAAGTAAGTAATAATCCAAACGATCTCTAAGATCAAAATACATTTAATGCGACCAACATGCATGCATATGATGAAATATGCACCAAATCCAAAAATATTTTCCAATACACGCCAAAAATTTCATTTTTTGCCCAAAAACATAATCCTTCATTTTCCCAGAAAATAATTTACACAAAAATATTTGTCAGACACTGTAGGCGGGAATCACAGGCGGGACTCTACCACCATCCCTACCGCATGCACCGTAGGTGGGAATCGCAGGCAGGACAACACCACCATCCCTACGCGTACACCGTAGGCGGGAATCGCAGGCGGGACTCTACCACCATCTCTGCTTACCATCATCCCTACAGTTCCTTTCCACACAATACAAAAACCCATTAGAGCACTGTAGGAGGGAATCACAGGCGGGACTCTACCACCTTCCCTGCTTATCACCATCCCTACAGTCTCTTTTCCTTTTTCCACAAAATCCAGTTTTTCAATGAACACATGAATATGAATGCATTTTCACGAAAACCCAATTTTCTATTTACAAACAAGAACATGCGTGCACATGCAATGTACCAACCCAACAGCAATTTCCAATAACCAATCCAAAATCACAATAGCAATTTCCTCAACCAACCAGATCACAATATAATCAATCACAGTAATATTAAACGAGTCAGCGCAAAAATATATTAAAATCTTAAAAGATGTTTGGGAAAATACTTACAGCGCTATAAAAATATTTTCGGAGGATCACGGAGGAATGGGAAGCACCAAAACTGCAACTCCACAGTGTAAAAACACTACGGCTGAAATACACAGTGAACTCAAAATCACACGGGGCCAAACGAAGATTTGGGAACGGTAGGGTAGGGCCTATGGAGGTCGATGAAGCTAATGGTGGTGGTTTTTGGCCGTGGGTGGATCTAAAAGATTGCTGGAGGGCCGGTGATGAGATGGTTTAGAGGTGGTGGCCGGACAGCGGCGGAACGGCGAAATGAAGCTCACGGCTTCGCACGGCTCGCGGCGGCTAACGGCGGCGTTAGCCAGCCTGAGATTTGGTGGGCTGACTCGCCGGCAGCTGGGGAAGCCGGTGGTGCCAGCGGTGAAGGCCACGGACGGCCGGCGGCGATACTGGCTGGGTAAGAAGCGGACAATGCGGGGAGAGGAGAGAGAGAGGGGCTGGGTCGCGCGGGAAGGGAGCAGGGGAGAAGAAGAAAAAGAAAGAAAAAGAAAGAAATGAGAAAAAGAAAAGAGAAGGGAAAAAGAAGAGATCCAGACTTTTATCTTGGGTTTCGAAATGATCTAACGAAGAGAATTTTAAAACTACTAGATAAATAAAATAATCCAAACGCAGTGAAATGCTTAATTAAAACAATAATTATTTTAAAACTTAAAAACAAACCAATTTAAATTAAAGATTACTTTAAATGTAAAATAGTAAATAATATTAAGAAAACACATAAAAATTAATTTTCACAACTTAAAATATTATAAAATAATATTTAAAAACTCTCATAATTTAAAGCAAGAGAACCAATTACTAAATAAATTAAAATAATCCTTCTTTAAAAATATACTAAAATACGGGGTGTTACAATTATTGCAAAAATATGAGAAACTCACAACCACAGTATATATGTTTCCTTCATATTTTGGTCTATAACTTCTAATATCACAACTTTGTGATATTAATAATTCATTCAAACTCACAACTACATTTTTTTTTTTTACTTTTAATTCTCGAGCCTATTTTGATATAGGAGATGATGCTAGATGATTGGCAGCTGTTTTGTTTGGACCAGTAGCAGAAGAAGTAATGTGTTGTACAACAATTGAGTTCATGAATCACAGTGACAAGGTAATTAAATTATTTAATAAAAGGTTTTATCATACTACTTTTTAAAAAAAAAAACGTTAAAAAACATTACTTCTTCTATTAGGATTCATTTCTATGTATATAAAATTCTTAAATAAAATTTAAAACAATAATTAGAATTTATAAAAACCTCTTTAAAGCTATGGTATAAAATCTAAAATCCTTAGAACTAGAAGCGAAATAAATACATCTAAATAGAATGCATTTGTTCTATATAGTATTATTTTCTGTCAGCATTTCCTAAATTTCTAAATTTAATTTATGCAGGAACATTTATTGTATCTACAATATATTTCAACAAAAACTTCATAAAAATAATAGATCATACACCTTGGTGCGGAAATAGATAACTTCCAAAAACAGCGACAAAAAATTTAACGTTCTGTCTATCCATCCAGTGATTGAAATAATAACATGAGTTCCAGAGATATATATATATATCCCTCAAACTGCATAAACAACATTTTCTTAACTTAAAAAAACTTTTGTGTTGTATATATTGTTATTCAAAACCTACTTTCAAAGAGCCTCTGTGATACTTTTTAAATATGTGTTAGATATATGTTGTATATATCGCTCTTCAAAATCTGCATTTGAAGAATTTTTATAGTACTTTTTCTAATAAATGTCGTTATAGTATGATAATATTGTTTTATCATAATTTTTTCTCATTTTCCTTCCTCGAATGACTTAACATAATCTTATTAGGTCAGAAATTTTCTACTAGAAGCTCATAACATTACTAATTCCGCAAATCTAGATTCATATATATCACGCATGTCGCGGCAATAAGGAATTTTCCGCAACAAACGAAAGCCTAACAACATGCAAGGCCGGCAGCTAGCTGCCAAAGCACTGGGAAGATCTACCTTCAGCTGATCAGCCTTCCAGATTTACCTTCGGCCCAGTAATTATTTATAATTTTTCTCTGTTACGGGTGAAAATGATTGGACTAGTGTAGTAGGCTAATATATGGGTGGCTTTACAGCCCATAGCTGGGGGCTCGCTAGTGTATTTTAAATTTTGTTCTCAATCACTAAATAAAAAAGAATTAAAAAAAAAATTCCAACAGTAACCACCAGCGATAGCCCAGCTGGAAGAGTCGCTTTTTCCCTAGTTGAAATGAATTAGCATTGGTATTAGATGCATTATTTTTATTTTTAAAATTTGATAAAAAGTAGATATTATTTATAAATTTAAAATTTTTATATCTATAATTTTATATTAGATTAAATATTAGATTTATTAAAATAATAATATAATATTATTTTTTTAATAATAATATTTTTAATTTATTTTTTTTATATTTTACAATTACACTAACTATATGTTAATTAATAATTTAATTTGATACTTACATTATTATTTTTCAACTTAAATATATTGTGGCTCAAAATTGAGAAGCAATAATTTAAGTAAATAAAATAATAGTTATAGAGTGTGAATAGTAAATCTTCAAATTTGAAGATAAAGAAAAATGTACTGTAGCTAAAAGGTTGATATTTGAGCATATAGTGAATCCAATATCAAGATTTTAAAGTTAAAATCATCAAATTTTAAAAATTAAATTCATTTGATAATCCAATAGTAGTATTTAGTCATGCAAATTCTTTTTCAACTTTCCGCCGGCTGATTCGGGAAGTCATTTGACTCACTTGTTTCAGGCTCCTGGAACGTCCCTTTCAATGCATGCAGGACCGATTGCAATGTATATATAGTCTACATGCAGCAGATTTGATTTTCGAGTAATTTGGGTAGAGCAGATCGATTATTAATACTTAACGTACGATCGATGATGAATTAATATTTCATAATTTCATATATAGATATAGAGATTAGTTAATGGAATTAATTAATAGGATTATAACCATATATGCATAATGTGTATCTTTTTTTTTTTTTTAAAGAGTCAAGGCCACCTGTCTACGAGTGATTTTTTTCTAATTTTATTCAAAAGCCCTCACTTATGGCGGAGGAATACCGTGGTTACAAAGCCAACCAAACAATCAAAGCCAACGAAACCTAACAAAACAACCCCAAGACTAGAAAACAAATGCAAGAGAACCAACGACAAAACAATTTAAGCTCTAATACTAGGAATACCAAGTTTATCAGTACGAAGAATACCCCTGACAAATCGGGGAAGTAAACCACCTTCCTCATATCTACAAGTTGAACCTGTTTCACCTTGCTGAGCCAAAAAGTCTGTAACCTTATTAGCTTTGCGGTAATGATGTCGAATACTAAAATTTACTCCTTGAAACTCTTTAATCGTTGCCTCCCAAAAGTCCCAAAGATACCAAACAGTACAATTTTTTGAGAGAATCCAGTCCACTATTATTTTAGAATCACGCTCAATTTTCAGATTAAAAAATTCCAACTCTTTACACAGTACCACTGCTGCATGCAAAGCACGAAGCTCAGCCTCATTGTTGGTACCTTGCCCAAAATAAGCTGAGAAAACCCCTTTAACATCACCAAAATTATCACGAATCACGCCGCCACCCCCACAAGATCTCGGATTTCCCCTACAGCTCCCATTTACATTCAACTTCACATGTCCACTGGCTGGTTTTTTCCATACAACTAGACTTGGCCTGTGTATATGATTCCGAACTGGAGGAATATCTAACTCAGCAAGAACCCTTTCATCAGACGCCGAAATAGACCCACCCATTGTATATTCTTGAAACAAATTCCTGAGCCAATATCGTATAGAGAGCCACAACCCTTCCACCGAAACTGCAACTCCTTCCATTCTCACTTTGCACTTACGGTGCCACAGACTCCAAGTGATAAGAGTGGGTAACAGCCCAATCAAGATGCCCCTTGGAGAGAACTTTCGGGCAAAAGAAAACCAATGGATAACATGTCCCCACCAAGTTCCTGCAAACATGAAAGGTAAACCCATCTCCAACGCCGTTTTCTCCCATATCTGCGTTGCAAACTCTCCAGTGCACAGAACATGCTCAAGGGTCTCCACATTCCTAACATTGCAACAATCACACCTAGACGCCAATTGCACACCACAGCTCTGTACTTTGGAATCCACCGACAGACAGTGAAATTGAGCTTTCCACATACATATCAAGACTTTTTTCGGTAGCAGTTTATGCCATAGCCACTCCATACCTGACAGATTCTTTTGTTTTAAATGGATCACCTTCCAAGCACTAGTTGAAGAAAAAACTCTATCCGACGATGCTTTCCAAATGAGACACTCAGCCCCTTCTCTTTATATATATGCATAATGTGTATCTATATATATAAAATTATCTGTCGTAGCCCTTAGCCAATTAATTAATTATCATATATATAGCTAGGTCGTGATCAGTTTATCAATAAACTAAAACGTACGTAATGCATGTAATCTATTTTTCCGAGAAAAGAAAGGAAAATAAAATAAAGATAAAGAAAGTATTTATGGGGCGACAATGATTTTATCTTATTTTATAATTATTATTTTTTAAAATTTTTACATAAAATATAATAAAATATTTAATTTTAAAATAATAATAATATTAAAAATTAATATTATATTAATTTTTATTTAATTTTTATTTTTAATTTTTAATTTTAATTTTAAATCATTTCACCTAACCTCACGCGTTATAGTTCATGTACAACAGATGGCAGAAATTGGAAATAAAGACGGGGATCAGGCATACAGCGAACATGGAGTGCACAGAATTAAAAAGACTGACAGAAATGAAATTGGGGGACTATAAAAGAGGTGACCCCATCCAAGCAGTCTCCATCCATTCAAGCTATAAATTAAAGAGACTGCATTGATGGGTCGCCTCTTTTAGTCCCCCCAATTTCATTACGGTCAGTACGTAAGCAAATAAATTTTCGTCCCTTTCGTTAATTAGATAGTAGAAAAGTCCCATTTCTATTTTAAGAAAAAATCTTCGTGACCTTTCTATTTTAAAATTCAAAGCTATACAAATATATAGGATGTGACAGCTTCTTGTCAGGAAAAGGCAAAAAAAAAAAAAGGCAGAACAAAAGGTTGAGACTTTATATAAAGAGATATTTAATCAGGTAATAAATTATCTCTGCTTTCTGCAGTTTGATGGTGCATTGGGTGTGATAAAAGTGGGTATCCAACTAATTGTCTGGAGCGCGAAGCGAAAGACACGGACCATGGCCCAAGTAACATACGTACAGATAAATATTTTAAACATAAAGAAATTACGCAACCTAGACCACCACCTTCGGCAATCGGAACCGGTTAATCAGATCGCGCTCACGACCTGTTGAGAAGAGGAAAATTGACGAGTAAGAGGGACAGGATTGTTAATACTCAAAGGAAGCATGATTTTCATTCAAAATTATGTATTTATTTATGTATCACTTTAGAAATATATAGATATATATGAGATGAAATATGAAAACAAGTATTAAAAGGTAAGTATACTAGTTATATAAATTAGATAGATTCTTAGAATTAAGGTGATTGATTTTTTAGAGATAGAGAATTTGAAAAATATGACAACTATCAATATATGGCAACTGTCAAAACTCTTTCTCAAGTTGGCGCATGGAGATCAAAAATACCCAACTTGTGTGCAAAATGATAAAAAAGTTTATATCCTAAGGCTTTGGTGAAAATATCAACAACTTATTTTGTGGAAGAAGTGTGAATGGCTGTAAGAAGACCCAAGCGAATTTTATCACGAACAATGTGACAATCAATCTCAATGTATTTGGTACGCTCATGGAACACGGGGTTGTGAACAATGTAGAGAGTGGATTGATTGTCACAATGTAAGGTGAAAGATTCGGGATGAGAAATTTCAAGATTAGTCATAGCTCGATATTCAGTTTCAGCAAAAGACCTTGCTACTGTAGTTTTTTTCTTTGTACGCCATGAGATTGGACTAGTCTAAAACTGAATGAAATATCCGGTGGTAAAACGGCGAGTGGTAGAACAGCTAGCTTAATCAGAATCAGTGTATGTTGTGACATGCATACTGCTAGAGGAAGATAAGAAAATGCCTTGGCCTGGACTACCTTTGATGTTACGAAGAACACGAGTAGCGGCAGTCATGTAAGGAACCCGATGAGCATGTATGAACTGAATGAGAATATTGACTGCATAGACAATGTTAGGTTGGGTGATGATCAAATAGATGAGTTGTCCAACTAGAAGTCTGTAAGTGCCAGGATGAAGGAGGAGATCTCCATCTTCAGTGCTGAGTTTCAAGTGTTGTTCCATTGAAAAATGGGTAGTTCGGGTACCGAGTTATCCACTATCGAAAAGAATATCAAGAGTATATTTGCATTGATTGAGAAAGACACCTTTGTGAGAGTGAGCAACTTCAAATCCAAGAAACTATTGTGATATCCTGTATTTAAGTGTATTTTGACTAAGTAATTATTGCATTTCTTAGGCTTATGAGTTTCATTATTTTAAATTTTATATGATTTAAGTGGTATTATTTTACAACTTTTAACTAGAAAATTTAATTTAATTCATTTTATTGTTATTAATTATTATTTAAAATGCACTTTATTTTAAATTAGTTTATTGTTGGATTTTATTATTCTATTTTACTTAGTCACTTTGTTTAAATTAGTTTTATTTAAATTGTGATGCTCTGACTCTCATGTACGGTAACGCGAGAATCGTGACGTTGGGATGATGATAACGCGGGCTATGCATCCCAATAATAAGTGCTCAAGTGTATGCAACATGCAACAAGAGCACCATAAAAGTTGTAGCGGTTAAATTAAATATGTTAACTAAGTATCAGAATTATTTAATACAAATATCCAAAATAAATATCCGTTAAAAAGTTATACAGTTATCCGCATAATAAAGTAAGAAGCCAAGTACATAGATAAAAGAGAAACAATTCACATAATCCAAAACAGCGACCACATGTCACTCCTCCAGTGGAGTCGATCCCCCAGGCTTCATATTCTCATCTGCATTAAAATCTACGGTATCATAAAACGGTACCATATGTAAGTAATCATCCAAACAACACACGAGATAAAAGTGAATTAATGCAACCAACATGCATGCATATGATGAAATATGCCATAGCCTCAAAATATCATTTTTTCCAAAAAGAATATTTTCCAAACACATGCCAAAATCTCATTTTGGCCCAAAATATAATCCGTCATTTTTCCAGAAAATGATTTACACAAAAACATTTATCAGACACTATCGACAGGAATCACAGGCGGGACTCTACCACCATCCATACAGTTCCTTTCAATACAAGGGGTACCCATTAGAGCATTGTAGGTGGGAATCACAGACGGGAGTCTACCACCATCCCTGCTTACCACCATCCCTACCGAATGCACCGTAGGCAGGACTACACCACCATTCCTGCTTACCACCATCCCTACTGCGTACACCGTTAGGCGGGAATCGCAGGCGGGACTATACCACTATCCCTGCTTAGCATCATCCCTATAGTCTCTTTTCATTTTTCTCACATGAAAACCCAGTTTTTAAATATACACATGAACATGAATGCATTTCCGCGAAAACCTAGTTTTCATTTACAAACATGAACATGCGTGTAAATATGCAATGTACATGAGACAATATCAATATCCAACAACCAACCAATCACAGTACAACCAACCAATCCCAGTACAACCAATCACATAAACAACTCCATCCTCCAGTCCAACCGACTCCCTTACTCCTTGGACTCAGTTCGGCATAACCAACCAATTTACAGTAAAAGGGTGTTAGTGCAAAAATACATTTAAATCTCCAAAGTTCTTTGAACAATACTTACAACGCTATATTATAATTTCGAAGGATCAAGAATTAGCTAGAAGGGCCAAAACAGCAACCAAACAGTGCAAAATGCACTGGGCCGTGGGTCTAAAAAATCTACTTTTGAACAGGGACAAATTAAGACTCGAGATTACTAGGGAAAGGCTTAGGGATGTCGGTGAAACTAATGGTGGTGGTGGTTGGTCGTGGGTGGCGGCAGTTTAAGGCCAAAAAGCTCAAATCGAAAATCACAATGGGGGAGCTTCACCGGTGACGGATCAAAACTGGGGATGGGTGGTTTGGGTTGCTGGGAGGTCGAGAATGATGTGGTGAAGAGGTGGTGGCCGGTGGTGGTGCGACGACAGTGCTGGGGTAGCGGCTTCAAGCCATGCGTGGAGGCTCACGGTGGCACGAGAGGGGCTGGAAATTTAAGGGAAGGGTCGCCGGCTGGTGGGGAGGAGATTGGGAGGGGCGGTGTCAACCACGGCGGCGCGTGGTGGTGGGCTGGAAGGGACGAAAGAAACAACGGGGAGAGAGAGAAAGGGTTGGCCGCGCGGGAGGAAAAAGGAAGAAAGAAAAGAAAAAGAGGGGAAAAAGAAAAGAGAAAAGAAAAAAGAAAAGAGGAAAAGAAAAATGAAGGGAAAGAAATGAGGTCCAGTCCTCATATCTTAGGTCACAAAATTGATCCAACGAAAAATATTTCAAAACGACAATTTAATAAAAACAATTTAAACACAGTAAAAGGCTTAAATAAAATAATAATAAAATCCATCAACAATAAAAAATTTAAAACCCATAAACAAACTAATTTAAATTAAATATCAATTTAAATGCAAAACAACAATTAATAATAAGAAATCATATCAAAAATAATTTTTACAACTTAAAAATATTATAAAATAATATATCAAAACTCCCATAATTTTAAAACAAGAGGACCAATATTTAAATTAATTAAAATAATCTTTTAGTTAAAATACACTAAAAGACGAGGTATCACATAAATTGCCGTTTTAAAAATCATTTTCGATGGGTCAATTTAAGACCCAAAATGAAAAGGCTGGATCTGATATCTTTCCCCTTTTTTTTTTCCTCTTTTTTTTTCCCTTTTCTCTTTTTCTTCTTCTTTCTTCCTCCCTACCTCCCGTGTGACCCCCTCTCCCTGTTTCCCTTTCCATATGTTTCCCCCCAACCCGCTACAGTGCGCCGCCCGTTGTTGTCACTACCCCTCCCATTCTCCTCCCCACCGACTGGCGACCACCCCCCTCCGTTTTCAGCCCCTCCTGTGCCGCCAATCTCCCCCACGTACAACTTCAAGCCGCAGCTTCATTTTACTCTTGCGTTGCCTTGCCTCCACTGTTCGCGGCCAGCTTTTCACCACACCACCGTTGACCCTTCAGCTACCTAACCCACCCTCTCTCAGCTTCGATCCACCACTCTTGAAGCCCCACATCCCCATTTCTGATTTGAGTGTTTTAGCCTCCAACCACTGCCCTCATCGCCACCTACGGCCATCCACCACCATCAGTAGCTTCACCAACACCCTTAAGCCCTTCCCTAGCCATGTCAAGTTTTTGTTTGTTCCTATTCAAAAGTTGGGGTTTTGAGACCCACGACCATAGTGCAATTTGCACTATTACGTGGTTGTGCCGCCATCTCTTGCACTTCCTTGATCATTCAAAAATTATATTTTAGCACTGTAAGTAATTTTTCAAAGAATTTCTTGAAATTTAAATATATTTTTGCATTAACAAAATCTTCTATAGTCTGGTTGGTTGTGCCGGACATTGAGTCTGAGGTGTATGAAGGTCAGTTGGATTGGAGGATGTAGTTGTTTGTGAGGTTGGATTGTGCTTGGTAATTTTATGTCGTGTTTGGGTTCATGACATACATTGCATAAATTCATGCATGTTCATGCATATAATTGAAAACTGGGCTTTCATGTGAGTATAGTTTTTAGGTGTGCGTGTATCATGATCCCAAGCTGAGATGGGGTATTATCTCGATGGAGCTTCTCTGGTTATTCGAGAGCGGAATATACTAAGTGATGTCCCCTGAGTTGTCGCTGGGCAACAATGAGATCAGGCGGGATGGTAACGCTCTCGTGTCGACTCCTTAGCCCCTCTTGCTAGTGGGGTTAAAGGATGCTTGGCCACGAATGCGTTGGGCACGAAATTTGGCATCGCTCCTTATGAAGTAACACGCACGGTCGTTACCCATGGTGTGACCAAAGGAGCCAGGGTGTGCGGATGGTTCCTAGGGGAGATCATGGTGCATACGGTAAATGAATATTGGGCTATTTTTTGAGAAAATGATGGTTTTTAATAAATGGATATGTGGACCATTTTCTGGGAAAATTGTTGATTTCTATATGGGCCATTTTCTGGAAAAATGACAGTTTATTTTTAAAAAATGGAATGATTTTTGGGCCATTTTCGGGGAAAATGGTGCTATATGTTTTAATGGATATATTTTTGGGCCAAAATGAGATTCTGGTGTGTGTTGGAAAATATTCAGTTTTAGGAGAAATGATGTTTTGGGTCTAATGCATATTTCATCATATGCATGCATATTTGTTGGTTGCATTAATGCATTTTTATCTCTTGGGTTGCTTGGTTGATTACTTGCTGAGACTCATAATCTCACGGTATTCGATATCATGCGTTGCTGTTTTATGGTACCGTAGATTTTGATGCAGATGATGTTGATGTAGAGTCTGAGGATTCGGCTCCACCAGAGAAGTGATTTGGGATCACTTGCTTGTGTTTTGGGATTTGTCTCCCACTTTTTGGCTATTATTTGGTTTGTATTATATTTATATTGGATAACTGTATAACTTTTTAAAGGCATTTTATTTTGAAAATTTGTATTTAAATTTCGGGTACTTAGTTGACTAACTTTTAATTAACCACTGCGACTTTTGTTGCGCACTTTTAGCATGTTGCACACACTTGAACACTTATCGTTGGCATGCGTGATCCATGTTATCATCATCCTGACGTCATGATTCTCATGTTTCCGTATATGGAAGTCGGGACATCACAAATATTTCAAAAAATCAAGATCTTTGGATTCAAAATGGGTGGAGAGGAGTCTTTTGAAGATATCATCAACATAAACAAGAAAAAAGTAATGCTAGTGGAGGTTACAAGAGTAAATAAAGAACGATAGGCCTGAGACTTATGGAAACCTACATCAAGAAGCACATAGGTTAGTTTAACAAACCAGTTGTGGGAGGCTTGTTGGCGGCCATAGAGAGATTTTCGGAGTCGACAGACATGGGTCTCCCCTTTTATGCAATATCTGGGAGGTGGTGTCATGTAGACTTCTTCATCAAGGTCATTGTGTAAAAAGACATTGTTGACGTCGAGTTGATGAATGACCCATGATAGTTAAGGCCTTCAACCTGAGTGTAACCAGTTTTGTACCTTTCAATGGAGCCATCAGCCTTGAGCTTAGTTTTGAAAAATTATTTACAACCAATGGGTTTTCTACCAGAGGGAAGTGTCTTAAAAGTCCAAGTGGAGTTATCGTCCAAAGCACGAATTTTAGCAGACATTGCTTCACGCCAATGAGAGTGGCAGATAGCATTAGAATAACATGAGGGATTAACATAAGTGGTTAGAGCAGTTAAAGATGAGATGGAGTAAAACGACCATATGAAAGAAAAGCAGACAGAGGGTGAGTAGTACCTGAGACATGTGTAGCAGGTGAAGATGTTGTGGGCTCCATATGGAGTGTAGGACAAACGTAGCCATGAAAATAGGCGGCCGAGTGATGGTGTGGCAGGGACGAAAGATAGGAGGAGACAGAGGTGAGGAGAGAGGAGGCTCGGGTGAGTCGGGAGAAGGAGTTTCTGGAGATGAAGGAGATGGTATAGGAGGCTTAGGGACAAGCAGTGAAATGATAGGATGAGAAGGAGAGGAAGCAGGAATATGTTAGAAAGGGAAGTGGTGTTCATGAAAAGGTGACATCACGAGAATAAAAGAAGGAACGATTATCCAGATTGTAGAGTTTGTACCCTTTATAAGTCTGGGGTAGCCAAGAAAAACACATTTAGTGGCACGGGGAGAAAATTTGTTGCGGTAAGCCCTAAGGGTTTGTGCATAACAAAGACACCCGAATACTTGATGATAATCATAGCTAGGTGTTTTATTGAAAAGAATTTCAAAAGGGGACTTATTCTGGAGAATGTGGCTATGATTAATAAGATATGCAACGGTAAAGACACGATCTTCCAAAATTTTTAAAGGTAGATGTGCTTGGAAACAGAGTCTATGGGCAACATTTAGAAGCTGCCTATGTTTACGCTCCACAATGCCATTTTGTTGGGGAGTTTCAACACAGGTATGTTCATGAATAAAGACATGAGTTTGAAAATATGTTTGAAATTGATAAGAAAGAAATTCTTGTCCATTATCAGCACGAATAGTTTTAACAGTAGTATTAAATTGATTTTGGACAAGAGCAAAAAAATGCGTTAAATGAGTAAAAGCTTTAGATTTAAAATGCATAAGATATATCCAAGTAGTGCGAGAAAAATAATCAACGATTGTGTGGAAATAATGAGTCCCACAGAACGAAGAAGTATGATAGCCACCCCATATATCACAAAAAAATGTGATTAAAAGGATAAACGCTTTTATTTGCATGAATAGAAAAATGTAATATTGTGTGTTTAGATCGAACACAAATGTCACAATCAGAGAGAATACAAGGAGAATTAAAAAGATTGAGAATAATAAAACTAGGATGACTTAGACGTTGATGTCATAAGGTCTTATTGACAGTAGATTGAGTAGCTAAAATAAGAGAAGATTCAGGTCGGTACACGTAGAGCCCATTGCAAAGATCACCCACTCCAATCGGCCTCATTGATTGTGGGTCTTGAAATAAACAAGTGTTAGATGAAAACAAAATGACACAAGAGTTATGAAGGGTAATTTGGGAAATTGAAAAATGGTTAGAAGAGAAATGAGGGACAAAATAGACATTATGTAATATGAGAGAAGGAGAGAGAACAGAGGTTCCCATCCCATCGATGGGAACAACTTGGCCATTAGAGAGTTGCTCATTGTGCTTGGAGACAATACTCCTTAGGTTGGTGAAGGCATCACACCAGTGGCACATATGGTGGCTTGTGCCACTATCCACCACCCAGTGGTGGTGCCGATTGAAAGAAAAATCAGAGGAGGAAGGGGAAAGTGTGTTATCGACAAAGTGGGCTGAAGGATTTGAGGAGGTGGTGGAGGACGACGGTGCGAGCAAGGAGTTGGCCATATTGACAGGGGTTCGGGATCGGTTAGGCTGATACCATGTTAAAACTGAGACGAAAAGTGATTTTCATTCAAAACTGTGTATTCATTTATGTATCACTTTTCAAATATATAGATGTATGAGAGACTAAGTATGGAAACATGTTGTGATACCCTGTCTTTTATTGTATTTTAATTGAAGGATTATTTTCATTAATTTAAATATTGGTTCTCTTGTTTTAAAATTTTGAGAGTTTTGATATATTATTTTGTTATATTTTTAAGTTGTGACAATTATTTTCATAGTATGCTTTCTTAATATTAATTACCGTTTTGCATTTAAATTGATTTTTATTTTAAATTAGTTTATTTATGGGTTTTAAAATTATTATTGTTTATGAATTTTATTATTATTTTATTTAAACTTTTCACTGCGTTTGAATTATTCTATTAAACTTATTGTTTTAAAATCATTTTTCATTGAATCAATTTCGTGACCCAAGTTATGAGGATTGGACCTCATTTCTTTCCCCTTTAGTTTTCTTTCTCCCCTTCATTTTTCTTTCTTCTCTTTTCTTTTTCCCTTTTCTTTTTCTTCTTCTTTCTTTTTCTTCTTTTACTTTCCTCCCCTGCTTTCTTCCCGCACGAGCCCTCTCTCTTTCTCTCCTCCAGCCGATTCCTCCTCCTCCTAGCTGCACCGTCGCGTGCCGTCCGTGGCCGCCACCACCCACCTCAGCCACTTCCCCTTCAACCGGCGATCTACCACCACCATCAAAATGATGTTTTTCCTTTGACGTCCTTTTTAACTTATTTGATATTAAAAGGTACTTTAATAGGTAACTCCCAAGCAACCTAATTTTTCTATAAAAGAGATTTTAAAGTTATTTAAATATTTTTTAATACTCCTACCACTACCTCAAACAAGCTCTTCATTTTGATGAATCTTTAGTCTTTTAAGGGGACATTAGTTTGCCACTAAATGTATTTCCAAGTTTTTAACAAATTGCGACGACATTAAACGGCCACAAAAACCATTATTTTTTAAAAAGACAACAAAACCTTGTGTTTGTAGCCTAAACCCCTTCCCTTTTTTCTTTTTGCCCTTATTTGATCTCTCATTTTGCCCGATACTCTATTTCTCTCTTCTTGTGAGTTTTTTGTCATCTTCCCTTTGCCGTACCGTCGCTGCCTCATCTAGCCGGTGAGTCCTCTCTCCATTCATATCTCTCTCTATAAGTTTCACTCGGTCTCACTCTCTTTCCCTCCGTGATTAGGCTACGGCACTTGGCGTCATCGCAACCCATGGTATTTTGCCACCTCCTCTACCCACTCTCCATTTCAGTAAGCTCTCTCCCTCTTTCTCTTTTCCCTCTATCAATCCGTTTCTCTCACAAGTTTCCCTCTTCCTTAGAAACATCATCTAGCTGCAACTCAAGGATTTGTAGATTGATCCTCCTACCTAGCGCTTATATAAATAAACATTCTTCCTCTCTTCAGTTCTGAATCAATTTTCTTTGTTAAACTCTTTAACTTTGAAACCTAAGTTATAAACTCAATCTTTAGCTTGTTTGGTTGCTCTGTCATTGTTCGGTTGGGTTGGCTTCTCAAGTTCCCTTTGATGTTTTGGATGTTAATTGTGGTCTTGGCTACCAGCAAAAATGCTTTAAGTTTTAAGTTTTGCATCCCAGCAGAAATACATGGTGCTGGCAACCATGGTCCTGGACAAAAGGTTTGAGATCTACCACATGTGTACGTGTTATCTAGATTGCAAGCAAAATCTTAAAAAATTAAGCTGATCATCTTTCCATTTTGGTTGATGGCATGTTTGTATATCTTACTCGTCTTCAATGCTGGTTTTATTAGCAGCTTGTTTCTATTCATTAATTTTGAAGTATTGGAAACTCTAGGTAAGAAGGCATTTAACAATTGCTTAATCTGTGATGTCCCGACTCCTACGTATGGAAACACGGGAATCGTTGTAATACCCGAGTCTTACTGCGTAGACTCTTACGTCATCTTTATTAATTCTTTTAAGTGAAATATTCTTTTATGTATTTTAAAATAAATATTTTTAATTATTTTATTTTAAGATGAGTATGCTTTATTTTAAAATATTATTTATTAAAATAAATCAAGGGTATGAGTTTTAAGACTTTGAAATATTTTCCCTTAAACTCTCTAATTTTTATCTATTCAAGAAATGGCCCAAGCTCTCTCCACCATAGGATATGTAGGTGAGGAAAATATCTCCCCATATTCAATTTCGACCTTTTGACTAAAGCAATTGACCCATTTTCTCCCTTGGACCCATAGGCTTCCAAAGCAAACAATTAAATTCTTTTTCTTTCTTTGAGCCCATTGGCTTCTAAGGCAAGAAAGGAGAGAAACCCCTCAAGCCCTCACCTGTGCGTCTACCTCCCATTCTCTCCCATTCTGTTCTTCTTCCAATCTCAAGCCAAGCATCCATTTTTCCTTCTTTTCAAGAGGAAAATAGTGAGGTAAGAGTACCCTTAACCTTCTCCTTTGTGTATTTCAAAACTTAGCCATGGTTTAATCAAGTGGGTTTTTCTTTTGTTGATTGTTGATGCTTACGTTTTGGACTCCAGCCAAGGGATTCATGTGCTCTCTAGTTCCCTAAGCCGAACCTACCCCTCCTCTTCTCCATTTTCGTGTTTGGGAAGGATTCACCAAAGGTAAAAATCTTAGCTCGACCCACTCAGCTTTAGTTTAATTTTGGAGACCCATTGAGTTGTTTTAGCTTGTGTTTTGGTGTAGTTAAATTTCTATATTGCAAATAAATATATATGCCCTGTTTTTGGCCCAAACCAAATAATATTATAGTTATTTTGCTATGTATTTTCCTATATTTCGAAAATGCTATGTTGTTATTAAATTTGGTTTAATCATAGGTAATGATTAGTGTATTTTTTATGTATATATGTTAGTTAATAATTTATTTTTAGGATGCTAGAGGTTCGGTTTAGAGGTTTTGTTTGGGTCTTGTAATTTTACATCTTACTTTTAAAAAGGTATTAAGTGGGTAAAGCATAAGCTTGAGTGTTTAAAGATTTTTAAGTTGCTTAATGGGTAACTTTGCTATGCTTTATGCTACTCTAATTTTAATGGGATATGTTATCTAAACTATATAAAATATTGCTTGTGTGATTAGATTATAGCATAGTTGGGTTGGTTTAGGTATAGGAGATTAATTGTGCTAATATATTATGATATGTAAAGTTGTCCAAGTGCCCCAAAGCTCATGTCATGCCATGTCTTGATGTAAAAATAGCCCATCTATGTTGTTCCTCGTTTGGCAAAATTCTACTTAACCCAAGAGCCCAAAATATTGATAAGCTAATCTTTTTATAATGAGGGACCACAAGTTGATTTAAAAGGGCATGTTTCCTAAGCTTGTTTAGCCTATTTGAGATGCCTAAATCTATTTTAAAGCCCATTGTTGAGAATTTTCAGATTTTATACCCTAATGTCCATAACCCAAAGTGAGCTTGAACCAAAGAGACCTTGCTTGAAGCCTATGAATTCTTAACTAGTTTTTTTCATGTAAGCTTTTAAAATAGCCTTTCTATGGACAGCTAGCATGTCTTAATATTTAAGTTATTTCTCTAGTAAGTTGAGGTGAGGAGTAGTCATTGGGGTTAATGCTAAGCATAAAAGGGATGTTAGATTGTAGTATCGTGGCTTTTTCTTTTAAGGGAAGGCCAAAGAATATTGTATGAGTATTAACACGCTTATGTTATTTATTGGAATACGACCTATATTAAAGTTGGAGGTATCGAGGAGCATAGAGGTAAGTAGCTATGACCATATTTCGTACACCAAGTTCTCTTTATGAAATAATGCCTCTGTCTCTCTCTCTCTCTCTTATTGCAAATGTTCTCCTACAGAAAGAGTAAATGAATATAATATGTACAAGCCATTTCTTGATAGCCCCTGTTAAGCACCCTATCGATTGTAATTGTGTGTATGTATATAAGGTAACGCATGCACGAAGGTTTTAAATCATGAGATTTTCATTCATGCTCTCTCAAGAAACTTATGATTATTCCTATATGTAGTATAGCATAAAAATGTATCATGTTCATAAAAAAATGCATGTGCATTGAATTAAGAAAGGTGATGAAAATGTTTTGATTGCAAAGGAAAGGAAAGGCATGTCTCATGCCTTATGCTTTAAGCGATGCTTTAATGACATGAAGAAAGTGTTTTAAAATGTCCCTATGAACTGATTCTTTAAATGTCACTGAGAACTGACGTTTTAAAATGTTCCTGAGAACTGACGTTCTAAAGGGATGCTATGAATTGACGTTTCAAAGGATGCCTTGAAAGATGATGTTTAAGTTCATACTTTTAAATGACGTTTTTCCATGAATGAACTATTAAATGAAAAGGACTGGACTGAAAGGACTGAAATGAGTGAAAGAAAGAAAATGACTAAAAGAAAATGAATGTTTTAATGTATGAAAATACGTAACGGCCATAACTGATAAATGAATGATGGTACCAAAGGACTGGGCAGATTGTAATGCTGGGTAAGTAGTACTGGTAGTGGACTCAGTGCTGCACCCTGATGGAAAAGGGATTCCAAACCCGTGGCCACGGGTGGAGTCTAGGTCCAAGAGAGCGCTAACCCTAATACACGGAGCGTAACAGTGTGTACCAGCCAAAGAAAGTGAAATGTGAAAGCACAGTTATTTTTTAAAATGTTTATTCATGAAAGTATTGTTTATTCCTTAAAATGTTTATGCATGGAAGTAATGCTTATTCCTTAAACTGTTTATGCATGAAAGCATTGTAAAAAATTAGCAAATATTTAAGTATGGATGTTTTCAAACAAAAAAGAATAGATGCCTAGTATGTTTATGGCATGGTGTACTACTTACTGAGTATTCGATTCACTTTTATTTTAAATGTTTTAAACATCTAGGTAATGACGAAAGAGCTGGGGAGTAAGGCATTACTGCAGAGAGAGAGACAGATGCTTAGTGTCTTCCCTGTTGGTTCGACCTTGTATGGATGATGGGTTATGTTTATGTATAGACGTGTTATGTAGGGATGGACTCTGAGAGTCTCTTATGAATGAATGTTTGAATAGAGTGTTTATCAGGTATCCCATTTATTAAATTAGAATTTTAGAGTACACGTGTCATGTTCATATTGATCGCATATTACTAGAAAAAGAAAAGAAAAGAAAAGAAAGAAAATGGATAGGTATGTACATAGAGATTCCGCCCTTCTCGTGGTGGGGTTGTTACAATCATGACGTCGTGATGATGAAAATACGGGTCACGCATTCCAACGATAAGTGCTCAAGTGTGTGCAACATGCAAAAAGTGCACCAGATATCCAAAATAAATTGCCTTTAAAAATTTATACAGTTATCCAATATAAATATAATACAAAACAAATACATTGCCAAAAAGTGGGAGACAAATCCCAATGCACGAGCAAGTGATCCCAAATCACTTCTCTAGTGGAGCCGAATCCTCAGGCTCTTTATCCTCATCTGCATAAAAATCTACAGAACCATAAAACGGTACCACATGGTATCGAATACTGTGAGATTATGAAATCTCAGCAAGTAATCAACCAAGCAACCCAAGAGATAAATATGCATTAATGCAACCAACAAGCATGTGTGCACATGACGAAACATGAATTTGACCCAAAAACCTCATTTTCTCCGAAAATGATTATTTTCCAACACACTCCAAAAAAATCCCATTTGACCCAAAACATGCCATGAATAAAACCTGCCATTTTTTTAAAAAATGACCTAACATAATCCACTATTTATCGGACACTGTAGGCGGAAATCACAGGCAGGACTCTACCACCATCCTACCGAGGGCACTGTAGGCGGGAATCATAGGTAGGACTATACTACCATCCCTACTTACCACCATCCCTATAGTTCGTGCTGTAGGCAGGAATCACAGGCGGGACTACCACCATCCCAACCGTGTGCACCGTAGGTGGGAATCACAGGAGGGACTATACCACCATCCCTACAGTTCATTTTCATACAAGGGGTATCTAACAAAGCACTGTTGACGGGAATTACAGGCGGGACTTTACTACCATCCCTACCGCATGCACCATAGGCAGGAATCACAGGTGGGACTATACCACCATCTCTACTTACCACCATCCCTACAGTTCCTTTTCACACAAGAGGTACCTATCAGAGCATTGTAGGCAAAAATTACAGGCGGGACTCTACCATCATCCCTACTTACCACCATCCCTACAGCATGCACCATAGGCTGGAATCACAGATGAGATTATACCACCATCCTTGTTTACCACCATATCTATCACGTGCACCGTAGGCGGGAATCACAGGTAGGACTATACCACCATCCCTATTTACCACCATCCCAACAGTCTCTTTTCCTTTCTCTCAAACTGATCAATCTATTCATTTCACCATACCCAAAATCATCTCTCACATGAAAACTCAGTTTTCATTCACAACACATGAGCATGCATGAAATGACGCAATAAATGCCATAATGCCAAACATAACATAAATGCATGCAAGCATAATTCAATTAAATAAACAACTCATCTTCATATCCAACCGACCTCCATACTCTTCGGAGTCAAAGTCTTGCACAATCAACCAGACTGCATAAGATTTGTTAGTGTAGAAATATATTTAAATCTCAAGAAATTCTTTGAAAAATTACTTACAGTGATGTAACATAATTTTTGAAGAATCACGGAGGTGCTAGAAGTGGCGGCATAGCCACGCAACAATGCAAATTGCACTATGGCCTGGGTCTCAAAATGCTAGATTTTGAATGGGGACAAACGAAGACTTGGGAAGGCTAGGGAAGGGCTTAGAGGTGTTGGTGAAGCTAATGGTTGTGGTAATTAGCTGTGGGTGGCGGCGTGTGCGGCAGTTGAAGGCTAAAAAGCTCAAATCGAAAATGGAGATGGATGAGCTTCACTGGTGGCGGATCGGGATTGAGGAAGGATGGGTTAAGAAGTTGGGAGGTCACCGGTGAGGTGGTAAAAAGCTAGTGGCCAACAGTGGGGGAGATTGGCGGCGCAGGCGGGGCTGAAAACAGAGAGGGGTGGTCGCCGGCCAGTGAGGAAGAGGTTGGGAGGGGCGGTGACGGTCAAGGCAGCGCATTGGCAGAAACAAAAAAAAAAAAAAGACGGGGAGAGGTGGTAGCAAGTGGGGAAGGCAGGGGAGAAGAAGGAGAAAAAGAAAAGAAAAGAGAAGAATGAAAAAAAAAAGGAAAGGAGGGAAAAAGAAAAAGTGAGGGAAAAAAATGAGATCTAATCCTCACAACTTGGGTCACAAAATTGATCCAAAATAATTTCAAAACATAGTGACTAAATAACAATAAAATAATTAAATCCAACAATAAATAATTTAAAATAAAGAGCAATTTAAATAATGAACAATAATTGATAACAAGAAAATACATTGAATTAATAGTTAAAAATCTTAAAATAATTCCACATAAATCATCTTAAATTTTAAACAAGAAAGCTCATAATCTTAATTAATTAAATAATTTATTTACTTAAATTACACGTAAATACGGGGTATCACATAATCTCAATTTGAAGGATTTTAGAATGGTTAGTTTGCTTAATTTTCTTCTTAATATCTTGGGCCATACACTTATAATAGTGCTACATATGCATGTGTATATACTCGAGTTGTTGTAATGGTTAATCGTGTGAATTTTGAATATGGTTTATCTATCTTTCTACAAGTTTAAAATACAAAACAAGAGGGTGGCTCAACCATTTTGTGTGAAATCATTTAGTTTGCGCCAATTAGAATTTTGGCACTACTTATAAAAGCAAGTTATTATTGCCTACAAATAATTGAAGTGGTTCATCAATTATTATTCTTTGGTTTCTGGCCTTCTTTGGCGAAAACTCATGTTGCAATATTAGGGCTTTTAGAAGCCTTATAGACAATTATGTGATTGTTTTATGGATTATAATATAATATGATGTGGACTTTTTGATGCATTATATTTCAAAACAATGTTTTTATTATTTTGTAACATATTATAACTTCCAATAAACTTTGCACTGAAGGGCTTGTATCATTGTTACATCAAGCTATGCAGTCTAAGGCTCTAGCAGGAATCAGGATATGTCTAGGAGCCCCTGTACTAAGTCATCTGCTATTTGCAGATGACAGTCTCCTGTTTTGCAAGGCAACTCTCAAAGAAGGTGAAGCAGTACACAAAATTTTGGGGATTTATGAGAAGGCATCAGGGTAGAAAATTAATAGAGATAAGACCTCAATGGTATTTAGCAAGAATGTCCATCCATCTATTTAGGCAGAGATACTATCCCACTAGAATATCCAAGAATATAATCAATATGATAAGTATTTGGGACTCCCACCTATGATTGGCATATAAAAAAGTCAAGCATTCTCAGATATAAAACATCGAGTGTGGTAGAAACTGCAGTGTTGGAAGGAGAAGCTCCTGTCACAAGGTGGAAAAGAACTGCTCATCAAGGCAGTGGCCCTATCCATCCATACTAATTCCATGAACTGTTTTAAACTCCCAATTTCCTTTTGTAATGAGCTGGAACAAATGAGGGCAAAGTTTTGGTGGGGACAGCAAAGGGAGGACAGGAAAATACATTGGGTCAGCTGACAAAATATTTGCAAGCCTAAAGATGCAAGTGGTATGGGATTTGAAAAACTAAGATGTACGTTTTAATGATGCACTTCTTGCTAAGCAAGGATGGAGACTTATGCAAATGGAAGATAGTCTTCTATACAAGGTATTTAAGGCTAAGTATTTTCCAAATACTAGTTTCCTAGAAGCCAAAATGTAGCTCTTATGCATGGAAAGAGATATGGGCTTTGAGGTCAAGAATGGCTCAAGGCTATAGATGGAGAGTTGGGAATGGGGAAGACATTAACATTTGGAATGATTATTGGATTCCAGGCTTCAAAGATTTAAGGGCACATAGAAGAGAAGGATGTTTAAGAGTTCAGGAGCTAATTGATCCCCATAGTAGATGGTGGGATGTCTAGAAAGTTAAAAGAATGCTACCTCCTACAACATTAGATGCAGTTTTCAAACTGATTTTAAGCCCTTCAAGTCAAAGAGTGTGATCGTTGATCCAAGATTGAGATAGCGTGATCGTGATTCAAATACTGAAGTTCCAGGAGAAAAGTCAATGGTTGAAAATCATCAGAGGTTCTGACTGCTAATGCGATAAAGACAAATAGGTCATTTGTCGTGTAAAGTAAGAGAGTCAATTGACAAAGATTTTGTAATTGAAACTTACTTATACTTGATTTTCAAATAATAAAGTTGACTTTTTTGGATTTGGTTGCCCTATAAGCTTTTACCTTTAAAAAGATTTTAAAGGGTTTCCTTTCGTTACTAGTCTTGGTGTTATGCAATTTATTTACTTTATGTTATTGCTTGATTATTAAATAATTATATGATTGACGACTAACCAATTTGTTAAGTGAATTGGTAGAACATTGCGTAAAAATATAGGAACATTTGGGTAATTTTAATTGGCATCATAACGTGATTCACTCAATCGAGTGTGATTCTTGTCCCTGTAGATCATGTCATCATCGTTATATGCCCCATTACACTTTGATGGGGAAAAATATGCTTATTGGAAAGTTCATATGAGGACTTTCCACAAGTCTTTAGATTAACGTGTGTGGTATGCAGTTGAATGAGGATGGATTAAGCCGAGACAATTCTTGATGCTTGAACTAGAGATGAGATCAACAACTGCAACTGGAATAGCAAAGGACTTAATGCTATTTTTATGGTTGTATCTCCTGAATAATTTAAAATAATCTCCATGTGTGAGATTGTTTAAGAATCTTGGGATATTTCAAAGGTTACACATGAAGGCACAAAAATAGTAAAAAATTCAAAATTGCATATGTTAACCTCAAAATTTGAAAAGATTAAAATGCTGAAAGATGAGAGTTTTAAATGCTAAACTCAATGATATTTTGAATTTCATATTTAATCTCGATGAGAAGTTGGAAGATTCAAGAGTCATGAGAAAGATTTTAAGGTCCTTGCTTAAAACATTTTGCCCAAAAGTTACAGTCATTAAGAAAGTAAGGATTTGGATGCTATTAAGGTTGAAGAACTGGTCATTGGGATCAAGATGAGAATAGATCATCACTGGGTCCTTGGGATTAGGATTCATCATATGACACTGAGATCATTGTGTCCTTGGGATTAGATTCGGCATATGACACTGAGATCATAAAATCTAAAAAAAATACAAACAAAATAATTAAATACCAAAAATTATATAAATACAAAAAATAATTAAGGAAAAATTTGTACAAACTAATGGCAAATGGCAATAGTCAGTCCAATACACAAGAAGTCATACTGCAGCGGAGATAGTCGTAGACGTCGTCTCATGTATCGCTACAACAATTAAATTTGAAATTAATACCGATTAAATGAATATAAATAAATTAAAATAAGAACTTGAAATCCACGATTACTAGATTCAGGTTGATCACCACCCTCCTCCTTATCGGCCTCCTTAAAGTCAAGAACATCCATAACATAAATTGGGGTCCCTTTGATCCAATTTTGCATACAAATCAATGCCCCCATAGTGGTAGCAGACAATTAACTCCGGAATGGATCTAATATGCGTCTTTCGGTGCTAAAGGCTGACTCTAATGCTACAGTGCTAATAGGGATAGCCAAAATACTACAAGTTAATATATCAAAATCTCATGCAAATAGTTGAAGATCTGCTGTGAAGTATTTGTCTACCTCTAACTAAGCCTTTATAAAATGACAGACTATGAGATTGTGCTCCAACCTCTCACCCCAGTCCAACCTGCGTCTTTTCCCAATCCCAACTTCTGGAGGAGGCGGGGGGGGGTGTGTAGATGTTGGAATATTACCATCCCGGAACACAGTAAACTCATCAAACAATCTAACAAGGGTTTCCCTAACCCTTGTTGCAATAAGCTCCACCCATGCATTCATGTGTGCAATTCCCAATCCATATATCATGCTATCACTCTTAAACTGGGAGTGAAGAGCAACAACCACATATAACAAAACAATAAATCTTCCCAACCTCCCAATACTCCACACTCCATCTTTTTAAAAAAAAAAATTTAATTTTTTTTATTAAATAATTTTTATATGAATAGTGAATAAAAAATTTGAAATAGTTTAAAAAAAAATTCAAAAATTTTTTTTTCAAAAATATTAAAAAATATGGAGTGTGGAGTGTGGATGAATAGTAGGAGGTTGTGTAGCAAAACCCAACCTTTCAGCCTTACTGAAATCTCCCCAATACTTGTCATACTTTAGTCTCATCATTAATGTCATCTCTTGCATCCTAATATGGTCACTGACGCACATGTCATCCAATTCTTCTTTTACCCTACATATTTGCTAACAGAAATGAGGAAATATAGGATATAAAGAACTAGATAGCCTTGTTGTGACCTTATAGAAAAGCCTCAAAAAATCTACGAAAGTAGCAACAATCTACCAATCATCATTAATAGGCTTCCCAATCCCGGTGCCCATCAAAATATTCGACCTATTGAATGTATTCATCACCCAATAATGCAAAGGTTGACTTATATTCCTGGGCCGCCTCCAACATCAAGAAGGTTGAGTTCAATCTTGAAGGAACATCAGTACAAAGGCCCTTCTTGGATGTTATGCTCACAGACCTCACAACAACCTTGAATTTTTCCAATCTAGCAAATAGCAGTTCTGACCCGAGCAATCAAGTGATCAAGATCTTTCGAACCATCAGTGATAATTAGATTCAGAATATGTTCAACATATCTCACATGCAAACACTCACCACTCAAGAGTGTCTTATTTGCCTCTCAAAAATAGGTCTTAATATGTCCCAATTCGACTTCTTTAGAAGAGGCATTATCAACTGTGATCGTCAGAACTCATGTCAACCCTCACTCCTTTATTGCAGTCTCCAAGGCCTTCCCAACTGTCTTACCCTTGTGATCGAAAATTTGACAAAACTTTAAAAAAATTTGTGTAATGTTCAATCACAATCAACAAAATACACAATCAAAGACATATAACTAAAATTTTGGACGGATGTCAAAATATCAACAATGACTATTTGACCCACCAATTAGCCCCTCAACAACTCTTTTTTTGACATATAATTTTTTTATATCATTTGACATCGTGTGATAAGAGTGAAAATTAAACCTAGGCCCAAGTACTTAGAATATACTTGGAACCCTTTCCCTTTACAAATTGAAAAGGTAGCTTGTCCATGATGACCAAGTTATATGTCTCCTACACTCTCCAAGATCATACTTAGTACATCCCTTCAATGTTGCACCCCCACTACTCGCATCTGCTATTTTTTTAAGTCTAATCTATAGTCTAGATTAACTCTTCTTCTATAAAAATTTTAATATTGGACACTTTTTACATTGTTCTTCTAAGTGTACCGTTAATTGGAATGTACCCTGACTCCTATAGTATCCATACACTTTTTCACAATAGTTACACTTAGCTTAGGGTTATTGGAGTCACCACCCTCTAGTTTGGTAAAGTGAGTCCAAACTATTGAAACAACTTTCTTACTCTGTGGGGGCTAGGTGGCAGGGCAAGGGTTTGTAGGGGTAGGGGTAGCTTCCGTAGATCCGGTAGGGTTAGGTGTTGGGGTAGGGGTAGGAGAGCTATCACTAAAATCTGATGGACTAGTCATTCTCCAAAACTGACAAAAATCTAAAATGAAGCAAACATCACATCAACAATTAAAATCATGCAACAATCACCCAAAACAGATCAAGGTTTCATATCGAAACCCCAAAATAAATAAGGGTTTCGATATCGAAGCCCCTAATTTAGGGGTTTCAATCCAAAACTCTAAATTAATTTAGGTAACATAATTAAAGATTTCAGATTAAAACCCTAAACTAATTTAGGAGTACTAACAAGTTTGTATTCGGATATGTCAAACTTCTCAAGAATCTTTTCAATCTATTGAGATTGAGTTACATTAATATCATCATGATATCTCATTAATTTAATCCCAAGAACTACCTATACATATCTCATGTTTTTCATGTCAAAGTTATTATAGGGAATGTTTTTAACATCAAGAACAACATATATATTGAAACCAAAGATGAGAATATCATCAAGGTAAAGATATAGCATTACACATGCACCATCAACTAGTTTAGTGTATAAACACTTGTCACATTCATTTATCATCAAATCATAAAATAAAGTTATTTCATCAAATTTGCGGTGCCATTATTTAGGAGCTTGTTTCAAATCATAGAGGGATTTAAGAAGTCTACAAACTTTTCTTTCCTATCCTGGAACCGCAAAACTGATCTCTAGCTGATCCATGTATATCTCTTCTTCTAGATCGATATTAAGAAAGAAGTTCTTTACATCTATTTGGAAGATCTCAAGTTTATGGATCGTAGTTAGAGCAATTAGAGCACGAATTGTGGATATTCTAGTAACAAGAGAATACGTATCACAAAAATTGATACTCTTTTTGTGTAAAGCCTTTTGCAACCAGCCTAACTTTAAATTTATCAATAGTACCATCTGATCACACAAATTTAATGTGTCATTAGTTTTAAGAGATTCCATGTCATTGTTTACTACTTCTTTCAAAGCATAATTAATGGAAAGCGTGGCATCCTTAAAAGTCAAAGGGTCTTCCTTTCTACTTTGTTTTTTTAAAGGAAAGAGATCTTGAAAGAATGTTGCATCCCTAGTTTCAATAATAGTGTTGGATCAATACATGGAGTTCTCACTTGATAATTAAAAATCTATAGGCAGAACTATATCTAGCATACCCAATGAATATTACATCTACTGTATTGAGACCTCATTTCTTTTTCTTTTCTTTTCTTTTTAATTTTTGGAATATTAATTTTTGCAAGACAACCAAAACTCTAAAGAAATTAATGTTGGGCATTCTACCATTCTATAGTTCATATGGTGTTTTGTCAAATCGCTTAAATGGTATTTTATTCAAGATAAAATACGATGCAAGTATTGCTTGCTCCTGCCATTGCTCAGGTAGACCAAAACTAGAGAGCATGTATTTGACCATATCTACCAAGGTTCTATTTTTTCTTTTAGTAACACCATTGGATTAAGGAGAATATGGAGGAGATTCCTCATGTATAATGTCATTCTCCTTACAATATTGAACCAATTAATTAGAGGAGTATTCACCTCCTCTATCAAACCTAATAATCTCAATGATTCCCTCCAGTTAATTTTTAGCTTCAGTTTTATAAATGAAAAATTTATTAAAAGATTCATCTTTTGTTTTCATCAAATAAATATAACAAAATTTGGATATATCATCTATAAAAGTAATAGAAAAATATTTATTACTACCTTTCGAATAGACACCATTTAATGACCAACCATCACTATGAATTAATTCAGGTAGTGACAAATTTCTTACAACGGATTTAAATGATTTTCTTGGCTATTTTGATTGACCACCTATTAAACACTTTTTTATCCAAATCAAAAGGAAATTTAGGAATAATCTCTAAATCTATCATTTTTTTAACATTATGATAATTAACCTGACATAATATAGCATGCCAAATTAAAAAGGAACATGTAGAAAATGTAAATTTATTTTTAAAATTAAAATTTTCTATTACATTATTTTGAACAATTATTATATAAAAACTGTCACTCACATAACCTTTCCCCAGAAATGACCCACTTTTGATTACAATAACTTTACTAGATTGAAATAAAAATGTGTAACCCGCCTCAGTTGGTAAAGATCTACTTATTAGGTTTATCATCAAACCAGGCATGTAAAATGCCTTTTTTAATGGAAGGGTAATTCCAGAATTTAGTTCGAGTTCAATTTTTCCTACTCTACATGTCGAAAAAAACTGAGCAGATATAGTAATCAAAAAAATAAATGCAATTTTGAGGCATTTAGAACACTATCTTTAAGATGATAACTGCCCCCACTCAAAATAGTTTGCTACCGGGTTACAAGCAATTCACTTTCTAGATATAATAAAGTCACTAACTACAGATAGCAATTCTAAAAAAATTTCTTAAAAGTTTCTTAACAAAATTGTGTAAATGACTAAGAAAATGTGAGAATAGAATTATAAAATTCGTGGGTTACATCCTCTATTTATAAAGAATGAAGTGGCACATTGTGAAAAATTATAACTCTTTAATTGTAACTTTTCAACTGGTAGTTATTAGTTTAAAGGACTAAGAGGTATGCTTAGCTAAGTGGTTAGGCGCCTCCCTTGTCCAAAGGAGGTCACTGGTTCGAGTCTCCTAACAGGAACTTTAGTTGAATGTTAGGAGACTTTAGTTGAATTAGTTTTTGAAGTAGCGTGCCTTTTCAACCCAGCGCAAACCTTGGTCCACCCAGGCATTATACCTCTTCGGCCCATGCACGAGCCATGGTCCGCCCAAGCATTGTGCCTCTTCGAACAAGTTATACGGACAAGCCTTGGGCTTAGGCCTGTGGGTAGGACCTTGTGTCCACTTCAGATTGGGCTTTGTGTCCCTTGAGCCACTAAGCCTATCCCATACTTGTTAAATTTAAAGCATCAAAGTGTAGGGCCAAAGGGTTCCAAATCCATTCCTTTTGAAACAACACACCCTTACCACTGAGCTAATGCATTTAGTTATGATTGTAATTCATGAAAATAAATAATAACCCACATTCAATAAGTTCACATATTTAATATCACAATCTATAATAAATACAACAATCTACCACTTAGACTGTGATATTAAATTCTCAATCAAATATTAATATACTCATGCATACGAGAAGCTATCTTTCAACTTAAACCTTCAATTAGTGTAAATATCTCAAATTTCTAACAAAGTCAATAATGACCTAGTCTTAAACCAAGACTTTATACGTTAAGAACAAAAATACCACACACAAGATTCCATCCAATTTGAGTGAGATAACTCACCAATTAGTTTGCATGAATCCATGTACTCCATCCTGGCATTCATAAACATTTAAAAAATAAACTTTAAATCTTTGCTAGAAGTTGTCCCCACCTCTTATGTTCTTATAGGTAAAGTTATTTTTGTTTCTCTATTACTTTAGACACTTATACAACTATCGAACTTCATTAAAGGCATAATATTCATCCTACATCTAACGAGCAGTTAGCACTAAACATCATGGAAGGGTTGCATTAAATTAAATTTTAGTATCATTTTAGCCATATAAATGTAACTTGTTTTTACCCTTTAAACCTTAAACTGTATATAGATAGTGTAAGGTTGGGTTCTTATTACAATTGGCTTTTAAAAGAAGTGTTTCAGACCCATTCTACTAGATGTACTAATCACCAAATCTCTCAATAATCATTTTGTGAAAGGATTTGTCAAGTTTTTACTTAATTGCACATGATATACAATATTAGTGATAATAGCATCACTTATTAATTACTTGACATATTCATGTCTCAAACTAATATATTTAGATTTCCCATATAAACTTTACTATAAGCCTTGGATATAGTAGCTTCACTATCACAGTGCAAAGAAATTAATAACATTTGTTTTAGCCTCGACTTTATATCAAAAATCAAATTTCTCAATCATTCTGCCTCTTTGCCCGTTGTTGCTAAGGCTACAAATTAAGATTCCATTGTAGAATGTGAAATACACATATGTTTCTTATAAGCCCATGAAACAACTCCACTACCAAGTTTAAAAATTCAACCGAATGTAGCCTTGTTATCACTTGCACTAGTAATCCAACTAGTATCACAATATCCTTCTAGTATAGCAGGAAAACTGATATAATATAGTCCTAACGAACTAGTTCTTCTAAATAACCCAAGGACTATACCAATTGCTTTCAAATGCTTCCTACTAGAATTACCAATATATCTAGGAAGTTTGCATAATGCAAAGGAAATATCTGGCCTAGTACAATGCATTGCATACATTAGACTACCAATTTCCCTAGCATATCCTAACTGATAAACTACTTTGCTAGCAATCTCAGTTAATTTAAATGAAGAATCATATGGGGTGTTTGCTTTTGATTCCTAAATGTTGAAACTTAAGAAGCATTTTCTCAACGTAATGAGTTGACTTAAAGTATAGCTCCCACTATGTTTTTTTACTTTGACACCTAAGATAGTGTCAACTTCATTAAGATATTTCATTTTGAAATTTGAAGTCAAATACTTCTTAGCTTTAGATATCCCTTCTATATTTGTTCCAAGTATAAGCAAGTCATTCACATAAATACAAATAATAACACCATAACAACCAGTGAATTTAGAATATATAAACATTTATCAATGTTATTGTCTAAATCCATGAGATAAAATTATCAAATCAAATTTCTCATGCCATTATTTTGGTGCTTGCTTTAATTTATATAATAACTTGATTAATTTACAAACTTTCTTTTCTTGTCCAGGCATAACAAATCATTCTGGTTGTTTTATGTACACTTCTTCATCCAATTCACCATTCAGAAAAGCATTTTTAACATCAATTTGGTGTACAAGCAAGTTATTTGTTGAAGTCATTGTCATAAACGCTCTAATGGATGTAAATCTAGCCAATGGAGCATACGTATCAAAATAGCCTATGCTCTCTTTGTATTTAAAACCTTTGGCTATTAATATGGTCTTAAAAGTTTGAAGAGATCCATCTATATTTTATTTTATCCTAAATACCTATTTACAACCAATAGGTTTTGATCTGGAAGGCAACTCAACTAAAACTTAAGTATTATTTGACATTATTGAGTCAATTTCATCATTAATTGCCTCTTTCCAAAATGCAACATATCTGAAAGTCATAGCTTCTTTAAATGTTTTTTGATCTTCTTCTATATTTAATAAAATATGTATCTTGTTTAAAACGTCATCTCTATTTCCTTCCAAAAGGAAAACAATTGCATCAAATGACACAAAATCTGGATTCAAACTTTTCTCTTTTCTGACTCTTTGACTTCTCCTTGGTTCAGTCAATGTGTCGAAAATTATACAATTTCTTTTTCGACTTAAGTCAAATTCTGGTGTTTGAGTAGGATTTGACATTATTTTAGAATCATTACAAAACTTATCTTCAATAAATTCTACATCTTTTGATTTTACTACAACATTAGAATCTAAATCCAAAAGTCTATATGCTTATAAATTCTCACCATATCTTACAAAAACATTCTTTATTACTTTTGGACATAATTTTGTTCTCTTTTGGTCTGGAACTCTATAAAAGACTAAACAACCCCATATTGTTAGCTATTCCAAATTTGGTTTCCTGCTTTTCCACAATTCATATGGGGAAACTTTAAATTTCATAGAAGGTAATCTATTATCCAAATGATATGCTGTGAGCAATACTTCTCCACACAAATTAAAAGATAATTCTGTATGCAAAACCATAACACTTAACATATATATCAACAAGTATCTTATTTTTTCTTTCTACTAAACCATTTTTTTGTGGGGTATACAGTGCACTAGTTTGATGTATAATGTCATTCTTTTCGCAGTACAAAGGAAACTTAATAGGAGAATATTCACCACCTCTATCACTACAAAGTATCTTAATTTTCTTTTCTCATTAATTTTCAACAACAGACTTGTAAGATTTGAACATATTGAAGATCTCATCTTCACTTTTCATTAAATATACATATGTATATTCGAAGAAGTTAACAATAAAAGTAAAAAAAATACATATTGCCACCTCTAGTTAAAATACCACTTAATTCACAAATATCAAAATGCACAAATTCAAATAATTTTGTTATTTTTTTATGTTTTAGGAAATTTTTCTTTGTCATTTTCGCTTGAATGCAAATTTCACATTTAGCACCATGTTCATGGTTATATGGAATTAAACTATGTTTATACATAAAGTTTAAAGATTTAAATTTTAAATGTACTAATCGTTTGTGCCACAAAGTAGAAGACTCGACAATGTAAGTAGAACTAGAACTTATTTTATTAATACCTAGTTTAAACATGTCATCACAAGAGTACCATTTTCCAAACAAACACTCCCCTTTTGGAAAGAATTACATTATCAGACTCGATTACTGTCTTGACACATTTCTTACAAAACAAATTTGTAGATGTAAGATTTTTCTTTATTTCTGGGACATAAAGAACACTGACAAGAATAAATTTCTTCACAGAAGTGAACTGAAGTACCAGTTCATTTTTTCACAACTTTTGCAGAGTTTTGATTTTCCATTGGTACTACATGTTCATTTGTTGCATCTTCATAACTTTTTGGATGAGACTTTTGGTTGCAAACATGGATGGTAGCGCTTGAGTCGTACCACCAATTAGAAGACTCAGTTGTTGCCATATTTAACTTTGTATTCATGCCAATGTGCATTTTTTAGATCATGTCTATAATTTCTAAAATCTTATTTCGATCAAATTTGCACAATTGGAATTGGCATTTTCTTTCTTATATTTCTTCTTGTACCTACAATCATGCTTAAGATGCCACTTCTTTCCACAATTGTAACAAGTTTTTATTTTCTTGTACTTATCACCTTTATTGGAAAATTCATTATATTTTCTATTGTTTCCTCCAAAATTACCTTAAAACTTATTTTCCTCTTCAACAAAGTTCATTTTAGAGTCATTTTGAGGGGGGGTCAAATTCAAATTTCCTCTTCAATTCGAAAATGTTTTTGAATTTTCTCTATAGTGAAATGTTATGTTGTGTAGTTTATTTCTATAATCACTCATATTGGAAGAAATTTGGCAATAATAGCCCAAACTTGCAGAGGTTCATAAACCTCAACGTTAAGGTCTTGAAGTTTATTCACCAAAACTTACAATTCATGGACTTGACCCATCAAAGAATTATTATCATTCATTGTAAACTTAGAATATTTCATAATTAGGAATTTATCCATACCTTATTTTTATGATCTATACTTGAATTAAAATGCCTCCCAAATCTCTCTTGGTGACTTGATTAATGTAAATAAGTCGTAGAGACAATCAAAATGTGCATTTAGAATGTGTCTTCTACATACCAATTCATCTTCTTGCATTCAGCCTTAATTTCATCATTGTCATTAGATTTGGGTTTTGAAAGTACTGGCAAGTCCGGATCTAAAACATATGAAATCTTTAATCTGATAAGAAGAAACAAAAACTTGTCCTTCTTGTGAGAAAAACTCGTTCCATCAAACCTATCTAGTTTGACAAAATCTTGATTCATTATCTTGAAAGTTGTCATATTAGATTCTGATCTCATTGTGATTATCACCTTAAAAATGTAGAAAAATTAAGCGAATACGCTAATCTAAAAAAATGAATGCGACTTTGAGCCATGTAGAACACTATATTTAAAGTGATAATTGCCTCCACTCGAAAACTTTTGCAACCGGGTTACAAGCAATTCACCTTCTAGATAAAATAAAATCATCAACTGCAGATAGCAATTGTGAAATTTTTCCTTAAAGGTTTCTATACAAAAATGTGTAAATGAGAAAATGGAAAAATAAAATTATAAAATTTGTGGGTTACATTCTCTATATATAGAGAATGAAATGACAGCTTGTGAAAAATCACAACTCTTTATTTGTGACTTTTCAACTGGTAGTTATAAGTTTAAATGATATAATATTTCACTTAAAGATGAGAGGCATGCCTAGCCAAGTGATCAGGTGCCTCCCTTCCCCAAAAGAGGTGACCAGTTCGAGTCCCCCAACAAACACTTTACTTGATTTTTTTTTATAGGAAAATACTTCATTTCATTAAAGAGAATTACAAATATTGTTTGTCAAACTAGACTACATTATCAACAAAAGATGGAACACTATGCCACCATACTTGCATATCATTTACACTCCAAGCATGTCTTGTCATCTTTTGTGCTGCCACATTTGTTAATCTGGAAGTAAATTGCAATCTGCATTTCTTGAACAACTTCATGAATCTTCGAACCTCCATCACCAAGGTTCTATCAGCTACTAAACAATCAATGCCACTATTGACTTCCTCTACCATCTGTAGGCAATCACTTTCAATTATTAGCTTCTCAATCCCCATGTTCAAACACAACTACAAAGCACGAAAAATTGCCAAAATCTCATGAATCCTTGCTGGTTCTGAAACCTATGCCTCCACTCTGTTAACAGTCATAAGAACATTACCCTTTGAGTCTCTTAATATAGCCCCAACACCAGCTCTTTGGTGGTTAAAAAATATAGCCCCATCAGTATTAAGCTTGAGAGAGCTAGTAGGTGGAGGTGTCCATTTGTGTTGTAGAAATTGTGAAGTACTTTGCCTCTGCTCTTTAGGAACAACTTTTCTCTTCTGTGAAAACACAAAGCTTTGCACCTGTTGAGGATGTAAATTGATCTGATCATATATCATCATGTTCCTCCTATACTAGACTCCCCAAGCCATCAACACAAAATCTTCTAAATCCCCTGAACCACCTCTGGTCTTTACATCCTTTGCCATAAGCATAAAAGGCCTGTTGAGATCAATCTTCTGGAAATAAGGATACTTATGCACCCATAATTCATGGATTGATGGACAACTAAATAAAGCATGTGGTAGTTTCTCGAGCTGAGCTGCACAGAAACAACATTTTCCCTCCACTCTAATGTTTCTCCTAATCAGATTTGGCTTCTTTGGTAAGCCCTCCTTACACGCTCTCTGACTCGTTCGAAAATGAGCAGCCAAAAGGCTATCCCAAGTGCAGGAGCGTGTCGCGTAGTAATTAGGAATAAATTCCTAGATCGTCTCCACAGGGAAAGTGCTAAAAATAAACTCGTGTAAAATAATGGAAATATTTACAATGAGAAAATAAAAATAAAAAGTGATGATATTTACAATGGATGAAAGAGTGCAATGAAAAAGAAAATTTACTGGTCGTGAACCAGATTCATTTTTGTTGGCTTTGAGCGTTTTGGATGCAGTGATTTAAAAGTAAAGAAATTAACGTGCAAGACAATGAATTAAAATTGCCAGGAATTTAAATGACTGAAATTTAAAAGAATAAGAAAATTAAATGACATAAAAATAAATTGCAGAAAATAAAAGTGCAGAAAAATAAATGACATAAATTTAAAGTGCAGAAATTAAAAGTGCGGAAAAATAAATGACAGAAATTTAAAGTGCATAAATTTAAAGTGCGTAAAATTAAATGACATAAATTGAAATAAAAAAAAATGAAAATAAAGTGAAGACTACAGATAAGGGAGAGGACAGCTCGATAACACAGTTGGTCCATTAGGCTCTCAACTGCATCACCGAACTCCCTCACTTCATCTGCGTTGTCTCCTAAACTGAAAAACTACAACTACTCTATTCTACGGCGTCTAACCTCTGCCCCATTCTTCGACTGCTTACAGGCCTTTATATAGGCTTCAAACTGCACTGTGTTTAGTTTAGTCCGTGAACTCCCATGTGCATCTGTTCATCTCCCACTACCTTTTGTTTCTTTATTTTCTCGTGCGTCCAGCATCAAAAGCAAACCAGCCGACCAGCTTTTTTTCTTTCTTTTCTTATTCTTCCTTTACAGCTGAAACCGACTTGCACCGAAATTCTTTTCTTCCTCTCTGCTGCACCGAAACCTCATGCATGTTTATTTTCTTTCTTTTCTTTTTTCTCGGTCGGTTTCCTTTCTCTTTATTTTATTTTGCTTCCAGCCCAGCATGCACCGAATGTATCTTCTTCTTTTTCTCTCTAACCGAACTTATCACATGCACCGAACATCACATGTGCTCTGTTTCGGACGTGCGAAAACAGAGGGGATGAGCTGGGCATGCACACGTGTTGTGCAGGAGGTTAGGTGGTGCCGGCGAGGCCGAAGAGGCTGGGTACATGCTCGGAACGCATGCATGACGTTTACATGCAGCTGGCGAGAGGTTGACGATGAAGGTCGACGCTGCCGTAGCTCGGTGGTGATCGTGGAGTGCTGCTGCCGTAGCTCCGTGGAGATGGTTGTGCTGCTGGAGGTGGATGAAGTTCTGCAGTAGGCTGAGGAGCTGGTGGCGTCGAACGGTGGCGTGAGAAAGCTGTGATTTCGAACACTGTAGCAACTGCCGAAGGTTGAAGACGAAGCCAAACGACGTGCAGCTTATCACAGACGACAGGTCGTTTGGCTTGGACGGCTGAATCAAAGCTTGTAGAAAACGACATGTCGTTTAGCTTACAGGCCAAACGACATGTCGTTTAGCTTACAGGCCAAACGACATGTCGTTTAGCCTGCGCAGTAAATAAAAAAATAAAAATAAAAATAAAATAAAATAAAATAAAATAAAATAAAGTAAAATAAAACAAACAGAATAATAATAAAAAAAAATTAGAAAAAGAAAATAATTAATTAATTAAAAATTAAACAACAACTAAACTAGAATATTAAAAATGTGTTGTGCATGTGAGACAATAAAATCAAATTAAATTACAAGTTATAAAATATAAGCATAAACTATGCTTTTAATCAATTTAATTCATAACTTGAATTTATTGCCTCTTGATCATTTTTTCATCTAAAATCAATGATAATATGATGAAACAATTAAAATTACATTGATTTTAACTATATAAATTATGCAATAATGCAGCTCAATCACACCCCCCAACTAACTTTTTGCTAGTCTCTGAGCAAAATAGTGAAAATTAATTGAGATGAATATTGCATAAAGCTCGAAATTCAAACAAAAGCAATCAAACATAATAATGAATTCTCACAAATGCAACACATGACTATCAACCCCCGGGAGCTATATTCACCAAGACTGTCTCAACAATCTTTCACAAAGAATTGGGGAAAATATCTTTGAACACAGATATGTGTATATAGACTATGTGTTCTTCATTACTAGCCAGGATTTGTCTCAGGATTTTTCAACTTTAAGATCAATCATTACTGATTCTAACTACCTCAAAGCCCAAGGGATTAGCAGTTTTCACGCCAATTCTGTTTAAAGGTTGAATATTCAACCCCCAAAGTTTAGGTAACTGTTTCTAGCCCTTTTCTTAGGAAAGCTTCATACGCTTCATCCTTTATTACACCTTTTTTTTTTTAGACAGATTTAAAACAGTGGGGAATCGAACCTAGGACCGTACGCCTAACCCACACATTCCCAAGTTCGCCCTTACCACTGAGGCAAATCCGTGATAGTTTTTTTTTTTTTTTTTTTTTTTTTTTAATAAAAGGCTCGGTAGTCCTGCAGTTTACTTCTCCTGTGTTAAATCAGTGAACAATAATAAAGAACACTGTAAGTAGGTGCAAAATGTCCTTCAAGATTTTCCCTTCATTATATATAAGTCATGCCAAGTCTATCTCAATAAATATAGCATCCCGGTGTTTCAAGTCACACATCAAACAAAATATGATTCATCAAGAATTATGTTCTATGCTCAGGGTTGAAAATAAATCTTCATAAAAAAATTAATTCCGTTCATCTACACCACCAAGATGCTCAAATTTCACAAAATGAAAGAATAGAGTGTGTGTCAATTATGTGTATATCAGTGCATATTGCATTAAGGCAAAATATTGGTTATCACATGCACACACTTTTTTTTTTTTTTTTTTTTATGTGAAACAAAGACAAAAAATAGATGACTCATTCAAAAGCGGATTTTCTAAGACTCAATATCCCTAAAGTAATACCGCCAAACAAATGGGATAACATGCAAGATAACTACTCTGCCAAGCGGACACTTGCGATCATTGTGCAATCGCGTGTCGGTATCACTTCATCATGCCAGGAAATCCTGGACGCTGACATGTTTTTTTTTTTTTTTTTTTTAAATAAAAAAAATAGCAAATAAAAAATGAAAATAAAGATAAAAACCACGAGTCTAAATTTAAGCAACTTTCCCCGGCAACGGCGCCAAAAACTTGACTCGTTCGAAAATGAGCAGCCAAAAGGCTATCCCAAGTGCAGGAGCGTGTCGCGTAGTAATTAGGAATAAATTCCTAGATCGTCTCCACAGGGAAAGTGCTAAAAATAAACTCGTGTAAAATAATGAAAATATTTACAATGAGAAAATAAAAATAAAAAGTGATGGTATTTACAATGGATGAAAGAGTGCAATGAAAAAGAAAATTTACTGGTCGTGAACCAGATTCATTTTTGTTGGCTTTGAGCGTTTTGGATGCAGTGATTTAAAAGTAAAGAAATTAACGTGCAAGACAGTGAATTAAAATTGCCAGGAATTTAAATGACTGAAATTTAAAAGAATAAGAAAATTAAATGACATAAAAATAAATTACAGAAAATAAAAGTGCAGAAAAATAAATGACATAAATTTAAAGTGCAGAAATTAAAAGTGCGGAAAAATAAATGACAGAAATTTAAAGTGCATAAATTTAAAGTGCGTAAAATTAAATGACATAAATTGAAATAAAAAAAATGAAAATAAAGTGAAGACTACAGATAAGGGAGAGGACAGCTCGATAACACAGTTGGTCCATTAGGCTCTCAACTGCATCACCGAACTCCCTCACTTCATCTGCGTTGTCTCCTAAACTGAAAAACTACAACTACTCTATTCTACGGCGTCTAACCTCTGCCCCATTCTTCGACTGCTTACAGGCCTTTATATAGGCTTCAAACTGCACTGTGTTTAGTTTAGTCCGTGAACTCCCATGTGCATCTGTTCATCTCCCACTACCTTTTGTTTCTTTATTTTCTCGTGCGTCCAGCATCAAAAGCAAACCAGCCGACCAGCTTTTTTTCTTTCTTTTCTTATTCTTCCTTTACAGCTGAAACCGACTTGCACCGAAATTCTTTTCTTCCTCTTTGCTGCACCGAAACCTCATGCATGTTTATTTTCTTTCTTTTCTTTTTTCTCGGTCGGTTTCCTTTCTCTTTATTTTATTTTGCTTCCAGCCCAGCATGCACCGAATGTATCTTCTTCTTTTTCTCTCTAACCGAACTTATCACATGCACCGAACATCACATGTGCTCTGTTTCGGACGTGCGAAAACAGAGGGGATGAGCTGGGCATGCACACGTGTTGTGCAGGAGGTTAGGTGGTGCCGGCGAGGCCGAAGAGGCTGGGTACATGCTCGGAACGCATGCATGACGTTTACATGCAGCTGGCGAGAGGTTGACGATGAAGGTCGACGCTGCCGTAGCTCGGTGGTGATCGTGGAGTGCTGCTGCCGTAGCTCCGTGGAGATGGTTGTGCTGCTGGAGGTGGATGAAGTTCTGCAGTAGGCTGAGGAGCTGGTGGCGTCGAACGGTGGCGTGAGAAAGCTGTGATTTCGAACACTGTAGCAACTGCCGAAGGTTGAAGACGAAGCCAAACGACGTGCAGCTTATCACAGACGACAGGTCGTTTGGCTTGGACGGCTGAATCAAAGCTTGTAGAAAACGACATGTCGTTTAGCTTACAGGCCAAACGACATGTCGTTTAGCCTGCGCAGTAAATAAAAAAATAAAAATAAAAATAAAATAAAATAAAATAAAATAAAATAAAGTAAAATAAAACAAACAGAATAATAATAAAAAAAAATTAGAAAAAGAAAATAATTAATTAATTAAAAATTAAACAACAACTAAACTAGAATATTAAAAATGTGTTGTGCATGTGAGACAATAAAATCAAATTAAATTACAAGTTATAAAATATAAGCATAAACTATGCTTTTAATCAATTTAATTCATAACTTGAATTTATTGCCTCTTGATCATTTTTCCATCTAAAATCAATGATAATATGATGAAACAATTAAAATTACATTGATTTTAACTATATAAATTATGCAATAATGCAGCTCAATCACTCTCCAGGCAAAAGTTTTAACCTTTTGAGGAACATTCAACTTCCATATAGCAGACTAGAAAGATTTCTCAGCTGCTGCATTAGAGGTTTCTCCCATAATTTTTGTCTCACAAGCTTTAAAGAATCAGTTTGCACTTTTAACACTAAAATTTCCACTTCTTTCATGCTCCCAAATCCATTTATCAGAATAGCTGAGAAGGACTAGGATGCAGCTTTAAAATATCTTCTACCAATTTTGGATTGAAGAGAGATCTTACTTTACTTAAATCCCACCACTTTGTATTGCTGTCAATAAGATTGGCAACATGACTGTCCAAAGCTTCCAAGTCGACATTATTCAGTAAATTACCCCTATCTAGCTCCACTTGCAGATTTCTAACACCCTAATCCAAGCATCTTTAAGAATATGAATTGAGCTGCCATTACCAGTAGGCACTTTACTTGAATTGATTTTTGACGCAGTGTACCTTTTCAGCCAAGTGCAACCTTGGTCCACCCAAGCATTATGCCTCTTCGACCCACACACAAGACTTGGTCTGCCCAAGCATTTTGCCTCTTCAAACGAGCCTTGCGGACAATCCTTGGGCTGAGGCCTGCGAGTAGGACCTTGTGTCCACCTATTCCAATTGGGATGTGCCTAAGCCCATCCCATGCTTGTTAAAATTAAAGCATCAAAGTGTATGTAGCTATGGAGTTTCAAACCCATTCCCTTTGAAGCAACAAATCCTTACCACTAAGCCAATCCATCTACTTGTAATTGTAATTTATGAAAATAAATAATAACCCACATTTAGTACATTCACATATTTAATATCATAATTTACGATAAAAATAACACTAAGGACTTGTGTATAGTTGGAGTTTCCCATCATTACTTTCATGCCACTTTTATCATGATACGATGAACAAATACTACAACATTAAATGCGTTCACATATTTAATATCACAATCTACAATAAATATAAGACTAAATACTTGTGCAAAGTTGGAGTTAGCCATCGTCACTTTCATTCTGCTTGTATCCTAATATGATGAAAAAATATTGTAATTAGAAGTGACATGTACACTGGCTCATGTGTCTACTATCTAATCATTAGCACTACAAGTCAGATAAACTTGAAGACTTATGGTTACATACCGTTCATCAGTTCCAACGGAGTCGATCTGAAAAGTACCATATGAGCATGTGGGTTAAGCGATCTTGTTTCTTTGTTGCTTTGATTTTTCCTCTTCTAGTAGTAACAATTTTTAGCTAAGTAACCCAGTTTGTAATAGTTAAAACAAATGGGTCTCTTGTTATATTTGTTGATTTATGACTTTGATTTCAAATTGTGCCCATAACTAGTTGTTACCCTTATTGAATATGGAATTCTGGTGTAATGGGTTTCTATGTATTCTTTGGCCTTCTACAATATTTGCCTTAAACTGAAACTTGGAAACTAATGGTGGAATATGATCATCTTTCATGTGTTGTTCTTGGATCCTAATGGCTGAGATCAACGTTTCCTTGGTCAAATCTTCAATCTTATGTTTAAGAGATAGACTAAAACCTTTCCATAAAGAATGCAACTTGTTTATTGGCCTACGATGTATTTATCCATGCAGACATCTTAGACACCATATTTCTTATCAAGGGTATTCTAAATCTCTTTAACAAATTTAATGTGTAGGTAAACATAAAAAAGTATATCATTTAAATGATTTAAAATTATACATCTACACAAATGATCTTTTTCAGTTTAGGGTTGCAACTCAATAGAACATGCAGGCTCATGCAAATCATTGGAACGAATACCATTTTTAATAACAAAATATAATCCAAGCATGGTAAGAAAGCTTTTCATATTTTCTTGCCAACAATTACAATTTTCTAAATTTTTCAAGTGCAATTGGTTTGTTAGAAGTAATGGTGACAACCAAATAATGAACAAGGGTGATACCACATCCCCCCCCCCCCCCCAAAAGTTGGCCCCTATTGTATTTTAGATTTTTGTATGTGATACCCCGTATTTACGTGTATTTTGACTAAATAATTATTGCATTTCTTAGAATTATGGGCTTTCTTATTTTAAATTTTAAATGATTTACGTAGTATTATTTTATGACTTATAACTGTGAAATTTAATTCAATATGTTTTATTGTTATTAATTATTATTCATTATTTAAAATGTTCTTTATTTTAAATTAGTTTATTGTCAGATTTTACTATTTTATTTTATTTAGTTACTGTGTTTTAATTTAAGTTATCGCTCCTTTTTGCCGGATCAGTTTCAAGACTGGATCTCATTTCTTTCCCTTCCTTTTTCTTTTTCCCTTTTCTCTTATTTTCTTCTTTCTTTTTCTCCTCCTCGCCTACAACCACCCCCTCCCCCTGTAATATCCTGCTCCTTTCTTCCTTCTAACGTAAGCAAATTCCAGAGATGGAATTTATTATGAGGAGGAGAGGACGCAATTGCCCGCTTCTCTTTAGTGTCTAAGAGCTCCGTTATGCGTGCCAGATCCCGATGGCATGTTTTAAAAGATACTATGTGATTTCTAAAGTTAGTTTTGTGTTTTAAAGTTATGTGTATTTTAAATGAAATTTTTCCATCGTTATTTGACTAAGTAATATTTTAAATAACTCAATTATAATATCTTTGAAGAGCTCCAAAAATATTATAATTGTGGAAAATCATTTTTATATATTTTATATAAATGATTTCAGTTATTTAAAATATTACGTGATTTAAATTATGTTGGAATCTTTAAATTAATTTAATGGTTTTATTCTCCTAAATATGTTAAGTAAGATTTCATCATTTTATTAATGATGAAGGAATATTATTTTAAATAATATTCTATCTTAATTCCTTTCAGTGCTTTTAATTAAGTTAATGTTTACATATTTTCAAATCAGTATTTAAGGGTTATCGTTAGATCGTTTTGTAGACTCCTAGACGATGGGTTTTAGGATAAAACCCCCAGCCCTCTCTCTTTCTCCCTCGCTTTTCCCTAGCCCTCTCTCTCTCTCTCCTCCCTCTCCTTCGGCTTGCCTAGACGCATCTCCCCTCTCCCACACCCAAGTTCTCCATTGCCCAGCCCGGAGCTGCTGTGCTCCAGCAAGCCTCACCGCGGCCACCACCAGCATCACCTCACTCTGGTGAGTTCCCCCACACTGGCCTTTCTCCCTCATGCTCCCTTTCTCTCCCTCGGCAGTGCACAGCCCGAATGGGCTTGGTGTTCACTGCACTATCATGTGCCGTCCTCCGGTGCCACCACTTCCATGGTAGCTTCCGCTTCCACCGGCCATCCTCCTCCAACAAGCTCAACCTCTACCTGGCCGCCATTTGCTCCCACGAAATCCACCTATCTGCACGGTATTCTCCACCTCCATTGCCGTACGCCGCCACCCACGGTGTGTGACCACCATCTCCGGCATCCTCAGGCCACCACCGACCCATCCCAACCACCCATGGCCCCAATCTACCACCCATGCATGCACACTCTCTCTCACTCTCTCAAAGGCCTTCACTCACCCACGGCCAAGATCCACCACTGTGGACCACTGTACCACCACCACCGAGCCTCCACGGCTCCACTAGCAACCTCCTAAGCTCCTCCATGGACAACCATGACCAGCCAAGCTTCCCCCTCCACTTCCATGCCTTGAGACGCATGGGTGTCCCTTGGAGACCCACGGCTCCACCGTGCTCCGCCACCCCAACCACCACGAGGCCACCCTCAGCCTAGCCCTAGGTCCAAACCACCACTTTATGTGGTGAGCAGCCACTACACGTGATGGACAGCCACTGCGCGTGGCTGATCGCCACTGTACATAGCTAGATCTGTCGTGTTATGCCCCTTGCCGCTACGATAAGGCCACCATGAGCCCTTCCAAGACCACACCTAGTTATCCAAACACCTAAGCAGTCACCGTAAGCAGTGTAGCCGCCCTGTATGACCCTTCCGACGTTATCGATTGTGACAGCTAGCGAGCAACGCACGGATTATCTTGTCAATAGTATAACTCTTTATCCCTCGTTATTTATGTTAGATGTTAATCAGTTGACTAGGTTGTGGACTATGCTGTTAGTATTGTAAAGTTGCTGTGTAGTAAGATGTTGTGATGTGTCATGATGTGAAGTGTTGGGCGTAGTTGGGAAGTGTGTTGTGTAGTGATGTGGACTGTACTGTGAAGTGTGGTTGTGGCTTATGTGTTTTAGTAGTGATATGGCTGTAGTTTGAGGTGACGAGTGTTGCCGTGTAGTCGGCTTATGGCCAGGAGTATGTAGTCGGCTTATGGCTGGAAAGTATCAGAGTAGTGCAGCAGAAGCATGACCGGGCAACTTCATGAAGTGACGTGACCAAGCAAGAAGTCGTGCTGTGACAAGTTAGGATGTATGTCGGGTGACGTGACAATCACAGTGTAGCTTGGGAATAGTCTCGAGCTATGTGGCATGACGTAAGGTCTAGTTATGACTGGGGTCTTATCGTGTCAAGTGTTGAGATGAACCATCAAGAGGTACAGGTAGCACGGAGAGTCATGCTAGCTAGGTAAGAGAAGGTTGGTATCGGAGTATGACGCTTGTCCATACGAACCTGTGACCAATGAATTATATGTTGGTTTTAGGTGATAAAGGAGTAAGGTACGTGTGTAATCTGGTTAAACACATGTACCAGACGAATTTACCATATGTAATGGGTAATCTGTCCTAGGCATGGTTATACAGTATTTAAGCCTCAGAGTGGCTTAGAACCGTGTGATGTGTATGGATGGTCATGACGATTAGAGTGAGCTAAGTTACATTAAGGTAATGACGAGCGTACTATCTAAGATTGGGATGTGTGACTTAGTCGATTTGAGTCATGCGTCGGAATGTGGTTAATGAGAAGAATGAGATGAAAGTCCTAGTGTCTTAATCCTAAGGTGAATCATGGGTTCACCCTAGTGAGTAAGCACTCGAAGTAGAACATTAAGGTTGAAAGAGATAGTGGCCGTAAATGGGTCCCCGAAGGCTTTATCATAGCAAAGGACACGTAAGGGCATGGGATAAAAGAAGAGTGTTCTAAGTAAAGCGTAGTTCTATTTCTAGTTCAATTGTTTATGCACTAGATAGAGAATGACGCTAAGGTTATGTATGTCCATGTAGGTTGCCATCTGACACGCACATAAATGGACTGTATGGTATGAAAGTTGCATGGAGTCCAAGTAAATATTATGTTCATGCCCTTCTAGAGTTTTCTACAAGATAAGAAAACGAAAATGAAACACTTTCTCTTTTGAAAACAAAGAAAAGAAATGCTTTTCCTTTGGAAAAGGCAATCGTTTTATGAAAAAAGCATGAAAAACATAACGTTTTAAAGTATAAGTATGTACGGCCCTCTTTGGCAGCCCCTGTTCACACATCCAAAGTATTAATTGTACACATGTGAATGGATGACTATACGTAGTATCTATTGTACGTATTTTCAACGAAAAGACATGTCATGAAAAGATGATTTCGGGCTCTCGCCCCGAATGACGTTTTCTCATGAAAAGATGTTTTCTCATGAAATGATGTTTTTCTCATGAAAGCATAAAATGAATGAAAAGAAAAGAAAAAAAATGAAAGCTCATACTCATGCACATGAAATGAATGAAAGGTACAGCTTTTTAGAGCTGACATGAATGAAAAGGAAAGAAAGGCATGAAAGCATGAATGTATGAAGATACGTAACGGCCATATGAATGAAAGGGGTACCCAATGAATGAATGGGCAGATTGCAATGCCGGGTAGTAGTATCTGGTAATGTACCCAGTGTTGCACCCTGACGAAATGGGATTCCAACCCGTGGCCACGGGCGAATCCATTGGCCATAGGGACGCTAACCCTAGCACGCGAGGCGTAATAGTGTACACTGGCCTATGAAAGTGAAAAGAAAAGTATGTATGAATGCATGACATTCTTCAAGAAATGAAGGCACTGATGGGAGAAACGTTTTACGAAAGGAAAATCCTTTTTTAAAGAAGAAAAGCCTCGTCCAGTGATGTTTGCAAAGGAATGCATGTATGCATGTACGCATGTACGTATAGTATGTATGAAATGATAAGTGCATGACTGAAAACCTATGTTGTCATATTTTAACTGTATGAAGTAATGTTTACTGAGTATTCGACTCATTTTAGTTTTTATGTGTGCCCCTCCCCTCACAGGAAGCTAAATGAGCAGTACGCTTCAGGACAGACACAGCTCAAGGGGAAGAGTACGAACATCTAGGCATGAAAGTCTTAACTGTATAAAAGGCCTTTTTATTTTAAGATTAATGGTTTCCGTTGTAAACTTCTTTTATTATAAAAGCACATTTTATTTTATAACATTGTAACACCCCGCTCCCCAATAAAAACATTTTAGAATTTTCGGGGAGCCAATGTGCTACTACTAAACTTGAACTTAAAAACTTTTTTTTTTTTTTTAACAACGTGCCAGATGTGAAAGATTCTATAAATCAAACAAATTTTATTAAATACTTAAAATCTAAAATAAATTCTGCTGAAGTACTTATTTAAAAAAAAATAAAAGTCTCATGTGCTTATCAAAATAATTTATTTAAACCTTAAACCATAAAACTAATCATAGCATAATCTGTCTAGGCCTCTGTCTCGCCTCCCGGGGTCAAGTCCTGTCCTGCAGTCTCATCCTCATCAATGTCATCACCTGGGGTGGGTTAAAAATATGGAAATAAACTAAAATGAGTCGAATACTCAATAAGCAACACATCATACAATAAACATAATAAAGATAAAGTTTCTTGAAAAACATGCATACTCATAAATACATACGTAAATAACATGAATATGAACTTATCTTTCACTTGTCATAGGCCGTTACCCACTATTGACCCCCGTGAATTAGGGTTAGCGAATCTAAGTAGATTCCGATTCCGCCCGTGGCCGCGGGTTGTGGAATCCATACATAAGGAAGACATATTGGGTGCACTACCAGCATATACAACCTGGCAATGCAATATGCCCATAACATAGGTACCATATTCATAATAACATAGACCATTACATATCTTATCATTCATATTTCATCATAATCATACTTGCATACTTGTCATATCTTGTCATATTATATCATAGATTTCAAATAAAATCGCATTCTTTCATAACATGTCATGATACATGACTCCTCACATAAAATCATAATTTTTCATAAATATTTTGATACATAAATATTCATATAAAATATGCATGGCTTTCATAAATTATTTTAATGCATAACTCTCATATAAAATCATGACTTTTCATAAATATTTTGATGCATAACTCCTTTCATAAAATCACGAATTTTCGTAAATTACTCAATGCACAATTCTTCACACAAAATCATGAATTTTCATAATTTTATCATGACTTGGGTACGTAAAAATGGGCTTCCAATGGAGGGCATACATGCATAATATTTTTATAAAAGACATACCATTTACCGTACATACGTGTAAGGGTATGATCATGCTACTTACCTCGTAGCACTAATCCAATATTTTTGGGGCTCGATTGATTTCCTATAAGATAGGCACATAGCTTACATCAATTTCTATTTAAAAACATACCTCATAATTAAACCTGAAATTCCAACTTAATCTATATTTCCATAAACTTTGGTCCTTCATAACTCTAAAATCACATTGAATCCATAATATTGAAATGATTTCTATATCTAGAATTTATATGTCCCGATAAGTGCAACACATATATAAATCTGTCTGTCAAGTATATACTACCTATACAGTGCACTACGACTTACGTAATTACTCCAACCTATAACTTAAAGGTACAGTCACACAAGGGAGGGGGACGTACTAGGTTTTAACAGATAGCGTGAGGGAGATCACTTAGAAAGGAGCTTTGGACGTTGATGGGCTCTAGGTGGTTCGTTAGTGGCTCAAGACTGGAGAGCTTGGTGCTGGTTTAGAGAGACCGAGAGAGAAACCGAATTTTAGAGAGAGAGTTTACGGGAGAACAAGCAACTGCCGAGAGGCTATGCATGGAGAGGGTCGGCATGAACTTGCAGAGCAAGGGTGGCGACTTGTGGTAGCGTGCGGTGCCGGGTGGCAATCTCTGTGCAGTGTGGTGTTGACGTGGAGGGAGTTAGTGCTGTGGGGTGGCTGGGCTGTGGCTCACAATGGGGAGAAAAATTCCTTGTTTTTCGGTGGTGAAAACAGAGCCTGTTCGTGTGTTGGTGAGTTAGGCTGGCTAGGGCAGCACGAGGTGGTTTCATCTTCCTTGAGGTGGCGTCAGCGTCTTCTGGGCAATGCATAAGAAGGAGGTGGTGGCTCGACATGGTGTTGTGGCTGAGGGAGAGGCTCATGAAGGAGGACTTGGGGCTTGGGCGTGCGTTGGTTTGAGGGGATGTGGTGGCAGCCACTGAGTGGAGGCCATGAGATGTGAGGGAGGAAGGGACGTGGGTGATTTCCTGCGGGTCTTATTTCCGGGGTAGTTCATGGTGCAGAGGGAGCAGCTTGGGTGTGGATACTGCGGCATGGAGTTTCCTTCTGGGCTGCTTGTGTGCTTGGAGGCTTCAGGTAATGGGGCAGATTAGTGATCTGGGAACATGAGGGCTGGCTGCAGCAACCAATCCTTGAGCAGATTTCTTTTGTGCGTAATGAGGCTCTATTTATAGACCAATGGAAAACCCTAGTGATGAAGAAAAGAGACGTACGTGCATGGTATCAATCGTCGAACTAGTTTCGTGGTGGGTTGAAAATTGTGGAAGGAAACAATAGCTAGGAGTTTTATTATGAAAAGGAAAATAGTAGGTTAATAGTGTTTGGAGTCTAACTCTCACGAGCTTAGACATTTTTTTAAAAAATAAAAAATAAAATAAAATAATGCAGCCTTTAACTCTAGGTTAAGATGAATATCACTTATTCGATAAATTCTTTTATGGGTTTTAACTCATTTATTGAGCCTAATAAAATTATTCATAATTTATCTATAAAAAATCTAGGATCGGGTCGTTACAAACGTAGAGTCTTGCACCTTGGGAACGAAAGTAAAATGTTTTAAATCGAACAGTAATTCCCATCGTCTTTTCGAAAATATTTTGTAAAAAATTCCACCACAAGGACGGGTGTTACACCACCAACTCGACACTGCGCGCCGCCATATGGCATCACCACCCAATGCTATATTATAATTTTTGAAAGATCACGGATGAGCTAAAAGCGGCAACACAACAACTAGATGGTGCAATTTGCACTATGGCCGTGGGTCAAAAATAGTAGATTTTGAACGGGGTCAAACCAAGACTCGAGATTACAAGGGTAGGGCCTAGAGATATCGGTGAAGCTAATGGAAGTTGTGATTGGCCGTGGGTGGCGGCGAGAGAGGTGGTAGAAGGCGCAAAAACCCAAATCAGAAATAAAGATAATGGGGCTTCACTGGTGACAGATCGGAGTTGGGGATAGGTCCATTAGGTTGTTAGGAGGTCAAGGAAGATGTAGTGAAGAAATGGTAGCTGAAGGTGGTGTGATGGCGGCGCTGGAACGAATGGAACGCCGCTGCTTCAAGCCGTGCGTGTGGGTTGACGGCGGCGCGGGAGGGGTTGAAATTGGTAGGGTGTGGTCGCTGGCCGGAAGGGAAAAGGCTGGGGTGGGCGGTGACGGCCATGGACGGCATGCGGCGGTGCAGACCGAAAAAGGAAGAAATGGATGAAGAGAGGAGGAAAGGTGTTCATTGCGCGGGAGAGAAGGAAAAAGCAGGGAAGAAAAGAATAGGAAAATGAAAGAAAAAGAGAGGGAAAAAGAAAAAAGGAGAAAGAAAAAGTGAAGGAAAGAAATGAGATCCAATCCTCACAATTTGGGTTACAAAAATGATCCAACGAAAATGATTTCAAATAATAAGTTTAATAAAATACTTTAAATGCAGTGAATAGCTTAAATAAAATAATAATGAAATCCATCAACAATAATAATTTTAAAACCCATAAACAAACTAATTTAAATTAAATATCAATTTAAATGCAAAATAGTAATTAATAACAAGAAAACATATTATAAAAATAATTTTTACAACTTAAAAATATAATAAAATAATATATAAAAACTCCTCAAAATTTTAAAACAAGAGAACTAATATTTAAATTAATTAAAATAATCATTCAGTTAAAATACACTAAAATTTGGGGTATCACAAAAATGGCAAAAAATGTTTTAATTGAATGTTTTGGGCCAAAATGGGATTTTGACATGTGTTGAAAAAATATTCATTTTCGGAGAAAATGATGTTTTGGGTCTAATGCATATTCCATCATATGCACGCATATTTGTTGGTTGCATTAATACACTTTTATCTCTTAGGTTGTTTGGGTTGTTACTTACTGAGATTCATATCTCATGTGGTATTCCTTACCCTGCGGTACAGTTTTATGGTACCGTAGATTTTGATATAGATGAGGATTCGGCCCCGCTGGAGAAGTGATTTGGAATCACTTGCTCTCGTATTAGGATTTGTCTCCCACTTTTTGGTTTTATATTTGGTTTGTATTATATTTATATTGGCTAACTGTATAACTTTTTAAATGCATTTTATTTTGGAAACCTGTATTTAAATTTCTAGTACTTAGTTGGCTAACTTTTAATTAACTGCTGCAATTTTTGTTGTGCACTTTTTGCATGTTGCACACACTTGAGCACTTATCGTTAGGGTGCGTGACCCATGCTGTCATCATCCCCGACATCACAACTCCTACGTTTCCGTACATGGGAATCGGGGCATCACATTATAAATGTTAAAAAAAATATTTAAAAAAACACATACATAAATTTACTAGTGGTAACTTTTTTAACATTTAAAAGAAAAAAAAAAGCTAAAATGCACTAGGGGCAAATTTTTGGGGGAGAGAGAGAGACTTGGCATTTTCCAATTAACAATACACCTCTAGTTTAACAATGAGAATATCTACTCTAAGATTGTTGAAAAAAATATAGATATAAGAGATATATGTGCAAACTCTTGGTAAACTAGAGAATAGATAAAATAACCAAAATAATTTAGAAAGAGAACCTTGTTGAGGCACAATGTGATGGATGCTTTTTTAGAATAGATTCTGCTGCCTCCAAATTTTAACACGCATTGGTCTTCTTAAAAGCCAATATGTTCGACCCTCTTTTTGTTAGGGTGGCATCACACAATAGCTTCCATTCCTCTAGCTTTACATATTTCTTGGGATTTTACTTCATCCCTTGTTGGGTGTTTCTTATTGCACACGTCTTGTATACTTGGATTGCGCCCCTCTACAGTTTGAATAATATTAACTTACAAGAAAAAATAGGGGGGCCAAGTTATTTTAGTTGATGCCTTTGTGCAGCAGCGTCATTTTGCTTTTTAAAATTTAGATTTGTTTGGTTCCACAGTTTAGATGAAATAAAATATTTTGAATAATAATAAAGTTTTTTTAATTAAGATGAGATGAGATAATTTGTAAAAAAATATGTATTTAGATAATGAGATCATTAGATGAGATAGTTTTTACTTTTTAAGATTTGATAAAATAGTGCGCTCACCAATGGTTAAAAATAATTTAATAATTATTAGATAATAGTTATAAATATTTGAAATCCCAATTTTATATGTTAAAAGGGATCTTATATCAAGGCAAGATAAGGCATATATATATATATATATATATATATATATGCAATATAATGATATTAATTGTCTGGGTGTCAGAAGGGGGTTTTCGAATTGTGTGGGTAAATACTTACAGTGTAGAGAGAAAGCAAGATGAGTTAAAAACATGGTTTTAACTGTTTGGATATACGGATAAAACAAGTAGTACAACTCAAATGAGATGGTTTCTGTTTTATCTGTGTATCCAAACCGGCCGAAGTTACATTAACAAGTAATGAGATAGTGTAGATTAGATGTAGGCCGAATGATTGGAAAATGAAGAACAGTGGATGTCTGTGAATTTGAGTACCCAAAATCACTGTTTCATTTGTATTTGCATAAAATATCATTTTGCCCTTAACGAAGCAGCATGGAGTTCTCATCCAATTAGAGTTGAAATCGAGGCGGGTTGCTTTTTGGGACTTGATCACTGTGGGATGGATTAAGCGAAGAAGTTGTTCAGGAATTTATGATGGCCTGTTTTTTCCCCTTGTTTTCAATAGTTATGGAGCCAGCTTTGTTTTATCAATCTACAAATCCTGTGGTCTATTAATGACGTGGTCTTATAATGTGTAGCTCAAATTCAACATTCGATATAGGGAGCGGCAGTACAAGGAGAACCAAGAAATTAGTAATTAATGCATCACAAGACCTGGAGGCACCAAATATGAGGACTATGGATTCTGAAATGGTTGGTCAAGGCTAATGACTGCTTCATTCAGAAGTAGTAGGGTAGATGGGAAAAAATCATGTAGGTTGAATCCAATAACTATATATGTAACAACTCAATCCTAAATTTAGGCTATAAGATAAGTGTTATATTTTTTTACATATTCATTTTCAGATTATTATTATTATTATTATTATTATTATTATTACTATTAACCGATTCTGAGATTGCAATAGAGTTCTTCTCCTCGTTTCTTTCTACCTTCACTCAAGTATTTATCTCCTAGTCGAATAGGTTTCCTAATGGGAAACCAAACTCTCAACTCCGAATCCTATCCCAACCGAAACTCCTCATGACTCACATTGCATGCAAACAGAAATCTTTTTCTCATCAATCTAGCGTTGCCGTCGACCCTCTTGTGCCGCCAAGCTTCACGCCGCTGCGAAGCTCCTCCAAGCTAGACCAACGTTGCCTGCCTCCCACGTCAGTCACGACCGCATCTACACCTCCACATCCTTCCCGTGTGAAGCCCAGCAGCACAACACCCCCGGCTCGGCCACGAACCACCCAGTTGCACCTTCGCAGTTCACTTGTGCTCCACACTCTCAAGCCACGACCACCCCCTTGCTGAAGCCGTCACCCAGCCCCCAAAAACCACACTAGAAAAATACTCTATTTTGCTGCACCAAAACAGGGGAAGTGTTTTCCCACCGTAAGCCTCTCTCGGCCCAGCCATTACCGACCACCCTAGGTCATCGGAACACCACCCACGGTGCCAGAATTGGCCGACCAACCCGGAACCGGTGACCCCTTTCCCTCCCGGTGTGCACACAACCGCCAGCCACCCCAGCCCAGCCACGTACTCCTCCTCCCTCTCGGTAGACTCTACCGTCAGCTCTCTCTCTCTCTCTTGGTGTCGCACCACCACAAGGACTCTCCAGTTGCGCCGTCGTGACCCCCGCCAGCCGCCGTGCCGTGCAGCTCCTTCCCTCAATGAGTTTCAACTCTGTCAAACTCCCTAGCCCGAGTCTCTTTCTCTTTATGGTATTACGTTGCGTTTCAGGTTTCTATTTACTACATACTATATATCACAATTACTTTTATGCCCATTCTTTTTAATATAGCATCTTGAAGAATTGTTTTAAGAATAAATTATATTTATAAACTTACATTAAAGTCTTTGTTAATTATAGATATTATTACATCATTTTTATCTGAAGTTGTATTTGGGTTAATATTTTAAATGGGAGCTTTTACTTAAATATATATTTATATATATATATATATTAGTAAAGATTCATTTATTATAAAGAAGTGTTTAAAGAATTTGAAATATATGTTCAAGTCTAATATTAAACCTAAAATTTTAGTTAATATTACTTTGCCTATTAATAGAATTTAATAAAATTTTTATATTATATTCTATATAGAAAACTATCAAGGAACTTTAAACTATATTGTATTAGTATTTATTAGATTTCTTAAATTTAACAATTATTTTTAATCATGGAAAGTAAATCTATTTTTGAGAATTTAAGTTTATGACTTATTTATAATAGCCCAAGTATTTTAATTAAGTAAGATTATGCTATTATTATTTTAAATAATTTAAGTTATAAACTTTCATTGATTTTATATTAAACAGAATATTTTATTCTTTATATTATACAGTATGAATTTAGTTAAGTAGGATATTAGGATATGGTTCCTAGACAGATTTAGTGACATTTAAATACTTTATATAGGTGACGTGTTACGTAGTGAGATTCAGAAAGTAGCACTATGAGGTAAGTTATTTGATCACAAAATTAGGATCACCACAGTTTAGTTTATAAATAAGTATTATTCAAGCCAGTTATTTGACAGTCATTTTTATGTACCACTCATGTCATATGCAAACATGTCATTCAACATAGCATACGATCATGTCATTCCGCATCATGTTCGGATTCAGAAATTATAATTATGTATGCATTATGTCATGCATCTCATGGTCATAAGCCACATAAGCTATCTTAAGTTCAAGTGCAAGATAAGATCAGATCAGTTAGTCAGATGGCCATTTAGATGCATGGTACCAATGCAATTCAGTTCAGGGTGGATGTGCAAGCCACGGACTCAAGCGTGGTCCACCATAGTATGCCAGAATACTATCAGCGGCTCCCCTCGCGGCTGGGGGACGTGGGGCCGGTGCACAACCTCGCACACAGGGTTAAGTGTGTTGGCCAGTCAGTTAAATCAGTTCAATCAATTAAGTCAGTTCAGTCAATTAAAACAGATCAGTCAGTTAATTCAGATAAATCAGTCATGCATAGTATAAACATCAGTATGAACAGTCATGAATTTTAAGTTCTCAGCATGAAAACTTTTACGAAAACCTTATGTTTAGTATGTTAACGATGTGATGGATTTCTTACTGAGTATTTGACTCATTTTAGTTCATTTTCATGTTTTTAACCACCTAGGTGATGATGATTACGAGCAGACAGACCAGGATTGGAAGGAGCAGTTATTTTAGTTTCAGAGCTTCTAGAATGAAATTTATTTATTGCTTTTATGACACAAATTATTCAGTTTATTCTTTTAAGTTTTTTTTGAAGACATTTTTATCAGACAAAGTTTTATGAAATAAATCCTAAATTTGTTTTTCTTAAATATGAGATCTCTTGCCGGGTTTATTTTATGTAAAACACGTGACACTCCTAGCCTACGGGAAGGGGGTGTTACAATATATGATGCCCTATAGGTATGTAACAGCATAGTTAATGGCCCTGGATGGAGTTGGTTTTCAATTAGAGCTATCTATCCGTATACAGATCCTGATATCTAGAAATATTCGGATTTGTACTCCCAAATATCTATATCCGTACCAGGTCTTTTAAAACCAGGCAAGTATCTGGTTTTAGAACTGAATACCCGAATTGTAATTGGTATCTGGTTTTAGCTTCACTTTTTTGAACTCTAGTTTTTGTACATGCAAAACGATGTCATATTGAATGTTAACGACGTCATTTTGAAACGAAAATTATATTTTAAAAAAATCCAATTACGAATAACCAATTAAATAATTGGATCCGAGTAGGTAGAATAATAATATTATACCTACCTGGGTCCAATCCGAGCGAATAACATGATGGGTTCTTGACCAAACCCAAAAAAAATCCAGTCTAGATGCACACTCCTACTTCGAATTATGGTCGACTTCAAATAGTAAAATCTTAGTGCTCTATCAAGGCACATTGGTCATTTTGGAGCCATCGCAGTTGGAAAGGCATGCTGGCTGATAAAAGAATCATTCATTATACCTGGGCTATAAGTTATAAATCTAGCAAAAGCAAAGCTTCAGAAGTGCTTTGGATGGGTTACAGTTGTCTGTTGAAAGTGTATGACATTAGTTTGGTTTGACATCGAACCAATATATATATTTTTGTCTACCCGATACCTTTGTAAACATTGGTGCTATATATGTTCCATCTAGGAGTACTAGTGTTTCTATGATTTTCCAAACGCATGGAGATGCTGTACATAGCTAATGGTATAGTGTCCTAATTAACCTTTGTTTGTTATAGCATTTCACACATTCAACATGTCTTTTGTAATAATCTCTTTATAAGGATGAGAACCAACCATGTTATTATTGTGAAAATAACTTTGATTGATTAATGCATATTAAAATATGTTGAAATACACAAATATTATACAATTATCTTACAAGTGAGATCCTACCCATCTTCTAAAATTTCCCATGTGACTGCCTTCTGAAACTGCCATTCCAATCCCCGTCCTTCCTCCATACCCAACACCTACATAATACAATCTCCATTTATCTTCATTGTCCTCCATCTGAACGAGACATGGGGATCCTACTCCTTTATTATCCCATCCATTCTCTTCTGAGGGCTTAACAATAGGGTCCTCTTGAAGCCTCATCCAATTCTTCAGCCCATCGGGAGATACTGCCAGCCCAATACTACTTTTCCCACCTGCAGAAACACCCTCATATGCCATCAAATAGTTTCCTTCTTTGCGGTTTCTCACCACACATGCATTCTTGACCCCAAACTCATCAAAAGAACCGATTGATCCCCCACCCATTATCTTCCCCAGCTTCACCCATCTGATCCCATCTCTGGATCTTGCAATTCCAAGAGCAAAATGCCCCTTGCCTGTATCAAATGAATGATAATACATCCTGACATCATCGTTGCTGTGCACAACAACATGAGGTGCAGCAATAAACAAAGAATCCCACTCCTTGTCTGACCCCAAATCTAACAAGGCTCCACTATGATGATCCCCTTCAATTCTGGCCCAGTGCCTACCATCTTGACTGCATGCCAGGCCGGGGAGAGACATAAAAATCTTTCCAATTTTAGGACATTCATCTTTCTTGTCTCCTGATCTGTGAACTCTTTCTGGGTTTACAATGTTGGAATTTCCTGGAAAGTTAACTTCTTCAGAACTATATCCTGTGTAATAAAGCCAGTAAACGGCACTGTACATTGGGCTTGACATAACAACCATCTCAGAAGGCCTAATGCTCTCGGTGTCAAAAGCCCACCAATTCTTGCTGCAATTCATTACCAATCCCACATCCCCACATGATCTAACATGGTCTGCTCCTCTTGCCCAGTGGATTCCATTGCTTGAAACTGCTAACCCTACTGAATCGGAAGTGTTAGCATCAGATCTTCCATGGTACCACATGCACCACCTTTCCTCATTGTCTCCGATATATCTTTTCACAACTGGTGAGCCAATTTCAGCACCATCCCAGGAGTTTTTGGGACCCAAGTCAAGCACCAGACCACTAGAAGAAGTGGATGTGAGTGCTTGATTCGGCACGGGAATTGCCAAATTTTGAGATTTCGAACTTGAATTCCGTTCAATGGAAGGATTCTTATTTGTTGCATTGTTGCTATCAATGCTAGGTTTTGTGGAGCATTGGGTGAGAAAGGTGCTGTTTCTAGACTTAGGACACGAACCTCTTTGTTGGCTTGGGAAGCAACTGCACAAAGATGTGCTAGAGGCATGAAGAGCAAATGTGTGTAGTAGGATAGATGGCCATGGAGGTTGGATTATATTTGTTGGCTTCGATGTTCTTCCTGCAGTATAAGATGCAAAGAAACAAACTGTTTTGAATCTTGTGACTGCTACTGTATCCATTATAGGACCATAAGAGAGCTGAAAGTTAGTGGGAATGAAATGAGATCAGTGGCAAAATCAAGTGCAAATTGATGGGTGCCACATGATTCAAGTGCCTTTTATATGAACTACACAATTTATTTTTGGACTACTTGAAAATCTGCCCAATTATTTTCTCTATTTAAAAAGACGCCCTAGCATAGTGTGAATTTCATTCAAATACCTCATTGACCTGAAGCATGCCTGACTATCACTTGTTACCTGAAAATCTGAGGGGTGAACCTGAAGTATGCAGCAAACATTGATCTAGAGCTCAATGAGAAAGGTGTAAGTTATAAAATTTCGAAGGGCTAATACGTCAAGTTCTGTAAGAGGTATCCAGTATAAATACCCATAAATATGCTAGTATGGGTTATTAGAAATATCTTAAAGAGAAATGATAGAATTAATACTACTATGTAACAACTTGTTTACAATTATGTAATAAAATAATATTCTTTAAATCTTATTTTGACTTTTACTTTTGAATCTTAAAAACTAAAGGATCCTTGCATGTTCAGGCAAAAAAGTCAATTCAGCATAAACAATATCACTCTATCTCCCTCTTCTTACTTGCCCTATCTACTATTCTTCCTGCTTTCCCTATCTACCAATTATTGTATCAATCTGCTTTGGTTGAAAACTTGGCCTCTTTATTCGATTAGAAGAAATTAATATCTTTTTGCGAATGGTAATAACAGAATAATTTAATATAATCTGCATGGCAGTAGTACTTGTGATTCCCTAGAAGTTCGTTCAACTTGCTTTTCTTTTACTCTTCTCCACTTTTCTTTGGTCTTGTAGCAAGATAGATAGATAGATAGATACGACTCTCATTGTCAGTTGCTGAAAAGTAAGTGATCATGAATTTGGCAAAAGAACAAGGTATATATGCAAAGAGGAATATATATATAATTATATATATAAGAAGCCTAATACGTACTTTACCATACATGCTTAATTATATGTTTACTATGTCTCTAGTACCTCGATCGGTCCTATGAACCCTTGACTTATAAGTTTATGGTGTTGAGGAGGATGCAACCAACTTTCAACCATTGAAAGATTGGTAGAGAGCTAATTATAATGGAGTTATAAGTAGAATCTCATAGAATTGAGTTGATTTAACTTTAAGGCTTACAGTGGGAGAGATAGCTAGACACATTAAATGGGTGTGATAGTACTGGCTATTTATTGAGCATTGCGTTTAATGTTGATTGAAAAATTCACTCGCGTAGCTATAAATGTTGTGGGTAAAGAACTTAATTTGGAGATCTCAATTCTCCGTGATTTCTAAGAATTCCAAGAAATATCATTCTTGGCATGGAGAGTTCGCGGAGACCATGTTTGCTAAAGTTCTGATCCTTTCCATCTGGGTTATGCAAAAATATTTATGGTTTTTAGATTATGATTATTAATAGAGTTAATTTTTTGTCAAAAAATACTAAATGTACTCATAAAAAATTTGCCTATCCACGTGACTTTTCACCGTTTATTTTTTATGTTTTATTTTTATTTTTTAATGAAAGTAGCATACAAACAAGACTGTGACGTGAATTTTTAAGTTTTTTGTGAGTACATTTGGCATTGCTATATTTGTCCTAAGATTCGGACAAGATGTTATAGAAACTAGTATTTGGATATATCTATAGAGTACTTAAGCATTAGTAGTGGGCTTAATAAAGTTTGGTCAAAATTTGACTAGAGAATTCACTTTTATAAATTTAGCTAGCCACTTTTTAATAATACCAAATAACACTCTTCAAATCTATCAATATTCTATTAAAATATTAATTTTGATATTTTCATTTATTTTAATTCTAATTGTAATTTGAATATTTATTCGTTATTAAAAAAGTACACATTAATTTTCTAACATTGATATTAGATTTTAAAAGAAAAATTGGCATCAACTAAACATAATATTGCAAAACTAGAACTTGAAGCACTTCAGCAAGATGATGCCACATTATTGAAATGATGACTGATAGAGACTGATCACACCTTCTGTGGTTGAGTTTGGGATTTAGGCGCTTCGTGCTTTTAAGATGAAGAGGAATTTTCTGAAGTTGTGAGCTCTCGCGAAACTAATAGCAAGCGGGAGAGGGAATTTTTATGCCAGAATAATATTTGGCTAACAACTTGATCTCAATAGATTTGGCTAGTAAAAAATATCAAAGTTAAAAATACTATAGCTGTGTTGAGTCGACTACAGTAATTTTTTATACAATTCAATTTTTTTTTATTATTGAAATTAGAAATTCATTCATCACTGGAAAACAAATCAGTTACAAACAATCATCAAACCATAAGGCTTGAGAAATACAGTCTGGAACACAATCCCACCATAATACAATATCATCAACACAATACACATTTCTAGCCAACATATGAGCTACCGTATTCCCTTCCCGAAATACATGTGAAAAAACACAACTTTCAAATCGTGAAGCAAGTTATTTAATGTCATAATATAACCCCTCAAGCATAGAGTTCGACATGTCACCCTTCTGTAAGGCTTCAATACAGAGCAGGCTATCACTTTCTACAACAATTTTCGGTAGTCCTATAGTTACACACAGTTGCAGTCCCCTTAAAATAGCCATCAGTTCCAGAGCTTCAATACCACCCCTATCAGTTTCAGCTTTACTTGCTTCCATTAGCACCCTACCAGAAACATCCCTTAAGACAACTCCAATACATGTTTTCCCCAACTCAGGAAACACTGCACCATCAACATTCAATTTAAACCATTCAGCTTCAGAAGGCTTCCACTTATAATGTTGCCTTAACTGCACCCGTGCCTGCTGTTTCACTTGGGCAAAACGTTTTAAAACAGAAAAGGCATGATCTGCTACTTGTTTAGGAGTTAACAACAAATGATCATTCACAAATTTGTTTCTGTGAAACTAGAAACTCCATGCCAAAGCAAAAAAAACTACTAATTGCTCATACATTTGCTTTGCACATAAATCCATAGCCAGATCAGACACACTTTTATCTCTATCAAAAACCAAATCTGGGAAATAAACCTGCATCAATCCCTGCAAAGAAGCACAAGTCACTAATGTATGAGTAGTATCCTCTCTGTCCAAGAGACACAATTTGCACAAGTCTTCTGTCAAGAGACGCTTCTGCATCAAATTAACTCCAGTAGGAAGGCCATTTTTGCATACACATCAAGCAAAAATCTTTATCTTGTTAGGGACCTTCATCTTCCACAAGTGCTTCCATAATACATTCTGACTTTGCATAGTTGAGGATTCAGCAGGTTGAGAACCCATCTGATAAAAAATGAATCGATAACAGCTTCTAACACTGAACATTCCAGTCCTTTCAAAAGCCCACAATCTCTTATCTTCCCCAATAGCTGAACACAAATGAATTTTGAGAACATCAACCACAACATTTGGAGTGAAGAGAGCCCTAAGCTTAGCAAGATCCCACTGTTTTTCATGAGACAGAAATAATGTATCCACATAAAGCATTTGAGTATCATCCATCACCACATTTCTTTCAACCACTAGAGAGTTATGACCTGGAATCCATCTATCGTGCCAAACATTAACACTTCTGCCATCCCCTATTCTCCATCGACACCCTGCCATGAGCCATTTCCTTACCTCATAAATGCCCCTCTATGTATAGGATGGACATCTTCCTAACCCAGCTTGCAGAAAATTCGAATGAGGAAAATATTTTGCCTTCAATAATCTATGCATCAGAGATCTGCCATTTTGCATTAAACGCCACCCTTGTTTTGTAACTAATGCTATATTAAAGCTAGTTAAATCTTTAAATCCCATACCTCCTTTAGCTTTTCTCTGACACAATTTCTGCCAACTCAACCAATGAATTCTCCTTTCATTCCCTCTTTGCCCCCACCAAAACCTAGCCATCATTCCCTCCAACTCTTTACACAAACTTTTTGAAAGAAGAAAACAACTCATTGTATAAGTTGGAATAGAGAGTGTTACTGCCTTTAACAAAATCTCCTTTCCTCTTTGAGATAATAATTTTTCTTTCCAAGACTGTAAATTCTGTCACACTCTCTGTTTAATAAACTCAAAAGCACGCTTTTTACCCTTCCCAATAACAGATGGAAGCCCAAGATACCTCTCATACTGTTGAATTGCACCATTGGCCCATAAATTCTTAATCTCAGTTCTAGTGGCTACATTCACATTACCACTAAAAATCATGGCAGTTTTGTCCCTATTTATTCTTTGCCTAGAGACAGCTTCATACCTTTCCAACAAATCCTGCACTCTTCTATTTTCAGCAGCTTCCGCTCGACAAAAAATAATACTATCATCCGCAAATAACAAATGATTTATATTTGGGGCCCCCTTACAGATCTTCACACCAGAAATGTCGTTTCTCATCTTTGCCATATTCAACAAAGCTATTAAACCCTCAGTACAAATTAGAAAAAGATAAGGGGACAAAGGATCCCCTTGTCTCAAACCTCTAGACCCTTAGGCTCCCCATTGATTAAAACAGAGAAGGAGACAGAACTCACACAACACATGATTAATTTAATAAATTTCTAATGGAACCCCATCACCTCCATGACATATTTAATAAAGCCCCACTCTACACGATCATATGCCTTACTCATGTCTAGCTTCAAGGACATAAATCCCTTTTTCCCATTTCTTTTCTGTTTTAAGTAGTGTACCAACTCATAAGCAATAAGAATATTATCATAAATGAGCCAACTCGGGACAAAGGCACTTTGGCTCTCACTAATAACATCTGGTAAAATAGTTTTTAGTCTATTAGAGAGAACCTTAGCTATGAGTTTATAAGCCACATTACTTAAGCTAATGGGCCTATAATCACTCATCTTAGATGAACACTTCTTTTTTGGGATGAGGGCAATATGAGTAAGGTTTAAAGAAGAAGGAAAAGAACTTGAATTTAATGCTTGAAGTACTGCTGAGACAAGAGAATTCCCCACTAAATGCCAATATTTTTGGAAAAAGATTGGAGGCATACCATCCGAACCCGGGGCCTTTGTAGGATCCATTTGAAACAAAGCTTCCTTTACTTCTTCAGTAGTGAATTCCCTAAGATTCATATGATCAGAAACTTTTCCAGCTAAAGGTTCTAGGAAATCCAAGGAGTCACTGGTCAAAGAAGGATTCGAAGTAGTAAATAATTGTTGAAAATAAGACAAGATAACTCTATCTCTTTCTATTCCTCCCATCCACTGCCCATGCTCATCTTGAATTTTATAAATCTTTTTTTTCCTTCTCCTCTGTGAAGCTCTCATATGAAAGTATTTTGTATTATTATCCCCCTCTTTAAGCCATAAAACCTTTGAGCGCTGTCGCCACATTACTTCTTTTCTTTCCAGCCATAATTGAACATCATCTCTAGCCAAAGTGAGTGCCTCATGATCATTTCCAAATGAATCCCTAGCCTTCAAACCCTGCAGATTTCTCTGAGCTTGTACCAGCTATTGTTGAACATTTCCAAAACAGTTTCTATTCCATGTGCCCAACCTTGTCCCACTCTCTTGTATCATATCTGAAATTTCACTCATAGAAACCTGATCATGTATCCTGCTCCATACACCTTGTATAATCTCTTCACAACCTGATTCTCCCACCCACATTGCCTCAAACTTAAAAGGCTTCCTGAATCTGTGTTGATCCTCTACACTCTCTAGAGTTATAGTAATTGGTGAGTGATCAGAGTATGCCACCACCCCATGAGAAACTCGAGCATAAGGATGGTAATTCCACCAAGCCTAATTAGCCAAGAATCTATCAAGCCTCTCACTAACTCGATTGTTCCCTGCTCTTCCATTACACCATGTGAACTTATGACCTGAATAACCCAAATCCCTTAGATGACAATCTTCAACAACTGATCTAAATTCAGACAACTACCTCTCAGGCCTCGGATTCCCACCCCTCTTCTCATGTTGGTACAATAATTCATTAAAATCACCCATAATCAACCAAGCATCTCCATTAGATCTACATAATGATCGAATCAAATTCCAAGTTCTATTCCGAAGAGTAGTCTCAGGAAAACCATAAACAGCAATTAAAAACCACTTCCCCATATCTAAATTTCCATCTTTAATGATAGCATCAAAATGATTTGCAGAGTAAGACAGAATAGATAAATCAACTTCACGACCCCATAACAATACTATTCCCCCCTTTCTACCAAGAGAACTTATAGCCAAACAATTAATAAAACCGAGTCGGTACTTACAAGATTCAAATTCCCGAGTTGAAAGTCTGGTTTCCTACAAGAACACCACATCAGGATCTTCCCTCCGAATAAGATCACAGAGGGTTCGAATGCCCCGTGGGTTCCCAACCCCACAAGCATTCCAACTTAGCAACTTCATGGCATCCGGCAGTGCTATAGAATAGCAACCGCCGATATCTCAGAAAACCCCATCTTGCAAACTCTCCAAAACATGGGTACGCTTCGCAGCCCTGCCCTTCAAAAACCCCCCCTTGCTAAGTCCCTTACGTTTCTTTGCACTTCCTTCCAACGAATCGCAGGATTGACTAGCAGAAAAGGAAAGGGTAGAAGTCGTTTCATGGAGAGACGACACCCGTTTCCATTTTTGGCGAATTTGGCCATCGGGCTTTGTAACAGTAAACTTATTCATTCCAAGGCCATGTTCAGTAGCCCCAAGCAAGTGTGGCCCAATAGGCCCAGAACTACACTTCACTGCCATTTCCTCCCCCTCAACAGCCCGAACAGTTCCTTCATATGCAAATTCCACCAACTGCTCAACGGTTTTGGCAGTTACCAATGAAGCAGTTGAAACAGATGCAGTTGTAGCAATTACCTTTGAGGTAGTTTCCTTAGTCGTTACGCCATCCTCCGCCATCAGCACCTCCTTATCGGCACCCTGGTTTTCAAACCCACCCCTCTACACTTCTGACATTGAAATTTCCCCTGGAAAAGAGGTAGGAGCTGTTTTGGAAATTGGATTAGCTTTGATTTTTCCCACTGATAATCGATCATTATATCCACCTGCACATAGCCAAATTCCATATGGCAATGCTTTCTTATCTGAGGGTTTTGAGGTCGATGGCAAAGCACTACAATCCTTCTCCCCATGTCCCAAACAACCACATATGTAACAAAAGTTTGGGAGTCATTCATAAGAGAAATGAACCCAAACTGATTCACCATCCCCAAAAGAGAACATGGTACCCCTCAGAAGTGGTTTTGAAACCTGCAAACACACTCGAACTTGTAAGAATTCACCCCATGCAAGATCACCTTTTTCCACATCCACTTCCTCAACGACTCCAATCTTTTCCCCCAATAAGCGACCCACAAATTCAGTTCTTGCCATCAGTGGCAAATCATGTAATCGCACCCAAAACGAGGTCGATGTTATCTGAATTTGCTTTACCTGTTTCCTGCCATCAACCTCTTTCATCAAGACCAAATGTTTGTCAAAAGACCAAGGGCCCTCTTGGAGCACCTTTTCCTTATCCCTCGTATCCTCAAATACAGCAATTATAAGAGTTGAACTTAAATCATGAAAATTCACTCCCATCATTAATCTCCATGCTTTCCTCATATTACTCTTGAAAACATCTCGATTATAATGCTTCTCAGTGAATAACCTCATAACCAAACACTTATCACCAACGAGAATAGAATCCTGCAACAGTTCAGGCACCACAACAATTTCCTTACTTTCCTTTTCAGTCAATGAGAGACGTTGATACAGATCCTGAATAGAATCATCTATTATCGAAACCCCCAGCGCCACAGAGAAAAAAACATTTCAGAGAACTGCACCCACGGCAGTGAAATCGCCTCTACGTAGGAGAGCCTAGAGAGGAAATCTTTGTATTTTTTATACAATTCAATTAAACTTTCAATAAAATATAAATTTGTTGAGTCTACTATTAGTACTCTTAGACAACCTAGCGCGGAAGTATGGAAACCATAAACAGAAAAGGCCCTACGGAATTATGCTTTTGTTCTATTAATCATGCTTACAGCCATTTTCGAGTTTCCTTTTGATAAAAGATTTTAAAAAAGGAAAAGAAAAAAAAAGAGTCAAATTACAATGATTACCTAACATGAAATTACAGAAAAATACTTCTTATCCTTTTCAGGGTTAATAAAAATGAATCATAAATTCTCGCTAGATGATGAATGAGGATGTCACGAGAGAATAAACTTTATTTAACTAAATTATTTTTAGGAAAGAGGATGATATCTTTCTGACTTTATTCTGCAGCAGCAGAAATTAAGTTTGAAATTATCATTCATTTAATACTTTTAGAAAAGTTTACTACGCTTTGTTTGTAATGGATTATTTGTGAAGATAATGACTATAATAACAAGGAGCATTTGTGACGGATTCATTACGATGAGAATGACTATTTACGTCGAAAACATATTCATTTTAGAAGAAAACAGTTATTTCACAAGAAATAGTTGACCACAAATAAATAATTTTTTTGTAATATGTTAAGATGAGATGATAAATTTGTAAATAGTAATGAAATAGTTTAAGCAGGGGCAACTCAATACAAATTGAGGCCTAAGGTAAAATTTGAGTCATTCATAATTATAATACAATAAAATATACATTATTATATAAAATATTTTCAAAATTTTCAATAAAATGAGGTTTATTCAAAATCTTTAAATAAATCTTTTTTGAATTTATATTTAATACAACATTTTAAAATAAGGCATCAATGCAAATTTTTTACCTCAATGTTGCAAGATTTTTAAAAAGTTATTTAAAAATATAGATAATTCATTGTATTAAATATTAAATTGCCTTACACACATTGAAAAATATAAAAATTATTTAAAATTTTATTAAAGAAATGGTTTTTATTTTTTTCAAAAGAAGTTAAAAAAAAAACATCTCACTTTTATTTTTGAGAGCTTTGCATAGGATCGGGATCTTAGGTAAGGGCATTAGGTAATGGCCTAAATAGCTTTACCATTGAGCCGGTCCTAAGTTTGAATTGATATATTTTATAAAGTTTTGAAAAATAAGAAAGAAAAAATTGAATAAAAATATTATAAAATTAAATTAATTTTATAGAATTTTGAAAAATGAGAAATGATAATTTTTTATTGTTATTTTTATTTCAAAATATAAAAAAATTTAATTATTTTTTATTTTTTGTTTGTAATTTTAGAAAAATGATAATGATTAAATTAAAAAATATTTGTCTTTATAAAATTTAAATGTTGAAATAGAATGAAATCAAATGAAACAATCATACCATCCAAATGGAACTAATTTATTATTAGAAATACTGTCCAAGTACATCGATCGGCCTTTCTAATTTTGACCAATTTAAGACACTAGATCTTCGTTATTTATTAGTTAATTAATATTAGCGGCTGACTGAAACTTTGGGACACGCGGACAACATGAACAGGACACCTAGAAAGAAACTTTGGTGAATCTAATCGTCAAAGCCCTTCGGTGGTTTGTCCCATCTTTTATGCAGATCAGAGCTGAGAGTCTGGAACGTCCGGCAAAGCAAGCATGGCGATTGGACCGTTGTCGATAACATTAGAGCCGACAGTCCCACTCTCATGAGAAACGTGGTTAGGGAGGCACCTAAATCCTAAAGGTGTATCATTAATATCCATATTTATATATATTGTAGAGAAAGCCATGAACATTTTTTGCATTCAATGTACAGGTTGTACGTTTAGTTAATAAATTCATCCCAACTCATCATTATAATTTTTTTAAATTTTAATATAAAATATAATAAATAATTTAATTTTTTCAAATTCTAAAATAATAATAATATTAAAAAATAATATTCTAACAATATTTTATTATCTCAACTCAACTCAATTTAACATCTAAAAGCAGTCTAAAATATGGAATACGTACCAACTTAGGACAAGTTTGGAGACAAGAGATAAAAATTTTATGGATAATTGTAAAATAATTTATGAATAGTAATGAAATCATTTGAATTACGATTTATAAAGTTTTTAAAAATAAGAGAGAAAAAATTGAATAAAAAATATTATAAAGTTAAAATATTGTTAAAATAAATATTATTTTAAAAAAAATTTAAAAAAGTTAAATTATTTTTTATTTTTTATTTAAAAGTTTGAAAAAGTTATAATCAATTTGAAAATATTTGTATTTGAATGATGTTTAAAAAACAGATGGAATGATATGATATGAAAATTTTGAGATAAAAGTTTTAGTATAACAAGCCCTTAATGATCGAATTCCTGTCAAGGGTGCAAATTGTAAGACAAATTTAATTCATGATCATACATATCATCAATTTTGATAGTTTAAAATTTAAATTTTTAAATCAAATCAATTAAGATCTAAATTAAAATTTAAAACCTCGGCGGGTTACATCGTAATCGAAAATGATTATTGCTAATAGTAACACACTTATTAAAAATTAGACGTATTATTCATCATTTTCGAATCATCGTCAATATTCAGTAAAAAATTGTTTGATATAAAGGAATGATGAACGGTATTTATAAATAAAAAGTTAGTTTTAGGAATTAAATCCAAATATTATTTTTATTATAAGTAATGAACTAAATAGAAATCTAAGTAGTTAGGTACATAAAGCAAAGATGAATTCATCCTAAGCTTCTATGAATTGGATAGGTGGACGCAAACGACCATCAAATAATAATAATAAATAAATGGCTTTTGAAATCAATAAGTTTTTGTATAAAGGGAGACAGTACTACGTGGGGCCAAATTGGGGAACAACAGCAACCCCTACTTCGGTACTTTTTGTCTCATAGGCAAAAGCATGTCGACGCAATAAGGGGTTGTTTGAATTTTTCAACAAGTGGCAATATTTGTCGCGGCGTTCGTCACCGTATGTTCCAAGTCACAATATATATAGTTACAATATAAAAACTTATGATTCTCTATTAGTCACGATATCAATGTAAAAAAATAAAATAAAATAGATAGGCTAAAAATCTTTATCGAACACTCTCCATATTGTCAAGATCTTTTGGACCACATGGTATAAATTCTGATCTCCAAATGAGAGAACTGGGTTAGATTCCCCCACTTTTGTATAAAAAAAAGTTATCCATATTTTTCTAAAAAAACAAAAGAAGAAGGCTCACAATCAAGAAATATTCGATTTTCAAGAATATTTGATCAACGATGGTCAAAGGTAATATTTTAACAATTCTTTTATTATTATGAGTTGGATTTTATAATATTTATTAAATATTTAGTTTAGTTTTTTTAAGAAATTACAGAAAAAATAATAATGCCATGAGACTTTATACATTGATCACTTTCTCTTCGTTAGATTGAATTTCCAATACCAATTGTTGGTATTTATTAATAAATAGAATTTTTTGTAACGTATTCTTTGTTAATGTCTTATTATGGTGGATTTTTTAAATTCATTTAACCATTAAGATTGGGAGTTGCATTGAATTAATTGTTGGCCATTGAGTGATTTTTTTTAAGGATTTATGATAGATAATGTTGATGATCAATGAGTAACCGTGCTCTTAACTTTTTACTTTGCAGTCAACAGACTCCAAGCAATTTTAGTTTTTTTTTTTTTTTTTTTTTGTGGCCTTTTGTATTTAGGCAGGCTACCTCTATTATTTTTAGATAAATGATATTTACAGTCGTAGAATACGTAAACACCACGTAATTCTTTTTAAAAAAATAAATAAATATAGACCTACAAAAAAAATAATTATTATTATTTTATAATAAATCTCATTCTTTTTCAAAATAATTGTATGGTACTTATACACTCCACAACTATATATAGCATTACTCTATCTTAATTACCATTTGGTTTGTATAAAACGTATAATATGGCATTAATTTTGGACTCATGAGTTCCATAACCGAAAGCCTTTCAACGTTCAGATTTTAATAACCTTATAATTCCAAGGTGAATTTGGGTGCATGCAGAAGGCTTCAAGCCATTTTAGGATTTTAGTGATTTATTGCTTTAACGTTGGTTGGCTGCCTTAAATCTTATTATTGTCCAGTTGCCGTATATTTTGTAAAATGTCCATCATTCTAAAAAAGACGGAGTGTGAAGATACTGTTGAGGATTTTTTTCATATAAAAGAGAGATATTTTTACTAGTGGAGCTTTGGTATCAACCACTTGTGTAGAGTTTGTTAGAGCTCTACGACGATCAATTTAATTGTTGTATTCTAGAAGAGACAAGTTAAAAAGAAGTCTGTTGTAATACCGGTTCATTTAAAATTTTATATGCCGCAAATAACTTGAATCTCCTAATTAAATAGAACGAGATTTCCATACTTCAATCCAAACTAATTTCGTTTGAATTTTAGTTTCATTATAATTTTTATTTTATTATTATGTATTTCACTTAGACTAATTACTAGATGAGAAATATGTCTTCAACTGATCTTCATTGTTTCTCATTTTAAATATTAAATTTCTGGATCACCTGGTGACCCAAATTTTGGAATGCGCCTCTTACTAGCTAGATATATAGGAGTATAGAACTATCGGACAAGAGCATGCAGCTAGCTAACCCCCAAGAAAAAGAAAAACTGAGTATATAATGCATTGTTAAATTGATTTAACGTACGAAAGATCAGTAGTTAACATGAATTAAACATGTGATTGATCTGTACGCATAATCTTCTATCTGCAATTCAAACTGCATGCATGCATCCAGATCGAGACCATTCCACGTGCCAACTTTTTATCAAACATAAAACGAATTAAGTTGATAAACTTATCAATTATTAGTTGGCAAAAGACTGAACGAACCAATTTTATTAGTATTTAGATTTGACATTAATTTCTATTTTCTAGTCGTGGCCTGCCACAATTTCCACATCTCTTGTATATGAATTATTGGTTCCGTACAGAGTACTCTGTCTATCACTATGGTGTCATTTCAAGGACCCCAACCACGATAATAAATAAATAAATAAAACTTAAAGACCATATTTAAGAGAGAGAGTATAAAAAATAAAAAATTCCATTAATCATTTCTACATTATACATTATATATAATTTTTTTTCTTTATTTTTTTTTCTTTAATAGATATTTGATATAAGGATGATGAATAGAAAAACTTAATTAGTTTAGTAAGAATAAATTAATAAATAAAAATAAATATGATATATAATATGTGAGATGATAAATAACAAAGCTCATAATATGTAGTTCCGTACCATAGTTTTGAAGTGTGTTTGAATTGCTTTGGGCCAAAATGAAGGAAAGACAGACGTTTTATTTTTCTTATTTTGAATAGGCATTAGATGTGGGCAACGATGGCCTTTCCTACTCAGAATTGTATGGAGGAATCACTTTAAAAAGCCCATGATATAAGTGGATCATGATGAGTCTCTTGATCCACAGCAATTTTATGGAGCTTTTTTGGATATTGTTTGCGGGCCTTCATCTTCTTAATTCGGACTTCGGCAATAGATCATTAGTATATAAATCCAAATTTTAATAGCAATAAATTATTTGTTGGATTAATTACTTAACCAGTATACGATTTTTTTTTTTTTTATCGATAACAAAACTTTATTTACCATAAAATAGATGAGAATCAGTACACGAGAGATATACAAGAGCATCATCTTTTTTTTGTGCTAGTTTAGAACCTATACATAGTTCATTGTTGGGCCAACGAGAATCTGATCGTGATATTTTCCGTAATCGACAAAAATGAAAATAAGTAAATAAATGTGCAAAATTGGAAAAAGAGAAAAGGGGTCACCCAGGCTATTCATCCCTACTGTGCGCAGCAGGCCCTGCACCTCGCTACCCTCCCCCGCATGGCAGGGCGGGGTCTCCCACCCCACATCTAAAGCTCCTAGCGAGGCCAGGTGGTAGGGAGGGCCAAATCCCGCCCTGCATTTCTCCCGCCCCACCCCCACTTACATTTATATATATTATATATATAAAAACATAAATATATATTTTACAAATTGTATATATATAAATATATATTATAATTTGTTAGACTTGTTCACAAAATATGTACTGGTAAATTTAAAAACTATATAATTTAAAAATTAATACATTATAATTTACACAAAATATGCACTAACAAATTTAAAAATTACATAATTTTTAAATTATAGTTATATTTACAAATTTTAAATTTATAATTTGAGTCTAAAAAATATACTCCGCCCCATGCGGGGCGGGGTGCGAGGAAGTGGTGTCCCCGCCTCATAGGGGGCAAGTAGCACGCCTACCTACTGCTGAAAATTTTTTATATTCTACATGACCACCAAAGAGTCAGGCCCGTTTTGATACAGAAATACTCACAACTTATCTCATCTCATTATTACAATTTTTTTAAATTTTCATACAAAATATAATAAACAATTCAACTTTTTCAAATTTTAAAATAATAATAATATTAAAAAATAATATTCTAAAAATATTTTATTCACCTTTTAAAACCATCTCATTTCATTTCACTATTCAAACGAGTTCTTTTTGACTACTTGAACCAAAGTAAGAACAAGCTTTGCAAACGAAATATATGATGCTAGACATTAAAGTTAGGCCAACCAAATAGATGCCGGAGGGAAAGTTAAACTACACTTGCTAGTGTTCTTGGTGTTGTTACAAACAGAAGCATGACAAGGAGATGCTAACCCAGAGTAACTATCTGTACATGGTAGAATAAGACAGACCAAAAGATAAATGCTAAGAATTTACCATACTCAGCCTCTCAATTTCTGAGTAGGCAATTCTCATGTATAGCTTTTGAAAGGGGTTTGATGTTTAGAATCATAAGAAATCTGAACGACAAACTGACTCTGTTGAATCAACATTCGGAGCTCGATCGATCATGTTAAAACTAGTCATTCAAGAATTTTCTTTCAAGGGTTCCTTTTCTTTTGTGATTTGCTTTGAGGCCTGAAGTTCATGCAATTGGAAATACAATGAGATACTTCTAAATTTAAATGGATAATAACATATATATATATATATATATATGTCATATACTGAATCCTGTCCATCTTCTAAAGCTTCTAATATCACTCCCTTCAGAAACTGCCATTCCAATACCTGTTCTTCCCCCATTTCCAACACCTTTATAATACAATCTCCACCCGTCGGAGTCCCTGTCCATTTGAACCAGGCATGGGGATCCTACTCCTTCATTATCCCATCCATCTTCGGCCGATGGCGCCAGAGCGGCCTCATCATGAAACCTCCTCCAATTCTTCAAACCATCTGAAGACACAGCCAACCCTATACTCCTCCTACCATCAGCAGCAATGCCTTCATATGCCATCACATAATTCCCATCTTTCTGGTTTCTCACTGCACGCGCATTCATAACTCCAAACTCATCAAAACAACCACTTCCTCCTCCTCCCATTATCTTCCCCAACTTCACCCACCTAATCCCATCCCTTGACCTCGCAATTCCAATACCAAATTCCCCATTTTCAGCATCAAATGAATGGTAATACATTCTAAGATCACCACTGACATGAAACACAACCTGCGGGGAGGCAATAAACGTTGAATCCCACTCTCTTTCAGAACCCACATCAAACAAAGCTCCGCTATGATGCTCAGCTTCAATTCTAGCCCAGTGCCTCCCATCCTGACTAATTGCCAAACCGGGCAAAGATTTTGAAATCTTCCCAACTCCACCATTTTCACCGTTCAACTCATCAATGCAAAACCTTTCCGGGTTTTCCAAACTGAATTTCAAAGAATCCTCAGAAATCTCTGCCTTCTCAGAACTGCATCCAGTGTAGTAAAGCCAGTAAACAGCACTGGCAGCTCTAACCTTTGCACTGGACATGACCACCACCTCACAAGGCCTAATACTCTCAGTATCAAATGCCCACCAATCTGTACTACAATTCATCGCCAAACCGGCTTCCCCGCTCGATCTAGTAGGTCCTCCGCCTCTCTCCCAGTGAATTCCATTTCTTGAAACTGCTAAGCCTATTGCCTCCGAACCTGGGTTTCCCTTAGACCTTCCATGGTACCACATGTACCACCTCTCTTCCTCATCACTAAGGAACCTTTTCACAACAGGTGATCCAATTTCTGTACCGTCCCACGAGTTTGTGGGGCCCAAATCAAACACCAACCCACTAGAAGAAGAAGACAATGATGTTGATAGAGAAGAAGAAAGTGCTTCATTTGAAACAGGGGCTGAGGATTTCGAGGTTTTCGGATTTGAATTGGGTTCAAAGGCCGAGTTTTGATCAATTTCATTGTCAGTGTTGGTGTCGGGTTTTGTGGAGCAGCGAGTGAGATAGGGAACACTGTTCCTGAGGCTAGAGGTTGAGGCATAAAGGGTGAGGATGCCGGGTTTGGTTGAAAGCCATGGAGGGGTTAAGGTAGTTGGGCTAGTGATTTTTGGGATGGTAGAAATTGAGAGTGACTTCACGGTTTTAATCGACGAAGCTCCAATTGACGCTGCATCCATGGCTGCAGATGGTGGAGCTCAATGGGAGTGGATTGGGAGATGTCTGGATGGTTAAGGACCCAATAAAATGGTGACACCTTTGCAAATCGAATGGCCTTGAAAGAGATAAGAGACAAGATGGATGACTGAATGGGAGAGAGCCTTTGGGGAACGGGAAACCACAAAAGAACACGAAGTTGATCAGGTTTCTATTCTAAATTTCTACCCTCGTCATTATCGAACTGTTTATCATAGAACTTCAAGTGTTTTCAGCTGTTGGTCGGTTCAAAAGCAAAGGTATTCCAAATTGGCAAACTTCCTAGGGAAAATATAAAGAAAGTGGTAAATTTGGAGCTGGCACCGACCGTTTTCCATAAAGATAACAGATTGTGAGGCACTTACAGCAAATAAGGTTGCAAATTTAATTCATCTTAAATTAATTATTGATAGAATTTATTATTTTTTTAATTTTTCATAAAAAAGTTACACTCTTGTTTGATTAAATAAATCTTTTCATATGATCTAATTTCATCTTATCTCATATAATCATTATAATTTTTTTAAATTCTCACACAAAATATAATAAAAAATTTAATTTTTTTAAATCTTAAAATAAAAATAATATTAAAAAATATTCTAATAATATTTTATTCAACTTTTAACTTTTATCTCATTTTATATGTGTAACCAAATGAGAATTCATCTCAACTTATTTCATATATTTCAATCTAAAAAGTCAAACTCCTCTCAACTTAAAAAAATTAAACTCATCTCAATAATATCTATAAAATATTATTATTCATAATCCAACTCAATGTCCAAATGTAGCCATCAAATTTGGAACGGTTAGAATTAGTTCATGGCCAGATATTCTTACACCAAACGGAATTAATTCAAGAAAACAAATTTTAAGCGTTTTGTTAGATTTTGCTGCACTCCAAAGAGTATACCTTTTTATTGTGGATAGATGAGGTTACTATATTTTGAGAGTAGTTTGGAAGAAGCGAGGTGTCTTATTAGTTATCTTAATGTTCGAATTTGTCATATTTTTAGAGAAGCTAATATGATTGTTGATTTTCTAGCAATAGAGGGGGTTCATGGGCAGGTCTTGGAGTTTTTAGGAAGTGGATTTGCTTCGGGAAGATTTTGTGGCCTTGTCTGCACAGATAGATAGAGTATTCCTTATATTCAGCGATAGTTTTTTATTTTTGGAAAAGTATTGTTTTATTGAGAATAAAGTTGTAATCAAGGTTATTACTTAGTGAGAATTTTTATGAATAAAAAGAGGTGCCGCCCTCCTTTTCTTGAAAATAATAATAATAAAAAAAGTATATAGCTCGGGAATATAATTTTGGATTGGAAAATGGGCGACCTCTTGAATGAAAAGTGGGTGCTAGTGATATTAGGGGCCTCATTTTGTTTGATATGCCTCCATCTTTTCTAAACAAGTACAGTGAAAGTGTCATCCTTTACTTTTCTCTCCCCCTTCTAGGTCTCTCGTAGTTTGGACAGAATCCTTTTTTCTCTCAGAGAATCATATTTTTCATTGATAATTGTTCTTTTGTGCTTAAAATATACAGAAAAATGAAGAAAGAAAAGAGATGTTTTCTTTAACCGTAGGAAAGGTATGAGGATCAATTCTCTCTTCTTCTTTTTTTGGAATTTTTAAATAAAAAAAATTCTTAGGCCCATTTCTTTTCCTTCCGTTACTTTCTACTTTGGCAGTGAGGTTAATCTATTTATCCTCAACTCTATCATATTATTCTTTTCAGTTATTGATTGCAGTAAATTAAAGAGAGATAGAGAAGATGGACTCACTCAACAAAAACTATTACACTAAACCCAGTATAAAAACATAAAATTTGATTAGATAAATTCAATCCAAACCTGGTTTCCTTGACCAAACTTATGGCTAGGGGATCTCCAGAAAACCAACTTTCATATACTCGTTTGGATGGTGAGATAAGATGTAATGGTTTTAGATGAGTTGAATAAAATATTGTTATAATATAATTTTTTTAATATTATTATTGGTTTGAGATTTAAAAAAGTTGAATTATTTATTATATTTTATATAAAAATTTAAAAAAATTATTATAATAAAATAAGATGAGATTGTTTCTGTATGTAAACAAGCTGATAGTGAAACTGATTATCTGAATACGGTTCAAGGCTGCATCTGAGAGGAGGCACTAATCTAGTTGTTTTGGTATTGTCAAAGAGATTATTCAATACCTCTTCCTCTTAATCTTTAGTTATGAAAAGCAAACACATAGATAGATAATTGGGTTTGATTAACTCAAATCAATGAAAGGACAAGGAAGCCACTTTTCGGGGGTGCTAGCGCTGCGCATGGGCACCAACCAACAAGGTAGGTAGATATGAAAGATCCAACGGCAGGGAGTTCAGTCATACAACACATACGACATTTGGCCAGAGGCATGGATATGCAGCGATGTGTGAATCTCACACGTCCATCTTTTGGCAATGTTTCTAGGTAAGTCTTGATGAAGATCGGCGGTCAATAAACATGATAGATAGTACGACAGCGTGATGTTTTGGTGACCATTGAGTAATAGACTTCCAGTCTAGAGAAAAGAGGAAAAAAAAAGTATAAATAGAAAAAAAAATACTACTTTGTTCACTTAACTTGCATCTTCATTTTGACATTTAATATATCTTAATTTTTTTCTTTACTTAAAATTTAAGAAAGAGATTATTAGAATATTAATTTTTTTTCTATTTTTTAAAAATATTATAGAATGATAAAAAAATTAAAAAAAAATTAAAAAAAAAATCAATATGACCTAACAGTCATTTGGAGTGGTACTACTCAAACGACAGAGTAAAACCACTCTGCTAGAATAGTATTGTTAAAAAAAAAAATACTATTTTACCGACTCAAAAAAGAAATAAAAATAGAAACTTACAAAGAGAGGAAAGAAAAGGAAGCTATCTCATTCCCTCCAAACGGCGTGATTTGACGGATATTCGGGAGATTGTTTTTCGGTAAAGGTAACACAATCGCTTAACAAGTCCGATCTAGAACCACCCAACCCCATGATTGAAGCAACAACAAAAAGAGACTTCCTTTCACAATACTCGCCCGATAATCCACGTTACAATCGGACACATCTGAAGAACATTCTGACCGTCGCAAAAACCATGAATTTCCAAAGAATCTACCACTTGTCCTAAAAACATCTGGTATTCAAAACGTTTAATTAGATGTTATAAGAAATAGTGCTAAATCCACCAAAATCACATATAATACATATTTTCTCTAAGCTTTAATCAATAACAGAATTTATAGTTTTTGTTGACCCAATAAAAAACATGTGCTTAAGATGTAAAAAAGAAAAAAAAAATCCTTTTAAAAGTACTTGGTCTGATAAACTCATCTCATATTTGACCAAAACCCCGAGGCCAATATATGAGCATTCTAATAGTCGATTGGCCTTAATTATTGCGGGAAACAAAAAAAAAAAAACCAAGCATCTAGAAGGAAAACATGGCACTCTGCTCTCCTGCCACACTTAAACGTTAATAGCCACCTCCTCTGAATCTGTCCTGCATCTCAGCTGCCCTGTCCTCTTTCAACTTCTGCACAATTTCAAGTACCTTGGGGTTGAAGAAACGGTCGTGAACATACTTCCTCTCCCCAGCTTGAATCTCTTTGATAGCACTAGGATACGGGTTAGGAGGAGGTTTCTTCCCTTGAGCTCGTGCAATCTGCTTTAAGCGAGCATACGCCTTCTTCTTTGCTTTTTTCTCCACCCGGTATTCCATCTAGACATCAAGAAACAGCTGTTAAATTAAGCGAGGTTGGGGTTGGGGGTGTGGAACGGAGAGAACACATTTAGGAAAAGAGCTAAATCCAAGAGTCTATAATACACACGTCAGCTACAGCCATCGCTTCTTCCTCGTTAACTCCCTGCTCCTTCAGGTCAAGCACCCGCAAACCAAATAAACGAGCCGGAGGTGGATCGTAACCACACAACCTGTAGAAACAGGACGTCTTAATGAATTAATGTTTGAATCATTGTCATTTGAATCCAGAGAACTAATTCCCTATTTCTAAAATGATCATGATAAGACACTAAACTTAACTTCAAGTAAATTGTACAGTTGAAAAGTCCGCGACCTGAAATTTAGGGTTTTATGCATATTATTTGATAGTCAGGGGTTAATATCGGATATAGACCCACATATCACTAACATTGATTATGAAAATTAAAAAAATCTTCCCTTCAAAAAGATGGAAATCAGTTTAAAGTACATACTATAGAAAACAAAAAAAAAAATACTAAGAAAAACTATTTGATAGCCACCAATGACAAGGAAACAAGAAAGGACAACTTGAACATCATCCTAGAGCACGGGCAAACCTTAAGTATGGCAAGTAACTTATTTCTTAATAGTTGACACAAAGTATTTCTGATCCATTCAGTCCCAACTGACATGTCTGAATTCAACCCATAAAATAAAGATCAACAGTCCCCATCCTGAAAATCTTTTTTTTTTTTTTGTAAGGAACCTCTCCAAGGCAGGGCCCTTCGGACCCGTAGAGTAAATTCCGATTCCATGCACCGCACTCTCGGAAGTTTCCCTACACGAAACTGGTTAAATCGCTGGCTTTTCACCAGAGGGGTGTGGCCCCAAATGATTGTTTGAACCAATGAGGTGTTGAACCTTGGACCTTGGACCTTGGAGGGAATGATACCCCAAGACCAAACCTGCACCACTTGGGCCCACCCCTTGGGATTAAAGAGAGAAGGTCCCATCCTGAAAAACATTTCTGTTCATTTCATTTAACTAATTTTCTTTCCCATTCAGCTCCTAATCACTCCTAGGCATCCAAAGCAGGCAAAAAAAAGTAGTAAAAATCGTTTCATCAAAACTTTTAGTAAACAATGAATTTAAAAGAGTTTGCATTGTTAAAATCAAGCAACTAGTCTACTTATGTGTTTGCAAGAATATGCAGGTGTGCACACATGCAACCACAAAACCCTTGTAAATTGAGGTCAGCAACATTAAGAATTGAATCCAAGCACACAGATAGCGAATTCAACCTGTATTACAATATTAGCAAACATTCATTGCCAACAAAAGAAAGTAGCATGCACTTAAAATATACATAAAAAAAAAACAGTAGTTTTGCTGTCATCTCTTTTCACAGTTAACCCAAGTTCATAGCATGCAATGTATGTAGAAATAAAGCAAACATTGCAGAGAGACTCAGATATAGAAATAAAGCAATACTTGATAGCATCTTCATGTTTCGAGTCTGGATGTTTCTGAAAGAACTTTTTTATATAAACATCCTCAGGTAGACTGATCCTTTTAACTTTCCCATCAGCACGAGGAAATGTTGCAGGTGGTGCACTGCACATAAATTAGCAACATTCTCAAATTTTATGAACGGCAGCTTAAGGAAGATATGACTAATTTTTATAGAGGTATTTTCCTTTGATAAGTAAAGAACGTTCAAATTATGGATCAGTAAACAGATCTTAACATGGGCATCAATGGCATCAAAAGCTTAATTTTGATAAAGAAGTCATCACATTAAGAATTCGTAACCTCTAAAACAAAAGAATAAGAAAAACCTATATTTATCATCACATTAATGAAATTGAAATACGATGCCATACTCCAGGAACTAAGATCTTAATTTGATATACGTATATAAGCAAGGCTGAAATACAATTTTGGTCCTTGATAGCTTTAGATGGAGTTTCATTTTTAAATTTTAAAAAGCAATTGAACAGTTTAGAAGGTAGCAATGCCATCATCACGTCTATTAGTCATGAATTGGATCACACATTTGAGTGACGGAAGATTGATGAAGCACAATTACAAACAATTGGTGGATGGAAGGATAAAATTGTTCCCAGCGACGCAATTCAAACCTTGTAAATTTCAGGAATGAACATCCGAAATAGGTCAAACTGCAAAACTTGACTATAAACAGAATACCTTCAGGACAAGTAGTCTTCTATTATATCATTCACTAATGTGTTCTTTAGTAATTAAACATCAAAATCGGCACGGAAATACCCAAACAAACATCTTGACAACCTTCAACAATCAATTTAGCAAGTGCAGAAATGAAAAGGCACAAAAAATATGAATTTGGATTGGTCAGATTTGAAACCATAACGAGCCAATGGGTCAAGAAATTAAGAAACTTTAACGTACGAAGCCCAGGAAGCTCAGAAACTCCTTGCTATTCTTTCCAATCCCACCATTTTGTATCATAGAACCACAGAATAATATAAAATAAAACCTTGAAAACCACATAAACATAAAACCTAAAACTCACTGAATTCAACCATATGAATTAGAACTAGCCGTGAACGACTTTCAAAGTCACATAGAGAGAGAGAGAGAGAGAGAGAGAGGGACGAACTGTTCCATGGCTTTGAGCCAGACGGGCTCAGCCTTGGCCAAGCCCTTTACCAGCTTTCTGGTTCGAGTAAGCAAATCCCCTTTCATGAAAGACATGGCTGCCTCTTTCGCTGCTCTGCTTCGCGTTCTCTTCTCCACTCTCTTCCGACCATGAATATGAAAGTACTGAAGAAGAATACGACGACGTATGCATCCATTTCAGGCTTCAGCTGGATCTTCGAGAAACCTAGATGGGCTAGATTAAAAAAATAAAATAAAAATTATACTTGGATCTGGGCTCAGACGCAACATGCCGAGATTCTGGTCCTGGGCCAATGCGAAAATATGCCTTACGCTTTTGTATTGTTATGTATTGTTAGAGCATTCACATTGGGTTCCCTATATATTTTTTTAAATTTTAGTTAAAAAGGATACTCTCTAAAATTTTATCCTAAATTTTACTCATATTCAAAAAATCTTCTACATCTCATTCCCTATTCTTTCTCTATTCTATTAAAATAATATTTTTCTATTATTTCTTTATTACTTTTTTCTCTCACTTCCATTTCCATTTTTAACCACCAACTCTTTTGTCTTATTCTCTTCTTTCCAAAGATCACATTTTATAAATATCTAAACAATTTCTTTTCTCATATACAATATTATTTTTCAATTCAACATCGGTATTAAAAATAATATATTTTTTTAATATGTACATTTTCCAACGCGATGGTATTTTTAATATGATTCGAACCTAATACTTTACTAATATTTGATTTGCATTAGTGTAACGATAACAGGTTTTTCATTTTCATATAACGGTAATATGAATTTCAATTTCTCTAACAGTAATACCTATCCAAATTAATGATGATAAAATATTTTTCAAAATAGTACAACGGTAATATTTTGAATTCTTGCAACTTCATACATATGCTTTGTTATTTATCTAACGGTAACTTTTTTTTTATCTCTTATCCAACAGTAACTTTTTTTGTCTCTTATCCAACAGTAACCTTTTTTGTCTTTTCCCTAACGGTAATTTTTTTTGTCTTTTCTCCAATGGTAACATTTTGTATTTTATACGTAACGGTAACTTTTTCTTCTATAAATACGCCTCTTACTTACATTCATTTTCTCAAAAACCCAAGTCTCTTATCCAACTCCCTTCTCAAAATGGCTCGTTCTTTCTTTCGTAAATTACTCACATACTTGTCATCTGATGATGAGTTGGAAGCTGTTATTAACGCCGAGGTTGATGAAGAGTCATCAAGACATCGTGCCAATCGCCAACGTCGTAAGTTTATTCGGCGTGATCATATTCAAGGGCACGAGCGCCTTTTCCGCGACTATTTTGTAGAAAATCTAGTATATTCCTCCAATCTATTTCGAAGGAGATTTCGGATGAGTCGTCCCCTATTTCTTCGTTTTCCAAATGAGGTAGAGGCTTACGAGCCCTACTTTGTTCAGAGAAGAGATAATGCAGGAAGACTGGGTTTATCTTCTATGCAAAAGATAACCGCAGCACTTAGAATGCTGGCCTATGGGGTTACTGGAGATTTTATGGATGAATACATCCATATTAGAGAAAGCACCGCAATGGAGAGCCTCAAAACATTTTGCCCAACAATTATAACTGTTTTTTCAGATGAATATTTACGGTCTCCGAATGCCAATGATATTGCTCGGTTGCTTGTGGTTGGTGAACAACGGGGATTTTCCGGAATGCTAGGAAGCATTGATTGCATGCATTGGAAGTGAAAAAATTGTCCTGCTGCCTGGAAAGGTATGTACTCCGGCCACATCCGTGAACCAACTATTATTTTAGAAGCAGTTGCTTTATATGATCTATGGATATGGCATGCATTTTTTGATATACCTGGTTCACATAACGATATTAATGTGTTAGAGAAATCTTTTATTTTCATGGAACTTACCCAAGAACGTGCTCCCAAAGTCAATTACACAATTAATGGCAACGACTACACTATGGGGTACTACCTTGCCGATGGTATTTATCCCAAGTGGTCAACGTTTGTGAAGACTATTCCATCACCCCAAGGGAATAAGAAGAAAAACTTTGCCAGAGCACAAGAATTCGCAAGAAAAGATGTCGAGCGTGCTTTCGGGGTACTTCAACAACGATTTGCAATCATTCGTGGACCTTCCCGATTATTCAAAGTCAATGACCTAACAAAAATAATGAAAAGCATGTGTTATTCTACATAACATCATTGAGGACGAGCGTGATGATAGTCAGGGTCTGAATATGGAGTATGATCAACTTGATGATGATATTCCAGAGCTGTCGCGCAATCCAACAAACGAATTTTTCAACTTCATTCAACGTCATCGTGAAATTAGAGACAGCTCAGCACATCATCAACTACAAGCAGATTTAATTGAACATAATTGACAATTCTATTCCCAACAATAGAAGAGAAGGTTATGTTGTATTCTATATTTTATAATTAGTAGAGACCGTGTATGAAAGTTTCTAGAATTTTCATTCCAAAAAATATGTTTAGTTCAAGAGTATGCTCAAAGTTATTGTAATATTTTAATTATCTGTAATAGTTTATGAATTTGTAATGCCGAGTTGTAATCATGTAACATCTATCCATGTTGGACTTAAATTCAATGACCACGTTTTCATATTGAGTAATAAACCTTTGCAAACTACAAAATATATTACAATACAACAAACGTGCGAAAGTGATACATAGTGTCCAATTAGAGAAAATAATTTATATTAATAATAAATGTATTAGTTACAAATCAAATATCATTATCAATTGTTTGAAGCATTACGTCGTTGCAATATCTCTCTTTGAAGTTGTTGGAAATACACCCTCTGAACTTCATTTAATGTACTCACATCGAGCAACATTATCCGCTCCTCTCTCTCCAACCGGGTGATTTCCAGTTTCTCCGCTTCCAATCTTAGTCTCTCGTCCTCCTATCTACTTTTATTTCCCTCCATTTCTCGTTCATATGCCATCTTCTCGGCCTTGAGTCGGAAAAATTATTTCTCCTGAGCACATGACTCCTTTAGAAGAGTATACTTACGCTTGCTGAGCTCCACTAACTCATCTGATGCCCTACCTTGAGCTTTACGTTTTCCTTTCTCAACTTTTCTCTCGATTGGCCTATCCAATTCGATTACATCATTACTTTCCAGATTCTCGCCATCTGTACCATCCACTGAATCAACTGGTGAATTAGTTGCATGTACTAAGGTACGCGAGTATGTAGGGGACATCGTCGACCTTCGCTTCATCCCATCCTTTGTCATACGTTGATTCCATTTCGGTTGGTCCTTCAGTAGTTGCCAACAATGCTCGAACTGAAAAGCCGTATTCTCAAGCGATTGGTACATGACCTTTGCTTTGTCAAACTTCCAAATCAAGAATAAAATCAAATAATTAAACACCAATTAAAGATAAAGGCAACATAATGCATTAAAATAATTAAAGTAAGTGCTGTCAATAATAAATAAGTTGATACTTATACCTTGTCTTGCTCTGTCATGACACTTTGATTTAACCCTTCAACTTGGGCGAGTTTAGCGCAAAATTTGTTGGTCGCCTTTTGAATGGCAGACCACCGATGTATTAAGGACCCAACACTCCGCTCATTTGTTGTTTCTTTATACTAATTGAAGTATTGACTAACTTTTTCTCATAGTTGGGCGTGTTTTTGGTCCGTTCCTTGGATGGCATCAACGCTACTATTCAGTCATGCAGAGACAAGTAACTTGTCTTCTTCGGGGGTGAAGTTTGCACTCCTGACTGATTTTCTTTGAGAGGGAGGCTCTACTTGGGGCGGGGGTAGAGAGTCATCCAAAGTCACAGGATGTTGTTCCCCTTGACCAACATTAATGTGGTCAAGTTCAGGCTCCTGAGTCAGGAGGCCGGTGAAGAACATTTTTCCATGCTCTTGTGAATCCATCTCTATAATTTTGTAGACATAGAAATGTGGTACACATGTTAGACAATTACAAACTATAAGGAAAAAAAAAATTTGGTAACTGGCTCAGGAATCCTATGGCAACCTCAATTGGCACCCTCCCTTGCATGGCTACAACAACCAGTTGCCACTATTTATTGGTCATCCAGGTTACCATGCCATGGAGGTGTGTGCCAAAGTATTATGAAGCATTCTCAGATTTTCTCATCATCACAGCCAAGGGGTTAAGACAAATCAAATCCAATAACCAAATCAGTTTGCAAACGTGAAATATAAGAGCATTCCCATCTAGTTCCAAAAACACTTGTGTATTTTAAATGTGGCTCAAAATGGTACACATAATTTACATCATATGTGAGATAGGAGCCCAACATCAAATGGCTGCAAAACCTTACCCAAACCCCACGTGGCTTTTGTGAAAACTATCACAAACTGCAATATGGCCATTTGGGTGAGGATTGCCCCACCATCTTGATGAGACCCACTAACACTTATGAATTACCCCACGAAACACCATCATCATAGCCTAACAATAGACATGCAGCCCCCCCTCCCCCACGAGAATTAATTATTCATCAGTATCAAACACTGCAAAGGTCCCAATAGTACAAATTATATCATAACAGCCGAGTTATTTTATAGAAGGAAAATCCAATACTAAGCAGCATGCAAAATGCAGAAAATCATAAAAACAGAAATTAAGGAAGTCAAACCACCAACAGCTCAGTCTATGGGAGCAATAATTAAAGAGACCACGAATTCAATTGAGCAAAAAACAAGTGATACGGAAGTGAAACAAAGTGAAAACTGAAGCTAAAAGAAACAATGTGAATACAAAGTGAAAACTGAAGCTAATAGAAAAAATGTGAATTAGGAGGTGAGATCTGAAACTAAATGAAAAATAGAGCAAAAAAATGAGATCTGAAGCTAAAGGAAGGTAACCCAAACAAATTCCAATCAAAGTGAGGTGTATGAAGAAGTAAAAGAGAGCCTCAAAAGTCCAAAATCCAAACTGTCCAATTAGGAAAATCCAAACTATCCAATTCCACAAAATCCAAACTGTGCAATTATTCAAATGGCAACTCAGTGAAGGGAAAACCAAAGTGAGATCTGATGCAAAATGAAAAATAGAACAAAAAAAGTGAGATCTGAATCTAAAGGAAGGTAGCCTAAACAAGTTCCAATCAAAATGAGGTGTATGAAGAAGTAAAAGAGAGCCTCAAAAGTCCAAAATCCAAGCTGTCCAATTAGAAAAATCCTAACTGTCAAATTAGGAAAATCCAAACTATCCAATTCCACAAAATCCAAACTGTCCAATTATCCAAATGGCAACTCAGTGAAAGGAAAACCAAAGTGAGATATGAAGCTAAATGAAAAATAGAGCAAAAAAAATAAAATAAAAAAATGATCTGAAGCTAAAGGAAGGTAACCCAAACAAGTTCCAATCAAAGTGAGGTGTAAAAAGAAGTAAAAGAGAGCCTCAAAAGTCCAAAATCCAAACTGTCCAATTAGAAAAATCCAAACTGTCCAATTAGGAAAATCCAAACTATCCAATTCCACAAAATCCAAACTGTGCAATTATTCAAATGGCAACTCAGTGAAAGGAAAACCAAAGTGAGCTCTGAAGCAAAATGAAAAATAGAGCAAAAAAAAGTGAGATCTGAATCTAAAGGAAGGTAACCCAAACAAGTTCCAATCAAAGTGAGGTGTAAAAAAAAGTAAAAGAGAGCCTCAAAGTCCAAAATCCAAACTGTCTAATTAGAAAAATTCAAACTGTCCAATTCTACAAAATCCAAACTGTCCAAACAAAGGCAATCAAAGATAGGTTAATTAGGCAATAACACAATCAAAACTATCCAAACAAAGCCAATCAAAGTTAGGTTAATTACGCAATAACAAAATCCAAACTGTCCAAACAAAGCCAATCAAAGTTAGGTTAATTAGGCAATAACAAAATCCAAACTATCCAATTCCACAAAATCCAAACTGTCCAGTTCCACAGAATCCAAACATAGTAAATTATCCAAATTCAAACTCAGTTTGTTGTAAAAAATGAATCCCTGTATAAATGGCAAGCAACTGGATAATGGTAAATGATTCAGATAATGAAAAGGAGTCGGGCTACCAATTCAATTCAGTGTGTTTTCATATGCACTGAGCTTCAGATCTTAACCCTCGAATGGTGCACAACATAATGCAGGGTTCTCAATACAAGCAACCCGATTGATAAATACAACTTCGAAGTCGAAAAATCCAGCAAATATAATAACCATGGTAGATACATGTATGAAAGTTGTTGTGCATATGAGTCATAGATCCATGCATTTTCATACCCTAGAGTACCAGTGAGAAATCTAGGGTTCTCGGATTTTAAGTGGCAAAGTGACCCAGGCCACTAATTTTTGTAAATAAAAATCGAAAAATGAAGACGATTTACCATGGGAAAGAGGCTCACTGGGTTCGATTTGTGCGAGCCGAGACAGAGTTTATCCATGGAGAGAAGAAGACGGAAAGGTTCACACAGAAGATACACTTACATCCTGTGTCGACTCGATGAAGAGAAGGAACCGTCAATGGTGGCAAACGGTTCGAGAGAGAGCCTCCTCCACGAATGAGAGCAATCGAGAGGAAAGAGAGGAACGCGGGACCAACAGCAACAAATTTGGAGTTCGGACGAATTGGGGATGTACAGTGGTTCCCCATATATGGGGAACCCCTGTAGATGCCCTAAATGAAATCCCTATTTTAAGGATCCGGATGGGAGCCTATTTTGTAGTTTTCCCTAAATCTCATCTTTATATTTTAGGAAAAACAGTGGTTTAAGCATCCGGATGTGGATGCTCTTATGCTTTTGGGTCAACTTTACGCTTCTGAGAGATTTTATTTCTTGTTTTGACTTCTAGAATGAAAAATAACTTCTTCTTCTTCTTCTTTTTTCTAATAATTTCTCATATTTTACTTCTACGTGGACATAAAGTTTTCTTCTTTTTTTCATTGGGTAATATTTCTGTATATTTTTGCTAATGAGGTATCAAAAATTTTAGTTAAAAATCTAAAGATATATAGACATAGAGAAATGATATCTACAATTCAGCTAGGGTATGTAAGTCTCCTCATTAATTTAAAAAAAATAGGTAAATCTAATATCTATATAAAAAAATTATTTTTTTAATGATAGATCTGATTAATTTTTTTCAAATGAAATGCGCAAAGTTTGAACAACCTAAAATTATATCAAACAATATATATGTATATATATACACACACACACGTTTTGGGCAAGCTAGAAGTTATTTAGGTTAGTAAAAGAGGCTCAATCTCGGTTTGGATTGAGAGAGGCTCTCAACCCATATCATTTTCTTTCATCATTATAATTTTTACAAATTTTCATACAAAATACAATAAGGGCTAGTTTGGATTTAGAGATGAGATGAGATGGTTTTAGATAAAAGATGAAAGTTGAAAAACATATTGTTAGAATATTATTTTTTAATATTATTATTGTTTTGGGATTTGTTTAATTGTTTATTATATTTTGTATAGAAATTTGAAAAAATTGTAATGATGAGATGAGATGAAACACTTTCTGAATCCAAACGGAGCTAAGTAATTCAATTTTTTCAAATTTTAAAATAATAATAATATTAAAAAAATAATATTCTAACAACATTTTATTCAATTTTTAACTTTTATCTCAACTCACTATCCAAACTATTAAAGTGCATGAATCATCCATAAGGAACAATGAAAAGTCTGCTATATATTCAGGTGTATGTGCGTGTCGTGTATATTATATATATATATATATATATATATATATATATATATATCTATATATAAAAAGTGTCTATCTAACGAAAATTGTTGGTTTAACGTTTTGTTGTTGTTTTCTGTCAAAATTAACGCAATTTGTCAATGTCCGTTAAAAGCAATGTTAGCCATCATAAAAGCAATCTCATAATAAAACAAACAAACAAAAAAAAACGCTTCATATTTTTTTGTCCATCTATCCGTTATCTATAAAATTCTATCTGTCATCTATCAGCCATCATAAATGAAATCTCATTATAAAAGCAACCTCGGTTTAAAAAAAATTAGAAAAAAAACCAAAAATACTCTTCATATTTATTCTGTTCAGGCAGATTCATGCATCTGTAAAAAATAAAACATCATGTTCGAAATAGGCAACTATCATCGGGAATGAAAGAAAAATAGAGATTTACACTGACAGGACAAATAGTATATTATTTCTTAATAGTAAAAAAATTAGAAATTAAAACTATTATTCGGTTCAAGTAGATTCATGCATTTGGCTGGATAATGAAAAGTCAGCATCAATCCATTCTCCTCAATATATATCAGTCTAGCACCACGTTCAGAAAATAGAAAACACTGCACATGAAAAAGATCTGGAGGTTAGTCAATTACTGCATATTATCCTACACTACAGGTGATTTTCTAAGAAAAAAAGATTTGCTTCTTAATTTTATTTGTAATTTCTTCTTTATTCCATTTATTTTGTGTTTTAAGTATATATAGTATTTTCTGCATTTTTTTCCCTTTTGGTTGAGTCTGGACATTTTTGCTTATAATCTTTATAAGTGTATGTTATTTATTTTGCAACGTCATTTGTTATATAATTATTTCCCTATTTTATGAAATTGTGTGTGTTTTGGAGAAGTTATTGTCGCAAACAGTGTTTTGGACAAATTTTACAGCAATAATTTTTGTCACAAACCAAGCAAAACATTCAATATATACAACCTAACATTAATTGTGAGTGTATCATAAAAATCATCTAAAAAAACATCTAAAAAACAAATCTCTCATCTTTTTTTGAGTTATTATTTTTTAGTTTAATACTGTGTTTATGGCTTCGTTTAGCAATTTTTTATACAAGTGAGAAATTTTTGCTTTGCTAAATATGTGATAAGCATTCATTAATATATGTTAAGATTCACAAAAGAAAGAAGAATGGAAAAAAAAATTGCAGCTCTCAGATTCATTCTAACAGTACGTTTCAGTGTGCATGTTATATATAATATGTTATAATATTGGGTTTTAATGTGTCATAATAACAAACCTGCTTTAATATATAGTAACATGTGTCCTAATATGTATAAAGAAAAGGCAACAGAAAAATAGACGACAAACAAAATAAAAAAAATATTGCGAATACTGGAGTGAAAGTTAAAAACAAAAATTAGACAGAATCAAAAAAAAAATCCACTTTTTTCTTCAACTACATCCAAACACACCATAGCATAATATATGCATCAACAACAACAAAGTTTTTTCCCTTTTATACATTTTCTTTCCATTTGATATCCTTTTTCGGATCCAGTATGTAAAGCAAACTCTCAACTGTTTCCATTTAAGTTGTAAAAAGTTATGCTAAAGATAAAAGCAAAGAATTTTTTGCTTTCAGTTTTGTTGAAAACCTAACGGCACAAAACACAAAGACACACCACACTTTCATTACTAATATAACCTTCTTTTCCATTTCCCTTTATTTTTCTCAACAACCAAACATTGGAGTAAACAAAGTAAAAAATTAAAATAAAATCCTGAATTATGAACTGTGAATATTAGATTGAATTTTTTGAGATCCAACGAATCACAATTTTTTGAGATTCAACGAATCACAATTGTTCCATTTGCTTTTGCCTCATTTTTTTAGCAATCAAACCAAACAGTGGATAATTTAGAGTACAGGAAAAAGCAGATGTCTTTAAGAAAAATAAATCATTTAAGGCAAATTAGCTCATACTTAGTTTAACCAAATCAACGAATGCAATCAATTAAATCCAGAAAGAGTAAAGCAGCCAAATCAGAGAGAAGTAGAAGAGACAGCACCATTGAAGCAACAGACCTTTAGGTTTTATAGTATTCATCAAGTTGTTGAGCTTCTCGAGTGAAATTCTAAAAATAAGGAAACAAAAACCCTGCGTCTAGCCCAAACCACTTATCAAAAAATATGCACAAAAACAAACCAAATATGTAGTACAATAGACTTGAAGAACTGCACAACCAACAACAACAAAAAGAGTAAAATGAGAAAAGAAACAGAATAACAAAAATTTTTTTGTCCGACACTATCACTTCTTTTATCTAGACACTATCACAGTAAACTAAAGACAAACTCTCAACATATAAGAAATAAAAAAAACAAATGTAGCAGAACCCTAAAATGAAGTTAAAAATGCATTAAAGGAAAAACTGAAGACAAACACACAACATATAAGCAAATAACATACAAAACAAAAAATTCGAAAAAACTACACATCAAAGAATGAAAAAAAAGATATTATTTCACAAATCTGCAAACAAGCAAAACAAAAACCAGAAAAACCACAACATACAAGCAAATAACATACAAAATGAGAGAATCTATTTTTTGATAAGCAAATCACAGAAAAAAAAAAAAAAATCCCTTCGACCGACTCAATCAAATACAAACAAATAATATACAAAGAAAAAATTATATTTTTTCACAAACCTACAAGCCACAAAACGGAAAAAAAAAACTATTTGATAAAAATAAAAATAAAAATCAACGAAATCAAAGAAAAAACCATGAATTTTGTCACAAATCTATAAATCACATAACAATAATTTACTAAAAAACGGATAACAAAAATTCAGAAGTTCAAAACAAAAAGAAAAAATTCGAACAGAGAAATCCAATAAAAATACAAATTGGCTAATTAACGAAAACAAAAGACAGAGAACTTGCAACATACAAACCCACAAGATAAAAGCAAATAACATACAGAAGGAAAAATTATATTTTTTCGCAAATCTACAAACTACAAAACTCAAAAAAATTTCATTTTCTGACAAATCTGTAAATCAAATAACCCAAATAAGGTACAAGCTATTTGATAAAAATGTACATCACAAAGGTAAAGAACAAACAAAATAGCAACATGCAAACTGAAAAAACAAAAACCCATCTACTTTGTTCCAAAAAATAAAAAAGAAAACCATATATATATAAAACCTTCAGATCTGTAAGAAGTTACAAGAAAAAAATATTCTACCAAAATATTAGAGCTGAGATCTTAATATTCAAAAAGGAGGAGGAGCAAAAAAATCTCCAAATCTAAAAAAGTAACCTTCAGATCTATTAGACAGAATAACAAAAAAAAAAAATCAACAAGAACGATAAAAGTAAATAACTAGATTTGCACCTAGAAAACGATTCAAAAAAAATTAGAAGATAAATATTCTAGATGTGAACATCTCGGATCTAGAAAAATAAATCAAGAGATCTAAAGTAGAATCACTCGGATCTAGGCTAAAATGTCTAGATCTGTTAAAGATAACAAAGAACAAAAAAAATAAAACAACTTCTTTCCCCCAAAAACACTGTAAGACCCAACATATCTCATCTTTTTACTATTTGTTCGTGGAACAAAAGTATGGAGCTCAAAGAAAGAGCTTTCAAGTGAGAGAATGGAGAAATCGAGAAACCATGAGAACGAAGAACCCTCTGGAGTTTGATTCTTAGCAGAGAGAGTGAGAGAGAGGGAAATAAAAGTGTGCACCGAGAAATAGTTAGTGTGTTTATTAAAACTATGGAAGTGTTAGTGCCGAAATAAAATTCGGTAACGAGAGTTTTTTTTTTCTTAAACGGCGCCGTATAGAGATATGGATTTGAGATTATCCCAACCGAACCAAATGCGTTGGCACTTATTTCCATTACTTTTACTTCAAAACTACACACCACGAGCTATCATGATCTACACCGAAGCTTCTCTCTCATAAATTAAATGAGAGGGCCGTAACTGATGACAAATTTAAGAGGGGTGCGTCATTTACACGTGGTTTTGTTGCTTCTCGATGTCTAAGCTCTTTATGTATGTATGCTCTCTCTCCCCCTTGTCTCTGCGTGCTTCAAATAACAGTACACGTGTCATGACTGTAAGTAAATAACAGTAGATATTTGCTTACTTTTGCTTTCACTTTTGCTTTTGCTTTTCTCGAGAACAGTAACCACATCTTTCGTCTTTTTATCTTTTATTTTTTTTCCTATCTAGATTTTCTCTTTGTTCTTTTGATCGCTAAGTCAAATTGCTGATCAACTGATGGAAAATCTTTGGAGCTAACGTGAAGCCTTCGTTTATATTTATGAGTAATAGTATTCTTATATTTGATTTTTTTATTTTTTTAAAAATATTTAAATATATTAAAAAAATACATATAAAAAAATAAAAATCTGAAAATCATCAATAGTAACTCTCAACAGTAGCAGAGAGCGTTGGCGTTAGTGCTGCTCTTTATTTATTATCCTCCTAGGTGTGGATGCTACGTGGTTTGTCTCTTGTCCTTGTCCTCAAAGTCACTCCGTGACCCACTTTCCTAATTGGCACAGTCATTGAGGATATTTTCCTTTCCTTTTTTTTTTTTTTTTTACTTTTCTTTGTTTTCATCAATCAATGCGATGGTTGTTTCATTAATTATTAATTATATATGCATTAAATTATTAAATAAAATCAATCATTTTATAAAATATATATTATTTTTTACAAAACTTATAAAAATAATTAATGGCATGTATAACTTAAAAGACATTGCTTCAACTTTTATACAAATAATATAATTAATAGAATATTATAAAAGAATTTTAACAAATAAATTAACTACTACAATCATTACTTTAACAAAATGATTGAGTTTACATCATCAAGATAATGGTATTTAATGGCGTGTTTTAGGTCAAATGGAATTTATTTCTCCTTTTGTTTATGTATTTTGGCTTTATATTATATTTCGCTAGATAACTGTATAACTTCTTTGAGGATATTTCACTATTGTTGTTTTGTTTATAAAATTTTGGTACTTATAATTACTAAGTTGTGAAATTTATTTTCTTATTTTAGTGTTTTTTTTATATTTTATTAGACCCGTCTTTTTTATAGCTTCCATTAATGCTTTTCTTTTAAAATATATCACAGCGTGTAATTATTTATAAATTACATAAACATTATATCATTATTTAATTAATCAAAAATATTACGTCTTTATTAATACAAAATTAGTTCTAAACAAAAAAATAAATAAATATAAACTAAGCAAACGTGCATTGCACGTTACTTTCACCTAGTATATATATATATGTGTGCGTGTATAGAGGCTTTAGCATGTCTTTATTAAAAAATTTGGCTCCATTGAAAAATAATAAATTTCTCAGATTTTTTTATGATGACGTTAACTTTTTTATAAAACCATGCATATACAAGATCCGTGCATTTGAAGTTTATATATATTATTACTCATCTTTTTAATAAGTTTCTATAACAAATATGATCGTGCTCGTGTTTAAATTTGTTTCTCTCACAGATTATAAAAACCAATTCCTATCACGCTAGCTAACAGTTTGGCAATATCACTACTGCGTTGATTTTCGATGTACAATTCCTTGATGATCAAGAAAATTGAGGGTCAGTTTGGATAGTGTGATAAGATAAGATAATTTTATATAAAAGTAAAAAGTTGAATAAATATTGTTAAAATATTATTTTTTTAATATTATTATTATTTTAAAATTTGAAAAAATTGAATTGTTTATTATATATTAAACCTAAGGTTTCAAGTTTCATATAATTATATATTTACATATAAATTTTGATGATAACAAATAAATTCAAGTATAAAGGAGTCTCAACCTCAAGTTGTCTACACAATGAAGCCAAGCACATCAACGAATCAAACATGAGCAATAAAGGGAACAATCTCACAAATAAAGCTCTAGTTTAGAGTAATTTTGTACATCTCTTGAAAAATTCAAAATTGGCTTAAGACTCAAAAAGAATCTTTTCTCATAAAGTATTAAATTACATTTTCCACATGTGCATGATATATTTAAATTATTAAAAGTTTGAAATTTGAATTTTTGAAAGATGATTGATTGTCATATTTCACATGTGCATGTTTTGTTTGAAAATTTTAAAAAGTGATTGATATTCTTTTTGACATATGCAAAAGGTAGATGATTTTGTTTGAAAATTTTGAAAAGTAAATTATGTTTCTTTTGTCATATGAGAAAAGTAGAAGATTTGGTTTGAAAATTTTGAAAAGTGAATGATGTCGTTTTTAATAATTGCAAAAAGGAAAAAATTTTATTTAAAAATTTTGAAAAGTGAGTAATATTCCTTTTTGACATGTGAATCTTTTAAAATTTGAAAATGAAATCTCATATGCCTATAAATAGATAATTGAGATCTTCAAATATACAATAAGAGCATACACACATCAATGGCAAGTTTTATAACATTTATTCAAAACTTTCAAACTTTCTTCTCTAAATATTGAGTCTTAACCTTTGTTCATTTGAAGGAAAGATATATTATTCTTATTTTACTCATTGATTAGTGTTTTTCTGATGAAAAACTCTTCTTGCAGTCAGATGGGGTAACCGCGGAGCAATCATCGTCTGCGTGGAACAAATTAAACAGCTTGTTTCATTCAAAATAATAAACGGTGCATTTTCATTTTCACTTTCATTTTCGTTTTCTCCCATCTTCTTCATGAGGCTTATCTTCTCCCCTTCCTTCTCTGAATCGAATATTCTCCACTTCATGCTATCCCTTCTCTCCAAGGCCTAATCTCCAAGTAATGTCAAAATCGGAAAAAAAAATTGCACAAGGAAGGATAGGCGTGAAAGGCTTCTGAGATAAAATCCTTTCTCTGGTTACTTTATTTGGCTCTCTCTCACAGGCATATGCGGAGGATGAACATTGATATGGGTGTGAGTCCAAGTAACTTTTAATTGTGTAATGGGCGGAGGTCTCAACCTTTTCTTCTCATAAGAAGATGGCTCTACAAGAACTTGAAACCCGAAGGCTACAAAGCCCTCCAATGCTCCTTGATGCTCTGTTATGTGAGGAGGAGAGTTTTGAGGAAAAGAATGGTATTGAGGAAGACAGGAGTGAGAACACTGATAAGAAAATGAAAAAGCACTCACTTTTCCATTTTGTTTGGCATGGGATGATGATGAGCTTGTGTCCCTATTCTCTAAAGAAGGAGAAACCCATGTGTGTTTGAGGAGTCTGATCTCAGATGAGCCTCTAATGGTGGCTTGGAAAGAGGCTGTGGATTGGATTTTGAGGGTAAAACCGCATTATGGGTTCTCTGCTTTGACCATTTTTCTCATGGCGAATTACTTTGATAGGTTTGCTTCTAAGCCGACGTTCCATTGGGACAAGCGCTGGATTTCATCTTTAAGAGTCCTCGGCTGAGTACTTTGTTTGTGGTCCTCCAAGATGACACAGACAGTGAAGAATGTTTTCCTTCGGGATTTATGAATTTTTTTGTGGTGGAGAACTGAGGGAGTGAAGAGGGGAATGGGTTTTTGTACGAGGTGGGAGTGCTGAAAGAGAGAGGTAAAGGCAAAGGATTGAGACAGCTCTGCTTTACATTCATCGAAGAAGAAAACTCTGCTACTCACCCCCACCCACCAAAGAAGTTTGGCTTTTTTCTTTCCTTACTTTTTCTTTTTTGCTATTTTGCTCTCTGTTTTTTTATTCCACATAAGACAAAATATACAGTCGGTTACCCCTTGCTTGTACCCAGCAAAATTATTTTCTGATAACCTACCCATTACCAACTCTTATAAAAGGGTGTGTATAACCCTTGTGTGTGTAGAAGGTATTCTACACTGGGAATAGTTTAATCACCATGTGTAAGGTAATCATAACTGTAGAGTGTATTTTACATGGACTGTTTGTAGCAGTTCTACTCAAAAGTGTAATTGATTTCTATCTCCACCTAAAGGAGATTAAATATATAATGAATTTGGAAATACTCAATAGGTAGCTTGAGACGAGAACGTAGGCAGTAGGGCTGAACCTCATTAAAATACTGAACTTGTTTCTCTCTTACCATTACTCTTTATATTTACTGCTATTTCGTATTTTGTTCATATTTTATATTGTGTATTTGATTTATGATTGTCAATTTTTAAATACAACCCAATTCACCTCCTTCTTGTATTAGTCATTTGGACAATATTATATTTTGTGAGAATTGAGGAAAATTATAATGATGAGATAAGATGAAACACTTTCACTATCCAAACGAGGCCTGAACTTAATACCTTATTATACATATAAGACTCAGGTGGAAGGCTTTTGGGCTAGTTTGGGTAATAGAGTATTTGAAAATACTCCACTACTATTTATTATTTTATTATTATTTTTTACCTACTTTTTATTATTATTTATTATTATTTAATATTCTATTATTATTTTTTCACTATTATTAACAGAATATCTAATATCATCTCACTACCCAAACACATCCTTAATATACAAAGATTAATGTGGACGCATGGGATGATGTAGTACGTGATAATAACATGATGTATGCAGCAAAACCTCATCCCCTTCCAAAAAGATAGAAAGAGGACTTGCATAAAAATGAATAACAAACATGATCTGATCTGCAACGTACGTACGTTTGTAGAAAATTCATGTATTGTCTCTCCATTTATTCGTTTCCAGTACAGCTCGTGCGTACTTAATTCCTTCTTAATTAATTAAATCCTACTCATCATCATCCTCGTCTTCGTTTTCATCATAGTTGAAGGGTAGAGGAACAGACTTGAATGCACGGTACTTGCCAACATTGTTCAAATGCTCATTCTCCAACCTGATCATGTTGTAAATCACCACAAAAAATCGAGAACAAAATATATTTACACAAAAGCTGTGATCTCAACAAGTAGTACTCTTGGTTACCTGAAGAAATTCCAAATTCCACGACGAATGATTTCTAGGCTGGCTAAAATGGTGATTAAAGATTCTGGATGCAAGAAAGATAGTTCGAAACACAAAACAGTTCTCAACCAGGCAAACCTGAGGAGGACATTCAACACCTGCATATATTGCCATGAACTCAAAAAAATTGTGAGCACTGCCGGAAGCTATTGAAAACTGATCTCCGTTAAGTACTGAAGTCGTTTAATTACTCACCATGGCTCCAAAATAGACACTTTTGTGAGGGATCAGAAGCTTGTCTCTCAACCAGCGGTTCTTGGATTGCCGTTGCAGGAGTCCCCAGTCGAAGACAAGGTCCCAATATGTACTGATAATTGATGCAATGGCTGAGAAAACCCACGCTAGCGTCTTCCAATCCGATGATTTCTCGTCAAGACTGGAAGCTGTTCTCATGCAAACGGCCACAATTGTAAGAAAATATTTCAGCCCGTTGTATCCTTGCATTGCATCCTTCTCTTCGCATAGGCGACGGAGGCACTGACAAAGAGAAAGGAACAAGTGCATGCATAACATTAATAATCATTTTGAGTTGCAGCGCAAGGTTAAAGTCCTCGTGCGTCTCAAAAGTTTAACCCCGCCTCCCCGCCTTGCGTGCAAGCCGAAAGGTCAGTTTTCAAGACCAATACTATATTAAATAATCATTTATCTGAAAAATCTAAGCCATAAGGAATGGATGAATTTAACAATTTGATTGATATTCTCCAATAGTGAGTTGGGTACGTACTTGAACGAGTCGAGACCAGTATGGAATCACTGCAACAATGTAGAAGAAAGCTTTGTATATGTCGCTGTCTTTGCAAGTGTTTTCTCTGTGCTTGTAGTCTCCCCAAACGTAGTAGCATATGTAGAACTCCAAACTTCTAAAGGCTTGCACCTGGCTAGTAAGCTGATCTGCCAAGAAGAAATCTGGGAGTGTGACCTGTCGTATAAAGAAACTCACAAACTTTTATAAACTCCCACCTCAGTTCAATGTCATTCTAAAACTCTTGCATCATAATCATGAGTTGTCGACCACAATACGTACCTTGTACAAAGGAGCACAGATACAGTGAAAGAGACGTGTGAGGAAGAAGAAACGACTTGAGCGGTACATGACGTTGAATGGGCAGAAAAATATGATAACTACAAGCTACAGATCAGAAAGATCAGAGGATAAATTAATTCTGTGCGTGTGTATTCAGAATTTAGATGGGGAAAAATTAGGTAATTAATGTTCTATATATATGCTGATCTTACAAGAAGCAAGCCAAGAGGCAAAAGTTCAGTCAATTCTTTGTAAGCTTTCGTTTTTGGGTCCATTTCCATGTCAAGGTTTAAGAGGACACTAGCTAGGGCTAGTACTGCAAGACCGAAGCTGAGGAGGAGAACTTGTCGGTAGCCCAACTCGGTTCCTTGCTTGAATCCGAATATGAAGGAATAGTTGACTCGGTACCGCCTCCAGAAGTATATGTTTGCAGCATACAGTACCGTGTGAAGAACTATGAAACCAAACAAGCTGCGAGCGAGGAAGTTTAGTACAAGAGAGTTTTTAATTTCCAGCTCTCTCTTGGAAATATTGAAAGCATGCCGCTGTTCATCTGAATCTTTTATTTTATTTTATTTATTTTTAAAAGCTGGCAAGTTTGGGAGCATGGATGAAAGATAAAATTTTTATCTAATCTCATTTTATATCATGATCTAATTTTATTTTTAAACATAATTTAAAAATAAAATTTTCAAATTAATCATTACAACTTTTTCTAATTTTTAAATAAAAAAAACAATTCTAACTTTTTTAAATTTCAAACAAAAATAATATTATAAAATTATATTCTTACAATATTTTAACTTTATAATATTTTTTATTCAATTTTTTTTCTTTTATTTTCTAAAAAATACTCAACTTAAAAAACTATCTCACTACTATTAACAAATTATCTTATTACTATTTACAAAACGATTATCTCATTGCACTTCTCAAACCAAACCGGTCCTAAAGGTTCTTCTTATCATAGCATGCAAATTAAACTTGGCTTAATATTCCCTAATCCATTTAATGATCTCTTGACACATTTTTTCTGTCTTCTCCGGCCTGCTCTTTAATTTTTCATATGCTGTGAAAGTAGTGATCCTAATTAAGTTCTAATCATAATTATTCCTCATTTGATGATGTTCTCATTTAATTAAATACTTTATGGAATGATCGAACCCGCTTATTAATGAGAAGTTTTGGTCCACAGTACGTGAATTAGGAGCATATATTTATAATGATTAACATTACAAATGCATAAACAAACATGGAATTAAGCAGGATTATCGTGCAGTTCTTAATAAATTTGTCGGAGCGGATCAGATGTATACAATATATAATATTAGGCATGGAGAGAAATGAAGTTACCTATACAGGGGAAACATGTTATCCATGTAACGAGTCGCCCCTTCCTTATACATGATTTTACGAGCACGTATAATTAAAATAAGAGCTAATATCAGAGCTGCTGTGCCGCCAGCCAAAAAACCTGAAAGTAATCAAGTTTTCCATTAATATCATGACCATGCATGTGAGATCCAAATTAAGGGAAAGAAATGGCCGATCAAATGATCATGATTAGTTCATATCGTACCCATCGAAAATGTTATCCGATGTCTTTCTCTCTTTGCCTTGGGTCTTAAGATGTTCATGCCTCTAATGCGGTTAGAGTTGGAGAAATGCTTGATGAATGTAGCTTCAGTCCTTTCCATAAGCTTGGTAACCTGCAATTGGCAAATGGCCGCAGCAGCTACATCAGAATATATAGAAAGGACATTATAAATTAATGCAATATTGGACAAATTAATTAAGCAATTAATTAATTAGTAGCTAGCAACCCCCTTTTCGCAAGCGAAACCTAAGGTCTGAACCGGTTGACCTTGATCTCCTCTTAATTTCATGCACTTAAGTACCTAGGCCGAGTAATCTAAAAATGATCTCACCTCATCAGAGCTGCCGAGGAAGGAGTTATCCACCATTTTCATGTAAGATCTTGATGCATCTCTTGAAGTGATCTGCAACGTTAAATATTACAATTAGGACCAAATTAGTATCATTAATATATAATGTATGTCTAACTCATAGAAAAGACTAGTAAAAGCTAGCTAGCTAACTAGCTGTAGTTCTTGATCTATCATAGCGCATGTTAATTTTATGTATTTTTTACTTACTTTGTTGTTTTTTATACTTAACTTGTCAATTGGTTTTATATTTTGAGTTAGTCACGTGGCAGCACATATATATATATATATACTTTGTACAGTCTTTTTTACTTTTTAGTGAAAAGTAATCAGAACCTTCTAGTCATTTCATCTGTTATTGTATCAGATTTTTCACGTCCACCCAAATAGAATTCTCTCAAGTCTGCCCTTCGTCTTCCATGGCGCTAACCTCATCTTCTTCGATTGCTGATGCTGCTAGCCCGTATTTCTTGCATCCAAGTGATAACCAGGGCGTTATTCTTGTCACACAGCCTTTGATCTATGATAACTATCACACTTGGGCCAGATCCATGTCCATGGTGTTGTCTGAGAAAAATAAGCTAGGGTCTGAGAAAAATAAGCTAGGGTTTGTCAATGGTACGATTCTCAAACCCATTAATACTACTAATCCTATGCTTTCTTCTTGGACACGTTGTAACAACATGGTTATTTCTTGGATTCTCAACTCTGTTTCCAAAGAAATTTCTGCTAGTATGATCTTTATATAACCACAGCATATGAGATCTGGAACAATCTCAAAGAGAGATTTTCTCATAAAAATGGACCGCTTATTTTTCAATTACAAAAGAATATTTCCTCTCTTTCTCAAGGCCAACTCTCTATGAGTGACTATTTTACTAAGTTGAAAGCGCTTTGGGATGAGTTGCTTAATTACAAGCCACCTTTGGCTTGTTCTTGTGACGCAGTTCACATTTTGAACAGCTATGTTCAACAGGAACATGTTCTTAAATTTTTTATGGGCCTCAATGAGCCCTTTTCATCTACAAGGGCTTATATTCTGTTAATGGAGCTTTTGCCTCCCCTTAACAAAGTTTTTTCATTGGTTTTACAAAATGAGCAACAATGTGATATTTCTGTTGGATCATTGTCTTCTACTGAGACACATGCATTTGTAGTTAAGTCTGATATTTCCATATCTACAAAGCCTCCATAAAAAGGAATGGCCAATCTATAAACATTGTGGGCTTACTGGTCATGTGATTGAGAAGTGCTATAAACTCCACGGATTCCCAACATGATAAAATGTAAATCTCGACAATAGTCCATGGCCAATCAAGTTATTCTTAGTGACAACTCTTCCACGACTGCATCTCCTTTTTCATTAACTCAAACTCAATATCAACAGCTATTGGATATGCTTCAATCTCATGCATCCTCCGAATCTGCTCCTGCTATTAATACCTTAGCTTCTACTTTATCTCCAATGTCTGGTATATTTTCTCATACTAGTCATTCCATTTCCTCATCCACCAAAAATGATTTATCTATTTCTGATTTCTCTTAGTGGATTCTTGATATGGGAGCAACATACCATATGGTTCCATCTATTACATTTTTTTTCCTCTATCACTTCTACTATTAATACTACTGTCCAACTTCCCAATGGCCATTGTGTTTCAGTTACACATGTTGGTACAGTTCGTGCTTCAGAACATCTTGTTCTTTAAGATGTTTTATGTGTTCCTTCATTTACATTCAAGTTAATTTCTATTAGCAAATTAACTAAATCTCTCACATGTTTCCTTTTTGCTTCTGATGTGTGCCTTATTCAGGACCTGATCCATTGGAAGTTGATTGGAGTGGGTAGACAAAGAGGAGACCTTTACATGCTACAAGAATCAGGCTCTTCTTTTTCTCCTTCATCAAATTTATCTTGTATCTCTAGTTCTAATAATATATTGTAGCCATACACTTGTTCTGCATATTCAAAATGTTCTGTGTTTGAACTTTGGCATAATAGGTTGGGACATCCTTCTGTTTCTACAATGCATTTTTTGCATACATTTGTTCCTAACTTTGTTGTATCTACCTTACCATGTTCAATTTGCCCATTAGCTAAACAAAAACAAGCTTCCATTCCCTGATAATAATAATTTCTCTAGATTGCCTTTTGATCTTATTCATTGTGATGTGTGGGGACCATTCTCCATTCCCACTATTGAAGTCTACAGATTTTTTTTTAACTATTGTTGATGACTGTACACATGCTACTTGGGTTTATCTTTTTAAGGCTAATTTGAAGTCTTGTCCAGAATTTTTTTCACCTGATCAAAACACAATTCATTGCTAAAATATTAAAAAAAAAATTGTACTGATCATGGCACTGAATTTTTCCTCTCTTCCTTTCTCAACTCTAAAGGAGTCATTCATCAAACAAACTGTGTTGAAACTCCACAACAAAATTCTGTTATGGAGAGAAAACATCAGCACATTCTGAATACAGCTTGCGCTTTAGGCTCAATTTCGATACACAATCCTCTTATCTTATCTCATCTCATCATTACCACTTTCCCAAATTGTCATACAAAAATATAATAAACAATTCAACTTTTTCAAATCCCAAAATAAAAATAATACTAAAAAATATATTCTAATAATATTTTATTTAACTACTATTCAAAACATCTCATCTCATCTGAACTGTATGTCCAAACCCAACGTTAATGTTTAAGTCTCATTTACCTCTTCATTTTTGGGGTTCTGTTGTCCTTACAGCCACTCATATCATAAATAGACTTCTAGCCCCTGCTCTGAAACAAAATCTCCTGTTGAGCTTTTGTTTCAAACTTCTCCTTCCTATACTCATTTAAAGACCTTTGGATGTTTGTGTTTTGCCTCTACACTACATTGATCTCGGGCCAAATTTGATCCTCGAGTTTGTAAGTATATATTTCCTGGCTATCCTTTTGATATTAAAGGCTATAAACTCTTAGATATTGCCAATAATTAGATTTTTATCACTTGACATGTTATTTTTCATGAATATGTTTTTCCTTATAAAGATGTCAATCTCTCATTTCTTTCAGCTTCAAATCCAATAATTCATTTTCCTCTACCTGCTAAATTTTCAACAATAGATCCTTTAACTGTGCCTTCAACAACATCTTCTCCAAATCATGTTTCTCTTAGGGACTCTTCTCCTCCTTCTAATATTCCTACTTCCATACCAGATTCTTCTCATAGTCCTATTGTCCAAGTTCATAATTCTAATATTCCACCTATTCATCCTATGAGATCCAATAGAATTAGAGGTGCTCCTGGTTACTTGTAGAATTTCTATTGCAACTCTTCTACTGCACACTGTACATCAGATTCTAAAGCAGGTCTCACTTCTTCAAGGACACAGTATGATCTTTCTAAGTTTCTTTCTTATCATCAATTGTCTCCTAATCATAGATCCTTTGCATTAGCCATTACTGCTGGTATTGAACATGAATTTTACCATCAAGCAATCAAGCACTCTTATTGGAGAGATGCTATGGTTGCTGAGATTACAGCTTTGGAAGCCAATAATACTTGGACTATTACCACTTTACCCCTGGAAAACAGCCCATAGGATGTAAATGGGTTTATAAAATCAAATATCGTGTTGATTTCTCCATAGAACGTCATAAAACTAGACTTGTTGCAAAGGGTTACACCCAAAAAGAGGGACTGTATTATTTTGAAACATTTTTCCCAATGGCTAACATGGTTACTGTTAGAACTTTACTTGCTATAGCTACTGTCCAAAATTGAAATTTAATTCAACTTGATGTGAATAATGCTTTTTTACATGGGGATTTGTTGGAGGAGGTCTACATGAAAATGCCACATAGTTTTAATATTAAGGGGGAGTCCAAAGTATGCAAATTGACTAAATCTCTCTATGGGCTGAAACAGTCTTCACATCAATGGTTCTCAAATTCTCTAATACTCTTATTGATACAGGTTTTGTGCAATCCAAAGCTGATTACTCACTTTTTACAAAATCTCAAGGGTCTTCTTTTACTGCTCTTTTTGTTTATGTTAATGATATTGTGATAGCAAGTAATGATATCAAATCTGTGGAGTGTTTGAAAATCTTGCTTGATCAAAAATTTAAACTCAAGGATCTTGGGTAGCTTAAGTATTTCCTTGGTTTGGAGGTAACTAGATCTCCACAAGGGCTTTCTTTGTGTCAAAGAAAATATGCTCTTAAGATTTTGCAAGCTGCTACCTTTCTTGGGGCCAAACCAGTCTTATTTCCAATGGAGCATAATCTTAGACTTACTAAAAGTGATGGAAAGTTGTTGACAGACCCAACAGTTTTCGAAAATTGATTGGTAGGCTCTTGTATCTCACTATTACAAGGCCTAATCTTCCCTATTCAGTTCATCAGCCCAGTCAGTTCATGGACAAGCCTAGACAAACTCACTTTGCAGCAACTTATCGCATTTTACAGTACATTAAAAACACTCCAGCACATGGTCTTTTCTTTCCAGATGATAACTCTTTAACAATTAAAGCTTTTGCAAATTTAGATTGGCCATCTTGCCTTGACAGCTGTCGATCTACAACTGGTTTCTTGGTGATTCTTTGGTTTATTGGAAATCAAAGAAACAACCAACTGTTCTCGTTCATTCGCTGAAGTTGAATACATATCAATGGCATCCATTACTTGCGAGATTGTTTGGCTTCTCACCCTTCTCTCTGATTTTCAGATACCCCATACTCAAAGTACTCAATTGTTTTGTGACAGTAAAGATGCCCTACATATTGCTGCCAACCCAGTGTTTCACAAACACACCAAAAATATTGAGTTGGATTGTAATTTCATACAAGAGAAGATACAAAATGGACTAATCAAGACTTTTTCTCTAGCATCACAGCACCTACTAGTAGATGTGCTCACTAAAGTCCTTGGACATCAACATTTTCTGCAATTAATCATCAAGATGGGAGTTCACTCCATTTACCCTCTATCTTGAGGGGGAGTATCACAACACATGTTAATTTTATGTATTTTTTACTTAGTTTATTGTTTTTGATACTTAGCTTGTCAATTGGTTTTATATTTTAAGTTAGCCACGTGGTTTAGATGAAGGCGCACACACACACACATATATAAATATATATATATATATATATATGAAAAATTGTTAAAACATTTGTGCGAGAGAGAAACACTCGTGCCAGGTTTCTCTCGCACCATTGTAACCCTCACCCACCACCGTCACCATCACCCCACTGATGGCATGTGACTCTTCACCGTCGGCGCAAATAAGATCGACAAACCCTGACGACCTCGCCAAGGTTCATCCTGCGCTGGTCAGCCCACCAGTGCGTGAGATAAACCTGTGAGAGTGAAACTAAACCGTGAGAGTGTAATACTGAGATTCTCACCCATTGTCAGCTTGTGACTCCTCACTGCTAGCACAGAGAAGATCGATGGACCCTGTCGACCTTACTGAGGGTCTTCTGGTGTTGGTCATCCTACTGGTGACCAAGTTTTTTTTGCAGATCAGTTTCTAGATCTGTGTTTAGTCAACACTTCGGCGCTTGTTCCATCTGTCTGTCACATACCCTTCCACAGACAAGGTTGGCGACCCTTTCCTGAGTCTTCTCAATTTCTTCGACAACTGAATCTTGGGTAGTTTTCTCAATTTTTTCGGGATTCTTCCTGAGTTCTTTTCTCAGTTTTCTCAGTCCATCCTTGCCATTTTCAGTGGGCACAGATGGACAAGGATGGAAATTTTAGGGTGGAGTCTAAAACCTTAATCTTCTCGAAGGTGGCTAGTAACAGCTTTCGTATCATTGAGAGGAATAGAAAAATATCTTTGTTTCTCTACATTAACGGGTCATTCGCTTCATGGGTGGCAAGGATGGTGGAGGAAGCTCTTGTTTCTCATAGGAATGATGGGTTTTTTAGAAAGTTGAAGGTGGGTAATGGGATCCTCTTCCTCCAACAGCACAAAAATAACAGAGATTTTTTTTTTCTGCATTTAGAGGAATTTAGGAATGGCAACAGGAGGGGCTCTCTGATTGTCCCTGAAGGTGAGAAGGGATGTAGCTAGGAAGGTTTCTCTAACCACCTCAAGAAGGTGGCTGGTCTCGTGGGAACGTCTACAAATGGGATAACAACAGAAAAATCTCATGAAAATCCTTTGGTAGGGGGCAAGACCAATGGGGAAGGTGCTTCCCATTGCCCTGTGGGAAGTGGGGCATCCTCCGCTGATCGTACAAAGTTGGGGGAGGTGGAAGGTATTTTGTGGGCTATCAGAGGATAGTTGTCTGGGGTATTAGAGGAAGTCTCTATACTGATGAAGAAAGTGGATGAGAGCCTCAACTTGGTTATGGACATGGGAAAGAATTTGAAGGGGTTGGACAAGAATTTAAAGCATGGGGGGAAAAGAAACATCTGATATGGGCCTGAAGCTGAAGGGGCCTGCAAGCACTCAACCCAATCATCTAGTGTAGAAAGTTAAGGTGCATCAGGTCTTAGTTTCGCCCCTAACAGTAAACCCACCAACGATCGGTGGTGACTCTATGGTCACCGCAAGGGTGCATCAACAATGCAAGGAAGGTGGTGTTGACTGTCCATAGGACCTTAGGGGCTTACTGGCCACTTAGAAGGTGCTATTGAGCTCGCCAGTGCCGCCCCATTACTGGAGGTGAGTGCTTTATGTGCGGAGGCGTCGACCTCCACTAGGTTGCCTTGGTCTGGTCCTTCATCAAAGGTTCCTTTTAGGGACCAAGGGCCTCATCCATCTTTCAATGACCCAGAGAACCTTTCAAGGGTTTTGTGCACAGTGGCAGAGGGGGATGAGGATGCATCGACTGATGGGATTCTCTTAGATGGTGATTCTTCACATGGGACCAATTTACAATTAGTTTGCAAGGAGTTCAAAGTTGACATGGATCTAAGGGATATAGGACACATACCTAGTCCTATATGCTCGTTACCACCTAATTGGGTTTTACATAAGGTAGAAGAAGATCTTCATCATTGCATCAGGATTTCATGCAAAGGTTATGAGGACCAGCTTAAAGCTCTTCTTACTGCCATACAACCAGGGCAACCACTTCTTGTTAAATCTGTCACTAAAAAAGATAGGGAGCTTAGAGGCTTACTTGCACCATAAACTATGGTGCAAGGGATGGAAGTGCGAGCAGGGGGAGATTCAACGAGAGGGTGAACCTCGGCGTCCCATGACGCCCAAGATCCTTTCATAGAATGTTTGGGGGCTGAATGACCTGAGCAAACGTCTCAGAGTGAAGAATTTATTACGAGAATGGAAGGCGGATTGGATTTGTTTGCAGGCGACCAAGTTGAAGTCTATTGACAAGTAATTAATAAGAAGTTTGTGGAATTTCCCTTATGTGGGATGGACCACGTTTGTCTCCAAGGGTGCTTCAAGGGGTATTCTAGTGTTGTAGGATAAGAGAGTTTTCAATTTGATGGAGGATTTCATTGGTAAATATTCGGTAGCTTGCTCTTTCTCGAATGTAGAGATGGTTTCAGTTGGGGGTTCTTAGGAGTCTACGGGCCAAATGTTGACAAAAAAGAAAACTTATTTGGGACGAGATTGCTGGTTTGTGTAGTGGGAGGGACATCTCGTGGTGTATTGGAGGCGACTTCAACATCACTCGGTTCTCGAGTGAAAGATCAGGAGACTCTAGCTTCGATACTTCAATGGCTAACTTCTCAACTCTTATTTTTGAGTTGGACTTGGTAGATCTTCCATTGGCGGAGGGAGATTTCACCTGGTCTAATGGGAGGGCTTGGTCTAGGTTGGAAAGGTTCATTGTTTCTCCTTCCTGGGAGGTCCATTTCCCCAATCTCTGCTAAAAAAGGCTCTCTAGGATTTGCTCTAACCATTTTCCCCTCTTATTAGATTGCGGGGGTCTTCATGGGGGATGGAGATACTTTAAATTTGAGAATTTGTGGTTAAAGGTTGATGGGTTTTCAGAGAAAGTTAGATCGTGGTGGGCCTCTTATCAACTTATGGGCACCCCGAGCTTTGTTATGGCCGGGAAACTCAAAACTTTGAAAAATGATCTAAGAAAATGGAATTGGGAAGTCTTTAGACACATTAATGACCAGCAGTCTCCTTTATTCCATGAGTTGCAGCATCTTGATTATAAAGAAGTGGATGGGTCTCTATTAGAGGAAGATAAGTGAAGGAAAATGATCGTAGCAGCTAAGTTGGCACAAAATACTCTTATGGAGGAGATATCTTGGAGACAAAAATGTCAAACCCTTTGGTTGAAAGAAGGGGACAGGAGCACAAAGTTTTTCCATAGAGTTGCTAACTCTCATCGTAGAAACAATGCCATTGAGATTCTTCATTCAGAAGGCATAATTTTGACAAATAGAGATGCTATCAAGAATCATATTGTACACTCTTTTGACAACATGCTAAAGGAACAATACCAATGGAGGCCTAAGGTAGATGGACTCATTTTCGATGCGATTGACCAATAAAGTGCGGCTTGGTTGGAGAGGTTCTTTGAAGAGAATGAGGTGTTTAGCATGCTTAAAGGGATGGATAAAGACAAAGCACCTGGCCCAAATGGCTTCACAATGGCATTCTTTCAAGCTTGTTGGGACATTGTCAATGAGGATCTCATGAAGGTTTTTCCCAAATTTCACTCTTTTATGAAATTTGAGAGGAGTCTTAACGCCACTTTCATCGCCTTAATCCCTAAAAAGGCAAGGTCAGTGGAGGTGCAAGATTTTCATCCCATAAGCTTGGTATGTGGGGTCTATAAGATCATCTCAAAGTTCTTTCAAGTTATTGGGAAGATCATCTCGAAGTCACAAAAAGCTTTCGTTAAAGGAAGACAAATTCTTGACTTTGTTCTTATTGCAAATGAATGCTTAGAGAATAAAGTAAGAGATGGCACCGCAAGTATCATGTGTAAATTGGATATGGAGAAGGCATTTGATCATGTGAACTAGAATTTCTTGTTGTGTATTATTGGCAGGCATGGCTTCTGCAAAAAATGGTGTTAATGGATAAAACATTGTATCACAACTGTCAGATTCTCTATTTTGCTCAACGGCACTCCCGAAGGCTTCTTCAATAGTTCTTGGGGCTTGAGACAAGGGGACCTCTTATCCCCCTTGTTATTCATTATTGTGATGGATGTGCTTAGTAGAATGATGGAGGGGGTGGTGGACATGGGCTTCATTTCGGGTTTCTCAGTGGGTGATTCCTCACAAGGTAGCATATCAGTTACTCATCTCCTTTTTGCTAATGATACGTTGATTTTCTGTGACCTAGATCTCGACCAGATTTGCTCTCTCAGAGCTCTTCTTCTGTGTTTTGAAGTTGTCTAAGGTCTTAAAGTGAATTTATCTAAGTTTGAAATTGTCCCAGTTGGTTTGGTTAATAATCTAATCGAAGTGGCAGCCATTTTGAGCTGCAAGGTGTCACCCTTGCCTATGAAATACTTGAGACTTCCTTTGGGAGCTCTTTATAAATTCAAGGCAATGTGGTGTGGGATTGTTGAGAAAATCGAACGCAAATTGGCAAGTTGGAAGAGAATTTACTTGTCTAAAGGCAGTAGAATCACACTTATTAAAAGCACTTTATCCAATCTCCCAACGTACTTTTTATCCTTGTTCCCCCTGTCTGCAGTGGAGGCAAATAGATTGGAGAAGCTTTACCATAATTTCCTATGGGAAGGGTTAAAAGACGAGAAAAAATTTCATTTGATTCGTGCATAACTCAACTTCCTCTCTCTAAAACCAAACCCTCTCTCTCTAGAAGTTCTCTCGTCTGAACACAGCGGGGGGAGGGGGAGCTTCGGCTCCCTCTTCCCTCTCCTCCTCCCCCTCTCTAACGTCTGCCCTTTGTCTGCGATGGTTTTCGTTTTGTTTTTGTGTTTTTTTTTTCAGATTTCGGCGAATAAAAGGACTAGCCGATCCGAGCTTCTCCGGCCCCCATCCTCCTACACGCGCACCTCCAGGAGTCTCCCCTGGCACCGATCTGTAGAATCTCTTCTTGCGGCCTCCTCCGGAACGGCGCGTAGCCCACACGCGCGGGACGTAGAGTTCGGAGCTCGCCGGCACTTGGGCCTCACGCACCTCCTAGGATCTCTCCGACGTTGCTTCACGCGGCGGTTTCAAAACCGGCGTCTCTAAATCCTCACAGCTCGTTCATCGGTTTCTCCTATATTTTGTGCGCTAGTTTCTATTTTCAGTGTTTTAGTGTATTTTCTTTTATTTGTCTTTAGGTCTAGAAAAAAAAAACCCCATAAATGTAGTGCCCATTCGGACTGGGTCCAAATGGTGTTTCCTCCCCCTCTGCGTAGGCGGAATTGGCGGGCGTTCTTCCTCCATTTCCCGTTTATTCGGGTATGGAGTCTTTATTTTGTGGGTTCTAGTACCTTTGTACTGTACAGAGGAATGCTATCTCTTAGATTAGGTCTGTAGAGATGCTTTGTTTGGACTAGACCATGCCAGTCACGAAGGTGTACTAGGATTCTACTAACGCTTGTAATGACTTATTTTTAAGTCAATTTGTATGTCCTACCTTATTAATGGAACGAGGTTTTCTGTTTTCAAAAAAAAAAAATTCATTTAATCAAATGGGATAAAGTCTGCACTCCTTTGTCTTGTGGTGGTTTAGAGGTCAGGAAATTGAAAACCTTTAACAAGGCTCTTCTTGGTAAATGGCTATAGAGGTATCATCAGGAAAGGGACACTCTTTGGAGAAGTATCATCAATACCAAATGTAGGAGCATTTGGGGGATTGGTGCTTTAATGCAGTAAAAGGGGCCTACGGAGTGGGCATTTGGAAATTCATTCAAAATGGATGGGAGGACATACTCCACAAGTACAATTTTGATGTGGGAAGGGGTACACAAATTAGATTTTGGCATGATATTTGGTGTGGTGATGCGGCCTTGAAAAACGCTTTCCCCTCTCTTTATAAAATTGCGTCATATAAAGAAGCTTCCGTGGCCTATAATATGAGCATCATTGTTGATTCTCTGCATTGGTCCGTGAATTTTTCTAAAGTTACACTGGATTGGGAGGTGAATGACATTACTAACTTTTACAACGTATTATATACATTGAAAGTGCAACCAGGAAGAGAGGACAAGCTACTATGGACACGTAGAGGGAACAAGAAATTCTCAGTCCGCTCTTATTACAACGAATTGACGGTTAACCCCTCCAATGCCTTCCCTTGGAAGAGCATTTAGAGTGCTCCCCTCAAAGTAGCTTTCTTTGGCTAGTTGGCATCCCATGGGAAATTATTGACCATTGATAAGCTGAAAAAATGCGACTTTTACTTAACAGATTGGTGCTTCATTTGTAAACACAAAAGTGAATCAACAGACCACCCGCGTCTCCATTACGAAGTAGTAAAAAATCTATGGGATGACATCTTCACTAGGCTTGGTATAGCATGGGTTATGCCTAGGAGGGTGTCGAATTTATTGTGGTGTTGGAGAGGGATTCGAGGTCATCGTAATATTGCAGATGTTTGGAAGATGGTACCACTATGTTTAATGCGGTATGCATGGATCGAAGAAATGGTTGATGTTTTGAAAATAGGGAACGTTCCCTGGATGGTTTTAGAGCCTTCTTCTATCACACATTGTTGCTTTGGGCTTCATCCATAGTATGGAATGGCGCAAGCTTTAATGCCTTTTATGCTACTTTTCATAGCGGGTAGTTTGTAATTAGGCTTTTTTCTTGTATACTTCCTGTGTATTTGGGCATTGCCTATTTACATGGACCAATAAAACTTCGTACTCAAATAAATAAATAAATATATATACTTTGTACAATCTTTTTTACTTTTTAGTGAAAAGTAAACATAACCTTCTAGTCCTTTCATCTATTTGTTTTTTCCTAAGCAAGCTTAAGCATTGAAGAAAATAAATTACACAAGAGTATAGTTATGAATTTGCAGAACCAACAATATAGTAAAATTACTACACTAATATGTTCAAGGCAGAGTTGGATCCTTTCCACTGTGGAAATCAAGAAGGCAATGATGTAATTTAATAAGCGGTATGCTACCAAACACATTGTTTGATGTAGCCCATTGCGCTAAATTGTGTGCCCATTGATTTTGGTATCGATGAATTTTATGAGATGTCCATTTCTAAAAAGCCTTAAGAAGGGATGAGCAGTCTGAAATTATGTTGAAGATGGACCATTCAGTAGAAGAAGAAGGGTTGTTGATAACTTCAGCCACCACTTGGCAATCTCCTTCTATAACTATATTCTGGAATTGTGTATGAAGAGCCTCCTCAATGGCCAGCTTGGCAGCCATGGCCTCCCCAAACACTGGATTGATGGAGTTAATATTTTTGGTGGCTGTGAAGATCAATTCCCTAGAGGAGGACCTGCAAATTACAGTAGCAGTGGAAGAGAGGTTCCTAACTGCTATATCATATGAAACAGAGAAAATGATAAGTTGTTGGGGGAATCCATTCGGGAGGGATGACTTTTTCCAACCTCTTAGTATGCCACATCAGCTTGTGTTCTTGGTAAATCTTGAGAACTGATTTTGAGAAAGTGAGAGGATGTTGACTTTGAGCATGGTGTATGACTTGATTCCTAAGGAACCATACTAAATCCATGGCTATAATAGAGAAAAGTTGAAAGCTATGGGATTCTTCTGGGTCTATATTCAGGAATTTTGAAGGATCCAAGGTAACCTTTAACCATTCTTTGAAGGGTTGCTCAGCAAAACTGATTATGTTCAAAGGCCATGGAGAAAGTCTCCATAAGATTTGGGTGTGAGGACACTTTAAAGAAAGATGGTCAATGGATTCTTCTTAGGTTTTACAAAGGGGGCACAAGATATCTTCACTAGAAAGGAATAGAGGAGACCGAAGTTTTGATTTGGTTGGAAGGATGTTAGTGAATACATTCTAGAGAAAAAGCTTCAACTTGTCTTGTATTTTGATATGCCACAGTTTCTTCCAATTTGATTTAGAGAAAAGGGAAGGGGACTAAGAAGATTGTTGTTTTTGTTGTTGTGAAAGGATGAAAGCATAGGAGGACTTCACAGAAAATTTATCCGAGCAATGATTAATCTAGATTGGTTTATCCTTGGCTCTGTCTGAGACTATTTGAGGGAGGTGGATTTTCAGGATCTCATTCACTATGTTTGGAGCAAAAAGGGCTTGAAGAAGAATGTCATTCCACCTCCTTGGTTGTTCAAGCATAAGGGCCGAGACTATAAGGTTTGACTCAATTGGGATGCTAAGATCTTTTGGGACTGGTTTAAAGGATGAAATGGTGGGGATCCAAGGGTCATACCAAACTCTTGTATTAACACCATTCACTATTTGAAAGAACAAATTTACAGCTATAAGGGGCTTTGACTTTAAGACACATTTCCAAAACCAAGAATCAATAGATTTGCGAGTAACTTCCAGGAAACTTGAGTTTTTCAAATACTTGGATGAAAGAAATCGGTTGCAGAGGCTCGGTGTTCTTGTGGCCAAATTCCAACCAATTTTTGAAATGAGAGCTAGATTAAAATCAGAGGTTCTTCTAATTCCCAGTCCTCCTAAATACTTTGGTTGGTAAATGTCCTTCCAAGCTTTTGGTGTATAGTTATACCTTTTGTTAGGATTGAAACCCCACCAAAAGTTTTTTAGCTGAGAGTCAAGCTTTCTACAGACAGTGGAGGGAATAACAGAAAAGGCCATAAAGTATGAGGGAATTGAACCAACTACAGATTTTATTAGAGTTGTGCAACCAGCTTGGGAAGGGAGCTTTGAACCCCATGCACTCAATCTAGTTTGGATCTTTTCCATTATATTTCCAGCCAGAGGAATCTTAGATCTCCCTATTTTGAGAGGAAGGCCCAGTTGTTTCATGGCACTAGAAGAGGCTCTAAATGGGAGCAAAACTTTTATTTCAGCTTTGAGTGAAGGAAAGGTGTTACAACTAAAATGGATCGTAGATTTCCTGTTGTGAATTTTCTGACCTAACCATTTTGAATAAGTATTGAGGCAATGGAGGATGGCCTGAGCTGATTGGGGGTTAGCATTACTAAAGATGATAAGATCATCAGCAAATAGCAAGTGGGAGATAATAGGTCCCTCTCTACTAACTCTGATTCCTTCAATGATATTTGAGTTGATATTTCTAGTAATCATTTTGGAAAGAACTTCACTTGCTAAAATGAAAAGGAAGGAGGAGAGGGGATCACCTTGTCTAAGTCCTCTAGAGGGTTTAATGAGACCTTGAGGGGAGCCATTTATTAGGATTGAATAAGAGACTGAGGAAATGCACTCTAAAATCCAATTGATCCATTGTTGATTGAAACCCATGCTTTTGAGGATAGATAAGATAAAAGGCAATTCCATTGAGTCAAAAGCTCAATATCAATTTTGATAGCCATGAGACCAGTCCTTCCTTTCTTTCTTTTTCCATGATGGAAAAAATTTCTTGGGCTATCACTGTATTTTCTTGAATGATACACCCAGGGACAAAAATTGATTGGAACGGTGAGATGAGGGAAGGAAGAATCAATTTAAGCCAATTTGCTAGGATTTTAGAGATTATTTTATAGCAAACATTTGCTAAACTAATGGGTCTAAAGTGGTGGAGAAAGCTTGGGGATTTGGTTTTAGGGATTAGGGCAATATGGGTATGATTCATTTCCTTGAGCAACTTTCCTTTTAAAAAGAAATCCCTAATAGCTTTTATCATATCAAGATGGACCACTTTGCAGTAAAACTTAAAAAAGAGGCCAACCATCTAGCCCAAGAGCTTTAGAAGTAGGAGTGCTTTGGATGGCCTTTGTGATTTCTAAGTCATTTGGGATGGAGACCAGGATGTCATTTTGAGATTGAGTTATTCTATTTGGGAACAAAAAGTCGAGATCACCAGGTAGATTAGGATTGGAAGTGGTGAAAAAAGACTTGAAATGATCTATGAAAGTATTTTTGAATGATATTTAGATCTGAAGTCCACGTACCTTGATCTGTTTTGATGTTGTCAATGGAGTTGCTTCTCCTTTAGATGATTGTTGAAAAATGGAAGAATTTGGTATTGAGGTCAGTGGTGGTGAGCCAGATCAATTTAGATTTCTATTTCCACAATTGTTCCTTCCTTTTCAGAAGCTCATTCAGATTTTCTTGAAGTAGCTCTTCAAGGGTTCTATCAAACAGACCAGACATGGAGGATTGCAAGCTTGAGAGGGCTTCATTAAGGGTGGAAATACCTTGTTGAATATGACCAAAAGTCTCTTTGTTCCATAACCTTAAAGCATGTTTTGTGGCCCTCAATTTTCTGCAAACTATAACAAAGGGGGTACCCGAGAAGATTTGAGTCCAAGCCCTACTCACAACTCCAAGGCTTTTTTAGATTGTTATTGCCTTTGGTGGACAAGATTATAGGGGCATGATCTGAGGAGGCCATTTGGAGATTTAAAATATGGGCATCAGGGAACAAGGTTCTCCATTGACTATTGACTAGGCCTCTATCAACTCTTTTTTTTTTTTTAAGAAAGAGTTAGGGTCACCTGTCCAAAAGTGACCCCTCCCCAATTTTATTAATAACTCTCACTTGTGGTAGAGGAAAATCATGGTTACAAATCAAGCATTTGGGAAACAAAAGAAACCCAGCATGTAGAAAAAAAAAAAAACCAAGCTAGAAAAATAAAAATCCAAAGAAAATACAACAAAAAACCACAAACAACAAACACACAAAATTAACTAAAACGAAGCAAAGGCAACCCAGAGTAATCCATGCGGATAAGACCACGCAGAGCACGAAGAGTCTCCGTCAAGTGTGAAAAAATTAAATCACTACCAGAAGCCCTATGTTTGGCTAACCAATCTGCAATTTTATTTCCCTCCCTAAAAACATGATGAATCGAGCATGTCATGGAGTTCATAATGTCCATTATTTCCTCCCAGAAGTCCTCCAAGTACCACACCTCACATCTTTTACTTCTCCATCAGGAAATAACAGTCATAGAGTCAAGTTCAATATCCACATCATTTAAAGATAAGGATTTACAAACCTGGAGCCAATGAAGAAGAGCTAAAAGCTCAGCCCGATTATTAGAACCTGTACCAATGAACAAAGAAAAAGCATGAATTAGCTGACCATGATTATTTCTAATGATCCCACCTATACTTGAGGCACCCAGATTGCCCAAACTAATGCCATTTGTGTTTAGCTTAACCCATCCCACCGAAGGTCGTTGCCAAGCAATAACTTTGCAACGCCAGATTGGGGGGAAAACAGGCTGGACATTCAAGCCCTCAAGTACCTGCAAATCAAGACTAGATATGTGAGAACTAGCATGCATATCGCAACAAATAAGACTAATCCACCGACGAACAGAGTGACTAATGTCAAAGGCAGCTTCAAAGCGACCCTCCATACGCGCCAAACAGCGCAGCCGCCAAATTCTCCAAGTGATAATCACTGGGAGAATTCCCACAATAATACCAACTTGAGACGAAAGTTTCGCACGGCGAAACCAAATCTTCACCGTGTCTCTCCAATTTCGGCCAATCGGGATCCCAAGGCTAGCCCCAAAATAACGCCAAACGTTGTTTGCAATATCACTTGCAAAAAGAACATGATTTTGGTCCTCATAATGACCGTTAGGACAACAATCACAACGGGAGGTAATAGGAATACCAATACGTCGAAGGTGATGATCGACACTAAGGGCCATAAACCAAGCTTTCCACATGTGGGTAGACATTTTAAGAGGAAGACTCTTATGCCACATCCAAGAGTGCCCCTCAATAGTATCACCCCTAATACGGACACAATCCAAAGCCGACTTAGTGGAAAATAAACCATTATCATTATTGGTCCAAATCAACACATCTATACTCAGTTTAGCCTTACAAATATCCTCTAAAATACCATCAAAGTGATTCGGCCCCATAATTGAAGAATAAAATCCATATCCCAATCAATTTGCAATCCTTCACTTGAAGATGAGGATGACCCACAATATGCATATCATTAACTAAAGGGTCATTGTCCCACCATTTATCATACCAAAAAGAGATCAAACAATCTTTAAGGCGCCACTTAGAATTATCCAAGACCAAGGGGAGGGAATTAGCAATCATTTTCCAGAATCTCGTACCCTTAGTTGGATCAACCAAGGCCCAAAGTTTAGAACCCACATACTTACCCTTAAAAAAATTGGCCCATAAAAAATTACCTTGAGTGAGATTCCAAGCAAATCTAGCATGAAGGGCTTGTTGCATATCATCAAGGTTCCTAAGAGCCAAACCACCTTCCTCCACGGGGTGGCAAATAGAATTCCAAGCCACCCATGTTTTCTTTCCTTTACCATTATCCTCCCCCCAGAAGAAAATACTCATCTACAATGAAGGGTATTAATAGTGGATTGCGGGACCTGAAGAACGGCAAAGAAATGGAGAGCCATACTAGACAGTACATGACGAAGTAAAATAAGACGGCCACCCGCCGAAAGAAATCTCATCTTCCATCCCGATATTTTCTTTTGAATATTAGACACCATATCTTCCAGATGTACCTGTTTAAGACGACCCAAAATAATAGGCACTCCAAGATATTTGAAAGAGAAAGATCCTTTTGAAAATCCAGTCTTCCGTAATAATAAGCTTTTACGCGTTAAAGAAATATTTTTTGAGCAATAAATGGCAGACTTAGAGTGATTGATACACTGACCTGACCAACGCTCATACTTATGAAACACAGATAAAATCTCCCTTAAGACTTTAGAGCTACCATTAGAAAAAAGCACAACATCATCAGCATATATAAGATGAGAAATTATAGGCGTACCTCGGGCCTGAGAGAATTGACCAAATTTCCGAGGCTGCACACTTTGCTTGATCAATCTAGAGAGAATTTCTTGAAGGATAATAAAAAAATAGGGAGAAAGGGGATCACCCTGACGCAATCCCCGGCCACTTTGACAAAAACCTTTAATAGTACCATTCATCATAATCGAATACCAAGGAGTCGAGATGCATGTTTTGATAAGTGCACAAAAATCAGAGGAAAACCCAAAACAGCGAAGAATCTTGAGAAGAAAAAGCCAATCCACTCTATCATAAGCTTTAGCCATATCCAGTTCGCATGATATTACCACCATGGGCCTTCTTGTTAATGGAGTGGACCATTTCCTAAGTAATACTAATATTTTCAAAGATGCTTCGCCTCGGAATTAAAGCACCTTGTTCCCATGATATCATTCGTGAGAGGAGACCTGTCAAACGATTAACAATGATTTTGGAGCATATTTTATAGAAAACTGAGTAGAGGCTGATAGGCCTAAACTTATCAAATCCAGAAGGTGTATCAACCTTTGGAATTAAGACAAGAAAAGATGTAGTAAAAAATCTTGGAAGCTGCTTAAAATTAAAAAATTCAGATATGGCTTCCAAGACCTCTTCTTTAACAGTCTCCCAACAGATTTTGAAAAAACCAGAACCAAATCCATCAGGCCCCGGGGAACTATTAGAAGGAATAGAGGATAGAGCAAAGAAAGCTTCATTCATAGAAGGCACCGCACAAAGCATCGAGTTATCAGAATCAGTAATAATAGGAGAGATAAGAGGTAACAATCTAGTCGGCGTGCCCTGCAGAAAATTAGAAAAGAAATCCACAGCCTCCTGATGAATACTCTCCGGTGAATTGAACACCATACCATTCGAAGATCTCATTTCCACCACTCTTTCACAGCGTTTATTAGCAAGGCAGGCATGAAAAAACTTCGTGTTACGATCACCATCCATGTGCCATTTTAACTTAGACATTTGAGCCAATCTAGTATCTTCATGACGGAGCCAGTCCTCCAATTCTGTAGAAGATACCATAAGCTCCCTCTCCGTATCTTTATCCCAGTTTTGCTGAAGCTTCTTTTCAAGCTCCTCAATTTGCTACTCAAGAGATGTAATATGCATATTAGTAAGACTAAAGACCTTTTTATTCCATTCACGCAAGGCGACCTTAGTGTTCTTCAATTTAAACACCAATTTAGGAAGACCATGACCACCAACAGGAGCAGACCACGCCTGGCGAACACAAAACAAAAATTGCAGATGATCCACCCACATTTGTTGAAAACGAAATGGCGAAGGGCCATAAGAAAAAGGATCCATCTTGAATTCTATAACCATAGGAGAGTGATCAGACGTGGTGCGCGGAAGATAAGAACAAACTCCATGAGGAAAATAATCAAGAAGAGAGAAATCCATAAAGACCTGATCTAACTTCGCCCAAGACTGAGCAAGACCCGAGTGCCCATTACACCAAGAAAAAATTCTTCCCTTAGATTTCATTTCAACCAAACCACCTTGATGGACCTAGGTATTGAAATCCTCCATCACCGCATTTGAACGAGGTGAACCACCCCTCCTTTCCGAATTGTTCCTGATTATATTAAAATCCCCAGCAAAAAGACAAGGCTCCTATCCCATAGCCTGGGAACTAAGATCCTCCCATAAATTTTTCCTCTCATACATATTGCACTTAGCATAGATAATATTACACAAAAATTGGTAGGACCCCATGTTAATACGAAGAGAAACAAACTGCAAATTAGTCCGCACCACTTGAATATCAAGAGTATTGTCCCAAAAAATTCAGATTTTACCACCATCATCTACATTCGAAATAAAAGAATCAAAGTGTAAATAATGTTGCAAACAGATAGCTTTGTCCAATGCTCCAAAACCGCAACAATCTTAGGCTTAAACTTACAAACTAAATTCTTTAGTCTACGATGAGAGGTACCGATACCACGGGCATTCCAAACAATAATGTTACTCATAAAGACAAGGTAAAGGGGTGGGTAATGACCCGACTCGAGCTTCGAACTTTCTCAAATTTTTTCTTTTGATATTTTTTCTTAATAGATTTACCTTCAGAATCTGAATGATAATCCTTGAACTGAAGGAGCACTTCTGGAAGGATATCAGTGTCCGACTCAGAAACAATATCTTCAAGATTATTTTCCAGATTTTCATGTAAAATCCCAACTGCTAGACTGATTGCATCTTCGCCTAGATTAATATTAGGAGCTTCCTCTAGAATAGGAGGAAATGGTTCTTCTACATTAAAAGAAACAACGTTGGTATGGTTCGAAAGAGTACCTGCCTCCTCACTTGGCGCTAGCATCCCTCCACCATCATGAGCAATGATCTATGTGGGATTAACCCCCTGGGCATGGGATGGGGAGGTGTTGAAAAATTTTTACTGGAACTAGTTCGGCAGTCTATGCTTCAGGAAGATCCTCCCGAAAAAGATCACCTGTCTCTTCGTTGGGCGCTAGCACCCCTCCATTATCATGAATATCTACCTCTGTAAGAATAACCACCAGTGCAGGGGATGGGGAGGCGTTGGAAGGTTGTTCCGGAATCACAAACGACTCAGCAGACTCTGTTTCAAGAAGGATATCCACGGAGTTGTTCGTCAAACCACCGTAAGTATTACCAGACCAAATGCCACCATGTTTTGGTTCTACTTTCTTACCACCACGGTTTAGATCCTTTCCAACATGACATGTCTTTAAATTATGACTCTGAACTCTGCATTTTCCACAGTATGCGGGCAACGTTTCATAAAGGACCTCTTGTTTCCGACTGGTAGGCAGTCTTGGAGTACCAATCCAAAAATAAGAAATTGGCTCCTTGGCTACATCCATCTCCAAACAGAGTCTAGCTCCATCATTCCGGGTCGCACAATGTGTGGGGTTGTCCCTGCGAATAAACCGGCCAATAGGAGCAGTGAATATCTGAAGAAAAGACTCTTGATAATAGTTGGGAGGTAATCCTGGGAGCAAAATCCACATGGGTACATTAGAAGGTTCATGTTCCTCATTGAATTCTGGAGACCAGTGAAGGCACGGTAAGCCACTCCATTCACTTCACAAGACTCACGGGACAGGGCTTTCACAAAGTCTGCTTCTGTAGCCATCCGAATAAAAACGTTGCGTGGCAATTTCATAGAGGAGACCACCGAAGTAGATGACAGGCCCCAACGGCTAGAAATAAAAGCACGTATAGCGTCCAGAGAGGGCCTTTGTCAAAGGAACTTGATCGCTATGGAAAAACGGAATGGCTCCGCTGATCGGCTGATTTCTTCTTTGGAGAACTGGAAAAAAATCTCACCATCCATGACTTTGGGAGCACGAGGGCTACAGAAATATCAGGAAGGGGCTGCGGTACTGTAGCAGCCATTTTGGCAAAGGTTTGATGGCCAAAAGCATGGCCATCCACGGCTGCCATGTAGACTCAAACGAAATAGAGGCCAAACGGAGAAGGTAAATAGTGAAACACACAAAAACCCTAGCAGAGCACGTAAGGGTCAGTTTCGTCCTATATTCAGTTTCTATCAACTCTCTCTCTTATCTTAGCACAACCATGTCCTCTATTAGACCATGTAAAGGGTGGGCTAGAGGCACCTAGATCAATAAGGCCATTCAGGTTTATCAGTGAGGACATACCCAAAGGGTTAGATAAACAAGTGAAGTAGGCCACCACATTTTTCAGATTGGTCAATAATAGAGTTAAAATCCCCTAATCCTAGCCAAGGACCAGCAAAGGAATTGGTTATCGAGTTTAACAAGTCCCAAAATGCTTGTTTATGCTTGTGTTGGGCAGGACAGTATATAAAAGTTAGTAACCAAGTGTGGTGCACAGGGTTTGAGTACATAAGAAGAGCAATAACATTACTAGTAATTTTTACAACTTTCACATCAAGTCCTTCTTTCCACATAAACAAAAAACCACCCCATCTACCTAAGAAGGGAATATGCACATAATAAGTATAGTCTAATCTATTAACAACATTAGGGGTCTTTACCATTTTCAAAAGTGTTTCAGCAAGAAACACACCATTAGGATAATAAGCTCTGATGGTTGCCCTAAGGCTTCTCTCATTTAATTACATAGAATAGATAATAAATTTAAGTTTATAAATTCAACAATTCCTATAAGTTTAAATTTTTTTTTTTTTAGATGATTATTACTGGTGCTTTAACATTGCAGATTTCACCAAATTAATATTATATGCATGAAGTAGTACTACTGGAATCTAGCTACCCATATGTGCCCTTCAAATTATAATATCTTTTAAATGGTCCAGTACTACCCTAACAATCTAGTTCGACTCCTGTATTATCCAAGCTAGCTAGCTCCAAAGAAATTTTTGTAAATGACCAAATAGTTATATATACCTTTTGGCTAATTAAGGATCAATTAGGTTGGTAATTTTTCTCACATTTCACTGATCTTCTAGCCTACGTACGTATGATCATATACGTGGCCATATATATATAGTTGTTTAACCATGAGTCAATCGATCGGTCTGTTGAGGATACTCCAGAATCCTCTCTTGATCTTCAGCAATCCTCTCCATGATTGTGGAGATGCGTTATTTACTTCCATTTGTATTTTATTCATTGTATGATTTCTTTCCATGTGTATTTCATTTCCATGTATAGCCATACGTGTACTCCTCTATAAATACAATATTTCTCCACCTCTCAAAGTGTGGTGGTTTACAAAAACCTTCTCATGGTATCAGATTGTTCACTGGATTAACATCTTTTTTTTTTCCGCTTTCCTGGTCTATTTCCTTTTCTCTTCCTCCATGGCTACCGAGCCTCTCTCCTTCAACACCATGGTTCACATGGTTACTATTAAGCTCTCAGCCACCAATTACTTGCTTTGGAAGAGCCAACTTATCCCTCTCCTTGACTGCCAAAATTATCTTGGCTTTGTCGATGGCTCACTGTCGCAACCTACTGCCACCCTTGAAGGTTCTTCAACCGTGAACCCAAAGTTTCTAGAATGGAAGGCTAAAGACCAGCGCATCCTGAGTCTTATTCTCTCTTCCCTCTTTGAAGAAGCCATGGCAGCTGTAGTAGGTCTACCCACCTCCCGCGCTGTTTGGCTTGCTCTTGAGCGTGCTTTTAGTCACAGCTCAAAAACTTGTGAGATACGTCTCAAAGACGAGTTGCAACTGATGAAGAAAGGCACTCGGTCTATTGCTAACTTCTCCCGTGATTTTAAATCACTCTGTGATCAGTTGCTGGCCATTGGAGGTCTCATGGATGAAGTTGACAAATCTCACTGGTTTCTCCGTGGCCTTGGCACCGACTTTGCTGGTTTTTCCTCCACACAGCTGGCGCTCTCATCACTGCCTCTCTTTCATGATCTGGTTCCCATGGCCAAGAGCTATGATTTATTTTAGAAATCTTTAGAGTCTAACTCCCTCTCTTCTGCAGCTTTTACAGCCACCCGATCCTCATCTGGACGTGGAAACCAGACTTGTAACCGTCGCTCCCGCGGTGGTTCTCATGGGAACTCAAGCCACTCTTCTTCCAGCAACTCTAATGGCTCTGGTCGCGACCGACGTCCTTACACTCCGAGATGCCAATTCTGTAAAACTGAAGGTCATACTGCTGATAAGTGCAGGAATTGCTATGAACGCTCGGATTCTTTGGCACAACTAGCTGAAGCTTTTCAGAGTTCTTGTTCTCTGTCCGATGGTCCCTCCTCTGATTGGTACCTTGACACTGGCGCCTCCGCTCACATGACACCAGATTTGGCATCCCTGGACTCCTCTGAGCAATACGTTGGTAAGGACAGTGTTGTTGTGGGAAATGGGGCTTCTTTACCCATCACTCACGTTGGTACCTCTAACTCTTTTCCCGACTTACCTTTGCTTGATGTTTTAGTTGTTTCCCGACTTACCAAAAATATTTTATCCATCAGTAAGCTAACCCCTGATTTTCCTTTCCAAGTTACCTTTACTAATTCTTCATTTGTTGTTTAGAATCGCAACATAAGAAAGGTGGTGGCAACCGGAAAACGTGATGGCGGTCTCTACGTACTAGAGAGTGGCAATGTTGCTTTTATTGTCCTCAATAAATCTGCTCTTAAAGCGTCGTATGATTTATGGCATGCACGTCTTGGGCATGTTAATCCTTCTCATGTTATTTCTTGATTAAATAAAAAAGGACAGCTTTCTCTTACATCTATATTGCCTGATCCGTCTCTTTGTTCTACGTGTCAACTTGCCAAGAGCCACAAACTCCCCTTTTCCACAAATGATACTTGATCTAATGTTATTTTGGGCCTTGTTTACTGTGATATATGGGGGCCCGCCTCGGTAAAATTGACAATGGGTTTTTCATATTATGTTATTTTTATTGATGACCATTCTCGTTTTACTTGGCTTTATCCTATGAAGTTGAAGTCTGATTTCTATGAAATTTTTCTTCAATTTCAGAACTTTGTGGAAAATCAACTCTCTTGCAAAATTATAATTTTTCAGATTGAGGTGGGGCTGAATTTCATAGTCTATGTTTTCAGTCTCATCTTCTACCGGGATCCATCACCAAATGTCTTGTCCTTATACACCGTTCCAAAATGGTCGTGCCGAACGTAAGCACCGTCATGTGACTGAGATGGGCCTTACTCTTTTATTTCATTCATGTGTTCCCACTTCTTATTGGGTTGATGCTTTCAGTACTGCGACATACATCATTAACCGGTTGCCTGCACTGCTTCGTGGAAATATTTCTCCATTTGAACTCTTGTATGGTAAGTCCCCTCATTACATAAATTTTCATCCATTTGGTTGTCAAGTTTTTCCTTGCTTACGTGACTATGCTTCCCACAAATTTTCCCCCCGTAGCATTTCTTGCATTTTTTTAGGGTATAGTCCGTCCTACAAAGGTTTCCTTTGCTTAGATCCGACCACCACAAAAATGTATGTTACTTACCATGCCCGTTTTGATGAAACCCATTTTCCCCTTATTCCCAACTCTCCCATTTGGCCCATAACTGCCTTGGATTATTCCTCCTTTAGTGAGCCCAGCCGAGCCGAAACCCCATCTACGCTCGCTGCCCCATTGCCACACCACACTCTGTCTGACCCTGTTGCTCAGCCCGGGCCCACTCACTATCATTTCTGTGTTGATCATTTTGTTGAGCCCATGCAGGTTTCTCAGGTTGACCTCACTCCTGACTGTAAGTCTCCAGCCCCATAGGATCTTGTTGTTCTGCCTGGTCCATCTGCAAGCCCAGAGCCTCAAGCCTCTGTCGATTCAGCACCTGTTGCCCCTCTTTCCTCTCATCCAATGGTCATCCGTGCCAAAGCCGGTGTCTTCTGGCCACGCCATTCTGCTTATCTTAGTTAGCATGCTTCTGGACTTATTCATGCCTTACTCTCCTCCTCTGAACCTCGTGGTTTCAAATCTGTTGCCAAGAATCCTGCTTGGCTTGCCACCATGGATGATGAGATTAAAGCTCTCCATGCCAATCTCACTTGGGACTTGGTGTCACGTCCCTCCAACACGAATATTGTGGGCTCTAAGTGGGTTTTCCAGACCAAATATCTCTTCAATGGATCCATTGATCGTCTTAAGGCTTGTATTTTAGTGAAGGGTTATACTCAGCTTCCTGGACTTGACTATACTGATACTTTTAGTCCGGTGGTCAAGGCGTCCATTGTTCGTGTTGTTCTCTCTCTTGTTGTCACTCGTGGTTGGCCTCTCCGCCAACTTGATGTCAAAAATGCCTTTCTTAACGGTATTTTGCAAGAAACTATCTATATGGAGCAACCCCCTGGCTATGTTGATCCCCGTTTCCATAGTCATGTCTGCAAGCTCAAGAAAGCTCTCTATGGTTTGAAGCAGGGTCCTCGTGCCTGGTTTCAGCGCTTTAGCTCCTTTTTACTAAAACTTGGGTTTTCTTGCAGCCATGTTGACACTTCTCTGTTTTTTCTTCATCACTAGTAGCATCTCATTTATCTTCTCTTATATGTTGATGATATTATTGTCACCGGCAATGATCCTTCTCTTCTTGGTGTCTTTATTCGCCAGCTTCATACCGAGTACGGGGACTTGGGCCCTTTCAGCTATTTTTTGGGTCTTGAGGTCACCTCTACATCTAACAGTCTCTTTCTCAGTTAAACCAAGTACGCTCGTGACATTCTTGTTCGGGCTCAGCTCTTGGATTGCAAACCTGTCACCACTCCTATGGTTGTTAGACAGTGCCTCTCCTCTACTGGTTCTCCCTTCTCTGACGTTACTCTTTATCGCTCTCTTGTTGGTGCCTTGCAATATCTGACTATCACTAGGCCTGATCTTGCTCATTCCGTCAACTCCATCAGTCAGTTTTTGCATGCTCCCACCGAGGCTCATTTTCAAGCTGTCAAACGCATTCTTCACTATGTCAAGGGCACTTTCCACTTTGGTCTCACATTTTCAGCCTCTGCTTCTGTCGCTATCACTGCTTATTCTAATGTTGATTGGGCTAGTTGTCTAGATACTCATCGCTCCACGTCCGGTTATTCCATCTATCTTGGTGAAAATCTTGTCTCTTGGAGTGCGAAGTAACAACCCACTGTCTCTCGGTCCAGCTGTGAATCTGAGTACCATGCCCTTGCCGCCACTGCCGCTAAGGTTCTTTGGTTGCAACATCTCCTTCGTGATCTGCGTATCTCTACCCCTGCTCCACCGCTTCTACTTTGTGATAACAAAAGTGCCCTCTTTCTTAGTTCCAATCCGGTCTCTCACAAGCGCTCAAAGCACATTGATTTGGATTATCATTTTCTTCGTGAACTCGTGGTTGCCGGCACTATCCACACTCAGCATGTTCCCTCTTCCTTACAGATTGCTGACGTTTTCACCAAGAGTGTCTCCCGGTCACTCTTTGTTCTCTTTCATTCCAAGCTTCGCGTCTGCTCTAATCCCACGCTTAGCTTGCGGGGGGGTGTTGAGGATACCCCAGAATCCTCTCTTGATCTTCAGCAATCCTCTCCATGATTGTGGAGATGCGTTATTTACTTCCATTTGTATTTTATTCATTGTATGATTTCTTTCCATGTGTATTTCATTTCCATGTATAGCCATACGTGTACTCCTCTACAAATATAATATTTCTCCACCTCTCAAAGTGTGGTGGTTTACAAAAACCTTCTCACGGTCTATTATCGAATCGATGAAATGTCTTGAAATAATTATAATCGGATTAATAATGGTACTAACCGGGAGTGTAAAATTAGTTACATATTATTACATGAATCATGCATGAGTTCAAATGATCTTCTAATTAATTAGCTCAGTCTTTAACGATGTACACGAATTGCATGGTTATCAAATAATAAACATGATGATATTAACGCTCAATTCTAAAACAAGTTCACTTATTTTGGGGCCGAATCGATCGAGGGAATTAAATACCTTATCATATTTCTTCATGATCTTTGAAAATGCCAGCGTATTCAAGAAGCTGCAAGTATCAATATTCAGAGAAAAATATTTAATTTTCTACATAAATGAAAGGAAAAACAAGAAAAGCCAACCAGATCTGAATAAACTAGCATTAATTTCGATTACCTATAGCTTTTTAGAAGCCGTAGCTTCTGGTAAAATTCAACAAAAGCCCGCTTAAGAAGTTTTTCAACTTTCTTCAGATTTTCCCTGCTGAAATCCAGCTCTGTCTGCATAGGATAAGGGAGGAAGCTCTTAATGGTGGAACGGGGAGTCTCCAGTGTGTTGTTTATTTTCACACGATTAAGTACTTCCAGAGGAGCTGGTCTACTACTGGCCGACGGCGGCCTGATGCTATTCGGCTTCTTTTCTTGAACCTTTTGGTCGACAACTTTAAAGGTCTCCAGCTCGTCGTGATCTTTATCCTGATCACTGGATTCATCTGCTTGTCCATGGCTACTCGATCCACCCTCTTCAATCACATCCATGGACATGGGAAGTACCCTTCCTGCGTAATTGAAATCAAACTTTTACCCTTTATGTTTCAGCTAAAAGCTGTAAGAGAAATGGTTTCAACTTCTACGTACTGATCACACTCCAGACAGAGAAAAACTGCACTAAATTACCATTAATTACTATATATATTTATATACATATATATAAATATATTTATATAGCTTCGTTACATAAATTTACAAAACTTACTGCTGCTTGCTCTGACCCCTCTCGGTGTTGAAGCCGACAATGCAGCTGCAGAAGCTGCAACATCTGAAGCAAGACGAGTCATCTCTACTGATCTATCAAACCAACCTTGAGGATTCTCCACTTTTATTCTAAAAGCAATGAAAGCGTCCATTTGCTTATTCAGCAGATTGGCTTCATTCATCACCTCCTCCACCTTAGACCTGTAAAATTTGTCCACTTTATTGAATTCATCATCAAGCCTCCTGAAGTAAACCAACTCGTACTCTCCCCCTTCGTCGTCGGACATTAGAAACGTAGTCTGATAGCTTTGGGAGCCATCTCGGTTCACTGAGTTGACGAGAATGGCTTGGCTGTCAATGTCATCAGGAGTGGATGGGCTCGTGGGGTGGTGGTTGTATCTTTGCGTAAGGCCGCTAAAAGCTCTGTAAAGTGTGAGCTTTCGCTTTAGGCTGGCCAGGGTACTGCAGGCCGGTGGCTGGTTTCTTTGCTTGAACCGTAGGATGTCTTTCAACAAGGCTTTGAGGTTTCCATAATCCATGTATGCTTTTTGCCATTCGGGCACCATCTGCGCCGTGAATTCCTTCCCGAATTTCATGATTCTTTGCTCCTGAAAATGAAGCAGCAGTACTACTTCATGAGCTGCGGGAGAGTCTGCTTTAATGAGCTGTGTAAGACAACAATCCCTTGATGATAATTAAGTGCCATCTCAGATCGATACAGATTTATTTATATATACGTGCTGGCCAGGAACGACCCTTTCAACTCATGTTTTGTTCATCGAAAATCCATGCATGAAAATTTCAATAGGAGGAGCAGACAAGTGTTGGCTAGGTCAACTTTTCCCACAGATCATGGAGAGAGATCTGAGAGTATGCAAAATTTTCATACATCCCAAACATGATATTACATACATAACCAAATTTTACACAATTGATGATCTCTACGATCAGCAAATTAATGAAAATAGTACACAATAAAATTCAACATAAATTGCGATCTATGTTAGGTCGTGATCATCAATGTTAGGTCCAACAAGATTCAGAACGCCTCGGTGGAGTACCGGAGCTAGCTTGTAATTATTGTGATGTTAGCTGGGTTCAATAAATTGTGCGTATATTGTAAGAAATGCAAATAAATGTAAAAGGGATCAACAAAATCAGGGCTAGGCGATGGAAAAGGTAGGGAAGAAAGTTGCCTTGCACTTGCTTGATAAAATGTCTATACAAAAACTGCTTATATAAGTTTACAAAAGAATATGACAGCTAACGTAAAGATTTTATATTTTCTCCCTAGCTAACAACCTCAACAGAAAAGGAAAATAATAGCTGTACAAGAAGACAAAAAATTATACACTAGAATATTCCTATCTATTTCCTCTAGAACATTCTTCCTCCTCCTTTGCCGAGCTGCTACCAATTGCTGATGTGTGCTGTTGGCTTTCTAAATCACCAGCTTCATTGGCTTTCAATAGCCCCTCGCAAGATGGAGAGTAGATATCTACTACTCCCATCTTGAGAGTACATGAGTAGAAACTTTGAGAGTCCAAAGCTTTGGTAAGTATGTTTGCAATCTGTGATTTGCTTGAGACATGCTTAGTGACAATGCTTCCATCTTGTATTTTGTCTCTAATTAGATGACAATCAAGCTCTATGTGCTTGGTCATTTCATGAAGATATGATTTGTGGCTATATGCACAACAGACTTGTTGTCACAAACATGATTTTACATTAATATAGTGATTCAGACTGCATTGATGGTGTCAATGCAGTCACCAGCCACAATAATATCATCTACATATACTAAAATAGCTATGAATGAATTGTTGGTCTTCTTGGTGAATAAAATGTAATTAGCTTTAGATTGAGTGTACCCTTGTTCAACAATGAATTTGGACAGCTTAGAGTACCATTGTCGTGACGCTTTTTTCAATCCATATAATTTTATTTTTAAGTTTGCACACCCTCTTGCTATTACCATTAGAATACCCAGGAGGGAGTTCCATATACAGTTCCTCATCTAACTCACGATGCAATAATGCATTATTCACATCAAATTGGTAAAAATTCAATCCTTTTATTGTTGCTACCGCTAACAAGGTTCTGCCAGTAATTAGTTTAGCCACGGGTGAGAAGGTCTCATGCTAATCGAGACCTTCTTGTTGAGTGTACCCCTTGGCCTCTAGTCTTGCCTTAAATCTCTCCACACTCCCATCAACATTGAATTTAACCTTATACACCCACTTGCACCCAACAGCTTCCTTATTAGGAGGCAAATCAACTAAAGCCCAAGTGTCATTAAGTTCAAGAGCCTCAATCTCAGCTCTCATGGTTGTGCACCATTTAGGATAATTTTGGCTTCTTGGTAATTTTTAGGCTTAGATTGAAAGGTAATGGAAAAAATAAAGGATTTGTGTGCAGTGGACAGTTTTTCATAGGAAACACTATCACTAAGTGGAAGGGATTGCCTGAGGAGTTCTGGCCATTTCGTTTGTCCAAAGCTTGTGATGGGTGAAGAGAGGTAGCCTGTTGACATATAAAGTCCTACAAGTGAGGAGGTGCCCTTCAAATTCTCATTGATCTACGAGGTAAGTGAGTTATAGATGCGGTATTTGGTGTAGAATCATGGGTAGGAGGATTTTGCAGGTCACTATCAAGTTCACCTTGATCAGAGGTTTCTAAGATTTCTTCCTCAGAAATTTCAGTTTGAGTATTTGTCTCTACTTCTTGTGGGGCAATTTGTGTAAAACTGGTAGGAACTTGAGTGAAACTAACATTTATTTGATTTGATTGGGTTTGAATATCAGTGAGAATTTCTTTGTAGGGAAAAACATTTTCATAGAAAACAACATTCTTCGAGACAAAAATCTTCTTAGTTTCAAGATCCAACAAAGTGTATCCTTTGATTCCAAAGGGATACCCTATAAATTACATGCATATTTTTGCTCTAGGGTCAAACTTATGTCTTCCATTAACAATGGTTGTAGCAAAGGCCAAACAACCAAATACCTTAAGATAGTTGTAATCAGGTTTCTTCTTAAATAGAACTTGATAGGGGCTTTTGTCATTTAATATTGGTGAAGGTGTTTTGTTTATGAGATGGACAGCAGTTAAAACACAGTGATTCCAAAACTTTAGAGGGATGCCACTTGGAATTTCAAGGCCCTAGCAGTGTTTAGAATATGTTGATGTTTCCTTTCTACAACATCATTTTGTTAGGGTGTCTCAACACAAGTCCTACAGTGTATAATGCCGTTTTTAAGATAAAATTCTCTCATATTGATTCCCCCCATTATCACTTCCAATGATTTGCACTTTGGTTTCAAATTGGTTTTCTACCATGGCATAGAAATTTTGAATAGTTGTAGTGGCATCATATTTGAATTTTAGCATATAGGCCTAAGTACATCTACTAAAATCATCCACTATAGTCAAAAAGTATCTAGAACCATCACTTCCTATTTCATTGGAAGGACCCTAAATATCACAGTGTATTAATTGAAAACATTTTTCTATTTTGTGTGAACTTGTAGGAGAAGGTAACTTGTGGAGCTTAGCTAGAGGACATATGGAGCAAAGCTTATCACTAGATGATTTTGAAAACTGAACTTCATCATCCATATTGAAAACAGAATAAGAAGAGTGTCCTAGCCTATAATGCCAAATGTCGAAGTTTTAATCATCCTTGATGATTGATGCAGAAACAGGTTTTGTAGATGGCAGATTTAATTTGATCAAGGCATCTGATAGAGCTGAAGAAGAGACCTTTTCTTGCAGCATGTGATATAGCCCTTGCCTAACCTCACCCATGCCAATCGTTTTCCAAACTGAAAGGTCCTGGATGTAGCAAAAATGAGGGAAGAAAATTAAGCAACAGTGAGAGTTTCAATTAGCTTTTTGGTAGATATCAAGTTAAAAGAAAAGCTAGGAACACAGAGAACATCATGAAGAATTAAGGAGTCTATGATTTTTACTGTACCTATTTGAGTAATAGGTGTTACATGATCACCATTAGGTAAGACAATAGAATAGGAAACTTTGGTTTGAAAAATAGAAAACAATGAGGCAGAACAAATCATGTGATCTATCGCCCCTGTATCAATTATCCAAGGTATTTCTAAAACATTTAAAAATTTAGAACAGGTAGATAAACATGTTGATATACCAAAAACTTGATGGATGTTTCCATTAGAGGAGGTAGAAGCCACAATACTCTGAACATTATTTGCTGAGGGAATCGAGGGTGAAGGATCTGTGCTTGGTTTGAGCAAAGCTAGAAGCTGTGAGTATTGCTCTTGGCTTAAGGACACTTGAGACTTTTCATTCACCATTTCCTGTGCAGGAGCAGATGCAGTAACTTGGTTAATAGCAAATATGTTCTTCCCATCAGACTTGTGAGTTGATAGAAATCCATGGAGTTTGAAGCACTTATCTACTGTGTGACCTGGAATCTGAAAGTGAGATCAAACTGGTTTTCTTGGGTTGGCTTGAAACATCTTTCAAGTGAGTGCCCTAGAATCTTGCAAAAAGTGCAGTAGTATCTATTCCTCTTTTGTGTAGGATTGTTGGTTTTACCCTTTCTTTGTAATTGCCTCTAGTGAATAGAGCCATAGAATCATGGACAAATCCTTATGTGAATATTTCTCTCCTTTTTTCTTCTTGTTGTATAATAGAGTATACTTCATTAAGACTAGGGAAAGGTTTTATTAAAAGGATTTTAGCTTTGATTCCTTTGTAAGAATCATTTAGGCCCATTAGGAATCTCATGACCCAATCCCTCTGCTGATTTTGAACAACAGGTTTTAAACCTCCACAACTACAACTAGGAATAGCTTCATAGTTTAAAAGTTCATCCAAAAGGGTTTTTAGCTTGGAGAAATAGACACTTACAGCATCATGGTTTTTAGTATGGTAATAGCTTGTCTAATTACACAAATTCAAGGTGCATTTTGTTGAGCAAAGCGTTATTCTAGCTCGAGCCAGAGTTGATATGCTATCTCAGCATATACAGTGCTGCACTTGATATCCACAGCCATGGTATTCTGCATCCAGGTAATCACAATGTCATTGTAGCTTAACCAGTGCTCCATTAGGGGATCGCTTGGATCTGTGGGTTCACATAAGCTTCCATCTATGAAGCCATGTTTATTTTTTATGCGTAATGCCCTCTTCATTGATCTAGCCCATGAATTATAGTTACTGGCATCCAAGCTATGAGTGACAAGCATGGCGCTAGTACCATCATTGTTTCCAATAAAATATGGGCTACTTGGATGGGTAGGGTCATGAGTGTTTGGGTTTTGGTTTTGATTTTGATTTTGATTTTGTTTGTCTGAGCTAGGATCTTCCATAACTGAGCTCTAGTACCAAGTAAAAAATCCAAAAAAATGTAAAAGGGGTCAACAGAATCTAGGCTAGGCGATGGAAAAGGTATGGAAGAAAGGTGCCTTTCACTTGCTTGATAAAATGTCTATACAAAAACTACTTATATAAGCTTACAAAAGAATATGACAACTAATGTAAAGATTCTATATTTTCTCCCTAGCTAACAACCTCAACAGAACAGGAAAACAATAGTTGTACAAGAGGACAAAAAATCATAGACTAGAATCAAGGGCGGAACTGTGTTGTAGCTTGGGCGGCGGTCCTCCAAAATTTTTTAAAAACACTAATATAGTATGTAGATAGTTATAATTTTTCTCTATATATTTAAAACTCCCCCCCCCCAAATATCTAGACTTCTAAATTTTTTATTAAAATTATCCTTCCAAATCCCAATATTTACTAACCCCACTTTAATTTTTCACTTCACTTTACATCACATGACACGGTGACAACTAACAACTGATATCAAAATTTTCTTGTTACCAATAAAAAGTATAAACCTCGAGGCTCGACTTTTTCTTTCTCTCTCTCATTGGGTAAGAAGTCAGACTTCAGTTCCTTCATACTTCTAAGTTTCTCTTTCTCTTTCTTTCTGCTGCTTCAACATTCTCTTTCTCTCTCTCGCTGGCCGCTGGGTAATGCTTCAATTGAATCAGATCCCTTCCTTCATCTTTGCACAACAACCTCTCTCTCTCTTCCTCTTTCTCTCTGTCACTGGGTAATCATGCTTCAGAAGGATAATCATACACTGATTACTGATACACGGTCTGACAGTGACTCTCATTTCTTCATTCACTTGTTTTGTTGTTAGAGACATACGCATGCTTTTCTTTTCTTTTTAATAAATTAAGCTCAGTTTTGTTCTTTTATGTTTCCATAAAGTTCTAATGTTTGGAGTCTGTTACTGCCTGCTGGGTAAAGGCAAGAGGCTAGAGACGTTGAAAGTTCACTGAGTCACTAACACTGCACTATACGTTTGCCCAAGAGAAACCGAAAGGGCTTAACTCAAATTTAAGGTACATCTACTTGAATACCCTATGTAGCTATGTTGCTATTTATTTATGGCAGTCGGCAAATTTTTGCTTTTGAGTTTAGACTATTGCTTTTGCTTTTGAGTTTAGACTATTGCTTTTTAGTTTTGACTTTGCTTTTGATTTTTGCTATACGTTTTGTCTAGATTCTAGAACACACATTACTGACCTACTTAAACTTTGCTTTTGAGTTTTGACTAGTTTTGACTTTTCCATAAATTCACACCGTGTATCATGTATCATGTATGTTTCTGCATTGAATTTGATTTAGTGATCTGCTATGAGTTTTCCAATTCTACCGTAATGATTATTCCGTTGCTTTGCTGATAGTCTGATATCCGATAGAACATTTGCATCTAATTTTTTTGTTCACTTAGTAATAAATACAAACTATACAAAAAAATCTAACAGCTTTATATCATTACTTATTAAGTACTTCTCCGGTTTACTCTTGATCTATAAATTTTTCTTAAAGTATAAAAAAATATGAGCAAGCCAAGAACAATTAATTCTCTTTTTAAAAAGAAAGATGAGGAAAATTCGGAGAGTAATATATATTTAGAGAGCTCGGTAACAATGGAATGTGATACTTCTATCACTGATGAGCGTCCCTCTAAAACTTCAAGAACCCAACCTGAAGAGATGGATGCTACCTCTTTGAAACGTGATCCAGGATTACATCCACAAATATGGGAATTTCCTACTAATCTATAAGATGAAATTCGACGTGCCTATCTTAAAATTGGTTCATATCAACTTAAACTTTCAGAATATCCATTTTCAGGAATAGGCAATCAACGTTGCCGATTTCAATTTTCTTGGTTTCAAAGATAGTTGAATTGGTTGGAGTATTCACCATCGAATAATGTTGTATTTTGTCTTCCATGCTATGTTTTTGCTAAGAAATTAACAGGCGGTCCAGGATCAGATGCATTTATCAATAAAGGTTTTGACAATTGGAAAAAATGAGTGATAAAATGAATTGTCCTTTAATAGGACATGTGGGAAGAGATCCAAATTCACCACATAAAAATGCTGTAAAATGTTGTGAGGATCTAATAAATCAGTTAAGACATATTGACAAGTTAGTTGAAAAACAAGTATCACATGAGATGTAGAATAATCAGTTGCGGCTCAAAACTTTGATAGATAGTGTTCGATGGCTTACGTTCCAAGCTTGTGCCTTTAGAGGTCATGATGGAAACTCTAACTCAAAAAATCAAGGTAACTTCATTGAACTGATAAAACTTCTGGCAAATTATAATGATCAAGTTAATGGAATTGTCATGGAAAATGCTCCACAAAATGCCAAATATATATCACCCAAAATTCAAGAGGAAATTTTCTATATATTTACAAATAAAGTGCGAAATGTGATTCAGAAATAAATCGGGGATGCCAAATTTTGTATTTTTGTTGATGAAGCTCGGAATGAGTCTAAAAGAGAACAAATGGCTATCATTTTGAGGTTTTTTGATAAGGATGGTTTTATTAGAGAGCAATTTTTTCATATTATGCATGTCAAAGATACTATGGCTCTCACTCTTAAAAATGAGATATGTGTTATTTTTTCTCATTACGACCTTCAAATTGAGAATATTTGAGATCAAGGATATGATGGAGGAAGTAATATGCGTGGTGAATGGAATGAATTACAAGTTGTATTTCTTAAAGATTGTCCCTATGCATGTTATGTGCATTGTTGGGCTCATAAACTACAATTAGCTTTAGTTGCAACCTCTAGAGAAGCCAAACATGTTCATCATTCTTTGTCCATTTGACATCTATTATCAATATTGTTGTTGGTTCTTCTAAATGTAATGATGAATTACAATCTGCTCAATCTGCTGAAATTGAAAGTTTGATCCCTTCCAATGAGATTGAGACTGGAAAATGGGCAAATCAAATTGGTACGCTACAACGAGTTGAAGATACTAGACGAGGATCTCATTTTCAATCTGTTTGTTAAGACACCCCGTATTTACGTGTATTTTAATTAAATAATTACGTGATTTATGTTTTATAATTGGTCCTCTTGTTTTAAAATTTATATGAGTTTTGTTATATTATTTTATAATATTTTAAGTTGTGAAATTATTTTAATGTGTCTTTCTTGTAATTAATTATTGTTTATTATTTAAATTTCTTTTTAATTTAAAAAGTTTGTTTATGGACTTTAAAATTATTATTTTTGTTGAATTTTATTATTATTTTACTTAAGTTATTCACTGCGTTTGAATTATTTTATTAAACTTATTGTTTTAAAATCATTTTCGTTGGATCAATTTTATGATCCAAGTTGTGAGGATTGGACCTCATTTCTTTCCCTTAATTTTTTCTTTTCCTCTTTTCTTTTCTCTTTCCTCTTTTCTTTTTCCCTCTTTTTCTTTTCTTTCTTTTCTTTTTCCCCCCATTTCTCCTCCCAGCCATGCGAGCCCTCCCCTCTCTCTCTTCCCGTTGTTTTTTTTTCTTCCTTCCAGCACACTGCCATCCGCCGCCGTGTTTGTCACCGTCCCTCCCAATCTCCTCCCCACCGACCAACGACCTCACCCCTCCATTCTCAGCCCCTCCTACACCGTCGTTTGTCCCCACGCACGATATCAAGCCGCGGCACCTTTTGCGGTCTAGCACCGCCATTGCACCACCACCGGCCACCAACTTTTCACCACACCACCCTCGACCTCCAAGCATCCTAAACCACCCATCCCCAGTCCCAATCTACCACCGGCGAAACACATCCATCTCATTTTTCGATTTGGATATTTTTGCTTCCAAACGCCACTCACGCTGCCACCCACGGCCAACCACCACTACCATTAGCTTCACCGACACCTCTAAACTATTCCCTAGTAATCTCAAGTCTTAGTTTGTCCCCATTCGAAATTGGATTTTTGAGACCCACGGCCATAGTGCATTTTGCACTATTCTGTTGCTATGCAGCCACTTCTAGCACATCCGTGATCTTTCAGAGTTTATTTTATAGCACTGTAAGTATTTTTTCAAATAACTTTTGATATTTAAATGTATTTTTATACTAACTCTTTATTTACTGTGAACTAGTTGGTTGTGTCGGACTGAGTCTTAGGAGTAAGGAGGTCAGGTCGAATGGAGGATAGAGTTGTTTGAGTAATTGGTTGTATTGGGATTGGTTGGTTGTTGAATATTGATGTCGTGTCATGTACATTGCATATTTACACGCATGTTCATATTTGTACATGAAAACTGGGTTTTCGCATAATTGCATACATGTTCATGTGTATATTTAAAAACTGGATTTTCATGTAAGAAAAAGAAAAAAAGACTGTAGGGATGGTGGTATAGTTCTGCCTGTGATTTTCGCCTATGGTGCACGCGATATGGATGATGGTAAGCAGAGATGGTGGTAGAGTCTCGCCTGTAATTCCTACCTACGGTGTGACGCCCCGACTCTCACGTACAAAAAGTCTCGGGAATCGTGACGTCAAGATGATGACAATCCGGTCACGCATCCCAATGACAAGTGTCAAGTGTGTGTAACAATTAAACAGTGCACAATTAAAAACATAGCGGAAGGTAAATAAGTCAACTAGTACCAGAATTTTAGTTAATACAGATATCCGAAATACAATTACCTTAAAAACAAAGCCAAGTCCCATAAAAATAAATAAAAGTCTGGAAATAAAAACTACAGCATGAGTGATCCTAGATCACTCCTCCGGCGGAGCCAGATCCTCAGGCTCGGCATCTGCATCATCAACAAAATCTACAGTACCATTAAATGGTACCACAGGTAAGTTATAACCTAACCAAGTCCAGAGATAAAAATATATCTAAACAATTAACCATGCATGCACATGATGCAATATGCAACACACGCCAAAAATCTCTTTTGGCCCAAAAATATTTCCAATAAAAATCATTTCCACCATTTTTCCAGAAAATGGCCCAAAAATCAAATTCCATCATTTTTCCATAAAATGATACACAAAACCAACTCACGCTATTTTTCCAGAAAACAGTCATTTTCCATTATCCAATTAACCATATGCACCATGGCCTCCCCTATGGACCATCCGCACATCCTGGCTACTTTACGAGCGATATCCAGTTCCGCACCCAGTGCGTTCGTGGTCAGGTCATCCTCTAGCCCCCGCCAGCAGAAGGGCCACAGAGTCGGCACGTCCAACGTCCGATCCCGTTGTCGCCCGGCGACAACCCAGGGGACGTCACTCAGTATATTCCGCTCCCGAGTGACCAGAGGAGCTCCACCGAGATAATGCCCCATCTCGGCTTGGGGTCGTGATACACACGCACCCACAAATCCAGTCAACACATGAAAACTCAGTTTTCAAGATAACCACATGAACATGAATGCAATACACGAAAACTCAGTTTTCAATTTACAAACATGATCATGCGTGCATATGTAATGTACCAAACCACAACAATAAACCTCAATAACCAATGATCAACTCCCAAAATCACACATAACCAATTCCAACTCACAAGATAATCAATATCCAACAATAATCCAATCACCAAAAATCACACAACAAATACTCCAATCTATCCATCCACCCCCGAACTCCTTGGACTCAGTCCGGAAACCAACCAGGATACATATATATAAATATAGTAGTTAATTACAAAAATATAATTAAACCTCAAAAGAATTGTTTAGGAAATACTTACAGCGCTTTGAAAATATTTTGCGGAGGATCCGAGGCATTAGAAAACACCAAAGCAGCAAAAGTCACAGTGTAAAAACACAATGGCCGAAACACAGTGAAATTGGAATTTCACACGAGTTCAAACGAAAACTTGAAATTGATAGGGTAGGGCCTATAGAAGGTGGGGAATCTAATGGTGGTGATGATTGGCCGTGGGTGGCCGCCGAAACGGCTGTGGAAGGTCGAAAAAGTTGGTTCGGGTTTGGTGCTCGTTGGGGCGGCTCCGGCAACGAATCGGAGCCGGGGTTGGTGGAAAAGGTTGCTGGATGACCGGTGATGAAGTGGCTAGAAGATGGTGGCCGGACGGCGGCGGAACGGTGCAAAAACCACCGCGGGTTCAAACGACAACTGGCGGCTAACGGCGGCGAGGTTCGGCCAGAAATTGATGGAGCAAGGTCGCCGGTCAACGGGGAGTCGAACGGCACCGGCGGTGTCGATCACCGCCGATCGACGGCGGCGCTGCGGCGGTAAGTCCGTAGCACCCGTGGGTGAGGAGAGAGAGAGAGAGATCCGATCGGGGTTGGGGAAAAAGAAGAAAAATAAGAAAAGAAAAAAGAAAAAGGGAAAAAGAAAAAGAGGAGGAAGAAAAAGGAGATCCAGCTTTTTCAACTTGGGTTTCGAAAGTGATCCAACGAAAAAGATTTTAAAACTGAAAGCTAAATAAAATAATCCAAACGCAGTGAAATATTTAAATAAAACAATAACTATTTTTAAAACAGTTAAAATAAATAAATCAATTTAACTCAAAATTAGCTAAACTAAAATATTAAACTCTGACAAAAACATCATTTAAAATAAAGAGGAATTAAATTGCAGATCACTAATTAAAATTAAACAAACGCAGTGAAATGCCTTAATAAAATAATAGAAATTATAAAACCCACAAACAAACCAATTTAAATTAAAGATCAATTTAAATCCAAAACAATAATTAACAATAAGAAAGCTCAATAAAATAATTTTCACAATTTAAAATATTATAAAATAATATTTAAAAACTCCCAAAATTTTAAAACAAAATAATTAATCACTAAATAAATTAAATAAATCCTTCATTAAAATACACTAAAATCTGGAATGTTACATACGGTGCACGTGGTAGGGATGATGGTAAAGTCCCACCTGTGATTCTCGCCTACAGTGCTCTAATGAGTACCCCTTGTGTGGAAAGGAACTGTAGGGATGGCAGTATAGTCCCTCCTGTGATTCTCGCCTACGATGCACACGGTAGGGGTGGTATAGCCCTACCTATGATTCCTACCTACGATGCATGCGGTAGAGATGGTGGTAAGTAGGGATGTTGGTAAGCAGGGATGATGGTAGAGTCCCACTTGTGATTCTTGCTTACAGTGTCCAATAAATATTTTTATGCGAATCATTTTCTGGAAAAAAGAATTCATTATTTTTTTGGGCCAAAAATGAGATTTTGGCCTGTGTTAGAAAATAATAATTTTTCGGGAAAAATGAGGTTTTTAAGTCTATTGCATATTTCATCATATGCATACATGTTGTTGGTTGCATTAATACATTTTTATCTCGTGAGTTGTTTGGATTATTACTTATTTGCAATATCATTTTATAGTACCGTAGATTTTGATGCAAATGAGAACGACGAGTTTTAGAGATCGGCTCCGCAAAAGGAGTGACATGTGGTTGATTTTTAGATTTTGGGATTTGTTCCCCAATTGTATATGTATTTGGTTTGTATTATATTTATAATGGATAACTGTATAACTTTTTAATGGCTATTTATTTTGGATATTTGTATTAAACAATTCTGGTACTTAGTTGACTACTTTTAACTAACCGCTGTAACTTTTGTGGTGCTCTTGTTGCATGTTGCACACACCTGAGCACTAATCATTGGAATGCGTGACTCATGTTGTCATCATCTCAACGTCACGATTCCCGTGTTTCTGTACGTGGGAGTCGGGGCATCACATTTGTAGCTTGATAAGAATGTTCAGTACTACTTGCTCAGTTATCAATACTATCTCAAATGAGGGATTAAGTTATTCTCAACGTGGTGATGCTGAAGCGGCTTACATGGTATTAACATCTTTTGAATTATTCTGATATTACATATGATGAAAAAAATCATGGGAATCAATAATGCATTTTGTCGATCTTTGCAACAAAATTCTCAAAATATTGTGAATGTCATGAGCCTAGTTTCAACCACAAAAGTACTCATTCAAAAGCTTAGAGATGATAGGTGAGAGTATTTGCTTATTAATGTTAAAATCATTTTGTGAGAAACACCAAATTGATATTCCTAATATGAATGGCCAATATACTAGAGCTTGAGGCAAATCTCGTCGTCAAGTTGACAAGTCATTGACAACAATGGAGCATCATTTTTGGATTGATATATTTACTACTACAATAGACTTCTAGTTGTAAGAATTGAACAATAGATTTAACGACCATGCAATAGAACTTCTCATTCTTAGTTCTGTTTTAAACCCCAAAAGTGCATATAAATCATTTAAAATTGATGATATATGCAAATTGGTTGAAAAATTTTATCTACAGGATTTTACTGAGCAAGAAAGATTCATTTTGAGAATTCAATCATAGCATTATGAGCTTGATGTGTTGATGCATCTAGATTTTCAAGATATGTCTACATTATCTGAGCTATGCAGAGGACTAGCAATTTCAGAAAAGTCAATAATTTATTATTTGATTGACAGGTTAATTCGTTTAGTATTAACTCTTCTAGTTTCTACTGCTACTACTGAACAAGCATTTTCTACCATGAAACTTATAAAAACTAGATTGCGTACTCAAATGGAAGATGAGTTTCTTGTAGATCATTTGCTAGTTTATATTGAGAAAGAAATTGCCAAGAATTTCACTTCAGAGATGATAATAGATTAATTTTATTCCATGAAAGATCATCATTGAGCTTAATTTGAAAGAGAAATCCTAAGTTGATATTACATTGTCTTTCTGTAATGGTCTCTAGCGAACTACGCAAATCCTAAGAAAAATTATCTTATAAAATGATTTATGGACATGTATTTTTTGTGTACAATTTTATGACGTATGATTATTGTTTATAATATAGTCACGTGCAAAAAACACATATTACTTATACTCACACATACCACACACTTTGTCAATCGCCCCCCCCCCTCCCCAAACACCAAATCCTAGTTCCATCCCTAACTAGAATATTCCTCTCTATTTCCTCTAGAACATTCTTCCTCCTTCCTTGTTGAGCTGCTACCAATTACTGATGTGTGTTGTTGGCTTTCCAAATCATCAACTTCACTGGCTTTCAATATATATACTATGATCCATCGTTTGTCCAGCATGCATTTATTCGATTTGTAGTAGGATCTAAGCAATTAATTTGGTTTAATTTGAATTGAAATATATAGGTTTATACTTTATTTAGGGATTAGAGAGAAGTGTTATAACTACAAAAAAATTTTATATAAATAAACTCACAAATTAACATGACTTAATGTGATACGTTAGATTTAATTTTATAGAATCTTTTTGTGGCTGAAATATTTATCCAGATTTAAATACATAAAACTAATTTTGAAATTCTGCTCATTTATATGTTTTGAAAGGGACTTTTTGCAATGAAAATGTAATCGCCGCCAATAAAACAGACGCAAATGGCCACAACGTTGAATTAATATTGTTTGAATATTTCAACTAATTGCTAATTGCTTGATCTTTATTAATTTTTGGAAGGTGGTCGAAACATTAATTTTCTTATTAGAGCTAGCTAGCCAATTTTCTTTCAAATTAACTTCATACATGTGCTGTCTTTATTCAAACTCATGCAGGCCTCTCGATTGGATTTTTTCTTCAAGCAATGCTACTCATCATTATCTTATCATCTTATGAAATGGTAATAGATGATTGAATACTATTTATTATATTTTACTTGTAAACCTATTATTTAATCACACATCATGGGATGCTAAAATAATGATAAGAAAATAGATGATGAGTAGCATTACTCAAAAAATTCTACTCATCATCCTCTCATCATTTAATTTCATGATGTGGTAGTAGATGATTTGAAACTATTTATTATATTTTATTTATACACTTATCATTTAATACCATATCATGAGATGATAAGTAAAATCTTTTTCTTCTTCTATTCTTCTAATTTTGTAGGTAACCAGATCTCCAAATTGTTAAAAGGTCACTTGACAGTCAATTTCGAACGTATATAAGTTTTATTTATGTTATTGGTTTGCCTACAATTGGACTGCAATCACAAACTAAAAAGCCAAGGCCTAGAAAGCCCGCTCAAAAATAGACAAGCATCGAGTTGGGATAAGATGAGATGAAAAAAAAATTATGAATAATAGTAAAATAATTTAAATATAGATATTTTATAAAAATTTAAAAAATGAGAGAATTGAATAAAATATATTATGAAGTTAAAATATTATTATAATATAATTTCTTAATATAATTTTTATTTTTAGCTTTGAAAAAGTGAATTTTTTTTATTTTTTATTTAATAATTAAATAATGATTAGATTAAAAATTAAAAATTAAAAAATATTTTTATTTAAGTAATATTTAAATATTAAAATGAGATGAGATTTCTCAAACGGACCTCACTCATTTTGTAATTAAAAAATGATATTCATCGGATCATCACCCCCATCATTTCTTAATTTGGATTGATAGTTAGCTTTTAAACTATGGACTTACAATATAGCATCTCATATAAAAATACGTTAGTTTATAAATTAATTTTATAATATTTATATATAGATTTTTTCGCAATAAAAAGATGTCTAAAAGATCATGAGAAAATGCTTATAAACAACGACAATACTTATCCTTTTAAAACTCCCCTCTTTTAAAATTTAACCATTTGGATTTATCATGCTTTAAGCATATCTTTCTATTTTTCTTATCTATTTTAACTCTTTTTCTTTTTCTTTTTTTTTGAACAAATCTGTTTTATGTTTCAAAATTGAGAGAAGCGATAATTTGAACTATTACAGTTAAAAAATATTATATAAAAATAATTTTATAAATTGACATGATTTAATATAATTTGTTAGATTTATTATATAATAAAATTAATTTTATAATCTAATAAATCACATAAAATTACGTAATTTTATAAAATTATTTTTAAATAATCTACCTGTAACTAAAATATTTTTCTAATTTTGATAACTTGAACGCACACGTGTGTTTAACGGATCAGACCCGACCAAAAATGGACGATCGAACAAACTGCAGAAAAGCCTATCCACCCGGGAGCAATGTATTGGACCCATATCTTCTTCTTCGTCTCATCGCATGCATTGTCGACTCAGCTCAGAGAGTCGGAGAGACAATGGTTACTCCTTTCCCGTTATCTCCATCCTCTCCTTTCCCCTCCCCTACCAAATTCCTCAGAAGCTTCTCCTCCATAACGGTAACAAAAGCATCACCACTTCCATTCCTACACTGCAAGCGGCTTCTCTCTGTGTCTGTGACGTCCTCTTTTCAGAACCCTGACTCTGACTCGCCTCCTTTGCCTCCCAAAGTCCAGACCTTCTGGCAATGGTTGCGCGACGAGGGCGTAGTTTCCGCCAAGACTCCGGCGAGGCCCGCTGTCGTCCCGGAAGGTCTAGGACTCGTTGCCCAGAGAGACCTTTCCCGGAACGACGTCGTTCTGGAGGTCCCCAAGAGATTCTGGATCAACCCAGATGCTGTGGCGGCCTCCGAGATTGGTACTGTGTGTAGCGAGTTGAAGCCTTGGGTGTCTGTCGCTCTGTTTCTGATCAGAGAGAAGCTGAAAAACGATTCTCCGTGGCGCTATTACCTCGACATTCTTCCGGAGTACACGAACTCCACTATATATTGGTGGGTTTGGCTTGGTTTTGGGTGTTTGTTTGTGGGAATTTGGTGTTTTGATAGAATTGAAAGTGTAGGGTTGATGAATGTGGTTTAATGGTTCCAGTGCAGGTCAGAAGAGGAGCTGGCTGAACTTCAAGGTTAGTGTAGTTGCTGTTTCACATTGATCTTTCCAATGTTATTCTTGTGTTTGGCTTAATAACTTTCCAAGATTCGGATCTAGCTGTGGATTAGTTCTCAACATTTTTGGCATTTCCGACTAAGGTTATCTTCATCTGCAAAGCATTAAAATGGTGCTAGTTGTTTGCTGTTTGATACGAACTAATATTGGTTTTTTGTGTGAGCAATTGGTGGTGGACTTTAATCTAGATAATTTAAGGCTAGTAAAAACTGCTTAACCTGTTTGAGCGTATTATAAATCATGATGGTTGCTAAATTCCATGACAATGGGAATATTGTTCTCTCGTGTATAAACTTTTCGAAATGGAAGTGCATCGGCTCGACATTCTTGATATGATTGTGCTGCGAGTGTATCTTCTTGATTTTCTTTCACTTTTTTTCTTTTTTAATCTTGATTGGATATTGAGGGAGGGAGGTGGAAGGCTACAACAGGTTTTTAAGCTCCTTGGGAGCCTTAAGACTATTGTGGGAGCCAAGACATTATACCCAAACTATTGGTTTTCTCTGGTCTGTGAAGACTTTATGAGATTCATCAGAAATTTTCTAATATGCATATGGTCACAACCTTATTTGTTTGGTTTGCCAATGGATTAAGTTCAACTATATGTCCCTTGCTAATGTATAAGAGCGTAGCGTGGCTTTGACGACAAGTTTCATAATTTAATTTGCACAGAATACGTTGTAACTTGCCATTTGTCATTGGAATTCAATTGAATTGACATTTTCAGGAACCCAACTTTTGAGCACGACGTTGAGTGTGAAAGAATATGTGCGAAATGAATTTCAAAAAGTGGAAGAAGAAATCATATCCCCTAACAAGCAGCTTTTTACTTCTCCTATAACATTGGATGAGTTCTTTTGGGCATTTGGAATACTCAGATCAAGGGCATTCTCACGCCTGCGCGGTCAAAATCTTGTTTTGATCCCCCTTGTAGACTTGGTAAAGGATTTTTCCCCCCTTCATATTAGTTTTCAGTGGCAGTCACCTGACTTTTGAATTATCGACAACACTAATTTGTATGGAAACGTGAAATAATGTCTCCTACAATATATGTATGGACGCTATATATGATCATTTATATTTTATTGAAAAGATTTTCTGGATTATTCTTTAATAATGGAGGGCACGATTATCAATCATCTCCATATGCTGATGCCTGTAAAAATTTGACTGCGTAAAAGCTGTGTTGGATATCCCATAAATGGAATGCCATTTAGAATTTACTAGGTTGTAATGTACTCGTATTACTTGAGTAGCAAATAGCTGTGAAGATGATGCCTTCATCAGAAGCAATTGTCATATAAATTGGTCTCAAGGAACTGTCCCATAAAACTTTAATAAAAAACTACACATTTTATTTATCAGTTTTACATAAAGGCTGTATTTCACAATCTGATAAAAAAATGGTGCACTTTATGCAATGCTGTTGCTATTTCCTTTGATAATGGCTAAGCTGCCTCTAGTTATGAATCAGATTAACCACAGCCCTAGCATAACCACAGAAGATCATGCATGGGAGATTAAAGGAGCAGCTAGTCTCTTCTCTTGGGATTCCTTATTTTCTCTACGCACACCCGTTTCTGTCAAGGCCGGTGAGCAGGTGAAGTATTCCTGCTTCTGATGTTTATTATTGAATTTGGTTCCATTGGCATTCCATAGATCTGAGCATGCATGTTTTTTCTATTTGACATAAATGGTTATAATTTTTTAATTCATCAGCAAGTTGGACAAAGTTAATGAAAAATAATGTTCCATAAAGGGAGAGTCATTTTGTGTTAAGATGAGGTGATGTGTTCAAAAGAAGTGGGATATTAAGAAATAAGTATCAACATGTTCATGCCTTGAAACCCATGACTGCTCTTTTGAGTTTTCATGATTAGCCCTCTCATTCCATTTTTTTTTCTAGCCCTTTCATTCCTTATGAATGAGTTCTGATTTATTTTGTTAATGGGTGACAATTGGAAGTTTTTCAATAGGTTATGATCCAATATGATATAAATAAGAGCAATGCTGACCTGGCCCTCGACTATGGGTTCATAGAACCTAAGGATGATCGTAATGGTTATACTCTAACACTAGAAATATCCGAGTCAGACCCATTTTTCGGTGACAAGCTTGACATTGCCGAGGCAAATGGTTTGGGTGAGACTGCATACTTTGACTTTGTTTTTGACCGTTCACTTCCACCATCAATGCTTCAATATCTGCGGCTGGTAGCACTTGGTGGCACCGATTCCTTCCTATTGGAATCTATTTTCAGAAATTCTATATGGGGCCACCTTGACCTACCTGTAAGCCGTGCCAATGAAGAACTCATATGCCGAGTTGTCCGAGATGCCTGCAAATCTGCTCTTTCTGGCTATCATACCACCATTGAAGAGGTAAACTTTTGCCTTCCATGTTGCCACTACTTCTCATGCAATCTTATAAATTCTTGTTATATGCACTTCACATCATAAGGATGATAACGAAAAAGTTTAAACTACACTTTATCCACTTTTGTTTCGAGTTGAGTTTCCAACCTTTAATTTTTAAATATGTGCTTTATGTACCCGCAAGCATAATTGCATTTGCTTTTGAATCATGAGTTAACTATAAATTTTTTTATAAGTAAGTTGTTGGTGTAATGTAATGAGGTTGCTATAACCCCTAGGGGTTGGCTCAAGTGGTAAAGGCTTTGGGCTTAGGGGTATGCTCCTTCCAGGTCTAAGGTTCAAATCACCTTGGGTGCAAAAAATCTCTAGGGGCCATCAGACTGAGGGATTTTTCTCTTGAATTACTCGGGGTGCACTTACGGGAAACTCCTTGCCGAGAGCCTATGCACCCCTGGAATTAGGCAAGACGCTTTTCCCAGACACCTGATGCCAATAAAAAAAAATGAGGTTGCTATTGCCTTTTTTTGGTTTTTCTTTTGTGACATGTGATTTAGATGTATGAATCATAAGTGTTTTCAAACGAAAGTCTATTAAAATATGTGATCTCAGGTGAGGAATTCCCCCAAATGAAAAATAGAAGTACTATTTGTATTTTGCTTGTAAAAAAATGAAGTCTTATTTGTTAAGGCCTTCTGAATGCAGTACTATAAGCTGTATCAAATATTTGCTGGGTAGAATTCCATCATCAGAATTTATAATGTAGGTTATTATGTGGAAGCTTAGCCATGCACCTTTTAAGACAATGGTTACTGGTTGATAACAGCTCAGTTCGGCAGGTCCAACTACCTGAGTTAGCTACAAAAACAGTTGTTAAGTGAAATATTACACTGAACTCCCTGCCACGTCCCTTTCGTTTTTTTTTTTTCTATGGCTGGTGGGGGGAACTTCTCCTTGTCCTTGGAACCTTCAATCTCTTCTTTGGAATTATAGATGGGTGGTGTCCCCCAATACTCAATCCATCTAAACTGATTATAACTTAATAGAAATGTGTATTGCAGGATGAGAAGTTAAAAGGAGCAAATCTTGATCCTAGGCTAGAAATTGCTGTTGGGATAAGAGAAGGGGAGAAGAAGGTGCTCCTACAAATTGATGAGATCTTCAAGGGTAGGGAATCAGAATTGGATGAATTGGAATACTACCAAGAAAGGAGGCTGAAGGATCTTGGCCTATGTGGGGAGCAAGGTGAGATCATCTTCTGGGAGCCCAAGTAGGGCCACGTCTTCAAATGTCCCTCCTAAACTATGATCATTAGGTTATTACCTGAACGAAACACTTTCTTGAGTTCTCTGAGGGGAAAAAGGGACAGCCACTAGACAGCTTTTTACATGGTGAAGTGAACTCTCTTCAATTGCATCTCAATCGGGTTTGCGATCAAGGATTCCCACTCAGCTTAATTTCTGCAGCCAGTTTGTACTTGTAGGTCAATAGCAGCAATATGTGATTGGTTGAGCTACAATCTTTCTCAATATACAATGTACCATAGCTGGTGCAGATTCTTGTCAACTCTCTTGGAGTAGCACCCTTACTTGTTGAAACTAATCGCGCAAACAAATTTCTACTTAAAGTAGCTCTTAAAGGAAGTATCTACATCATCTTTCTCCTCAATGATACATTAAATATTTTAATTTTTCTAATGCATGTCTTCATTTTCTCAACTCATGCATTTTTTTTCTTTTTGTAACCCATGAATTTATAAAAAAAGTTACTGGGTTTTGTAGAAAGTGAAAGAGGCTTACAAATTATGGCTCTTGTTGGATAGAATCGTAGAGGTACTGGTCTCTCTCTCTTCACCTGAGGGTACAGTTTGTGACTTTCTTCGTTACCAGCATACACACAAAGAGGGGAACGAAAGGGAATTTTGATTATTAATGCTTATCCCTCTGATTTGCGACTAATAGAATTTAATGGTAATGCACAATACAAAGTCTAAAATAATTCAAACAAATTGATGTCGATTCTGTTCAGTATTTTGTATATCACTGAGCATTTAACTCATTTGAAAAATGATCTAGAATGTTGAATTTCTTGTCACCGAGGATACATCGATCCTCTGAACACTTTGACTAGAGAGAACCAAAAAATATATAAACAAAAATAACACTGAAGACGCATCTTTTGAAACCTAAATGGGCACTCTTAACTGTTTCTTTTCTTCTTTTTTCTCTTTTATCGTTTCGTGCAAAACTCTTCTGAAAGTGGTCGTATACATTGCATATATGCTAATCTTATGAACGTGACATGAGCTGTTTACAATAGTATCTCCGGAAAATTTCAGAGGTTCACTGTCCAAGATGATCTCAAAGTTGGCTGATTGTAGTCACCTTAATCTAATTGATTTTCCAGGGCCTAGCAAGTCATCACAATCTGTAATTCCCTCACAGAGGCACTCCTGCGGATTTGCATAAAAATAATCTTCCTCCTTTGGTTTGTCTACGATAACCTTACGATGCGTTGGCTGTCCCATTTGTTTCTCATGAGCCGACCGGACAGCATCGACAAACTCGGTCCATGAAAGTGTTCCATTCTGATGCATATCCAGTAACCCTACAAGCCTCTTCCGATCCAATAGGATAGTTTTTTTAAACCCGAGATATCTGCAAGAGATTAATCAGAAGTGTCTTTAAGATCTAAAAATAAGAGTGCTTAGCTTCCATTGCCATTAAATCAACTAAAAGGCCAACTTTGGAAGGGTAGGTATGCAAACCTGCGGTGACCTTCCACAACTTTTGCCATGTTTCCATCGTAGGTGGGAATAAAAGTGCTACTGGCTACCGAAACCATAAAATCTAAAGCTGCCATTTGTGATGAATGATTCTGGAACTGTCGCAGCTCCTCTGGGGCTAGCAACGTTTCTTTTTTCACCTGAAGTTTATGGGTCTCAAATTTTAGAAGGATCATTTGCAAAGATATGCAAGATGATCTGAATGATCCAAAATGTTTGTCAAGTATACCAGTAAATACGATATATCACTTCACAACTGCTCAACAGACACCAAGGATTAGCTATTAAGTGAAACTTATAAAGGAAAACCCATCAATGTCATGCTTGATCCTCAGCTTGTGAAAATCACCATGTCATTTGGAAAGATTTCAATAGGTTACTACTAAAATCACTCTTAACTAAAAATAACTACCAGACAGTGAGCCAATGAGCAATGGGCCAACTGGCACTACTTGTCTTTAGGGATCCTGGGGTCAATACTGGGGGATTTTGATCCCCCCAGTGTCGCCAAGCAAAAAAAAAAAAAAACTACCGGAGACTGGAGAAAGTGGAGTGCTTTCACTAAAAGGAAAACAAAGATAAGGGCAAATGCAGAATAGCGATAAACTCACAATCTGAGGAAATGCAGCTCTTAGTGCCACAAGCCTCTGTTCACTGCCATAAATTTCACCAGCTGCGATATAAATCTGTGTCTCCTTATTGAAACCCAATGCCTGCAAAACCAACACCATCTCCTCTGGTGTCAGAGGACACAAACCTTGTGATCTTCTCTCTTCTGACACTATCTCTTTCTCTCTCCACCAAGGGTAAGCATACCTGAAAGAAAGGTGTGAAAAGATGAACGATATTTGTACTTAAAAAAAACAAATTTAAAACTTATCAAAAAGGGGTGAATGCTATTTGTGAGTGTGTATTGTAGTAAGTGGATGAGTACAAACTAGTTTTAACTTGAGATACTATCATAGACTTGAGTGAAAATAATAGATACACTTTGGTCAGGAAGGATCATACGTTATACTCTTTCCTCTGCCCAGTGCTAAAACCCTGAGCTTCTTGTTTCAGAAACAAACAAGCGGGAACTGACCTTATTAAAACTCAATCAGGACATTTCAGAATTACCCCCATTGACTCATCATACATTTGGCATCCTCTCCAAATCATCATACACAAGCACTATAGCATAAAGAAATTTCAAATGTCCTGATCATTTGAAAACAAACAATGATTATTCTATACTGTTCATTGTCCTTTGTTCAATGCATCATGAAGTGAAGTGCTTCCCAAGCAAAGTATACTTATAGAGAACGTTGGTCAAGTTTTTGAAATGAGCATTTAGAACTAGAAGAGACCAAAAAAGTATAATTTTAAACACTACAAACCTCATCCTCTTGAGCTCTGCAGCTTCTTCCTCAGTGCAGCCATGTGTACAACCTGAGAAAGCCAACATGTCCATCTCATATCTCAGATGCAGAGCCAGGAAAGGTCCCTTTTCTTGAAGCATGCGAACTAATTTGTATCCCAAAGTCTCAATCTGAGGAGTGAATTTCAGTGCCTGGAAATTAACACGACACCTGAGTTTCTGAAGATCAGGTGGGATCCCATTATTCGCCAAACGTGCATCTGTCTTGTTGAAGTGCAATACTTTATACTCGCCAAAAAGTGGAAGAATCTGTAGAATGTGATCAAAGACTTAGGATAATGATGGATGGCTGAAATTTACCGGTTGATTTTTATTCATTTCTTTTTCTTTCTTTTTTTTTGGGGGTGGGGGGGTGGTTGGATTATTGATGTCCCCTTTTTTGGTTCAAAATTCAAATCAGTCAATCCTTTAAGGATGAGACCAAACTTAATATGCACTCACATCATAATATGGTAATGTAAGCCCCACTGATAAAATGGATTTTGTAGGGAAATGAAGCATGCGATAGCCATATGAGGTAAAAATCTCATGTACGGTTCTGTAGAGTGGCAGTAAGGGTGACTTATCTGTCAACGTTTCCACTATCACCCCCAAAAAACAGTACTCTGGCAACAGTTCGAAAAGCTCTTCAAAACTACCTTTACGCCCCCAAAAAATTGAGGGAAAAAAAGTACTTCAAGTTGATCAAAATCAAACTTTGTATATTCTAATTATCCAAACTATCAATACCCATGAATTGAACTACTTTTTCTTTTCTTTTTCATGACTACCTTTTTGTAAACTGTAATTATATAAGGTTTAAAACCCATATTAATAAGACTGACGGGTATCTTCATTTCTTCTTTTCATTTTCTCTGGGAAACAGGTATGGTAGGTTAAATTAAAATAAATAATGCAGAAAGAGGTCACACACTGAATACTTTCTTTTACCTATGTAGGTATATTAATGCTTCTAACACAATACTCATTGAACTTCCACAAATGCACTATCATGCACGCAGGTACATATCTTGATACATATTTTGATATACTACTAGTACAATTACATTCATCACTAATTTTATGAGTTGATCTATGCATAGATTTAGATGCAATCCTGATTATAGAGTAAAACCTCTCTAAAGCTTTTGTTTTAGTTTTACTGACTCCAAAAATAAGACATCATGATGATCATAGCATGAAGATAAACCCATGTAGATTTAAGGGGACCTTTTTCTTTTTGAAAAACCTTCCCCACAAAGATAGTTACCCCCTTCCACAAAATATAAAAATAAAAAACAAAGTTAATTCCCCTATTTTTAGGACTCATCGAGAGCCCTAGTCAGTCACAAGATCAAACAAGACGCAGAAGTATTCTCATTAACCTAATAAAAAACAAATCTACAGACATGCTGTGAAGTTGATATCTAGCAAAAAAAAAATCATTAATTAAATACAAACTAATAAAAAGTACACAAACCTGTTGCAAGTAATATTTTTCATTTGACCAGCTAACAGGAGGCATCTCAAGTGGAATGAGACCATGTTTCCTATTAAATCTCTTTGGCAGCCTTTTTATGATTCGGACTTCATCTCTTAGTGAATTAATGAAATGTCGCACATCAAAGATGTCCTCAAAATTACTGCAGAAAGAATGTTACGGGTTAAAAATTCTTATATGAAAATAAAAGAAGAAAATTAAGCCAGTTCTTTTAGAACAATGAATACACCTAGGGTCAGCCCAGAAAGATGTCTTGTCGAGCTCTGGAACAACCAAAGTGAGATTTAAAAGCCGAGCAACAGTCACCATGTCACATATCTGAAATGTCAAACAAGCTAAATCAACAATTTGACATATGGTAACAAAAAGTAGGCAAAGAAAAAGGACAAAGGGTACCAACCGCTGCACGCATTTGATTCAATCCACCATTGCAAGACACTCGTAGAATACCATTACTTTTATACTTTCCTGGAATATTTCAGGAGTTAAGGTTCCCTTTGGAAAGCAAGAATAAAATATGCTTAAAACCAATTAAAATACAGGTACTTCATACGCTAAATTATAATACCCCATAATTCCCAAGTTGATTATGGTCTTGATATAAACCTCGTACAAGAAAATAATTGCGAAGGCATGGAATGCGTTGGTATTTTAGAAAACCATACGATGGAAGCACTTGGGACTTTCAAAATATCTCCAGAACATGATTAGAAATTAATCACGAAATTTGATCAGGAATGCAGTAATTCAGCACCATTATTATGTCAAACAGCATGCAGGAGACAGCAAGGCATTAGAAAAGTAGCAATTTAGCATATAACTCATGCGGCTCCAAGCAACGTAATCCCCAAACTTTTCTCAGTATCCATTCTAAAATCACGTAGTGCTGTAACATTCTTTTTCTCTAATCAAGTCAAACTATGCATCCAAAAATTATATTATATTGAAGTGCAATAGAAGTTTTTTCATCTGCAGTTTTCTACTATCCAAAGACGCAATATATCGCATGCAGTACTAAACCGAGACAAATTGAGTAGCGACATTATTGATGATCCGATTCCGATCACTAACGCACTAGAGCTTTGGGTCTCGAGAACTCACTTGCAGGTAGAAGAGGCGGCAGCGATTGAACCTCTTCGACGCGAAGCTGAGCTACCCTCGATATTCGATTTGTAATCCCAGCCAGCAAATGCGGATGCCATAGCTCCCCGACCGCCACCAGCTGAACCAAGCACGTCCAGAGCACAATGCTCGAGCACACGCGGATGAACCACAACTGCAATCGCGTCCTCGGAATCACTGGAGCCGGTAGCTTATCGCAGTGCACCTGTATACTCTCTGATCTAACCTCCATTTCTCTGCCCAACACCTCATCGCCGCTTCATCGAACCTCTCTGCCTCCACACCAATTTTTAACCCCGATTTCGCTACTCAATTGTAACACCACAAAGCCGGCATGAATTTCACAAACAAATAGGCATCCACATTCCACACTGTAAACCCTAAGCTAGACTTATACCCGAATCCGAAGCAGGAAAAGAAAATGGGAACGTGAGTACCTAGGATAACGCAATTAGGAGGTTGTGAAAGATCGAGAAAAATAATAAAACCTTAAGAGAGCAAAACACGAGCGGAGAAAAGGAGGGATAAAATCGAAAAACTTTTATCAACAGCAGTACAAACCGATCAAGTCAGGTACTTCGTTCTGAATTATTTTGGATTTTTTTGGGGGAAAAATTTCCTTTCCTTTTTCTTTTCCTCACAACGGAACCGTCAGACGCTGCATCATGTTTTCAATGGGAGAAATAATGAGAAATGACAAATAGAAATATAGTATGGCTTTCAATCTCCTTCTTGATCCGTCTCTTTATCATGGACTCGAAATAAAAGAAAGTGCTGTAAAGATCAGAGGCTTTTGAACGGAAAATCTTGGGAAATAGATCTCTCCATTTCTGATGGATCCGTACGCTCCTAAACTTCTATATGCTTGAATGCTTCGAACTTTGAAGAGGCCGTTCTCTACTCTGCATTGAAATTTTCCACGTTTGTATAATTTTTCAAAACTGCTGACATATTTTCAATTGATTTTATTTTGATTATTCCGGTTTAAGAGGTAGGGAGAGTATTTTGATTATTCCATTCTAAGAGGTACGGCGAGTATTTTTCAAAACTGCTAACATTCTTGGGCACTGTTAGCCTGTTAGGATGTCAGTCCAAGTTTTAAGTAAGTATTTGTGTATACACTGATAAAAAAAAAAAAATTTATTTGTGTATATTTTTTTTGTCTTTTTACAAATCTCTATATCTGGTATAGATGTAACACCATGTCGATTTAGGGATGGGAGGTAGGCCGGGACCACCACATCTGGCCCACTCGCCACCCTCGTGCCTCTGCCTGGAATGAGCAAGGGCATCTGTTTGCACATAGTTGGCATGTGGGTGGGCGCACACATTTGGGTGCCAGGAGACGGTGTTCAGGTTTTCACCCATCAGCACAACCCTAGCAGTGGGCGGTGGGACCCATCGCCTGTCTATCGCCCTCGCCCCTTGATTAGACCCTCTATTGGTCGATGTAGGGGCCCTTGCCTGTCCCATGCGAGCTACAGGGCATCCACTCGCATGGTTTCACCATGTGAGGGCTAGGCTCAATCCCGTCCAATGTTTATCATGTTCGGCCCGCACATTATATATAAATATATTTTTTTTAAAAAAGTTTATAATACCCCAAACGACGTCATTTCATTACAAGGTTACAAAATCCTACCGTCTATGTATAAATATGACATTTTCTCTTTATCATCTCATTTCTCTCATTCCAGACCCTCCATTCCCCCTCCTCTTCTAAATTTTCTCCCCCATCCATTAGGCTTTCACGCCTTAGTACCAATGGCATGCCCACAACCATCATCCTTGGACCTCGACTTCTCTCTCATTTCTCTTCTTCTCCATCTTCACTTCTTCTTCTCCTCCTCCTCCAAGCTAATAGAGATAAGAGAACTTCTCTTCATAACGTCATGATGGGTCTTTGTAACTTTGTTGTCGCATATAACGAATGCAGCTACAATCGTGGGTGACATAGGAGTCCATGACGTCGTGAAGGGTCTTCGAGTTTACTAACCTTACTAACCCACGACTGCAACCATGGGCCATACAGACCTGTCTACAGATATCTGAAGATCTATGCACATATCTGTATGACCCATGAACGCAATCGTGGCTCGTGGGTCTGTTGTTCGATTTGTTCGATTAGGTTCTTTGTTCAATTTGTTAGATTTTTCTAACTATAAGTTTGTTTGGTTGTAAGTTTAGTTTTTTATTTTTATTTGGATTTGTAAGATTTGTAATGTTCTATGCGATTTGGTTGTAATTTTTTTTTTTTTTTGGTTGTAAGTGTGTCCTATAAGTCCATGCCACTGTGTAATGCAGTGTTGGACGAGATGGCAGACGAACTAGGGGGCCATTTTAAAATTCCCTCTCCCTCATGTCTCTCACTTTCTTCTATTTTAAAGTCTGGTCCAGTCGCAATCTCTTTCTCCAATAGCACCTGCCCACGAGGGGCGAGGTTAGGGCCCAACTCTTCCCTTGACTCATGCGAGGGCCAGGGACTTCCTACTCGAGAGTTGTGGGTAACACCCCTATGTCAAATATGGATTCAAATTAGTTGCAATTCTTATTTTGCTTCTTGGAGGAAATATTATACACTAGATTAAAATGTATATAGATATATGGCTAAGTTATTAAATATCCATAGATAAGTGAAGCCACAAAAATAAACTAATGTCACCACGTCACCATCTATAAAGTGAATCATCACAGGCAAAACGTAATAGTATGTTACGATCTAAAGTGTCATGTATAACTTGATTGTGAATTTAACGATGTTTATATAAAGTCTCATTTTAAGGATTAATTCTAATTAGAATTTGTATCAAATATTATTTTTTTGTTTTAAAGAAACCAATATCGTTAGGGAACAATTTTCCCTTGTGCCCATTCTCCTTTGAGGTCCTATTTTCCTTCACATAAAAAACTTCCCTTTTACGAAAAGCAAGGTGGAAGGGATGAAATATGAGTGATGCCATGCAATGATATTATACATCCAAGAACCTTAACTGTGACAACACTATGATGATGCGTAAGGGACCAACAAATATCAAAGTACTCTCTTATTCAAGGAACCCCCATACCGTAGTGAGCCTCGTGTACTCGTGTTATATATGTGCATTTACAACCCCTCGATAATGAGTAACTTTGATAATAAGTTTATTAAAAGAAATGGTTTAGCCGTAGAGTAATTTCATAAAAGTAAATTACAAATTAATATGGTTTGATGTAATATGTTTTATATACTTACAATAAAAGTAATTTTATAATTTAATATACTACATCAAGTCACGTCAGATTGTGAATTTACTTTTATGAAATCTCTATGTGGAAAAGTATTTCTTTTACTAATAATGATTTCACAAACAATAAAGAATTGATTATAGTAATGATCGAGATATCGACGAAGAGTCTCTATCATATGATGATGACGACGATGACGACGATGGAGACACCAAAACCATAAAGTTATGTTTTAATCCATAATGTCAAATGCAACTTCATTACATCCATTTATTTAGTAGTTTGTGGTGTGATAGTTAATTAATTATCAAAGTAGGACTTCACATTTGCTCTTGACAATCCCAAGTGACAAAGGAGTGACGATCGAGTTATTGAGTTTAGTTTATGAGCTATATTAATTACCGGGTATAAAGTAACCAACACGAACATTATGATTTCGGAGTAATTTGTGCACGTGAGGAAAAATAAAAGTACACCGCATCCAATATATATTCGATATGCTATACTTTTATTTGTATTTGCATTGTATTGTTCGCATAATTTGACAGTTTGTTTCTTTAAGACTTCAAGTCCCACTAAATTCTACAACAATAAAGATTGATCTTGTTCTTATCCATTTTGGATGTAATAACGTCTTTAACCAGTTTGGTCTGGTTTTGGATAAATTTTAGAATTGAACCTATACACACCGATTTTACATTTTCAAGAATCAACATCACACTAATTACCTTCTTAAACCGGTACTTCCGGTTTTATCGGTTCCGGTTCCTTTTTTCAATTTTTAATATATATTAAATCTCTAATCTCTTATATTTATATTTATATATATTATATATTATATATATAAATATTAGTAATACACTAATACTATTAGAATATAGTAATACTATTGGTATAATACTATTACTATATGTTAGTGATAATATAATATACTAATATACTAATATATATTAGTATTACTAATATATTTATTAAAAAGAATATGTTGAGAATTTATTAAGCCATAAAATGTAATTAAAATATATTTTATATTTAAAACATATGATCAAATAAATGTTCATGTTTAAAATTAAAATTTTATGTTATAAATTATAATATAACATTATTTCATATATAATTATAATTTATAAAATTATATATAATATTAAAATATTAATATAATATTAAAAATTAATTAAAATATATAAATATGTTAGTCGGTCCTGTCCGATCTGAAAAAACATAAAATTGAGATCAGACTGGTTATAACTGATTTTTAAAATGGAGGAATCGGCTCCGGACCGAACCAACCAGTCCAGCCAGTTTCCCGATTCTCCGATTTATTTTTACAGCCCTAAACCTTATATATATCGAAAAAAATAGTTATATCAATTATAGATAATTTTTTATATGAGAAATGATATTTGTAGTTATAAAATACATAAGCAACACATACTCATTTTGAAAAAAAAATGAATAAATATGAGACTCACTTGAAAAAAAAAATTAATTTTTTTTAAAATAATGCGCAGCATTTACGCGACCCATAATTATATCCAGCATTATTCTTTTGATCTTCATACCTACAACCAAAAAGAAGATGGGCCCAATCAATTAAATATGGGCTTTGCATCCAAAATATGTGTTAGTTTACATTTGGTGAAAGATTATTAAACACATCCTATTAGAATTTATCATTTTTTTATTATCTTTTTGTATGATATTAAATTATTAAAATAAAATATAAAAAATAATTTTTTTAATTTTTTAATACATATAAAAGTAGCAAAAGAGAAATGATTAAAATTGTGATAATACACTTCTTTGAGCTATTTCATAAAACAAATAGAATATAATAAATAAATGAATAAATTTTGCTCATCGGTGACACTTTTTGGAAAAATTATTAGATATTTTTATAAAATAAATGACGTGGTATTTTTTTTATATCACTTATGCACCAATACCACGTCATTTGCTATTAAAAAAAATCAAAAATAGAGTGCATTTTCGATTCCCACTTCGCTTCTCTTGCGTTGGTGGCAGCCACTGAATTGGATCTTCGAGTGTGGAAGGGTCGTCGTCTTGGGTAGATGAAAAGGCAGAGAGGGAGGTCCTAATTTCGAAGGCAAATATTTGTCGCATGGGTGATTTCTTCGTTTTCGTGGGTAGCTTCTCAGACATTTGATTATGGTAAAGCATTTTCTTTTACTTGCTCCTATTTCATGATTTCTAGGGAGTTGTCTTTTTAGAAACAATATTGACAAAATCTGTTGGTAGGAACTTCAATGTGGCACATTGGTTGAGTCTATTAAGGAGGGAATGCATATGTTTGGTGGCTTCGGATAAACACACATTATTTTTTGTAGAAATGTCATTTTTTGTTGGCAAGTTGTAGAAATTTATACTGAAAAAAGATTGAGAGAGAACATTGTAGAAATTTTTTGTATGGACTTTCCATGTACAAGAAATTTTTCAGATCACACTGACCAGCATGGCCAAAAGATTAATCCTTTCAGTACCTCCTTAAATAATACAAAACGACAAGGATAACAAATGTGACCTGAGGAATATATTTGATGATTGTCATGAAAACTTGAATTGAGTTGCAAAAGAATTGAGTTCAACCCAGTTAGAAGGAAACAATATCCTTGTCAAACTCAGTTGTTTTGAAATTAACTAAAGAGAGAAAAACTGAGAAGATTCTGATAGATAGGCATATGGGAAAAAACACTTTGCCCATTCATCTATCTGCACCACTACATATCAGAAGCAACATATATTACAGTAAATGCAAATTGTATATTTTTACTTGTAATCCCTCCTTTTGTCTCCTTTTTTATGGGAAGAGTTTGCAACATTACTAGCACAGGGGAAGAAAGGTTATCCTACATTTCTTATTTTTATCAGTAAGGATACAAAAGCCTATTTTCTTCAATAAGGATACAAAAGAAATGCCCCCTTAAATTGAATATCAATAATGAATGCAATCAAGGTATACATATAGCAATTATCTTGCCCCATTATTTGTTGAAAATAGGACATTTCATTCTGCAGTGTTTGGGGGCCCATTAATTTCACTGTGAGTGTGAGATCCCTAAGTGACAATGACACCTTTATCAAGTGCCCCTAAGTTAATCCATACCATCATGCCAAATTTTCAGTAACTCATTCCAATGACCAGTCCTGGTTCACATCACTTAGCCCATTCCAATCATAGAAAACAAAAGATGATCCTCTTAATATTTACTTGCAGAAACTGAACACAGTAGTTAGTCATTACCAAATATCCAAATATATTGATGTTGTCTCATTCGAAATTTAGCGTGAATTTTGTTTTAATGTGTTTGTTTATTGGTTTTTGCAAAATTTATGTACTTGGGCTCTTGATTGCTTTAGAATTTGCAACTTGGTTTGGCCATTGGTTTGGATATTGAACAACGCGTACAGGGCATTGAAAAATGGGAATAACACTCGTATCTTCTAACACCATCTAGCTCAAATCACCCAACTTCAATATATTATTTCAGATTTCAAAAACTTATGTTAGGACATCCCTCAAACTGGTCTAGTAAACTTTCCAAATTACATGCATGGTTACTATGGATCAGTGCCTACATAGTCATCAGCTTTTCTACCATATCCAGATGGCAGCCAATATCCAAGCAACATTCAGGTAGTTTTCAACTTCGTTCTTGTCTTTCATGTATAAGTTCGGGTTTTGGAGTTTAATGTTTCTCATTTTTTTGTTTTTTGTTTTAAGCAGAATGTTGGTTATCCTTTTCAATATGGGATGGGACTTCCGACTCCTCACATCACTACAAGTTCCGCAACGAGCGCAAGAGTTGGTAAAAAGGATACATGAGATTGTAAGGAAATTGAAGTGCCATGTACTTCCTCTAAAGTTGATGAAGAAAGTAAAGAAGATAGACCAGATTCACCGGAAACAGATGATGGCACTACCAGGTCACCACACTTAGTGCAAACGGATGGTGATGATATAATTAAGGAGCCAAAGTCAAGGATGGAGTTCAATTTTTTTGAAAATTTACAGAGCTATTATAAGGATTATGCTAAAAAATATGGGTTTGGGTGATGACACAAAGGAGTAAGAGGGGAAAAGATCAAAATATCAGATATGTCACACTTGGTTGTGCCCGTAGAGGAAAGGCCTGGAATAGGAGTTTCAATGTCGCCAACCCACGTCCGACAGAAAAAATGGACTGGAAGGCAAGGATTAATGTCCTAAAAGTCAAGGGAAAGATGCGGTTGACAGCAGTCCATAATACACATAATCACGGCCGCAGTCTAAAGAAATCCTGCTTCTTTCGATATAATAGAGAAGTGAGTGAGACCGTAAAAAGAGTCCTAGATACAAACGACTTGGCTGGCATCCGAATGAATAAGAGTTTCGGATCTCTTGTCATTGGTGCTTGTGGCTTCGAGAACCTCCCATTTTTGAAAAATGATTGTCGCAATTACATCGACAAGGCACGGCATCTACGACTTGGTGCAAGTGGTGCTCGATCACTTCAAGATTATTTTTTGAGAATGCAATACAAGAATAATGACTTTTTTGTATTGATGGACTTAGATGATGATAGGAGACTAAAGAATTTTTTTGAGCAAATCCACGCAGTAGGGCAGCCTACTAATATTTTGGTGATGTGGACACATTCGACACCACACACCTCAGGAATAGATATGAAATGTTGTTTGCACCATTTGTTGGTGTAAACCACCATGGCCAGTCCATTCTTTTGGAAGTAAGGTTGATTTCAAGTGAGGATACAGAGACCTTTACATGGTTATTTCAAACCTGGTTGTAGTGTATAGATGGTATAACTCTAAAAGCTATTATTACTGATCAAGACAGAGCAATGAAAACTGCAATTGCTATTGTCTTTCCAGAAAGTTGATATAGATTTTGTTTGTGGCATATACTAAAGAAAGTCTCCAAGAAGCTTGGGTCATATGTTGCCTTCAAAAGTAAACTAAAAAATCACCTGATGAAATATGTGTACAACACTCAAACTATTTAAGAGTTTGAGAAATGTTGGGATGAATTACTTAACACGTATGACTTACATAAGAGTGTCTGGTTGAAAAGTTTATATGCTAAGCATGAACATTGGGTACCGATATTCTTGAAATAACACTTTTGGGCTAGAATGAGTACAACTCAGCACAGTGGGAGTATGAATGCTTTTTTTTTTTTTTTATGGCTATGTTCATATGAGGACAAAATTGAAGGAGTTTGTCAACCAGTTTGACAGTGCGTTAAAGGAGAAAATTGAGAATGAAAACACTGTAGACTTCCACACATTTAGCGTCATCATTCTATGTATATCTAGATCTCCAATTGGAAAAAGATTTCAAGAGATACGGATGCTAAATTTAGGGAAGTCTAGCAACAAGTAATGGGTGTGCTCAATATGAATCCATCTTTACTTAGATCAGATGGTGTAATGAAAACATATCTAGTAGAAGATGAAGTTTGTGTTGAAGAGTTCACTAAGCTTGTTACACATTCAATAAACTTCAATGTGGAAGACTGCACTGCAAAGTGTTCATGTGGGTTATTTGAAATGAGGGGGATACTGTGTAAGCATATTTTAGTTATTATCAAAGTTAATAGTATAAAATCACTACCAAACCGGTACATTTTAGATCGATGAAAGAAGGATATCAATATGAGATACACGTTAATCTACAGTAGCTATGATGTAGGAGATCAGAGGTCAAATGGTAATAGATATTCAAGTTTGTTGAATATATATTATCAAATGATAACTTATGCAGCAGGTTCTAATGAGCAGTTTGAAGATGTCAAAAAAAAGTTATATTCAATGATTGATTTATACGATGAGAACCAACACCCCCCATCTTTGACCCAAACAAGTTCGAATGCGACGAATTTTAAAGTTTATTTATTTTATGTGATAGAGTCTTTAAGTAGTTCTTTATATGAAACTTAAGAATCCCCACCATTTTTATAATTATATTATGTCCTATTTAACAGTTCTGCACCCCTTATAGGTTTGAATGTTGGTTTTAAGGAGCTGGACACAATTGCACTTGGTAATTCACAACAAGTACTCGGTCCAAATATTGTAAGAGGGAAAGTAAGACCCACATCTTTGAGGAGAGTATCCTAGATGGAGAAAGACTTGTGGAAGGTTAAAGTCAAGCAGAAGAAACCACCAGTCAAAGGGAAATGTAAACAGGTGCATGTTTTAACATTAATGGTATTAAAAATATTGATGTTCATGTTTATGTGTGTTAGATTTATAATGTAATCATATGAAATGAGTTTTGTTACTTGTTACCTTATTATTAGCGAGATGAAGAAGATACACCAGTCCGACACACGTGCATAAATTTATTTGACCCATCAGAAGTAGATGTCACAAGTCCTGGACAAGTGCAAGTATATTAATTGTTATATTTTAATATTTGAATTGCTGCTTGCAAGTGGAAGAAGTAATAGTTAGACTAATAATATTATAAATATTGTTAATCATTAACAACCTGTTCAAGACAGTTCAATTTTTTACAGTAGTGAAACCCAACAGCGGGAAATATTTTACAGTAGTGGAACCCAACAGCGGGAAATAGTGATTGGAAGTCAAAAAAGTGTAATAATTATAAACTTTTCACATTTTAATTGTAATAGTTACATTACATTAACACTTCATATTAATCCGTACAGATGCAATTTGGGTTGGATGGATCATAACCGGTGTAGCATGAATTGAATTTGTCACAACCGAAAAAATGATATGGGCGAATGCATTCATGATGAGTTTGTAAAATTAGTGAATGTTATTATAGTTTGTGCCGCTTGGCACTAAGATAAGATGTTAAAAGTCCTATAGTTTTGTATGGTCAAAATATATATGTACAACATTGATTTATGCTAGAAATCTGATTCTGGAAATGAATGTGCTATATAACTTGTTACTTTATGCTAGAAATCTGATTCTATTATAACTTGTTACTTTATGCTATAAATCTGATTCTGGAAAGGAATGTGCAATATAACACTTATTTATGCTAGAAATCTGATTCTGGAAAGGAATGTGGAAAAAAACATTTATTTATGCTAGAAATCTGATTCTAGAAAGGAATGCACAAAATGACTGTCTCCATCAACTATAATACAGTTGTTTTACAATCAAATTAGTGTTTATCATGTCACAAGCATGAGGCAAAATGCAACAAAAAAAATCCCCAACTATATTACATTGCACTCACTAAACAACCTAAATAACTTCTAACATTTAAACTACACAATCAGACTAAGCTATAAGATAAAACCACTACCAAGTCACTAAGTAACAACAAACAACAACAACAAAAGTCGAATACGCCCAGAGAAGCGTGCGTGAACGTCTTATTCCATCTTCTTGCTCAAGAAGCATCTCTGTCTTCTTCAAAAACTCATCATCTCTACCATCTTGCACCATCTCTCTCTTTTCAATCTTATCCGCCCTCTTAGGGAACTCAATCTCCCTCTTCTCGATATTATGAAGTCTCTTCTCGATCTTTTTATCCTTCCTTAACAGTTCATTTTGTCTTTCTTATAGATCTAGCTCTATGTATTAATCACTATCTGTCCACTTGAAATACTTGTAGTATGGTAATCTTTGATATTTGCAAACATATATAAATGTTGTTAGATGTACGTAATATTAATCAATTTATTAAACATGTTACATTACAAGTCATGTAGTTACCTTTATATTGTACTTTGGACATCCTAAGAATGGTCGTCTTAGATTTCTTGTAGTATTTGAGTATCTCAATGTAGCTTGAAGCTTACAGAAACAGAATGGTTGACCCAAAGTACGTATACCAGAGGATGAAAAAGACAGTTGATGACGACATTCTAACATGAACCAAAAGTACAATAGAAATACACACATATCAAAAGACACATATTCAAGAAAATATCATAACCTCAATTGTACAGATTTCATAATTCCTAAGCAGGTTGTTGATTATCATGTGAATTGTGCAAATCAGAAGAAAAATGATAGATATAGTTATATTTACACTAGTACATCAGATGTAGTTTCATTACTGCTGCAATATATAGTAGTCCTAGCGTTGAGTATAGGTAAATCAGATGTAGTTTCCAATTCATACAACAAAAACTCAAATATTAGTTACCAATTTCTTTTCATTACTGCTGCAATACATAGTTACCAATACATAGTTACCAATTCATGTAATACATAGATATGACCAAGAACTCATTAGCTTCTAATGTCAAAACAAAAACAAAGAGTTGCATCTAGAACTTTGTCCATGCCTTTAATATCCTATCAGTAGGAAATAAACGGGCGTCAAATTTTTCCCCTGAAGACTAAACATTACAAATTGAGGGCCCCAGCCCCAAATCTTACTAATACGAATAATACCAACACCCATGTTGACACCAAATCCAGAACTAATTGAGGTGAGAATGCAAGGGCAATATTAATATATAAAATTATATAAAATATTAATATATAAAACTATGTAAGTCCTGAAATTCAAAAAAAAAAAAGTTGTGACAGTTTGAAGAAAGCAACAATTTTATAGCTTCAATTTATTGAAAAATCCCATTACTCATATTTAGTGGCATAGGGGGTGTGCTAATCTCATCACTAGGAATTTACCGACAACATCAATCTTACAAGAAAGTCATATTTTTCACACAATCCTCAATAATGTACGTTCAGCTAAATTTAATATCTAAGCACTTGATCCAACACAAAATAAGTCCTAAAATTCTAAACAATTAGAACCTTAGCTTTCATAAAAAATGATATTGAAAAGTAACACAAACCCACAAGCCGAATCCCAATGTATGCAAAGTATGAGACCCCAAATCCAAAGCTAATTGAGGTGAGAATGCAAGGGCAATTTTAATATATAAAACTATATAAGTCCAGAAATTCAAAAAAAAAAAAAAATTGTAACAGTTTGACAAAAGCGTCAATTTTATAGCTTCAATTTATTGGAAAATCCCATTACTCATATTCAGTGGCACAAAGGGTGTGATAATCTCATTACTAGGAATTTACTAACATCAATATTACAAGAAAGTCATATTTTTCACACAATCCTCAATAACGTACGTTCAGCTAAATTTAATATGTAAGCACTTGATCCAACACAAAATAAGTCCTAAAATCCTAAACAATTAGAACCGCTTTCATCAAAAATGATATTAAAAAGTAACACAAACCCACCAGCCGAATCCCATGTATACAAAGTATGAGACAGCAAATCCATAGCTAATTGTGGTGAGAATGCATATGCAATATTTTAATATATAAATCTATATAAGTCTTGAAATTAAAAAATAAAAAATAAAAATTGTGAGAGTTTGAAGAAATGCTTGCCTTCAAGATAAAGGGAAAGGGGCTAGGGTTAGGGTTAAGGGGTTTCGGGATGAACGAGATTGGGGCAGGCTAAGATTAGGGTTCGAGATAGGGAAACTGAGGAAGACGGCGTAACATTGTGGGAGACGAAACTAAGGGAAGAAACTAAGCTGAAGACTAAGGGCGATCCAGTGTGGGTCTCAGACTTCCATCACGATACTGAGGGAGGGAGGGTGGCGGCTTCAAGGGAAGGGACGTGCCGTCAAGGGAAGGGATGTGCTTCGAGGGGATGGACTTGCCGTCGAGAGAGGGATGCACTTCGATGGGATGCGCTTAGTGGAAGGATCGAGAGAGAGAGAGTTCTTGAGGAGGGAAAATGAGGAGGAGAGGAAATGCAGAGAGAGAGGGAATTGAGGAAAAAAAATTGAAGTAAGGTGATGAAGTCGAAATGGTTCGTTTCGATTTGTTTTTTTTTTTCCACATCAGCAGGCGCTTAGCAGTGTTTACCCAAGGTGATTGAACGTATCATTTTTGTTTCAGGTCCGCTTTGGACCGGTCGAGCTATCTTATTGGCCTTAAAAACCTTCAGTTGAAATTTAGACACATCAGCAAGTCTACCAAATCAACATGAAACTTATTACACCAGATTGATTGGAGCCCTATTCACACCCGAAATACTTCAACAGCTTCTATCGTTCAAGCCGCCGCAGGTGTGTACTTCAGCAGCCTTATCGCTGTCGTCTGTCGCCATCGTCCGTCGCTGCCATCCGTCACCGTCAGTTTGTGGCTCATTTGAGCTTTTCTTTAAACACCTGTTGTGCTTTCCAATACAGTTTGTGGCTCATTTGAGCTTTTCTTCAAACACCTGTTGTGCTTTCCTTTTAATTCAACCATTAATACAGTTTGTGGCTCATATGTGCTTTCCTGAATACAAACATTCAACCCAAGAGAGTTCTAACATAATCCAACCATTAATACAAGAGAGTTCTAACATAATCCAACCATTAATACATGCAAGAGAGTTCTAATTCGCAGCCACAAATTCGAGATTACCCAACGAAATTGCAGAGCTCAAAGAGTGGTCTTCAATGGTGTGATTCTGATCATGTGCCGTCAATCTGCATTGGCTTATGATTCTGAGAATTTTGCATCTAGTTTTGCAGAGAGTTGGCCGAGAGGGGGAGCTCGGGGGGACGATGCGATTTTTTTTTTCTTTGTTTTTTGTTCTGTGTTTGCCGATAGGTGGCCGATGGTGGGCGGGGTTACGGATGGGCGAACGGCTAGGGGTTGCTATGATTTTTTTCGGTGCTTGCCGAGAGGTGACCAATTGTGGGCGAGGGGGCTGCAGGTGGGCGAGGGGCGAGGATGCTGCAACTCATGCGAGGGGGAGCGAAGGAGAGAGGGGGAATGAAGGGGGACTGGGCTACGGGTGGGCGAGGGGCTGCTCTGCCATTTTGTTCTGTGTTTGCTGAGAGGTGATCGATGGTCGGCGAGGGGGCTGCGGCTAGGCGAGGGGTGAGGGTGCTGCGAGCGACTCATGTGAGGGGGAGCGAAGGAGACAGGGGGAACGAAGGGGGACTGATGGGGATTCATGAGATTGGGATTCTGCTGGGGTGCGGTCACAACATATCTGCCGTGGACAGTGTACGTGGCATTTTTCTATCGGACAGTTTATAAGATTTTCTCTTTTTGTTTTTATATATAAAATTAAAATTATTTATATAAATGTCAATTAATCAAGGAGAGAAACATCAGCCAATCAGCAAGGTCCACTTAAATGAACTTACGCGTCCCATGCAATCACAGATCACCACGTGGCTCAAATAAATAGGAAGGAAACGACAACTCCTCCTACCTCGCTCAGATTTCGTCTTTCAAAGTCCAAAGCTCTCTCCCTCTCTCTCTCTCTCTGTGAAAAAAAAAAGAGAGAAGAACAAGATTTTGCCATATAGCTCTCACGCTATGATTCAATTCCAGCATCTTTATTTTCTGCTAATCTTAGGGTTGCTATCGTGTACATCGGAGTCGATTCGGTTTGACCTGCAATCGGGTCACACCAAGTGCATCTCCGAAGACATAAAGAGCAATTCAATGACGGTGGGAAAGTACAGCGTCGTCAACCCCAACGAGGGTCATCCCATGCCCGATGGCCATAAACTCACCGTTAGGGTATAAATTTTTTTTTCTCTTTATTTTTGCTCAATGTGTTGACGTTTTTTAATGTGATTAGACTACGTATGGTAATTTGGCGACAATTTTTGGTGTTGCTATGCATAGGTAACTTCGTCTTATGGGAATAGTTATCATTACTCGGAGATTGTGGAATCGGGGCAGTTCGCGTTTGTGGCTGCGGAGGCCGGAGACTACATGGCGTGCTTCTGGGCAGCCGATCACAAGCCCCAGATCACGTTGACTGTGGATTTCGATTGGCAGACTGGTGTAGCCGCCAAGGATTGGTCTAATGTTGCTAAGAAAGGCCAAGTCGATGTAAGTCTCTTTTTTGCACCTTTTATTGGTCTAATATTACTTCCGACAGGTTACTTGGAACAATTTTGTTCCTTTTTCATGCGATTATGGTTAGGTAGTTAGATTTATTGTTGGTCTTTGGGCGATGAAATTTGAGATTTTTTAATTTAATACAGTGTGGGCTTGAAGCTTGTCCATCACTGCGTTAGGAAAGTTGAATTTTAGAATTTTATGCTGTATTATTCAGGAGTTACAAAACGAGATGCCAAGAAAATTTTGGGAAGGAGAGTTTCTTCCCTTTCCCAGTGAATGCAAAACGCGAGCATGGTTTTTCAAGGCAACGGACCTTGTTTGCTATTGCTTATGAGTTCTATAGGGTGTGAAGTTGATGAAATTTGCCTTCAGATGGATATGTAGAGAACCCCATTTTTTAAGGAGTATACCCTAAGCATGAATGAAGAACTGGTCTCTGAAATCTATTTATATAGAAGCCGAGCTGTTCAGTTCTGGAAAATGATTAAAAACACCAATTATGAGTTTATAAATTCTGGCTGCCTCATCTGTGTACCTGCTGCATTTCTGATATTGGTGGTCCAAATAATGTGGTGGTACAGTTGAGGGCTGGTTTGTTATCCACCTCTCCTGTTACAGCAGGAAGTGCGACTTGTCAAAATTAAATGAAATATAGAGGAAATATTGGTGTAATGGGTAATGGAAACTTTGGGTGTCTTTAATTGCAAAGAAGCTGTACTGCAAGTGTGCCACAAGTGAAGATTCTGAGTTGCTCGTATGGTTTGTTAGTACAGCCGAATTCATTAAGAGTGTGTATAGTTTCTCACTCCAGAGGTACCCTTACTAGAAAACACTTTGGGTGCCATCTTTGAAACCATTTTTGGCTATAGGTTTGGCCTCACTTTTGATAGTTCAATAGAAAGGCCTAGCTGGTGCTTTTATTTTCATGTTTTAGCAGCATTCACTGCCCTAGAAGTGGCACTGCTGAAGTGCAGTTCAGAAGGAAGTAATAATTTCTCATTGTTGTTTCATAAATACGCTTGGTTATAAATATGGCTGAGATGATGTGCTTGTGTATTTATTGGGATTTCAATACAACTGGACTAAGATAGCCTCTTTTACACATTGCCTGTTGGGAGAGATTGTTGAACTAATTTGTGGTTTTGATTTCAATTTTTTATGATCATGTTATGTTCTCATAGAATTCATTTCATTTGCTATATCCACAGTGTTTTTGCCTGCTCATCAGACTTTTGTTTATACAGTTTCTCAGTCATCTTGTTTGATGTAAAATTCTGGAAAGTCAAGAGAAATGTTTTTGGGGAAGTGTTTTGTTTTCCCTAGTTCTGCATTTTTTATTGCATTTTCAGAATCTTCACTTGTGGCACGCTTGCAGTACAACTTCTTTGCATTTTTATTTTTATTGCAAGCGTGCCACAAGTGAAGATTCTGAAAACTGTTTACTGTTGACTAACAAGTTTTGTTGTACCAAACCTCAGAAAATGCAATAAAAAATGCAGAACTAAATGGAGCCTGTGTATGGAAAGTTCGTGCAGAGGATAATCCTCTTCAGCTGTATTTAGATGGTTTCCCTGGACTATCCTGGGATTGGGAGCTGGAAGTGAATAGAATTTGGTGTTTTTCATGTGTTTTTCTTATTAAATAATAACAAACAAATAAAGAAAGGAAATCTATACCTTATGATATGATTAGTCACTTTTTTGGGAATTATGCCGGAAGTTTAGTCTGTTTATTTTATTCCCATTGGCCTGCACTATTTAATCAATATATCTTTTGTGGGGTATTATTTTCAATATAAGTCTTCAGCTTTTTACATATTCCAGGGTTGAGATGTGAGGGGAAAAACTTACATTGTTGTCATTACTTCATATGCCAGGCCATGGAACTAGAACTTAAGAAGCTGTATGATACTGCTATTTATATTCAGGAGGAAATTTATCATCTCCGGGAGAGGTAAGGAAGCATCTTTATCTTGACCAAGTCATACAAGGGAGATTTTTATTTTTATTTATTTTTATTGTAATTGATGCTATTTTTGCTTGATGTTTCAGAGAAGAAGAAATGCAGGAGCTCAATAAAACTACCAACTCCCGGATGGCCTGGTTGAGTTTTCTTTCGCTCTTTGTTTGCTTATCAGTGGCAGGCTTGCAGCTATGGCACTTGAAAACCTTTTTTGAGAAAAAGAAGCTCATTTAATCTTATTGTGGACAGGTTCTACAATTTTTCTCACCTGTTTCGATTTACAACATAGAATCAATGTACCTTAGTAGACTACTACAGTTGAAAATTGCTTACAGCCTGCAGAATCTTGTGTGTGTGTAGCTACCTTACATGAATCTAGGAGCAGCGTACCTTAATCATCAGTTATTTTGTTTCAGTTAAATTTGAGATGTTGTAGAAGGTTGGATTTAGGTTCATGTGACTTTTAGGCCTCGTTTGGATAGTCCAATGAGACGAGAAATCTGTAAAATAATAGTGAGATGGTTTGTAAATAGTAATAAAATAGTTTTAGTTAATATTTTTATTGGGTTTTGGGAAATGAGAGATAAAAAGTTGAATAAAAATATTATAAAGTTAAAAAATTGTTAGAATATTATTTTTATTTTGTGATTTGAAAATTTTATTTTATTTTTTTTGTGTTTTAGATAAAAATTTAGAAGAGTTATAATGATTAGTAATTGATTCAATGAAAAATATGAGAGAGATTGAAAGTGTTTGTATTTGAATAGTGTTTAGATGTTGAGACGAGACGACAAGACCAACTGGCCATCCAAACTGGGCTTAGACTTCCATATTATGCGTTCTTGGAAGTTATTCACATATGTTTATACCCGCAAGAGCATTTATGGGAGACATAAAAATTAGTAAACAATGGATGCTTCATAATCATCAGCCTCGTTATTGATCAACTTCTTGTTGCATGGCGAGGTAGCAGCCCTTTCAAATAAAATGTCCAAAGGCACCATATAATCTTGGTTGAACTAGGGCTCAAAAAAAGGTTTTAATTTAAGCCGATTCAAATTGTATCAATAAGAAATCGAATTGACTTTAGTGAGTTTTTTTATTGTTTACTAAACTGCTTCAATCAGCTGATTTTGACTGATTTGAGTCGATTCTAACCGATTCAAAGTTGTATTTTTTAAAAAATTGTCTGATAATTGAGTTTATTTTAATTAAAGAAAAATTGAAAAATAAATTATGTAGTTCTTCATTTTCTTTAGTTGAACAAAAAAATTAAGAGATGAATAATTATTTTGTATCAAATTTGCGGTTGTGAATAAAATACTACGTTTACCATGTGCTTATAAGTTAATTGTCTTTGTCTTCTTTGTATATGAGCCAAACAAATGTCGACATTTGAGGTTAAATACCTTAATTCCATATTTATTTGAAACTATTTAGATTTATATAATATTTTTTTATTAAAACCAGTCAATGAATTTATATTTTATACTTTTCTATACATGTTTTTAAACGCTTGAATTGCATTATATATGATTTTTAATACTTTTTTTATCAACATTAAAATAATCGGTTCAAAATTATCATGAATCACAATATTCATTGAATCGGTCTGTATCCGATTCTAATTTTTAAGTTTCATTTTCTTCTGATCTTTTAAGATCGCCAAAAGAAGTCATTCTAATAGATTTCAGAGTCCACCATAATTAGTCACAACCTCTCTCTTGGGAGGGCACTTAACATTCATGTGGCCTCAATTCCGAAGATCTACTTGTAAATTTTCGAGATTATTTTGTGGGTTTCAGAACTTGCATCAAGAAAATTATGAATCTGATAGATCTTGATTAATATATTTAATTGTTGCACACGGATTTTCTGCTAAACAATCTCCCTAAAAATGTTTAAAGTTGTTTAGAGTACAAGCATAATTGGTAAAGCTAATTAATCGTTCTCGGCAACTAATTACTAGAGACCAAGTACAAGCTCCAACTGTCACAATTAACAGCAACAAAAATACACAAAATCTTCACTTTCAGCAAATACATCCTTCACACAAAGGATATGGGAGCTAAAACCACATCTAACTGTTAAAAGAGAACGCCTAAAGAGCAGATATACTAGATGTTGCATGTTCTCTACTCTCAAATCCACTTCGGTACCAAAAACAAATTACAATTAAACGATTAAAAAAAAAAAAAAAAGCAAAGAGAATTAAGGTCAAAGGACAAAAAGTTTCTTCATATATGTCAATTTGGACGACTCTTAAAACAGGGTTTGTTCACATCGAGATAATTGTAGAAAGTGAGAAAATTAATCAACATCATCTATTCGTTCATGACAAGATTCCAAACAGAATAATGGTAACCTCAGTAGTAGCTATTTCCTTGCCAACTACCAGTTTGAGTCTATTCACAATCCCCATCTGCTCTCGATTGGAGGCACAGGAGAAGACCGGTAGAAGTGGCAAATATATTATCCACTAACTGATCACACAAATTGGTCTTGGATATTATGCATTGAATAGGCTCCAGTGATGGTCAGTTGGTAGATTTTCCTTTATCTTTTCAAGCCTCTTGAGGATTTCCAAGAAAGAAGGTCTTTGGTTCATGTCATCAGCCCAGCACTGCTCGGTTAACCTAAAACCATTCAGTACTAATGGAGGTGAGAAAATTTTCTAAAAAGCTTTTCAACTAATCTATCAACACAATAGTAAGTAATCAAAATATAACAAATATCAATATCCTAATTGCGTATTGAGCAACATGAATAGTTTTGGCTGAAAAGATTACAACAATGTTGAATAGGGGACCACTAAGGGGATACTTAGGGAATGAGGTGGGATGAGAAATTTGTGAATAGTAGTGAAATGGTTTGAGTTGTGATATTTTATGGAGTTTTGAGAAATGAGAGAGAAAAAGTTGAATAAAAATATTATAAAGTTAAAATATTGTTAGAATATAATTTTTTAATATAATTTTTGTTTTGGGATTTGAAAAAGTTGAATTCTTTTTTGTGTTTTGTTTTTGGAAAAGTTGTAATGATTAGGTAATGATTAGATGAAAAAGTTTGAAATTGAAAAGTGTATGTTTGAGTGGTGTTTTGATGTTGAGATGTGATGAGATGAGATAAGATGGGATGGGATGAAACCCCTACATGTGCTGAGATACCGATTTTTTCTCAACATTGGCATCTCCAAATTCTCCACCTGAAGGATGGCGGGGGTGGGGGAGAGAGAGTAGGAGCAGAATGAGGTGTAATAGGTTGTATGATGCACCATATAGCCAATTTGCTATATTAATCAATATTTTTACCTAATAAGATATCAAAGGCTTTGCTCAAACATGTAGCACAAAATGTGGAAAAGAGAAAACAGAAAGGAATAAAAACAGATAGCAAATTGGATGAAGGGAAAACAACAACAACAAGAATGAAAGCAATCCCGAGTCAATTAATCATTGCATAAGGAGACATTAGTTAAGTTAAAAGAGTTACAAGGACAAGAGAGATGGTAAATAACTTGGAGCATGGCCATGAAGACAACAAGATGGCCATGAGGGAAGGAGGGAGAGGGAGTCAAACAACTACAAAATCATGGATCCAATTCAATTCAATTAATTGATCGGAGAAAGAAAGAAACAAAACAGGATCCAACTCCTCAATGACCTTTTGATCGACAGGAAATTATGGCAAACTTACTCTTTCAGTTCAGGGATGTATCCTTTTGAGCGAAATGTAGGCCTGCGTCCTTCAGCCACATATTTGGCTGCTTCATAAGGCTCATGATTTGAAAGTGGTGGGTCCCCTTCAAGCATCTGAACCAGTTTGGGAATGTCATGAATTAGAAATAATGTCAAACACTTGTATGTATTAACTCAAACTCTGTATAGAAAGTAGCATTACCTCATATAGTATCATAGCGAAAGAGAACACATCAACCTTCTTATCATATTTCCGATGCTTGAAAACTTCAGGAGCCATATACCGGTCTTTCATTTTGTGCCATGCCAAAAAGAATTAAAAAAAAAAATTAAACATTCAGCATTGAAATTCCTATCCGCTACAACAACTTTGTTAAAACTTAAAACACTCACAGCTTCCAGTCTCTCCGGTCATCTTGTACACATCATGAGAATTCTGAACCTTGATGAGCTTGCTTAGTCCAAAATCTCCAACTTTTAAATGGTCAGCACTGGAATTGACCAGAAGTACATTCCTGAAATTGATAAACAAATTTCTTAAGGTAAAAATGAAAACCCAATATTAAGGTCACTAATGTTCTCGACGGCGGAAGCCAGAGAAAGAAATAAAAGGTGCCTTTTCAATTGGGTAAAGAAGCAATCCACCTAAGAACAGTAATCTCCTCAATATGAAGATGCATTAAGGGTACTAATAAAACATAGCATCTTCAGCTACCAGTACAACACAGAATATAGTACGCCCACGAAGATCAGATACAAAATCAACTCACCTTGGTTTTAGGTCCCGGTGAATTATGACATTTGGTTCATTGTGAAGATAAGCCATGCCTCTGCCACATAAGATTTACATGAGATTGGCATAACAACTGAATTCACAGAGGCTGCATCTTTTTAGTATTTAGTATGATTGCATAAACTCAAATTGGGCATTCAGCAATATGCAAGTAATTCTAAATATGTATTGTTACTCAAACTTGCCTTTACTGGGAAGAAATCTCTGGACAACTATCTCTCCACAAAAAGTTATTTCGTACAACCTCAAAAAGGTGTGGCTTAATTGAACTTTCCCATTTATAAGACAGCTTCTATTTATGATGCACAAGTAATCATAACTTTGGGATACAGGTCTGGCATTTTTCGTTAGGCAGGTATAAGAAGTCGAAGTACCTCGCTATGTCCAGTGCAAAGTTGATAGCTGTTGAAGGACTAAGGGAACTTTTTTCCTTGAGGTATTGATGAAGATCACCCTATAATGGCATATAAATGCAATAATTAAGTGCTCTGCAAGTACATGTTTCAGATCGCTGAAAAGGACTTCTCACAATTTGAAACACAAAATAACCAGGCATTTACTCACCCCTCGTAAGTATTCAGTAATTAACATAAGGGGCTTCTTGTCAGTGACAGCTCCAAGAAATTGGACTATATTTGGGTGACGAAGCTTCACTAGCAACTTAACCTCATGTCTGAAGTCCTGACTGAATCAGGAAAGTGCAGAACAGGTGAGTAATTTACATTCTCGATCAAGTAGAAATCAGATTGGTAAGGAAAACTTGATTATAGACATGTTGACATATGAATAATAAAGGCCTTTCTAATTTCAATGGACACACCATTTCTTGGAAAGAACACCAGGAAAATCATTAAAGAAAAGCTTTTTTGGTCCAAATAAAATATCTCACCCATCATTTTGGTTCTGGTTCCATTGTATATTAGAACAGTTCATAATAAATCTACAGCCACAACTCAACTCAACTATGCCTTACTCCCAGCTACTTGACATTATTAGAAGGATCTTATGCCAGTCGGTCCAGACTAGGGGCATATCCCCTAGTCATATATTTTCAATGTCAGTTGGGAATGCCCCAACTCATATCTCAATAGGATCCATGCTTCATAGGAGGTGAAAAGTATGTGCTAGCTGTCTACCTGCCATAACCCTCTGCCTTTATCCAGGCTTGAGACTCACTATCTAAAAGGATATAACATTTCAGCATGACTTAAGCAAGTTACTTCCAGAATATACATGCAGATATACAAAGGAAAGATTGTACCATGTCTCCAAAATAATCAGCTTATACAGGATTAAATAAAACAAACGAATAACAACCCCTCTATACGAAAACGTCATAAGAAAAATGGATCTTACATCACCAATCTGTCATCTGAAAGTGATGGGAGAATGCGTTTGATTGCTACAGGTGTTCCACGCCAATAGGCTTTCAAAATCTCACCAAAAGATCCCTGCTAGCATCAGTCATCATCAGTTAAAACATGTCTGACAAATGGACTTAAAAAACACACCAAGAGCTGAACTAGATTCAATTGCAAACAAAATGACCAAAAAGTCCAAGGCACACCAGACCAACAGAGTGAACTACGAGAAAGTACCAAATACAGATGAAATTATTTTAGCCCAAAGAAACTATCCTCTCTTACAAAGATCAACTTCAGAGGTATTGTATACTCTATTTCTTTGACAAGAATCATCTCAGCACTTTACCTAGCTAGGGGAAATGAAGTATAGGGTACCAGTGGAATAAAATTCTGTGATTGGTAATTATAGGGGTTCCTAAATCAATATCTCACACGGCAGAATCTAGAAACTCTTGAAAATACAATTAGATTCTGCCTGCAGTAAAATAGTAGACAGAAAATCCAAGTCATGTTATTTGAGGAGAACCATCAGGCTCAGTTTAAAGAAGGCAAATAAGAGACTTTTAAAAATCACAGTGTACCTACTTAGAACAGATTGTATAACTTGCCCTTATACAGTTTGCTTGTTACCAATTTTAAAAGAAATAAAATCAAACCTTTCCAATAATAGTTGAGTTTGAGAAGTCCAGTTCAGAAGGGTCAATTTCCCAGTCACACTTGTTTGGCAGAGGGGGTGGAACGGGCTTTGGTTCAAAATGGCTTCCATTTTGGCCCTACAGCATGAATAATCAAAATTAGAGCCTGTGAAAGAAAATAATATAAAATACTTATAAACAAGTCTTCATGAAGTAATATGATATAGGTGGCATTGATATCGAGCCAATTTAAATTCATCATAAGAGCATAAAGAACAAACAAGAGAGTGCATTTCCATGGTGAAGCAAGTCAGATATGACTTGTAAATTGTTTTCACATCTATGAGGAAACAACTCTACACAAATTGATATTGAAGCTTGACACAAATATAATACCGTGACTTGTTACCCAACTTCCATTTGACAACTAGTAAAAAACATGGTAAGGACTAGCATCATCATATTTGAAGATTCATAGCCAAACACCACCAGACATTATTATTTTTTTATTCGTAAACAAGATTTTATTGATCATAAAATGGACAAAGCCCCAAGTATATGGGACATACACAAGAACATCGCTTATGCAATCACCAGCAGACATTATTACATGATCATTCCGATGGAAGACAACTTAGTCAGTCCAAAGTCAAACAATTTTGGACCAACTAATGAAACAGAATTGCTTTCATAATTTCCCAAGCAAACCAAAGTTCTTCTCCCCCTTCTCTTCTCAAACATAAATCATATATTAATGATCAATCTAACTCGGAAAAATGTCGAATACTCAATTGTATAGTTAAAGGATTAGGTTTGTTTTAATCTTAGCCAAGCAAACCAAAGTTCTTCTCCCCCTCTTCTCAAACATAAATCATATATTAATGATCAATCTAACCCCAAAACGTGTCGTATACTCAATTGTATAGTTAAAGGTTTAGCTTGGTTTTAATCTTAGGTGTGGGATTTTTTTGTAAACCCTAAGGTTGTTTGTACTATGGTATACCTCCTCCATAAGTGAGGACTACTAATAAAATTGGGGGCACCATCCTCTTAAAAAATAGTGTCTAATATCCAATTATTTATAACTTTTTCACTATAAGTATACCCAATTATTTATAACTTGATGTGATGAAATACTTATAATGATGTTATGCTGCAATACAAGGGCTTAATGGAACCCAAAATCTCTAAAACGTCATGACCTCAATTTATCCTTGATGGCAATACATGCAACAGACAACAAGTTTCCAATAAACGCACCTCTGGAGAAACCAGAGTATAACTTTTGGTTCTCTCTTACTGAAAGAAAGCCATGTTAAAATAACTCAGACCGTTCATTAGTTTATTAAGAAGCCTATTTTGTCATTCCATCATCAATCAGATATCATAAAAATGGATCCTCAAAATAAATCTTTGTCAGCCCTTACCCATAAAGTTACAACACCAATGCAAAGACCGCACACATACACACAGATATATAGATATATATATATATATATATATATATATATATATGTATATATATGTGTGTGTGTATGTGTGTGTGTGTATATATATATAGAGAGAGAGAGAGAGATGTCTGCACTTTTTTCTCTCCTTTTTTTTTCTTTTGAATTTATCCACCAAAATTAGAGCCCCCATTTCTTTTACTGTAAAAAAATTACCGACTACATGCTTTTAGAGAAAGAGAGGGGGACCATAGGCTTACATAAGACGAGCCACCGTACGATTTTAACAGCTCAATCATGCTATGCTTTTTGGCTCCTTCGGCATCAGCTAAAGGCTGTCATAAGAGAAACTCCAGCTAATTAATCATCTGATGCCAAATAGAAAGAAATTTTTTTTGATCGGTTCAAATACAAAGAAATAAAAACAATAAAACTCTTATGCAAGTCTTATGTTAGCACTTTTTTCTTTTTTATAGGCAAACCTAATGTTAACACTTCACCGTCATACTACTTGTTTCTTGCTCATGATAAAGGTCCAGCGACTGGAAGCCGAAAGGAAATTTTTACTTTTAGAGTTACCCAGTTTATTCACTTGCAATTCTATTTTCAGATGGACAACAGACGAATGCATTAATAGTTTGTCAGACCCCAAGCTTACTGACTCACACAACTCTACACTCCTTGACTTAAGCTTCTCCCAAATTTATCGTGTATTTTGCACCGGCTTTTATGGATAAGCTCCTCTCAAATAACTAGAACTAATAAATTATACTCGCACTGGTTGTTTGGAAAAGCCTAGAAAAGTGAAAAAGAAAATCGAATGTAAAAAAAACGAAAGAAGGGGGAAACAAAAGCAGTGATTTAAAAGAATTTTACGGTGTTCTTCCAGCGATCTTGGGCGTTGACGTCGGCGCCATACTCGATCAAGCACTTGGCAACGTCGATCCAGCCGTGGAGAGAAGCGACGTGGAGCGGGGTGCGGTTGTCGTAATCTCTGGCATGAACGAGGGAGCGATCTTCCTCGAGAAGCTTGCGGACCGCAGCGGGGTCGTTCTGGTGGGCGTGCCAGAGAATCAGGGAGGTTCGGCTCACCCTCGCTTTCTCCTTCTCCTTCTGCTTACCCTTGTCCAAGGTAGAGCTTCCCTTACTACCGGTGGCCTCGCCTCCGGAGGGGGCGACCGAGCTCATCACCAGCGATCGGATCGGATAGGAACTAAACCGTTCGCTTAACTGAGTGAATTCGGTTAGTAGTTTTTTTTTTCTTTCAATTTATAATTATTTGGGCGTTGGAATAATGGAATCAGTTTTTGCAAAAGTAAGTGGAAAAGGACTGAGTGGGGTCGGCTAAAATATTAGTTTTGTGTCCGTTAGTCCGGTTTTACTTTTTCAACAGAATCTTATTCGCATCCTCTCTTTCTTTACTTTTTATTTCTGTTCTTCTCATATTATCCTTTAATTATCGATTTTTTTTAAATAAATTTGATATAAAGATTAGGAGTAATATCATCAGTACAATAAAATTATGTCATTTTGTTAATAATATTGAAAGTCAGGAGGTAATGTTTTAATTTTACGAATCCAATAAATACAGAAATTTAATTAGTTTAATATTACAAAATTTTTGAATCAATTGTTAAATTTCTATAAAAAATTAATTTTATATTAACTATTCTATGTATTCAAACACATCTCAATCTATTAAAAACATATCGCAATGAAATTTACAAAATATTACTATTCACAGATCAATTCAAATCATCAATCTATTTATATTAGAAACATATCGCAATAAGATCTACAAAATATTACTATTTACAAATCAATTCAAATCATTTGAAATCACGTTATCATCCAAAAAGTCTTCAAATAATTCATCAGAGAAAAGAAGAGTCCTCAAATATTATTTCGTCGTGGACATTGTAGCCGTTAAGCATGTTTGGATTTAACAACAATTAATGCCAAAAGAAAATTGTTATGGGCATATCTCTCCTACATATTTCTTTGGAGGTTCCCCAGCCAAATCTGGGTAGCCCTCTAACATGCATTCAAGCCCACCTGTGGACCAACTATCAAGCACGTCCAAAGGTTTTATGCAGAGAATGTGAAGCTTAAAAGACTAGATCAATGTTGCTTGGAATCATCATGACCTTTGAAGAAAAACCAAATTATGCAATTTCCATTCGAGCTTATAATTCACTTGTAAATGAGTATATTCTGTCGGATAACAAAACTTATATTACATTATCAAGTTCCAATCTTCAGCGTTGGCAACGTTAGTTTCTCGTACGCACATGTTCTTCCTTCATACTTTCGGAACTTCACAGCAAATCCTCGGCATCTCCAAGAGACCGCTTCCGTGCCTTGAAGTTGAGCTCAAGGCTCTGAGGTAGAGGTGGTGTCCTCCCACGCCTGAAGAGAACGGCAAGAGCCCTCATTTTCCGACATAGATCAAATACCTGTAGAAAATTTAGAAAGTCTTATTATAAAGAACCATATACAGCACCAAATTTGAAGATTGTTATGTTCTTACTGAGGAGGCTTCTATCTCCGCAACACCTTCACAACCTTGGCCTCCCCCTTGCAGTAAGTCACAATATTTTGCCGCTTCATTTTCATCTTCAAATACCTGCAACAACAATGAAGTTTTTGACCGTGCAAAAGATACTTGGGCCTGAATTGAACCATTCATACTGGAAAGTGACGGGGGATACAGTGACTGGAGTGACTTGCTTCCGGGTGGGGAAGCAAGTGGGTAATTAGTGCCACAGACAGTGATGGTAGACTTTGTCTCGTTTGTTTTTACGAATGAGTTGAAATTAAAGTTAAAAGTTGAATAAAATATTATTAGTATATATATTTTTAATATTATTTTTATTTTGAGATTTAAGAAAGTTGAATTGTTTATTTTATTTTGTATGAAAATTTGAAAAAGTTGTAATAACTAGGTGAGATAATATGAGATGAATTGAAAGGAGTTGTGATAAACGAGGCGGAGCATTATATTTGCAGTTATCTACAAATAATATATAGGGTCTTGCTCATGTATTCGCCTTAGCGAATACTGATCCAGTGAAATATATATTTAATGATCCAATGAAATATATATTTGAACCAAAGCTTAATTATCACTTACTAGCACTCCCTCCCTAATATCCTCCACAAGCATCTGAAACTTTGTCTCGGTTCTTGACTGTTTGGGCTGATTTCCAATTCCAGACATCCACTTTCCACCCTTGGAAAACAATAACCCAAGCTCCCTTTCGACCTCACTGTTACAGAAAGAACAACAAAATTGATCCGGTGCAACAGTAATAACCATCCAAAAGAATGATGGAACTAAACCAAAGGAGACCTGCGATTCCTTCGGGTTTTCATAGTGCACAGTTGGTTTTCCCTCTGGGCAAGTATATAAACAGGCTTTGAAGTTTCTCGCCAAGGGTTGGCCTCCGGTACTGTACAATAATAAATGACCGAAAATGAGAAACATTTTGCATAAAAACAAACATAACATTATATATGAACAGAGCACCAAGAATTGTAGAAATAAAGCATATCACCATATACAATGCAACGTTTATGAACTATGAATGAACAAGTAAAACTTGGAATACTCAAATTTACAAGATAAAAATGGACACCGCATTCTGAGAGATGTACCAGTAACAATGGTATATCTCAACCAAAAATGATTGATGATTGAATGGTCAGGATACAACAAAAGATGCCAATGTGTTTAATTTTCCAGTACATAAGTTACACATACGCATAATTAGCTATGTATTCAGGAGTGCCCAGAGAAGTAGAAGAAACGGGTATCCGGTTGGGTAATGTACTCAGGAGAGTACCTAGTGAAATAGAAGTAACGGGTATTTCAGCTGAGGCCAAAAAGTTTTGGTGAGGCTTGAAAACAATAACTAGAATAAAATGACAGAGCTGACGTTTGGTCAATCTTATTGCAAAAACATCGAAATATCAAATTCACATGTAATAATAGATAATATGCCAATTGGAAGGTATGTGATGTTAGAGTGAAATTTATCTAAACCACCATCAACTTTTTCCCTCTTTAAGCAGTTCCCACTTAACAAGAGGCGAGGTAGTAAGGTGAACTACAAGACATCCCGCCCACAAGTAATTATGTTGAGAGGCCTCGTGACGTCGCCCCCTCGAGATGGAAGAAGCTAAAACATTTCTTTTTATCTTGTTATTAACCATTCTCTTTTACATTTTTCTTGACGATGGAAAGTGGGGAGGCAGGACATTCAATGCGGCAAACAACACTAACTACAACAAGACAAAATGGCAAGAAGAATTTGGTGCGAAGAGATGCAGAGCATGTGCACTAATGCGAGGCAATTGGGACATGACACCAAGCACTTAAAAGATCTGACCAAAGGGCTAGAGTATCAAGGGTAATCATTGAGAAAAAAACATATTCATTATTCATTTTCTCATCATCCTCTCTCTCATCATCTAATGCCACATCATGAAATGATGAAGGGATGATAAGTAGCATTTCATTAATCTCAAGGTTCACGTCTTTGGCATCGGAAATTGGACTAACATCCCCAAAAGCAGGATGGAGAGGTTCTACCTCTGCCTGTCTGCATTTCTTTTATCTCCAGGCAAAATGTATGCATTATTTCAAAAGCATATGTCGTTAAATTTACAAGTTTCAACTATGTAACTGTGGCCTAAGTGTATATGCCTCTAATTTTAGAGTCAAAATAACCGTTCCTTTATTTTTTGTAAATGTCGAACAAGAATGTTAGAAGATTTGGTGTTAAACGGTGCGAGAGATACTGAGTAGAATTATTCTTACTGTTAACATAAAATTTTTATCTATAGAAGGGAAAAAATTACTCTTTGATCAGCTGTAAAGAAGCAAATTTTCAGAATGCATGATCAAAAGTCACCACGTCAAGAAGGGGATCCAAAAAGAATTACGGCCTTAAATAATGTTTAAATGGTTATATATGACATCGCACGCACAGGGAAAAGTATTGCATTCCAACCAAATAGCACGCATTAGCACAAATCACGATCAGGAGCACCAGCTGGAGCTAACCACTATAATCAAACGCAACAAAGAAGAAGCAAGCAATACCATCGTAGCTGCTGCTATCGAAGGTCTGGTGTAGGTGTCTGCGCATGTCTGGTGTAGGTGTCTGCGCATGTCGTACGCACGCGACGACATCCGCTTCACGAACTCATCCGAAGTTCCAGGAATGGTACCATGCAGGTGAAGCGCCCTCTCCACGTCCTCTCTTCCGTCTTCGTCGTCTTCGTCTTCTTTATCTGCGGCTCCACTTCTCAGACTACAAGAAACTTCAAGAATTCTCCTTCTGTGAAGTTCTGGCGAGTACGAGAAGCCGAAGAAAGAAGAAGAAGAAGAAACACGACGGAGATGACGGTTGTGGGAAGCGGATAAAGAAGCAACGGAGATTCGCCGGCGGCGGAGGCGGAAGAGGTCAATGGTGGGAGGGAGAACAATGGAAGGCGAGACGGAGGAGAGAGAATCCATGGATGATGGTTCGATTTTTCTGTAGGTGGGTAGGTTACATGTATATAAATGGGAAGAAAGAACAGTTTGGGAAGAATGGATTGCTGGACTTCTCGGTGTGAAAGGCTGCTAATGTGTATGCGTAGCCTCTTGGGTTTGGTGTGGTGGAATTAGGAAGAAAGGAGACGAAAGGTTTGGGTCCGTCTGGTGAATCTCGGCGTGATATTTTCCCTCCTGTCTGTGGTGGGTACGGCAGAGTTGGGTCTGTGAAACGGATCGACGGGTCAAATTCTGAGAAAAATTATGTGATTTATTTTATTTATCTGTTTATATCATTTTTATTATTTAAATGATAATATTTAGATTTTATAATTTATTTTTTAAATTAAATTAAACCATTTTATATTTTAAAGTGCAGTCATGCCAGCCAATGTTCAACCAGTAGAAGATAAGTTTATCACCATCTATCGTAGTTTTCTTGCATAAAATATATATATTTTTTTTTATAAGAAATCGTAGATTCATTTTATTATAGACATTGCTCAAGCTAATGACTTGACAAATAAAGTCTCGAATACAATTCTACAATATTTGAATATTCTCAACTCTCCAAGCAGTACAAATAAGTAGATGAGCAACCTTATTTCCTTTTCTATAAACATGATTAAAGGAATAGGAAACAAAATAATGCTTAAGCCTTTGAAATTTTGTAAACAATGCACCTAATAAAGATGCCCATAGTAGAATATAGCTGCAATTCTTGAAATATTGTCAATAACTCAAGCACTTCTAGATGCTCCACTTCATTTTTTGCCCTACATGTAGCTATAAGCACTTTGCCATTTACATCTCTAAGAATAGCTCACACCCCTACTCTCTGCATATCTTCAAACATAGCCCCATTTAGCTTTAACATTGAAACAGGAGGTGGATGCCAACTGAAGTGAGATCTCAACTGTACATTAGTTTTAATCTTAACTGCTTTAAAACTTTGCATAAGGCCTATAGCATGATTAATCACAGATTTTGGACTCAACCACACTTCTTCAAATTCCACCTTATTTCTTCTGTACCAGAAGGCTCAAGCTAAATTGAAAAATAAATCTAGTTTATCAGCTTTGTTGTCTTCTACTAGCTTAAAAGCTTTGCTATGTCAAAAACTTTTAAGTTAGTGTTGCTAGGCAGAAAAGGAAAATACTCTTTTCATTCTTCCTTAATCTGAGGGCAACTAAGCAAAGCATGATGCATATCTTCTTGTGACAATACGCAAAGACTACACAAGCCATCAGTTAAAACCTTTTTTCTTTAGCAAGTTTTCTTAGTTGGCAAACCTTCTCTACACACTCGCCAAGCAAAGACTTTAATCTTGTTAGGGACCTGCATCTTTCATAATACTTTTCACAGTCTCTTTTGCCTGCTCATACCTGAAGATTTAGCATTACAACCCCTTCCCTGAGAGCAAATAAAACGATAGCAGCTCTTTATTGAAAACTGCCTAGATCTCTCATAGCTCCAAATCCTTTTGTCTGCTGCATTACTTGGACAGATAACAACTTTAAAAATCTCTGCAACAATTCTTGGATTGAAGAGAGATATAATCTTTTGTAAGTTCCACCATCTAGTTGTTTCATCAATAATAGTAGCGACAACATCATCACTATTCTGCTTAACAAAATTGTCTTCCTGCATTAATAATTTGTGATCTGGTAGCCATTGATCTGTCCATAAATGAGCTGACTTTCCATCGCCAATGTGCCATCTGCAACCTTGCTTCACCCACTTCTTAGCCTCCTATATACTTCTCTAAGTATATGGACAATAACCCAAATTTGCATCAAAGAAGCTAGATTTTAAGAAGTACCTACTTTAAGCACTTGTGAAGAATGAGTCATCATCCTACAATAACCTCCAAACTTGCTTTACAAGGAGAGCAAGATTGAAATTTCTGAGATCCTTAAATCCCACACTCCCCTCTTGTTTTTGGTTCACACATTTTAGCCCAACTAATCCAATGGATTTTTTTCTCATCATGCATTTAATCTTGAACTCTCCAACTCAGAACATAAACCTGATGGTAGAAGGAAACAACTCATAAAAAAATATGGGATAGATAAAGTCACTGCTTTCAATAGCACTTCCTTCCCACCCTGAGATAGTAATTTTTCTTTCCAATCTTGAAGATTTCTTCCACACCTTTTGTTTAATAGACTGGAAAGCTCTGGACTTAGATCTACCAACTAAAGGAGGTAACCCGAGATATTTTTCATATTGTTAAATCTTACTATTAGTCCATAATAGTTTAATCTCCTCCTTCAACCCCCTTTCTACATTACTACTAAAAACCATAGCTGTTTTATCCTTGTTAATTTTTTGTCCAAAAACATTCTCATAAGCTTCTAAAACAACTTGAACTCTTTTATTTTCCTCCATATCAGTCTTACAAAAGATGACATTGTCATATGCAAAAAGCAGATAGTTGATATTTAAAGCACCCCTACAAATTTTTAACCCAGAGATCTCACCTCTAACCCCTGCTTGTTTTAATAGAGCTGAAAGTCCTTCAGTACACAGTAAAAACAAATAAGGGGACAGAGGGTCCCCTTGTCTCAAACCTCTAGAAGGATAAATAGGCCCTTTGGGATCCCCATTAATTAGAACAAAAAAGGAAACTGATTGCACACAATACATAACCAACTAAATGAAGGATTGCTGAAAACCCATAACTTCCATCAAAGTTCTAAGAAAATTCCATTCAACACAATCATAGGCCTTACTTATATCTAACTTAATAGACATAAACCATTTTTTCCCTTTTTTTCTTATGCTTTAAAAAGTACACTAGTTCATAAGTAATGAGGACATTATCAATTATTAACCGACCAGGTACAAAAGCACAATGAGAATCACCAATAATGCTAGGCAACACTAATTTTAATATATTAGTAATTACCTTAGCAATAAGCTTATTGGCCACATTACATAAACTAATGGGCCTATAATCAGCAACTACAGCAGGAGCATTCTTCTTGGGAATCAGAGTAAGATAATTATGGTTAAGATTAGAAGGAAATACACATGTATTTAATACTTTCAACACAGCTTCTGAAACTGACTTCCCAATAACATGCCAATATTTTTTATAAAATATGGGTGACATTCCATCAGGGCTAGGTGCTTTGGAAAGGCTCATATGTGACAATGCATTTTCAACTTCAGCTTCAGTATAAGCCTGACATAAAGATTCATTCATATCACTTGTTACTCAACCAAATAGAAACGCCAGAAAATCAGTAGAACCCCTTGGGTTTTGAATTGGTAAATAGATCTGCAAAATATCAAGATAATCCTATCTCTTTGATCACCATACTGTCAATCCCCTTGAGAATTCTGTATTTTAACCAACTGATTCTTCTTCCTTCTCATAGAGGCTTTCATGTGAAAGTATTTTGAGTTTTTATCCCTATCTTTTAACCACAAGGCTTTAGATCTTTGCCTCCACATTACCTCATCTCTCTTTAACCATTTTTGCACCTCATCTCGAGCCTTACTATGATCAGCACTGCACTCCCCAATAGGATCTTGTTCATGCAACAATTTATATGTTTTCTAGCCAGGTTTAACTGTTTTTGAACATTACCAAAAGATGACTTGTTCCATCTATCTAACTGAACACCACATTCTTTAATCCAATCCATAACATTTTGAACAACCTCACATCTTCCCTCCTCCTCCATGTAGACTTGATAATGTTCTCACAATCCTGCTCTCCTACCCACATTTCTTCAAATTTGAACTTTTTTTTAACCTTACTAGAACCCTTAGTTTGAACCCAAATGGGTACATGGTCAGAGTAAGCTACTAACCCATGAGTAACAAATGCACTAGGAAACTGACCCCACCAATGAGAATTTAACAACACCATGTCAAGTCCTTCACAAACACAAAGAGAACCCTGCCTACAATTACTCCAAGTATATTTGTTTCCTCTAAACCCTAAATCCAGTAGAGAACAAGCATCCACAACTTCCCTAAAAGCATCAATTTGCCCCTCAAGTCATGGCCTACCCCCCCCCCCCAACTTCTCATTGTGATGGAGAATTTCGTTAAAATCCCCCAGTACCATCCATGCTTCCCCATTTCTTCTATACAAAGTGTTAATCAAATCCTAAGTTTTGAACGTAGTACTGGCATCAGGGGAACCGTAAATCCCGATTAAATATCAACATCCTCCTCCCACTTCCTCCACAACAGAATCAATATGACTCGCCGAGTAATTAAGAACTGACAAATTCAAATTCCTTTCCCATAATAAAGCCAAACCCCCATTTCTACCACAACAGTCTACAACTAAACAATTGACAAAACCTAATTTAAATTTGCATACCACGAATTCTCGAGCTTTAAGCCTTGTCTTCTGGAGAAATAAGACGTTGGTAGCTTCCCTCTTCACCAAATTGCAAAGGGCACGAATGCCTCGTGAGTTCCCAAGACCACAAGCATTCCAAGATATGATCTTCATGGGTTTCGACTGTGCTGATCAACAACCACCGTCGATTCAATATTGTTTGTTTCGGACACATCAAGCACCTCAATCTCCTCTAAAACAACCTTGTCAACTCCATCATCTAACCAAATCAATCTTTCTCTTTTTAGAAATAGATAGCCATTGGGTGACTTCGGAATTAGAAGTTATAGAAGAAGAGAGAAATGACAATCATTTCCACTTACGACTACTAACCCTATCAGGCCTACCCATAGCAAATTGGCCCATTGAGAGCTCCCCATACTTGAGCCCATTTTCCAAACTTGTCTTCTCTCTTTGTTGGCCCAGAAAACCCCTTCGGCCCATTATGCATATGCTCATCGAACGACTTCATATTAATTTCCGTAATTCCTACATAAGCTTTATAATCTCCATGCATTTGAACTTCCTCAATAACTGATATTGTTCATGTGAGAGGGGCCCATGAACGATGAAACCTCTTTGTTTCTATCATTTCTCCATTGCTACATCATGCTCACTTCTTTTGGCAGTAGCTTCTCTCGAAAAAGTAAAAATGATATACATACAATTATTTTTACAATTTGTTATTTAATTATATTTTAAATAATGGATATTTTTTACAATAGCTTATAAAAATAACATAATTTTACAAAAATACCGTCAATTTAAAACACGATTAAATAAAAAAAACTATAAAAGGAATTGTATGTGATTTTAAGGCCAAGTATAATGGCACAAAAACCACTCTCTCACTAGAGTCTCTCCTCATTGCACAATGAATACCCACTTCTATATGAAATCATCCTCTTTTGTATTGAAATCCCAACAAAGATCTTGAGCAACAATCTCAAACACAATGAAAGTGGACACCCTGATCACACAAACTAAAGCCCTCTCCTGGCAAGACTTCAATCTTGAACCTACAACAGAAGCAGCAAAAAAAATCTTAGATTTGGATTTGGTGGATCATTTGGTAGCCGAAAAATCTCTTAAAAAAAATCTACAATACACTTAACTATCAAAACTACTTGGAATTTCATACAAAAATTTCTCATTGAAGATTTGGAGGCCAGCCTGTTTTTATTCACTTTTTAGTCACCTTAGAATAAACACAGAGTGCTCAATTAAACACCATGGAATTTCAGAGGTCATATTTTCATCCTAAAACCATGGCCCCCAGGATCAACATTGTAAGAGATCCGATTAAGTCACTCAATTTTTATGTGCAAATTCATGGCCTCCGACTAGATTACATGACTCTGAAAAATGCAACAAACATAGGAAAAGCACTGGCCAATCTTTTGAAGGTAGAATAAGACTTGCACTTTGGTATAGCATGAATCAAGGTAGAAATCAACATCACAAACCCATTGAAGCAAGGTTTCACACTACCTAGAGCTTTCAACATTGACACATGGGTTTCTTTCAAGTACGAGAGACTAACAGATTTTTGCTATGCATGTGGAAGACTAGGGCATTCACAGGTTTTCCGCACCTATCTCAAGTCCCTACCTATTCACCTCCCATTTAGACCCTGGTTACGACCGGAATACACAAACCCAACACTCTCTCAGACAATTCCTCAAACAGCAAATAGTCAACAGACCCAAGTAATTAGTATCACCCCACACTCCTAGCCCACTAAGAATCAGTCACAAAGCTCAAAAGGGAAAGAAATAATGGTTGACAACAAACAAGAGAAGTGAACAATCAATTTTTTAGTGCTCAACACAAAGGAAGTCACTAATAGAAAAAACACGAGTTGTACCAAAATGCTCATCAAGAACTTCTCCTCAGTGAAGCAACTAAAAATCTCTCAATTTCCCCTGGTCTGACAAATCTCCTAGAATTTCGTAATCCAAATTCCATGTTCCATTACAGTTCCTCAGCCATATTCAACTTTGTAGCACCTACCGTACTAACTCAGATCAATCCTCATGAAATAAATTACTTCATGGTAAGCTCCAACTCATCAGTCAAGCCAAATCTAATCCTAACAAAAACTAAAGCTCAATATACTTTACCTGATATGACCGAAACGACGTAGTAATTGGGATTTATATCCTAAAGCTCAGCAAAAAATACTCCCCCTGGCACTCACAATGGCGGCAGTGCAATCTACAATGCTTGGTTATATCACTCAACAGGCAAAACATAAAGCCCAGTAGAACAAGGCCCAATTCGATGAGCCCAACTCCATGTTTTCTAATCTCATTAGATGTAACAACCCGCTCCCCAATAAAGACATTTTAGAATTTTCAGGGAGCAAGTGTGCTACTACTGAACTTGACTAAAACTTTTCCTTTTAATAACGAGCCAGATGCAAAAGATCCCATAAATAAAATAAAATTTAATTAATACTTAGAATCCAACATAAAGTTTGCGGAAGCACTTATTTAAAAAAAATACGAAAGTCTCATGTACTTATCAAAATAATTTACTTAAATCTTAAACCATAAAACTAAGATAGCAAAATCTGTCTAGGCCTCTGCCTCGCCTCCCGGGGTCAAGTCCTGTCTTGCAGTCTCATCCTCGTAAATGCCATCACCTGGGGTGGTTTAAAAACATGAAAACAACTAAAATGAGTCGAATACTCAATAAGTACACATCATACAGTAAACATAATAAACATAAGGTTTCCTGAAAAAAAATGTGCATACTCATAAATACATACGTAAATAACATGAACATGAGCTTATCTTTCACTTGTCATAGGCCAATACCCACTGTTGACTCACGTGAGTTAGGGTTAGCGAATCTAAATAGATTCCGATTCCGCCCGTTGCTGCGGGTTGTGGAATCCATACATAAGGAAGACATACTGGGTGCACTACCAGCATATACGACCTAGCAATGCAATATGCCCACAACATAGGTACCGTCTTCATATCATAACATAGGCCGTTACGTATCTTATCATGCTTATTTCATCATAATCATACTTGCATACTTGTCATATCATAGATTTCAAAAAGAAATCACATACATACTTATCATATCATATCATAGATTTCAAATGAAATCACATTCTTTCATAACATGTCGCGATGCATGACTTCTCACATAAAATTATGATTTTTCATGAATACCTTAATGCTTAAATCTTCACATAAAATCATACATGGCTTTTCATAAATTATTTTAATGCATAATTCTCACATAAAATCATGACTTTTCATAAATTATTTTAATGCATAATTCTCACATAAAATCATGACTTTTCATAAATCTTTTGATGCATAACTTCTTTCATAAAATCATGAATTTTCATAAATAACTTGATACATAATTATTTACATAAAATCATAGATCTCCATATTTTTATCATGTCTTGGGTACGTAAAAAGGGCTTCCAATAGAGGGCGTACATGCATAATATTTTTATAAGAGACATGCCGTTTACCGTAAATACGTGTAAGAGTATGATCATGCTACTTACCTTGCAGCGCTAATCCACTATTTTTTGCAAGTAATCGATCACCTATACAATGAGCGTGTAATATCCGTAAATATTCCAATCGAACCCGTATTTAAATATTTAACTGTACAAATGCTAAAATTATCCCATTTTAATTCTTCAATACTTAAAATTCTCCTAATCCCTAAAACACTATCATCTCCCTAAATTCATCGATAATTAATTGATATTCACTTATTCTAATTTTAACATAAGCCTATCCCCCTTAAGAAATATAATCTTCGCTCTACTAAAATTATTGTCAAGTCCAAAATAATTTAGAGTCCGTATATAGTCTAATAACATACATATTTATCTTCATGATAATTTTAAAAACAACTCAATCACTAAGTAAGATCCTAATACACCTGCTTAGGCTCAATTATAAAACTAACTAACTTAAGGGCAAAATTGTCATATTGATGCGTATATGTTGTCTTCTATTTGAAATCATGCAAGTTACGTAGAAGTGCAGGGCTTACCGAAAGCAGCTGGGTTGCACTCAATGGTGGCAAGCGAGTTGCTGACTCCGGCGAATGGGTGATTATGCAACTGGGAGAGAGAGGGTGATGAGAGAGAGAGAGAGAGACGAAGAGTGAGAGAGTCGAGATGACCGAGAGGGAAGAAACATGGCGTGAGGGAGAGGGAGAACCTACTGTGAAGCCGTGAGAGGCTTGCGACGGACTAGGGATGCCGGACAGCCCTTGACAGCGGTTTCTGTGGGCTCTCTATGTGGAGGAACATCGATTGAAAAGGTTGAATCTTGGCTCTATGATGAGCTCCGAAAATGCTCTGTTCTCGGGTGGTAAAACAGGGGATGCCGTGCTTGTTGCTTGTTTAAGTTTGGCTGGGCGGTTGGCTCACGATTTTGCTTCGGGTGGCGAGGTTACAAGATGATACGAAAGCTGTGGGCTACGGAGAGGTTGAGAGTGAAATTTCGTGGGTCTGGTGGCTTAGGGAGATGGAGGCTGGGCGGTTTCCATTCGGCTAAGAGCACACGGGCGTGGGTTTGTTTTTGTGATGGAGAGTAGTTTCCGTGTGATGGAGGAGTGGCTAGCGGTTTGGGTTCGACGATGGTGGTTCTTGGTGCACTGTCGTGTATGTGCCGGTTGCTAGTGGCTTGAGGGGTGGTTGCAGTGTTTTGAAAGAAGTAAGGCCTACGGGTTGACAGCTTGAGGCTTTAAGCTTTTTGTTGTGTGTATTGCAGGAGGTCTCGAGTGAAATTTATAGGTGAGGAGAAGAGGAAACGTGGTTGATAGGGAGTTTCGGTTGAGTTTGGAGTCGGCTGCACCTAGGAGACTAAATCCTACGAGGATACAAACTCTAAGTGGATCGATATGCAAACCGAGGGGAAGAGGCGTACGTGCAAGGAGTTGTGCATGAAGTGTATGTGCAGGTGAAACCGTGAGTAAGTTTAGTAATCTTAATCTTGGTAGAACTATAATTTAATAATCCTATAAAATCTTATAATAATAATAATAATAATAATAATAATAATAGAACATTTATGGTTAAAGGAAAAATACATAAAACTTATCTTATAACCTAAACTTAGGGTCGGGTTGTTACATTAGGCAAGATTCATTTTTCATTAACAAGCAGGCCCAACCTCCTTCGACCCAAAGGCCAAGTAGCTCAAGCCTATCAAGCCCACAAAACCCATCACAAAAACTTCTTTGATATCGGAATCACACATAGCACTCACTCAGCCCCACCCAACACAAACAGACTATCAAAAATACCATGCAGCTCTACATCTTCTGATGAAGTCCAACCCATGAAGAAGCCCACAAAAAATCAACTGGAAAAGAGACCATCACAAATACAACCACGCCTCCATATCAAAATTCAGAAAAATCAACACTGGCACTTGAGATGAAGTCAGGATCAACGCGAAAGACAAAAAACTTAAAAAGGCTTGTTCTGACATCTCTATACCAAACGCCACTATCACCCATATATGGAAAATCCAAAAAAACTGAAAATGCAAGCTAAAAAATGCCTCCTCTAGCCGAATGAAGACAATGGCATGGAATTGTAGGAGACTCACCCAACCCAAAACAATTAGAAGTTTAAGGGGCAATATTAGGAGATATAACCCAGACACTATTTTTTTTATCACAAACCATGGTGACAGTAGAATGCACCTTATCTATTGTGAATAGCTTAGGTTTTCACTAAGGGTTGGCTTCAACTTTGATGAAGTTGGAATGTCGACCTCCAACCACCGACTCCGATCGAAGTTCAAAACTTGGAACTCTGATCGGAGTTGAAATGGGCTTGCCATACTCAAATTGGGCTTGGGCCCATGGCCTAATATCCAAGGCCCAATCTGAGATTCAAATTGGTCCATCTTTTTTTAAAAAACATTAAAAAAAGGATAAAATAATATAAATTTAATTAAAAAATGTAAAATAATGTAAAAAAAGAAGAAGTTAAAAAGCTACCATTTAAATACAAGGACTAAATTATGTACAATACAAATTATGTGATTTAATGTGTGCAAACGATAAATTTAAATTTAAAACTATAAATTCGCAATAAACTTAAATTTACAGCACCAAAATATAAATAATGTCATAGATTTGATTCAAATAGCCACAGTCCCCTGCATTAGTCCTGACAGTCCATGCATTTGAGTCAATGACTTGATAGTGATTTCCTGCAAGAAGTTTTACTAATCAGATGCACAATAATTTTTTCTTTAGTCATTTAACTATAAACTTCTAAACCATCAGGAAAATGATACATGACATAAAATATGGCACGTTATGAAGTTATAAACTCACATCCACCTCTAAATCTAATGAGTTTTGCATAATGGTAATCATGGTAGTGAGTTTCTCACTAATAAAGAGGTCAGGGAGTTCTCCATCTCACAGTGTGTCCATTTCAGTCATCCACAATTAGTCTGGGATTTACGGCTAAATCTACAAAATCATATAAATTATAATCTCTAGCTAGTGGCAACAAACATTTTCTACATCACTGCCTTCTCCTTGGCATGCATCTTCAAATAATCATGCATCACCGTATATCATGAAGACATGAAAACTCATGGCTTTAAAGTGTGCACGAATTTACGGAAGCATGCTTTGTCAACTATGATAAAATGAATCTCATCAATGATGATCGTCTCCACAAGAACATCTCTCAACATCTTTTCACTGCATCGAGAGATTGACAGTTTCTTAATCTGCGTGTCATCAATAACCGTAGAAGTCTCATAACTCAACTTCATCTGATCAATTGCCACCAACCCTTTGCGTATCTTATACCGCTAGTAGCCCATAAGATATGCTATTAATACTAATGTGTCTTGCTTTTTCGAATAGCAACCGCATAGTTTCCCACAGTAATGACATCGAGCTTGTAGGTTCTTACGATCACCGAAAATTTTGGTGAAATGGCTCATGTCCACGACCTTTTTTACTAGGTTGTGTTGGTCAATCGGCCTCAACATTCATCAACTCCTCCTCATTAAGCATTTCAATATCTTCTATATCTATTGGGACTCGACTACATGCACAGGAGGTAGCTACTCTAGATCTAGGTTTATGGCCTTAAGTACTTGTTAATAACGCCAATGGTTGTGTGTCATCCTCTTGTAAAAAATCGTAGCGATCTAGTGTGACATTCATAAGTTGCTTTGCGAAACCTTAGTATAAAATTATCTGAAACAATTAACAAATAACCGTCATTTAACATGTTATTAAAATTATCTACACATTGAAAAGGAAAAACATATGTGTCTGACTATGTGGTGTTAAAAATAAATAGAGCACAAAAACTGAATGTTTGCTCGAGCCACACTCAAGCAAGCAATATATGTGAAGTATGCTCGAGCGAACAATTTGTGTGAAGTTCACTCAAGCCACACTCAAGTAGGCATCAAGCAAACATTTTCTACAACCAAAAATCCTTATTTTCCTAAAACTTAAATCCCCCTATTGTTAAATTTAACAGCCTAAAAATCGAAATAAATGAAATGCAAACAAAAAACATACACATTTCACAAATTCCAAACCACAAAGTGATAATTAAAGGATTTTGGAACCTTAAAATTCTAAAAAAAACTAAGTGAGGGAGTTAGCTTACAAATAACGTTTGGTTTAATGAATTCTGAAAGGTAGCTAGCAACGACCTTAGGCGAAACAGTGTGGACAAGAGAGGTGCAAGGTGTAATGTACAAGATGCAAGGTGCTGGGGAGAGGAGAGGTGCAAGGTGTAGCAAAAGTGAGGGGGGAAGAAAGGGGTCCTACATTTTGGACCCCATTCTTCACGAAACAACTTCGTTTCACTTCAAGTGAAATGATGTCGTTTAGTTACTTCGGTAGGGGGTCATCCGTTTTGGACCCCCTTCTAAACGAAATGACGTTATTCCTCTTGAAGTGGAATAACGTCGTTTTGATTATGTAATTTTTTTTTTAAAAAAAAAAATTGGAGTTCGAAGTCAGAGTTCGAGGCCAACATGGGCTTCAGACTTCGACTTCGACTCCCACTCCCATTCCAATTAGAGGAGTCGAAATAACTTCAACTCCGATTTTCGAAAACTCTAACTCAGATAGAGTGTTGTCGGAGCTCGGACGAAATCGAAGTGGGACGAGTTTTTGCCCACCCCTAGTTTCCACAATTTTGTAAGTTATCCAGCCTCAGAGAAAAAATAGGGCTTCCTGCTTTTGTTGCGTTTAGGTGTAGAAGTGGAACATGTACATATTAATATGAATGCAATTTCAGTTAGAATTTACTCAGACCCTCCATATCACCCTTGGTTGATCACATTTGTCTATGCATCAGCTCAATGGAAATTTAAAGCAAGCTTCTAGAACCACTTGGATTCAATGTATCAAGCATTTATGGGACCTTGGGTTTGTTTAGGAGATTTCAACGGTCTCCTCAACCAATCAGAAAATTTCGGTGGGGATCTAGTTCCCTTATCATCAATTGAAGGACTCAAAACTCTAATGGAAAGTCACGGACTGATTGACATTGGTTTCACAGGTCCTTTCACATGGCAATGCACTTATAAGACATGACAATGCACTTATAAGAGAAAGGCTGGACCGAGAAATAACAAACCAACAATGGAGATTGCTATTCTCAGACGTAGCACTGCACCATCAAGCCTCTTCAGTCTCAGACCACCATCCGCTTCTATTACACACATGCAGCTACTCATCAAAGAACGTCCTCCTTCAAATTTGAAGAATTTTGGATTCACGAGCTATTCAATCCAATTATAATTAAAGAAGCATGGATCGAACAATTCAACGGTACTCCAGCCTACATGTTGTGCAAAATAATCAAGTCCATAAAACAAGCTCTTAAGCTATGGAATAGAGTCTACTTCAAAAAAATCCAAGTCAATATCCAAAATATAGAACGTGAACTCCTCGAAGTGCAAAGTAGCCTTGCTACTCCTTGGAACCAAGGAAGAAAAAAACACCTCCAATTTAATCTCCAAGAACAACTAAAGAAGGAAGAAATTTTATGGCGCAAAAAATCCAGAATCTCATGGTTGACATCCTCAGATCTCAACAAATCAATTTTTTCATCTATCAACAACAATCTGAAGGAGAAGCACTGTGATAGACTTCTTTAAATTGGGACTAGGTAATTGGACAATGGATCAAACTATTATTGAATCTTCTTTCATTAATTATTTTTTGTATATATACTTCCACAAAACCACAAGTCTCGAAGTTAATAGAAATTCTGTTTGAAAGCAAGTCATAGATCAAGACAGCAATTTTCTTAGTGCTACGCCTAGTGAATAAGAAATTTTTGGTGCACTAAAACAAATCCCTAACCAAAAAGCGCCAGGTTTGGATGGAATGGCAACCCTGTTCTACAGACATTATTAGAGTATCATAAAAAAAGAAGTCATAGAAGTGGTACAAAATTTCTTTCAGCAAAGGAAACTCTTGAGACAGATGAATCATAAAAATATAGCTATCATTCCTAAAATCTCAAATCCAAGCTCTTTGCACCATTGTCCCATCAGCCTAACAAATGTTATCTACAAAGTCATCGCCAAAATATTGGTCAACCGCTTCAAATCCACTCTGCCCAACATTATCTCCCCTCTACAAAAGGCTTTTGTTTCCGGCCTTAACATCAAAGAGAATACGATGATAGCTCATGAACTATTCCATCACCTTAAAAAAAAAAAAACTCATGGAGAAGAGGTCTAATGGCTATAGAGCTCGGTATGGAAAAAGCTTTTGGTTTTGTTGAGTGAAATTTTCTATTCATGATGATGAAAGTCTTGGGATATAGGTGGATTAATGTGATAAAAGAATGTGTCACAACAACTTTTTTCTCAATTCTTATAAATGCTCTCCCAGAGGTTTCTTCAAAGCGCAAAGCGGACTCAGACAAGGCGACCCTATCTCATCTTTCCTCTTCATACTAAATAAGGAGGTGTTATCAAGAACTATAATCAGATTAGAAGTTCAAGGAAATTTTAAAGAAATTAAACTGAGCAGGAATAGTCCACCAATAACGCACCTCCTATTCGCGGATGATATAACCATCTTTGGGAAAGCTAGTGTACGAGATGCTCAAGCCATTTTTGAAACCTTGGAGAAATATTAGCAATGGTCAAGACAAAAAATAAATCACAACAAGTCTTCCATTTTCATCACAAGAAACACCAACCCATGAACCAAAGCTAAAATCTCTTAGTTATTGACATATAAGTCCTCATCCTCAAGAATGAAATACCTAGGACTCCCAACTTCTTTCAACAAAACAAAAAGAGAAAATTACCAAGAATTACTAGAGAAAGTGGGAAAAAAATAGAGGGTTGGAAATCGAAACTACTTTCGCAAACAAGTAGGACCAAGCTAATTAAAACAGTGACTAGTACAATTTCATCTTATCAAATGTCATCATTTTTGTTTTCGAGTGTGCAAGACTTTGAAATCATGCTTTAAAAATTTCTGGTGGGGATTCTCAAAGGATCAAAAAAATAATCTGACTTTGAAGTCTTGAAAATACATATGCCAACCAAAAAAATAGGAGGTCTCGACCTTAGACTAATGGAAAATATGAATCTAGCACTTCTAGCGGAGACCGGATGGGAAATGAGTAAAGAAAATTCTGGTTTGTGGCACTCTATTTTCTCAGCAAAATATCTAAAAGCCACAAACTTTTGGAATACAACCCAAAATCATCAAACTCATGGCCATGGAAAGGAATTCTCAAAACAAGAGACCTACTTGCAAAAGGCATATGCTATCAAATAAATAATAGATTATCGGTCAATGTATGGTCAAAACCATGAATTCCTACCAAAGCTGATACAACTAATGAACCAAGTAAATACCCTTTTGAAAGTTTCTGACATGATCACAGACAACCCTCATTCTTAGGGATATTCCAAAAATGCAAAATTTCTGATGCCGGACAGAATAGTAATTATTCTGCAGATTAGTTTTAGCAGATAATTCACAGAAAAGAAGACAAGAGAATCACCCAAAAATACAGAGAAACGCCTCTGATGTTCAATTCAAAATTATCAAAATTCAAGAATTGTCTAATCAACCCATAAGCCAAGCTGTAATAGCTAAAAATCGACTGTGTCAGAATTTTACCAAAAATAGAAAAATCTCAATAATCAAGCCAAATTTAATACGTAATAAAGGAAATAATCTGCCAACAATCTAGCCCAAATTAAGTTCAGAATCACTTCCTAAACACTAAATGAAATATTACTATAAAAGGCAAAAAAATAACTAAAAATTGAAATACAGAAGGGAAAACAATAAAATTTGGCCTTGAAAATGATGCACACCAAGCACAACATTGATCTGCCACGATGTATGCACCGATGTATGATACCCGTAACCAAAATTATGGTCAAAATATCGAAACGTGCCCAAAACTATCATGATCAAGGAAAAATCATAATTTCTTGCCATCTTTGCGCTGATCTATCACCTCAAGGTATTTTAGAGCAGTCAACGTATAATCTAAAAATTCAGCATCATCTTACTCGGATCCTCCTACATCAATTTCTTTGACCAAGAGAGTATCACTGAAATCCAAAAAATTCCCCTTCCATTGAATAACCTGAGGCAGGACCAACAGATCTAGACCCCAAATCACAATGGAAAATTTTCAATCATAACTGCTTACCATATAGCGGCCAGAAATTTTAGAAACACTCTGCAAAGTTTTCCGAGTTCTATTTTTAAAACTCTCTGGAGATTGAAAAGTCATGATCACCACAAGCTAATGCTGCTCTGGAAAATCTTACGGAATATTCTCTCCACCAAAGAACAATTGAGCAATGGTCACCACTGTGTAATCAAGCAGAAAAAACTTCAGTCCATCTCTTTATAAAATGCCCCATCAATTGGATCCTATGGTAGCAAAGCATTCAGCCTCTAAATCTCACAACACTACCGATAACTTCTATGTCAAACTGGATACAAAGGATTCTCAATCCAGGGAAAGAGTTGGGATTAAATGACTCAGAAAAACATCATTTCAATTATTTGCAGCCATCATACTGGATTTTATCTAGAGGCAAAGGAATGAAATAGTCCACAATCACATGGTTTTCTCTCTAAGAAAAGCAAAAGACCAGCTGAATCAAACAAACTAGGCTTATAGACAAGCATAGGAAAGGAAACAAAATAGCCACCAAAGGAAAATCTAGATACCTCCCCCGCAAAACCAATGGAGCCTTCGATGCAGCAGTTGAAGATTCTTTCTCAATAGCCTCCGATGTATGCCATGATCACAAAGGAAAGATTCTGAAAATATGGACTTCAAAAATCCAATCCACAAACCCAATGATAGCTGAAGCTTCAACAGCTCTTTTGGCGTCACAGTTAGCAACTCATCTCCAAACAAGTCAAGTAATACTGGAGGGTGATGCAAAAACTATCATAACAGCCATTGAAAGCACGAATTCAACACCTAGCTAGCAAATCACTCCAATCATAGATGATCAAGCAAAGCTTCCAACAATAAAATGATTGGAGATAGCCAAAATTCATTTATCCCAAAATCAATGTGCGCAGTCAGTGGCATAATGAGCAGTAACCAACTTAGTTTTTGGTTGTATACCTTTAGATAATCTTTTCAAATGTATTATGTATATTGATAGTGAAAAAATTCCACTCTAAGACTAGTTGTATTCTGTTTTAATTACCTTCAATATTAAGCATGCTGGATTAGTAAAAAAAAAAAAAAAAGGTCAAGTATAATGGAAATTGGAAAATTTTTAAGAAAAATGATATTATGTCGGGTTTGCCCCCTCAGTCTGACTGTTCGTCTATTTTAACTTTTTTTTGCTTGATGGTTAAGGAAATGATTATTAGTAAATTAGTGTATTTTTATTTATAAATATTTAAAGATGTCTAAAAAATGTCTAAAAAGGAAAAAAAATGAATAATGCAAATATTGCACTATGAGACATGTCCAACGGTACAAGTTGGACGGCATAGTAGTAACTGTAGGAATGCATTGTTAATAACACAGGAGTTAATTTTTCAAATTTAATACAGGAGTTAGCATCACTGACTGGCCGGCCGGCCTCATAGTCCAGGACAAAATAATAATACAATTTATGCAAATTCCTCATTTTCTTTTCTTCTTATGATAATTTGAGCTTTTCCATAAATTTTGTGCATCGATCCAATCTAATTTTTCCTTAATCCCAAGATCATTTTCTATTCTCGATATGGTTGGCATGGTTGATTTTCTTCTTATATATGATTTACTGCGTTTGATATAATTCGAATGCTAAAACTGTAATGCTCTCTAAAAATGGACCTTCATGAGGGACTTATATCTAGAATTGCAATTGGGTGCCACCGCTAGCTCTCCGGTGTGGTTCGGCAGAGGTGATAGAGACTTTTAACTATGGTGGAGCCAATCTAGTGTGCAAATTATATCTATGATCTATAAAAAGGATTGTGTCGCTCTTCATTAATTTTGAACTTGTCATCCCCAATCTCGTCAATTGATGTTGGCGGAGATTGGGTGGTTTTTTCTTTACCCATTTTTTAAATGAAAAGCAATTTAAAATACGACACGTCAACTAGTATATATAACTAAGAACATGACAATATTCATTTTGCTTTAGACTACAATATTATAGATGTAAGGGCGTTACTGGGAACAGTACTAGTACTTAATCTTATTCAACTTCTATTCAAAGATTGCTTAAAAAAATAGAACAATCACAAAGGAAGAATATCGTGAGCAATTGATCAGGGACAGCTAGCTAGCTTCGTCTCTTGATCTGTTGGGTTTTGCCTCATAATATTTCATTAAACTTTTCCCTGGCTGGCCTCCTCAAATTATGCTGCCTCTTTATCGCTGATCTCTTGATCTTCTTTTCCTTTTACAAGATGGGATGTTTGAGATGATATGACCCGATCGAGGTGTGGAATATTAGAGCTTCTAAATTAGAAGTCATTATGTTAAATGCTACTCAAATCTTTACAGCATTAATTACTCTATATTTTGAATAGTACTACTACTACTCTTCTCTTTTCACGTGAATCATTGGTCTCGTGGTAAATTTGATTACAATATATAATATTGAGTTAAATTGGAGATCTTATGGAAAAATCTGCAATTATGTGAGCTATTATAATGAAATTAAACTTTTTACGCCCTTTCGGGTGAATTGGTTAAAAAATAAGCCCTTGTTTACGCACGATGATCATCACGCAAAATAAGTAAAATTGACTTATGTGATTTATTTTATTCTTTTTGTCAAATTTTTAAATATAAAATCAATTAAAATGCGTCTCATTAATAAAGTGTAATTAATAGGATCATGTGTTACTTACTTTGGGTGAAGATTATTATTATTATTATTATTATTATTATAAAAAAAAAAAAAAAAGAGGAACAACAGGGGCAGAATAAATTAACAAAAATAAACAAATAAATAATGATAGAGGATCATCTTCTTCTCGAAATTATGAACTTAAAAAAGAAAAACCTAAAAACGAAAACAGAAACGTCAGAAGGATATAGGGGGGGTGAATGGCGAAAAGATAGTCTCTCTCGTCAATGAGTTAAAAGAGAATTTGTGCAACAATTCAAAGAAAATAATGATTCTAATAGTATGAAAATTGGTAAAAAGATCAATGGGATAAAAAGGTGGTCATGTTGTCAATCGAGGCCATGTTAATACTCTTTTCCTGATGTTCTTTTGCTTTATTTCTCTTTCTTCAAAAGCCCAAGTGAAAAATGTGGGATTGAAAGTTTCGTTGGCTTAATGCTCAGTTTGGATATATAAATATTTTTATTTTATCTTATTTTAATTCATCATTATAATTTTTTTAAATTTTTATATAAAAATATAATAAATAATTTTATTTTTTAAAATTTTAAAATAAAAATATAATAAATAATATTTTTTAATAATATTTTATTTAATTATTATTCATCTCATCTCTAATCTGAAATATCTATCCAAACTCAACCTAATCATAGATGGTCTGACAAAAACCAAAAACTCAAAGGAATGAGTACAGGACACCACCGCCAACCCACCCACCCGCCCGCCCGCAACAATTAACCCACGGTTTTGTTGATATTGATTGTCACTGACTGTGATTCTTTAGGCTTTCTTGATTGCAGGTGACAAAGAGTGACAAAGTCAAAAGCTAAAAAAAAAAAAAAACACATGTTTATTTGAATTCTGCTCTAGCATTAAAAGTGAGATTCTTCGTATTGCTTTTTGACAAGAAAGCCGAATTCATTACAAAGACATTAGCTGCGAGTAGAAGTGGCCCTCTCGAACCTCCTCTTGCACATACATCTCCTCACTCTGATGTTACATGCATGTCAGAAAATGATATGAACAGGACATGCAACCAGCTTGTAGAAATTAGAATAGCTTTTTCAAAATTTCAACCATCAGACAAAAGATACAGAAACAGAATCATGAATCACGTTAAGAAAATAGCTTATTTACTATTAGTTATTTTTAACGAAATAATTATTTTTAATTAAAATAAATTTATTTTTATTATAAATAATTATTTTCATGGTAAATAATTAATCATAAATACCTATTTCTTCTTGCAATGAAATGTAGAAAATAGTGAATATGGTGAGAAAGATACAGAAAAGTGAGTCATGTGAAGAAGTGGAGGAAGACAGTGACAGGAATCTGGGTTTGGACTAGATGATGGAATAGGCTGCTGCCGTAGCAGCACTGGGTGGAGCTCGGAGCTTATATAGAAGACGGAGATTTTGATATGTTTCTTGTAGATTTGCAGTTTGTAGATGATGTGGGATCCACTTGTTATTGTTTGCCTTCAGAGATAGCAGAGGAAAAATTGAACCTTCAGTGCATGTTAATGGGATCCCACAAAAATCAATAGAAATAAGCTCTTATTCTTCTTCTTCTTCCTCAGTTTTCAGCATGGAAAGTGCTGTACCGAGTCTTCGGAGCCCTCTCAATCTTCCTCCTATCTGCCCTATATGAAAGAATGCTCTCTAATCTTTTGCATGTCCATAGCATCTCACGCTGGATTTTCTTTGTTTGTGTCGTGCATCAAACGGACTTCAGTAGTATATATGCTACTTTATTTACGCCGATTTCTGATATGATTAAGATATATAGGTTACGTATGGATTTCAGTTCGAAGTTGATAAATATGCCTGCATGAAGCTTTTACGACATAGAAAACAATGGAAGGAACCGAGGGGGAGAAGATAGCGAGGAAGGACGAGAACTAAGGAGCCCCTCTCCCGTTTATTCTTCAACAATCAATATACGAGAGAACAAACACTTCTGGCCTGCAACGTTTCAATTATATTAGACCTCGTTTGGATTCAAGATGATCTTATCTTATTTCATCTCATTTTATCTTATCTCATCATTACAATTTTTTATAAAGTCAGAAACATCTATCAGGTGGAAAAATACTAGCGAACATGCATGGTTATATATCCTATAAGCTGCAAGCAGAAGGAAGGAGCTAGCCAACTTTATCACGACAAAATCCCACTTCTTCTCCCTTTTGTCGAAGCTGGTAAGAATGCCGACACCGGCCTCAAGCAAAAATCAGATTATATTCTTCAAACATATCTTCCAAGTTGTCAAGTGCTGCATGCATTAATTAATATCTATGCATAGGCCTAGTGCAATGTATATCAAGTTGTAGTCAAGGGATGATTTAGCATTCATAAGGTAAATCATCATTAATCTCTTTAATTATTTAATTAATTCGGTCTAAGTCATCATTAATGTCCGGTATCTTCAGATTTTAGAACAAATCTTAGTAAAATATTCGAGATAGATATATCAGGTGATACGCTCTAGATTATTTCTAGATCTTCTCGATCTGCCAAACCATAATTCATTGGTCAAAAACGACAAAAAAGAAAGAAAGTCGATCGCACCATTAACTTTGATATGCAGATTTTTATATATGATTCTAATTAGTCGGCAATTCAGTGCATGCAGATTAATATTGTTGAAGTTCCTATTGCAGATACTTATGGAATGAGCATTTTTTATATTTAGTTTTTATTAGACAGAAAATGCTGTATCAACACATGGATTTCCGATTATATAAATTATTTATATATATATATATATATATATATATATTAATATATATAGCGTTGTAAATCATATATATCAGTATCCCATTACGTACGGATTGAGACATGATCTTAGAATCGATGGCATTGTGAAAGCTAGTATATCATATATAAGGATTTGTTATACATCAGTCATTATTCACTCACACATCGGTTCAAACCTGACAATTTTTTTTTTTTAATAAGATGTCGGGTATGTGGATAAATATATAGTGGCTGATTAGAAAATTTATTCATAATTTTTATAAACATCTATGAGCAGGAAACTTTGTCCATGGCCAAATGATTTATATAGTTTTTGGGTATCTAAGTACTCTTTTTAAAAAAAGAGATAAATTTAAGATTTAAATAAAAATGCTCATTTTTTAATGATGAGTCTAATTTTTTAAAATAAGATATACGATCCTTGCATACCATAAAATTATATATAATATTACTTTTATTTATCTTCATTCGTCATCTTCTTAGACATGGTCTTAAATGACCATTCACTTAACCTTTTTCAAAAGTTGAAAGTGTTTTGGTTTCCTCGTGTCTTTTGGTTTTATCAATTTACGAAATTTCTGTTTTAAAATAATTAATGGATTCGTGAAGGCTCTTAAAATTATAGAAGAAGTACTTAAATTAACGGACTCAATTTATGAATTTTGATGAGTAAGAGTCTAAAACCTTGGCACATTATACAAAGGCTCTTGGTTTCTCTCCCCTCATATAAAGTTTATAAACTTTTTTATCACTGGCATACAAAATATAAGGACATTATATATAATTAAATAATAAAAAAGAAGAAAATTAAGTGTTAAGTCTATATAAAAATTTTGCACAAAAAATATTTATAAATTAATGTGACTTAAATTATACCAATTTGTAAATTTTCTCATATAAAAAAATAATAAATATGAGATTCACCTAATTTTTTGATGATAAATCTCATTTCATTTCCAGTACACACCGGTGCATGGTACGGTTTAATCAGTCTCTTTGTACTTGTCCGGTAATTTTATCATAGTCTAATTAGAAAATATTGTTTTTATAATAAGTGAGTGTCTTTTTTAATATATTTAACCATAAGCTCAAGGACCAAAGGCCAATTTCAACAATAATGTTCATTTTTATTAATTTGAATTTTTATCGGACGTTACAACTTGGAAGCTCCGCGGAAGCTTCATGCATGCAGACTAGCTAGTATGGCTTGTACTCGTTACGTCGTTTTCCTTTTTTTTATAAAAAAAAAATCAAGTAGTTAGTAATTTATCACAATCAACAATTAAATTTAATATTGCTGGTACACGAAAATTATAGAGATAATAAAAGAATAAATATTGTTACTGATATCAATTTTTATTAATAAAGATATTTGCACCTTTAAAAATAAACTAAAATCGGTTCTCAAGATATGTCGATATGTCGCTTAATTCACGGTTTGAAACCGGCTTGCTCTGTACTTAAATAATACACTATGCATTTAAGAGGAGTCGTGTGGTTCTGTTTTTATAGAGTGTTTTATTTGTTAAGAGATAGTTTTTAGAAATTAAGACAATATCTGTTACAAAAAAATTTATGTGCGGGATGTCCCAGAATAAATGTATAGGTTGGCTTATAGTTTAAGTTTTTTCTGTATTGATAAGTCAAACTTCGGTTCATTGAATGAATTAAAATTTGTTTTCATAAAAAAAAATTAAATTAAATAATGCACTATACTTAGATGAGTTAGACTACCCATTAGTATACGTGTCCTCATTGCTGGTACAATAAATACGGTTTAATTAGTCCTTTGTACTTGTCCGGTAACTTTATCATAATCTAATTAGAAAATATTGTTTTTATAATAAGCGAGTGTCTTTTTTAATATATTTAATCAACGAGTTTTGCTACACAACCTCCTCACACTTCACACTTCACACTTTTTAATATTTTTTAATATTTTTTAAAATTTTTTTTTGAATTTATTTTTTAAAAATTATTTATAATTTTTTATTCACTATTCATATAAAAATATATTTGATAAAAAAAATTAAAAAAAAGATGGAGTGTGGAGTATAGTGTGAATAGTAAGAGGTTGAATAGATTTTTTCTTAACCAAAAGCTAGCTCAAGGGCCAAAGGCCATCACTGAAAAGTAACCAAAGCAAGCATGAGCAGCTGACCCCTACATACGTCATCAGTTTGTCTTTATTTTAGTCTAACCAAAGCACGTCATAACGCATTAGAAGAGAATAATTATAGTTAAATGTAAATTAATAAATTAACGTAATTTCATGTTATATATTAAATTTATTTTATAAAATATTTCTATAGTTAAAATATTTTTCATATAAGAAATAAGGAATACAAAAAACTTTTATGCAATTTTTAATAAAATAATAATTTTTAAAATTACTTTGAACTTTTGTTTTAATTTAATGTGTTTAAATCGTATGAAAATATTATTTATTATAAAATTGTAAATTGCTTGTGTTGTACAAGCTGTTAGGGTACGTTTGGATATTGAGATGAGTTGGGTTGAGTTGAGTTGAGATGATAAAATATTATTAGAATATTATTTTTAAATATTAAAGTTGTTTTGAGATTTAAAAAAGTTGAATTATTTATTATATTTTGTATTGAAATTTGAAAAAGTTGTAATGATGAGTTGAGATGAATTGAAATGAGTTGAGATGAGTTGAACATCCAAACGAAGCCATGTATAAGCTTAAGGGCCCGTCGTAATCAGAATAAAATAAAATAAAATAAAATAAAATAAAAATCTCTTAAATGATATTAATAGAAAACAAAACCCATCACGCGCAACGCGGGATTCACCAGCAATTTTTGGAGTCGATTTACATTGAATGGAAGTGAATTGTTTTTACTTGTAAATTAATGAGGAGATTGAAATTAATTAATACGAGAAGTCATTCGAACTCGATCTTGACATTATTATGGCATCATCAGATGATGAGATGACCAAATGATCATTCACTTGTTTTTATGTGTATATTTAGGCTACTTATTCGACTCTCATTATAATTATATTGCACTGTCAAAACCCACTTAATCGAGATAGTTCCATATCCACTCGATTTCCACTAATATCTTTGGCCTAAAAAATCTGGTACCACACCACGATGTAGCAGCAGTAATACAATGGTTCTGGAAAACATATTTATTGTCTTTGGTTCAACTTCTTTACTAGGATGATTGCTGGTCTTTTGATGTTTTTTTTTTATTATTATTATTTTTCAATCAATTTTATTCACCATTTTCTCGGAGTTTCTTGATATCAACTGACTGAAAAACAAGTCTTAATATAGTCATATGACTCTCCTCTAAAATGAACATTGCATGCACATAAAATAAACGCCCAGTTATTTTCAGTGAAAATGACTATTTTCTATCAAAAGTAGTCTGTTTTCATCGCAAATAGTCATTATGGTCGTAAATAATTTATCACAAATATTTGTTTTTCTTATAGTACCCTTTCTTTTTCCGAGGGAACTCACTTAAAATATATATATATATATATATATATATATGTAGAACTAGATGTTTTAATTTTGGACTGTATGCATCATGAATGCATGTTTATGCATATACATATACATATAATACATGTGTGTGTGTGTAAATTTTATCTGGAAACGGTTCTTATATGTAATTATGTCATCTTGGAATCTTTCTTGGCCAGAGAAGTATTTTTGGGGGAAATGCAAGGAAGCACATGATATGATCTTTTTCATTTGTCACAATGATGAAAGTAAAGGGAGAAAGGGTGGGAAATAAAAAGAGATGAAGGTAGCCCATCATCACAACTTTTGAGGGGGTTGGCTGGTGATTGAAGTCTAGGATTTTCCACTCTTGATTCAGTGAGCTAGGATTAATTAACAACTGCCTAATTTCAATATGTTGGGTAAGTTTCTTTTCCTCTTAGCAGGTAATTGTAAGCACAATACAATAGTGAGGCACATTGTGAAACATGTTTCAAGTCAGCAACTGTTTTGGGCTGACTAATCTTCCCCAAGTCTTTTGTCAATATTATATATATGCTGTATGATTCATAAAACAAAAGCATTGGACATTAGTGGATATGATGTGGTCCAAATCTTAAAAGGAGTTGAATATCCTAAAGGCTCCACACTAATCATATTGTCCCATTACCGCATTCCAACAATGTTTATCCTTAAAAATTCAAGAGACCCAGCTTCCCAAGTGCATCAATGGCCCCTTCTCATCTCCTTCCACTAGTCATGTTGACAAAAGATGCGGCAAAAGGTAGGCAAAAAGTAGTAGCAGACTAGCAGTGGTTTAAACTAATTGTGAAGAGAAAAAATGGCTAGCATAGACAGGAAAGAAAGGTTTTTTCTATATCTTTTTGAGAAGGATGGTTTTGATCACCTGAAATCTCAGTTCTGGTTGGAGATTGGGTCTATGTAAAGGTGCATCTGTTGCTCCTATGCGGCTCTAAGGATATAGCTAGGCAGAATAGAAGATTCTCATACTTCAGTACTTAACAGTTTTCACACAGGTCAAAGGGTGCATATATAGGGGCTTTAGGTAGGCTCATTAGACCCTTATCAAATAGGCTTTGAAAACAAGCTTGCAAAAAACTTTAGAAGATAATTATACTCATTCCAGCACATAAAGCAATTTAGCAGAAATCCCATGCTTGTTTAAGCTTGTTTTGGATTATTAAATTTCCCAGTAGCTCATCCCCAGAATATGAATGAAACCAACCTCATGATGATGAATTTCCCAAAGTTGAATGCTACAATTGTAGGCATGTATCATATTCCTATATATTACCCCTTGCCGACCTACCTTTGTTGATGATTGTACATAAGTTTTTCTTTTACACATTGACATAAGAGGATATATTCTGCAAAATGGCTCATGTAAATCTGTCTATATTCAAAGTTCTGATTTTTATTTTTTGTCGAGGCAAGGGGGAAGATGAGGATAGGGAATACGATGGTGTTGTATTAGAGTCATTTGACCACAGTAGAAAACTTGGAATGAGACAATGTCAATGACAAAAAGATAAGCAGGATTACTATGGTTTAAGATATTAGAAAGGTAGGAGTTGAAGGTGCCATCGCTATCAGCACAATGCTAATTTTCTATGGCAGTACCTTTATTTATTTCCCTCCTCATTTGACTTGACAAGCATTTGGAAGGGAAAAAAATAATATATATGGGATAGCCTTATACGTTTGACAGGTAGTCAAAAGGGTGTTTTTTTTAAAGCCCTAACAAACTCTTAAAGCAAAGTATTTCCCAACTCCAAATAGACAGTACGCCTTCATTGATGTTCTTTATAAAGCAATATATCCAGGCGTTCTCTCATTCATACAGAACTAGAGCTGGACACAGAGACCTTTAGGAACTAAAACCCAAACTTTCTTGCTCTAACTACAGTTTGCTGAAACACCTATCTCAGTTCCCAGTTCCAAGTTTCCACTGATATCAAAATCAGAACCTCTCTCTCTCTCTCTCTCAATCTCATGTCCATTCCCCCCCTTTGCTTTTTCTCTATCACTCTTGTTTTGCTTTCAAGTAAGTGATGGAACAGACAGAAGAGTCCAATGCTAACAAGAAATGCACCAAAACAAGAAGTTTCAGGGACACAGCCAACCCTCACAAGCATCAGTATCAGTATCAGCATCAGCTACTACAGTACTCAAATCAGTATGGGTTCTGCAACCAGAACCAGTATCAGAGATACTACCCAGCTCTGCTTCCTCTACCCACTCAAATGCCATTTCAGCTAACTTTACCTCCACTCCCTCAAAACCACGGCTTCAGGACAAAAACCCATCTCCACAAACCTTCATGCAAGCTGAATAACCCTCCTCTTGCCGCCTCCTCAGATACCCAGGTCCAAAATGTCGCAATTTCACCGGGTAAATATCAAAACCCTCTTCTTTTATTTGTTATGTTCCCTCCCCTACCCCCCCTTTATTTGCGTGCTTCTTCTTTGGAAACACAAGTCTGGTTAGGGGTTAAAGATTCTGTAGAGGATATGCACTCTGCTTACACAGCGTTTCAATAAGATTCTAATCAATAGAGAAGGCTGAGAATTGAGCAACAGGAGCTGTTTTACTCTTTATTCTCTCTTATTTTTGTTTTCTTTTGGTTCATTCTTATCTCTGCTCTTTCTCATCAAAATATGACAATAATAGTAGTTGAGCATCTACAATTGATATATACGATAATTGCTAAAAATATATGTCCTCCTGATTTCTGATTTTGAAATCTCCTGTATTGTGACGTTTCTCTTTTGTAGTTTTAGGTACTTAACCATCTATAGCCGACTTAGCCTCAAAATATCTTAATTTTGTGGTTAGTGGAGTTGAATCAGTCTGACTCGTCTTTTTCGCTCCTTATCTAATCAGCTCCAGAGGGACTCCAAAGGCCAAAAAGCTTACCCCGTAAAGGAGATAGTGGAAGAGGTGTCATAGGTGCAAGGCAACCTCAATCACTAGTGGCTGCAAGGAGACCAGATTCTGGCGGCATAGAAGGGCCAGTTATCTCTCTCCTTGCCAACCATTTTCTTGTCCAATTTGATTCAGCACAAAGAATTTTTCATTACAATGTCGAAATCTCACCTAATCCCTCGAAAGAGGTTGCCCGAATGATTAAACAAAAACTGGTCATGGAGAATCCAGTTATGCTTTCTGGTGCTTTTCCGGCCTATGATGGTCGAAAGAACCTTTACAGCTCTGTTGAGTTCCAAAATGATAGGCTTGAATTCTATGTAAGTCTCCCAATCCCCACTAGCAAGACAACTTTGCCAAAAAGAGAATTCAATGACTTGGTAGATGAGAATCAAAAGCTTAAACTATTTCGGATAAACATCAAACTTGTATCAAAATTTGATGGAAAGGAGCTAAGTAGTTACCTAAGCAAGGAGGGAGACGATTGGGTCCCTCTTCCTCAAGATTATCTCCATGCTTTGGATGTTATTTTAAGGGAAAGCCCTACTGAGAAGTGTATATCTGTTGGGAGATCACTGTATTCGAATTATATGGGAGGAACTAAAGAAATTGGGGGTGGAGCTGTTGGATTGAGAGGGTTCTTTCAGAGTCTTCGCCCAACCCAACAAGGGCTTGCACTGAATGTAGATTTCTCTGTGACTGCTTTCCATGAGAGCATTGGAGTAATCCCCTACTTGCAGAAGCGTCTAGAATTTCTTCGGGACCTTTCTCAAAGGAAGACTAGGGGTTTAACTGGTGAAGAGAAGAAGGAAGTGGAGAAGGCATTGAAGAACATCAGGGTCTTTGTTTGCCACAGAGAAAGTGTTCAGAGATACCGGGTCTATGGCTTAACAGATGAAGCTACTGAAAATCTTTGGTTTGCAGACAGGGATGGGAAAAACCTAAGGCTGGTGACTTACTTCAAGGAGCATTATAATTATGATATACAGTTCAGGAACTTGCCGTGCTTGCAAATTAGTCGGAGTAAACCATGTTATCTTCCTATGGAGCTTTGTATGATCTGTGAAGGTCAGAAGTTTCTCGGGAAGCTTTCGGATGATCAGACTGCAAGAATACTTAAGATGGGTTGTCAACGACCAAGAGAGCGAAAAGCCATTATAGACGGAGTCATGAGAGGACCTGTTGGGCCAAAAAGGTACAGTTAAACTAGGGAATAAATTCTGTCTTTAATTACTTGAAAGTTGATTCTTTCCCAAGTTTTTCTGCTGCTATTAGAACTTTCTTGTTTTGGCTATGATTGGTTTGTAAGTTAAATATTTTTCTATCTTGATAGTGGGATCCAAGGAAGAGAATTCAAACTCCACGTATCAGGAGAAATGACACGATTAAATGGAAGAATTCTACAACCTCCCAAGTTAAAGCTTGGTGATGGTGGCCATGTGAGAGATCTTACTCCCTCCCGCCACGACCGACAGTGGAACCTTTTAGATAGCCACGTTTTCGAAGGAGCTCGAATTGAAAGGTGGGCACTGATAAGTTTCGGTGGCACCTCCGATCAGAAGTCCTACATTCCAAAATTCATAAACCAGTTATCACAGAGGTGTGAACAACTAGGCATCTTTCTCAACAAAAACACAATAATTCGCCCTCAATTTGAATCAACCCAAGTTCTTAACAATGTCTCTCTTTTGGAGTCTAAACTCAAGAAAACGCACCGAGCGGCATTAAACAATCTTCAGCTGCTTATTTGTGTAATGGAGAAAAGACACAAAGGTTATGCAGATTTGAAGCGAATTGCAGAGACAAGCATAGGGGTTGTCAGCCAGTGCTGCTTATATCCGAATCTCAGCAAGTTGAGTTCTCAATTTCTAGCAAATTTGGCACTCAAGATCAATGCCAAAGTTGGCGGATGCACAGTTGCCTTGTACAATTCATTACACTCTCAAATCCCACGTCTACTCCAGTCTGATGAGCCAGTGATTTTTATGGGTGCTGATGTGACACACCCTCACCCACTTGATGATTTCAGCCCATCCATTGCAGCCGTGGTTGGCAGCATGAATTGGCCGGCAGCAAACAAGTATGTTTCAAGAATGAGGTCCCAAACACATCGACAAGAAATCATCCAAGATCTTGGTGCAATGGTTGGGGAATTGCTTGAGGATTTTTACCAGGAATTAAACAAACTCCCCAAGAGAATAATTTTCTTCAGAGATGGGGTTAGTGAAACCCAATTTTATAAAGTGCTCCAAGAGGAGCTGCAAGCAATTAGAGAGGCATGTTCTAGATTCCCTGATTATAAACCTCTCATCACTTTTGCTGTAGTCCAGAAGAGGCATCACACAAGGTTGTTTCCCTTCGAAACCGATCCATCTTCCACACAAACACCGTTTTCGGATGAAAATATTCCTCCAGGGACAGTGGTTGACACTGTGATTACTCATCCAAGGGAATTTGATTTCTATCTTTGTAGTCATTGGGGGGTGAAAGGAACAAGCAGGCCAACCCACTACCATGTCTTGTGGGATGAAAGCCAGTTCACTTCTGACGAACTACAGAAGCTCATTTACAATCTCTGCTACACATTTGTGAGATGCACCAAGCCAGTTTCTTTGGTGCCTCCGGCTTACTATGCCCACCTTGCTGCATATAGAGGCAGGCTTTACCTTGACCGCTCAGAACCCTCAGCTTACATGAGAAGCACTCCAACACTCTCCCGAGCTGCCCCCCCAAAAGCAACCCCTCTACCAAAACTTAGTGAAAATGTTAAGAAACTCATGTTTTACTGCTGATTTTTCTTGCTGCAATTGCATTTGGAATTCTAACTACGTATGACCTATATACACTGGATTCCTCAGAGATGTAGGCTAAGAAGACTCGATTCATGAAATGTACGTGTTATGTTCGGCCCTCTTGATTATGCAAAACAGTAGGAAAGCATTCTGATCATCTTTATCAAGAAAGTTACAGTTTGCAAGAATCTCCCTTGCCGATACAGAATTTAAAGTTTTTAATATTGTTGTGAATGAGATTTCATTATCCTTTGACTAAAGCTGAACATGTGAGAGCACACAAACGCCTCAGAGAGCCTAAAGTTAAAACTTAAAACCGACCCAAATGGTAACAGAAACATTACGTTTTGGCTAAGTAGAGTGATATTCCACAGATTTGGACCCGAATTCGTTGTGTCGGATACCTACAAAGGCTGTACACATTGTCACCAGTGCCAACAAGATCGATCATATCGATTGCTGTCCATGCAATTCAACGACTTGGCTCTATAATATGAGCTCAAAGAGTCAGGCTAGATTAATGGAAGATTCGGAATGTAAGACCAAATCCGGTCAAGGATAACAAAAAACACATATATTGTACACACTCTAAGTGCAATAAAGGGGATATAAGTAACCTTAATGACATGTTCATAAAAAAAAAAAAATAACAACTTTAAAGTCTATGGACACGCTCCTTTACCCTCAAAGTCTATGGACACATCCTTGGTGGGTCAATATAGACAAGATTATACATTATTTAGCCAAAACCAAAAGCAGATAATTTACAAATCTGCCAATCAAATAGTGACACGTAACAAAATAATTTATTTTCATGTAAGTGTATATTTTCAGAGAGGTTTCTTATATATAAAACAACGACAACAGCAGATTCATGTGCAAGCCGTAGTACCATCCCTAGTCTCAGTTGATTTTCAATGTTTTCAGGGAGGATGTTTCCACCTTGGATGCTAATATGACCAACGGACGAGGAAGACATCTCTCCCCTCGTAACTCTATGGAATCAGTACTTTTTTTGTGATCGGCATTGAACAAGGGAATAAGGAACAACAGGTAATCAAGCATAAACTTTTGTTTTCCCCAAAAAAGGGGGAAAAAAACTTTAATTTGTCGTTCACAGAGATAAGGAGTAAGTAGAGAGTAGAAGGATTCAAGTAAAATAATGAAGAAAAGTGATGGGGAAGCGATAATATTTAGGATGTAGGGGGCAAAAAAATTGGGAGTGTTAACTTGTTAAGTGGGTTTCTGAAGATGACAGAGCGAGGGAGGGAGAAAGCTAGATAGCTTCCATTTTAAATACCTCCATATATATTTATATATATATATATATAAACGAGTAATGATATTCATCATTTTAATTTTTATTATTTTTTTATCATTTTATGATGTGGTATTAGATAATTAGAGATTATTTATTATATTTCACTTATAAATTTATTATCTAATATCATATTACGAGATGATGGAAAGATAATAGAAGTTGAGAGGAAAAATAGATTTTTTTTATATATGTGTGTCTGTCAGTTTAGAATACGTATGATCCATGCATGCAACACCATTAATGGTATAGCAGAGTTAAGATTGAACACAAAAAGTTAAAAGCTATTTCTTGGGGGTCCCGACTCCCCACAGGGACTGCATGGTACCACACCAACTGGATCACTGCCCCGAGGCCAGAGCAGTGCCAGCCCCATTTCAACGAAGAATATATTACAGTATGAGAGAGGAGATAAACGAGAGGGAGAAAGGAACAATCCAAGAACCAAGAAAAGATAGGATTTGAAGTAAAGATAGTGAAGTCTGACTTTCGACTTCCCCTTTTGTCTCTTCAGCCTTCTCTCTCTCTCTCCATGGTTCTTTATTACCATTAACCTCCCTTCCTCTCTCCCTTTTCTCCCTGTAAGTCAGATACTACTTTTAAGTACTGCACGGGCCATGGGAAGGGACAGAAAGACTGGAAAATAAACGTGGCCTTCCACAGCACAGCAAGTGGTAGGAACCACAATAAGGAACTCACGCTGTCGCACACAAGTGTACGTGCTATTTGGAACATGCAAAAGATGGCCCACTTCGTTTTTTTTTTTTTTTTTTTTTCTCTCATGAGAGCACTGTCAATGATTTATGAATATTTATATTTATCTTTATATTTACATAATATCTTTTCAAAATAATTTGTATTAAATTATGTATCTTTAAATTTTTACATCGTTATGAACAGTATTTTTTAAAATTTAAAAAATATTATTCACTCTTCAACATTATTTTTATCTCTTCTCCCCCTCTCTCTCTCTCTCGATCTCGACAGCAATGGACGCTTTGTCATGTTCGAAATTACTTTCTTATTGCTCTCTCTCTACACATTAAAGGAATCCAAAAAACCCTACATTTCGACACCAGCTTCGAAATTTTTGGATTTTTTCTTTGCTAGTTGCTCATCAACGACAAGCTATCGTGCTCATGGAGCTCTGCAAGCCATTCAACAATATCATCAACACCAAGCCATTTAGCATTTGTCTTCGAGCTTTGCAAGCCATTCGTCATCGAGCTTATAGGTTGATTTAATGGTCTATGGATTTTTTTTTAGTATTGTACCATTTTGTAATAATTTATCTATGATTGTTTTTCAAATCCATTTGGTAGGATAGAAAATGGTCAATCATATTTTTTTTTTTTTAAAAAAGTAGAAAAGAAAACATAAAGTCCCTCCAGAAGATTTACAAATTTCCCAGATATACAATTTTTAGGCCTCTCTAACTAAAAAAAAAATAATCAAATAATAATTATTATTATTTGATTGAAAAATACTTAATCCAATATAAAATTTTTCGTTATATGCAAAATTACATCTTTTTAAAATGTGATTTTACATATGACCATGCATAAGGCGCCACTGTCAATGCTCTTACACACTTATCGTTTGAATAAAATTACGTACAAGTTTCAAATGCATAAAATTTATATAGATTTATTTTATATATATAAAAAATAGACTCTATTATAAAATAGTGTAAAAAATTCTCTCTTTATGATGACTACTTTTTTTTAAAAAAATAAATAAAAAATTATGCAGAAATTATGCATTTAGTACTTATTCCTGACATTATTCCTTATAATTTATGCCTAACCTTTTAAGGGGGGAAAAATCAATATTAGAATAATCACTATATATATATAGTTTCTCTGCTAGACATAATTAAATAACCTTTTAAGTATGAGAAATTCTACTCTTAAGCCGGTTAACTCTCTAACACCACACACTAGTGATGTGGCAAACCGGGTTTAATTTCAAAATGGTCCATCTACACGATCTCTCGTTTTGCTCTCCCCCTTCCCGTCTCCCCATCTCCCCTCTGCGAATCCGAACCCATCTCCCCTCTGCAAATCCATCCTCCCTCTCCCCCCCTTTGTGAATCCCTCTTTGCTAGGGCTGAGCAACGGTCGGTCCGGACCGAGAAAACCGGACCGGACCGGTAATTTTGGACCGGATAGAATTTGGTCCGGTCCGGTCCGGTCCAATTTTTTTTGGATCTAATGAATTCAGTCCAGTCCACGGTCCGGTTGTTTTTCGGACCGGACCGGACCGAATGTATTTATATATATTTTTTATATATAATTAATTATATATATAATTATACTATATTATAATTAAGTATAGACTATTAATACTATTATATATTTATATAGTTATACTAATGGTTATATTAGTTGTTATATTAGTTTAGTTATATTATATTATAGTGATTTATTATAAGTTATAAGTTTATAAAAAATTATAACTATATTATATATTATTATAAGTTATAACTTATTATATATTTATATAGTTATACTAATGGTTATATTAGTTGTTATATTAGTTTAGTTATACTATATTATAGTGATTTATTATAAGTTATAAGTTTATAAGAAATTATAACTATATTATATATTAGTATAAGTTATAACTTATAATAATTTAGTATAGTTATAAGTATAGACCATAGACTATAGTTATACTTATACAATTATACTTATACTAAATTACTAATATTACTAATATATAACTATAGCCTATACTATATTACTAATAGTCTAATACTTTATACTAATACTATTATATAGTTATACTAATAGTTATGTTAGTTTAGTTATACCATATTATAGTGATTTATTATAACTATATTATATATTAGTATAAGTTATAATGATTTAGTATAGTTATAACTATTAACTATAGACTATAGTTATACTTATACAATTATACTTATACTAATATTACTAATATATAGCTATAGCCTATACTATATTACTAATAGTCTAATACTTTATACTAATACTATTATATAGTTATACTATAATTTTCATTATAGTATTAGAATCATTAATTATACTATAGTTATACTTATACTAATATTACTAATATATAGCTACACCATATTACTAATAGTCTAATACTTTATACTAATACTATTATATAATTATACTAATCATGATTCATAATAACTAATCACTATAAGTCTATCACTATGTATATTTAGTATCAATGTATTAATATATTCTTTAATGTATTACTAATACTATTAAGTATTAAGTGTTATAGTATAAATTATAATATATGTATAATTTATAAATTTATAATAGTATGTATAATTTAATATTTTATTCTTATTTATAATAGTATGTTAAGTATGTATCTTTCTCAATTATGGATATAATATGTATGGATAATTAAATTATTCATGCTTATTGCTTCATATACAAAATGTTAAAAGTTGTATATGGCTCATTATGCATTAACATACTTTAAGTTAGTAATAAAATAATAATTAACATCATCAATAATGTAATTTTTATCTAATTTATTATCATTGACCATATAAAATATTTTTTTATTGAGTTTGTTACATAATTCATATTAATAAATCACTTAGTTTAATTTAGTATTGTAAATAATTATTTTATTAATTGATTTATAAAAAAAAAAAAAAGGAAGGCCGGACCGAATGGACCGAACCGGACCGGACCGATAGCTACCGGTCCGGTCCGGTCCCCTTGGATGTTCGGTCTGGTCCGATCCGGTCCAATTGATGGACCGAAAAATTTCGGTCCATCGCCAGACCGGACCGGACCAGACCGTGTGCAGCCCTACTCTTTGCCCATGACCTGCCGAATCCCTCTCCCCCCTCCCCTCTGTGAATCCCTCTCCCTCAGTCCCCTGCGAAAGCTTCTTCTCCCCCTTCCTCTGCGAATCCCTCTCCCCCCCTCACAAAATCAGATCGTGGTTCTCTCCCCCGTCAACACCGGTCGAAGCGTGTCCTAAGAGGACCCAAAAATCCCCCACGAAAATCCCTCCTGCGCCGCGAGATCTCTCTCCCCCGTGACGTTCGTCTGATCGATTAAGATCTGAGGAGGTATCCTCACCAACCGAACCCTACATCTTTATTATTGCTCATATTTTTGTGATTTTTGTGTTGGGTATAATTGATTTTTGCGATTTTTGCATTGCAATTTCTGCGATTTCTGCGTTGTGATTTCTGAATTTTTAGTCCAACGAAGGTGTTTTCATCTACTTAACCCAAAAATTACTGCACCTTTCCACCCAAGATGAAGTTTCATCCCCTCCCAGGTGGTATGCCGAAAGCTTCTCACCCAGAAATAGCCCAGCAATAACGAAAGTTCTGTATTTATTTTATTGCAATTTCGTAGAGAGAGAGAGAGAGATTGCCATAGAGAGAGAGGACTGAAAAGAAAGGACCTTTAGAGAAGAGCTTCACAACAACCTGCCAAATCTACCATTCTTTGATCGATTAGAGGTGGACATACAGCAACACAATGGGAGGATGCGAATCCGAATGGAGGAGAAGCAATATTTCGAATGGAGGAACATGGGAAGAGACTCTATCTAACCGAACGCTGCGTTTTGAAAAAAATAAAATAATAAAGCCAGCTCAGCTAGTGTGTGGTGTTGGAAATCTAAGTGGCTTAAGACTAGAATTACTCTTTAAGTATATGGACCAATCCTTTTCGAATCAAATCACATAAATTATTTTAATAAGAGAAGTTATCACAAGACAGAAGTATCAGACAGAAGTACAAGTTCAAATAAATATAACGTATTACTTATGTTATTTATAAATTTATTTTAGCCTCTTTCACTTTTAGGCCTAGATTGTTTTCGGAAAACATCTCATCTCATCTTCTCTCAATTTTATCATTACATTTTTCTCAATTCTAATACAAAATAAAATAAATAATTCAATTTTTTCAAATTCATTTCATCTTCTCTCACCTAATCATTACAAATTTTTCAAATTTCAATACAAAATAAAATAAACAGTTTATCTCATCTCAAAAGTTTTCATCTCATCTCATCTCTGAAAATAAACAAGGCCTTAATTAAAGAATCAACTTAGATTAAATTATTACAATTTATTACTATTTATAAATTATTTTAACTCATCTTATCTTATCTTATCTTTCGATTTAAATCGAATTTAAAAGTCATATTTTTAAAAAATGATAAAACTCCGTAAATAATACGATAATAATTAAAGTGAGGTGTGAATACATTGGACACGAGAATCAAGGCAACGTAATGAGACTACGAAACTACATAGAAGTGGTTCCTGGTGTCTGTCCGTCATATACCGATACTATACGGCCTCGTTACGTCGCAATTCCCCACCAATCAAAACAAACCAACCATTTCAACAAGCCCTTTCCTCTGTTCAAAAATAAAAAATAAAAAACAAGCCCTTTCCTAGGGTTGCCCAATTTCTCTTTTTTTTTTTTTTTTTCCCTTCGGCTGCAGTTCCTGTGCTGTCCCATCCCAACAACTTCTTGGCACAGTAACCATGGCGTCTACGTTGGAATTAAATCAGAGTTTAACCCAAAGTAATTAATGTATGGTTTTTCCTTGCAGGCGTTAAGATTGTTTGGTTTGTCCTCTGGGCTGTGCCAGCGTGCCGGCAGCTTTGACAGTTGGGTGTACTAGCGTAAATCTTTTTCTTTTTCTTTTTAATATTTGTTAACATATTTAAATATTTTTTAAAAATAAAAAATATGCTAATACATTAAAAATTACTTCTTTAATCATTAAATAAAAAAAAATTAATACATAACCGGTCAAAATAAAGAACAAAGTCAGACGGTATATTAACATTTTCCTTATTCTTTATCCAAAAGAAAATATATCATCTTTCTTCTTCTTCGTTTCTATGGAGTATAAATCTCAACATTTTAACAGCTTTCATGTCTACCATGCCAAAGGCATCCATCGATTTTAGATACTATTATTTTTGCTATCTGGGTTTTATAAATCAATCATGTAATTAAAAAATATTTAAAACTGTTTCATTATTTTTGTAATCGGAGATGATAAAATATATATATAAAATAAGAATATTTTTTTACAGAAGGTTAGGATTGAAATTTGAATTTCAAATTAGAATGTGTCATGGTATGGTATGGTATGGTATTGAATTCACTATTATTCTCATACGTGGATAGTACAGAAAAAGATAAATGGAGGATGGGAATGGAAATGGTAAGGCCGGGGCCGGCAGTAAAATAACAACAGGGAACATAGTACAATTGTACAAAAGACCAATGGGGTTTCGATTGTGATCTTTTGGTGACTTTGGTCCCATCTCCAGTTTTTTAACTTTCTGATCAATGTTCCACGTGTAAAGTAGTAAATAAAGGAATAAATATGGTACGATGGAAATGGCCAAGATCAGGCCTACCACTGAAAGCGACACAGCTGGAAAAAAAAAATGAAAATTGTACACACTGACTCCTCCCACGGCTGTTGGATTTTTTTTTCTTTTTTTTCCTTCTCTTTCTCTGTTTTGGTCCCATCCCCAGTGATCTTTTCAGCCTCTTCCAAGTACAAAATTTGCATATATTGACATATCTTTTCAGTCTACTTTTTGTTCCTTCTTAACGTTCTATCACTTCTAATTTTCTTCAGGCTAGCAGCTAGATTCATGGTGGCACTGTGATGTAAAGCAATTAGCTCCATGCTTTCAGCTTGAGCTTCTTGATTGGAGTTTGATCCATTTGAAGAATAATATACGTCAACGAGTATTTATTTTTCCACTCTATACCTATAGCTTTTCATAGAGGGAAATATTTTTCATAAGATATAAAGTATAAAATAATAAATAGTAACTGATAAAAAGAATTTTTCAGCTCTCTTCTTTTCTTTTTAATTGGAGTTATGATTCCTTTTTCCTCGTCTCAAAGTGGTTTCTGGCTCTGGACCGGATCTGCTACATTTCCTAATACAAATTTCTTATGCTGGAACTGCACTAGTCTTGGACCTTTCCAGGAGGGAAGATTATTGGAACATTTGCTTCAAATTTATGATGATAAAATAAAGTCTAGATCACAAGGTACACTCGATTTCTACAGTTGATGAAATAAATGGTGCACCTACTAATATGGATCCCAAATGCTAAACGACCTTGGGTCTAAGAATTGCCAAAATCGAAGCAAATGATGGTGGGAACAGATGTGTCCATTTCTGCTCCAAAGAAACTAGTTGAATCCAGCTTTCATTTGTATAACTGCTTGAATCTTTCACAAGCTTCCAAAATATTGCTCCTGTGACCAAATGCACTAACCCTGACAAACCCTTCGCCAGCAGGTCCAAAACCACTGCCGGGGGTGGTAACCACGTGAGTTTTCTCAAGAATCTCACTGAATACATCCCACGAACTTTGGCCGGGGAAGTGGACCCACACATATGGTGCATTCTTTCCTCCATACACATTAAAACCAAGCGAATTAAATGTCTCTACTATTATGTCAGTATTTTCTTTGTAGAAACCGATCACCTCATGCATTGCCTGCAAATAGTATAAAATTATCGTATCTTGTTATATAAGTATTTCAGAATTTTAACCGGTCATATGGCTAGAGAAGAGGAACGTGAAAAATGAAATAATTAATTGAAAAAAAATCTATAATTGAACAAAATAAGAGGATTTATATTGAAATATATTGCTTTTTTTTTTTTTTTTTGTTAGTAAAGAATCACATGAATGAGAACAGAAAACAGACCTTAAGACCTTCGGGTGAAAGGCAAGCTAGACCACCAGCTTGGGCAATGTTGGATGCACCATTAAAACAAGTACAAACAATGCGGCTGAAGTCCTTGGCTACAGGAAATCCATCAGAAAATAGCAGTTCTTTTGGAACTACAGTCCAACCTAGACGAACTCCAGTGAACCCTGCGTATTTGCTAAATGATGATGTCTCGATTGCAACCTACAATGTGCATAGTTATGAATTCATGGAAATAAATGTCTGCTGCATTGAAAGTGGAGAAAAACTCAAAAATGATTTTTCATCACTAAAGTTACCTCTTTAGCTCCAGGAATTTCAAAGATGGAACGGGGGTTGTCCTCCGACATGTACATGGCATATGCAGAATCATATACTATGATTGAACCATTGTCCTTGGCAAACTTTACCAGCTGGGTCAGTTGCTCCCTGGTTGCAGCAGCACCAGTAGGATTGTTCGGTGAACAGAAAAATATGATATCCGTTCGAGAAACACCTGACAGATCAGGAAAGAAACCATTCTCTGGAGTACACTTCATATATTCAATGCTCTCAAACTTTTGTACATCCTTCTGAAACCGTCCAGTCTGGCCCATGATAACACTCGAGTCCACATAAGCCTGCACTTTAACCCATCTCTTGTAAGGAATTGATCCTTAAACCTTTAAAAAGCTTTATCCCAATAAAGACATTTTCCATGCCACGTTACTAATAGCTTATCTAACAGATGGCGCCATTGATGAAAAACATTGTTTTCCATATTGATGAAAGCAAGGTAGATGGTCAATATGCTTGAAATTATGAAGTGACATGATCAAACAAGCATAACATCCTTCATGTCTTGCATCTAAGTGGCAAGACCACCTAACCAACAGCCCAAGTTAACCATCAAAATTGAAAGGTAGCCCTAATAAACAAAAACAGATGTCAGATCTATGGTTTTTTCTAGGGACAGTAAGTGAATTACTAGGTAGAAACCTTGTGTTACTTAATAAAATTACTTCCCAAGTAAACTCCTTTTTTCTTGTAGGTGACTTCCCTAGTAAACCCCTTTTTTTCTTGTAGGCGACTTCCCTACCCCTTTTTTCTTATAGGCGATTTCCAAAGTGAACCTGGTTTTATTCATTTCTAGATAATTATTATTGCTCATCCAAAAAATATTAATTTCCACAGTGAACAACGTCTCTCACATGCACCTCTACCACTCTGTATAAGATATTGCATACCACTCTGTATAAGATATTGCATGGGTGTATTCAAAATAAATACTACAGTTGATCTATGTAGGCCTTTGGCAGGTAATTCCTGCAAAATTAAGCTAAAAGAAAAAAAAAATACTATCACAAATTATTACCACTGGCAGGTAATTTCATGCAAAATTATGCTAAAAGAATAAAAAAATACTATCACAAACTATTAACAATAAATAAAATCTTAAAAAATTTGACAAAATGAATACTGGTAAGACCAACTCAACCTTTACTATATATCACAAGGAAAATAGATAATTAAGAAAGAAAAAGTGGAAGACAAGTCAACTGGAGAATAAATTATATTCTAATTTTGTAGACGAATAAATTACAGGGTATGACGGGTCTTGCACTGCCATTGTAACATCAGCCCCAAAAACAACCTGCCAAGAGTAGAAAGAAAGCAAATTTAAATAGTGCCACAATTAAAAAATGTTGTTACAATTAAAAAAATGTTAATTATGGAATACTTTGGTGGTAAACAAAAACCATCAGTACAAGCAAACAAATATAAACAGAGGCAAAGATCAATGCAAAAAATTCAAAACCAATGTGTAAATCTAAACAAACCTGAAGGCGGGATATATCACATTTCGCACCATCTGAAACAAATATATCATCGTCCTCTATTCCAAGGTTGGTATAAAAAGTTGAAGCAATTGCAGCTCTCAAAGACTACAGATCAGCAACAGTGTTAGTCTTCAGCTATCATGTAGTTTTTCATCAAAAGGAGTTATAAGTTTCAATTGTCTCATATGAAACTTCAAGTAATCTGATTTAAGTCATGTTGATTCTGTGTTTGATCAGATCAATTTGAACCTAGAGGATGACTGCCTAAGGTCAACAGCCAGAGTAGAAACTTCAGCCATACCTTTTTTGATAAGTGAAACTTAGGCCATACCTTAAATCAGCATGAATTCTAAGACTCGGTGAATGGCAACCAAAAAGTACTTTCGTAGCATGTTCAAAAAAACATATTTGGTTATTGATGTATTGTGAATAGATTAACAATAAGAAGCACAAAAAATGTCTAACCATATGAAATGGTTGTGTAACCATTTACAATTACTTTCTAAAGAAACAATATCAGTTTATATTTAAATCTATACACTTGATTCTAGATGTGGTGCCGAGGTTACGCATGGTGAAGATCTATACTTTGAGTTCTCATTTCAGACTTGATACCAACATGAAAGGGCGAATCGCAATCTTCGGGTCATAATTTTGAATCATAAGAATTACTTATCAAACAAAAAAAATGAATCATAAGTGTTAGTTGTTTACCATCCATGATGAGAGCATATATTGTAACAGAAGTATAGACAATTAGCAATGAAGTTCAACTCCATGAAACAGTCAATCACAAATCAAGAATGCCCCATACCTTTTCACCCTGCTCAGCTCCATAACCACTGTAACCCTCTAGTGTTGATAATTCCTGTGATCTCTGTCAAAGTGAAAACAATTTGATTCAGTAGCCAGAAAAGCAAGGATTCTACTTGATCGTAAACCAGATAAGAGGTAAAAATGTGCAAAATTTCATAAAGACATACAATAACATGACCATGGAATGGTTTCAATTATATCAAGCAAAAAGCAATCCTAAAAATGTTGTTAGGGTCAGCATGTAAGCAAGGATTCTGTAAGTTTTAAACTATAACCTTAATTTTAATTTGAGTCAGCAATTGGGAGGGAGAGAGTTAAGCTTCATAAATCACACCTCTTGCCCCAGTTTCCAAACTGCCTTCGTTGTTGTTATTTTTCTTCTTCTTTTTTCTTTTTTTGTGATTTCATTTGCTAAGTTAGTTACAGAAATATTTTGAAAGAGAAAAAAACATAAGGAAGCATAAACACAGAGAACACCACCAGGAGAGATGTGCAGAATAAAACCAGGAGCACGAAAAAAACAAATGAAACAGCTTACAAGAGGGGTAAAGAAGTCATACCTTTCTCATCGCAGAAGTTATAACTTCTGGAATAGGCTCAGTAGTATCACCAATTCCAAGGCTTATCACTTGTGCATCAGGGTACTTCAGCAGGTGTGCAGCCCTCCTCCGGCCTATCTATTCACAAGAATTATAAGACAAAAATAAGATTACTAAAACACATGTTCAAAATACAAATAATGAAACAGATGTCTTCTGTGGGTTGGCTCAGGACCGGAGGCGGGGGAGGCCAGAGAGAGAGAGAGAGATCATATCACTAGGACTTTGGGCGAAAAGCTGAAAATACCACAAACTGACAAAACAATGTCCTCTGAAGTCCCGGCTTTATGCATTTTTTAGAAGTGATAAAATTAATAAGAAACGGAAAAAGGAGGGCTTAGTGCACACACAAAGTATACCCAAAACCATCAAATCACCCAGAAGAGAATATCATCAAAGACTAGAAACATTTGAAAGCTCCAAAAAGCAGTTAAATCTTAGCTGAACTAAAATCCAAGAAGAAGGAGAGTTAAGAAGCTGATAATATAATTCTATGGTTCTACCAAAAAAGAAATCATGTACCATAAGGTCAATCACAGTCGAGTGAATGAAGTTTTTTTAGCAATTGTAAGATTATAATAATAGCAAATAGGCGCACATGCATTGTATACCTCTGGAAAAAGGTAACCCGCTTGAAGTTTGGCCAAGTTTCCATTGCGAGAGACATTTGTCTTGTAAGCTTCAAAAGATACAGAACATATTCAGCATTATTAAATATCAAATATCCACAATGGGCATGGTAAGAAGAGATGCTTCTAATTCCGTTTTGTTTTAAATAGATTTTTCACTAATTTTCCATGTCCAATAATTGACAATTCCAGCAACAACATTGGCCCCATATATCATCGCTCCAGTGCTACACAAACACAAAATTAAAAAAAAAAAAAAAACGAAAACAATATCCAAAATTAGAATTGAAATGAAGGAGATAAAAAATCGTACCAGTCTGAGATTCTTTCGGCACCGCAGCAACGCATTTAAAAATGCTGTTTCTTTTCGCCTGAAGCGAAACGTTCTTAGTCCTGCAGCATACAAACCATAACAGTTCATTCAATCTGATCCTTTGCAAAAGAGACAGAACACGTATATATATATATTTTTTTTTTAAAAGAAAAAATATTCTGTTTAGTTGCTGAGAGAACTGAGAAACCCGAAAAGAACAAATGTGATCAGGTGATTAATGATGGGAATTAGAAATTTACAACTTTAGGTGCGTATGAATATTTTTTAGGAACTTTCTAAGTAACCAACAGCAAAAAAGAAAATGATACCTGGAATTAAAGTTGGAATGGGCCAAGAAAGCAGAAGAAGATGAAGAAATTGTAGTGGAGAGGTGTTGCAGTAGAGACATTTTCAGCTCAAGTAAGAGGATGGCGATGTCTTTTTCTTGAGGAACAAGAGACCTTTCTAGAAAATGAAGGCCTTATTAAACCCTAGCATCCAGTCAAACGTAAACTTCCTTGAAAGCAAGCGCAGCTTCTAAGCCCTAGCAGTCGCAGCCTAACACTGTATATCAGACTTAAGGTCGAAAATGGGGGAATCTTTTGATTTCTCTTCTTCTGCAGGACCATTCACCGGTCGTTTGCACTGGGTTGATGAGGCTTGGGTTTCAATGGCTTAGGGTGCGTTTGGTCGTTGAAATGAGTTGAGTTGAGTTGAGTTTAGATGATAAAATATTGTTAGAATATTATTTTTTAATATTATTATTGTTTTGAAATTTGAAAAAGTTGAATTATTTATTATATTTTGTGTTGGAATTTGAAAAAGTTGTAATGATGAGTGAAATGAATTAAGTTTAGTTTGGTAACCAAACAAAGCCTCACACAGGGGAAGCTGACGGGATTTTCTCAAAGCGGGGCATGCGCTGGTTTAGGGTTTTAGGTTTTTTTTTTTTGAAGACTTTGGTCGAAATGATAAATTTTCAAAACTTCCACCAATTTAATTTCCAAACATTTCAAATCTTTAATTTTTTTTTATATAGTTATTAAAATAAAAATAATATAAAAAATTATTTTTAAATAACTTTTTAATTTTAATATTTTTATTTAACTATTTCTATTTTTTTAAAACATAATAGAACATCTGAATTGAAACTTCATTATTAATTTTCACTACTGTTTATAAAATTTGAGATACTTCACGTCAAAACAAACTAGTACTTTGGTTCCTAAATTAAACTTAACTCATCTCAGTTTATTATTATAATTTTTTTAAATTTTAACATAAAATATAATAAAAAAAACTTAAAAATAAAAATATATAATATTTATAAAAAAAATTCAAATTATTTAAAAACCTACAAAAATGTGAAAAGAAGTTAAGTGAAAATATTACCGTTTGGCCTGAGAATAAAAATAACATTAAAAACATTAACGGTTAAATTACCGTTTACTTACATATTATCTCAAAATTCAGATAACTTATACATAGTTATTGAAATGTAGATCGGTTTTTTCACATATTAGACAAATTTTAGATAGCATAGGCCTTGCTCGGTTTGGGTTGAGATGTCCGCTAACTCTATCTTATCTCATCTTATCATTATAATTTTCATAAATTTAAAAAATATATATAATAAACAATTCAATTTTTTTAAATTCCAAAACAATAATAATATTAAAGAATAATATTCCAACAAATTTTATTCAACTTTCATCTCAACTTATCTCATTTCAACTTACCACCAAACCAAAGTTTTGTATACGGTTTTGGTGGCTGTTTCAATTAAGGTATTGGAATGAAATAATTCGGGGACCGTTTCGGGATAATCTATATATAATAAATTAATTATATATATAAATTATATTACAAAATAACATCAATGTAAGTCTTAAAAAGTTTAAACATATATTTATAAAATTCAATAATATTTTTACGTTTTCAATCCAACTATTTAAAATAATAATTACTCACTTCATCATGAAAAGGGGAGTAAGAATTTGATTTTAAGTTTTTGAGAAAATGAGATTAAAAAAAGTTAATAAAATAATCTTCAGATATGAGAATTTGAGTGAAAATTATGACAAACTCGAAATTTTTACATTAATTACAAAAAAAAAATTGGCCGCTACACCGAAATTGATTGGTATTGACCGAAATGCACCGATACTTACTAACCAAATATGGTAAATACCGGCCGTACCAGCTGATACGGTACAAAATTTAAAATATTAATCCTAACTTCTAGGCAAATCACAAGAGGGAATAGTTATTTTTCATTATTATTAGAGTATTGGTATCGGATTATGTAAAAGTCTATCCAAATTTACTAACTAACATAACATTACGAGTTTGACTAATTATCCTATTAAAAGGCACCTCCACATTGGATTAGGTATTATTTTTTTATTAAAATATTATCTCCTCACTATTCCTGTAAGAAATGGGCATTGCATGAAAAAATTGTTGAACAAAACATTACGAGCAATGGAATTGGCATTATATGAACAGATTGCTAAACATAATAAATATAATTACAAAACAATAGATTGTAAATTTGTATTCAAAAACTAGATTATTGAATTATAATTATAATTATAATTATATTTCATTAACTAATTAGAACTACAATTATAAGACTAGAAGGAGATGAAGCCGAGAAGAAAAGAGTCAAAGTGGTAACAAAGTTACAAAAGTATTAATTTATTACATTGCTGGAATATAGTAACAAATATATTTATCATGTAGCTAAATGTAAAATTTCTTAAAGAAATGTTTTAAGGGAAAACCTTCCCGCAGGCCAACCCGTTTTTCTCCCTTTAATAGACTCCAACCAGATGCTGCCACGTAGGACATACACAGCATGAACTGTGTAATGCATTTCACAATAATTATTTTCTACTGAAGACCCCAAATAAGCTTTTCCCTCTCATTCTTATTTTTCCCCTCTGTTTCCTCTTCCCCACCCGAATGACTCCGGCGTTCACCCTCTCTCGAAAGTTCGAAAACCCTCTCTCTCTCTCTCTCTCTCTCTCTCTCTCTCTCTCTCTCTCATTTTCTTCTCTCTTCTCTCGAAACCCCTCTCTCTCTCTCTCATTTTCTTCTCTCGAACCCAACATCAGAGGAAGACCCAAAAATAAAACAGAGACTTATAAAAAAAATAATTTTAATGTAAAGAGTGAATTAAAACGCAATGAGAAATCAACCAGAACTAGCCATGAGTTTGAGTATGGCTTGAACAAAACATGCATTTTTTGGTACTGCATAGAGAAAAATTAAAACACAAACTGAAGGGGGCTGGTTGGAGTTTCATTTCTTACCGTAGAACTAGCCATTTGCTAACACACTATGCTTGATGAATGGGCAGTGCTGCGTACGGTGGCAAATGGAAGGAGGAATGGGTAGCTACAGATGGAAGGAGGAATGGGCAGCGGCATGCGGCGTTGGTTGAAGGCTACGGATTTCTGCTGTGCGACGGAAAATCAAAACAGGTGCGACGAAAGGGATGCGCCGGTATACTCTGAATCTCCTCCACCGGCGTGGGGCGTTGGTCAAAGGCTACGGTGGGGTGCAGCGTAGGATTTATCCAGGGCTTTTGCCGAAACGAATGTGAGGTTTGCTGCTTAAATGTGATTTCATAAATTGACCAAAATGCCCTTATTATGGTGCAACCAGATTTACACTTCGTTTTTGTGCAATGCTGAGATGTCATCCATTCGTTAGTGTCCGACAAACTGCCTTTGTAGGACGACCCTGCCCAAAGAGGAACTGATGTTTTAACTATCGGTTCTTCTACGTACAGTTGGGAGATGTAACTGCGGGGGAGTCGTCTGTCGCGTCAGCCTGCCATATAAAAAAAAAATTAGACGAAAACAAGTGCGCTCTTCGTCTTCGTGGGTTTGAACTTTGAGAGACATTTGAGCATTTTGGTGATCTTCATGAGTCTCGTCTTCGTCTTCAAAGGGAGGGGTGATGTTCCTTACCCTTACCACATGCACAAACCCTCGTATAACAATACAAGAACAGCAACCCCACGAGGCAAATGCCAATTACATCACTCAACACAATCGCAATTACAACGCTCTTACTTAACCCTCTTGTTTTCTGGCTCTTTCCAGCACTATCATCAGGATTCTCAGGTACGTTCTTTGGCAAAAATGGAATGAAGGAATGGGAACTCGCACCAAGTGTATCTGAAGAACAAGTATTCTTCAATGGAGGGGCACAAAACCCAGGATTCCCAAAAAGTTATTGGCCCTCTATTCATTAGAGCACCATTTTAGGGTATAGGCCCGCTCAAATTGTTATATGTAAGATCAATATAAACCTTCTCAGGAAGGTTTCCAGGACTGGCTAGGATTGAACTAGAGAAAAGATTGTGAGACAAATCAACGGTACCTTGCAAGCTGGACAAATTCTCCAAGTCACTAGGAATGGAACCATTTGAAAGATCAAGTTTTTCCAGAAAAACTAAATCAGTTCCAAATCCTTATGGCAGTGTACCAGTGAGATTACCAGAAAAACTAAATCAGTTCCAAATCCTTCTAGCAGAGTACCAGTGATATTATTTTGACTGAAATCAAGGGTTGTGAGTCTCTTGCATTGAATAATTGAGCTGGGTAAAGAACCATTGAAGAAATTCTGAGATAAATCTAAGGTTTGGAGGTACCTGAGCTTCCCAGTCTCACTTGGCACAGACCCAGATAAGGGGGAGAAATCGAAGGGAGGGAGAGGTGGAGACGAAGGGAGGGAGACGTGAGTACTAGTCTTGATATAAAACACACTGTTTTACAGCAAAGTGCGCTTCATTTTCCACATCAGACGCGGTACGCCCGCGCTTACGCAACTCGACTGTATTTAGTTTTTTTCTTTAACTATAAAGGGATTATAAAAACTAATTTTACAAATTGATATAAGGTATATTATATTGTAAAACTAATTTTATTAAAAAATATATTTAACTTATCATATAAATACATTAATTTATAAATTTATTTTTATAAAATATTTTTATAATTGTAGCAGTTATCTTTAGATAAACCGATGCAAACCCATTTAAACAATTATTGGCTATATTTTAGCGTTTTACGAAAGCTGATACCAGGGTGAGTACAAAACTGGGCTGCCGAACCAAGTTTGGGTCTGTACGCCGAACGAGCGAACTAACTTCATTCACGTTGACCACCAAAGCTTGGGCTTGCATTGATGGGCCCTGTATGTTGTAGTTTGTACCTTGTTCTGCTCAACCAGAAGAGCTCGTGCCTACATGTCTAGCATGCAATTCCTCTAATTTCTTCTCATTACAGATTTGTCGAAAGAAAGAGCAAAGTGTACATACATGGAACAGTCAAAAGTGCTAGAAAAGTTGTTTACCATGTCCAAAATAAGGTCTCTCTCTCTCTCTATATATATACATATATATGACCATCTAGTCTAAGAATCTAAGAATCATACCATATTCATGGAAATGTGGATACTTAACTCCCATTTGGATGTTGAGTTGAGTTGAGTTGAATTCTTTATAAATAGTAATGAGTTTTGTGGAGCTCAACTAAGATGAGTTTATATGTGTTTAGATGATAAGATTTAAATATTATTAAATATTTTTAATGAATTAGAAATAGAATTCTATCAAAGAATAAAATACATAAAAAAAGAAATCTAAGAATAAATAGATATTAATTATAAATCGATATTATTAAAACGATATTTATATGAAATATTGAATATTAAAAAAAATAATAAACTAAATAGGATAGGTAGAATAGAAATAATATGAGGTATAGGACCTTTCTGGAATGATTGGTCTGGCAAACCAGAAAGGGAAATTAAACTTCATTTCTTACACTTTCATTCATTGATTTATTCATTTTGTTAAGATTAGATAGACATATTTCTATCTTACACTAATCCAGGAAGTTCAAAAAAAAGAAAAGAATATAGAATAGAATTTCAACTAAATATTTGAATGAATAAATTATAGAATATAACGATTAATACTCTAAAAAGAATCTAATAATTCTAATTCGATTAGAATCTTATTCTACATTAGAATCTTACTTATTTATTATAATTCTAGATATAGATAGATTCTTATTTATACATTCTAAATCAGTTTATAAGTATTTATGGGAAGTTGAAAAAAGTCGTAAGTTTCACGTGTAAAGAGATTTTGAGTTGAGATGAGTTTAGTGATTTGAGAGCATTGACATTGGTTTCATCAAATTCATCTTCAAAATTTAATGAAAAGTACATGTTTTCCATAAATCTAAAACATTTCTATCCATAACCCCATATTGGATTAGCTATTGGATTCATCAAAATAATAATATAATATTTTTTTTAATAATAATATTTTTAATTTTTTCTTTCATATTTTGCAATTACACTAATCATATGTTAATTAATAATTGAATATGATACTTAAATTATTATTTTCCATTTAATTTTTTATTTTATTATTGTGGTTAATTGTAGTAATTGTAAAAATGTACCTCATATTAAAGAAGCTCTATTATTTAAGATTTCCATTTTTATTGTTTTAATGGACATTAATTTCTTGAACCTAAGATTATTAAAATATTTCATTGTCATCATTTATGATAAACTCAAATATTAAAGCTTTGAAATCCAACTACCAAAGAGAATTGTCCCCTCTTCTAATCTGTATCTTTCCTACTTTTGTAGTTTGATTCATGTTTATTTTCTTTAAACTTGGAGCAGCTAGGATCTGGAAGGCCAACATGTCTTTTAATAATAACATATTATATTCAGAAGTGAAAAAGGCATTGAAATTTTCAGGAAAAAAGAAACATGAATTTTGGATTTGGCTTCTATGGCTGCATAGGTAGAGATTTGGTTTGACATTGGCCAACTTGCAATCAAGAGCCAAACAAATTACCACAAAATGCAATTATGTAATATGATCTTTGAAAATGCAGGGGAACAAGGCGAAGATCTTAGGTGCCAACATTACTCATGTAAGGTTTTATAAAGAGCATGCAATTGATTGACGACTCAGTTCAGTATGCTAAACATCTATTTATTCAAATATGGTGTAGTTCCTCTTAGAATATCATAGGAAGTTGTTGAAACATTCTAATGCAACCTTAGTGTTAACTTTGGATTCCACATTCAGGTATTCCTGCTAATCAATCCTCATAGTTCACTCCAAGCCACAACAACCCAATTGGGTCAGATAGCATGCAACATCAGAAGAAAAACAAGATCTTTCACAACAACTTCAAGAATTAATTCAGATTAATCTAACTCAACAACAAGCTGCTATCATCACACAAAATGCACATTCAGATTAATCTTTCACAATAAGCTCCAAGTAAAAAATGCACATTCACATTAATCTAACTCAAGTTGCTGCCATCACACAAAATAAATAAAAAGCATCTATATATACCCAACATTCATATTAATCTAACTAAAGTTGCTGCCATCACACAAAATAAATAACAAGCATCTAAATATATCCCATATTAAGTCACAATTCAGATTACAATTGTGAAGTTTCTCTTCCAAAATGAAGTCACAATTCAGATTACAATCAGCCCACAAAAAGTTAACATTTCCAATGCTAATGTTGAGCCAACCGGAGATAAGTAAGTTATCCTATAATCCTACTCTACAGTGAAAGATGCACCATTTTGAAATTTTTTTGCCGGATGCCTCTTTTCACTGTGAAAAGGGGTTGTTTGGACCACAATATTAAAATGTTGTGTGTATGTTGCAGTACTATTAAAACCTTCTCCTCCACTTTATAAGAGAGTGGCGAAGAATGAGTCCTCCTCAAATGGAGTGTCCAACCTTTAAGTAATGTTTAAGTTGTCAGACAAGATAGTACATACAAGGCAGTACAAGAAAATAGATAAAACGCAGCACAAAAACATAGATACAAGGTAGTACAAGAAAACGTATATATAGCAGCAATTCATCAAGCGTACGAGCATGCCCAATTCAACTAAGACTCTTTAGACAGTACACACCTTTATATATAATTCATGACTATTGTAGACTAACTAGGTTCTAGAGTGATGTATGCATGGAGATGGAGTGGTCCTTGCTGCCCATAATTATTCATGAAGAAAACTAATTAAAGTAAAAAAAAAAAAAAAGAGACTTGAATATTTTAAAAAAAATGGAAATAAAAGGTTAATAGTGATCCATAAAGTGCTTGGATTATCTGACTCAACTTCTTCCGTGTCTACAATGGATATGAGCATAAACCATGTAAGTAGAACATTTAGTTTGATTGGTTTGATGGGATCAAGCAATTGGGAACTAGACTATGTGAGGGATATATTCAACAATGTTGAGTTAATGTTGGAAGATTTTGCACTAGGTCGGACCGGTATGTGGCTCCAAATCTCTTTGATCAGTTGGAAAATCAGGGAAATGGATCACAAAGAAATGGAGAAGAGTACTACAGACGGATGAACTCTATGCCTCCAAATCTCTATGCACTCTCTGTCTCTCTCAATTGGTGCCTCACGGCAAACGGATGCCATCCCCTTTGAATTTTAAAAAAGAAAAATATTGTCCGCTATCACAACGGTAAAAAAAAAAAATCCAACCTATTTATATACAAATAGCTATTTAGAAGAGAGATTTGAGCGAGGGAGTAAGAGAGAATTGAGAGAGACAAATATAGGAGTTTCCTTCTCTCTTTGGGGGCGCATTCCATGCACTGGAAATGAAATCAGACTAAGTAAAAGCACATCCAAGAAAGGCCATAAATACATACTACACAAACATACATACATAAGCATACATGGAGTGCAAAATTTCCCATACATGCATATATGATGAATATATAAATATAGGGAGAGAGTGAACTCATGGAGATAGAGAAAGTTTGGAGCGGAGATTTGACAGTGTGCCTATGGAGGTGATGGAGGTCCATGAAGTGGAAACACCCGTCATCAACTTGAACTGGTGCCTCACGGCAAATGAAGATGAATTGGTGACTCATGGCAAAGTGATCATAATAGTTTGGCGAAAAAAACGAAGAGGAAACGGAGAGGAAGAAAGGGAATCTAAGGATTTCACAGGCTATTGGGAGGGAAGAAAGGGAGAGGAAGAGAAAGGGGATTTCGGATTGTTGGGAGAGGAAGAAAAGAGATGAAGAGAAAGGGGGGAAAAGCAACGATTTCATGGGTGAAATACAACAATTTTTTTAATAAAATAATACGGATAGCAATGAACAGTGAGTCTTCAAATTTGAAAATGAATTGGAATGTACTGTAGCTTATAGTTTCATATTTTGAAGTATGGTGAATCTAATGTAGTGATTTTAAAGTCAAATTCATCAAATTTTGAACATTTGACTCATTTGATTAATCCAATGCCATTGCTCTGGGAGTTGGATATTTGGATGTTGGAAAACTATTCTTTCAGCTGTTTTTACACAACAAAGCTGACATGGAATGTGATTTAATGAAATGGTGCGTATGGGTGAGGCGAGGGAGACAAAATTTGAAGTGCTTTGCAAGAAGAGACAAAAATGGAGCGTTTTGATTTTTTAACCCATTGATGGCTCTTCGTCGTGCTACATCCAGCTTCTTCAACAAGCTCTATATCCATGTCAATCTTGTCCATCCTACAACCAGCCACTCTCTCTACAACAACGTTGCTCATCCCAGTCTCTCTTCCAGTACTTTTCTTTTTCACAGCTTTCGCATTTTTCTTTCTTTGACCACCCACTAATTGGTTCCGAGGATACCATTAATACTGATGGATCTTTTAAAAAAAGGTGTTTGGTTGCTGAGAAAACATTACGAAAATATAGAAATTGAAAGCTTTGGTCTTTCTCGCAAAAATAATTTAAGTTTTGATTAGACAGCTTCTTCTAAAAAGAACGAAGTTTTTTTTTTCTTTTTCAGGAATATGAGAGAAACTACTTTATGGGGCCAAATTACTATATTAGTCTCACTTTGGAGGTTGAAATCCAAATTGCTATTGCTTTTATTTAAGAAAGCTGCTGGTGGAACACCTGTTAAAATTGTTGATGGGATAGCAAGACTAGGAGGCTCAGCAGCTTTCATTGGAAATGTGCTTTTCTAACTTTCCAGGGACATCTTTCTGAGCCTACCTCTGAGGAGTTCCCTTGAGTGGCGGAGGTGGGTCGCGTGCAGAGGAGATTGTCGACACAAAAGAGATCGACTGAAGGTTAGACGAAGAGATTTGGGGTGGGATTTTGGGGAGAAGAGACAAACGAAGGGGACACCAAGGAGATCTGAAGCTGATGTCTTCTTCTTCTTTCTCTTCTGTTTTCTTCTTCTTTCTCTTCATTCGGTACACAACAGTCGGTGCACCAAACTGCCTGTATCTAGAAGAATTCTTGAATGTTAGACTCAACTTAAAATTAAATTAAACTGAGTTGATCTCAATTCAACCTAAGTTCCAAACGGGACCTTAAAGGGTAACATTCTACAAATCAAGCACTTATGATCAGGACTAATTATTAGCATGTAATGGAAGGAGTTTTTTTATTTCCTTTTTGTGATACACTTGTTGAAATCTTAGTTCTTTATTTATTAGGATGATATTATATCAGTAATTAATTTCATAGATGCAGATTATAACTATGACTCACAAAGACTTGGCGTGCTTAGCTTGTTACAAGCAACTCGGGGTGACTAATGCCGGTTTGTTCTTCAACTATTATCTTGGGACCTTCAGTGACATTGAAAAAAAGAAAAGAAATCTATTTCAGTCGTGTAAGATGCATTTCAAATTTATTCCTTACAAGGATTATAAGCCATTTTTTTTTTTACGTAAACAACATATTATTGATCATAAGGATAGACAGAAGTCTAAGCACAAGGGTCTTATAAAAGAGCAACGCTTAGGAGTGGTGTTCTAGTTATACAAGAAATTCATGAATGCTCGTGCCATTAAAATCAATTACAATCGACCAATGAAACAAATATTAAAAATGAAAATTCTAAATTCATCCATAGACTGCTCATGGTTTTTGAAACTTCTCTCATTCCTCTCACTAGTATTATCAAAAGAGCATTAATGAGCCACGAAAACTAGAACACAACACAATTGAAGCAGCTGAATGATCTAGTTATGTTGTCGGTAGATGCCTGCAATGACTATTGTTCACAGCTTCAGACACGAGAACACAAATATAGTAGCATACTCAAGATCTTGGACTGAAGCAGGACAACTAATATACCATTTTTCTTCTTCTAGGCAACCGAAATACCAAACTACTATTTAACTATGTTATGTGCATTACTCTTGACTATTCGTGATTAGAGTTATTCTATTATCAAATTGATGTGTAGAGCACACCATCCACTTCGCTTAAATGGTAAGATTTAATTTGTAAGATTTAAATTTTAAAATTTATCTTCCAGATCAATTTATGCCACATAAGTAGATGTGGTGTAGAAGCCTTAGTATAGCAATATTCGAGTAATGCTAAATACAGTCATGGGTTGTGCAAACACCACGCACTCCTTTGGAAAAAGAGTGAGGTCTACCATTAAAAGACTAATTTTTCTATGTGGATCTCATATTTACTCACTTTTTTTAAAAGAAGTACGCGGTGCTTGCGTACTCTATGACTATAAATATCATTTCTCCTGAAGTTCAAGAGAATGCATCCCTACAAACCAATTTTTATACATAGCTCAAATTTTTTACTTGGTAGTTCAATACTCAAAGAATATTCAGTGCTTAAAAGAGAAAAAACAGAGAGACACAACTTAAAATGACTTTAAAGATTACTCTGTATGATGTATAATGACAGAAATATATGCATTATACATTAAAAGCAATAATGACTGTAATTTCCAGAAATTTTCCTAACATAATATAGCTCCAACAATGTAGCAAGACAGAGCCTTTGATACCTTCGTTCAATTCCCATGCCTTGTGATCAGCAGGAAGCAACTTTATGTACTCAAAGTCAAATATCCATCCAAGAATCAGGAGCCATTTGTGGCTACCACCTGCTACAAATTTGCTTGTGAAGATACACTTGCATGCCATTACACTGATCCTCATTAACGGTGATCAAATGCATGGCATCAATATTATAATTAACTCTATGTGCTCCAATTTTCATGACATTCAAACTAAAACTCTTACTGATATATCATATATTTACAAGGTAATATCATTAAATGCCCACCCTTTCAGCAGAAATAGCCATTGTTTCTAGTATGTCAGCTTCTACATTGGATGATATACAACTGAAGTAGAAAACCGCACTCATCATAGAATCAATTAGCAACACAAATGAATACATGGCCACCAAAAGGGGCCCTTCCCATATCCTTGAAGACCCATCTCCATAGCTCAGTGTCTTCACTCTATGCTCAAACAACCCCTCAATAAAAGCCATCCCAATAGTGGATCCGAGAAATATCAAAAGACCCACTTGAGTCTGACCCTTAATCAACACACTGGACCGCAGCATTGCATGATATCCTGAAACATCCTCCAACACTGAAATCACAATAGCAATGTTGCAAATAATGATTGCATTGGCAAAAATAACCGAGAAAACAAGCCCTGCCATTACTGCAGCATAGACAATCATACCCGGAGACAACCCAATTACAGCAAATGCATTGCACACGGCAACAAGTAGAACACAAAACAATGTGACACAGCCAACAACCAAAATGCAGACCCACACATAGGTCGAAACTAGACGCCTCCAAATCTTGGCAATGATCACATAAAATTTAGACACAGAGAACTTCTTCCTGGAATAACTACAATCTACCAAATAAACCACTGCAGCTTTTGATAACAACGACATCGTGATGTACAAGGGGAAGCACATTGCTGATGAAACAACCATCTCTGCGAAACGCTGGCATGACTGTTTCACAAAAGGCGTGAGAGGCAGTCCACTGGACTTGGCCACCAACAAAAGCTCAATAATCAGTCTCTTCACAATCGAATGATTTGCTAACACGTTGGGTAGAAAAACGGCTGCTACGGGGCAAATGAGCAATGCAGTAATCATCATAAACCCCGACAGATTGTAGCGGAGAATCGTAACTGATTCTCTTAAGATCTCCAAGGCATTCATTGAACGGAACTGGGAATTAGGCACAGTGACGTTATCAGAGGATTCCAACTCCAATTTTCGCAAATGGGTCTCTTCGGATCCGTCTTTTTTCAAATGGTCCAATCTATTTCTAGGTGGTGTACCATAAGCAACTTCCATTTTCATCAATTTCTTCTTCACAAACTCAACAACTTCCAGAAACACAAAGGGTTCGAGAGAGCTAGAGCTGGCTCTGTAACTGAAAATCAAGGATGCAGGAAAAGTACATACAATGCGAATAAGATCTGAGAAGGCAAAACCAGTGAAAGAAAGTGAGTGTCACGCAATTGATAGCGATAGAATACCTGAACATGTGGGTTCGCAGTGATGATCATGGAGAGCAGTTCACATGGGAAGGCATGGTCGGGGGTAGTGAATGCGCCAAAGGGTGTCAAGGAGGGGTCTCGTGGCGGAAAATCGGTATGATTTGTGTGACCCTGTGAGGAGTCGAGAGTAGAGGCGTGTGGTGTGGCTGTCGGTTCTGACAGGAGATGTCGATATCTAGTTTTGGTGGGCTCCAAATGACGTGCATGCAATTGGAAACGAATAATGTTACAGTATCATTTCATTTTATTCACTCATTTTAATTGTATGAATATTTAATTTTTTATAAAAAAAATTCTTTTATTTACTGATAAAAAAGTAACTATTAATATATTAATATATTTTTTTATTTTTTAAAAATATTTAAATATGTTAACAAAATATATAAATAAAAAGTAAAATTTGTACTAGTGGGCATGCCCAGCAGTCAAAACTAGATAGCATATTTTTTTTTTTTTTAGAGAAGAGCCAGTAGCCACACACATAGTAGTTCCGTTCAAAATTTATTAATAAAACATTCACTTATGGTGGAGGAATATCATAGTAACATCATTACACTTGGGGGTTTACAAAATATAAAGTTATAAACTAACTCAAAAACCAAGTGTCAAAAACAAGCAAATAAAAACCAAAATAAACCAGAAAAACATCCACTTCTAAGAAGCCTAAAATAAAACAAAGCAAAAAAACTGACACTTTTATTCTATCCATAAGCACCTTATTGATCACCTAAAGGTGAAAAGCATGAAGATTTATTTCCTGCGTAAATATGGCAAACCACCCTTATCAAGTCTGAGGAATCCTCTAGTCGTCCGTAGAAGCTCCAAAGTAGAATAGTAAGTAACACTACTCCCTTTTGCACCAGTTTTAGCCAGAAAGCCAGCAATTGCATTGCATTCCCTGAAAATGTGTCTACTAGTGAAACAAATCTGACCAAGAGAGCTCATGATTTCTTCCCAGTAATATTCTAGGTACCACAAACCACACCTACGACTACCAATCCAGTCAATAATCAGTTTGGAATCCATCTTAATTTCAATAGCATCAAAACCCATACGCCTAGCATGTCTCAAGCCATAAAGCAAGCTCATAACCTCAGCATGGTTATTAGAACCATAACCAATAGACACTGAAAAACCCAACCTCAAATCCCCATCATGATCACGAATTATTCCTCCCAATCCTGAAGCACCCGGGTTTCCCAGAGAGCAACTATCAACATTAAATTTGTACTACCCAAACTTTGGTTTCTCCCACCTCACAAACTTTTCACCCCTCGTACAAAGCCTCGGGATAGGAAGGTGTAAAGATTATAGTAACTCCTCATCCCTTTTGCTGAGAATTCTTTGATCTTTAAATTTAAGACCACCCATGACAACCAACATTTAACAGAGATCCATACCATGTCAATAGATTCAAGGGAGCCCTCCATCCAAGCCTTACATCTCCTCCACCATAAATGCCATGTGATAATCATAGGAAGAATACCAAGAATCCATCCGCTACAAGATGAACGTTTGGCCCTGCGAAACCAACATTCCACCCGCTATTTCCAAGTACGCCCAATCAAGTTAGGCATGCCTAAATGAATGCAACTACGTTTCCAAATCTGTGTCGCGAACTCACCCAAAGCAAGCACATGATCCTGATCCTCATAGGCCCCCGAAACACAACAATCACACTTTGAAGCCAGAATAATACCAACTCTAAGTAATCTGTCACCAACAGGAAGGCAACCATGCATAGCCTTCCACATCAAAATAGACATTTTTTTGTGAATAAAAGGATGTCACACCCCATCCATCCATGGAATCGTAGGAGAGTGAGTCCGAAGGCACTCCCAAGCACTTTTAGTAGAAAAATTCTCATTCGCCTTTGGAACCCAAATAAGAACATCATCACCATTTTTAAATTTTTCCAATTTCTCAATCAACATATCTGTTTTTTTCAGATCAACTAATCTTTGAAAAAGATCAATGTTCCAATCCTCCCCAGATTTACACTCAGCCAAAGTTAAAGAAGGAAGGTCTATAATTTGCTACTGATCACACAAAGGGGTCTCACCCACCCAATGATCCCTCCAAAAAGATAAATTTTCATTTTTAACCCTCCACAAAGAGTTTTTTTGCACAAAAGGAAAACTTTCCATAATCATACGCCAAAACTGAGTTCCTTTACAAGGATCCACTAGAGAAATATGATCTGAATCCACATATTTAGGTAAAAAGAATTGGGACCATAGAGTTTTACCTTGGAGCAGATTCCAAACAAGCTTCATGTGGAGAGAATTTAGTACATCATGAAGATTTCGAAGCCCCACACCCCCTTCTAAAACTGGTTTACACATCTCATCCCAGGAACATCATTTCCGTTTAGGCTTGCCTTCCCAAACTCCCCAAAAGAAAGTACTCATAAGCCTTTTAATCTTATCCAACACCATGTTTGGCATAGATAGAATTGATAAGCAATGAATCAAATACTTTGCAAGACATGTTTTAGTAAAAGGATGTGAGCACCAGTAGAGAGCAATTTCACTTTCCAACCCTCTAATCTGCTTCTTATTTTATTAACTAAATCATCAAAATGCCTGGTCAACAAACGTCCAGAAATAATAGGAACACCCAAATAAGTAAAGGGTAATTTACCTTCAATAAAACCTGTTAGGCGCAGGAGCATGCGACGCCTTGCCAACAAAATTTTGTTGGAGAAGATAATCGAAGATTTATCCTTGTTAACAATTTGACCCGACCAAGCTTCATAATCCTGCAAAATCTACATGATAACTCAAAGAAGCTTTTTCCCTATTAGAGAATATAATAATATCATCTGCATATAATAAATGAGAGATAACAGGGGAAGCTCTTGGATGAGAAAAAGGGCGAATTTTTCCCATTGCAACCTTATGCTTGATCAATCGAGATAGAATCTCTTCCACAATAATAAATAAATAAAGAGAGAGAGGATCCCCTGTCGCAAGCCACGACCACCCTTAAAGAAACCTTTAGGAATGCCATTCAGAACAATAGAGTACCACGGGGTGGAGATGCATTGATTAATAAGTCTACATACTGAATGAGAAAAACCAAAGGAGTCCAGAAGATGAAGAAGGAAACCCCAATCAATGCTATCATATGCCTTTGCCATATCAATTTTAAGAACTACATTCCCCCCATGAGTAGATTTATTGAGTCCATGAAGCAATTCTTGAGTCAGACTAATATTCTCATAAATACTGCGCCTTAGGATGAAAGCACCTTATTCTGGAGAAATAATACGAGCAAGCAAAGGTGAGAAACGATAAACGATAAACAAGGATTTTTTAGTATACCTTATAAATGACCGAGCAAAGGCTAATAGGACGAAATTTATCAAAGCTCCTCGAATTATCAACTTTCAGGAAAAGCACAAGGTAGGAAGCAATGTAAAACCGTGGCAACTCACCACCCCTAAAATATTTCGCCACTGCTTCAATAACATCATTACTGAAAATGTGTCGGCAACACCTAAATAAGCCCGAGTTGAAGCCATCAGGCCCCCGAGAACTATCCACAGGGATGGACCAAAGTGCATCATAAACCTCCTGAGACGATGGGATTTTACACAAAGCATTATTTTCCTCTTCTGTGACAATATGATCAACCAAGTCTCCTAAATCAGGAAGAGTAGTACGCAGGCAAGCTTCCAAGAAATTACAAAAATATTCAACCACACCTGCACGGATTTGTTCCCTGAGAAGAAAGCATGGTCCCATCCCCAAGCATCATGGTTTTGATTTGGGGCTGATTTTTTTTACTCATAGCACGGAAGAAGCTAGAGTTCCCCTCACCCTTTTGCAACCAAGTCTGTTTTGTTTGTTGAGCCAAGGGAGTTTCTTCCCTCTCCATCCAAACCGATAGCTCCAATTGGGAGGCTAACAAATTTGATTCCACATCAGTCGAGAATCCATCTTGCAAACTGGCTTCTAATCCCTGTATACAAGCTTCCAAATCTGCAATATGAACCTGTGTTTACCCAAAAACCTGTTTATTCCAGACCCGCAAAGCAGTTTTCATGTTCTTAAGTTTAGAAGCCAATCTAAAGAGACCCGACCCCGTAGTCTCCTCCATCCAAACCCGAGAGACTACATCCATAAAACCTTCATGCGAAGTCCACATTTGTTGAAATTTAAAGGACGGATAACCATAAGCTTCTTCATTTCTCACCAAATTTATGACCATCGGGGCATGATTTGAAGTAGACAGGAAAGATATTGAAAGCTTGCAAACTGGAAGACATCCATGCTCATGACATTGAGCATAATACGATCAAGGCGAGCCTAACTGCGAGAGAGATCATGGTGCCCATTACACCAAGAAAAAGAATTGCCAGAATAATTCATCTCAAAGAGGCCACAGTTATCAATACAAGTATTAAACTCATCCATAGCAACAGCCAAGCGGGGACAACCACCACATCTTTCACCATCATGTCGAATTCCATTAAAATCCCTATAACTATCCATGGTACAGAACAATTGAAAGCTTCTAAATGACTCCATAAACGACGTCTCTCTTGGTAAGTGCACTTCGCATAGACAAAAGTCAAGAATACAAGCTGCAAGTTTTCAATAATACGCACTGTAATATGTTATTCACTCATACTATCAACAACCAAATTCACTTCATTTTTCCACATGAGCCATAATTTCCCACCAACCTCAACATTAGAACCACAATCATCAAATTGAAACCGATGTCTCCACCACTGTAATCTAGCAACATTTAACATAGGTTCAGCCAAAACAATAATTTTAGGGCAATACCTGGTGATCAACTTTCGTAAGCGTTTACTCGACGTACCCAATCCATGAACATTCCAATAAAAATAAGGGCACATCATAAATTAAGGCGAGAGAGCTTGCTCACAACCCTTGTAGATCCCCGTACCTTAATTTTCTTTTTCTTCTTCACATCACCAGTTATCAAACAAGAGTCAGACAGTTTATCCCTTACACTAGACAAAGACTATAACTCATCTTCAGATTCACTGTCCGAACATACCTGCACCTGCACCTGCACCTCTTCTATTGCCGAAATATGATCATGCAAAACAGGGACGTTCCTCAACAAACCATCAACTGGGCCGAATTCCTCATGCAAAATAGGGCCAAATTCCTCACGCAAAACTAGGCGAAATTCCTCATGCAAAACTGTACTTTCCTCATGCAGATCATTACTCTCTTGTACTAGGCCAGGGGCACTACTGACATTAGAGCCCATCTTTCCTTTATTCCCACTCAATTCACCTGCGAGACTGGGACTAGTTTTACTATTCACCATGCATGCCACACCTCCATCAATATTATGCACCACAGCAACATTCTGCACTACATTTTCGTTAGCCACATTACCCAGAAGCACAGGTGGCATGGTGACATCAACTTCCGTCAATGGGGCAGCCGGAGCATCGATATGCATGGGCGAGTTCACATGCAACGTAACAAGTACAGTAGCCTCTTCAACAAGGGTTTCTACACCCATGTTAAATCCATCCTTGAAAACTGCATCACTTTTTTCGGCTTCCTCAAAGATTTCTTCAATCACCAAGTTACAAGGTTTCCGAACCCAAACCTTCTCAGCCTTTCCTCCATTCTTCAAGGTTTTAGCATCCGGATCACATCATTGGAACTCCTTCTTGCATGTCTTCAAATTATGGTATTGAATCTTGCACTTCATACAATATGCTGGGAGTGTTTCATACATTATTTCTTGGTAGGAGCCTTGTAGGTTCCTCGGCATACCAATCCACACACCCATCAGAGGTTCCTTAGAAATATCAATCTCAATACAAACCCTAGCCCCATCCATACGAGTAGCACACCGAGTTGGGTTATCACGTTTAAGAAATCTACCCACTGGTGCAGTGATGTTACAAAGGAAGGATTCGTGGTAGAAGTTTGGTGGAAGACCCGACATATGAATCCAAACTGGAATCCTAGCAGGTTCTGAATCTTCATGAAACTCGGTTGTCGAGTGAAATACTCGGTAAAAGGCACCATCTATGTCACATGCGTCCCTGGCAAAGGCTTTAAGGAAATCATCTTCTGTAGTTAGTTGAATGAAGATATGTCTAGATTTACTCATGGCCGAAACAATAGGTTGAACCTTCAGACCCCACCGAGAATAAATAAACAAATGTATGATGTCCAACGAGGGCCTCTGTCGAAGGAACTTCAGCACCAACGAGTATTTGAACGACAAGGCAGACTGTTCTATCTCATCCTTAGAAAAAAGCACACAAACTGCCCTATCCACAGATGACGGAGCATGATACGAGATTGCCACTTCCGAGATCAGTTGTGGAGATGCGGAAACCATGTCAGCAAACGAGTGCTACCGTGAGCCAGTCACCGAGATACCTAGATGAGCCTCGACGGCTACCATCGAATAAACTTTCTCAAACCCTAGCAGAGCAGGTTTTTGGAAAACGCCACGTCAGCAGTTGTGAAAATCCCTAGCTAGGCAACACACTAGCACTACTCCTTGCAAAGTTAGTTTATTGGCATTTTTTAAATAAGAGAAGCTGAGAAAAAACAAATTTACAAAAATAAATTCATAAATTGATATGATTTTATATAATACATTAAATTTACTTTATAATAAAAGTAATTTTATAGTCTAACGTACCACATCAAAACATGTCAGTTTATAGATTTATTTGGTGAAATCTTTTTGTAACTAAAACATTTCTTTTTACCACTCAATTTTAAATAAGGAAAAATATATTTATCGTACTTTTTATCATAATCCTTTCAACATTACTTGATGTGACGTTAAATGATAGGCTCACAAGTGAAACATAATAAATAGTCTCCAATCATTTAACATCATATCATGGAATGATAAGAAGATGATGGTAAAAAGAATGATGAGTAGTATTACTCTTTATATCCAATCACTTCACTTGAAAAAAATATGAATAAAATTTTAAGTGTTGGAATGGTGGCTTGATCTCCTGTTGAAAACGTCATTCTAGAAACTTGGCTTGACTATGGCTTGACCCTAGCTCGACCATTATACCACTCACTTTGGCTTGACACTTCACTCGACAGTTTGCTCGAGCAAACCCCAGGCAAATTTTCTCGACAGTCCGCTCGAGCGAACCCTAGGCAGACTGTTTACTCGACACTCGCTTGATAATCAACTTGAGCAAAAGCTAGGCAGATTGTTCACTCAACACTTCGAGATGCCGCTCAAGCAAATGTTCGTAATTAGGGATTTTCATATCGTACAATATAAAGAAAAAATCTATTCATCATCTAATAATGTGGCATTAGATAATAGGTTTACAAGTGAAATATAATAACTTGTCTCCAATCATCTAATGCCACATCATGGGATGATGAGTAGCATTAGTCCAATATAAATATATGTTATTTTTCATTGTATTAGGATTTTGAGCAGCCAGAATACAAAGAGAGAGAGAGAGAGAGAGATCCTTTTTGTGAGATTTCTGAGAGTTTATTGAGTGTATTGGGGTTTTGGGATTGAAGATTTTGTGATTAATCTCTTGTACTTCATCTTTGTTGATAGTGAATTCATTGAAACCAATCCCGCCAGGGGATATAGGCTCGCACTGTGCCGAACCACTTCAATCTTGGTGTTCTGTGTGTGATTGTTGATTTTCTTTTGATTTGCTTCTACTATTTCACTTTAACTTAATCGTTGATAACCAATTAATCTCAACAGTAAAAAATATCTTGTGTATCATTATTTTTTTAAAATAAATGACTAGATCTAGTGATTTAATATCGAGATATTCTTTTGCCATGAAGGGGGAAATAATGTCAAACTATAAGAACATTTTGAGCTGAGTTTGGATCCGATACCACCACACTATCAAACATATTATTATTCATTTTGTTCACCAAATCTATTGTGTAAAGTAGCAGTGAGGTTTTAGAATCGTGAATATGCACTATGAGGGGAACTTTCCCCTCAAGAAAGGCCCATAGGACTTCGGTCCAGAAACTCAACCCAATAAGGTTCTAATCTGAATAAGGAGCAAATTGTCAACCAGGAAGAGGAATTGTCTGGCCGACAAGACAGCTCAACTTGATACATCAGCGGCCTTCCTCGAGAACAGGGTATGCGCGGGGTACACAAGAAATGTGGAGGACCCTCGATTCATCAGAATCAGAGCATCAACGACTCTCATAAGCCAAATTGAGACTCAAGAAACTACCACATATTAATGACATTGTAAATCAGGTCACACTCGCAATTATGAAACCGACACTGAACCCCGTTGCATTTAAAGATTATGACAAAAAGAACAGTGCAAGAACTCCAAGTCTCAAAGCAACAAGCTTGATCTGCTCACCGAATTTCTAGTATAAATAGCTGATCCCAGGTATGAGAAAACTCTTTGACTCTTAAGCTTTTTTATTTATTTACTACACTCTAAGAACATTTACTAACTTTGACATCAGAGGCTTCCTCGGCCCCTAGGCCACCCTCTCAAAGTCGCATACGTTCCTCTCTTTGCAGGGCCAGTTGTGAAAACCTGAATTATTAGAACTTGGCCCAAGGGTGTGTGAAACACGATATCAACATGCACAATTTGTTAAGAACTAAAAAATTAGCATTGTCTTGTTACTATTTATGTGACTTATTGGCATATGAGTTCTTTTGTTTATCTACTGAATGAGTTTTTCTATTTACAAATTAGATTGGAAGACATATTTCATATGACACGACAATATTTGATTTACAATAAAATCACTTTGAAAATTATGTATTTCTATCAATCTCCTATTAAAAAATTAATGGGAGGCAAAAAAAATAATTTAGTAGATCAATGACTTGCAAATTACGATTTAATTCAAGCATGTAAAAGTTAGGACTTGTTTGAGAAGTGAGATGTTATCATCTCATATCATAATTTTTTATAATTTTCGCCTCAAGCATTACTTAAATACAAATATTTTTCAATTTTAAATTTTTAACTTTTTTATCTAATCATTACTTAATCATTACAATTTTTCTAAACTTTTAAACGAAATACAAAAAACAATATAACTTTTCAAATTTCAAAACAAAAATTATATTATAACAAAATTTTAACTTTATAATATTTTTATTCAACTTTTTCTTTCTCATTTTTCAAAACCCAATATAACATATTAACTTAAATTATTTGGCTATTATTTTCAAATAATTTCACTACTATTCACAAAATTTTCATCTCATTTCGTTACTCAAACATCTCCTAACTTGTTAATTTTTCAACTTCCCCAAGTTTAAAAGTGGCAATCTCATATATAGTTTGTTTTTTTTTTCTAAGCAACCAAATATATTTAATTAGAAAAGATGATACAAGAAAATGGGGTGGGGTTCCCAACAAACACCCAGAACAATAACAACAGTGTAAAGTGATAGATAAAAAAGAAAAAAAATAAGTTTTTATAACCAATTTCTTGGTCGTCACTCATGTCCTACAAAGAGGACACCGTCTTAAAAGATAGAAATAAGTTATTTGCAAAAAATTGAGAACAATGGAACCATCGCCGGTAGTGGTGGAACCTCCGCTAAAAGCGATGAGAGTGGCAGGCGCACTGTTGCTTATTGTCTTGAGATGATTTTTGAAGATATCATCAATCCTTTCTTCGAGATCACGATTTAGGGAAAGCAATAGTATAGGAGAAAAATCGGCATCAAGTGGATTAATCTGCCGATCATCTGCGTTCTCGCGCGCCGAAGATGGCGTGTGGCAGCCACACACCGGTGGCCCAAATTTGGAAGATCTCGGTGAGACGAAACTGCTAGTATGGCGCATGAAGTTGTCGGAAGCGTCATTGTGCAGCGGCACTTAGGGAACACGAAAGGAAACAAGCCGCGCGTGAGGGCCACGCTTAGACCTTTTTGGCACGACTCCACGCCGTCCCAATAGATCGGCAGTTGTAGGATGGGGTGGTGGGGCGTATGTTGGCGGATGGCGGCCGAGAGTAGCAGATCTGACTAGAACCGAATCGGTGGAGAGAGGAGGAAAAAAAACACTATCTTGAAAGTGTATATATAGTGCAGAAATAAAAAGAAGAATGAGAGGAGGGTGAGAAACACAACTCCACCCTCCTCTTCGGCGATGACTCTCATGAAAATTGGATTATTCTAAAGAGAGCAGACATTCTCACTCTAAGAAAAAGACTCGGGTTCAGAATTTACTACTCGTTTCTGATCTTACAATCTCAAATACAGCTTAAGAAAATACTGGTTTAACTTTTTGATTTAATAATTTATATTTAGACAAATAACGTCAAAGTCATAATAATATTACTCTTCATTTAAAGATTTTGTATTTCCCAATTATAAATAATTTATCGATATCTTAAACTATGATATTTTTAACTCATATAATCGTGATGAGAAAATTAAAAGAAATATAATATGTTATTCTAATATAATAATATAATATGGGACCATTGGTCCACTACGCATATTAATCAAAGCCATTTTCTATGGCACGTGAACATAATCAAACGAGCACATTCTAATTTTGTGGCGTTGTGATTATTTTATTATTAATAATAAATAATTTACTATTATTTATAAAAGAAAATTTTGATATAGAGATGGATGATTATTCTTAGATTTCGAAATCAAGCCTAAAAAATTTTAATTATTATTTATAAATTATTCTCTATTATAATAGAAATATTCATACAACGGAGCCCGGTTGCGTGATGGAAACGAGGTTGTCTTTGTCTCTGTCTTTGCTTGTGGGTCTTCTATTTATTTTCATTTTATTTAATCAAGAGGCAGACCATTTCCCCCTTCACATCTTAACAAGTTGAGCACTGAAATCAATCCAATCGACCTTTCTAGAGAAGAAAGAAAACAAACGACAAACGAATCCCGCCGCCACCGCCTCGTCCGTCTGCTTCTTCCTCCTCCTCCATCATCACGCTTTTTCATTCATCTCCAAGCTTGCTTATTTTTTACACTGGGACAATCAATTCGATTCCAGCATGGCAACCCCAGCACCGCGTCTGGGCATCTGCACGGTTCTCTCTGAATCGAAGCGCATCCTCAATGCACACTCTCGTCACTTCCTCGCCCTCTCCGTCCTCTTTCTCCTCCCTCTCTCCTTCTCCCTCGTCGTCTACCCGACGCTTATACAACTCCTCACCGATCCCACGCCTAACAACTCCCAAGTCCTCCTCAGATCTCTCCCTTTTAATTTCCACGACCATCATCATCAACAACAACCACCCGTCTCCTCCAACTCCCTTATCCTCTCTCTCCTCTACTCCCTCTTCGTCTTAGCCTTCTCTCTCTTCGCCTTCGGCTCCATCACCTTCAGCGTCTTCCACGGTTTCTATGGCCGACCCGTCAAGCTTGTCTCCGCCATCAAATCAATTCTCACTTCTTTCTTGCCCCTCTCGGTGACGATCATCATTTCCCAGGTCGTTGTCTCTCTGCTTGCCATTGCTTTTGGGCTTTTCTTGTTCTTCGTAACGAGAGTGATCGAGCTGTTTGGGATTGAGGTCGAGTATTCTTCACCTTATTTTGTAACGTTTTACGGGGTTGTGTTGCTTCTTTTGGCTATGGTATTTTTATATTTGCAAGTGAATTGGACCCTCGCATGTGTGGTTGTGGTGGTAGAATCTAGCTGGGGTTTCGAGCCGCTGAGGCGGAGTGCGACTTTGATCAAGGGTATGAGAGGGGTAGCGCTGTCGTTGTTGTTGTTTTTTGGGACTTTTGCGGGGATTGTGGTTTGGACGGGTGCGGTTTCGGCTGTGGGATCGGATGGAGCAAGTGAAGGGTGGAAAAGTTGGGGGTTTGTTGTGCAAATTGTGGTGACCTCCACTTTGCTTATGCTACTTCTGCTTTACAATGCCGCAGCGAACACGGTGTTGTATATGTATTGCAAGGCAATTCATGGGGAGCTAGCCATCGAGATTGCTGAGGAGTTTGCTAGGGAGTATGTTAGCTTGCCCTTTGATGATGGGAAGGTCCCTCATGTAGTTTCAGTTGTGATAAGTTGATTTAGGATGAGGTTAGTGACCTCTGTAATGGATGCTCCAAACCTTCATTTCAATTACTTTTTTCTCTTTTGGGCTGTCTTTTCCTTGCTACATTCGTTTCTGGTTTATAGTATGTGAAGCTTTCCATATGAATGAATGAATACCCTTAGATGAGATCTCAATTCTGAATTTGGTCTTATTTGTTGTTTTTGATCGACAACACTGCTGTTCTGTTTTGTTAAGCATTATGGTTTGTTTTCATTTTCATGATCCTGATAAAAGTGGGAATTGTATTGGGTCTTATTGTGCTCGCATTATCATTCATGATACTTATTTAAAGCAAGATCAGGTATAATATTGAAGGTCTTTGTTCCAATTCAGTGTAGCAAGTAAACTTTTTTTTAGTGTGGTAATAATTGCGATATCTCAGTGTCATTAAGCACTCATCCATTTAGCCGCAGTATTAAATTTACTGATTACATCCTTCTAAAGATTAAAGACCTGGGGATCCTCTGAAAAGAAGGCATTGATTGAGTCATGGGTGAGTGGAACTAGCTCAATCGTTCCCTTAACTACTTGATGCAAAATAATGTGACAGAACTGACAACCCAAGATAAAAGGCCTCCTGAATTGCACTGAAATAAATGGCCCTGCTTTAGCAATATTATCCTTAACATTTCTGAATGTTTATTATTCACTTCCCGTTGAAGCCTGCAGAGCACTGAGTTTGTGATAAGATGTCATATTTCGAGAAAGGTGCCGTTGGGATGAGAATACTACCTTGCATCGTTCCTTGTAATTTGCAGTGCGGGTGCGTGTGTATAAAGTCTTGGCATGCAAGAGAAGTAACTTTTACGTGGATCCAAAGGTTTGAACAATGGTTTAAGACTAAAACTTTCAAGCCTTTTTTTTTTTTTCAAAATTAAAATAAAAATCATTGGTAGCCCTTAATTGCTGAAAGTAAATCAAGGAGCAATTTTTTCACATACAGTTAATAAAACAGGAGTAAGCAGTTTGCAATTGTTTTTTTTCCTCAACTATTTTCAACTCATTTTATCTCATCTCATCTCATTATCACAATTTTCTTAAATTTCCATACAAAATAAAAATAAACAATTCAACTTTTTTAAATTTTAAAATAAAAATAATTTAAAATAAAAATAATTTAAAATATATATATTTTAATAATATTTAATTCAACTTTTAATTTTAATATCAATTCACCTTATTTCATCTGTGAAAACAAGAGAGGCTATTTCCCTCCTCGGCAGATGCCATAGTCTTTGAATAGAAAAATAAATTAAATTCTTATATGTGGTTTATAGTTTACAAAAATTCCACACAGACAATATTAAATAGTACCGTAAGATCTATTTATTATATTTATCTCTTTCTAAATTAGACCATCGAATTTAATAGAGAATTCGAGAAGATCTCTCTATCTTCAGAGACGTGTTGGATTTTCGATCTTTTTAGTATATAATGAAAGGAAGGATGTTGCAGTTTAGAGTAAGCAAGGATGTGGACTACTTACTCGAGCATCACCTCTAGTGTTGGAGAACATGATCCATAACGTCAGCTTTCAACATTTAAAAAATAAAATAAAAAAAGGGTTTGATGTCAGTCTCATCTATGGGCACCTCATCATGATGGATGGCTATTGTATCTTTATTCATTAGATATGATTTGGAGTTCCATTGATGTTGTTGGACTGAGTTTCACCTTTAGTTTTCGAGAATGGACATAAAACCGTTATTTCAGACAAATTTAGGCATTGGATATTGGACCTGAGCAGTTGTCACCTATGGTCTCTGACTCTTCCATGTCCTTGTTCATATGGTGATTTTGGTGTCTCCAGGCTAAAAATTCAACGGGTTATGAATCATGATGCCCTTTTACAACCGGGTTGAAATTTGAAAATAACTACGCTAAGAAACAGCATCAGTTTAATACATCTTGCCACCACAAAGCAGTCTTGTTGAGTTTCACATTTTCTGGTTTTACACGTCCTTAGTTTTTGCTTCTTCTTTTTTTTTTAGCAGATTTGAACTCGTCTGAATACTAATGAATGAGCTCTGTCTTATGTCTGAATACTCGTCTGTATGTGATATTTCTCTATCTTTAAAGAGAAAAGTTTAAACGATCTTATAAAAATAAATATCTAAATTGATATGGTTTGACGTGATATAAATGACAGAATTGCATTTCGCAAGTGAAATAAATCTGCCTTGAATAAGTTGTCTTGAAATGGGGCCAAATGTGATGAATAGAAAAGGCAAAGTAAATGGTTCGAGTGCGTGGCTGACTGAAAAATAAATCATATGAGAGTAGAGAAAAATGAGTTCATTTGGAGAATGAGAGAAAATTACAGAGCACCGGGAAATGCGTCGATTTTATGACGAGGGTAAAATGCATAGAAATGAGGTCTTTTACTCGTGAGAAACCCTACAAAATAAACTGTTTAGAATATGTTCTCATCATGCACATTCAGGCAGGGAAAAAAGAAAGCTACTGAAGTCTCCATTCAAAATTGCATGAACAGGAAAACCAAAACCTTATAGAGTATTATAGGTGTGAAAATGCTAAAAACAACAATATTATTATTATCCCAGTAATCATCTCCCTGGTGACAAAACAATATTCTTAAACGCTGTAAATCAACATAGCGCTCCGTTGGGATACAGAAACGATTTCATCTCATCTCATTATTATAACTTTTTCAAATTTTCACACAAAATATAATAAACAATTCAACTTTTTCAAATCCCAAAATAATAATAATATTAATAAATAATATTCTAACAATATTTTATTAAACTTTTAACTAAAATCATCTCATCTCACTATCCAAACAGGACCAGGAGAATAGTTGTCTAGTTCTAAGGTTAGTCTTAAAAGTTTTAAGAGATTTGCAGGCTTTTCTCCAAGGCCACAACCTCTTTCCAGATCCAGAACCAGCGGCCTTGCTTTGATTATGAATAACCACCGGGTAGCCCTACTTTTCTACAATACTCTTGGTTTCTAACTTGCTTTTAAAGTTTCTCAGCATTATGCTGCATTCACGATAGGAGAGGTTGGAGATATGTTTTGCCAATATGTGGTGACTTGACATGATTCTATGCATGTTTGTATATACATGCATATGAAGTGATTCATCATTTATAACAGATCCAGAGATTACACAGACTCTACGACATTTAAACAAGCAGACTTTGATTGAAGCCTGCAAAGACTGGCAATTGCAGAAAGCGTGAAGCGATCAAGATTATATGACAACGGAAACACGAAATTTTTTAGTCTGTCAAGAGAATTGTTAGTAACAGTAAAAAGTTGAACAAAAGCCATCCAAGAGGAATCGATTTCTAACAAAAACCACACAAGGATGACAAATGGAGTATCGTAAGCAGTATACAGCAAACTCACGATGTTGTCAATCCGTGAAACCCACCAGACAAAGCAATGAAGATCAAGCAAAATACAAAGCATATTCATCTTGGTAGAACTCAAATTTTAATATTTCTGTACAGCCTCATCGATGTCCTCCCCATGAAGCGCCCTGATTCGGAGATCTCAAAGCCCATTACCAATTCACTTTGGCAAAGCAGTCTGTCACTTGGAGCTTGAAACACCTTGGCCAATAAATGAAAGAATGTTGAACTTATTCCCCTTCAAGGAATCAAAATGATTGAAACTTCAGAAATTCATAATTGGTCAAAGCTTTCTATTGTAAGCCTGGGTTGAAGATGAAGCATTCATTTTAATAACCCTCTCATCATGACCAGAGCCGAAGAGAAGGTTACTCCAGTTTGTTGACCTCTGCACAATTCTGGAAGGAACTCGGTCACTATCTTCCCCACCAGAAGCTTCATAACCATCACTGGTGGACCTTGACAGCGGCATTACCCCCTGAGCAACTGCACCAATGGTAGGCAGACCTGTGAGCCGCCTCACCTCTTCAGCACCCGATGAAGAACGGAATGGATGAATGTCAGGTGAGTCTAAACTACTCTCAGGAGAAGAAGAAACTATCCCGGCCGAGGTTGACATTGCTCTGCTTGTTTGGAAAGCACTGCGTGCTTCGAGCTGAAGAGGGGCCAGACTAGTTGATGTCTCATTGAAACCTTTCTCAACTGCTTTAACAGAAACTGTTGGCAGGGGCCCAAGGGGTAAGTCGGCTGGGAGGCGCACCCGCTTATTTGCTCGCTTTCTATTACTGTCAGGCCTCGGGACCATTCGACGGCCACTGCTGCCAAAGCTACTTTCAGGTTCTAGTCTGAAAGGGGCATCCCGTCTGAGTACAGGCTGCAAGATTTTGGATTTTTTTCTTGCCTCAGCAGCTGCCTTTGAAACCTCTTCTCCATTTAATCGTGCTAATGTCCACGGACTGATCTTCACAGCCCCAGGGTTTTTTTTCTTCATTGGTTCCTCTCCCACCATCTTTTTCCCGAACGAACTCGCAGATCCAGTTTCTGGAGGAACAACGTCGAACTGCAAAAAATACAGAAATTACGGCAGCATTGACAAACAGAACCATATGATTTGTGTGACCAGATAATAAATTTCCCCAAAGTCACAAGATATCACCAGTGTGTTCCCAGTTAAAGCACTGCAAATACTTATGCAGTGCCAAAACGATGAGACAGCTAACAAAGTGCATAATGCATAACCCACAACTAGAAGATTATAAGTGACTTCAGAAATCATATATAACTCAGCATTCTGACAACTTTGACCCATAATCCGAAAGGTGGTGCAGTTCATTCCATTTTAACAAGCTCGTGGTTTTTCTCTGATCACTTTCTACATAAAGCCCCTTAGGATTCCCCCTCTTTAAATGAAAAAAAAAAATATGGCGACATACAAATTAACTGATTTGGCAAAAGAGCACATTCTAAATTTCTAACAGATGGAGGTTCATTCAAATGCTACAGAAATGTGCATCTAGGCAGCACGGTACCAGAAAAGATACGATACAGATGAAAATACAGTTATTCTTGAAAACTAGATCACAATACGACGGCTGCATGAATTAATTAAATAATAAATATGCATTTGAAGATCTATTCTAGAATATTTTTAGATTTCAAAAAATAAATAAGAAATAAGGTAATTTAAAAATATATATATATATATATGGTAATGATATACATTCATATATGGTAAAGATGTACAGTCATACTCACCAAATGACATTTAGAGCACAAATAAACAGGCATCAATGTAGCCAAGTATAACGGCAAAAACCATCTTTCCACCCCAGCATAATTCCATTACACAAACTTCAACAAAGTCAACAGAGAGTCCACATCCAAGAAAAAATTTTAATTGCCAGACATGGATCCAACCGTGTCTGAGCTGTATCCATGTCTGATGCATGTTGAACACCGATAATCTAGGGATTTTGGAGTACTTGCTTCATAGATGCATATAAATATTTAATGCCCGAGGCATACACAATGAATGTTGATGTATTATAGGCAATATACAACCCAAGAAGTTCTAGTATGCTACATTTTAGCTGGTGAGATAAATTGTAAGCAGCCCAGACAGCCTTACTTCCAACGTTCTTGTTCCCGTTAGGGACATTACCAACGCAATCAGATATGAAAGAAATACAAATATCCACACGAACAGGACAGATTCATCATTATTTGGGAGATGACAAGCCAATTGCCAGGGCAGTGCTGCTAATCTAAGAGGCAGACTCTCCAAGTAACTACCCTTTTATAAGTAAGATTAATTTTATTAATGATTGAAAAGGCACTATCCAAGTATACCAGGGTTGTGCATCAGATACACCAAACTAGAAAAGCAAAGAGTTATCTCCAAGGAACTACTATCTCCAAAAAACCTAAGGCCGGTCAAAATTACCAAATTACCTGGTCTTCAAGAAATAGGCGTGGAGGTGTGCACCATGCGCCACGGTGGAAAGTTGTGAAGGAGCTTGCACTGCTTAATCCAGTAAGTGAGCTGGCAGGAGACATTTGGGGACTCTGCTGAACTCCAAGTCCTTGTTGCTCTTGCTCCTGCTCCCTCAGAGCTATGATGTAATCATATGTAGTGATTCCCTGTCCAATGCAGAAATTAAATTAGCTTATTTAACTTCCAAATTGGTGGATACTGCTCAAGGGAGTGAGATGCCATGTGAAAAAAGAGACTTTTTGATTCATGTAAACCAATAAAATGCATGACTAAAACAAGTAAATAAGAATAAACGCTAGTCAATAAATGGATTTATCAAGCCCAACTAAAGTCAGATAGGGCTTGTGTTGAAACTGTATATCTCATAATAATGCATAAGACAGGTTACAATTGTACCTTCTTTATGAGGAGGATGTGAAAGAAGAAAAGCTGAGCGAGTGGTAACGTAGCCATCATGGCCAAAATGGTGCAAACTGCCTATGAAAAGTTAAATTAAAGAGTTAATTTGAGGACAGAAACAACCATCGCTAGAAACAAGCTATCAACGAATTTTCTTGTCCCAGTTATTCATTTGAGTCCACAAAAATAAAAAAATTGAGTACCATAAGGCAAAAGTGGACAAAAACAGTAATAGAAAGATAAATTGCTAAAAAAGATATAGAAAGTTAGCAGAGCACTCACCACTACAATAACAAAAGGCACCAAAGAGAAACTGCTCCCCAACTTGGCAGAGATATCTGCAGAGAACCGCTTCCTCTCAAGAAAACAGCAGATAAGCACAAGGATTCCAGTCGACCATTGTAAAATAAGCTGCAATCTCAAGCCCAAGGTGGACAAACCATGTATATACCTGTCAATAATCAATTAAAATGAAAATGACTTGAAAATAAAATGCTTACTCTGGGGTGATCTTCGGGTCCTGGCACATAGCTTGAGGGAATTGTAATAGCAAATTCAGGAAGGGTGAAAGAGATGGCATAAGGTATGGTTCAAGAACACAATGATTGATCCAAAGACTAGATATTTATGGAATCTAAACAGCTTTGGCAACAAGCACTTCGCCGAGTGAATGGTGAATTCTAGGAACTAAAAGAAATGTTCACTGTTTATTGGTCTTTTTAATACAAATGGAGTTCTAAATTTCTTCCACGAAAGGATGATAAAACCAGATAGGCAATATAGCATGTCAGGATGCTGACCGAAAACATTTCATATTACTCAGAGCTTTACAATAGTGAGGATGGCCCCTTGATGCCTGGTTTCCTTGATAACTATAGGGTTTTGCCCCTAAAATTTTTTACTCAAAAAAATTAGCGAGTATCAGGGATGCTTGCACAAGGCTAGAAGCGAGGCTAAGAGCATTCTTTGACCTAGATGAGCTGCGGCAATAATCTAGAGTGGTTGGTAAAGGTTCATTAGGATTAAAAGAAAATGCATGGAAGCTCATGCTTACCAAGAGAAGAGAGGTAACCATTAGGGTGAAAAATTGTCGATAGTTCTTTCTGCCTATACAGTTGTTAAGCCACTACAAAAAACAAGATTAAAAATAAGAGGAATTAGGAGAATAATCAAAGAACAAGGGAGAAAAATTTTAACAATTCAAGACTTTTTATACCCTGCAATGATGATCAAAGCGGTCGACACATTTATCACAAACTCGACAGTGCTTACTGTACTTGAAAACCTACATCCAAAAAACAATTTGAATCTCATAAATTCATCAGGTATCAAAGGAAAATTCCAACAGTAAATCTTAGAAGCGATTATCAGATGGATACAATCAACATGTGTTCAATGGCATGTTTACTGTGGAATGATTGCAAAACATTTCACTTTTCAAAGCAAGAGATGTACATGGTGGAATCTGTAAACAGCATGGCCGACTTGCACATGCCATGCCATTGAAATGATAACTATCATTTTTTTCATTATGAATTAGCACATAAAATATTTTTGAAGGGAAGTTTTAAGCTTTTTCTCACTTCAAATGCGTCTACTCACCTCAACTTCACACAAACTGCAGTAGAACATGCCTTCTTCACTCATTTGTTGTTCAGAAGACTCCTCACTTGAGCTACAACGGTTGCAGATAAAAGCACAGGGAAAGCAAGCCAATGAGAAACAAGACGAATGCTTTGAGGATGCATTCTTCTCAATTTCAGTAATATGCTCTTTTGAAGCAGCATCTTTGTCCACCACATCCTTATCCAGAGGTTTTCCCCCATCTGTTGCAGCATTAGCATCAACTATGGAAGAACTTGATTCACCACCTAATTTAGAATCCCTTGGTTTTGAATGCTTTTCATGGTCTGGGATATTTAGGTATTTTTTGGACTTAAAAACCCCAGGGTCTGCAGGATCGGCTGCCGCACACCAAATATATAGGCCGAAGACACATGTGATCTAAAAATGAAAGATGTCACTGAAATTTCTTTGAGAGAGCACTGAGTGTCAAATGATCTAAAAGAAAAAAATACTAGTGACAACAGCACTTATCTCACTAACTCACATTTAGTCCAACTTGTGGAAAGATTAAACCATGGATATTTGTACTTGGAAATAGCAAGCATATACAACATGATATCCAACAAATGCACTTTAGAATTCAGCACCACTTGGAGTTACCTAACTTTCTGTTATTGAATATTAATGCATTTACTTGCTATTTTTACTTGTGCCCGGTAAACCACCTATCAGTAGGTATATCTACTACCACTTCAAAACCACTCAAAGGATAAAATTCAATTGACTCCCCATAATATTTCATGAATTAAACATTCCACCTTAAACAAAAAAAGAAACATGCATAAGATAGAGACACATGAGTTCAAAGAATTGCCTTGCTTCCCGAATTATCAGCCAAATTGTGTTCTAGGCTCTGCATATTAGATGTCGACAAATTATTTGTTTGTATCAACAATTTGTGGGAATAGACTGGACCACATTGCAATAATGACAACTCGTTGGACAGTTTATTGCTGGGACATGTGGTTGTTTGAAACTGCAGTACATCCTATAAGTCAATTACAATTGGAAACCTCTGGCATGTCTTTGTGAAATTATGAAAGGTTGTTTGAGGGCTTAATTATCATATAATCTTATGTTTCCCGAAATAAAAGCTTTTTAGCTCCCATATAGCGTTCACTAGGCATGATGATGTGGTTTATTTTTCGAATTTTACCTCTCAGATTACAATAATAACATCTGAAATGTTAATCGGTAATTGAAAGGGGATTTCAGGAAAAACAAACACAGAACAACGAGAATTCTACTTCTAAATGAAATATTAATGCAATAAAAATATCATGAATTGTTAAATATTTGAGCATGCTTGTGATTCTACCTAGAAATGCTTGTAAGTGAATACTTTCCGCTGCATTATATACGTTCTCGCGTCAAGATGACAATAAGACGTAACAGAAGAAACTCAAAATTATGCTCGAGTTAGAGTTCTATTCCTCTATTTGATCAAATTTGAGATTATGTACTAGCTTCTAAAAGGTACGGTACGAGGGTAAAAGTCGAGCAAGATATTTACTCTCATCAAATAAAAGTCGAGCAAGATACATACTTTAGAGGATGAACGGAGAGATTCGACAAAGACTACATTGGGAACAAAATTAGAAAGGAGAAGAAACCGAGCTGGGAGAAAGAATAATCTCCTTTATAAACAAATACATGAGTGAGAAGATAACAAGCAGATAAATCACAGATCTCATTTTTTTCAACCATTCAAAAGGGTAAAAAAGAAGAACACATTAAAGGCAGGGATATAAATAAAAATGGCTTACAAGAGGAGTGTAGAGACCCATCACAATATACTGCAACAGTTTCTTCCCAACAAAAGGAGCAAAGAACACAAAGAAAGCAAACCCCAATGCCAGAAACACAGCAACAGCTACCACCTTCACAAATATAAAATAAGCACACTGAAATCAAAATTCTGAACGAAAGGGAAGGAACACTCCCACCACTCACAAAGGAAAAAAGTTATAATTTTTAAATCAAAACCTGGAGAGGGTGGTAGGGAAGTTGCCATCCATGCTTCCTCATTTTACACTCAGCAGGCAGCGGACCACAAAAATAATGCAAGAAAAAGAAGGACCTGGGTTTCTCCCTTTCTTGTTTGGGTTTTACTGATTTTCTTCCACTTCCCTCATTTTCCAGGAAAGATGAAGATCACTGATTCACTGTGGAAACTAATCAAACGATGGTGGGGGTGGGGGGGTGTAATCAGAGATAAAAATGTAGGAGAAAAGGCATCAAAAAAGAGAAGCTTGAGCTTAGAGACATAACTGGTATGGGGTAGTAGTGGGTGTGAAGGGGGGAATGGGACAGTGAGGAAACTTTGTCTGGTTCACTCAATCATAGCCTCAGGCCATGGGAGGTGAGAAAAAATCACTTGGTTTGGGTTTTTGTTGGTTCTTGCAAACTTTTTACTTGGGCAGAGATCTGTGGCTGCGAGAGAGAGACTCAGGTTTTCTTTTCATGCCTATAATTACACCCTTGCAAACCACCTTTTACTTTTTCCTTGTTTCTAGCGTTACCTTTTTCCATGGGCAAATCATGTGTCACACAGGCCAGTGCAACAGACAGTTGTTTGGTTCCGCTTTTGTCATTGCCATTTGCCAACAACCCTAGCTTTTTCAAACCCTTTTCTCTCTCTCTCTCTCTCTATTCTCTCTGTGTAAACGCTTGTACTTATCCTTTGTAGTAGAGGGGTTACGCTTTACGATTTAAAATAAAACTGAACTGTCTTATGTTGAAAGGAATAACACCGTTGGCACTTACCCAATGGAAAGAAAAAAACAGTGAGGAACCATACATGGCAATTCTAGCTTTACGAATTACGACCCCTCAGCCATTACTGGTACTTCTCCATTTGAGCTCCTGTATCTATCATTACCTGATAAGCCGGCTGTTTAATCTGAAATTCCCTTTGAAAGTTTTGGACAAAAAACCCTACTTTTTTTTAAGTTGTGTTTGGAAGATCAAAATCGTCAATCTATCTCAAACAATTATTGATGATTTTTTCAATTTTTTATAAAAAATTAAAATACATCTTATTTTATTTCATATATTTAAACACATATCTCAATATATTTACATCATCGCAATAAGATTAACAAAATTTATTCACATATCAACTCAAATTGAGATCAACTGCGCAACAAATATTTCTCTTACCACTCAGGAAAAAAAATGTTGTTCTTTGAGAAATAGCTGTTCTTTCAATTAAGGTTGGGGCGGCTGATGCCTCGTCATTGGGCTCAGACTCTTTGCCCATATGTCACCATTATATTGGTTGATATTGGTTTAATTTCTTCCTTTTAATCTCTTTCCATGGATAAAATGCATATCACTCACTTTTGGGCAAAATCAATCTTTCATCTGGTTGAGAAGGGAAAAAGAAAATGGGTCCTTGGAGACTTGCTTAAAAAGACATCTATCAAGGATCAACCTTTATATTCAGTGAGTCTTCTTCCCTTACTTGCACTTTATGTACTGAAATTAGTGCAGTAAGACAGAGGTAAGACATGATTTAGAATATGTATTAGTGGGTACTAACTTGGCATCAAAGCAAAAGACCATGAATTGATTAATTATTTCATAGAAGAAATTTCAAGATACAATGATAATAAAAGTAAAAAAAGGTGTTGCCTTGTCCGACTAATTCTTTATCAATGATAATGATACATCTTTTCTTTTGCTTTTTTTGGTCGAAACTCGGTATATAGAGGTCACAATGTCTAACATAGCCATGTTAAAATACGAAGAAATAGCTCGTAAACAAAGTTGCCATACACAAAGTTTATCATTTTCCTAAGCTAAAATCCATGGTCATGGGAAGAAATTTCTTCAAGAAAAATTCTGTGAGTAATGTTAAGTACAAGTCTCAAATAGATAAATTTCATATAAATTTTTTTATAAAAAAGTCTACCTCATTAATAAAAAATATTTTTTTAATACCTTTTTGTAAGTAAGATCCAATTTTTTTATAAGGATTTATATGAATTTGTCCATTTCGAATTTGTATAAAGAAATTTATTATGCTTTAACTATTATTCACTCTCATACTCCATACTTATAATTTGTAGGGTGCGGAGTATTTTTGATAAAATATATAGTATTTTGTAGAATAATGAATAGTAAATGTTGAAAAAAATTTCTGTATGAGTCGTTTCTCAAACTCAACAGGTAAACGGCCAGCATAAGAGGCTGTCGAGCCATCTGACCTGTTGGCAATGTGGGGAGCCCGACCCCCTCTTAAACAATCTGCTCAAAGAGAGTGACATAACAAAGATGGTGAGTTGGTTATCCATGGTGTCTGGTGTGTGCGGTGTAGGGGACCGTACAGGGTTTCTGAAACCTTGTGAACTTGCATTTTAGCATTTTCTTGTCAGAAAGAAACTGGACTTTAGTGTTTATTTTCTAGCATATATTGCACTTCTCAATAATGAGAAAAATAATCCCATTTCAACCATCATTCAGTTTGATTCTCCTGGAGATCCACAATTTTGGAGATTACAACAGTGTATGAGAATAGAAATTCAATTAAATATATTTTTAAGAAGAAAATCGTAACACTTGAATAATAAACTTGTGGGGGGGTTTTTTTATTAGGTTCTTTAATAATTTTCTAGATGCAATAAGTAGATTTATCTATTGTATTTAGTATTAGAGTCTACATTATTCACACATTAAAGACTCGTTCGGATAGTGAGATGGGATGAGATAGTTTTAAATGAGTTGAATAAAATATTATTAGAATATTATATTTTAAATATTATTATTATTTAATATTAAAAAAAATTATTTATTATATTTTATATAAAAATTAAAAAATTTATAATAATAAAATAATATAAAATAAAATTATTTCTGTACTAAACAGACCTAAATTTAATGTTACTGAGTGTCTACTCTATTTTTTTCAAATTACAAATAATTTTGAATAAAAAAAAACTTAACTAAATTTATAATAGCATCATATTTTACTTTATCTAACTTAAAAAATGATAAAATGAAATTAAAATAAATAAATAAATAAATATAAAATGATATAATAGTGATAGTACTTAAATTAATTAATGAATAGAGGTCTGACAGGGTAGCTGAACTGCATTTATTAATATTTTGGACCTCTCTCCGTGTCGTTTCTTCACAGTAATTAATGGATTCAAATGCTGCTGCTGCTATTATATCACGCATTCCAACCCCACCTGTTTTCCTATAACGTTGACCCTATATCTTCGTACAACCGTCCATTTACAAAGGACGGTACTGTTGTTTGGTTTCATGATCGAATCTGACGGTCATAACCAACGCACATTCTATTGTACAACTTTATATTTTTTCTGTTCTATTCGAAGCTATTTTGATCGTTTGTCTCCCTTTTAATTTTTTTAAAAATAATAATAATTTGGAAAATTTTTCATCCGAGAATTACTTCAGCTTAACATCTATGTAGTCGGATCAGGATAATTTATAATTTTATTTCTCGAAATGTGTTTAATGATTTTAAAATAAATAGGAATAAATTGTAAACTCTAATATATTAAGACTCCCGTTTGAATATAAAAACGTTCTCAATCCTTTTATTTCATTTTATTTTATTATTATAATTTTTTTAAATTTATATCTAAAATATAATAAATAATTTAATTTTTTTATTTTTAAATTTTAAAATTTACACAGTCAAACATGCATGTCATTGCTTACAAAATTGTTTTTTAATAAAAAATATTAATCAATTAAAGAGAGGAGGAATATTATGATTGCATGTAGGAACATAAGAGAAGAAAACATAATTAATTAATAATAATAATAATAATAAAAGGACGATGGGTGAGTTTCCCAGAGAGATGATCATGAGGGGGATCAAATTAATAAAATGAGCAATTGTTTAATTCGCACAAGGTTTTGAACTTTGAACAAAACGTGATTTGTGTTGTTATGTAATTTGGACAGACTTGTGTTGTATCTGTATATAGGTCAGAGAGTCTACTACACAACACATCATCTCTCAATGCATAGTCATAGACATGGAGATTTGGCCCGTGAAGTTTGAACACTTCCACTCTTTTTCTTCGTCTTTACACCTCTTTGGCGGCATCATATTCCTACCCGTGACCCATTTTCCTTGTTTTTTTATTTTTATTTTTATTTTTATGAATACAAACTTCATCCCATTCAACGAACCAAAATTATAAATATGATTTATCAATATATAAAAGTTTAGACTATAACCCAAATTACACATCTATTCTGAGGCATTTCCGTACATATTTTCTTAATTTTATTTAAATAAAGAGAAATGTTTAAAAATATCGCACAAAAAAATATACAAATTAACGTAAATTATAAATATAGTTTTATTATAAAGTATATATAACATATTTTATAAAATCATATCAATTTATGAATTTTTTTTGTGATGATAGTAATTCTCTGAATTTAAATTAGATAATATTGATTTTATTTTTTGGTTTTTATTTCCTTTTTTTGTGTAAACACTGACAAAATTCAAAGCGAAAAATGATTTTAGACGCCATTTTGCTGTACTCGTTTGTTCATGTAGCCCTGAGGTAACTAACCTCCGGTTCACACGTATGTAGATGGAGATAAGGTGGACCCACAATTAGAGAAATACTAGGGTGCGTTTGGTTGTTGAAATGAGTTGAGTTGAGTTGAGTTTAGATAATAAAATATTATTAAAATATTATTTTTGAATATTTTTATTATTTTAAAATTTGAAAAAGTTGAATTGTTTATTATATTTTGTGTTGGAATTTGAAAAAGTTGTAATGATAAGTGAGATGAGATGAGTTTGGTTAAGGAACCAAACGAAGCGAAAACTGGTTTTAAACCAAAACAGTAAAAAATAGGACCAAAATCATTACAAATTTAAGATCCAGTTGCTTTCGTTGGTAGCAAAGAAAGAGTGATCAAGGACAATTAACGTCACATTTATGTTTATTAGTTGGATTTCAATTGTGTTTGGCCCAATGTTTCCTAATTTTCTCACAAAAGTGGGATTACGATAGGAGTAGAAAATGTTGCACAGAATAAAGCAGATTATAGGATTAAGAAGAATCTTAAAAAGATGTTTTCCCCAGCTAGAAGTTATCTCACAGGACCTAACTAAGCAACTTTTTGTGACCTTTCGATCCTCAAAATTACTTTTAACAAGGCAAGTAGGTGGTTTTCTACGAAGAATTTGGGAGTCCAGATTCTCTTCAATAAAAATAATTTTTTAAATTTCGGATCGAATTAGATGATCGGGAGAGAGCGACAGATAATGTGAATCTCACTATATTTAATGTTATCATTATATGATTTTCGGATGACGTGGATCCCACGTGGGCATATGCATATTTAATGCCAATATCTCAATTGATCTAGATGGGTCTTTGCTGGGTAAGAAGCAATCGAGAAGTTAGACACTTGGGGCCTCAATTTTAGGTGAGTAATTTGTGCACCAAGTATCATATGAATACCGAGAAAATACATATGCATCAGTCAATCATGCTGCTTGCAGACATTGTGCTGGAATTGATTGAAAAGCAGTTGCTTGTAAATTTTTGCTTTTGTATGACTTTCTCGAGAACGGGCCATGAAGATTAGGCGTAAGAAAATCATTGATTACTTTTTTTGTTAGAAATGTTTTGGTGGTCAAGAAATTTTAAAAAAATAAATTTATAAATTAATGGTACATTAAATTGTAAAATAATTTTTATTATAAAATAAATACAACGTATCATAAGAAATCATATCAATTTATAGATGTATTTTTATAAAATTATTTATAATTGTACAATTCTTCATTATTTTGGTTGGTTGAAAATATAACAACAAAAGAGGCAAATAAATAGTGAGGATTGAGGAATTTAAAAAAGATTTCCCATTTTAGTGAGGCTGGTAGGGGTTTGCGTTTTCGCACAAGATATTTCAACTGAACTGTGACAATATTCAAACTATAATTTTTTTTCCCCTCAAATCGAGAATAGACAAATATATGAAATGGATATGATTTTTATATGAAAAAACTTAGAATGGATATCTTGATAGGATAATTTAGATGTCATTTGGACAGTAAATTGAGATTAGACGAGATGAATTAAGATAAAAATTGAAAGTTGAATAAAAAATTATTAAAAAATTATTATTATTTTAAGATTTAAAAAAATTAAATTATTTATTATATTTCGTATAAAAATTTAAAAAAATTATAATAATAAAATGAGATAAAACATTTCTTATATCTAAATCTGACAAGATAATCAATCCCTTATTCTGTGCTCCATTCCAAAAAAAATCAGTTTTTCTGGAAAAGCCCAATTTGCTTAAATATAGAGATGTGTGCGCATTATATTAAAGAAAATTGGATTTTCTACGCAACATGGTGGAGGAATCCAATTTCCTCCGGAATTTCGGGTCTCACCTATAAATAGCAATATAATTAAATAGCAATATAAATAAACATTAAGCACTGTCTGGTCTAATGAACACTTTCAGCAATTGCCTCGAAAGTGTGGTTTCGTGGCATTGTTTGCGAATTATTTATTGACCCTTCCACTGAACTCAGCTTTGTCATTTGTTGAGACTCCAAATTTGATTAAATAAAGAAACGAACCCCTTTTTGTTTCACATCCAACAAGAGTGGGAGCAAAACTTGGATTTGTTATAAACCCACTCAACTTATTACTTATTAGTCACCAATTATAGTGTAAAGTTGTAAAGTTATGGGTCCAATTTAAGAATCCTTATCCATATTTGTAGAGATAAAAAGATTTTAAATACGAGAAATCTTGAAAATTCTACATACTAATCATCATTATACTCAGCTTCGAACTATATAATAAGATAATATTATTGATTCACGTAAAAAAAATGCCTTATTTATAGTGGATATGGTACGTAGCATTACTTGAAAAATATAAAAATACAGGTAGGACCAAAAAGATCTTCTCAATGGTGCACATATTTGTTACATTACAAGTTAGACTCGTATAGACTACATCAACAGGGTGTCTCTCTATCTATATGTCATAAGGAGTGGGGGCCATGAGGAATTAAAAGGCCGAACTTTTATTGATGGGAAGTAAAAAAGGGGTGAGGGTGGGTGTCATTCATTATGCTACTTTAGACAAACATGTGATGCATTTAATTATACCTAAAGTCCCCCCACTCCCACGGTCCCATCATTTCCTTTTTTACCTTTTTTTTTTTTTTTTTATTACCTCTCTCTATTTACCATTGAGAATTAGCTTGGCCTTCCAAGACAGGCCTTTAAAATTGAAACGATGATGAGATTACATAATAGGATGGTGCTAGCGGGCCATCAGCGTTTACCTGGTTTGGATTTATAGATAAATTGAGATAATTTATAAATAATAAAATATTATATTATTAAAATATTATTTTAAAATTTGAAAAAATTAAATTATTTATTATATTTTGTGTAAAAATTTAAAAAAAATTATAATGATAAAATGAGATGAATTGAAATTAGTTTTGAATCCAAACCACCCGTATTGCAAGTTATAAATTTGTTATTTTTTTTAAATTTTTTAACACTTTAATCATTAAGAAAACATAAAAAATATATATAATTTCATTAATAATTATTTCTTTAACCATTAAGTAAAAAATAAAAGAATTGAAATGCCTAGCAGTAAGTTGAAGGGGCTCCACTAACATTTTCTTATAAAATATCTCTTAATTTATAAATTTATTGTCCATTTATTTTATTTTTGGACCACACCTTTTTGCAATAAATTCTCTATTTAGACCCCAATATCTACGAACTCGTTCACAATCAGCATCCTCTAACACATTTTGGAGTCCGAAGATAACACTTATATTTTGTGACATTTTGTTCATATTTTACATACAAGAAATACCATTTTTTTTTATCTTAAATATTTTTTAAGTATACTTGTTGATGTGGTACATGTTAAATGATTATTATTTAAGTAGTGCACATATAAAATCAATCAGAATTTTTACATCAACAAATATAATTATAAATGATAAGATTTTATGTGAATAACATATTATTCTCTTTACCAACTTTTCTCCATTCCCCAAGGAGAGAGGTCTTGCCAGAATTTGGTCCAATACGTGGGCTACAGTCGAAGTAGAGGAGGAAGAAAATTCTCTGAACATGGGCCTCGATATAGTTGGGGATCAGGAGCTAGGACTCGTGGGCTAGCAAAACAATACATGGGCTCGGAGTGATCACATCAGAGGGCAGTCATATATTTGGGCTGGGCCTGGTCGTACAATCTCCACCATTATTTTCGATTATTTTATATTTGTTGGCAGGCTTATAACATTTGAAAAAAAAATTTGCTACACAACCTCTTCAACTTTCTATACACTATTTTTTTTTTAAATTTTAAATATTTTAAATATTTTTTTTGAGTTTATTCTATTTAAACTATTTTAATTTTTCTATTCATCATTCATATATTAAATATTTGATAAAAGAAAAAAATAATAAAAATTAAAAAAAAATATGATTTGTGGAGATTATATAAATAGTAAAAAATTGTAAAGATTTTTTCTTTACTTGGGTGATCGAAGGGTGACCGATGCATATATTTGACTGTTTTTTTCTTAATTTTTAATTTGTCGGTCACCCGCCCATTTAACTGAGGTGTATTGGATCTCAAACAATTGCAGATCCCAATTAATTTGAAATGGGACTCCCAGCTTCCAATCCGACATGTCGCCAGTTATAAATCTGAAGAACATGGTTGTTTTAATGCTTGCCATCAATGATTATGAGGCTGCTGTGCTTTAAATTTTCCTGTCTTCCAGCCTTTTTTTTTCTCGCCTGTTGGTGTTGAGTCCGTTGACCCTACATCAATGTGCTATATTTACCAATGATCTCTTGTAGTTTTTATGATTTGTCTCTTCCCTAATTTGAGTTTTGATGTGTTATATTGTCTTATCGTTAGAACAAAGTTCGCACTCAAGCTAATTACTCCTATATCACTAATTATCCTACCCCCCACAGCTCCTAAATAAAAAATGTGAAGATTTGAAATTGAAAAGCATTTATATTTAAGTGATATTTCTGAAAATTATGAAAAATTTTGAAACGAGATAAAAAGTCTATTTGCCATCTTTCTCCAAATATGTCATTTTCAAGACATCCATTTCGAGATGGTTTGAGGATGATACAACAAAGATCATTGTATATTAATGATCACTCCATTAATATGCAAGAGTGATGCTCTATTTCACAGTACAATACTCATTTTATTTTGAGAAATACTATAGCCACAAATGGATTATATAAAAGTAATCACACAAATTGATGTGGTTTAATATGATTTGTCAAATTATAAAATTATTTTTATTATAAAATAGATCTAACAGATCAGATGAAATCACATAAATTTATAAAATTAATTTTGTGTAATTATTTTGAGAATGTAGCAGTGATCTTTCATTTTTATTATAGTGCCCAAGTAAAGTTACCCATCAAATAAAGAATTGATGAATAATCTCGTAATAACAATATGATTATCATGACATCATATTGTATGGCATCATAATCAGCGACTGCTACTCTACTGCCCCTATTATTATTAGATTTGGGGCAAAAGTGGTTGTAGTGGATGTGCGCCGAACTCTATGTATAAATATATATAAATATATATATATATTTATGGTAGTGTTCGTGTCGTCGTGTGCCAAAACACAATAATTAGGGTAACCAAAAAACAATATGTCCAGTCTTGTTTGGTTTTGGTTCGCTTTGTGATTCCTAATCATGTTTAAGCGACAATATTGTTGCAAGCAACGAGTTCTAATATCATGACCCTCCACTTTCTTTCTTTTTTTCCTTTTTTTTTAAAGACATATATTAAATTCGGGAAAAGCCAAGTGATCTTTGATCTATAACCCTGATAACTTGTTGCAAAAGAAGATGATTAAAGAAATATTTTTCGATTCTCTGCCCCATTTTTGTGGTTTAGTTAGAACTTAGACTTAGATGTACTCCACCCCCTTAGTGTGTTTGCACCTAAGCATGTTGAAAAGGTCTAAACCAATCAATGAAAGACCATGAATTGTAATTAAAAAGAAAATAAAATGGTTGTTGAGTTGTTTTATTCTCAAATCTCAAACTTGTGTGTAGAGCATATCACGTACATAACTTAAATGGTAAGATTTGATTTGTAATATTTAAATTTTAAAATTTATTTTTCAATTCAAATTATGTCATTTAAGCATTTTATTCAATCTGCTCTAGACACTAAGCTTGATAATGTTAAGATATAAAATAAATAATAAAATCTATCTCTTCTTATCAGTTTAAATTTTTGGGACAAGTGACAATTTCACATAGTATCAGAGTAGAGAACTGAGTTCAAACCCTGACTCTACGCTCTATTCCATTTAATTAAATATTTCACGCGTTGAGTTGCACATTGAGAATGAGTGTTAAGATATAAAATAAATAATAAAAATTACATATTTTCATCAACTTAGATTTTTTAAACAAGTAGTGATTTTACAGATAATGTAATTTCTCACTGATTGTTTTATAATCAAAGAAATCTTCATTCATGAACAATCATGTTGAAAAGTTGCAATCGGATGCGCATCCTTTTCAAATATTTGGTTGGTTTCTTTTTCTTGACCTGATTGTTTGACTGAACTCAAATCAGTTTGAAAGGGATAATTAAAATAATAAAATTTAAAGGTATGAAATTTACCTAGTTGTTATGAAACACGAGAGAACTCTTCATGATTTGATTGTCTTTCAATGGTAGGTGTGATAGGGACAAAGCTTGACCAAAATCAAAACCTTCTCCCTCAGGGCCCCAACCACTTCAAGCACACAGATTTTTTAATCACGGCCTAAACTTCATAATTAATCATTGTTTTCAGTGTATATGGTGGGGTAAGCATCCCAATCCAAGGACCCCCACTTTGGGTACATTGCATCAATGCTATTTAATGTTATATTTTGCCTATACTTTTTTTATATTTTAGTGTACACCCCTTTTATGAAAACCGACAATGCTTTTCGTGCTCTAAAACATTTTGATGGGTGGAGAATTTAATTTGTCTTATTTTGAGTTACTTTTTCAGCCTTCAATCATGCAAATTAGTGTTAATCTTATCTTCATGGAGATATGAAAACATGACAGATAAAAAAGTTTTATTTACTTGCAATCTAGAGTTTATACACATCATTTATTGCCATCGATTTTCATTAAAATGGATTTATTATGTATTAATCACTATTCATTTTTACACTCCACACTTATAGCTTTTTCATATGGTATAGAGTGTGAGGTGGTGAATAGTAACTGATGAGAATAATTTTTTTTATTAAAATTATAAAAAAAAATTAGAATATTAATAATTATTATACTAATTGATGTGAGAAACTTTCATATCAATGATGTGTCAAGTCCGTGAATAAATAAGCTTGTAAATACAATATATTCTTTGTTTTTATTAAAAAGTTGGCAAAGTGGAATGAATAAGTTTTTAATACATGAAGGGAACCACAAACTAAGACAAATGTGGTTTAATAAGCTCATGCCAACTAACGAAGATTGCTTTTGCTTAATAAAACTGAGAGGGTGGAGGGTGCCATGAAATTATATATCTTGGAAAGATACCAAATGGCTCCTCCTCCTTTAGGAAGAGTCAGTGTCTGCAAACTGTCGCACACTGACGCGCAGAAAGAAGCCAAAATTTTCACTTGCCATGATGCTGACCTTCTTCGCTTCATGTATATGTTTGCTTCTGTGCCAACTCCTCATCTCAAAAATCCCCCTTTTTTTTTTTTGTCATCTTTTTCTGAAGCACGATATCTAAGAACTTGGAATTTTGATGTATGTTTCTGACTTCTGAGCTTTCTTGGAAATTTAATTGTGTCTATAAAATATATATATATATATATATATATATATATATACGTTAGTTGCAAAGCTCTATGAGGTTGGGACTTCTGCTCCATTTCTGCTGGGGGCAGAAGAAATCTTTTTTCTTTTTGGCCATTTTTTGGTAGGAATCAAGTAGTTAAATTTATGCAAACCAACTAGGTGCACTTGTTTTCTTTGTATATTTTTTGGGGTCCAATTAATTAATTAACCAATAATTCATTATAGAAACTTAATTCATCACGCAATTACTAAATATTAAATTATCTAGAGTTGGGTTTTTTTTTGGCATATAGGTATGAATATTTTTTGTGCCAAAGATGCATATTTATGTGTGATTTAGACGAAAATATATAATTGTAGCGTTGGTATATTTTTCTTTTCTATAAAAAAAAATAGAAGTACCTTAATTTATCATATCTAGTTCGTTTTCGCAGATAAGATGAGATGAGATGAGATGAAAGTTGAAAATTGAATAAAATATTATTAAAATATATTTTTTTAATATTACTTTTGCTTTGAGATTTTAAAAAATTAAATTATTTATTTTATTTTAAGTAAAATTTAAAAAAAATTATAATGATTAGATGAAATAAGATAAGATAACTTGAGAAGTTTTGTTAAAACAAACGACCGTTGATCTTATAAATCTTTGCCTCCCCTGGTTAGTGGTCAAATCTTAAACCTTCAAGAGAGAGAATATATTATAAAACTATAAAGTCATTTTTTATTAAACAAAAATGCTAAAAAAATGTTAGGATTGGAACAAGAAGATAGCTTCAAAAAAAAAAAAAAAGAAGGAACAAGAACATAGTTGTTCTGAGAGGTACAAGTTTAATATAGTAAAACAAAGTAAGAGCCAGCAAAGAGTTACCCTCTATAAACCTGCCAAAGATAAAATTTACCTTCTATTTATGATATTAATAACTCTGTTAAAACTTAGTACATATATATATATATATGATATAGACTTAATTCTAAAACTATGTTTTTATACCTTTTTTTCATGTTAATCTTGCATGCTTCACATTTCTTATATGAGACCAAATCGATATACAAATTCTTTTATCTTAGTTTTTATACCTCTTTAAGACATATGAGACTTTAGTGTACTCAAAAATATTCTCCATAAATACATATTTATACCTCTTTATAGTTTTGGTGCAAAATAGACATTATAGACTCCAAAAATCTAGTATTAAATACTTGATAAATATATTAATAATGTTACTTGACTATCTGAAACTTACTGTTCAAATGATCCACTTGACATTACACCACCATGTGATGCCACATGATTTATTAAAAATAAATAAAAAAACACAAACACAAAAGAGATAGAGGGAACTTAAAATTTTAATCTTCTTCTTTTCGTCGTTCTTTTGATTTGAATATATATTTCTTAATTTTTAATAAACCTCATGATACTTAATAATAGTGCTACGTCAAGAGAACCATATGAACGGTAAGTTTAGATGACTCAGTAAGAGTACTCTAAATATATTATGATTGGCATATAAACCCTTATCTTAATTAAAAGAAGAATATGGGGGAAAAAAAGGTCACTGTCATGAAGGGAGGGTGAACAGAAGGGAAGGAAGAGGAAGCGTGGAGGGCGGGAGGGGAGAGCTAATAATATAAATGGGCAATGGATGCGTGGTGTGTGTCTGCATGTGTGATTTGGACGCAAAATAGCTCTGAGATCACCAAAAACAAAGGGAGCAAAACAAAATACCAACGTTGGACTTTCGGAGATTAGATTTTAAAAGCGGCGGGGAATTAGTTGGGAATAGGATCCGAATACAACGGACATTGTGTGTGTACGCGTGCGTGCGTGTGCGTGTCTCTTCCTTTTCTATCTGGAGGTCACAGCTGTTGTACGTTGTTGCTCTTTGGACTTCCATATAGATATAGAAAATACAGAGGAATATTATTCGATACTGATCAGGAGGTATCGGAGTTCCGCTCCTGGAACGAAGACGATTCTCCGTCCATTCATGCCGGAATTTATAATTTCCTGCTTTCTTATCTTCAGGTCTCTTTCTGTCACTGTATGATCTAAGATATAATTGATTCTTGGCATTTCACGTTTGGTTGCTTACTGATCATGCAACTCCCTTGTCTTTTTCTTTTGTTTACCATATGTCACTGGCCTGGTTTTTATCGTTTCATTTCATCCTGAATTGTAGTTCTTGCTGTTCTTAGTTGCATTATTTCTCAGCGTTGGCTGATAATTCGTGTTCCACCACAGTGATGAAAACTTTGACATTTTTTGTTGTTTCTGATCTATCTATATCATTTTTCACGTTAAAAACCATTTCTAGATTAATTACAGGGTTTCTCGCTTCTCATTTTCATCTTTTATTGGTGCAAGTATTTATTATATGAATAATGTATGTTCCCAAAGTAATATCTCATTGGTGGATTCTTTTTGTTACTTCGATTTTCACATGAGATGCATTTAATGTTTATTATTTTTTTTGTTTTCTCGTAAATTGCAACTTTCGCCTTATAACATAAACGGTAAAAGTTCAAAGTCTGCTCACTTATATACATATAATGTATATGTATATATTTATATATTCAACTATATTTACACATGTATTTGGTCATATTTTGGATACATATAAACTTGGTTCATCAATTAGCAGGTTCTATTTGTCTCTTTGTTATTTTACACGATGGGGAGACTGTGGCAGTCATTCCTCCAATTTGTTTTTCCGGTATCTTTTCGTTCTCTTTCTTGCAAACACTTGCTGTTAATTTCTGAAAAACTTGGTTTGCGTATGCTTCCTGATATGTTAGCGGGTATTCATCTTGTTTCCGGTCAGAATTTTGCATTAAATGCTGATGGTTTTGAAATGATCTTGTCATTCAAGTTTCATTTGACAATGATTATGAGTTCTTTCACTAAATTTATATTTAATTTTCTAGTGTGGCTTTCAGGTTTTCTTCTCTATCGGAGTAGGACCACGTGATCTGAGAGGGGCATCGATGTGATACTCATCCTAGAATTTCAAATTCATCCAAACAGTAAACTCTTGTGCCCGGAAGCCAACTAGAAAGTCAAACGGCTGATCTCTTTGGAATTTGTTGAAGGTATCTGCTTGATTTAAGAATGAGAAAGTTATTTTATTATAAGAAAAACAAAATGGAATGATTTTGATTAATGGAAAACTATAAAGGTCTAAGATATGGGAAATCTTACTTCATATGTTGGCCATTTTGCTTCCCTTGTGCGAATTCCAAGCTTGTGTAGATCAAGGTTTACCTTGCATAGAGTTTCAGCTGTGTAGTCTGCAATCCTTCAATGGAATGTCAAAAGTGTGTAAACTGTTTGAAAATATATTTTGTCGAATGATACATCCTTGCCTATTCCTTATCTTCTATAGTAAAAGAGAGCAAGGAACTTACTAATCTTGTGCTATTTCACCAGTTCTGCCATCTTCATTCAGCTTCAGATATGCATGTGTTATACTTTCCATGCTTTATCAGTTTTGAGAATTCTGAAGATGAAGCTTGCTTGGATATAGAATTGGCCAAACCTCCTGCATTTCTTTTTTTATGCTTTACTTATTTTTGTGATTCTGTCACTGGAATGCATGACAGAAACTTTTTGTTTTTGTTTTTTCAGGTGGTGTTAATATCAAATGTACCTGATCTACCTGTGAAGTTGACACCTTGTATGAAATAATTGAGGCTGAAATTCGTTAACGGGGTGATTTTTCCTATTCAGCAAGATAGTTGTCACAATGGGTGGCTGTGCCTCCAAAACAAATAGAAGAGTTGATACCCGGAGGAAGTACTTTCCCAGATGTGGTAAAGGCCGTGGAAAGATCTGCGCTTCCTTTCCTGATCTACCTTTGCAAGGGATTGACGATGCTGGAAATTGCACAAGAGACTTGGCTGTCAGTGAATTTGTTCATCTAGATTTTGAGAAGGGTGCTGCCGCCACCCACAAGAGATCTGAAGTTTCTAACATGACGTTTCATCTCACCCAGCTCCAATGGAACCACAGTCAACTTGATGCAAATGGTATCTTCTTTCCCTCTCTTATTCGGGCAATTAGGTACAACATTAAAAAAGAAAAAGAAAAGAAACATAAGATACCACAAAAGGGTACCCAAACCAATGTAAACTTTAGTAAGGAGGTACTTGGAGTTGGTTTAAGCAGGAAGCACAGAAACAAATAGATTTTATTCTGTACAACAGGAATTGTATGATATTTCTTTCTCTTTTCTTGTAAAGGAAAGTCAACTTACATCGCTTTTATGGTAATTCTAAGTTGGTTTAGAACTTGTTGGGGCTACGCCTTATCCTTGTGGTGGACACAAATGCCTTCCATTGCTGACCACAAACAACCAATAAATTGCAGGAATATGCCAAGAAGAAGCATGGTTTGACTCGGTTAGTATTCTAGAATCTGATTCTGATGATGACTTTAGCAGTGTACATGGAGGTAATAAATCTGCATTTCACCATAACAAAGTATTTTGTTTTTATCGTTATAGTAATACTTGTGAATTAGTGTCGATCTTTTTGGCTGCCAGATTGTATTCCTTCGGTAGGTAATGCAACTCAATTGCTGCAGTATGAAAGTGCCTCCTGCTTTGTAGACAGTGGGTGTAAATATGAGGAATTTTATGGAAGCTACCTCAAAATAGATGGAGGTACTCATAACCCTTTGGAGAAAACACAAGAAAACAACTTGAAGTCTTGCTTACCTGGTTTGCTTCCTCCAGTCAATTTGAATGACAAGAATCAACCTATGTCAAGTTCCCCTCCACCTCAAAGAAAGCAAGCTGCAGTTATTATGTATTCTTATAAGAGGAAATCTGTCGATGGCAATGAAAAGACTGAATATCGTAAGTACATATATATAGCTTTTAGAGTTCACATAATCCAGTTTTTCTTGAAAGTTGACGTATTTGTTAGATTTCATAACTATTGCAGATGTCATTTCCAGTGTTATATATTTGTACCATGTCATGTCGGAGTTGTTTTGGAAGTAATTTACTCACCATTTGACGTTAGATTTTGATGATATTTCTCGACCTTTTAAATATATTTTGGTAAACTTGTATATATAGAAGTGAGAGAATGTATTTGAAAGTCTTGTTTGTTGAATATATAGGTGGTCACCACTACAACACTAAACATATAAAATGGATTGTCAGGTGCATCTGAGAAATATTTGTATCATCCCAGAGCTGGACTGCAGATTCCATGTTCACCAGGAGAGAAGCTGACCGCGGGCTGCTGGTCTGCTGTTTCACCTTCTGTCTTTAAACTCCGTGGCGAGAATTACTTCAGGCATGTCAATGAATTGCTTCTGTCCATTGTAATACACGCCACTAGCATTTGGTGATTTGATTTATGAAAAACTAAGGTTTGAAGGTTTAAATATCAACCCTCTGCTGTGCAGAGATAAACAGAAGTTCCCTGCTCCAGAGTGCAGCCCATATGTACCAATCGGAGTTGATTTATTTGTCTGCCCTCGAAAGATAAATCATATTGCTCAACACCTTGAATTGCCTTCTGCCAAAGCACACGAGAAAGTGCCTTCTTTGCTGATTGTCAATATACAGGTTCTCTCTCTCTCTCTCTCTCTCTCTCTAGCTTGCTGTTGGAGAGGGTCTTGTATGAATTAGCGGATCTAAATTGTTTATGATGAATCGGTTCTGCTGTTGTTCCAGCTGCCCACTTATCCTGCTACCATGTTCCTTGGTGAGTACGACGGGGAAGGCATGAGCCTTGTGTTATATTTCAAAGTATCCGATCATTTTGACAAAGATATCTCTCCTCGTTTTCAGGACAGTATCAAGGTATTATTTCCTCTATTATCTTTTATTGTCTCCATAATGTATTTCATTTCTTTCATTCATTCAACCCTGTGCAATCCTAATTTGATGCCAATGTTGGTTTGATTCTCAGAGATTCATCGAGGATGAGATGGAAAAGGTTAAAGGGTTTACGAAGGACTCCTTGGTTCCTTTCAGGGAAAGGCTAAAAATCTTGGCTGGAATGGTTAATCCAGAGGACCTCCAATTGAGTTCTACCGAAAGGAAGCTTTTACATGCTTATAATGATAAGCCAGTACTGTCACGCCCTCAACACAATTTCTTCAAGGTAAAAATAAAAGTACCTTTTTTTATAAAATAAAAATAAACATATTGTGCTAGTGGATCGAAAGGTGTTTATTATTATTTTCATTAAATAAAAATAAAAATAAACATATTGTGCTAGTGGATCTAAAGGTGTTTATTATTATTTTCATTAATTTTTCAGACAACATTAAGTACTCGATAAATTGATAGAGAAAAGAAGATTATATAAAGAATAATGCTATTTTACTATCTCATTTTATCCCTTAGCGCTCATGTATTAAATTTTTTTATTTAGTGATTAAAAAAATGATTATTAGTATATTGATATATATTTTTTATTTTTTAAAAATATTTAAAGATGTTAAAAAAATATGAAAATAAAAAATAAAAAAGATAAATTTTACCTAGACAGCATGCACAACAATCACTACTGGACGGCGGCCTAGCCCCTTATATAAAATAGTGAAGTGGGGTGGCCTAAAATAATATCAACGGACTGTTCTTATGAGATGTGAGATACAGCCATCGACCTCTTGACATGGCTTTAAACTAACTTTCCCCTGCCTTTTTATTATATCCAGGGAACCAATTACTTAGAAATTGACCTGGATATCCATCGATTCAGCTATATATCCAGGAAAGGATTAGACTCATTCCGAGATCGTTTGCAGTATGGCATACTTGATATGGGTTTAACAATCCAGGTATATCACTTTCCCTATCAATGGTCATATTATTTATGCTCTTACCCCGTAATAAGTAGGTTTAAAGTTTAATTAATATTTAAATTTTATTATTTATATCCATACATACAGATGTTTAACTGCTTTCAAAATAATAACTCAGTTTTTCTATTAAATAAATGATGGCAGGCACAAAAACCAGAAGAACTGCCAGAACAAGTCCTGTGCTGCGTGCGCTTGAACAAGATTGATTTTGTAAATCGTGGCCAAATACCTACCATTGTAATTCTGAAAGATGATTGATGTGGACAGGCACACCTGCAGGGTAATAATGCATTAATAGCCAATAACTCGGGCAGCAAAATAGTCAAGAGGCACCATCCGTGAAAGTTTGATCAACATGGCCGATTTAAATGAAAGGAGAGAGACAGAGAGACAGAGAGAGACAGAGAGAGAGTAAAATGGCAGAAAATCCAATTTTCGGATGCAGTTCTTTGTATCAATGTATCTGATCGATAAATGAAATTTGTTGTACTCTTTTTTTAAAAATTGATAAATTTAAAATTTATAAAAAGAAATTTTTTTTTAATAATAAATTCTATATTTTATTAAAAAATACGTAGAATTTGTATATAATATTATTTTAGCTAATTATAATATGAAAATAAGTATATTTATTAGAAGATGATCTGAATGAGGACTTGTTAAGTCATGCGAGTTGGCTTTTTGAATCTACAAGTCATTAAAGTCAGCTTAGGGATTCAATCTACTTAGAATATGGGAATTATTTAGATTCTCCTCATGTGGAGTTCAATTCGTGAACGTTTTTGCTGGCACACCATGCAACATGTATCTTACTACATTTATTAAGGCTTGCAAGCACTGGGTTAGGTTCACCTGTCAGGCCCCATGCAACAGTTGAGCAACTATAAATTCTTTTAAACAACAATAACAGTAATAAATGCAACAGTTAAGCAACCATATAGAATAAAATTACTTGTATTTCCATGTACAAAAGAATGCACAGAAAGGTATAATTTCAATAAGATATTGCTTCTTACACTAGTTTACATACGACAAGATCAGTTACCGTATTAATCAAGGCAAGTTTTGTTTTGAACTGACTTCTCCGTCTTCTTTCCTAGTTCCATTCTTTTGTATATGGCTGTTTGGATAGGTGTGGGGCTTCATCAAAACTATGGCCTCAAGCGTAGAAACAGATCTAATGAAAGGTAACTTGCAGCGTTTGCCTGATAATGGCAAAATTTCATGCCAATCTGTCACCCACTGCTCTTCACATTCACAACGCAGAAACTATGTTATCTGCTCTTCTTTCAAGCGTAATCGCGCTATCGGCTGTTGATCATTGTTCCTAAGACCCATCTTGTTAGTTAAGGCATGCTTCTCGACTGCCACATTGTCTGGTTTTCGCTGTGATGCTATGCTGTTCGCCATGTTATGGCTGCTAGTTTTAGCAGTTGGCACGTCATGATTATGTTTACCCTCATATGTAGTAATGACAGCTTTTGGATCTGTTGAAGCCCTCTCGACGTGCTTACGGACATTACATCCTGGGGTTGTGCATTTGTAATAGCTTCTGCAGATCAGAAAAAAGATGCATCAGTTATCCATGGGACTCACCTCAAATGGGCCAGGAATAAATACCCTTTAGCAGTAAAAAAAAAGAAATAGAGAGAGACATCACGCCCATAGACATAAAACAAGCATGAAGGTGGTCATGATGGTTGTAGTCTGACAAACTATGATAGAGATGATGGAGGAGTTAAAGAGAGGAATGATAAGAGTTGATGAAAGAAAGGCATAGCTATATAAAATACGTAGTCAAAAGACAATGAATCTATCTTACTTCCACTACTTCGAAGAATTTATCATAGACCTATATTTGTGACAACCAAGGATAAGCCCTGCACCTTTTTGATCTGTGGCTTCTTTCTGAATGCAGAATGTATACAATTGATTGAGGACACTAAGAACGAAGCTCCCAGGAATTTGAAAGTTGCTGCTTTCTACTTTAACTGAAGACTTAACACTGGTAGAATAGCAATTCAACAACTAAATGCACCTAAAGAAATTTTATTCACCTCTTGAATGGATAATGGAGTTGGTGATACCACGTATCACCCAGCCACTTTCTCAAGAGGATTCTAAAGTCTCAGGGAGTTGAGGATTTAAATGAAAGTTTGAATAAGTTAAACCCGCCTTCTCATTTACAATTTTTATAAGAACATCTATATTATCAACCTCTTTCAGTAAATGGTATGCAAAAAAATATCTTAGAATTATCAAACACTGGACTTAAGAGATAATTACTTATGTGGACATCGTATTTTGATTAGTTAAAAATAAGTTGTGTAGACTAATAAATAAACTCTAAACACAATGGTGAATGAGTACTGATAGGCTAACAACCCATTCACAACTTGTAGACAACTTTAAATATAATAATATTTTTTTATTAAATTTAAACGCATCAAATCAAAAGTAAAAATCAAAATAAAATTTAAAATAATATTATTTTATTATATAGTTGTATACAAATTGTTATTTAGTGGTAAGTTTATCATTTCCCTTGGTGAATTGGATCAAGAGATGGGAAAAGTAGTAGCTACCTTGGATAGGGATTTCCTTTGACAACCTTCTGTCCATATTTTCGCCATCTAAACCCATCATCTAAAAGATCCACTTCACTAGTTGTCTGCACAATGATTCTAGGCTCCGTAACAGTCCTATGTGAAGAAGCTGGCTCTGAAACCTTGAGCTCTGTACTTCTGCACAACAGAAAGAGATCTATTAGAAACCAAAACAAACAAACAAACAAATAATCACCCCTTAGTCGTGAGCAGATCAGTATTGAGATAATATAAAAAATCTACCGTCTCTTTGGGTCGGGTTCATCTTCATCCTTTTCATCTACTCCAGTTTCAGCATCACCCTCTTCCTCGCTGTCACTTGTCCCAGATAAGTGTTCAGGTGTAGCTTGGCTAGATTCCTGGTCCTTCTTTGACACTGAACAAGGAGCTATACCTTCTTTCAATTTGTTTAAAGTCCCACTTTGAACTTGAGAGGCTAAGCCAGGATTCCCCTGAATTGTTGAATTTCCACTGGGATTTCCAGTGTCCTTTGCACGCTTATTGTTTTGGGGCGGTTGATGGTTGTGCTGGCCCTTGTAAATTATTTCGGTTACTTGGCCATCAAGAGAGCGCTCAACCTTTTTCTTGACAGGACAATTTGGATGTGAGCATTTGTAGTAACTACGAGGAAATTCACTACCTTTCACCTGCTTCTGCCCATATTTCCGCCAGTTGTAGCCATCCTCAGCAGGCTTATCAGCAGCAAATGAAGAAGGTTGGGATCTCTGTTCAGAATGGGAGAAATCAGATGATTCACTCACTGCGACACCAGAGTCTGGTATTGAGGGGCCCTGCTGATGTGCATTTGTATTGGTAGTAAAGGTTGAAAGCTGTGTTGATGATGTAGAAGGTGCTGTTGATAATGAAGATGGATAATTGGTTTGGACATGCAAATGGGAATGGGCTTGTGCAGCCTGAGCTGTGACCTGGGCCAGAGCCTGCTGGTGTGTCATTCCAAAGGACCCCTACACGTTTCATGCATCACAACAATAAGAAGCCAACACAATATGGATTTGAAGGTTAAACAGTTATATAGCATGGATGATGAGAGAACACTGTGTGCAATCTCAGAAGCATGTCATGGCCGCCACACTCATATTTTATTCGACATAGATGTGTATCATACACATATAAGAAGATTAACTCGTTTTCACAGCTACAACATGGGATGAGACTTTGATACAGAACGGATCTGGGATGGTTAACTTTAGGGACTAAAAATTGAAATTTCTCAAGGAAGAAAAAGTGATGCAAATGAAGAGCAAGAGATCTGGTGATTTATACAATTATGGTATAACATTAGAATGTCGGTTAGTATCAAATAATGGCCATGCGTACTTTTTCAGTTTATATATTTTAAGTTAATTCATTATTTATAACTATTGAATGCCTTTTGATGTCCGTTTATTTATCTTTGAAACCAAAATTAGCATAATATATGCATAGAAATATTTTACGTATTAACAATCAAAATATTCCTCCCATATTGTTTCATATGGTCATGTCCATACTGTTTCGTACCTATATCCTATATCTGTATAGGACTTCCTAGGGCAAAGGATTCAGCTTCATCACAAGAAAAATCTAACCACAAAAAGGAGTTATCCTTGTTCAAGCAGCATTATCCAAGCCATACACTGCTTCTACCTAAGAATAACTTCATAAATATTCAATTCTACTAAGTGTCTCAGCTTGGTAAGAGGTTGGGCATAGATCATTCACAAGAAGAGACTTAATCCTTAGAAAGCACAATCCTCACAAGCACTGCAGTACTCCAGCTCTCAAGATCAAAATAGTAGATTGGATGTGAATCCTGTATGGGATTCAGTCACTATTAAGCTGGAAGCTCAAATCTCAGGCACTACTATCTCTAATCTTTAAACCTCAATATAATTTAGATACTTTTTTTTTTTAATAAGTACTATCATTTAGATACTCAACATGGTAAATGCTATATGCATGGGAGTGGAAATGACTTCTTAAAATATAAACAAGGAGAGAAGATATCAAGTATTAGAACATGCATCTCCATCACCATTCTGCCCCAGGGCTCATTAATTAGGTTGAGGAAAATATGAGGTGACCTCATTAAACAGAACATTCAAGGATACAAAAATATAAACAAGGAGAGAAGATATCATGTATTAGCACAAGACATACAATATTTTTATTTTATTTAAAAAAAAAAAAAAAAAAGAATATGCTGTATACTACATCATACAAAACCTTATTGCAAAGTACTGCACTGCTTAATTTAAGCATAGTAGAAGCAAAGTATGTTTCAAATTTGCCAGTCACTCCAACCACAACCCCTAATTTGCTTTAAAACCCAAACAATTATTGAAATTCAATTCTTTGCTCTGATCTGATACTAGGTGCTCGAACATTATAAAGATAACACGTGGACTGTTTTGAATTGAAAGGAAACCATCTCAAAATCCAAATTGAAAATATGGTAGGAATATGAACCTCGTCAATTAAAATAAATATAGTACATCAAAATTTTCCTACGAAGTATTAACGTGCAAGAGAGATTATCTTCCCCAAAGTCTCAGCCTATAATCAAGAAAAAACTAGCAACATACGCAATTTGGGTATTCATGGTAAGCTTGTAATCAACAAAACAATAGATCATCTGAACTATTTAATCACTTTTTTGTTGCCAACAACCTGGATGTCTTAAGGAGCTGTCACATTTAAAACGCATTTGAAGGTTGGATGACAGAATCGGTCATCACAGAACTCGAATCATTTCACAAGATCCCACTAAACTAACCAATTTTGAACCATTTCCCAAGGTTCCAGATATATCTTCAGTCTCTACGGAAACAAATGAAATTTAACTTGTCAAAGTCTTTTTTTTCTCTCAACGACAAAACAGAACATCAAGAAACTTAAAAAAAAAAAATGTTCTACAAAACCAAAAAAAGTGTGTTTATGAAACGTAAAAGTGCCACAGAACATGTAAAAACACTGAGAATTACCTGACCCGGTGAGAACAGCCCCGGAGAATCCAGCAAGCCGGCGGGGCTCATCCCCGGCGGAACCGTAAAAAACTGTGGCTGAGCAATCGCCAAACCCGGCGGCCGATTCTGCTTGAACCGAAAATCGTCATCTCGGCCAGTGGAATTTAATTCACCCGGCGCTGGGAAGCTCTGGCGATGGAGTTGTGAGGGAATAGCCGCGGGGGAAGCCATGGCGCCAGCAAGGAGCTGAGAGAAGGACCTGCACTCGTCGTTGTCGGAGAAGAAGCTGGAGACGAGGGTCATGGGTCCCGGACTGAAGCCGAGCCCGGCCAGCCCTCCACCAGCACCATTGAAGACCGTTTCCATGGTGGAACGGGGTGGGAGAGTGATGGTAGGGCGTGAAGGAAGGGAAAGAGCAGTCGATTTCGAAGGTAGGGATGAAGAGGGCGGTGGTGACGACGTTGACGGGGGGAGTGGCGGCGCCTCAGCCATTGATTTCAGGAAAAGGAAAAGGTGAAAATCTGATTTGTTGTTTGTCTGTAAGGTTTGTTTTGCATCTATTTTCGTCTTCTGCCTCTGCGGATCTGAAAATTCAGCCCAAAAAACCCCTTTTCACCATTTCTTTCTTTCCTCACTCTTCTTTCCTTTTTTTTATTTACTTCTTTCTGTTTCATTTGTCTTCGTTTTGGACAAAGCTAAAAGCTAACTGTCTATTGAGGCAAATCATGCAATCGTGAAATGACTATTTTAGCTTCTTTTTTTTTCTCGAAAACGACTATTTTAGCTTTTAAGCCCTCCAACCATCCCTCAATTTTTTAATTACTTTGGAATAGAGTCCTGTTATATATTCTCATTTTTGCATATTTCTTAGGTATTATATCAAAATAATTATTTCCTATTAAAAAAATAATGCAACTAAACATATTAGTAAAATATATAAAGAATATGTAAAAATAAATACACATAAAATTTTTGTTTGGAATAATGTTAGATAAATTTTAAGACATAAATTTCAGGCACTCTTTTTAAAAATTGTAAAATTTATTATTAAAAAATATTTTTTTGACGTAGATCTCAAATTTATTTATTTAAAATGTAAATATCATTTATCTTAAAAAAATATATTGAAATCTAGAGTTTGGTTTTTTTTATATAAAAAAAATAGTATATTGATGACAAAACCCTTGTATCTATGACATTAATAAAGAAAAATTATATTTATCATTTTTATATGCCACACATCATTTTTTTTTATCAAATGTGTAGTATATGGATAATGAGTAGAATAATTCAATAAATTTAAGAAGAATAAAATTAAAAAATAATTTAAAAAATAAAATAAATATAATGAATAATGTGTGAATACGATAAATAACAAATTATTTTAAAAAATATCTAAGGTGTTGTAGAACTAGTTCGTGGATTTCAAGACACATAATAGTCTACGTCGCTCCGCGTGGCTCACGCATTGAGAATAACAAGATGTAAATCTTAAAATTTTAGATAGTTGGATTGATTGTAATGCATGTATCATTATCAATAAGGGAATCATTGTCATATGGAAACGACTATCCGTGTTAAAATTCCATAGCCAAAATAAACAAGTTTTATAAATGATATATAAAATAAAGTTTATAAAGATCGAGTATAAGAACAGAGGAGGGAATATAATAATTTTTATAAAAATTTTATATACAGTCATTTTTATATAGTTTTTGTGCACTCTATTAATATAATTGATTGTATTACTTTATTTTAATATAAAATAAATATTGAATTTCATCACATCAATAAAATATATAAAAATGATTGTATTAACAAATTTGATAGTTAAATTATAAAAACAACAATAATTGAAATTAATGAAATTATGAATAAATGAATGGCTAGGAAGTTGGAAAGCAAAGGAAGGACAAAAGTGGGAAATCGAGACCTGATTGTTTTCCAAATCAGTGAAGAAATAATGAGCATAACTGGTCATGTATCGATGATCTACCTGTCTGACTTAAAGCTGCCAACCTGCAAAGGGTTTGTGCAGTGCACGAAGCCCCACATTAATGCAATGCATGGGGCATATATTTATATTTTATATTTAAAAATTTAACAAGTTTTTATTTTCTTCTTTACTCTTTATCATTCGTTTGATCTCCAGCCATTTTGGAATATTATAATCCTTAACTGACATTGGGGCCTATTACTATAATGGCACATTAATTCCGTTAAAAAAAAAACAAGAAGAAGAAGACTTTTTGTGTGGGATATAATGTCAACAACTATATAATATAAAATTTCTGATTTGTACAATATTTAAGAGCTCTTTTGGACTATTAAAATATCTCAAAATATCTATAAATAACAATAAAATAATTTATAAATAGTAGTGAAATAATTTGAATTAAAATATTTTATTAATTTTAAAAAATGAGAGAAAAAAAAGTTAAATAAAAATATTATAAATTAAAAAAATTGTTTGAATCTAATTTTTTAATATTAGAAAATTAAAAAAATGTTGTATTATCTTTTGTGTTTTGTTTAAAAATTTAAAAAAATTGTATTGAATTTTCTATTCAAATAATGATTAGATGATAAAATTAAAATTAAAAAATATTTTATATTCAAATGAAATATCTAAACATACTTGAGCGTCCAAACCAACCTAAATAGCCGTGACATGTGACGTGGATAATATAAATTTTCTAATTTGGACAATATTCGCAGCAGCAAAAGTTTTAATTCAGAACCTATAGCAGAATTAAGTAAATAGAATGTGATATCAACTAGACATTAATCAGGACTAAACCTTGCATTTAATTAGTTAAAACAGATTAAAAAAATCAGTTAAAAGCTTTATGTGAATTAGTTAAATGCTCAAAGACTTTTTTTTTTTTATCAATTTTGTTATTATTTGATTTTGTATATTTGATTTAGCTTGTTTGAATAGTGAAATGAAATGTAATTATTTTAGATGAGTTAAATAAATTATTGTTAGAATATTATTTTTTAATATTAATATTATTTAATAATTTAAAAAAGTTGAATTATTTATTATATTTTGTATGAAAATTTTAAAAAATTATAATGATGAGATGAGATGAAATTAGATGGATTGAGAATGTTTTGGTATTCAAACGGGACAAAGTTGTGTTTGGCTGCTGAGATCATCTTAGACTACTTCATTATTATTCACAAATAATATATTACTATATTCACAAATTATTCATTATCATTTATAAAATATTTAACAATTCTTTACAAATTTGAGATATTAACATTTAAATTGCAATAAATCGTAAATAAATAATACAAGAAAAGTCAAGCTGGTTACGTTACGTGAACTATAGGATAGGAAGCTGAACAGTGCACTCGACCCATTTCTAGTAGATCACGTGAAAAATAGTGTCTCGGAAATGAAAGAAAATGAGGGAGGTCGTGTGGAATCGGGGGCTGCAATTTGCAGATGAGTAGGGACCACAGAGTGTACCCGTGGAGTTCTATCATCTATGAGCAGTGAGTTCTATTTTTTGCGTCAAAATAATTTCTATGGGCTTTCAAATTAGAAGTTTTTTTTTTTTAATTATTCAAAATATACTTACGAGAAATTTTTTTATCCAAAATCTATATATTCTTAAAATTTGTCGATATTTTATTCTAAACAATTGTTGCCAATATAATTAAAGAAAATTAATATCTAAATCATGCGATCAAGCCCATCAGATAAATAATGATACGCTTATTACTTCGTGTTAAGTATACTTTTAGAGTTTCAATAACTCAGATCTTTAGAAATGAAACTGTAAAAGATGGAGAGTAGTACAACTAGGAGAGGGTGGCCTTGCGGCCGGAGAACCTTTGATGCTAAAGTTAGTAAATATTCTTAAAAATTTGTAAATAAGTAAAGGAGTTTAAGGATCAGAGATAACTTCTTTCGTACCCGGAGCTAGCTATTTATACCACAGGTTGGATGAAGTGCAGATCATTTTTATCTCCACAACGTTCGTGCCTTCCTTTATGTTTACGTTGTCAGAATTCTTTAATGCGGCGTAACTCTGCGACGGCATTTTAAATGTGATGTGTAATTCAGTACCAGCGTCATTAATGTGACATAGTTTCTTGACTTTTCATCTATACTTTGTGGGCTGTTGATGGTCTAACGTTGACGAATCAAGGGTCGTTCGCATTTTCCGCCACACTCTATATAGGTTTATGTGCTTCGAATATGGCTACAGGCTGTTAGACCGACCTGTCTCATTGACTACTCGACTCCCTTTTCTAATAGATGTTTTGCCTCCTTTGTGGGCTTAGTGGCTTTTGAGCCAGGTGTCAGGCCGAGGCCCAATGGACTTTATGAGGTAGGGGAAAATTCCCTTGCAAAGTAAATAGAATGTGATATCAACTAGACATTAATCAGGACTAAAGCTTGCATTTAATTAGTTAAAGCAGATTAAAAAAATCAGTTAAAAGCTTTATGTGAATTAGTTAAATGATGAACAACGGCTTTTTATCCATTTTGTTATTATTTGGTTTTGTATATTTGATTTAGGCTGGTTTGAATAATAAGATGAGATGAAATTATTTTAAATGAATTGAATAAAATATTATTAGAATATTTTTTATATTATTATTATTTAAAAATTTTAAAATTTTATTATATTTTATATAAAAATTTAAAAAAATTATAATGACGAAATGAAATGGGTTGAAAATGTTTCAGTATTCAAACAGGACAAAGTTGTGTTTGGCTGCTGAGATCATCACTACTTCATTATTATTCACAAATAATATATTACTATATTCACAAATTATCCATTATCATTCATAAAATATTTAACAATTCTTTACAAATTTGAGATATTAACATTTAAATTGCAATAAATTGTAAATAAATAATACAAGAAAAGTCAAGCTGGTTACGTTACGTGAACTATAGGATAGAAGCTGAACAGTGCACTCGACCCATTTCTAGTAGATCACGTGAAAAATAGTGTCTTGGAAATGAAAGAAAATAAGGAATCGCGGGCTGCAATTTGTACATGAGTGGGGTCCGCAGAGTGTACCGTGCAAATTGCATGGTAAGGAGTTCTATCATGCAATAAATCTTCCTAACCTTCCAACATTCTACACTACATTTTATTTTAAAAAAATTTTTTAATTTTTTTTATTAAAAATTTTTATATGAATAGTAAATAAAAAATTTGAAATATTTAAAAAAAAAATAAATTCAAAAAAATTTTTTAAAAAAATATTAAAAAATATTAAAAAATGTGGAGTGTGAAGTGTGGATGAATAGTAGGAGGTTGTGTAGCAAAACCCGTTAAAAAAATACCTAAAAGAAAATAATAAAAAAATAAAAGTTTTAAATACACTATGGAGTCGGTAATGGGTGGTAGAATGTAGTGAGTCTATCATTATCCTCACTTTATTATCCTTCTTAGATAATTTTTTTATTTTTCTAAAAAATAAATATAAATAGAATAATGTTATATACTACATTCTTATTTTACTTTCATCTTATTATTAAGATGTGACATATTTATCACAATTAAATGATTCTTTATTAGATAATTTGTTATCATCTAATGAAAATAAATCTCATATCTTATATAGTAGGATGATAGTTTAGTATATAAAATTTAAACAATACTAAAGCCACCGAGAAAAATAACTTATGTATTATACCGATAGTACAAAATGCACTCCTCTTTTTTTTCAAATATTTTTTAAACTCCTTTAAACATTAAAAAAAAGAAAAAAAAAAAGAGGATACAAATTCATTAAAAAAAAATTCTTAATCATTAAATAAACAATAATAAAATGAAATGATAAAATGATCATTTCGGGTCACCTTTGTCGATTGTCCAAACATTTTTCCTAGAATTTTTCATATAAAAAAAATAGAAAATCCGGGAGTTTAAAGTTTTTAATATTTCAGACGTGACGGCCATTACAAACTGGGATGGAAAATGTCCACGTGCACTTCTCTTTAATAGATGAATATAGAATTCAGTTTATAAAGATTGTCACGTCCATATTATTGCGTATTCTTTTTAAAAATAAGGAGAGTTTATTATTAAAAAATTAATTAATTTATATAAATCTAATATTTATTTATTTATTTTTTAAATAATATCCGACACTTGCAAACAATCATATATCATTTCTCCAAAGGGTTGTGGACTGGAATTTTAGATTTTCGATTAGGATCAACGAGAGAGGACTCTACATGCACACGTTGGGGCTGCCTCGATGGGCCTGGTCATCATCTGCATTTGTTGGGTTTTATTGTAGTAAGGATTGCTATCCGTCCTATATGGGCGAATTGCAACCCTTTTTGCCCATCGAGGCAGGCACATCGGGCGGGCCACGCCACCCAACCGTTACAGAAAAGTTGTTCGTCCCCGTCATATCATTGGACGTATGGGGGGCAGAAATCAGCCTCTCCACTCTCAAACAACAATTAAATTGGCGACCACAATAAGATTCTCTGTCGAACAGTCGCATTTTCCAGATCCAAACTAAACCAAAAAATGAAAAATTATTCAACAAAAATCAAATCAAACGAAAACAACAGATAAATTAACCAACCAAAATTGAACGAAAACGAAAAATTGAACTAAAATTGAGTTGATACCAGAGAACGTCGCGGTCATGCAACCGTGGGTCTCTAGTTCGCAGCTAGAAAATGTCGTCGTGTGGTCATGGATCTTTGGTTCGTAATCAAACAACGAAGCTGTCAGACTTATCGAAGACGAAGAAGACAAATAAAAAGACGAAGAAAAAGAAGAATTTGAAGAACAAGACGAAGAAGTAAAAAGAAAAGGGGATAAACACGAGGAGAGAGAAGGTTGCGCACTACATAAAATTGGCATTTTTAAACCATCTTGCTACAATAGTTGGATTTTTTTGGGCCTTCATCCAGTATAACCTTGTAAGCCCATATTGGGGGGAGGGGGGGGGTGTAAAAGCTGCTCTTGCTTTATAGGGGAAAAAAAAAACTTTTAATATGTTATTCCTCCTCTTTTTCTCAGCAACAATTTGCAACTGGGTTGATCATAATTAACTCTTTTATTTAGGTTTTTTATCAATATCAAAGCCACGGAGTTTATAATATTCAGTTTACTGGGATTGATAAAGTTCCCAAAAAAAAAGACCCTGCGTTATGGTAGAAATCTCAGGATCCTCTTTCTCGATCATACGATTTGATCATCACAAAGGTGTACAGATGCTATCTAAGTAAGTAGAGGCTATGAATTAGAGCTAAATGGGAAATCCAACAAATTGATATCTTCGACAGGAATGTTACACAACCAATTAAATATTCTAGTATTCTACAACATATGCAATTCCTACTTTTACAGCTACCTGCCTTTCTTTCTTCAGCTCTGGATTAGCATCTCGAAAACGATCCCACCAAGCTCTGGATTACCCCAACATTGTTCACTTGGTCGTGCAAATTACGCTGATTGGCTCTCCAAGGGTTACAACTCCAGGGTCCAATACATATGAAGTCAGTCTGACACAAACCCAACGTGGCTCATCTGAAATACCAAGTAAATATAAGGGAGAATCCAATAATGTGAATCAACTTTAGCCAATGTAGCAAGGGGTTCCAAGGCCTCTGTTTTTCCGGTTTTTTTTTCCCTTCATTTTTTTTTTCCCTTCATTGTTTGATCGGAGAGGTTTTGAAAATTGAAAAACTGAAAACACTCTCGAATGGTTTTTTTAAAATGAAAAAACTATCAATCAGTGCATCCTACATGGGTCTGAACAGATTCAGAACATCGGTTGCAGGATCATGATGCAGGGACCATGAGACGATTAGGTATGGTGATGAGCAAGTAAAGGAGCATCTTTAACATACTAACATACAAAGTAGTTATAAAGTCAATCAAATCTGTATGGATATTGGTCATCACCTGCATAATACCTTCTACAGTCAATTCCTACTTGAACTTCCGGCAGACACTGATCTAATGTAGCTGTCATCAATTCCGTGTATGAATATTTGAGGAAGCTCTTCTCTGTTACAGCCAAAGTGCACATGAAAAGTATTAAGCCCTTAATGCTGCAACACAACCGCAATGTTTTCATGTTGATATGTTACTGTAAATACATTTGGCAATTAAATCACGTGGCCATACTATAGGCCGTTATAAAGAGTAAAGCTCCATGGATCAGGTGGGTGGACACCCAGGAGATGCTGAAATAATAGTAGTGATGGAATTATGATAAATAAATAAATAAATAAAACATACCAAACAAAGAATAGAAAGAAACACAATTTGAGAAAGTTTTTTTATGTTCAAAGAAACTAAATGACATCAGCCAAAGAGATGTATATTAAAAGAGGCAGAGAAAGATTATATGGCTAATGCCAATTACACACGTCGGAATGTGCAGCCTTGGCATGCAAGTAACAGAAATATTTGCACACTGCATCATATATACCCCCACACGATATTTACCAAACCCTTCTCTGCATATTCAGTTTTTCCCCACAATTTTCACTCTTCACCCACTTCTTCACAGCTCTTCATTGAAGACATGACTTTTTAATCTGTAAATACTTCATGACTTGTTGAGAATAGTAAGACACCAACACAATCATGCAAATGTTTCAAGCAGCAACAGATTTAATACCCACCTCATAAAGGACAAAAAATAAAGTGTATGTTGCTATGTTCCGAGTTTTCAGAAAGATAAAATTGAACAAAATTAAGCAGCATATGTTCAAGCATATGTTCACAGAAGAAAAACCAACATTTCTTTAGCTTCTTGGTATGTGTAGCTTGATGCAACAGCCAAAAGTTGTCCCTCATGGTTGTACGACAAGGATGCCACACTATTTTGGTACCTAGGCAACTAAAAGTAAAATAGGATTAGAGTGATATAAAAATATTTATTGACTCAGGACAGACTATCAGGATCAAAGCAGGCATATCTATATTGAGAAGAAACCCGCATCTTTCATGCATGCAAGTAGGAAGAGACGCAGAGTTCTCCCCCTCAAAAAAGAGAAAAGAAATCCACTTGCTTATTTACAACTTGAAGACATAATGCCATAAAACTTGTACAAAGTATATAATTGAAACTTATCATATAGAGTGGGTTCCCTGACAGGATCCACCTCACCGTCTCATTACCATGGACTCATTATGCATTGCCCATCAAAGTATATGGAAAGTCCTATTTGAGTTGAAGTAATACCTCAAAGATTCTTCTCCTGCTTCGAACATCCCATGCAGTAACATAACCCTCATTATCACCTGTAACAAAAGCACCACAGATGCTACGAGGAAAATATAAAATTAGTATTTTACACACTAGATAGTAAGCTAGAGATAGGAATATACCTACAGTGGATTGAAAACAATGTCATTCACCGATGCAAGATGATATCTTCCATCCTTTGATTTTGGATGACAACGGAACATGTATCTGTAGGAAGATTTAATTCAGCATTTTGTCAGAAAAGCATGAGCCTATATATATGCTACAAGGTCCAAAAGTTTTTTATTCAAGAGAAGAAAATAATTGATTTGATCAAGAGCTTTAAGACAATTGCGGAGATCTTTTTTTTCTTTGACAAGTGAGATAAACTTTATTAATAGGTAAAGATGGTGTTACCCCAGAAAGAGGAATTCCACAAGAGAACCATCTAACTAGCAAAAGGAAAAGCACTAACTTCTGAAAGCAAACCCATGTCATAACAATCAAATCTTAAGTCCAGGGTATATAGAGCATAGATAGAGTACTGGGGTTCAATAAGTTAATGAGATTATGGTCCATTATAATGCCAATAGTACATTAGAAATGACAACATGGAAATTGTAAGTTGTTTATCATACTGGGCCTTGACTTATCTCGTCAAGTTTTGCATGTACAACTCAGATTGACATCCAATGATCAATTTACTCCCTCACATTTTGAGGAAGTGAGACCAATACTAATGATAAGATCTCAAATTTTGAAGAAAGAGAATTTCATTTACTTCAGGCAGAGTTAGAATAAAAAATTCTATCCTAAAGGGAACTGCATTAACTTTCTGAATTTTAAAAGCAAGCTAAGCAAATTCATCATCTGCTCTGAGGAATAAATAACAAATAAATAAAGTAAATATAAAGTCCTTTAATCAAGATATTAAAAAAAAAAAAAACACAGGATCCACAGAACTGAAGCGTTAATATCTAGAAGACTAAAACTGACCGAATGTCATTTGGATTCAATGGCTGGCAAATCTCCACTGCTACTCGTCCATCCACCGATCCAACCGCATATCCTGCAAGAAACAAATCCTACTTTAGACTACGTAAATCTGTAAACTTGGTATCCTTAGAACATGTAAATCCCTGAAATTTGATTATAAATAAGGATATAAGGTGGATATATTCAATTAGTACAGATAATTAAGCAATATTTAGTATTTTGGATACTGATATTGCTTACCACTGAAGCAGTCTCAGGTCACTGTAACAACTACATGGTTTACAACGCAAAGCTAATTTCTGTAAAGATACCTTTAGAATAAGGACTTGAGCTGACGCATCTAATTTGAATGCCCACATGTGAATCTTCTGACTGAACCGGTTTGTCTAAATTACGTAAGTCATACATATATATGGATGCTCCAATGGCTACCATCAGATTAGACCCAGAGAGTGACATCGATTCCACCTCCGCACCAAGATTTCTCAGGTATGCAACAGCCTCTGCCGTGCGAGTGTCCCAGAATACTATCTCCTTATCCAAACCAGCAGAGATTACTTGACCTATAACAAAGAAGGAATCGCTTTTGTTCAGAAATGCTATGGGAGTGACAGATCTAAATGCTGCAGCATTTTTCATGTCCCACAACCAAACCACCCACTACCCTACATCGTTGCCTTAATATTCCAAAAAATAGAATTAAGCATGGACTGAAAGCTACTACTTTACAATCACAAGTATTCTTAAGTTATTAACTAATGCTTTGGAAGGTTTCATCAGATAATATCCCAGTCAAGTCAACACGTACACCACTAACTGTAAAATTACCGCTTGTCCTAAAAGTTTAAATTGATGGGATGAGGTAGATTTTCTTATTTAATGTATATCTTAAAACTCCCCTCACATATGGGCCAGACTCTCCCTCAATGAGTGAGCCCAACACGTGGAATATTTAATTAAATGAGATAGAGTATACTGTTAGGGTTCAAACTCAGAACCTCTGCTCTAATATTATGTAAAATTAATACTTGTCCCAAAGATTTAAGCTGATGAGAAGAGGTAGATTTTATTATTTAATTTATATCATTAACACTAACATTACAGCTGCTGTACTCAATAGGAAGAGCTTCACGATCATCAATTGCTGATCAGGAATGCTAACTTGATAAATAGTTCCCTCATTTATTCCCTCTATAGCAGTTAGGCGCTTACTATAATTTGCTAATGTCGAAAGGTTACATTGTCTATTCCATTGGATGGAACGCAGAGGGTAAAAGTTTTGGCAGCAGAGGTAGGCCATAACCATGAACTATGAGATAGGAAATCAGATTTGCTAGATAAGTAGAAGATATATTGTTAAAAGCCTAACCCTAACAACTTTGATCAGTTAAGCAAATGTGTATACACCATTCCAAATATTAAACAGTCATTGTCAACTTTTCTCTGCACTTATTTGAAAAGCTTCCACCATTTAGTTAAAAAGGCTACGAAGAAGCTGGAAAAAGGCACTTTAAAACAACCGCCATAGTATGTTAAATTTCCTGATCACCAGGGAATGAAAACATCTACAGTCTGCATGATATACATACATGTAAGCTACTAATGTACATAACAAAGAGAGATTATGTAAATGTCGTCTTTTACTGCAATATTATTTATGCCTTAAGAATAGATATAAAAAACTAATCCCATTAACCTAGCAGAAAAATTTGATTATGATTAAAATATATATATATACACACACACATATTGGCATAGTCTGTGCATATCTGGTGAAAAGGAATAAGGCTTATTAAAAGTAACCATCCTTTCCTCACCAGAACTGCACAGATTTACACCAAGATGGAATAATCACTAAAGAATTGAGAGGCGTTAATATGCTGCTGAATGAATGAGAAAAGCAAAAAAGAGGGAAAAACAAGAACCTTGTTTAAACAGGATTGCAACTTCTTTATTTGCAAGCAATTGGTAAATGCTAGCGCCAAAAATTTCAAGTTTGTAAATAGATGAGTTGCCTTTCAAGTTGGATTTTGATAAGCTTCTACCTCAAGACATTACAGCATATGTACCAGAATACATAACCAAAACATTGTAATTGCTGAGAGAAAAAAAATGTACATAGGAGAGTTGAAATCGATTTTCCCGTTGCTGATGGAAGAAGACAAAGAAAACTTCTTCTTGAGTATTATAGCATCATAGCATAGCGCTAACTTGCAGCCCATAAGTGATAAAAGAACCCAAGCGAAATACGTTTTTTTTCTCAAAAGAATGACTGTGGTCCAGCACCTCACATGCCTTTCAAATTATTGCCCACTGAACATCTTGTATAGAGAAAAAGGAGGGAAGATGATAACCCAGAGACTACCAGAAGAAGAAATTACCTTTTTAGTGCAGATGATAAATGATGTAAGTGCAAAGACTTAGAAAGAAAAAAGAAAAGAAAAGCTGTGCGTCTTCACTAGAAGGATAACAAACGTAATTCCATAAGAATATAGTTCCACCATGACTAGCTTACCGCTTTTGGTCTCAGAGACTATCCAGTGATGGAGTTTCTACTCAATGGTAGAAATTTACTTACCCTTGTGTGGTCACTCATATTTGTGAGACTGATCTTCAAAATCAGAATTTTCTTCTTCTTTTTCCTTCTAATGCTTAGGTGTATCTATTGTATGCTCTCTATGCACTTGGATTTCGCCACTTTTCGAGATTGAATAAAATTCTATATTCTAATCAAAAGAACTAAGGCCATAGGTCATACATAACTACCTCGAAATCATGTAAACAGACAGGCCTTCCAGATACCACTAAAGAAACTTTATTTACCAATGACTAAATAGCCTCCTCACAAAATGGTATGTTTTTCCAAGACTTTTGGCAAACTAAAACGGTAGAAAAATAATGTAAGGTCATAATTCAATTCCAATATAATTAAAACTTAATAACTGAGGTGCTAATAATTGCTTACTCGTTTCATCAGAATATCCAATGCTCGTTGCTATATCATCATGATTTCCAATTGTAGAGGTAGTTCCCGAATGCAAGTCATACCTAAGGTCGAAATTTCCCATAATGAGTCAGCATAACATCCCTAATAATTATTACAAAAAAAAAAAAAATCCATCAAATGCTAAGGGATATATATATATATATATATATATATATATATATATATATATATATATATATTTAAAAAAAAAAACGTAATATAAATAAACTGAAAAACATTCATAACGCCTATCTCTACAAAAGCGATCATTAATCAATCCAATGCGTTACGTAATTGTATATAACATATACCCCGCAATAAACCATTAGAAAGAAGTTAATTAATTCGTATTTTGTTTTACCGGAAAGGATACGACATAAATTCGAAACTAAGGAAAGCCTCAAATTGAGGTAGAGTTCTATTAACCTTCTAACGAATCCATCAGAGCCAGCGCTGAAAGCAACAGATTCATTCTGGAAACAACAATCAAGAGGCGCGGCTTCGGACTGAGCTTCTAGTCTGAGCACAGACCCATCCACATCGTACAATCTCAGACTCTGCGGCAGAAATTCCCAGTTACTTCAGTCGCAAACAGCATTACACACAAAACCCAAAACAAGAACTAAAAATTAAAACACTCACGGAGTCCCAAGAAGAAATAAGGAGATTGTTAGAGTAGGGAGCGAATCGAATTCTGGAAATGGCGTCTCGAATAGGTTTTTCGAGCTCCAAACAAGTTCCGTTCATTCCGGAACAACTCGGTGCATTTGCAGCAAAAGAGGCACAGGGATATGGAATCGCAGCAATGGATCAGATCAGGAAGAGTAAAAAACTTGAGCTCTTCGTGGAAGCTAGACCCAAAAAAACCCTAACTCGCCCTAGAGAAGGATTGGAAGGAGCTGGGGAGGGGACTGACGCACGAGGGTGAGGTGAAGACCACGAGAAGTCCCGCCCAGTAGGGAATATCAGAAAAATCAAACTGATGCGTCGTTTCGAAAGTACCGCAGATTGGATTTAGATAGCTGTATCGAGTATAATTATTAATTGAGGCAATCGATTACAAGTGGATCCGTGGCGCAATGGTAGCGCGTCTGACTCCAGATCAGAAGGTTGCGTGTTCGATTCACGTCGGGTTCAATACCACAGTCTACCCCCTTTTTTTTCACATATTAGCAAGTTTTATTAGGTTTTGGATTGATTTAAAGAGAGATGAAATAATTTTAAGTTGAATAAAATTTTATTAGAATATTATTTTTTTAATATTAATATTATTTTAAAATTTTAAAAAGTTGAATTATTTATTTTTTTTTACATTGGCAAATTTCATTACGTTTTGGATTGGTTTGGATAATGAGATGAGATAATTTTAAATAAATTGAATAAAATTTTGTTAAAATATTATTTTTTTAATATTATTATTGTTTTGAAATTTGAAAAAATTTAATTGTTTATTATATTTTATATGAAAATTTGAAAATATTGTAATAATGAGATGAGATAGGTTGAGAGTGTTTTTGTATCCAAACTAGGGATGTAAAATTTAACCGAAAAATCAGACTGGACTGGACTGGACTGGCCAGAACCGGTGGAACCGGTTTGGTCCAAAACCGGTTTCTGCAATTCCAAAATTGGTCGGTACCAGTCCGGTTCTGGTTCTATACTTTTTAAGACCGGACTCGTTCACTATATTATATATTTTAAATTAATTTTTTAATATTATATACAATATTTTTTATATTATATAAAATTTATATATATAATAATATAAATTATAGTTATATATAAGATAATATTATTATAATTTATAACATAAAATTTTAAACTTAAACATGAAAATTTATTTGATCATATGCTTTAAACATAAAATACATATATTAATAACATTTTATGGCCTAATAGATTCTCAATATATTAATTTTAATAAATAGATAATATATTAGTAATACTAATATGCATTAGTATATTAATTACATTTTATACCCTAATACTAATACTATTAAAATCGAAAATCAGATCAGACCGGACTTGAACCAGTAAAACCGAAAGTACTGGTTTAGGAGGGTAATCGGTTTTCGAAAATGCAAAACCGGTGCATACTAGTTCAGTCTTAAATTTTGTTCAAAACTGGACCGAATCGGACTTGTTACACCTCTAATTCAAACGGGATTTTTGTTTGAAATTTTGAAAATTTATAATGATTAGATAAGATGAACTATTTGAATCCAAAGAAGACCTAAAATGTTTGATAAATGAATCATGATATCTACACAACACATGTTTCAAAATGGAGGTATTTTTGTAAGGAAAATTCTATTCCTAATCTAGTTTTGAGATTACACACCACAGGATTTTGATGTGGCAAACCCGATCTAATAAAAGTTCAGTTCAGTAGCTCCCTCGAAATTAGTAGCCCCAACATTGAAAATATTTCGTGAGAAAAATCCAAAAATCCCTCTACTAGCTTTCCCTCCGTTGAATCCCTCTCCCCCGTACGGTTGTTCGGCTCCCCAACCATCTGAGAAATCCCCTCTCCCACATGAACAGAATCCTCCCCTAATGATCCCATTGATCCCCTCTCCCCCGTGAACATCATCTATTATAAACAAAAATTTCTTAGAATATTAAAATTTTAAGTGAATAAACAAAATCTTAGAAATTAGTGGGTGCAAATTTCCAAGCATTAGCCGAAACACAGAGAGACGTAGAGAGAATGGAAGTGGGAGCAATGAAGAGATACTTAGAGAAAAGAGGAGAAGCAAACGCAGCCACAATCGATGGACTACCTCTTAGATTCTTTGAATGATTCACCATGCAAGGCTTGCGTGTCGATCTCAACGAACCTGACTATCTGATCTGCTCTCTCAAAGTCCCCACTCGTTTACTAGTTGGTTCCTCTTCTGCTTCTTTATTTTTCTGCTTCAAACCTCTATCCCTGAATACGTGTTTTATTTCAAAGACAATTAAAAAAAACTTAATTTTGAATTTGACGTCGAGCTATTTCATTGTAAAAAAAAAAAAAAAAACTTTAGTTTTAACCAATAGGTATGGATTCCCCACTCGTTTACTAGTTGGCTCCTACTTCTGCTTCTCTATTTTTCTGCTTCAAACCTCTCCCTTTGACTATGTGTTTTATTTCAAAGACAATTAAAAAAAAATTATTTTGAATTTGACACCGAGCTATTTCATTATAAAACAACTTTTGTTTTAACTAATGGGTATGGAATTTCAACAATCTCGTTTTTGGGTTTATGAGTTGAACGCGGTCGGTTAGTCGTGAGCAGACAAAAAGGCTCTGCTAGCTTCTCGTCATCGATCGATCGTTCTCGTCAGCAGTCTCATACGGTGGCAAACGTAATGCAACTTTGAAGGTCGTTAGCTGAACGCGGGTGAAGTTGGTCAGAGGAAGAACGTGTGTGGAAGGGGGGTTCAAAATCCACCCATTAGACTGATTTGGGGAATTTGGGGTTTGTAAAGCTAAAACGCGTAAGTTTTACAAAATAAATAAATAAATAAAAATCATGTTATCGGAATGTGTGGTGTATGTGAAGTAGATGGCAGATGAGTATAACTACTCTTTTTGTAAAGGGAGGAGCTATCAGCTGGATGTATGAAACGTACAAGCTTCACCAAGATGAAGAATAGAAGGGCATATGGTCTATCCAATTCACTGTAACCTTCCCCCACCCCAGCGGCGAGTGGGCATGCAAATAACCCCGATTCATTGTGCCCTTCCAAAAAAAAAAACCTGATCTCCCCCACCCCTCCCTCGTCACTCGTTGTCCCCCTCCCAAACTGTTTGCCTCTCTCTCCACCGGTAATCTCACTAAGATACTATCTCTCTCTCCTTCAAATGTCTCGCCATCTCTTTCAGAATATCCATCAATAAGTTGCATTCATCGCAAAATGGCACAACGGGCACCGGTTTCTCACCACCACCACCACCAGGAATCCATATTCTTGGAGGAAGATTAGAAGAGCTTCAAAGAACAGAAAATATTAGAAAATGATAAAGTTGTTTTACATAATAGCCCTCAAGTCAGCCTAGATGATAAAGGCTAGCTGAAATTTTTTATGTAATTCAGTAGTTTGTTATTTTTATTCTGACACTTGCTGTGCTGTATAGGTTTTAGTGACATAGTTAGTTATTTTGGCAAAGAGTGAATATTCCTTTTTGGATCGTGAGAAAGGCTGTATAGAGTGCTACATCTACTGCTTTTGTAAATTCAGCAATTCATTCAATAAAGAAGATACAAAGTTCTTTTGCAACCTGAATATCTCTTTCCAATTTTTCTTCCTTTTATGCCTTTTTTTTGCTTCTCTTACAGAAAATGTCTTAACCTTATGTGAGGAATTGTTGTGCAACATAAAAATGATTCTCGACCCCTACACCAACTAGCAAATGGACCTATGATCCCATTATGGAATTAGTGGTTCAAAGGACCTCAAGATTCATACTGTTGAAGGTGCCGAATTCTTTGAGTAAAGGTTATGAAATTTGTAGATTGAAAATATTCAATTTACAATTTGCAATCTATTTTGATAAATATTGTACATGAATATATGTAGTCTTGGAGAAAAAAAACTTCTACTATCGCAATTTGTTGGGCTGAATGCAGGGACAAAGTTTCTTTCTCTGCTAGTGTAATGGCAGAAGTCGGGGGATGGATTCGATGAATTGATCCATTTGTAGTGGGTTTGTAACGGGTTCCACAGATTGGATGGGATGGGCTCGACGGAGGTTTTCGATGGAAGAAGAGAGAAAAGGGAGATTTTCGGGGGAGAAGAAAAAGAGGAAGCGACGACGGAGATGATAAGTTTGAATATAGAAGAGAGTGGTAGGTTTGGGGGTGAGATGAGAATTTTGTATTTTGTTTAAAAGTTTAAAATATTTTGTTTTGATATTATTATTATAAGAAATGCTATATCTCCCGCTAGGGGCTCCCGCTGGGGTTCAAGTGTTTTTTTTTTATGTGTATTTTTTAAGTTTTTTTTTATATAAATTTTTTTAACAATTTTAAATATTTAAAAAAAATAAAAAAATTCATAATATTATTAAGAAAATACTTACTTAATCATGAAGTAAAATAAAAAATATTAAAATATTTTTTATTTTACTTCATGATTAAGGAAGTATTTTTTAATGATTTCTTTTTTACTTTCTAATTTAGAAAATGTTTTTTAATAATGTTCTAAATTTATTTTATTTTTTAAAAATATTAAAAAGTATTAAAAAATTTATATAAAAAATAATTTTAAAAAAATACATAAAAAAAAAACCCTACACCCCAGCAGGGGTTGTAGTACTGCCCTATTATTATTTTGAGATTTGAAAATTTTGAATTGAGATTTGAAAAAATTAAATTATTTATTATATTTTGTATGAGAATTTAAAAATTGTATAATAATGAGATAAAATGAAATGAAAATTTTGTGTTTTATCTTATCTCCCAACCCAAGTAGAATAAATAGAGGAAGCGAGGGGTCTGAGAATGGGAAAGGGGAGGCTGGACTCTCGCCCACGGTAATTCTTATAAGACTATTTCGTGTCGAGATTTCACTGACTGGCGTATAAGGAGGAAGGACACCCAACCTATTTTGAAGCTTTTTCCTTTTGTAATGTGATTTTACTTTTATAAGATATTTAAAAAAAATCTCATTTGAAAATATAGGTGTGAAAAGTAACTTATTTATCACTTTTCTTGATAAATTCCTCTAATCATTTGTTCAAGTTTTTGTAAAATAAAAAACACAAAAATAAAAACAAATTTCACAAAAAGAACATATTTCTCAAAATTATTGTCAAAATAAATTTTCAATTTAATTTACCAACTTTCACAAATGGAAGTATAAAGCATATCTCCAAATTTTTTTAAAAGAAATTATAAAGTTTTTCACTTCCCTAAAAGCGAACCAACCGGTATCAAGTTCCACCCCTGAGAGTTGACCAAAAAAGGGCCAAAAGGGGGAAAAAAAATCCAAAAAGTTGTCAAAGATACCAGGTCCAAGTACTCTCGAGGAATTTTATTGCCTTTTGAAAACACCAGAGATTAACCTCCATAGAACTCAATAGTATCATAGTCGGAAAACACTCATAAAGATCTACCTCCATAGATCTCAATGGTTTTATAGTTGATCTAACGTAATTGTGACAAGCAAATACATGCATGCACACACCCCTGACAAAGAACCATCATGAACGTGCGATGAACAGATATCTGTACCCGATCGAGTCCTCAAGCCAAAACATCAAATTAACTACGAAGTACAAATTGAAAAGCAGCAAAACTTTCAATCTCTTTAAGTACATCGGATATATTTACAAAAGTTAAAGTTGGCTCGCTGGCCGGTGGCTACGCATCCAAATAGGACCTTTAATCTGGAATGAAGAAATCAAATCTAACATCAACAGAACCTGAACTCTCTCCTGTATCCTTGTACTCGATATTTGTTATTGCTCCAGCCTCATCCAGATCTTGATACTCGGGTTTCACCCGCCGTACAGGCACGGTGACGGAATAAATGGTTCCAAGGTCTGAATCGGCAGAGACACTCAGATTAACTTTATCCTGCGATTCTATCTCCACGAAATCTGATAAAGCCTGCACAATATTGTTGACAATCTTCCTTTTTGCCTCATCACTCACTTCACATCGGTCAGAGAAGAGAATCATCTTCAAGCGCTGCTTGGCAATCCTAGCATTAGAGCTGTTTCTAGATGCTGGTGATGGGAACATTATCTTCCAAGCCAAGTTTAAACGTTCGAAAAAGCTCAGGTTAATGGCATCAAGGAGGAAGCTCTCAGATTCTTGACTGATGGATTTCAGAGACATCTTATTATCTCCAGTGACACCAGAAATGTGCTTGGGACGACCACGCATATTGCAGTTATCAAGTGACATGCTAGGCCATTTGGGTATGACTTCAGCCATGCGTGATCCTCCATTCAGGAAACCAGAGAACTCTACCTATAATACAGCACAAAGTTTAATGACTTTATAAACCCTCTTGCAACAAGAATAATATTGTCAAATGCCTATGTTGCAACAAAGAATGTCTCGAATATCTTTCTGCAGACCCCCATTATTATTATTTTTCCATTGGAATGACGACTGTTTATGTAAAACCATGGTCTCAACCTTTAGTGGATAAAGAGAAAAAAAGCCATTTATTACTCCATACTCCAGGCATCTACCCGGCTAACCAAATTGTTCCCCCATTAACACTGAATAACGCAAACAAGCTGAACCTAATAATTCTGATAAACATCCTAGTCAAATGCAATGGCTTGTCACCAGGAAAATTAAAATATTTACCAAGTGGAAATATCTCCCTAGTTCTGTTATTCTGAATAAAATATACCTCAATTAGCAAAATTTTGAGAGAACAACATTTGCTCAAATTTCATATTCGTTTTATCTACTGTTTCAGGTTGGTATACCCTTATAATGAAACTACATTGAGCAAACAAACATTCGCAGGATGCTCAATTTGAATTTGGCGAAGAACGCGTGACAAGAACAAAGACCCTGGCTTTACCATCAAATATCCTACCTTTCCTTTCAGATATCAGTACCACCCCAAGCTGCATAAATCATAAGCTTACGCGCGCATGCGAATTATCTATGAGACAAATAAAGGACAAACAAAACCCATTTCATCAATCGACATAAACCACGCCTAATTCATCGAACCACGGGAACCTTAAAGCTGAATAACAATCACACATATGGAAGAATTGGGAAACTCTTAAATGCTTTATTTGGTTGCTGAGCAATTCAAAAGGGAATGCGGAATCTCACAATTACCACTCCAACCCTCGACAAGTTACCATATTCCAGGTTACCCTTTGTTACTTCCACTTCCACGGAAATTAAGCACGGAAATCAGGAATTTGAAACAAATTGCATGAAACCCATATAGAGTCGACGAGATGCAGAGATAATTGCAAGGAAATCAGCACAGAGGAACAAAGGGTGAGAGCTCAGACCTTTGAAGGACGCAAAAAGCTTCGAAGAGGGTACATAGGGTAGGAGCCCAGTGTAGCAGAGATCCTCAAGCCCCCAGAAAGCGCCATCCTTTTGAAGCTTCCGATTGCTTTCCACCCTGTGTGCTAGGATTTTCTTGTGCCCGCGTTCGCTTCACTCGGAGTCTTTCGTTTTGCCCCCCAAAGGATTCAAGTGCTTCGGGTCAGTCTTATGTGTCTCTGTTTTCGCAACTCCACTCTCGTTTGGTGATTATAATTTTTTAAAATTTTCATACAAAATAAATTTAATTAATTAATTTTTTGAAATAAAAATATATTAAAAAATATATTTTTTAAATAATATTTTATTTAATTTTTAAATCTCATCTGTCAAAACAAATGAGACTTTAGTGAAAGACATTGGGCCTGAATTTAAAAATAAATAAATAAATAATAATGATAGTTACAAATTCTACTCGTTTGTTTTTACAACTCATATCAATTTATCTAATCTAATCATTACAATTTTTTCAAATTTTCACATAGAATAAAATAAATAATTATATTTTTTCAAATCTTAAAATAAAAATAATATTAAAAATATATATTCTAATAATATTTTATTCAACTTTCAATTTTCATATTAACTCATCTTATCTTATATCATCTCATCTGTGAAAACAAACGAAATCTAAATATACAAATTTTATATAAGGTTTTATAAAAATGTGGGTCTCATTAAGAAAAAGTAAATTTTTCATATTTTTTACGGTTAAATCTACTTTTTTATAAAGAATTTGCATAAGACTTATGTATTTAAAGTTTGTATGAATATAAATATATATATATCAAAAATTCTACTCAACCTCCTACTATTCACACCACACTCCACACTACATCTTTTTTTTAATTTTTTTTTATCAAATATATTTTTATATGAATAGTGAATAAAAAATTATAAATAGTTTTAAAAAAATAAATTTAAAAAAATATTAAAAAATATTAAAAAGTATGGAGTGTGGAGTGTGAGGTGGATGAATAGCAAAACCCTATATATATATTTATATATATATCATGAAATGACATTATTTTTCTTATGTTTTCAGTTCCATATATTTTGTTCCCGTATTAATTGCTTATATTAAACTTATACTATTCGATTTAATGTACTAAAATCGATATATTGTATCTATTTCTCTAAATAATAAAATATTTTAATAGAAAACTGATTATTATAATAATGACGTATAATAATCACAACCCTTCATCATCTTTTAGCCCAGTAATAAAATTATTTTTCTTTATTTGAGATGCTTTCTTACGAAAGTACTTGGTGTTTTGGTCTCCAGCTTAGAGCCACAATGCCTTCGATTTTTTGTCTTCATAGTATCTCTCTCCAACCGCCATTGTAAAGTATTTATAGCATTTTGATGCTTCTCTATTCTCAATCCGAAAGGGTCAAACATTTAATCTTTTGTTCGAGCTGATCTCTTGATTGTTTAATCTTTTGTGGATTAATCCAAATGTTCTTTTTCTCCATACTTCTAGTTGTTGACTGCAACATGAAATTTTATCACCCTCTTTATATATGCACTAACAGGACCTTTACGTCAAGATTCTGCAATTATTCTATCACAATCTTCATGGTCTACCGACATAGCTTCAAACCTAAATAACTTTTGCCTCTACTATAGCATTGGACACATGTATGTGTAAAGTTGTAGGTACATGATCCGAATGAGCTGTTGGTCCATGTGTTACTCTCGCATTGGGGAAAAGGTTGATCTACATATTATTGGCCAATAATCTGTCGAACCTTTCACTAATGCTATGATTATCCCCCCTTCTATTACATGTTACACCAAGTGCACTTATTGCCTTCATATCCATATCACTCAATGCACAACCATCTATCATGTTTCTAAACTCCATCATTTGTCTTTCTGGCTTATCTCTCTCTCCATACTTCTCTTGTATGCATAGATTTCATTCAAATCCCTAAAGACCAGCCAAGTTTGATCACCCCCAACATTTAATGCATTAATCAAACTCCATGGTTCATGTCTTTTTGTTGTATCTGGATGTCTGTAGCACCAGTAAGCTGCCAGTCCATACCCTATCCATCCTCATAAATTATAACATCAATATGGTTTTTAGAAAGACTTTTAACATTGATCAAAATTTTCTTTTTCCACATTAAAGCTATACCCCCACCTCTGCCCTCACTATCCACAGTCAAACAATCTTCAAACCCCAAACTAAATTTTAAAGTCTCTATCTTCCTAGTTGTCAACTCTATCTCTTGAAGAAATAAAATATCGAGACCTTCCTTTCTGACCAGGTCACGAAGAACACAAATTTTCTGTGGGTTCTCAAGCTCATGGGAATTCCAACTTATGAGTTTCGTTGCTCTCGAAGGGGTTGAAAACTAGCTTCCACCGATAGTGTTGGGTTGTGTTTCTGTGCTTCAATCTTCTATCTTTTCTGTTTAGTATGCCTCTATGGAAAGGCCTCTTCATAGTATACTTCCTTCCTTTTTTGTATCCGAGTAATAGTTCTCTTCAATTGTTGCCATTTCTTGACAGTAATGGGCTTTTTGGTCACAATCAGTTGGGCTATTGGGCTATCCTTAGAGGCCTTATCCACATTATTCTCAAATGAAGGCCTAGTTTCCATCCCCTCATATTTGCACGAGACCTTTCAAATTATGGAAAGACTTGCTCTACTTCATGTTTGAACCTTCGTCAACCATTTTCTTCTTCCCCCTCTCTCCATCCTTTAAGGGATTTGCTACAATTTGAGAGGCTTTTAGGAAGTTTGCATTTTCAGTCTCAGAAGGTAACTTCCTTTTTTTTTTCTGTTGGATTTCTCTCTTAAGCGCTACCTCTAATTTTGCCATGTATATTCTCAGGATTCGATATGATATCACTATCACCCATTTTTTTAGCTGTTGATCGTGCATCTTTCCAAACTGGCCTCGATGATCGGGCTGACGAAGAATTCAGATCATGGTTGGTATGCTGCTCAAGAAAATCCTTCCCCCTATTGCCTATACTCGATGAATGCATCCATTGATCAAATGGAAGTCGATCTTCCTAAAATTGATCCGTTTGAGTTTGCCACAAGGTGCAATCTCAATAGCCGTGTCCTACTCTTCCACAAACATAACAGAAGTTGGGTAATCGTTCATATACAAAACGAACCCAACAAGATCCACTTTGCCCACAGTTAATACGTTTTCCTCCCAGGAGAGGTTTGGTAATATCAAGACGAACCTTGATTCTAAGAAATTCACCCCACGCCACATCTCCTTGTTCCGCATTAATCTCTCCGACAATGTGAATGGCCTCGCCAATGAGTTTCCCCACCTCCTCATTCATAACTTGTAGTGGGAGATCATAAATTCTAATCTAGAATAAGGCTTCTGTAAATTTGATTTGGTTGAGTTGCTGACATAAATCTAACTCTTTAATCAAAAGTAGATGTTTATCAAAAGATCAAGACCCTTCCCTCATCACACGATCATTGTCTCTGTGGTCTTCAAACTCTGCAATCAGCAAATTTGGCCCAGGTCTTTAAACAGAATCTTCTTCATTGGTCTCCAAATTCTCCTCATTGTTTGCTTCATCGCTTCTTTATTAAAATGACGGTCATTGAGTATAGTAATAACCAGACAATTGGCACCTCTGTTTCTTGTCTGTTCAAACAAGTTTGTCTCCAAAACAATCTCTTTCTTCTCAGGCTCAGACAAAGAAAGTTTTTTGTATAGTTCTTCCAAATCCCCATCCATCCCGTTATGCAACAAGCCTGATACACTGGCCCCATCGTAAATATTTTTCTGAGATTGTATAGCCTACCACTGCGGTAAGCAATCAACCTGTACAACGACAGGAGATAGCCTTTATGCGGAGAGGAATTTTTTTATTTGAAAATTTCCCTTGCTAATGTTTTAGATATTAAGATGAGATAAGATGAAACGAAAGGTTTTTAGTATCATATCTAAATCCAAACTTCTTAAAGGAAAATTTTCAGGCCTAAATTTAAAGGAAATTTATCATGCCTAAATTCAACCTTCTTAAAGGAAATTTATACTTTCCACCTTTAGAATATATGTACTTGGCATTTTTACATATTATACTATCAATATAATAAGAAAAATGCTATTTATAACTGCAAGTTTTATTCATATAACAATACATATTGTTGTCTTAGATATTGATATACTGAGAATTATAAAATTTGAAATTTATAATTGATAAAATTGATCTTTTACTTGATACGTATAATGTTGTGCATAAAATTGTAAGTATACGTGGTACTATCTATATAATAAATACACTTATACTATAAAAAAAAAAAATACTGCACACATCCCCGTGAACTTTGAAACTTCTGCTTGATCGTGACAAGTTTTCTATTTTTTAATTAGAATTGAATGAGAGTGTTATTTATAAATTTTAATAATTAAAAAGTAGAGAAATTCTACTCAACCGCCCACTATTCATCTATCCTCCGCACACCAGCCCACGTGGCTCAATTTCTTTTAAACGTTGCCGTTTCGTTTCTTACTTTCAATTCTCTCTCCCAGGAATGAACACACCCCCAACCCCCGCCCCCGCCACCCCAACACTCTGCTCTCTCCCTCTCTGCAGTGAATCAAGCTTGACCCATAGCTGTGAATCTAGCAGCAAGCTCGAATCGATGGCAAACTCGACCCCCATGCTTCCGTCGATTTCAAATCCCCTTGCGTCCAGAAATAGTGTCGATTTGAACATTGTTTTGGAGGTTGTTTTCTGTAATTTATATAGCCTATATAACAATTGAGCATTTTGCTTCCCTACTCTTCGACAGTCTCTGTTTGTTTTTCTGGGCCTAATACTTGCTGGTAAAATAATTTGATAGATATCAAATATACTGCGTAGAAGATGGGTACTGCAGAGTCCAACTTGGAGAAGTTTTTGGAGGAGAAGATGGGTACTGCAGAGCCCAACTTGAAGAAGTTTTTAGAGGAGAAGATGGATACTGCAGAGCCCAACTTGAAGAAGTTTTTAGAGGAGAAGATGGATACTGCGTCAGGAACGCCCTTGCTCCTATTGTGCGGGACGAATAACGTGTGGGAGAAGACGTAATGGGGGGGGGGGGAGAAGACGTAATGGGATGGGGGGTTTCCTAGAAAGGGACTTAAAAAATTATCAAACGATTAAAAAAAAAAAAAAAGGTGTGTGGAGGTTGCAAAACAGTATACAGTTGAGTAGCAGTTCTCTAAAAAGTAATTTGTCAGTTATAATATCTTAGAATATAAAGTATAAAATGCCTCTTAATTAAAAGATTGGAAAACCAAATAATAATCTTAGGGAATGCTCGGAAATGAAACGGGATAAGAATGTTGTAAATAATAGTAAGATTATTTATGAATAATAGTGAAATAGTTTGAGTTAAGATGTTTTATGAGATTTTGAAAAATGAAGGAGAAAAAGTTGAATAAAAATATTATAAAGTTAAAATATTATTATAATATAAATTTTTAATATAATTTTATTTTGAGATTTAAAAAATTGAATTATTTTTTTTATTTTGTTTAAAAGTTTAGAAAAAGTGTAATGATTAGACAAAAATAGAGTAGAGATGAAGGCTAAAGAATTAATATTGGCATCAACCACTATTTCAACTCACACAACACACACTATTGTAAATTTGACCAAAATACCCTCATAATAAATATTACTTTACTTTCCTTTCACATTTCAAACTCTTCTCAATATTGAGGAGAGAGACAGAGACACGGTGAGGGATGAGAGAGAGTCGAGGAGAGAGAGAGACGCGATGTGAGAGAGAGTTCTGAGATGAGAGAGAGAGCGAGACGCGAGATGAGAGAGAGAGAGACGTGATGTGAGAGAGAGCTCAATGCGATGAGAGAGAGACGCGATGAGAGAGAGACGGTGAGGAGGAGAGAGAGAGCTCGGACTGTGAGAGAGAGACCGAGAAGAGAGAGAGAGATCGAGAGGAGAGAGAGAGCGTCGAGGAGAGAGAGACCGAGAGGATGAGAGAGAGATGGTGAGGAGGAGAGAGAGAGTTGATGAGAGAGAGAGACCGAGATGAGTGAGAGAGAGCGAGGATGAGAGAGAGACCGAGATGAGTGAGAGAGAGAGATGAGAGAGAGAGACTGAGACGAGCGGATGAGAGAGAGAGAGAGATGAGAGACGAACGGGTGAGAGCCGAGAGGGATGAAGAAAAAAAAAACATGGGACTGCCACGTAGGGTGTGCGTTTCTGAAGATCAACTACAGTGGCGGATGCCTATCACTTCTCAAGGCTAAAATATTTGGACAAGATGAAAAGATCAACCAAGAGGAAGATGTGGCTGATCCAGCAGACAAAATCAAGCCAAGTTTAGTTGCGGACATGTTTGGGGATTGGATCATGCCCCTAACAAAGCAACTTCAGGTTGAATATTTGCTACGAAGATTGGATTAAACAAGAGATCAAAGTGTACTCGTTGTTTCTTATTTTGACTTTCTTTTCAGGATTTTATGGATGTTAATTAAATATCCATATTAATCAATTTTGAGAGTCGTTGCTCCACCTTTCTGAAACTCATTCCAAAGTGTAAAAATCAATAAAAATGCATTTTTTTTAACTCAAAAAATTTCTGCTTCGATGATCAAGAGAGAAGATTGAAAACTACCTGGTTTTATCCAGATTAAGGTCCTACTGTTGGATAGAGTGAGGTAAATGTTTGACATCCTTCCCATATATATGAATGATTGATGAATTGACAGTAACTATACTTATGAAAACGATGACAATAAAGTAAAAGCAAATAATAAATAATTAAACAATCAATCACAAATTCACATGACACGAATTTACATGGTTCAGCAATGTTCTTACGTCTACGGAACTGCAGAAGATTTTATTATATTGAGAAATCACAAAGTACACTTTTTGGGTGATTTTTCACTGTTCAAAACGGTAATCATATTTACATGGTTACACAACAAAAATCCTAATTTCCACTTTTTAGCGATATTCGTTCAAGAGCGAATCAAGTGAACTCTCTGCTTGGCCTTCGTTTGGGCTCATTGTCGAACGAGACTCGAGCAAAACCTTTGTCTGATTCTCATTCGAGCCGGAAGTCGAACGAACTCTCTGTCTTAGCGCTTCTTTATTGAAAACAGTGCAAACCATAATGAATCATTTGTCGGGTCCAATCGTTAAGTCAGGCCGCCACAAGAATAAACTAGATTTCACAAACTCAAAAATACTCTGATTGGAAATTGCATGTGGAAATTAATAAGGAAAATGTTATTTTGTTCACTCAACTTGTCCATCATTTTGACATTTCATTTATTTTAATTTTTTTAGTTAATAGTTAAGGAAATAACTATTAGTATATTGATTTTTTTTATATTTTTTAAAAATATTTTAAAATGAAAAAAAAATAAAAGAAATATAAAAAGAAATATGTTTTTAACCTAACGATTACTTGAAGCGGATTATTTTGAGCCACATAGTGGCACCAGTCAATTTGTTCTTTAAAAGGTCAATTGTTGTTTTTTCTTCTCTCTTCGAATATGTTTGGAAGAAAAAACAAGGAAAATCAAAAGAGCATGCTTTTTAGCTGGCAGCTACGCCGTCATGACCCCATCATGTGCAATGGAATATTTGGAGTCCAATCAATCATCACGATTATAACAACTAAAATGGATTGTTTTTAAATGTTAAATTGAATTAAATGAAGTGGAATTGAGTTGAGATAATAAAATATTAATTATTATTATTTTTTTTTTAAATTTTAAAAAATTAAATTATTTATTATATTTTATATTAAAATTTTAAAAAATTATAATAATAAATTAAAATGAATTGAGAGTGATTGATGATTCAAACGAAGCCGTGAATCAGCTTTAGCACACAAAAAGGATAAAAAGTGAAAAATTACCGTGCAGTAGATGCTTACATATATTTAGCTGCTTTTTCTTTTTGGGCCTTGGTCATTGATTCAAGTGGAAAAATCACTTCTGCATAATATTGCATAATATCATCCCATTTATAATTAATAATTTTGTAAATAATTAGGAAGACATAACACTTATAATACAGAGGTAATAAGTTAATAATAGGGTTTTCGGATTGGTCTTATAAAAAATTCTAAGATACTTTAATTGATCTATAGCATATATGTAACTTTTGGAGTAGAAGTTTATGTCTCATTTTCCATTCCTAATTTAATATTTTTTTTTGGTATAATTAGTAATAGAAAAATGTCCTGTTAGATATATAATTTTACAATCAGAAATATAAATACAATAAAAAATGAGTAGGGCTACGTAGAGTCGTAGAGTAAATAAGTATCACGTAATTATTTTGAAAAATAGTAGGATTTATTATCATGTGGGTCCTATATTTATTAGATTTTTTCAAAGAGATTATACGGTGCTTGTGCACTCTATAATTATAAATATTATTTTTTATAAAAAAATATTAATAATTAATAATTTTTATCTCAATGTCCAAAAAAAAGCTGAAAAATTAGGTGGACATAAATCACAATCCCCGTATACATTCGGTAATGGTATTTCATATGAGAAGTGATAGACATAATTCTTTTTCATAAATTTTTACGCAATGATGCTTTGAAATGAGAGTGTTTCGTAAAATAATGATAATTTTGTAATTTTTTTATAAGTTTTTTAATTTAAAATACAATTATATAAAAGATTCCGAAAATAACTTTGTATCCATTTTCATCTTAGATTCTCAGTAAATTAGCTAGCGCCACTCCGGCTCATTTACGTAAACACCCTCCATTTCGAGCTATTCCCTTTTTCATCTAAAAATCTAAGACTACATTTAGATGTTGAATTGACTTAAGTTCAATTGAATTCTTTATAAATAATAGTGAGTTAAATAATAGAGAGAGTTATATAAAACCATTTAAATTGAGTTTAAAATATATTTGAATATTAAGATGAATTTAATATTTTTTATAAAAAATTAAAAAAAATTATAGATTCTACGTATAAAAATATTTTAAATTAAAAAAAATTGTAAGTTTGGCGGGTAATGAATTTAATAATTAGAATTAAGTTTTAAAAGTAAATTCAGTTTAAAATTAGAATAAATTCAATTGCGATTGATATCGGAAACAAAAGCAGCCTAAAGCCGCTTTTCACAACACTACAGATGCCTGTCTATATGCCTGCTTGAGATTTGTTCACTCAGACGCTTCCATCCCTCACCAGTATACTCTACGCGAGAGAGAGACATAATGGAGAAAGCTCTGACAAAAGTGGGTAGCTTAAGGTTATGCTTGGATGTTTTATCTTTCTCAAAATTTTCATCTTATCTCATCTCATCATTACAACTTTTTCAAATTCCTATATAAAATATAATAAACAATTCAACTTTTTCAAATTCCAATACAATTTTTTCAAATTCCAATTTAACTTTTTCAAATCTTAAAACTAAAAAATAATATTTTAAACTTTAAAACAAAACACAAAATTCTCATCTCACCTCCCAAACATATCCTAAAGGTTGTGGTTGGGAGCTCATGGATTATGAAGAAAGCGAAGGAGTTCTCTAATCTAACTGAAGACATCACTGTGAGTATGGACTTTGTATATTTTTCTGTGTTCCCTTCTGCTAGTCTGTAGGGTGGCGCCCTTTTGCTTTACTTTTTATTTGCTATCATTGTGGCATTACCCCTTTCCAGCACGTGGTTTTGGAGGTAGTTCCGGTCTTTACATGTGTAATGTGGCTTTGATTGAACTGGACCCACTTGTTGGTTTCTGCTAATTGTGGATGCTTTTCTGGCAGCAAAATGTGAGATCTGTTGATTTTTACAAGAAAGACAATGAATTTGGATTTGGATTAAGTATAAAACAGAATTGTTGAGAGAAAGTTGATGCGTGCTTGCTTAAATTGTGTGTTTGGATGGATGTTTGTGCTACGATGGGGACAAAATGTTCCTGTGCGTAATGATGGTGAAATTTGGACATGATACAGCATTTGGGGCGAACCTTTTAGATTGGAGGGAGGCAATTAGGTTCAAAAAAGGGAAGGCTTTTTCCTAAAATGTATTTAGGTGTTCTTTTGCATACCTCATGTGTACCCGGACTATACTTATTTCATTCGTATCAATAAAATTTATCTCTTATAAAAAAAAAAAAAAAGGAAAGCCTTTTTAGCTCTTTATAAATTGCTAATCGTGCTAACTGACTTGAGCTCATACCTAGTAATTTCAAAGCCGTTATGAATATATCAAGACACTATAGATCCAAATAATTGATGGAGTTTGTGTGGTGAGGACCGCATTTGCAAATTTATTAACTCTAGAGAAAGGTGTCGTCGGAAAAGAGATACTTTGTCCAACAAAGTTTCCATTGCTTTGAAAACCCAGTCAAGCACTGTCTCTTCTGGTTTATATAACATAGATACTAAGTGATCAGTGAAATATTTTTTTGTACATTGCGTTGCTTAGAGTGGTAACCTACTGACTGTATGAAACCAGCAGTTGTTTTTTCATAAAGGACGCAATTAATTATGAGCATGTTAATATTTTCATGTTTATAATAGCTAACCGTATAATCCTAAGAGTTTTGCACATCTCTTTGACGAAGCATTCATGCTACTTTGAAAGTATGCATGCTTAGTTTGATGCTACTGCTTTCTCAATTTCCTAGAAGGTTGCTTCTCATTACAGACGCTATCAAACACTGTGGAAGACAAGGCAAAGTGGATTCTCAACCTCTGCTTCTCTCACATTTGAAACTATTTTTTTCATTGTTTTTGTCTTTTATAAACCTTCATGCTTTCATTTTATAAACCCTGGCACAAGAATGTCAGCTTTTGGAGTCTTTATCTATGTTAAATTTTGATATTATTCCTCACATTTCTATTCTGCATTTGATTAATGAAACTGGTTTTGGAAGGATTCAATGAGATGGTTTTTTTTTTTTTGTTAGAAATAGATATATTTTTCATTTCGTTTCACCCTGTGTAGATTTAAGAATATCACAGTAGGAAACAATGTTATGCCGCAACATTGTCTTACATATTTCTTTCCTTATTTCCCTTTTTTCAAAGGTTAATCTACATCAATAAATCAGGAAGAGTTATAATTGACTAGAAAATGCCTACCAACAGGAAAGCCACTTTGTTCTTGTTAGACGAATGCACTTTGTTCAAATAGTGGGATTGAGAAGTTCTTGCTACTTATTTTTTCTAGATTAGTAATGTCCTTTATCTTTTATAGCTTCATTATGAGTTAACTACTTTATTTTGGCAACCTTTTTTTTAGCTTTATCTGCCGATGTTGTTTAGAATTACCGAACCTTGTAACTATTTTTTTTGGAATTGTTTGACACATTTATTATTCTCTAGTAGTTGCATTATAGCTCAAAGCCTGTTGGAGGCGAATAGCTGAAATTCCTTGCTATTCGCATCCATTCTTTGCTGTACTGGTTTTGTTAAGTTGCTGAAATGTGGCTCCCTCTTATATTTTAAGGTTTCTACCTTATCATCGGTGGAGTTGCTTGTCAAATTTTCTCAACATTGTCTGATTACTAGTGTAGTTGAGAAGTTAGGTGCCCCCTCATATTTTCTTATATGGATTGAGTTTGGAATGTTTCTATTACGGTTATGGAAGGATCCAAAAATCACATCTCCATTAATTCAGCTAATCTTACCATATCACAATCACGTGATTCTAGGCAATCCCTTGATTATAGACTATAGCATAGATGGATAGTCTTACTCTATTGTAAATCATCTAGCTGTCATATTGTACAGAATATTATGTAAATACATTACGCATGCCACCAAGAATAAGTGCGGTGGTTTTTGTGTTTACCTTTTCATGGTATCATAGAGCCTTTTATTTTTTGGACTTACCTCCTTCGATCCAATGGCCTCTGACACTCTCTACCTTGTCCTTCAACACTATGGTCCACCTCTTGACCATCAAATTATCATCCTCCAACTACCTTATTTGGCACAGTCAAGTTTTACCTTTGTTGCAGTGTCATAACCTTCTTGGATATGTGGATGGCTCTCTCTAATCTCCACCTGCTACCATTGGGTCAAGTGACTCTGACATTGTCAATCCGAAATTTGCTGAATGGCAGCAAACGGATCAACTGATCATGAGTCTCCTTTTTGCTTTGCTGACGGAAGATGCTCTGTTTGCTGTTGTTGGCTTGACTTCTTCACATGATGTCTAGTCTACTTTGGAGAACACTTTTAGCAATCGTTCCAAATCACGAGAACTTCGCTTGAAAGATGAGCTACAACACTTGAAGAAAGCTGATAAAAGTGTTGCTGAGTTCTCTTGCGAATTTAAATCTATTTGTGAACAACTTGCTACCATGGGTCGTCCGATTGATGACCTCGACAAAATTCACTGGTATTTACGTGGACTTGGTTCTGCCTTCTCTGCTTTCTCTACTACTCAGTTATCTATTACTCATCTTCCTTCATTTATTGATGTCGTTCCCCAAGCAGAAAGTTATGAAATTTTTGTTAGATCACTGGACTCATCCCCCACCACAGGATCTACTACTGCTGCTTTTACTGCCTCCCGCAATGACAAAATCACATCTACTTCAGGCCGTGGTAATGGCCGCAACTCCTGTGGTGGATGACGTGGACGAGTAGGCGGTTGCTCTTAACATCACCGCACCATCCGTTGCTAGATTTGTCGTGAAGAAGGGCACTATGCCACTTTTTGTCGTGAGTGTTACACTTGCTCCTCCAGCGCTTCAAATGTTGCTAACCTAGTGGAAGCTTTCATCTCTTGTTCTTTGAATGACACTCAGGACTCCGACTGGTATATGGACACCGGTGCCACGGCGCACATGACTCATGACGTTGCTCAATTGGACAAAGCTGACATGTACTCTGGTAAGGACTGCATTATTGTCGGTAATGGTGCCTTTCTCCCGATATCTCACACCGGTACCACCTCCCCACCTCTTCTCTTACTTTAAAAGATGTTTTAGTTGTGTCTGGCCTCACCAAAAATCTAATCTCCATTAGTAAACTTACGTCTGATTTTCCTTTCTCCATTACTTTTACTAATGATTGTTTTATCATACAGAATCAAGTCACAAGAAGGGTGGTGGCAACCGGAAGACGTGAGAATGGATTCTATGTGCTTGAGCGTAGACATTGTTCTTTAGTTTCTATTTTTTCCAATAATTTCCATCGGGCCTCTTTTGATGTTTGGCATGCTCGGCTGGGCCATGTGTCCCATTCTATTATTTCTCTTTTGAATAAAAATCGTCACTTATCTGTGACTTCTTTGCTTCATAATCCTCTCGTGCTTCTAATGTGTTGGCTGTTATTCACTGTAATTTATGGGGTCCATCCCCTCGTCAATTCCACCTCAGGTTTTAAATATTATGTGATATTTGTTGATGATTATTCTCGCTTTACGTGACTCTATCTTTTGAAATTAAAATATGATTTTTTAGAACCTTTATTCAATTTCAGAAGCTTGTAGAAAATCAATTTTCTATTAAAATCAAAATATTTCTAAGTGATGGAGGCACTGAGTTTACCAATCACACTTTTCGAGATCACTTAATTAACTCCAGGATTCGTCATTAAATGTCATGTCCTCACACACCTTCTCAAAATGGTCGTACTGAGCGTAAACATTGTCACATAACTGAAATTGGTTTAGTGATGCTTTTTCACTCACATGTTCCACTCAAATTTTGGGTTGATGCTTTCAGCACTGCCACTTTCACGATTAACCGATTATCCACACCTACTCTTGATGGACTATCTCCATATGAAATTCTGTATGGTAAGACTCCAACTTACTCCAATTTTCATCCCTTTGATTGTCTTGTATTTCCCTATTTACGCGATTATGCTCCTCACAAGCTTGCCCCTCACAATCCTTCATTTGTTTTTTTGGGTTACAGTATGTCTCATCATGGATTTCGTTGCCTTGATCGATCCATTAATCAAGTTTTTATCTCCAGGCATGCTATTTTTGATGAAGTTAATTATCCTTTCAAGGGGAATCCATGTTATGGGCCCTTGCCTAATTCTCCTGTTAGTGCATTTCTTGAGCCCACTACTATCTCAGAGGCTCCATTATCATCACAACCCAATCCATTACCGCTTCCGTGTGGACCTTGTTTAACTGACAACTCCATTAGTCTGGTGCCCTCTTCGGTTTTGCAGGATACTTTTGCTGAGCTGCCTGGGTCTTCTAATGGATCTGCTTCCTTGCCTGCTAATCCCGCTCCCACTGCAGAAATCTCCTCCATACCAGCAATGGACCACCCGCCTTTTCTTGGCACTCACCCCATGCAAACTCGGGGCCAAGTGAGGAATCTTCAAACCCAACCAAAGTTCTTATTTAAGTCAAGTTTCCAACTCTGGCCTACTACATTCTTTGCTCACTATGTGTGAACTCAAAGACTTTAAGTCTGCTACAAAACATCCAGGTTGGATTGCTACTATGGATGAAGAGATTCGGGCTCTACAAACGAATCATACATGGGATCTAGTTCCGAGACCGCCCAATAAAAATGTTGTGGGCTCTAAATGGGTCTTCCGCATTAACTATTTATCTGATGGCACCGTGGACCGTCTCAAAGCTCGTCTTGTTGCAAAAGGGTATACTCAGCAACCGGGTCTTGATTTCCATGACACTTTCAGTCCTGTTGTGAATGCTTCTACCATTCGGGTTGTCCTCTCCTTGGCTGTTTCTAATAATTGGCCCCTTCTTCAACTCGACGTCAAGAATGCTTTTCTTAATGGTTTTTTGCAGGAAGAATTCTATATGGACCAGCCACCCGGCTATGTTGATTCCAAAAATCCTACATATGTCTGTCGGCTTTGCTGAGCTCTCTGTGGACTCAAGCAAGCCCCACTTGCTTGGTTTCATCGGTTCAACTCCTTTCTCTTGGCTATGGGCTTCACTTGTAGTCATTCCAACTCATCTTTATTTGTCCTCTCCAGAGGCTCTGATTTAATTTATTTATTACTCTATGTTGATGATATTGTGGTCACTAGCAACAACTCGTCTCTCCTTGATGGTTTCATTGGCAAATTCACCCATGAATTTGCTACAAAGGATTTCGGGTCCTTGAACTATTTTTTGGGCCTAGAAGCCCATTAGACCTCTGCTGGCCTTTTTCTCAGTCAAGCCAAGTATGCCCATGAAATACTCCAACGTGCCCAGCTACTTGATTCCAAACCGATCAGAGTACTCCAATGGTGGTTGCTCATCATCTATCGGCTGCTGGTCTCGATTTTGATGATCCTTCTCTCTACCGATCACTTGTTGGAGCTCTTCAATATCTCACTATCACTCATCCAGACATTGCTCATGCCGTCACTGCCATTAGTCAATACATGCATAAGCGATCTGTCTCTCATTTCAAGCAATTAAGCGAATTCTTTGCTACGTTAAAGGAACTCTTCGATTTGGACTGGTTTTTACTCCATCTTCTTCTCGGGAGATCCTTGCTTATTTCGACGCCGATTGGGTTGGGTGTCCTGACACACGTCGATCAATCTCTGGCTATGCAATTTACTTTGGCAATAATCTTGTGTCCTGGAGCTCTAAAAAGCAACCGACAGTGTCTTGCTCCAGTTGTGAATGGAAATATCAGGCATTGGCTCTCACAGTCGCAGAAGTTAAATGACTCTGTCATCTTTTTCGTGATCTTCATGTGCCTTCAGTCTCTTATCAGGTAATGCTTTGTGATAATCAAAGTTCTATTTTTCTTGCTGTTAATCCAGTTTCTCACAAACGTTCTAAGCACATTGATTTGGATTATCATTTTGTGAGAGAACTGGTGGCTTCCAAAGAGCTGTACATTTGCTACATCCCTACTAATCTCCAAGTTGTAGATGTGTTTACAAAGAGCCTCGGCAAACCTGCCTTCATTTATTTGCGATCCAAACTAGCGCATCCAAGATTTTTAGTCGCTAGGCTTGCGGGGGGGTATTATGGTTATGGAAGGATAAAAAAATCACGTCTCCATTAATTCAGCCAATCTCACCATATCACAATCACGTGATTCTAGACAATCCCTTGATTATAGACTATAGCATAGATGGATAGTCTGACTCTGTTGTAAATCATCTAGCTATCATATTGTACAGAATATTATATAAATACATTAGGCATGCCACCAAGAATAAGTGCGGTGGTTTTTGTCTTTACCTTTTCAGTTTCTTCCTTTATAATGCAGGTTCATATGAGTTCCCCTAATGTTGAGCAATTTTTTGTGCATTTTTGTTGTGCATTCAGAAATTGGAGTGGTCGGAGTTGATGACTATTTTAGAATCTGACTGTTTTTCAATTCAATGATTGTTTTTTGTGCATTTTTGTTGGTTAATATTTAACCTTAATTTTCAATTCTATGTGAGAAATTGGACATGGCTTTTGAGAAGTTAGTACAAGATTCTTATCAATTGTTTTTGTATAATATATTGTGGTTAACTTGTTATTTGTTTTTCAAATCCACAGATATCAGTAATTGGAATTTATGTGTTCCTTTACGGGCAGCTCTACCTTGTTCTTAGTGGACTGGAGAAAGCCTTTCTTCTTGAGGGTAGAGTGCGAAACCTACAATCTTTAGACAGTAGATGACTGGAAAGATTGGATCAGGCAGCGAGGTGGCATAGGAGTTCAACAGGATATAAAAGTTGGCAATCATGGTGGGATGATGAGCCTTGTGCATAATTAGAATCTTGTTTATTAAGAAAATGAGACTACTTAGATTCCACTAAGTGGTAAGTTTATGTACCAAGTGGATGAAATTATACAAATTTTATTTGTTCATCAATGAAAACCCAGAAAAGTTTGTTTCAGGTTTCTCCATCAGTGATATTTTCAAGTGGCTTGCGTGTGATTTATGATTTTTTTTTTAAATTTTTGGTCCCAGTTGTTGTGCAACGTTTGGTAACAGGATTGTAATTTGCTTCAACTGTAATGATGAAAAAACCACCCCCCATTTAATATATCAAAGTTTTTTTATTATTTGAAATCCATAATTTTATAACCACCTGCCGTTTAAAATAGACAAGATCATTCTCAATGTGTCATGTAAAACTCATGTTTTTGTAAAATTTGAAGGAAATAGCTCAATATAACTCATCCAATGGATTATGTATTTTATAACTAATATCTAGTTTGTTACAGTACCATATCTACATCTATGAAACACATTCACACTTGTATAAATATTTAATTCATTTTTCTCTCTACTTTTTACTTTTTATTCATTTCTTTATCTACTTTCTACTTTATTTGAAATGAATAAAATATATTAAAAAATATAATATTTAAATGATATAAAAAAATAGATAAACTGATGTATGATATATTGTAAAAGTCAGTGTAAAATAGAAAAAATAAATTTTAGTAATGTATTTTAAAGGATAGGATGAAGAATCTATTAGGAGTGCTCATATAATACTACATGCCATTAGAACACCAGTATTATTATTACAAAGAATATTGCTCACTTGAGCATGAAGCTGAACACCTATTTACATGCCTTGTCCAAATTAGCATCTTTGGAGCACACGTGAAACCTTACTTGGAGAAACCCTTTCCCAGAAAGGCTGGAGTTACAAGGGTTAGCGTGATCTTAATAACAGAGGTCATCCTCAACCATTCAGGCATTTTCTATCACATGCATACTACCTGTAAAACTCTCCTTATCAACATAAAATAGTCAATAGCTCTAATAACTGATTTTATGAACAAATGAGTTGAATATAGCATTACAAAACACAATACAACAAAAGTTCATTGCAGAACGATCGTACAATTCATAACTAAATCAATTCTTTTTTTCATCTACAGGGCTAAATTAAAGTAGTAGTCATATTAATATAAATATGAAAAACATCCATGACACTGTAAGAGCATAATCCGAATTGACTCCATCACTTCACCAAGAAAGATATATCATATCCTTTCCCATTTTAGAGATTGATTTCAACTCTCACTTCATCGTTTACCTATGAAAAAACAAGAGGTAATCAATACATTATATTTTCACAACTCAAAATCAAACATAAGCACACCAAAAATAAAAACTACTTTTCTCCGAAATGCTATAAGATTGTGGAAATAGTTCGACAAATGATTGCAAAGCTTTAGCCATTTTCAAGCCCCTAACGCAAGTGAGATTATCTATAAATTATCGAATCTGTCTTTTTTTTTTTTGAATCTTTTCAGATTATCCTTTAGGGTTGATTTGGATTCAAAGATGAGATGAAATTGGATTATATGAAAGATGAAAGTTAAAAAAAATATTGTTAGAATATTAATTTTTAATATTATTATTGTTTTGGGATTTGAAAAGGTTAAATTGAGATTTAAAAAAGTTGAATTGTTTATTATACTTTGTGTAAAAATTTGAAAAAATTATAATAATGAGATGAGATGAAACACTTTATGAATCCAAACAGACCTTAATATTAGAAAATTCTAGATAGAGCTTTTTTGTAATTTCAAGATATTGAATGATATAAATGTGCATATATTACAATTAACTCTTCCAATCTACCACCACATTCTTAAATACCCTACTGAACTTTCGATGGCTGCCTAATTAAAGTTTCAATTTTAAACTTGCTCCCTTTGTCTAAACCAACAATTAAGTCAGAACCAAATAGGAAAACTCACATGATTTCATCCCCAGTGCACCTTATACTCCACCACAGCACAGAGAAGCAAAAACCAAAATCATATCCCTAAGGTTATACTTGGTAGGTGAGATAAGATGAAAATTTTGTGAATAGTATTAAGATAAAAGTTTAAAATATTAATTTTTAATAGTATTATTGTTTTGAGATTTGAAAAAGTTGAATTGAGATTTGAAAAAATTGAATTGTTTATTTTATTTTATGTGAAAATTTAAAAAAGTTGTAATGATGAGATGAGATAGAGATTTCTAAACATAATCTAAAGCTACATTTATATTCCAACTATGGGTGAGCAGTGGGGCCCCACACCCTGCTGCACCGCCCCGTTCGCCCCTCCCCCGTCCATGCGGGACGAGGGTTCCGTTCCGCTAATGCGGGGGGCCCAACCTGCACCAGGGGACGAAAGGGGCTAAGCCCCACTTCGTTTTCCCCTGCCCTGCATAATATAATATAATATATTTATAATTTATATTATATATATCTATATATATAAAACTCCATAAGTGAAACAACTTCGTTTTGTCCATGACAAAACAACGTCGTTTCATTTTAGTGTTAAGTCCCCCTTGGCCCGTCTTCTTGAAGACTCTCTCTCTTTCTCTCTCTCTCTCTCTCTCTCGTACGAGCATGACATTTGAGATTCTGAAGATTGAGACTGCTTCATCCGCCCGTTTGCTGCGCCAAAGGTAAGACTCCTTACTCCTTACTCTGAACCTAGATTTTTTTTTATTTTTTTGAGTTTTGGATTGGAGATTGGAGGAAAGATGGATTGAATCGGAGATGGAGGATGAGAATGATTGTGAATTTGTGTGTTGTGGATTTTGATTTGTGCATGTGTTTGAAAATGAACGGCAGTGTTTGATTTTTTTTGGTAGTTTGTAGGTTTTCGGATTTGGAATTCTAAATTAGTTTAGGGTCCAAATCCGGAACCCTAAATAAATTGATTTAGGGTTTTCAATTCCTAAATCAATTTAGGGTTTGATTTAGGGATTTCAATGAAACCCCTAAAAGGCTAAATCAATTTATTTAGGAGTTCAATCCGAAATCTTAAATTGATTTAGGGGTTTTCTCCTGAAATTTCAATTTAGGGTTTCAATGGAAACCCCTAAATACTGGTAAGAGTTCTTCGATTCTTTTTTTTTTAGAAAGAGAATGGTTTTGAATCTTTGATCACCCATTTTTTGTTTCTTTTAATACATTTAGCTAAAATTTTGTTCTTTCGTTTAAAACTCTTAAAACTAGAAAACATTTTTTTAATTGTTTGATATATTATTATGTTTTTTTTTTTTTTTGTCTTGTGTTGGCTTTGCACTTTGCCTTATTTTTTCATGTGTAGTGTATTATTATGATTTTTTAATATCTTGTGTTGCTTGATTTTTTAATTTTTTATTGTGTTACAAATTTAGGAATGTCTTCTCAAAGGGATTTCAGTGATAGCTCTCCTACAACTATCAGTACCCCTGCCCCTACCAATATCTCTGCCCCAAAACCTAACCCTACTCCAACCCCTGGGAATACACCTTGCCTCGCCCCCAAGCCCACACTGACACAAGGCAAGAAATCTGTTTTCATAGTTTGGTCTCACTTTACCAAATTAGAGAGTGATGACCCCAATAACCCCTAAGCTAAATGTAATTACAGTGAAAAAATGTATGGATGTCACTATAGGAAACATGGTACATCCCAGTTAAAGAACCATTTAGAAGAATAATGCAAAAAGAGTTCAATATTAAGATCCTTATTGGAGAAGAGTCAATCTAGACTAGATATTGAACTAAAAAAATGGCGGATAGGAGTAGTAGGGGTCCAACATTGAAGGAGTATACGAATTATGATCCCGATGAGTGTAGAAGGAAATTAGTTCGTATAGTTATTATAGACGAGATACCTTTTCAGTTTATGGAGAGGAGAGAGTTCAAGAACTTTTCCAAGAATTGGAATCTAGATTTACGCTTCCTTTTCGCCACACTATGGCAAAGGATATTAAAAGGATATATATAAAAGATAAATATGTTTTAAAGGGCCAATTGACGGGTTTGGTAGTTTGCCTCACTACCAATACTTGGACTTCTGTCCAAAATATGAATTACATGTCTTTGATTGTGCATTTTATTGATTCTGATTGGATTCTTCACAAAATGATTATTAAATTTTGTCGAATAACTAATCACAAGGGTGAGACAATTGGGAAGACTTTGGACGCCGCAATAAATGAGTGGGGGTTGGCATGAGTTTTGACAGTTTCAGTTAATAATGCATTGTCTAATAATGTCTCATTGAGATATCTGAAAAATTTATCTTAGGGTGACAAATAAGACATTCTTGGATGGTGAATATTTGCATATTAGATATGCTGCACATATCTTAAATATAATTGTGACTGAGGGGTTGAAAGATGTTGATGACTCGGTTGCACGAGTTAGAATGACTGTGAAATTTGTGAGGTCTTCTTCTACTAGATTGGAGAAATTCAAAATTGATGCGAAAACTGTGGGCATAACATCGAAGAAGGGTCTTTGTACTGATATTTCTACCAAATAGAACTCAACCTTCTTGATATTGGAGGAGGCCCAAGAATATAAGGTAACCTTTTAATTATTGGATGATGAAGACATTTAATATATCAAATACTTTGATGAGCACAAAGGATTAGGAAAGTCTAATAATGATGATTGAGAGGTAGTTTCTTGATTTTCTCGAGCTTTTTTACGATGTCACATTGAAGTTATTTGGTTCTTTGTACCATACATCCCATAAGTTTTGTCAACAAATATATAAGGAGAATTAGACGACATGTGTAGGGATTCCAATCTAAGGACGATGGGGATGACATTGACCATGAGGGTCAAATATGACAAGTATTGAGAGATTTGAGTAGACTAAATATTTTGTTATATGTGGCTGTTATTCTTGATTCTCGTCTGAAAATTTCAGGCATGTTATATGGTTTGAGACTTGCGCACGATTAATCATGAACTGATCTTATTGGTGATATGACCTGAGATACCCTGGCTAAATTGTATGATGAGTTTAATATGATTAAGGGTGATACTACATCTGCTATACATACACCTACCCCAACGCCTCCTCTAGACACTGGGCCAACAAAGAAGCGTAGATTAGCATAGACTAAAATCTTCGCACAGAATCTCACACTAATTCGTTAATCTACGGAGGTGGTTTCGGAGTTAGACAACGATTTGTCAAGGGATCTTATTCAAGATGATGATGATTTCGATATATTATAATTGTGGAAGGCGGCAGCAAAGAAATATCTCATCTTTTCTGAGATAACCCGCTATATTTTTGTCATCCCTATTAGCACCATTGCCTCAGAGTCAACCTTTAGTACCGAAGGATGCATATTGGATCATTTTCATAATTCATTGTCTCCTATAACCATGGAGGCATTGATATGCATAGAGAGTTGGACAATGGAAAATGATATTCATGTTCCAGATGTTTTAGATTTTAAGGAGACCGACGATAAAGAGGGTGGTGATCAGTCTGGATTTGGACCACCTGGTAATTATTGTTTTTATTTTATTATTTTGATTTATTTATATTTATTTTGATTTTATCGATATTAATTTTAGTATTAATTGTTGTAGCAACAGACGACTTAGACGACATTTACCTCTGCTGCAACATGAATATGTGTTCAACCCTCGAATCTCAATGAGTTAATAAAAAGACTACCTGCCCGAGCCGCCCCAAATGTCACAATCAAAGACTCAGGTCTCGTTTGTTTTCAGAGATGAGATTAAATCTTTTGAGATATATGTAAATAGTAGTGAGATATGTTGAGATAAGATGAGATAAGATAATATATTTATTTGTTTATAGACATGAGATAAGATTAGTTTGACTTTTTGTGAAATATTTATAGTTGTGGGACCCACAACAGTACAAATGTTTTCAAAGTTGGATTTCGGCGATTTCCTCGGCTGTGTTGCGTTTTCCTTTTTTTTTTTTTCCTGCATCCTTCTTTAATAACGGTGGAATCCAATTTTTTGTAATAAAATATAAACAAAATAGTGTAATCCGTGCATGAACAGTAACACCAAATGACAAAACACAAATTGACATTTTTCTGGATGTGACTGTATAGTGCAACTGTAACATCCCGGATTTTAGTGTATTTTTAATGAAGGTTTATTTTAATTATTTATTGTGTAATTCTCTTGTTTTAATATTTTAGAGGTTTTATTTTATTATTTTATTGGACTTTCCTATTTTTATTAATTATTATTTTTGGAAGTTTAGAATATTATTTTAGAATATTTTAAACAGTGAAAAATTATTTATTGGGCTTTCTTATTATTAATTATTGTTTTAGATTTAAATTGATCTTTAATTTAAATTGGTTTGTTTGTAGGTTTTAAAATTACTATTATTTTATTAAAGCATTTCACTACGTTTGATTAATTTTAATTAATGATCTGCAATTTAATTCGTCTTTATTTTAAATGATGTTTTTGTCAGAGTTTAATATTTTATGTTAGTTAATTTTGAGTTAAATTGATTTATTTATTTTAACTGTTTTAAAAATAGTTATTGTTTTATTTGAATATTTCACTGCGTTTGGATTATTTTATTTATTTAGTGGTTTTAAAATCGTTTTCATTGGATCACTTTCGAAACCCAAGTTGAAAAGTCTGAATCTCACTTTTTTCACTCCTCTTTTTCTTTTTCTCTTCTTTTTCTTTTTCTTTCTTTTTTCTTCTTCCTCTCTCTCTCCCCGCACGCGACCAGCCCCTCTCTCTCTCTTCTCTCTCTCTCGTTGTTCGGCCTATCACCGTGCAGCGCCGCCTCTGGCCGGCGGTGGTCGACACCGCCGGTACCACCGGCTTCCCTGAGCACCGGCGAGCCACCCCTCCAAATTCCAGCCGACGCCACGCCGCCGTTAGCCTCCGGAAGCCGTGCGAAGCCGCGGCGTTCCTTCACCCATTCCGCCGCCATCCGGCCACTTCCGGCCACCATTTTTTTACCACATCTTCACCAGTCCAATACCAAGCATTTCCACCCAAACCCGGCCCCGATCCGTCGCCGGAGCCGGTCATACGAGCATCACTTCCGATTTGACATTTCGGCCTTAAAACCGTCCTTTTTCGCCACTATTCACGGCCAACCACCACCACCATTAGATTCCTCACCTTCCAAAGGTCCTACCCTATCAATTTCAAGTCTCCGTTTGAAACCGTAAAAAATTCCCATTTCACTGCATTTCGGTCAGTGTTTTTACACTGTGCGAATTTGCTGCTTTGGTGATTTTCAGTGCCTCAGAACCTTCGTAAAATTGTTTTAAAGCGCTGTAAGTATTTCCTAAACAATTCTTTTGAGATTTAATTATATTTTTGCAATTAACTGCTATATTTTATATATATGTATCCTGATTGGTTTCCGGACTGAGTCCGAGGAGTTCGGGGGTGGTTGGATTGATCGGAGTATATTGTTGTGTGATTTTGGTGATTGGATTATTGTTGGATTTGATTATGTTGTGAATTGGAGTTGGTTATTGGTTATTCTGGCTGTGATCTGGTTAATTGTCGGAATTGTGTTTTGATTTGGTTTGGTTGTGATATTGAGGTTATTTTTGGTTCATGGCATATGCACGCATGATCATGTTTGTAAATTGAAAACTGGGTTTTCGTGTATTGCATTCATGTTCATGTGATTATTTTGAAAACTGAGTTTTCATGAGAATTGGATTTATGGGTGCGTGTGTATCACGACCCCAAGCCGAGAAGGGGCATTATCTCAGTGGAGCTCCTCTGGTCACTCAGGAGCGTAAGATACTGAGTGACGTCCCCTGGGTTGTCGCCGGGCGACAACGGGATCGGACGTTGGACGTGCCGACTCCGTGGCCCTTCTGCTGGCGGGGGCTAGAGGATGACCTAGCCACGAACGCACCGAGTGCGGAACTGAGCATCTCTCGTAAAGTAGCCAGGACGTGCGGATGGTCCATAGGGGAGGCCATGGTGCATATGGTTAATTGGATAAATGGAAAAATAGCTGTTTTCTGGAAAAATAACGTGAGTTGTTTTTGTGTATCATTTTCTGGGAAAATGATGGATAAATATTTTTGTGTGCCATTTTCTGGGAAAATGGTGGAAATTATTTTACTGGAAATGATTTTTGAGCCAAAGAGATTTTTGGCGTGCGTCGTATTATTTCATATTGCATCATGGGCATGCATGGTTAATTGTTTAGGTATGGTTATATCTCTGGACTTGGTTAGGTTATAACTTACCTGCGGTACCATTTCATGGTACTGCAGACTTTGTTGATGATGCAGATGCCGAGCCTGAGGATCTGGCTCCGCCGGAGGAGTGATCTGGGATCACTCGAGTTATAGTTTTTATTTCAGACTTGTATTTTATTTTCTGGGACTTGGCTTTGTTTTTAAGGTATTTTGTATTTTGGATATCTGTATTAATTAAAATTTTGGTACTAGTAGACTTTATTACCTTCCGTTGTGTTTTTATTGGTGCACTGTTTATTTGTTGCACACACTGACACTTGTCGTTGGGATGCGTGACTGGTTGTCATCATCACGGGTGTCTCGATTTCCGTGCTGGTCCGTACATGGAAGTCGGGGGCGCCACAGGTGGTATCAGAGCAGTTCGGCTCTGGGTAAAACCACATGTCCCTTAGGTGAAGTACCAGAAAGTTTTAAAAGTTGTGATTTAAAATTATTTTGGTTTGAAATATGTTATTTTAATGGTTTTAATTTATTATATTTGTTGTTATTTTTATTGGTTTCATCTATTTGGTTGAATGTTATTTTACTTTAATTGTTTTATTTTATGGTCGCTTATTTTATTTGTTTTAATTATTTATTGTGTACTTCTTCATTGTTTTATTCATTTATCGCATGTTATTTTATTTATGGTATTTTATTTTATTTGTGAGATTTTGTTTTGTTTTGATTTTATGTTGTTTGAGGTATGTTACTTTAATTGTTTTAATTTATTGTATATTGTTTTACTTGGTTGGTTGATATTCTATTTTATTTGATGGCATTTTGTTGTGTTTTAATTTATTTTTATTTTTTTTTCATAATTAGATTTTAATCGGTTTGAGTTAAAAAGTGGGTTAAGGGCTACGCTATGACAGGAAGAAGGTACGACTGTGAATGTCATTATTAGGCTTGAGCATTTAGTGTAGTAGGCCTGAACTCTTAGCAATTGGTATGTTTTAATATCGAGACTCGAAGGGAACGACATGGTCTAAGTGAACTCTATGGAGTAGGAACTCAAGTTGCAGCTAAGGTGGGAATAGCTTTAGTTCGCCTAGGATACTTGAGGTCTTAAGTTTCATAGGATTAATTATTGAGTCTAGGGAGTAAGAGGTCATAAGTTCAACGAATTTCGAGGATAGACTTATGAGAAGTTATCTAAGGTTTGAGGCTCTATAGTTTTTAGGAAATAAGTTTATAGGATCTAAGGTGGTAGGTTCAACAAGCACTTGAAGGACTAATTAAATTAGAAATTTTAGATTTTTGCCGACTCAGTTAAGCCCTTTGATATTATTTCGAGTTTAGAATTTTGCAAGGTTGGTAAGGTGAGTGTTTTAGCTTTAAGGTTATCGAATTTGAGGATTTCAGGAAATGATTCTTTTTGGTTTAAGGTTTTAGAATTATAAGATTGAAGGATTTATTTGTTATAATATTTAAGTTTTTAATTCCTCGAGCTTGGTGTGCTAGCTTGTTTTATTTTGGAGACTGTTTAGTCTGTGATCATTAAATTGAGGTTGATCAGAGATCAATTATTAATATAGGAATTTTTTTTAATGAGAATATTTCTTTGGAGATGGAAGGTAATGATTTAGCTCGTGTATTTTCTGAGGATTGCAGATTTGGATCGAATTCGGGAAAATGATTGTTTTTAGCGTGAGGTTACAATAGTAGATTTAAGATTTGATCCATATCAATTTTAAGGATTAAGAAGGTGTTGATTTAAGAAATGATTCTTGTTGATTTCGAGGATATAGGTCTAGATGATGGAAATGGTAGTGATAGATAACTTGCACGTTGGAGGAATATGGATTCTAGCTAAGGATGCACGAGATCGATGTGTAGCAGTTGTGAGTTTGTAGGAATTTCGGAGAGTACAGGTTCTAGTCTCATTCTTGGCTTGGAAGAAGTAGTTCTGGTAGGTATTGTTAAGGAGTCGTTACGACAGTATTAAGTTCAAGAGTTTTGGTGAGTTGATCGAAGAGTACAGTCGAAGCAAGTTACTCGATGTAATGATGATTGGCATTAATTATTGTGATTACCTAAAGGAATTAATTGTGACTTGAGATCACATAGGAATTTAAATTTTTGAGACTATACTTTCCTTTGGAAATGGAACGTCAAGTTTGGTGAGTTAAGGACATTGTTATTTGGCTTAATTGATGAATTTTGGAAGTTGAAGCTTAGGCATCAACGGTGGATAGCATAATCAAGTATATGAGTTAATAAAATATTAAGATCCTTGGATGTTGTGCAATAATTTTGGTGGAGTGATGGTTTAAGCAGTATAGCGTGCCTTGAGGTTTATTAGTGATGTGTTATTGAAGGATTTAGTTGTGTTAAAACTAGCTTATAGGAGTAGAAGTAGGTGGGCGAGTTACCAAGAAAGTTTTGATAAGATTTTGGTAAACTCAATGGTAGTTCGTGGTGAGTTTAGTCATCGTTAGATTAGATGATATTCAGAATTTAGATATTAAGCTTTCGGGTTTAGGTAGTCGCGTAGAAGTTGTTAATTGTTCTTTTTGGTTGACGGGTTGGATTCGAGTCTTTCAGAGTAAGTTTCTTATCTTAAGAGGAGACGAGTACACTTTGTGGTAGTGTTACTTGTTTTCAATTGCGATGCTGAAGTTGATTAATATTGGTTTTCTGTCATTGATCGTGGATGTATTCTTTTTGGATATTGATCTTGTTTAAAGTAGCGGGAGTTATTTGAGTAATGTGTGATAATTCATGATTTTGGAGGAGGGTACTTCCACCAATTGTGGTAAGAGTTTCTTGGTTAGTAGGTATGGAACTACCCTGTACTCAATAGTGTTATTTTAGGAGGACATGAATTTTCGGTATGTGGCGAATATCAGAGTGCGCAGTAGGAGTGTGATACTTTGGTTGTAATAAGGAGTTCAAATTTTGTGCTGAGTTTGAGGAATTAGTGATGACTTGGAATTTTTGAGGAATACTTGTAATTGGAGATTAATTATTATGTATGCAATTTCGTTATTGATGGTTAATTTTTGGAAGTGGCCACTAGGTTACTAAAGTGTAGTATTCAGCGAAGGTTTGGGAGTTTTACTGTAGGAACCAATAGAGGTTAGTTCAGATTATCAATTGGAACTAGTAATCATTGGAATTCCTTAGGTGTTGTGTTAAGGTTTTGTGGATATTGAGATCTTGGTTTACCTGGCCGCTCTAGGAATGATAATCATGATGTGCATTTGGGAGAATGTGCAGACCGCCTTTGTGTTGGGATGAAATTGGTGAGAGTATATTATTTGGGCCGAGTTATTATAAGAGATGATATGGCGGAAGCGCAAAGTTGTCAAAAAGATTATGTGGATTCAAGGAGAAAGACTTGTCTTTTGAGGAAGGTGATTGGATTATCTCAAAGTCTCTCCCATGAAAGGCGTTAAGCGTTTTGGTAAAAGAGGAAAACTTAGCCCAATATTTGTGGGACCTTTTCAGATTTTGGAGATGAATGAGGCTGTTGCTTACAGGACTGCTTTGCCAGAGTATTTTGGAAATGTTCTTGATGTGTTCCATGTGCTCTCAAGAAAGGTTTTGGTCAGCAAGAGGTGCGCTTTGTCGACCCAAGACGCATCGAACCTCAACCTGACCTTACTTAGGAGGTTGCCCTAATACCGATTGTAAATTGGAAGGAGTAAAGGTTAAAATCTAAGTCAATACTTTTGGAGAAGGTAGTTTGGGATGATCTTCTGGCTTAAGATTTCTCTTGGAAAAGAGAAGTAGACATGATGGAACGATATCTGTAATCGTTTGTTTGATCGGCGGTATGTCTCTTAAGCCTACCGTTAGTCGCATCTCATGCCTGTCTTTAGCATTGATGTCTGACCCTACAATTTCGAGGACGAAATTTATTTTAAGGGGGGGAGATTGTAACATCCCGGATTTTAGTGTATTTTTAATGAAGGTTTATTTTAATTATTTATTGTGTAATTCTCTTGTTTTAATATTTTAGAGGTTTTATTTTATTATTTTATTAGACTTTCCTATTTTTATTAATTATTATTTTTGAAAGTTTAGAATATTATTTTAGAATATTTTAAATTGTGAAAAATTATTTATTGGACTTTCTTATTATTAATTATTGTTTTAGATTTAAATTGATCTTTAATTTAAATTGGTTTGTTTGTAGGTTTTAAAATTACTATTATTTTATTAAAACATTTCACTACGTTTGATTAATTTTAATTAGTGATTTGCAATTTAATTCGTCTTTATTTTAAATGATGTTTTTGTCAGAGTTTAATATTTTATGTTAGTTAATTTTGAGTTAAATTGATTTATTTATTTTAACTGTTTTAAAAATAGTTATTGTTTTATTTGAATATTTCACTGCGTTTGGATTATTTTATTTATTTAGTGGTTTTAAAATCGTTTTCATTGGATCACTTTCGAAACCCAAGTTGAAAAGTCTGAATCTCACTTTTTTCACTCCTCTTTTTCTTTTTCTCTTCTTTTTCTTTTTCTTTCTTTTTTCTTCTTCCTCTCTCTCTCCCCGCACGCGACCAGCCCCTCTCTCTCTCTCTTCTCTCTCTCTCGTTGTTCGGCCTATCACCGTGCAGCACCGCCTCTGTCCGGCGGTGGTCGACACCGCCGGTACCACCGGCTTCCCTGAGCGCCGGCGAGCCACCCCTCCAAATTCCAGCCGACGCCGCGCCGCTGTTAGCCTCCGGAAGCCGTGCGAAGCCACGGCGTTCCTTCACCCATTCCGCCGCCGTCCGGCCACCATTTCTTCACCACATCTTCACCAGCCCAATACCAAGCATTTCCACCCAAACCCGGCCCCGATCCGTCGCCGGAGCCGGTCATACGAGCATCACTTCCGATTTGACATTTCGGCCTTAAAACCGTCCTTTTTCGCCATTATTCACGGCCAACCACCACCACCATTAGATTCCCCACCTTCCAAAGGCCCTACCCTATCAATTTCAAGTCTCCGTTTGAAACCGTAAAAAATTCTCATTTCACTGCATTTCGGTCAGTGTTTTTACACTGTGCGAATTTGCTGCTTTGGTGATTTTCAGTGCCTCGGAACCTTCGTAAAATTGTTTTAAAGCGCTGTAAGTATTTCCTAAACAATTCTTTTGAGATTTAATTATATTTTTACAATTAACTGCTATATTTTATATATATGTATCCTGATTGGTTTCCGGACTGAGTCCGAGGAGTTCGGGGGTGGTTGGATTGATCGGAGTATATTGTTGTGTGATTTTGGTGATTGGATTATTTTTGGATTTGATTATGTTGTGAATTGGAGTTGGTTATTGGTTATTCTGGCTGTGATCTGGTTAATTGTCGGAATTGTGTTTTGATCTGGTTTGGTTGTGATATTGAGGTTATTTTTGGTTCATGGCATATGCACGCATGATCATGTTTGTAAATTGAAAACTGAGTTTTCGTGTATTGCATTCATGTTCATGTGATTATTTTGAAAACTGAGTTTTCATGAGAATTGGATTTATGGGTGCGTGTGTATCACGACCCTAAGCCGAGATGGGGCATTATCTCGGTGGAGCTCCTCTGGTCACTCGGGAGCGTAAGATACTGAGTGACGTCTCCTGGGTTGTCGCCGGGCGACAACGGGATCGGATGTTGGACGTGCCGACTTCGTGGCCCTTCTGCTGGCGGGGGCTAGAGGATGACCTGACCACGAACGCACCGGGTGCGGAACTGGGCATCTCTCGTAAAGTAGCCAGGACGTGCGGATGGTCCATAGGGGAGGCCATGGTGCATATGGTTAATTGGATAAATGGAAAAAGATCTGTTTTCTGGAAAAATAGTGTGAGTTGTTTTTGTGTATCATTTTCTGGGAAAATGATGGATAAATATTTTTGTGTGCCATTTTCTGGGAAAATGGTGGAAATTGTTTTACTGGAAATGATTTTTGAGCCAAAGAGATTTTTGGCGTGCGTCGCATTATTTCATATTGCATCATGGGCATGCATGGTTAATTGTTTAGGTATGGTTATATCTCTGGACTTGGTTATGTTATAACTTACCTGCGGTACCATTTTATGGTACTGCAGACTTTGTTGATGATGCAGATGCCGAACCTGAGGATCTGGCTCCGCCGGAGGAGTGATCTGGGATCACTCGAGTTGTAGCTTTTATTTCAGACTTGTATTTTATTTTCTGGGACTTGGCTTTGTTTTTAAGGTATTTTGTATTTTGGATATCTGTATTAATTAAAATTCTGGTACTAGTAGACTTTATTACCTTCCGTTGTGTTTTTATTGGTGCACTGTTTATTTGTTGCACACACTGACACTTGTCGTTGGGATGCGTGACCGGTTGTCATCATCCCGGGTGTCTCGATTTCCGTGCTGGTCCGTACATGGAAGTCGGGGGCGCCACAGCAACCGTACAAAACAGTAAATGAAAGTCAGACTTTTTTGTACAAAATAGTAATGTAGGCCAGCGGCATTTTCGAGTAGAGTACAGTTTATAAACAGTAAATAAATTAATAAGAGATAAAATAAGATGAGATAAAAATAAGTGTTTGTTTTCAGAGAAAGTCTGTCCGTATAAAAACTTAGAAAAGTTTTTAGAGTTTTGTGTTTCATCTCTGTAAGCAAACGAGGCCTCAAACAACTCTATCTTTAAATTCTTAGAACATTGAAATTTCAATCATTTGTACTTATTATGTATTCAATGATTTGTAATGTTAATACAATATCCTTTGGACACTTTTATGTTTGTAATTTTGTAATTGTTTAGCTTTTCAATTTTGTAATAGCTTAGTTATTATTATTAGTTTATTAGGTAGTAAACTAGTAGTCTGTAGTAGTATTTCATTTGCTCTAAATTAGTAAATTTGTATAATGTATATATTATTTTTATTCATATAACTTTTTTTTTTAATTTGGTTTTTTAACTCTTTTTTTTTTTTTTACTTCTAATTTTATGGGTCCAAAATGGCTCGAAAGTTATTTTTGGGCTTAAAAGAAAAAGCTTATGGACCATTTTAGGCCCATTTCAACAGTTTCTAGGCCAAAGGCCCAGTATCAAAGGGGGCTGACGGATTGACCCCTCCCCCGCACCATGTTATCCGGGACAGGGTACCCCGCCCCTGCACTCTGGGGGCGGGAGACAGGGAAGAATCCTCTCCCCCACCCATACGAGTGCGGGTAACACCCCTAATTCCATCTCAACTAAAACATAAAAAAGCTTTCATATGCAGATAAAACTAGTTACAAGATTCGGTCATTCTATACAACATAAGCAGACAAAGCTAAAAAAAGGTTGCCAAAATAAGATGAGTATATTAATATACATACAACATACTTTCACAATTCATTTCATAATAATATTTTAAGATTAAGAATAATTTTATAAGATTAAGATATTTTTGTAAAATAATATTACTTTATAAAAATATTTTAAAAAGTTATCCCTGATTTAATATATTATTGTGAAATATATTAGTAAAAAATATTGTGTATAAATCATTTTTCAAATAAAATAGTTAACTCATAATGAATCTTAAAAAAAAAAAAATTGCATTCCTAACAAGAGCAGCAACTAGGCTTCCAATATCTGAAGGCGAGCACTAGTATTGGCTTGGATAAAGTTAAAAATTGGTTAAAATTTAAATAATTTGTACTAAAAAGACTCCGCATTGGATTTGGTATCTCTAAAACAATTTAGATTTCTGCTACAGTAATTAACCAAATTTGAAAAATCAAATTGATTTACCAAAAGTTAAAATAATAATTTCTCACTCTAAACAAACATTAAAATATTAGTTTCTTACTCCAATAAAAATATTATTTGGTTTATAACTAAGAAATTTAGATAGAATTTTTGATAAGTTTAATAAAATATTTGTTATTATTAGCATTAAATGATTTTTAAAAATATGATTTTTTAATATTAATTTAATTAGAATATAATTATTATTAATATTAAATTAATAGAATTATAAAATATGATATAAAAAAATTAAATTAAAATTATTAATTTAATAATATTTTATTATTATATAGAGTGTAAATAATTTATTCAATATAAAAATTGAATTTAAATAAAATAGATAATTATAAAAAATTGTGACATTGGTTAAATTTTAAAGATTTATTGCCCAAGCCAACGCTATTACCGTAGGCACAACCGCCTGATGCTGTTATTTCCAAATCGCAGAAATTCGAGACGCAGAGAGATAGAGAGAGGCAAAGGTGAGGGATACTTACTTGAAAAGGCGCCGTTGAACGGTGGCCACACCGCAGGAGGCGTGACGCGGAGGAGAGCAGACGCTCGGCCTGGGCTCGACGCGAGGGGGGCTTCTGGAGAGAGAGGGAGAGAAAGAGAGAGAGATCGTCAGCGAGAGTGACCCGTCTTGGACCGTCGCCGTTGACGATTGGGCGTGGAGGGGGAGAGCGAAAGGGTTAGGAGCGAAGAGTTGAAAATATTGTCTCGGCTTTCTCAGTGATTTTGAATCTCAGAACTAGAAGTGAAGAAAATAAATAAACAAAAAGCCGGAAGTTTCAGGGCGTGCGTGCAGCACAGCAACAGGTCTCCACGAAGCTGGTGAAACGCAAAGATCTGTGACAATCCACAGAAAACGCTTTCAGTGAATGGGGAGGTGGAGAGCCGCTTTCCTTCTCCTCGATCACATAGCCTCTGCTTCCAAATCGCTTATCCCTAACCCCCCTCTTCCTCCCAGACCTCTCCGTCTCTCGCTTCACTCAAGTCCCGTTTCTTACTTCTTCAGTTTAAGACCGTTCTCTGCAATCCCATCCCGCGTCTCGGTGGATATCAACGAATTTGATTCTGTGTCTCCGAGTTTCGATCACAACGATGAATTCTTTGATAAGGAAGACGAGGAAATTGGAAAGATTCCCGTCAAAGCCTTCTTTCTCTGCACCAGGTTTGCCACTGGGAGTCCTTTCCATGAATTACCAACGGTGTTAGTTTGTTTGTTTTTTCTTTTTTGTGGTTAATCCACGCTGTCTCTCTCCATGTATGTTTCTTTGCAGCTATATTGTTTCTGTTTGGATGGGTTTTACAAAATAGCATTTGGGGTTGTGTGTTTTGTTTTTGTTTGGAATTAGTTTCTGATGGAATTGGGATATTCTGCTATAATTGCACTGGCGGTAAAGAATGCGGCAGAACGTTTATTGGATATTTCGGTTGTAAATTTCATAATTGTTGATTACTATTGCAGTGGCTCCCTCCCTCTTTTACTTCTTTTTTCTCTCCGTCGTTTTGTTTTTGTTTTGCATGGTGTGGTTTTCTAAGATTCATGGTTTTGACAGTATCAATTTGAAGAGCATGCAAGCCGAGAATTTAAGCAACGTAGTTCCTCCTACCTCTCGCTCCTCAAATTATATTGCCCTCAGATATTGTGATTTCTCCACAGAAAATTCTGTAAGATTATTAAGAAACAATTTTATCCTTTTGCTTGGTTCAAGTTCTTACTATGTTCGTAGAAACTAGAATTCACCCAAGTCCTGTTCTTCTCCCACAATTTTATACCATTTAATTTTTTTGGTCAGTAGATGGTAAAATGAAACAATTTCTGACCATTTCACAGGCTAACCACTTCCGAATATTTATAAACGCATAGAGTTAATGTTCATCAATTGATTTTTGGGCTAGGAGGCGGTGTCTTGAATTAGGTTGTCAAGAGATAGGGTGCCATTGGGTAGGTCTTAGGTCCACATTTTCCCCAAATACAGGAAATGGGCCAAGGGGGGCAGGGAGTGGGGGTTTGAGTCACATCCAAAAGTGGCTGATTAGTGTTTTCTATCGGTCAGCAATTGTAGCAAATTTGAGTCATGTGGTGGTTCCCAATAAGGATTTTGCAACTGGACTTATACAAGTGGTCTTACCTGGAGTTTAATAAGAGAATCTTTCAAAACTCTAATCACAATCGTTATGAATAGCAACATGATTGGTTTAAACTTGCTTTTGATTACACGAGACTTTGGATGTAGGTCTTTGGAGTCAAGAGGAACTTGGGCTGCTGCCGTTACATGGTTGTCTTCCAGTATGGATCTGCTGTTCTGTTTAATATTGAGGATCATGAAGCTGAAACTTACCTGGACATAGTTCGAAGACATGCTTCTGGATTGCTTTCCGAGATGAGGAAAGATGGTAAAATTCTTTAAGAATGGGATTAAGTTTTTTTAACAGCATGAATCTTTTATCCAAATGAGTGCTATATTTATCTTCATCTATTTTTGTTCCCAATAGCTGCTCTCCACTGTCATTAAGTATGAAATAGTTCTGTAGCTATGTGATTCTGTTGGTTGCTTTCCTGTAGTTTGTTGAGTCCATTAGCTTCATCCCCATGTTGGTCTCTGGACATTTCCCCCATAGCTTTATCAATACATTTCTACTTTCCATGTGAACAATTGTGTACTTACCTATAGCTCTTTGTGTCTTCATTCTAGATTATGCTGTAAAAGAGAAGCCATCATTGGTTGAGGATATGCGGGGAGGTCCAGACTACATTGTTCTCAAAACATTGGACACTGATGGTGTCCGCATCATAGGAAGTGTGCTTGGCCAAAGTATAGCTTTGGATTATTTTGTTTCACAGGTAATTTCTTGGTAGGATTTCCAAGTTTGTATTTATTCTGTAAGTTGTTTAGCGGAGTAGAAAGCACTTGGTTTCTCGCTTTTAAACCACTTTTGGTGCATTCCAGATTCTATAGGCTTGAACTGTTTGAATATAAGCATTTAAGATGTCTATTGATTTTCATTGTGCCATGGAACCATGGCTTATGTTGCTTGAAACAGCATAATATTTTGCAAGGAGTTTTGATCGAAACCAAGTTAAACTTCAATGACCTTAACCTCTCTCTCTCTCTCTCTCTCTCTCTCTCTCTCTCTTGCATGTACAGATTGATGGTATGGTTCAAGAATTTGCAGACATAAATCGTGGAATGGAGAATACCGGAACTTTTACAATGGATAAAAAGAAGCTCCTTCAGCTTGTTGGGAAGGCTAATTCAAATCTAGCTGATGTAATTCTAAAAGTTGGTATTTTTGAGAGGTAATGCCATTGTTTTTTGTAGTCTCATTCGATGCGTCCGAATGTGGCTGGTTATGTGTTTGAGTAGATAATGAATACCAGAAGTTCCTTCTGCATACTGGATGATCTCACTTTTACTGTTCTAGGCATTAATAGCTAATGCCTCTACTTGACTCCATCACTCCTACAGATTAAGCTCACTATGATGTTGGTTGACTTTACATTTAGCAAGCAGAAATTACAGTCCAACAAAACCCCATGCTTGGGTCAAGTTGTGAACATGAATGAATCCAAGTTATTTTGAAATTGAAATTAGGTTAATTAAAGACTGGAGGCTACCCTACCTCATCTCATTATGCTAAACATGCTTGTTTAAAGTTAGTTCAGCTCATGAAGCTTGAATAAAGCTGTTTCTTCTCATTCATGTTGCCTCCAGGCTTCGGTTGGGCTCATTAGGCTTGAACAAAGCTGTTTCTGTTCATGACTGTTCTTGACTCTGGAGTCATTACAACTTCTTCCCTGGCTTCCAAAGCTAGGCAGCAAATAAAGTGAGAACTCTGTAAATCTACCATGATTTGGCTTTACAAAGATCAGATAACCTGAAAATCGGTTCATTAAAGTTGGTTACTTTTGAACATGTTTGAGTACTTGCATAATTTCCCTGATATTGTTAACAGCCTTTCGAGTACATGAATTTGGTTCAAGTTTGCTTCTTGCAGCTCTTCATATTTGTTTGGTTCTTTTATTATTCAGATCAGAAATTGCTTGGAGGGATGCCAAGTATGCTCAAATACATGAATATCTTCGTGAGGAGTATGAGGTGACTCAACGCTTTGGAAATTTGGATATTAAATTAAAATTCGTGGAGGTATGCCTGCCCATATGTCCGTATGGATATATGTGTTTCATTTGGGTCACTTAGAAATTGGATTTGTTACTTAAATAGAATATATATATATATATATATATATAGTGCACAGCCAAGGCAAAAAATAAAGAAGATAATATCTGATTTGATTTGTATCCACATTCCATCAGGCGGAAGTAATATAATTCTGTCATATGTTTGGATGGCTTTTCCTTGTACTTTCATGACTATAGTTATATATTGTGCATATAATGAATGTTATTGATAATTGATAAAGCCCCCTCTTAACTCTCCATTTGCAGCATAACATTCATTTCCTCCAAGAAGTCCTCCAAAACAGGAAGTCTGATCTCTTGGAATGGTGCATCATTGGCCTGTTGACGATTGAGAATGTCATATCAATATACGAGATTGTTCGTGATTCAAATGCGATTCCTCTATAATTTTGCAATTTGATTATAGGAAACATGAAACGGATGATAATTTTGTACCAGTATTTAATCTGTTTATTGAGCAACTCAATTCATTATCATATGTATGCAATAAATTTTCTTGCATATACTACTATAAATTTTCCGATATGCTTATAATAATATTATCAATAGAGAAAAATAGAAAGTGAAATTTTGAAACTATACAGCAGCAACAAAGGGAACCGATGGTGGTTGATATCTTGAATTTTGGTTTCTATAAGGAAAGCCGAGTCATTTAAATTATGGCAGGGGTCTTCTTGTGTCACTTCAAATCACAATTAACTGACTTGAGGGAAGAAGATCCCGTCAAATGGCCATGACAAATGGCACTGGAAAAGATTCATTTTGGAGCAGATTCTGATGATTGTAATTGGAGTAATGTTATATATAATTTTAAAGTGTGCAACTTCAATGTAGTCATTTTGAAAAAAAAAAGAAAAAAAAAAAGAAGGTATTTTCATACAGATTCCATGGGTACTATACTTTTTTAAAAAGACTACAAAATTTGCACATCTCGTTTAGATTCAGAGATGAGTTGTGATGGTTTTAGATGAGTTAAATAAAATATTATTAGAATATTATTTTGAATATTATTATTATTTTAGGATTTAGAATTGTTTATTATATTGTGTGGAAATTTGAAAAATTTTTAACAATGAGATGAGTTGAGGTGAGTTTTGAATCCAAACGAGACAACAAATAATTTTTCTGAAAAGTTACAAATTTAGGATTGACCAATGAATGTGTCTGAATAATTTTTTGGTCTGATCTATTGCTTATTACATACAATACTACAGTAGTAATCGTTTAATAAACCTTAAGCAATGTTGCTACAAGAAACATTGTTGTTTCTACTTTTAACTGTAGATTGAGCAAGCCAGAGAATACGATTTCGGCATGAGACTGTTCGGCTCTATAATACATTGAAGCAAGAACATTTTGGGATTTGGTCTTTATCAAGCAAAGGATTCCGAGAATTTTGTTCTACGCCATAGAAAAAAAGCCGGTAAGGAATGCTAAAAAGTTAAATTTCCAAAAGCACAAGATCATGCAGTTTCATTGCACCATTGATACCCACAGCAGTTATCTGCACCAGTTTGATAATATCATCATCCTACAACTCTTAGCATGGTCAGCAATTGCTGGCCATTCACCCATCTTGAGTGTTATCGTAGAAGTTCAAATGGCAACGGCAATCATCAAACTCTACATAACATGCGTATCCTAAACCCAGAGCAGACGAGATCTGAAGTGCTGAAAACCATAATAATGCATCCAATCTAATACAAAGAGAAACAAGTTTATTGATATCTACTCTATATGAATACCAGCAATGGTTTAGGTCTTCGAATCCCCATGACCATGATATTCATTCTTCAGTCCAAATTCAAAATTCTTTTACTCTGACGGCATCACGGGGCATCTGATAAGCATCAGTAGGCCTTGACTTCTTCACACCAGCTGTAAACCAAACCTTATCAGACTTGTAGCCCTCTACCGCCACGTTTGTCACTTTAACCCACACTAGAACCTTTGTCTTCATTCCCTCTATGCCCATAAGCTTTCCCCTCCCCAAAATTGCTTTAACTCGAGTAGCGTACCTTATCATAGAGGAGTCTTTAAAGCTGACCTCACATACAGAAGGCAAGTACACAATCAGTTTGGCCTTGGACTCATCAAATTCATAGCAGGTTATGTTCTGGGGAAAGAGGCCCCGTGGTAAGTTGTACTCTTGAAGGAGATCTGGTAAGCTTTTCACTGGCTTTCCTGTTAGTAGGCATTTTTTAGTCAGTTAGAACTCTTACTGATTTATTGATGTAGATTAACCTATAAAAAAGGGAAATAAGGAAAGAAATATATAAGACAATGTTGCGGCAGAACATTGTTTCCTACTGTGATATTCTTAAATCTACAAATTCTTTACACATGCTGAAATGAAATGAAAAATATGTCTATTTCTAACAAAAAAAAAAACCATCTCATTGAATCCTTCCAAAACCAGTTTCATTAATCAAATGCAGAATAGAAATGTGAGGAATGATATCAAAAGTTAACACAGATAAAGACTCCAAAAGCTGACATTCTTGTGCGAGGGTTTATAAAATGAAAGCATGAAGGTTTATAAAAGAAACAAACAATGAAAAAAATAGTATCAAATGTGAGTGAAGCAGAGGTAAATTAAATGCGGATGCAAGTGGAAACTTGTATAAAAGAAAGGTCTGCAGATAAGTACTTTTTATTTTTATTTTTAAAAAAAGTGGGTCTACAAATAACTACTTTGTAGGTTGATGGCCTAAATCTATCGGCATCTTCAAGGAAAACAATTACAATCACCAGGCTAGAGAATGAGCTCACTAACATTACATACGGCTTCGAAAAGATGATGATGGCACACAATCCCTATCGTATTGTATTATTAAGCTAGGTTCATGACATGCACTGCCATCTGTATACAAATTCCAATTGTTGTGCTAGGGGTACGAAAGTCTCTAAAATGCTGAAAGGGAAATTTACATGAAGGAAAATCAAGTCGCATGTCAAGCATTTCCACAGCAGAACTAAGGATTCAGGCATAATGGAGTATAAAAAGTTCAAATGTAGTTTTACACCTTTTAGTTTGTTGAAAATCCACTTTGCCTTGTCTTCCACTGTGTTTGACAGAGTCTGCAATGAGAAGCAACCTTTTAGGGAATTGATAAAGCATTAGCATCAAACTAAGCATGCATACTTTCAAGCAGCGTGAATACTTCGTCAAAGAGATGTGCAAAACTCTTAGGATTATATGGTTAGCTATTATAAACATGAAAATATTAACATGCTTATAATTAATTGCGTCCTTTACAAAAAAACAACTGTTGGTTTCATACAGTCAGTAGGTTAACACTCTGAGCAACGCAATGTACAAAAAAATTTTCACTGATCACTTGGCATCTATGTTATATAAACCAGAAGAGACAATGCTTGACTGGGTTTTCAAAGCAATGGAAACTTTGTTGGACAAAGTATCTCTCTTTTCCGACAACACCTCGTCTGTAGAGTTAGTAAACTTGCAAATGCAGTCCTCACCACACAAATTCCATCAATTATTTGGATCTATAGTGTCTTGATATATTCAGAACGGTTTTGAAATTACTAGTATGAGCTCAAGTCAGTTAGTACGATTAGCAATTTATAAGAGCTAAAAAAGCTTTCCCTTTTTTGAACCGGATTGCCTCCCTCCAATCTAAAGGCTCACCCCAAATGCAGTATCATGCCCAAATTTCACCATCATTACGCACAGGAACATTTTATCCCCATCATAGCACAAACATACATCCGAACACACAATTTAAGCAAGCACGCATCAACATTAACAAATTTATCTCAACAATTCTCTTTTACACTTTACCGAAATCCAAATTCATTGTCTTTCTTGTAAAAATCAACAGATCTCACATTTTACTGCTAATTCCAGAAAAGCATCCACAATTAGCAGAAACCAACAAGTGGGTCCAGTTCAATCAAAGCCACATTACACATGTAAAGACCAGAACTACCTCCAAAACCACATACTGGAAAGGGGCAATGCCATAATGATAGCAAATAAAAAGTAAACCAGAAGGGCGCCACCCTACAGACTAGCAGAAGGGAACACAGAAAAATATACAAAGTCCATACTCACAGTAATGTCTTCAGTTAGATTAGAGAACTCCTCCTTCGCTTTCTTCGTAATCCATGAGCTCCCAACCACAACCTTTAAGCTACCCACTTTTGTCAGAGCTCTCTCCATCTCTCTCTCTCTCTCGTGTAGAGTATACTGGTGAGGGATGGAAGCGTCTGAGTGAACAAATCTCAAGCAGGCATATAGACATGCATCCGTAGTGTGAAAAGCTGCTTTAGGCTTGTAGATGAAAAAGGGTATAGTTCGAAGTGGAGGGCGTTTACGTAAATGAGCCGGGGTGGCGCCAGCTAATTTACTGAGAATCTGAGATGAAAATGGATGCAGAGTTATTTTTAGAATCTTTTATATAATTGTATTTTAAATTAAAAAGCTTATAAAAAACATTTACAAAAATATCATTGTTTTACGAAGCACTCTCATTTCAAAGCATGATTGCGTAAAAATTTATGAAAAAGAATTATGTCTATCACTTCTCATATGAGATACCATCACCGAATATATACGGCGATTGCGATTTATGTGCACCTAATTTTTCAGTTTTTTTTTTATTTTTGGATATTGAGGAAAAAATTATTAATTATTAATATTTTTTATAAACAGTAATATTTACAGTTATAGAGTACATAAACAATACGTAATTTTTTTTTAAAAAATGAGTAAATATTAGATCCACATGAAAAAAAAAATTAATTTTTTGATAGTAAATCCTGTTCTTTTTAAAATAATTGCTCGATACTTGCCTACTTTACAACTGTATGTAACATTACTTATTTTTTATTATATTTATATTTCAGATTGTAAAATTATATATCTAACAGACATTCTTCTATTACTAATTATACCCAAAAAAAAATTAAATTAGGAATGGAAAATGAGACATAAAACTTCTACTCCAAAAGTTACATATATGCTATAGATTTTCATCTTCTTCTTTTTTTCCAGATTTTTTGTCCCAATTAAAGCATCTTGGAATTTTTTATAAGATCAATATGAAAACCCTATTATTAACTTATTACCTTCGTAGTATAAGTGTTATGTTTTCCTAATTATTTACAAAATTATTAATTATAAATTAGATGACATTATGCAATATTATTATGCAGAGTGATTTTTCCACTTGAATCGGTGGCCAAAAAGAAAAGGCAGCCTAAATATTTGTAAGCATCTTCTACACGGTAATTTTCCACTTTTATCTTTTTTGGGCTGAATCAGTTGGGGAGCTTGTATCGGTTGGGCTGTTCTTGCCTTCCTCGAATCTTCCATCCCAATTCGACATAGTAGAAGGCTTCCCATGTGAATCCGAGTGTGAATCTGAGTTTTTTGGTATTTTTTTTTTTTTGGCTTTGATAAATCACTGACCCTCTGTGCCTCATTACAAACTTGACATATTAGAATTTGTGCGGTGCCACAACCTACAGGCGAAGCAAGTGAAGGGCACAGCAAAGAGACCTAGTGTGGGATCAATAAAAGAATTCTCTTTGTTTTACCATAGAGAGAGAGAGCAAGGGGATCATAATATTACTACAAATTATTGTTGTTGCGACTACAACTTGAGCATTTTATTGTCTTTTTCCTCTTAGCATTCAATCTACCGGCCTAGCCATGATACTACCTGACTAAGCCATGTGAAAACATTAACGAACTCCACCATGCTCTCCATCACATGCATCATAGATTTTTCATTCAAAATAAACCAGAGTTTGTCTTAATATCACATAACACATTAATACTAATTAGCTAAGAGTACTAAAGGCTGTGGTCATGGCTGAATGCCCACTTAATCAATCAGAAATTTTAAAAGATGAAAAAAATGAGAGAAATGTACTTTTTAGATGGGAGGTCAAACAGAGGAGAGCTGGAAAACGGCACTGAAAATGTATCTCTTGTTGTGTAGATTGGATGCCGGTGAACATCTGACGGAGGAGTCGGAGGAAATGAAAGCACGCATTCGGGTGTTGGGAATTTTTGCTTCTTAAAAGGAAATGAGGAGGGGGTGTTGGGCGTTGGGCGGGAGACGTGTTTTGCCATTTTTTTTTTAAATTAAAAAACATGCGGCATGCCAAGTCAAGTGGGAAGGCAAAACGGTAAAACTCAACGGTAACTGTAGCAACTGTAGCATCTGATTCACTACATATTTCAGCTATTATGATCGTGATGATTGATTGGACTCCAAATATTCCATTGCACGTGGTGGGGGTCATGATGGCATGGTTGCCAGCTAAAAAGCATTCTCTTTTTGGTTTCCTTGTTTTTTCCTTGAAATAGATTTAAAGAGAGGAAAAAACAACCGGCCCTTTAGAAGAAACTTATTAATTTACGCATGCAATTTTCAATCAGAGTATTTTTGAATTTGTGGAATCTGATTTATTGTTGTGGTGGCCCAACTTAATGATCGGACCTTACAAATGATTTGTTATGATTTGCACAGTTTTTGACTAAAGAAGCGCAAGACAGAGAGTTTGTTCGATTTTCAGCTCGAGTGAAAATCAGACAGAGAATTTACTCGAGTCTAACTCAACAATTGGCCCGAGCGAAGGCCATGTAGAGAGTTTGCTTGATTCGTTCTCGACATGCTGCTTGAGTGAATATTGCTAAAAAATGAAAATTAAGGTTTTTGCCGTGTAACCATAGAAATATGATTATTTTGTACAATATGACCGTTTTGAATAGTAAAAAATCACTCCAAAAGTGTATTTGTGATTTCTCAACATAATAAAATCATCTACAACTCTGAGAACATAGGCGCATTGCCGAACCATATAAATTTGTATCGTGTGATTGATTGTTTGATTATTTCTTATTTATTTTTACTTTATTGTCATCGTTTTCACAATAAGTATAGTTCCTATCGATGCAGCAATCCTTCGTATATAGGAAGGACGTCAAACATTTACCTCACTCTATCCAACAGTAGGACCTTAATCTGAATAAAATCAGGCAGTCTTCAATACTCTCTCTTGATCATTGAAGCAGAAATTTTTCGAGTGGAATAAAAAAAAAAAAGCATTTTTTTTTATTAAGTTTTACACTCAGGAAAAGGTTTCAGAAATGTGGAGCAGCGACTCTCAAAACTGATTAATGTAGATATTTAAATTATTATCTATCTTAACATCCAAAAAACCCTGTAAAGAAAGTCAAAATAAGAAACAACGAGTACACTTTGATCTCTTGTTTAATCCAATCTTCGCAGCAAATATTCAACTTGAACTTGCTTTGTTAGGGGCATGATCCAATCCCCAAACATATCCGCAACTAAACTTGGCTTGATTTTGTATGCTGGATCAGCCACATCTTCCTCTTGGCTGATCTTTACATCTTGCCCAAATATTTTAGCCTTCATCTCCACCCTCTTCTTGACTGCTTCTTCCACAGTTTCATATGTCAACAATTCAATTAATTGAGCCGTGTCCTGCAAGACCCACATTTCCTCACCAAATGAAGCGGGGTAATAATTTAAGAAAATCAATCATGTCGGCAAAACATTAACTAACCAAAAAGATAAGGGAGTCAGATCACATCTATGCCAGCAACTTACTTTTACCCTAATGGCAGCCTCGTACAGAGCAGGGGACTGGATAAATTTGGCCTCTGCAACAAATTTACCATGGTGGATTCTCTTGGAGAGTGCCTGCAAAGTGTCCAATCAAACTAAGTCAAGTTTATTCAACCAAATATGGAATGTAACCAATAAATTCAAGTCTCGCATATGCTATTAAATCAGAATTGAGACTTAACCCAATAAAGCATAGTAGCCGTGACATGAATACTTGCCAGTTAAAAAGAGGAAAACAAATGGATGAAGGGTACTCAATGAGACTTATTATTCTTTCTAATGGTAGTGCTGCTTTATTGCTGAAAAAATATATCCAAGCAAATACATTTTATTCAAAACATGAATCAAATGACCCATCAATTTGAGAAGGATCAAAATAAGAGTCCTTACCAAGCATAAGATAAATTTAACAGCAGACTGCCAACTTCTTGAGTCTCGAAATGTAGTTAGACCCAAGTAAAATGCCTACAGGTCATGAATTAAGGGGTTGCAGGAGATCCCTCCTTAAGAAACAATTGGATGGCATGTTCCACTATTACACACGTTTGGCAATTTTTGTGGGCATTGTGAAAACAATCAGAGAAGGCCAAATAGCTGAAGTCCATCTCACAAATTAAGAGTAAAGAGAAGGAAGCAATTTCCTGACACTATGGGCATTTCTAGATTAATCATAGACAATTTTGCTTAATTCTCACACAAAGTAGAGAATTAGATAAAAAAGAAAAGGTCAAAGTGTTAAAGAGAATTTTGAACTCTTGAAAGACAATAAATACAGCCAAAACACAATGCTTGGTTACTTCTATCAAAGAGCCCACGTTGAAAAACTGGACTTTGATCGGGTTGCTTTTTAGGCATTGCCAAAGCAAAATGATGAGACAAGTTCATATATAACTCTAGTATCTCTTGTCCTTGCTATTAAAAAAATACTTTAGGTTGATAACATAGCAAGATTTTGATGCTATACCTGCAGGCAAAGTGAGTCACAAACAGCAGCTGATCCATAATTGCCATCATCTCCTGCTTTTACTAATCTTGGAAGAAGATCTCTAAAATACACATTCCACACCTTATTGTTTATATTGATCGACTCAGCACAGGGGTGCAAAACCTAGTTCCATATCAGGGAAAAAAGACCTCTCATCAACAATAAATAAAAATGTTATCTAAAGAGATCACAAGGAGGATTCCATCCCTCCGCGCACAAAAAAAGAAAAGAAAAACAACAACAACAACAACCAAGAACTGATGCTATAAGGTTTAATTATCTTCATAATGTTAAGCTATAATTCCCAAAATGGCTAGATCTCGGCACCAAAACAAAGTTTGACATATTAGTTACTACATCGGGCCAAAATAGATGCTGAAAAATCTTGCCTCAATATACACAAAAACTTTGGTTATGGGTCCCTGATGTTAACAAACGTCAAATTCATAAAGTACATTTACCCCAACCCAAGCACAGAAGTATAACAACCCCCCCCAAAAAAAAAAAAAAAAAAAAGAGGAAAAGTAAAATGATATAAAAAAAAAAGTAAAAAGCAAATGAATTCTGGAAAATCAGTGTATCAAAGAAATGAATGAAAAAAAGATCCTGAATACCTAACTATATATATCAGTTGAAGATTTTAACTTGCCATATAGAAAGATTCAATTGCCAATTTTCCTCATTTGAATCACACAAATTATAAGCCCAAGCATTGAGTGTATTTAATACTAGGGAGTGGCCCATATTTCTTTCTGTTATCAAAATGGAAAGACCTATGAAACATCGATAGGAATAGTATTCGATACCTGGGGGTACTGCAAAGGTGGAAGTATTGGCTCAGGTAGGTCCGTGGTGAAGAAAGGATGCTCGTTCGGGCTCTGATATCTACCCACCTAGTTTTCAAAGAAAAGCAAATTAGAAAACTTGTGGCATCATAACTCTAGTTGTTCCTCGAGTATTTTTCTTCCTGGGAGATGAGATAACCTGAGCCTGGAGTTTTTCACTTTCCCTGACCATGTACTCAACCAATGATCCATGGAATCCATTCATGGAGAATGCATCGTGGTTATATGTATCTGCATTATAACAATACTGAGCCCTCTCCAAAAGGCTAAATATTATGCTGTCCTCATGTCGAATCAAAGAGAGCCTTATGCCGTCTAGAGTCAAGGTCTCACTCTCATCCACCCTCTTCTTTCTTGCACAACTGTCTCAAAAGAAGAACCATGTGATAAGTTGCTTAATCAACACCGAAAATCACTCCTTTCTATAGTTGGAGGAGTCTCTTTTGTGTGGCATCCTAATAAGTTAGCTTACAAAATTCATCCACACTATTCGTTGTTTTTTCAATGCTGTGCCCCGCCCCCACATCCAAGAATTCCCACATCAATATATCTCACAGAAAAAATAAACAAAAGGACATGGCAATGACTTCGATTGCCTGGTCATAAACATAGCCTAACGTATCACACTTTGAGGCTAGACATTCAAATCAACTTGGCATTTGGCTAACTAGTTTAATTTCAACTCTAAACAAATACTAAAACAAATGAAGTAAGGTTGTATTAGCATAGAAAAATATCGCATGATATATGATCCAAACATACTTATGTATAAATGTGCATGTGCGTTACCCTTTGCAGAGTTTCATCCAGGGGATTAAAAAAAAAAAGGAAATAGAGCATGCCCTTCTTTCTTTCAACCCCCGATTCCCATCAAGAAAAAGTTCAGCAATTCAAAGTGCCATTTAAGCTTTAATTATTGAGAGGATTCGGGATCATTGTGAGAAGCCAAAAGTGTGGCCGCAGATACGCATCTGAGCCATTTACCGTGAATGTAAAGGTCACCATTTGCATGGAATATTATGCACAATTATACATGGATTTTCTAACTCACATACGGTGCAGGTGTTCAACTACGAAAAACTAGCTAAGTTGCGCAAATCACTACGCCTTTTTCGTCAACTATGACCTGATAATGTCCTCGCACATCATACGTTAAAAAATCAATCTTTCGTATGAAGTGGTCCTCCCTCAATAAAATGACCAGTAACCCCATTCGGACTTCAATGTTCCCCATTTAACTAAAAGATTTTTAGTTGTGATAACAATGTAGAATTAGTTTTACAAGATTGTGCTGCTAATGCTCAAATGTTTGAAGTGAACATGCAAGAAATTGAAGAAATACAACGATGCAAACACATTTCCTTTCTGTACCTGATGGGAGACGAGGAGGATGAAGAAAACCAAGAAACTTGAGGAGGGCGAAGCCCCTTTCTACCGATGTTAAGGGTGTTCTGGGAGGCGAGAAGCAAAGTGGGTCTTGAAGATTTGAAGCTGGCTGGAACGCCTGGGATAGCAGCTTCTAGTAGCTTGGCCTCCATTGCGGGCGGTAGGGAGAGAGTGAGATCGAGAGAGTAAACAAGAGTGAAGGCGAATGGTAGTCGAAAGAAGAAGACAAAGGACAGATCATGGGAGAAATAGAATTTAGGGGGGCGTCTATACCGTTGTCCTAGCTTCTCTTTATTTTCAGCGGGTAAAAAATTAGGCTTTAAACTCTCTTATTTTTCGTCATTCAATGATTATATTGTGGACCCTTTACAAGTTTGATGTTTTGGACTTTTTTTTTTTTAAAATAAATAATCATTTAAGAAAATGAAATGTAATATCGCATTTTCTATTGTGTTCCCCTAAGTAATTAAATGTATTTTCTTCCAATTTTTTTTAGAGAAATTATTCAGGTGAAATGAACTGAGAATAAACCCACAAGGGTAAAGAAAATGGGACAATGATACCCTTCTAACTGTTTAATAACTAATTTACAACTAAGATATAAAATTATTTTGTAAAATTATAAAATATATTTTACATCACCTTTTTATTATTTTTTTAACTTTTTTATTACCTAAATTGTAAATCAACCAGCAAGAAGGCTATCATTATTCAAGAAAATGTATGGCGTTGATTTTTTTTTTTTTTTTGGTAGAATGGCGTTGGTTAGGTGGACTTGTAGGAATTAAGGTGGAATCAAGATTTCATATAATCCTTTACTCGGACTGGATGCTTGCCGGCATTTCGAGCATGAAAAATTTTATTTATTATTCTCACACTGTATACTATAAATAATTTTTTAATTTTTAATTTATTTTTCTCTTATCAAATATGTAATGTATGGATGATAATTAGAAAAGTTCAATTAATTTAGAAATAATAAAATAAAAATAAATAAAAATAAGTATATTGTATAAGAATAATAAGTATCAAAGCTCTTTAAGCAGAGGTGCAGGTGACCCGGGTAGCTAGCTACTTGAGATTGTATGGTTTACAAACTCTTCTACACCCTTTCTCAAAGAGAAATGATATTTATAGTTATATGGTGTACAAGTCTCATGTATTTTTTTTGAAAAAAAAAATTAGTAAACTTGGGACCCATTTGATTTTTTTTTGTCTATGATCTATATTTTAGTATTTTTTTTATTTTTTTTAGTAGTGCTATTTTATAGTTTTTCCACACTATTAACATGATATAATTTAATTTGTAATATTCAAATTTTATCCTCGAAATCAAATTATGCAACGTAAATAATACGTGATGTAAAAAACTTCAAATAGAATTATTATAATAAGAAGTAATCAAAATTATAATTATAAGAAAATATGTAAGATGTTTGTTAAAAGACGATGGATATGAGCCTTTATTTAGTATGTGAAAAAAATCAAACGCATATAGCAGTTTCATTAAGGATGCTGCTACTCAACTCCATCATTTTACTTCCTTAAAATTATCACTAGTTCAAATTAATTTTTTGTATATTTTTTTTTATTTTTTTAAATATTACAGAAAAAATTCACAAATATATTAATGATAACATTTTTAACCATTTAAAAAAATCAAATACACTAATAATAACTTTGAAGAACTGTGATTAAAAAAAAAAAAAAAACTACCTTGAAGAACTAACAAGCATCATTCTTCGTCAACGCGCCTTGAATCACTCTTGGCATCTCTTACTTTTCCAAGACCGATCACTTCCCAATGAAAATTAATGCTACCAAAATTTTATTGGAAAATGGAAAGAAATCACAAACCTTATCTTCTCGAAAATTGTCACAGTCCCGAACGAAGGACATGGCTATGGGTTTTCGATTAGTTTAATTTTATTTATAATTTTAAATTCACATGTATTTGAATTTCAAGATAGCTAGTGGGTATTGAGTTTTAATTTTATTTTTTTACATGTTTTTAGTGTGTTAGCCTGGTCCTATGTAGAGTCATCTTCTTTATGTACGAGTCAACGGTTCTATGATTCATTCATCCAAAAAATTAATGAAAATTCATATTTCTCTTCTCTTATCTTATTCTTCATTTCTTCTATAGTGGTACTCCCTTTGAAGTGAGCAATTTCTACTTATTTTTCTTAAAGTAACTAGATGTATGTTACAATTGATATCAGAGAGACATCGATCTCCATGTTATCATTCATAGAATTAATTCTTCAATTGAAACAAAGTTGTGAAGTGTTCTAGCAGCAATTAGAAAGGTTTAGAGATATGATTACTGCTACAAAAAAAGAAACTAGCGTGGCCATAGATGTAGCCATGGATGATATTTCTATAGAAATCGAAAATCTTATCAAGGAATCAACCAAGGTCAAATTGAGTTTTACACCCACCGTCAGAGAACTCGATTCTTGATGGTAGGATATTAGAAACTCCAAAGGGGTCAGGGGGTTTATCTTCAGTCTCTACGATCGTTGAATATGATCACACTCAAGAAATTTTAGAAGGTTTCCTTATCATGTCAGATCTGGCTTGTTTGGCTTCAACAATTAGGATGGATCTCACCAAAGAATCTGCAGTTGCTGAGGAAATTTGCTTCATGGAAGGAAACCCAAACAAATGACCTCGTCTCACATGGCATCCCCTATAGGAGACCTACAGGGTTGAGAAATTAGCCCTTCCACTATTCGGAGTACATCTACCAAAACCGACACCCTTATTTCACAATAGCAATCAAAACGGACTCCACCCTCCTAGACCCTCAGTTGAATCTCAATCTTCTTCATCCTACAGCAGCTTCTCTTTTAACTCCCAAAAACTCCACAAATCTTGCGCCTCTCCGCCTCACGGTCTCGTTTGCGTTGGCCAACAATCCCTAGGCTCCTCTCAACTCCGCGACCCCTTAGCCTCCTCTGGTTCCGTCCTATTCTGGTATGGTCCAAGCCTCAAGTAGAAGTTAAGAGTTGTCTAGCAAAACCGATTAAGCCACTCACTGCTAACCGTGAATGCTTATATTATCAGTGGAGGTTTATCTGGAGATATTTGCTTGTGGGAGGTTGCAAGTGGTAGGCAGCTTGGAAAATGGCATGCACATTATAGGGTTGTTACTTGCTTGGTATTTTCGAATGACGACTTGCTGTTAAGGATTCTGACGAAGAAGAGGAAGGGTTCTAACGATGCTAAGGATGGTAATTTGGAAGAGAATTGTGGGTACTTGAGTGGAGGCAAATGGGGTTATTTGAGGAAGGATTGTTTAAACCAAACCTCAACGAAGTTCACAGCCTGTGATTATCACAGGGAACTCGATAGTCCCCGAATGAAGGACATGGGCTATGTGCCTTGGGCCAGTTTAATTTCATTTACCATTTCAAATTCAACATGTATTTGGACTACAAGATAAATAGTGGGCCTTGAACCTTAGTTTTATTTTCTTGTACGCTTTTAGTGTGTTAGCCTGGGCTCATGTAGGGGTCATCTCCTTTATGTATGAGCCAAGGGCTCTTACATAAAGTTAATGAAAATTTTTATTTTCTTTCTTTTATCTTCTTCTTCATTTCTTCTATGGAGGTGCTCCCCTCAAAGTGAGCAATTTCAGTATATTTTTCTATAAGTAACTAGAGGTGTGTTACAAAAATTGAACATATTTCTTTTCCTAAAATATTCTTTTACAGCTTTCTTTTTCTTTTAGATTTTATTTTATTTGATCTTTAATTTATTTTACTATTTCCCTCCCATCCGAAATTTCTTTTCATTTCTTTTCTATTTTACTCTCTCTAGTCTTGCTGTACTCTGTTTGGTCCCTTAGAAAATCGACAATTTCATTTCATATCTAAAATTTCTGCATATACATTGGAGTTATTCATTTCATTTTATTTTGGTATTATAAGTGTAACGACCCGACTCATTATTATTAGAGATGAGTTATGGATAAATTAATTGGGCCTAAATTATATTTAATGGACCAATAATTATAGAAACCCAATCAAGATTTATTGGATTATTTTAATAGTCCACGGGTCCATAATTTATTTAAATGGATTATAGTGTTTTACTGGACTCAATAATTGGATTTAAGCCATGTAAACAACTAGAACCAAACTCGTCAGACCCAATGTAGGTTTTCTACAACTCTAAGCCATACATGTCTCCACTTTTCACTAGGATTCACGCTCAATGGAATTCTCTCCTAATAGGATTACAACTTTTCAAGTTATCTTCACATTAAACTCTTAAACCGACTCCTTATATATATATACTTAACATCATGCAATTTACATGGATCTCATCCTTCTGCAAGCCCTTTTGCACAGTTAGGATTGTGTAAAAGGGCCCTTGATCTGATCCGACTGAAAGACTCAATTGGGCCCGCCCGAACAAAATCGAGTTGATCGAGTTAAGCAACAAGTTGAGCTTAACAACTCTCAAAGTCGGTTGAAACCGATCACCCGACCATAACATTTTCATTTCTCCTTAAACCCTAGCCGTTGTTCTTCCTCTTCTTCTTCTCCTCTGCTATACCACCACCCACCAAAACTTATATCCTGCGAAGATGAGCTAAAGGGAAAGGATTCTGTATGACTTGTTTCGCTTAGAATCTTCACAATCCTCCATCAAAGTTTCTTCTCTTTGGCATTTTAATGGATTCTCCGCCATTAAAGATAGTTTTTTTTTTTTTATCTATAATAGAAAGATGGCTCACAAGAGTTGTAGAGCACTGCCCACACACACACACACATAGAGAGAGAGAGAGAGAGAGTCATAGGGGGAACAAGGCAAAAGGCAGAGGATGATGAGAGAGACTGGAGGTATAGAGCTTTACATAGAGAGAGGAGCAAAGGTGGGGTTCCAATCAAAATGAGTTACAAAAACAAATCTAAGAGAATAATAAAAAAAAAAAAAAGGAAACTGATAGGGATATAAAGGGATCCCACACATTGATGTGGCATTCTGTCACGTCAGTTTTTTTTTCCTTCAGAAACACACGATGTTCCTCTCCCCTTGCTCTCCTTTCTCCCCCCCTTCCCTCACTTTTCTTCGTTTTTTCCCTAGAACTTGTTGCCGTCACCCATAACTAGTTGCTAACAACCCCTATCACGGAACTCTCTTTTCCCCCGCTACACATCCCTTTGTCTCTCTCTCCTCCCTTTTCCTTCCTTCTCCCATTTTCCTTCCCACCCCACAAAGACTAGTTTGCCATCACCATCATCGACATCCATCACTGTCACTGACATCCCGTCGACACCAAGTCTCTCTCTCTCTCTCTCTCTCTCTCTATCTCTCTAGGTTCCATTTGAGTTGCCCTAACACAAACAAAGGGGTTTCAAATTTCCACATTGAAACTAGGCTTGCTCAATTGGTTGATTTGTGTATGTATGAAATTAGGCTTGCTTAGTTTCGAATTTCAACATTTGTGAATGGATTTGGCTAGTTGTAAAAAAATTTTCATGTAGATCTAATTGGGTTCCACATTTGTTATTAGATTTGTGTATATATGAAAATGGAATGTAATCTAGCTGCTCAACACAATTTATTAGCATTGAGTTAGCAAAAATGAATTTGGTCGAATTACTTGGGTTTGCAAACAGAAGTTTTATTGCCCAACATAAGTTTTATTGCAAACATAATTACTTTGTGTCACAGGTGCTCGGGGCAAGGCCTTGAAGAGAAAGTGTAGGGTGCTGGATTGTTGAGGTGTTGTATCTCTCGTGTTATTTACAATAGAATCTTGATCATTGAAGTATCTCTCATGTTAGTCTTCTGTGTTGTCGTTGCTTTCTATGTGTGCATTTTGGGTTGTGTTGCAAAGTTGATTGCAGGGAGTTGAGTTGTGTTGTAGCAAGAACGTTACACTTCGAGTATAACAAGCAAAAAGGTTGGCTTGTGGGAGATGAGTAATCCATACCTGAGAGGGGTAAGTATATATCTTGAACACCCCTCTCTTTGTAGGTCGAATGCCTTCCATCACTTAGCCTAATTCTTGGTGAAGTAATAGGAAGATCATTTGGTGTCCTTCACCTGCAGACAATAATATATTCAATATAAGTGCAAATAAAAACTTCACCAAGACAACTCAATGAATGGATTTGTGAATTGAGTTAGTATGGTTATTCCCCCCCCCCCCCCCAGAAGCCCATCCATTAGCTATAGAAATTTCCCTTGGTGCTATACTTTCCAGCATGGCAATTTCAGAAATCTATACTGTGAATAGTGTCTTTCTAGGATATTTGTTCAGCGTTAGTTTTAGCCACAAGTGTTCTCAACTTCATTCATTCCAACCTAGTTGTTTGGTGATTCTTGAGCAAACTCCAACCTTGAAGGTATCCATCACAAATATTGTAGTAAGAGACGTGTATTTTCTTAATGAAGTAAATTTATTGCAATTTGAGAATTTATTGTGCTATTATTTTGCAATCCGAAAATTCTTGGAAAGTTTTTAGATGGGTTGATCCTAAAATGCCTAATTATGCAAACGTGTTGATTAAGCGTCTTGAAGAAAAGAATGAGCAGTTAGCCTCTACAGCCAACCATATCGATATACTAGTTGAGCAGAAGTTGATGAATCACAAAGTTGAAATAGAAATCAAGGCCATAAACAGAATTTATAGATTTCAAAGTATAGAATAGACTTTTTTTGTCGTGGATATTTTTTTCTTGTATTAGTTGCACACCTTTTACTTTGAGTTGTAATGTTAGCAGTTGTTTATGTAACATCCCGTATTTTAGTGTATTTTTAATGAAAGATTATTTTAATTAATTTCAAGATATATTCTCTTGTTTTAAAATTAAGAGAGTTTTGAAATATTATTTTATAATATTTTAAGTTGTAAAAATTATTTTTAGGTATTTTCTTCTTATTAATTATTGTTTTGAATTTAAATTGATCTTTGATTTAAATTGGTTTGTTTATGAGTTTTAAAATTATTATTGTTTTAATTGAGCCTTTCACTATGTTTGAATTATTTTATTTAGTTTATTGTTTTAAAATCTTTTTCATTAGATCATTTTTTAGAACCCCAGTTATGAGGTTTGGATCTCATTTCTTTTCCCTCATTTTTTCTTTTCCTTTTCTTTTTCTTTTCTTTTTCTCTTTCTTCCTCCTTATTTCTCCTTCCCGCGCAGCCCTTCTCTCTCTCCCTCTTACCGTGCGATTTCGGCCCCTCCTCCCAGCCACCACCGCGAGCCACCGTGGTCAGCACCTCCTGGCCCAAAAGCTCCCTCAGGTGTTGGCGACCCCACACCTCTAATCTCAGCCCCTCCCTCGCCGGCAATAGCCCACACGCACCGCCTAAACAACACGACATTTTAAGCTCCAGCGCCGCTGTCCGGCCACCTCCGACCACAACCTCTTCACCACTTCATCCTCGGCATCCCAGCAACCTATAGCACCCAACCTCGGCCCTGATCCGTCACTGGTAAAGCCACATTAACTTCATCTCCGTTTTGCTATTTTCAGCCTTAAACTGCCCCTTTCCGCCACTACCCACGGCCAAAGGCCACCACCATTAGCTTCACCGACCTTCATAGGCCATATCCTATCAATTTCAAGTCTTGGTTTGACCTCTTCCAAAAGTGAGTTTTTGAGACCCACGGGCATAGCGTATTTTACACTGTGGAGTTGTTGTTTTGGCGCTTCTGGTTCATCAGTGATCCTCTGAAAATTATTATATAGTGCTGTAAGTATTTTTTCAAACATTTTTTGAGATTTTAATATATTTTTGCGCTAACTCATTTATTATTACTGTGATTGGTTGGTTGTGCTGGACTGAGTCTGATGAGTTATGGGGGTTGGATAGATTGGAGGTTGAAGTTGTGTGTTTGGTTATTGGTTGGTTATTAGATATTGTTGTTGGTCTAGTACATTGCATGTGCACGCATGTTCATGTTTGTAAATTGAAAACTGGGTTTTCGTGTGATTGCATTCATGTTCATGTGTTCATTAGAAAACTGCATTTTTGTGAGAAAAGGAAAAGAGACTGTAGGGATGGTGGTAGAGTTCCGCCTGCGATTCCCTCCTACGGTGTACGCGTAGGGATGGTGGTGTTGTCCCGCCTGCGATTCCCTCCTATGATACACGCGGTAAGGATGGTGGTAGAGTCCTGCTTGTGATTCCCGTCTACAGTGCTCCATTGAATTTTTGTGTTGTGTAGAAAGAAACTGTAGGGATAGTGGTAAGTAAGAATGGTGGTATAGTTCCGCCTGCGATTCCCGCCTACGGTGTACGCGTAGGGATATGATAAGCAGGATGGTGGTGTTGTCCCGCCTGTGATTCCAGCCTACGGTGCACGCGGTAGGGATGGTGGTAGAGTCTCGCATGTGATTCCCTCATACAGAGTCCAATAAATGTTTTTGTGTAAATCATTTTCTGAAAAAATGATGGATTATGATTTTGGGCCAAAATGAGATTTTGGCGTGTGTTGAAAAAATATCTATTTTCGGGAAAAATGATATTTTGGATTTGGTGCATATCTCATCATATACATGCATGGTTGGTTACATTAATATATTTTGATCTTGGAGATTGTTTGGATTATTACTTACCTACGGTACCGTTTTGTGGTACAATAGATTTTCGTGCAGGTGAGGTTGTGGAGTTTGTAGGATCGGCTCCCTGGAGGAGGTGTCATGTGGTTATTGTCAATTTGGATTATGGAATTTATTTCCCGCTTGTGTATGTTTTTGGCTTTTGTTGTATTTTCATATATTTATTTTGGATAATTTTTTATTAAACAAAATTCTGGTTCTTAGTAGACTTATTTATTTTAACCGCTGTGACTCTTTGGTACTTTGGTTGCACGTTGCACACACTTGGGCACTTATCGTTGGGATGTGTGACCCGCGTTGTCATCATCCTAACGTCATGATTTCTGTGTTATTTTGTACATGGGAGTCGGGGCGTCACAGTTTATAAAGTACTTCATTGTCAAGTATGTAAGACATAATTGTAATTGCACAAGTTGTACAAGAATTCATAATGCTTAAATAGAAATGAGATTTTGTACCATGAAAGTTATACTATGCTTGCTGAATTTATTTCCTTGTTTTCATGAATAACAAAAATCAATATTTAAATACCAAAATAAGTTGTACACTACAGCTGAATATATTTTCTTTATTTTTTGTATAATATCGAATTTTGGAATGTCACCACCAAATTTACATTCAAATCCCAAAATTACAGTCCAACCACCTAATTACATTAAAACCCCAAGATTACGGAGTACTCATGGTTGGGTAAGTATACCATCTTAGCTCCCTACTTCAGCATGTATGTCCTTCACATGTGGATCACAACAACAAAAAATGTTAGTGGAGTGTTAAAGGCTTGGACATGACAATATATAAAACGTTTCTACTTGCACAATTTTACGATACCTCATCTATCTTGTTTCTTTTTTTAACCTTTTCTTTTCTTTTTTAATATTGTCTTCGCTGTAGGAGACTCACCGTTTGGATGAACTCCTACCCTTACTTTTAATACTAGCATAACTACGAACCCCATGATTATGTTATTTTGTTTCACTTGGACCATCTTGACATACAGCATACTCACTCGTTATACTATTTTGACCCAACTCTTTCTCTTTAAATTTGCGCATATGATTCTTCCACTTTATGTAGGCCTTATGATCATTTGAAGCAACTAAAGTTATTTCACAATGATCGTTACACAAATCAATAAACCTTTGTGCAACTTGATTATTGTTGAGGTCATCATAACTACTATGTATCATCGTGTACTTTCTTTTCAAATCATTTCTCCAACGATTAAAAACATACTTGGATGGCAACCATACGACTTTCTTCCACATGGTGAGGACAATGAGTGCATGTCTACATAAAATTTCTTTGAACTCGGATAGTCTACAGGTGCACATCACTTCACATTCATTGTCATTGAAATATACACCATATTTCATCTCTTTTATAAAATCATCATAAATGCTCAAGTGGTCAACAACTTCATACGTCGATATTGCGCGTTCATTTGTTTTAGGAAAGACAAACAATTCATAGTCCCCCTAAGCTCTATTTGTACTTCTTTGAACTTGGCATTCATATATAATTCTTGAAATTACTTCTCAATTGCATGGACCGTAATACAAGAGATCTTTCGTTGGAATGAACCAAAATCAACTATCTTCTCATTCTCGATCATCCTGACCAAAGCATTATCATAGTCCCCAATAAACTTTCTCAATAGTGTGGTTGCATTTACATAGCCATCAAAAAATAGGTTCATACTCTCGCTACGCTGGGTTGGGGACATTTCGGCCCAAAACGTACCTCTCACACATGCAGGTATCCATTGATGTCGCTCCTCATACAACTTAATCAACCAATCACTGTCTGTTAAACCTTTGCTGTGAACGATGTTGTGCCACCTTTCTTCAAATTCTTGACAGCTCAAAGAGTCATATATACAATTTAATAGAGGGCTTTTAAAGTTGTCATGTTGTAAATAAGATCACAGCTTGTAAGGTAATTTGAATAAAATGTGCCATAAACAGAATCTATGCTTAGCCCTTAGAAAAACTGTTGCTATTGCCGCTTTCATTATCGTATCTTGGTTGGTTATAATCGCATTAGGAGTCCGTTCTAACATATACCTTAACTCAAACTATTTCACTATTGTTCACAAATATACTGAAATATTATATATATCCAAACGAACCATAAATCTCCAACAACGACCAAATGATGTCTAGCCATAAGCATCTAGTACTGTATTAGTCTAATCTATTGAAACATAAAATTGCGCAACAGGCCGAAATAGGAGAAAGAGTCATTCCCAACTCACGGAAGTGGCACAGGCCTCGATGAGGTGGTTTGAAGCCCACGATGATTGTTTGGGACATCAGTACGATGCCCGCACGTACATCCCCAACAATTTTAGGAAAAAAATATACAAACTATAAATAGAAAGGGGGACACACAGATACGTAGTTCAACACAGGACCTACATCCACGGGTAGTTTTGAAGAAAAATTTACTATAATAAGATTTACAGTCTCTCGTGATCTCTCATATCTCACTGTAAATTAAAGGGTCAAAATCCCTTTAGCTTAGAAAAGTGGGTTCCAGGATTAGTTTTTGACTTTTATGAATAAGCCATACTCTCAAAGGTTTTTTTTCTCTTTTTTAGTTATTGTTGATTAACTAACAGTTAGAATAATTCTTATTCTACCTTGCATCAATAAATATAGTTATCTTGATTAAACTAATATTATGCTGGAGCATTATATGCACTAGCTGACTGAACTAATTTAGCACGTGCTTAAAGAGAGGTCTGGATAGTGAATTGAAATGAGATGAAAGTTAAAAATTAAATAAAATATTACATGTTAGAATATTATTTTTGTTTTGAGAATTGAAATTTTTGAATTTTTTATTATATTTTGTATGAAATTTTGAAAATATTATAATTATTAGATGACAAGAGTAGAGAGGCTCTCTCTCAATTTAAACAAGGCCTAAATTGGATCGGTTTAACATGAATATTATAAAACAAGAGAGAGATTACCTTCAAGTACCGTGTGCGACAATAAAGCTAATTAATTAAGCGTTGGAAGCCATTGCCAAGCTGGCATGATCACTATATCAGTACCTATCACTGAATTCAAGTAGCAATAGTGCTATATATTAGCTTGCTACCCGCTTCAGAATATATGAAGGTCGAAATCGATGCAGGGGATACATGCACAGTTGCACTATGCTGATTTTTTGTTGAGTTTTTTGGTCCATGATCAGTAAGTTAAATTCGCCCAATCTTTGAACAAATGCGTTGCTTCTTCACTCAGAATCAGAGAAGTCTCTCTTAAATATTCTACAAATAAGTTAAAAAATGAATCAACAATTACAAAAAGAAAGAAAAAAGTAGTTTACGTCCTTGATTTTGATCAGGATTAATACCAGTACCCACAATATTATCCCTCCTTGTCCATGAATACTTTTGCTTTCACGTACACTTCCTTCAAGTACTCCCTAAACCTAACCAAATCTAACCTAACGTTCTGTTCCTTCAAATATATGCTCATTATCTCAGGGGACCAATTCTTTCCTCGGAAAGCAACAGGGTCTTTTATTATCGGTTCATCCTTGCTGTATTTCTCCATCAAACTACTCTCCTCCGCTTTTATCCTATACTCCATGTACTCTAACCCCATGGCCCTAGCAGATATCTCGAAGCATACACGCGATACCCATTCTGCCCCAAGAGGCACCACTTGCACAAGCACCGAGCCAGGCCGCAGAAACAACGAATGCGTGAGCGCCGCACCATGTATCCCCACCATTGCATGACTCGAGTTTACCAACGCATAAGCCTCCCTCAAAGGTGTTCTAGCCTTTGGCTCGAAAACAACAACACTAAAACCAACCTTTTCTGCTTCGAGTTTCACTTCGTTTTGGTTCAAGAGCAGGCGACCTATGCCCCCACTGCGACCAAGTAAAACAAGAATTGGCCGAGACTTTTTGGGGGTAGACACAGAGAGATGGTTTTGGACCTTGCGGTTTTGGCCATAGGCTTTGTGAAGGAAGGCACGGAAATGGGTGAAGGTCTTTGAGTTTGGGATCAGTTTAGGGTCGATAGTCATGAAGCCATGCGAGATCATGCCCACACTGGCAGAAGGAAAACAATGGGTGGATGTATCATTATCCAGGTTTACGATGGGGTACTTGCTGAAAGCACGCAACAGTTCAGAGTACTTGCTGACCCACCAATCACAAGCCTTGGATATCACGAGTACGATGTCTTGGTCGGGGAAGATCGTGTTGATGGTGATGTAGAGTGGGATGAAGCCGTCGTTGAACTCATGGAAGAAGTTTCCGGTGTACCCACCGGCGCTGAATACCAGGGCGGGTGCCTTGTGTTGCACTTGACATTTTGTGATTGTTGGGCCTGAAACAAGGGTGACCTCTTTGATCCGGGACATTGTGAAATTCTCCCACTTTCGGGTGTAGGGTCGGACTTTTTCTATCAAGGGCTTTTGTGGGGTTGAGTTGATGGGGTCCATTTGAAAGAATGTGGAGATGGTGGGGTCCAGAACTGTAGGGCCCTTGATTGAACAGATGTCGTAGAAATTGTGGGCTCGGTTGCAGCTGATATCTTTTGCTGTAATGTGTTTTTCCTGATGGCTAATTGATTTGGGTACCGAGCGGCTTGTATCTGCAACCATGGAAAAAGAATGTGCATAATATTACACGATCCAACATATAAGGAAAGAATGTTTGGAATTAATGTGTTAAAAAAGAATATTTCATATTCTCATAGATATATAATTTCCTTGATCACTTAAAGAAATCCAAACAGGATTATAAATATCTTTCAAGATTCCTTCCTCCAAACATTCTATTACTTCCCGAGAGTTATTGAAATACAACAATTCTTCAGCAACATGGGAAAAAGATCCCTCAAATTAATCTTGTCCGAACTTGAGGATTTTAAGTGGATGATAATATATATACACACACATACACGTACGAAGTGGAACCTATAACATTTATATAGACAACAACAAATGATGTAGAGTTCAATATTTCATGTATCTGACTCTCTTCCACTCGAACCTGTCAAGAACTTGGACCTTCACCCGGAGAAATCTACCATACTTCCATATTTTGTATAATTTTAGGCCTTGAGTTGTACTTTAGTTTTGTTGGCTTGGTAGAAGCAAGTGGAAAGGATGGACAGAGAAAGCGAAATTAAGCTGGAGGGGAGTAATTAAAGTGTATATCCCATGCATATTTGGCTCATTGGTTGGGTTTGAAAAAAAACTAAAAGCAAGAAAGATGAATTATAAAAGGGAAAGAAGCCTACAAACTTACATTCTTTACCAACCAAAGCCTTCTTTGGATGGTTGGGACCAATTTACACGTTAATTTTAAGCCAATTATTACACCAAAACTCAACGTATACTCCAGGGTACTTAATCATGCAAACGTAGTATTGATAGCTCAGTGAGTGAAACAGAGGATATATATATATATATATATATATATATATTTATATAATCGATAGATATACTAATAAAATTAGGTGACACGAAGATTGAGTCAGACATGCAAGTCTAGTCTTGATTTCACTCGAAAAAGGAAGAGAATAATAGTCAAGGGTTTTGAATGCATACCAGCTTGACTCTTGGTGATCATTGAATGGGTCATGACATAATTTGTTCTTGATATCGTATATACATTAAACACCACGAAAATTAGCGCTACGACTGCCAGCCATGTGATCATGATCAGTACCCTTGAATCTCCCTTCATATCACACTTAGCGTGATCCAAGAATATATATATGAAGATTGATATCAAACGAGATCGAATGATCAAAATACCCCCACCTAATTGCTTGCCGGTTTTAAATTAGCTCCTAAAGTTGATTATCTTCAAATATCTGAATTTCAAGCAAAACAAATATATATTTTTTCAGAGAACAGAGACGTTGAAGATATCAATCGAAATTGATCGGAAGCATATATACGATCGAGAGATGCGAACTATAGAGACCAGAGGGAAGTACGTACCGGGCAAATTAAGTTGTTCGGAATATGAAGACTCGCAAAGAACTCCGCCTACGCAATTAATTTGTGATGTTTTTGCTCAATCAGAAGTACTGTATTCTCTGAAACTTCCGGTATATTATATATGGACGCATATAGATCATCAGGAGAAAGAGAACATCGGAGAGAGCTATATATTGGGAAGGTACGACCGATAAGCCGAGAGACCGGAGTTTAGAGACGTGGGAGCTGGTATGTGCTTAAGGCCGGCGCGCAGACGTTGCATGAATCTCACACGTTGAGCTGTGATTTTAATTGAGACAGCTAAACTAATGAAATCACGTACATCGGAATTAAAGGCATCTAAGCATAGAAACGTTCCACCCACCGAATTAAAGTTATATATAATATATATATATATATATATATATAGTAATGCTACTTACCGTTTTACTTATATTTTTTTATAAGACTAATGTTCTTAGTTTCTTTTAAAATTTAAAAATTTATATTTTAAATTTTATAATTTTCAGTATATCAATAATTGACATAGGTAAAAGTAGTAAGTACATTTTTCATATATACTGATGAATCCTAATTATCACTTTTATATATATATATATATATAAGAAAAGTCAAAAATGATGTGCGTGATGTAATGTCAAAATCATGTTTTTATTTTTATAGGAATATGATTGACATATATGAAAGCAGCTTTTCAAATATGAAAAGATCTATCCAACTTCTTACTGTTCACATAATTTTCACATATTATATTTATGTGGAGAGAGAAAAGATGTGTAGAGGTTGAGGAGGTTATATAACATTACTCTTCAAATATTTAGCTAGTTCTATGTTTGAATAATCTACAAAAATAAGAAAAGATTGCTTGTATGGTGGTACCGCTCGTTTGATAAGTGAGATGAGATGAAAATTTTGTAAATAGTAGTAAACTAGTTTATGAATAGTAATGAAATAGTTTGAGTTGAGTTTTTTTTTATTTTAGAAAAAGATAGAGAAAAAGTTGAATAAAATATATTATAAATTTAAAATATTGTAATAATATAGTTTTATAATATTATTTTTATTTAGAGATTTGAAAAAGTTTGAATTATTTTATTTTTTTATTTAAAAATTTAAAAAATTTATAATGATTAGTTTAAAATTTATATTTGAATTATATTTGAGAATAAAATAAAATGAGATCATATGTCTTGTCTAAGGCCCAAAACCTACCCTAAGCTATGTGAAAATGGGCACGTAAGTGGTGACGGTGGATTGGCTAATTTGAATATAAACAAGTAGGGTTTTGCAAAGGTTGGTGAGTCAAAGTGAAAGGCCATGATACCTTTATACTTGCTGGTTTAATATCTAACTATTTGTTTTTTTTCATTTTGTTCTTTAAATATAGACTAAAAATTTCAAAACATGACCTTCTTATATAATTTGATAGAAAATAAATTCAATCAATCAACATAATTATATAATTCAATTAAAAATAAATTTAATTTTTTAAAAAATGACATTCTTTTGTTTTTTTAGTCAATTATGGAAGAAAGTCCTGTTTTGATATTTTTAATCTTGATTTAAATAAATAAAAAAGAATAGTAAAGTCGTAATAACGGAAATAGAAAGGTAACATTATTCCAAAATTAAGGGATATAATTTTGGAAAATATTTCGGCCTTTTAAGGAAGGGTACGTGGCACGAGTACGTACTACTTTATTTCCTAATATGATCTATTTGTTATTGTTTTTTTTAATCCCAATAACTCTTTGGATATTTTTTTTTCACTTTATATTAACAATTTCAAATCCGAATCTCTATGACTTATTTACATTAAATATTTATCACTTTTCTGTCCAAACAAGCTTGGTAATGACTTTAGGTTTTCAGAACATGAATTGTTCAGTAATAGAGAGAAATCTAACACACATATTATTATTCATTTAAGATTTTCCCGTTCACAATCATATTTATTATCCTAACATATTTTAAATAAATATCTATTTAAAAGATTAACATATGTACAAAGTCACTAATTAAAATGTAATAATTATGAATCTTACAAAATTTTAAATGAACAGATTTATCATAATTTATTATCCACAACATCATTCAATGTAGTTGGGGTACTTCTATAATTTATTCATCATTCACACATATTATACAGCATACTTTTTTTTTTCTCTTATCAAATGTGTCACTATAACAAATATAGGCTTTTCTTACAAATTCTTTTCCCATGATATATGATCGTGGCAAATAGTAGGCTAATGACACGAAAACTATTTGGCACTAAGTATATATTTTTTCTGACCATAGCTCTTCTTAGCAAAAAGTAGTATATGTTATAGTATGTGGTACTATATGAATGATAAGTATAATAATTCAATAAGTTTAAGAATAATAAAATAAAAATATAGTGTGTGGTATGTGAGGATGATAAGTATCAAAGCACAAATATTTAATATGTGATTATCATAAGCTAGCCATCACTACCATGCAGCCTGCAGTACTCCGCACGTACGTACTCTACATGCATCAATAATCGGATTTTCATTTTTATTTTTTTTAAATGTGTATGCATTATAAAACTGCTGAATATAATTTTTCTACCATATATTTATATATATATATATATATATATATATATATATATATAAAATAAAAACGCATGTTATATATGGTAAGCTACGTACCTATGAATATTATTATCTTATAGCTGTCCCATAATCAACCTACTAATTTATTCTATCCCCAATTAAGATCTTAACTTCTATTCTTAATGACATATATACTATGATACTATCTGATCTAGCTTGTACGTGAGGATGGAGAATTACTAAAATAAATATATATCATTTAAATGATTAATTTATTTAGACAAACCCTACATCGAATGTTAATACATTTTGCACGTCATCATGTTAAATGTTCATGGATTTAGTAATTATTCAGGCTTAAAAGACTTTGGAAAGTTACGTTAGGTTTAAAATAATTTGAAAAGCACTGATCAAGGTAATAAATATTATAGAATTCTGGTAATATTGTATATATATATATATATGTTAAATGTCCGACTTTTTCTATATATGAGTCTATGACTTGAATAAAGACTCTCTGTTACTTAATCGAAATTAGAGAGAAAGGCCTGTGTCAAGAATTGAAACTTCGTATTTCATTGACTTAGTTTTTACATGGAGAAGACATCAGAATAAATAGATACAAGACTAAATCTATCTAAGGTAACTATTACAATATGGTAGGAATTTACAGTTACAAGAATAAAGGCTAATTCCTAGAATCATGGAGTTACAAATGTGGAGAAGATCTTTGCTTGATTGTTGGTAAGCGAGCTGTCAATATGCCCCCTCAAGTTGGCGCATGGAGGTCCGTAATGCCCAACTTGGGTAGAAAGTGATGGAAGAGATCTCAGCCCAATGCTTTGGTGAATACCTCGGCAACTTACTCATGGGAGGGAGTGTGAAAAGCATGTGTAAGAAAACAGAAAAGAAAAAGGCTTGCAGAGAGCAGGTCGATGGAGAAGAAAACTTTTGTTTCCTATTGATTCTGTTATCTTGATTACAGGTGCCAGAAATGGCAGCTTTATACAAAAGGAAAAATGCTAACTAACTATACAGAGCCACGGTATTACCTACTGTCAGCTAGAGAATATTTACATAGGAATATACTAGAAGAATAAACAAAAGAATGCTGGAGACAGTTATGTAAAACGACTTGTAGCTATTCTGATGAGACTTGTACAATACGAGCTGTAGCTTGACCAGTGTCTTCTAATACCCCCCTGCAAGATGGAGTATAGAGATTAACTATACCCATCTTGAATAAGTGTGATTGTAGCAGGTAAGAAGGAAGGGCCTTAGTGAAAATATCTGCTAATTGAGTTTGGGAAGACACATGAGCTGTAGTAATGTAACCTTCTTGGATTTGATCTCTAATTAAGTGACAATCGAGTTCAATGTGCTTTGTTCTCTCATGAAACACTGGGTTGGCAGCAATGTGGAGTGCGGCTTGATTGTCACAAAAAAGTAGAGCAGCTTGTGGATGACTAATACCAAGATCAGTGAGCAAATAACGAAGCCAAGTTAACTCACAACACGTGGCTGCCATTGACCTGTATTCGGCTTCAGCTGAGGATCGTGATACAACGGTTTGTTTCTTGGATTTCCAAGAAACTAAAGAGTCACCTAAGAAGACACAATATCCTGTAGTTGAACGACGAGAATCTGGACAAGATGCCCAATCTGAATCACAGTAAGCCTTAAGCTGTAGTTGAGATGAAGATGAGAGAAGAATGCCTTGACCAGGAGCTATTTTGATGTATCTCAAGGTCTTGTAAGCTGCTGCCAAATGAGAAGAAGTTGGTTTGTCCATGAACTGACTAAGAAGTTGGACAGCAAAGCAGAGATCTGGTCGAGTGACTGTCAAATAGAGGAGTCTACCAATGAGCCTTCGATATACACTTGGATCAGAGAGTAAAGTGCCTTGATCTTTGCTGAGTTTGAAGTTTTGGTCCATTGGAAGTTTGAGTGGTTTGCAACCAAGCATGCCAGAGTCAGCTAATACATCCAAAGCATATTTTCTTTGACAAATGTGGATTCCCTTTGTAGATCTAGCAATTTCTAAGCCCAAAAAATATCTTAAACAACCAAGGTCTTTAACTTTGAATTTGTTGTTCAAGAAGACTCGAAGGGAATCTATGCATGGTTGGGAATTACTAGCAACAACTATATCATCCACATAGACCAATAGGGCAGTAAAAGAATTCTCATCTTGCTTGGTGAATAAACTATAGTCAGCTTTGGATTGGATGAAACCGAAAGCAATGAGAGATGAAGAGAATTTTGAATACCATTGCCTAGAGGCTTGTTTAAGCCCATAGAGACTTTTGAGTAATTTGCAAACTTGATGAGGCTTCCCTTTGTCATAACCAGGAGGCTTTTTCATGTAAATTTCCTCTTCTAGATCCCCATTGAGAAAGGCATTGTTTACATCAAATTGATGTAAATGCCACCCTTTAATGGCTGCCACACTGAGCAAACATCTCACAGTTACAAGTTTTGCAACTGGTGAGAATGTCTCGGTGTAATCAACCCCTTCTAGTTGTGTGTAGCCTTTAGCTACTAATCGAGCTTTTAATCTTTCTATAGTCCCATCAGATTTGAACTTAACTTTATACACAAATTTACAATCAATTGCATCTTTACCTGCAGGGAGGTCAGTGATTGTCCAGGTGTTGTTGTATTCCAATGCTGTAATCTCAGATTCCATAGCTTTGCACCAACCAGGATGTTTTAATGCTTGCTTATAAGAGGTGGGCTCAGAGTGTATGGAAAGTGAAGAAGAGAAAACTTGAAAAGGGTAAGTAAATTTGTGATAAGAGAGACAATTAGTCAAGGGAAAAACCTTACCATTTGGAGCTGTTACAGCCTTGGACATCGATTGGTCAGTGCTTGTAAGTATGGCCTGTTGACAATGAAAGTCCTGCAAATATTGTGGGGCTGTCCTAACTCTAGTAGACCTTCGAAGAGGTGTAGGTGGAGGGTGGCTAGGACTAGTGTTATTTGAGGTATCGGATGAAATTGAAGAAGGGGATGGGACTGAACTTGTAGGTTCAGTTTCAGAGGTGAGAATTGGAGAAATAATGGGGATAGGTTGGGAATCAAACTGGGCAGGTGGGGGAGGGTGGAAATCAAATGCTAATGGATTTAATGAAGTGGAGGGATGGTTTGGAGCATTTGTTTGAAAAGGAAAAATGTTCTCATGAAACACCACATCTCTTGATATAAAAATTGTGTTTCTTTGAAGATCTAAGAGCTTGTATCCCTTGGTTCCAAAAGGGTAACCGAGGAAGACACACTTTCGACCTCTAGGGTCAAATTTCTTCCTACCATTAGAAAGTGTGGCTGCAAAACATAATGAGCCAAAAACTCTCATATGAGCATAAGCTGGTTTTTGGTTAAAAAGAAGCTCATATGGGGTTTTATTGTCTAAAATTGGTGTAGGAAGTCTGTTAATAATGTAAGTTGCTGTCAAAACACACTCATTCCAGTATTGTAAAGGTAGACCAGCTTGAAACCTAAGTGCACGAGCAACATTAAGTAAATGTTGATGTTTCCTCTCAACAACACCATTTTGTTGAGGGGTTTCAACACAACTTCTATGGTGAATAATACCCATTTTATTAAAGAAATCCCTCATCTGAAATTCAGCACCATTATCACTTCTTAAAATTTTAATCTTAACTCCAAATTGTGTGTCCACTAAATTGTAAAATGATTCAATGCATTTTCTGGTCTCAGCTTTGTTGGCAAGTAAATATAACCAAGTGGTTTTGGAAAAATCATCAACTATGGTTAGAAAATGTTTAGAACCATCATGTGCAATTGTGGAACAAGGTCCCCAAAGATCACAATGTATAATGTCAAAGATTCTAGTAGAGACATGAGAACTTTCTTGAAAAGGGAGGCGATGAAATTTTGCCAATGGACAAATGTTGCAAGGCTTGTTATTAATATTTGAAATGTGGTTCTTGACAATAGGATCAGAAATTAATTTCAACCTAGGAAAAGATAAATGAACAAGGCGACAATGCCATAGGTCAGAACTAGTTACATCATTTGTGGTAGTGTGAAAAGCTGAAATATCTTGGTGTGAGTAATGGGAGAGAAAACTGGTCAGTGCTGAGGGAGAGATGTCTGTGCAGAGTAGATGGTAGAGGCCATTTCTTAGTTCACCCTTCCCAATCGTTGTCCAAGAAAGTAGGTCCTGAATAAAACAATGATTTGAGAAGAAAAACAAGCAACAAGTTAGAGAGGTAGCCAACTTTGTGGCAGAAATTAAATTGAAGGAGAAAGAAGGAACACAAAGAACATCTGTCAAAACAATGGTACTGGTTAAACGAGTGGTACCAATATGAGTGGCCTTAGCTGAGCTCCCATTTGGGAGTGTGACTGAGTATGAGACAGGTGAGGTGATTGTGGTTAAAAATGAGGCGCTACAGACCATGTGGTCTGTGGCACCTGTGTCGAGAATCCAAGGTGAAAATGAAGAAGTCAGTGAACTGTGTGTGTGTGTGCTGAGGCAAATGGATGTACCAGACATCTTAGAAGATGAAGTTGAAGTTTGCATGTTGGAGTGGAGAGCAGAAGCCGCAATGGAGGGAGCCTTTGGTTGGAGCAAAGTGAGGAGTTGCTGGTATTGCAGCTTGGTTAAACCCACCTTTTCATCATTAACACTTTCTGAGGCAGAGTCAAAAGAAACTGCAACCTGATTTGCAAGGGGGCTGGAGTTTTGAGGTTTGGAAAAGAACTTATGGCCTGGGGGGTAACCGTGCATTTTATAGCACCTTTCAGCTATGTGACCAGATAAGTGGCAGTGGGTGCAGACAGGAATTTCTGCATTACCAAGCTTAAAGCATTTTTCTATTGTATGGCCATTGATCTTGCAATGAGTGCAGTATGGCCTGTCTTTCTTGAAAGAAGGATTAGTTTTGGGATTAAACTTGGGAGAGTGAAAAGGTCTTTGAGTAGCTAAGGCCATGGATTCAGAATTTGGAATGAGAGGTTGAATGATGAGATGGTGTCTTTCTTGCTGCTGGATGAGGGAAAATACCTTGGTAAGAGGTGGTAAAGGGTCTAACAGCATAATTTGGTCACGGGCTTGAGAGTAAGATTCATGTAACCCCATGAGAAATTGGAGTACACAATCCCTCTGATAGAGGTCTAACAAAAGTTTCATTGAGCCACAGTTACAAACAGGTAGAGGGTCATAAATTAAAAGCTCATCCCAGAGAGTTTTTAATTTACCATAGTAGATGCTGATTGAGTCATGGTCTTGTAGAAGGCCAGCTAAGGCTTTCTTGAGTTGATATATGCGTGGACCGTTCTGTTGAGAGAATCGGTCTTGAAGGTCCAGCCATATTTCCATGGCATTATCCACAAAAATGACACTCGACTTGATAGAGGGGCTTATAGAGTTCTGAAGCCAGGAAACGAGCATGTCATTGCAACGTTCCCATAGCTCGAGTAAGGGATCCAAAAGATCAGTGGGCTTAAGAATGGAACCAGTAATAAATCCCAGTTTATTCTTCGCACGAAGAGCACGACGCATAGCACGGGACCAAGTCTCGTAGTTATCAGTGGTGAGAGGGTCGGAAACCAGAGTAAGAGCAGGGTTATCACCATGGTCTAAGCGGAAGGGATTGGATGGGTCACTGAGATTCAGATAGCGGGACTGGGTGTTTGTGTTATTATCTGAATGGGGAGGAGAGGAGGGAGGTGGTGGAGGAGGGTTGACGTTCTCCATGAAAAATGAGCTCTCAGAGGAGCTCTGATACCATGTAAGAAAACAGAAAAGAAAAAGGCTTGCAGAGAGCAGGTCGATGGAGAAGAAAACTTTTGTTTCCTATTGATTCTGTTATCTTGATTACAGGTGCCAGAAATGGCAGCTTTATACAAAAGGAAAAATGCTAACTAACTATACAGAGCCACGGTATTACCTACTGTCAGCTAGAGAATATTTACATAGGAATATACTAGAAGAATAAACAAAAGAATGCTGGAGACAGTTATGTAAAACGACTTGTAGCTATTCTGATGAGACTTGTACAATACGAGCTGTAGCTTGACCAGTGTCTTCTAATAGCATGAAGGAGGCCAGATCGAATTTTATCGCGAACGATGTGACAATCAATCTCAATATGTTTGGTACGCTCATGGAACACAGGATTGTGAGCAATGTGTAAAGCGGATTGGTTGTCACAATGAAGGCGGATAGGTTCTGGGTGAGAGACACCAAGATCAGTGAGGAGCTGTTTTAACCAAGTGAGTTCGCAAGTGGTAATGACCATGGCGCGGTATTCAGCTTCAGCAGAGGAACGGGCCACGGTGGTTTGTTTTTTTGTGTGCCAGGAAATAGGACTGGTGCCAATCTGAACAAAGTAGCCTGTGGTGGAGCGATGAGTGGTGGGACAGCTAGCCCAATCGGAATCAGTGCAGGCAGTAATATGAAGAGTGTTGGAGGAAGAGAAAAAAATGCCTTGGCCGGGACTACCTTTGATGTACCGAAGAACGCGAGTGGCAGCTTGCATGTGAGGAGCACGATGAACGTGCATGAATTGACTGAGAATGTTCACTGCAAATACAATATCAGGATGACTGATAGTCAGGTAAATGAGACGGCCAACAAGACGACGATAAGAAGAAGGATCTGAAGAAGAGAGCCGTCGTGGTTGGTGAGCTTTAAATTTTGTTCCATGGGAAAAGAAGCAGTCCGAGCACCAAGTTGTCCACTATCAGATAAGATGTCGAGAGCATATTTTCGTTGGTTGAGGAAGATGCCTTGGGATGATCGGGCAACTTCGAGACCAAGAAAATATTTGAGAGGACCGAGGTCTTTAGTTTTGAAATGTGTAGAGAGAACGTTTTTGAAGACCTCAATTTGTGATCGATCGTTGCCAGCAACTAGAATATCGTCAACATAGACAAGAACAAGAGTGATGCTGGTAGAAGTAGCCAGAGTGAATAAAGAATGGTCCGCCTGAGATTGAGAAAAATCTGCATCAAGAAGCACAATAGTTAGTTTAAAAAACCAGTTACGGGAGACTTGTTTGAGGCCGTAGAGGGATTTGCGGAGGCGGCAAACACGAGGCTCCCCTTTTGAACAATATTCAGGAGGGGGAGTCATGTAGACTTCTTCATCAAGGGTCGTCATGTAAGAAGGCGTTGTTGACATCAAGTTGATGGATAATCCATTGGCGAGAAGCAGCAACAGCCAACAAACACCGAATGGTAGTCATCTTGGCAACGGGAGCAAAAGTCTCATGATAGTCCAGGCCTTCCACTTGAGTATAGCCTTTGGCGACTAAGCGAGCTTTGTATCTTTCGACTAAGCCATCTGCTTTGAGCTTAGTTTTGAACACCCATTTGCAGCCAATGGGTTTCTTTCCAGAAGGAAGGGACTCAAGGGTTCAAGTGGAATTGGCTTCAAGAACATGAAGTTCAGCAGACATGGCGTCACGAGAATAGCAACAGAATAACAGGAAGGGTCAATAGAAACAATGAGAGCATTTAAAAAAATAAGGTGAGAAGGTGAGAAACGAGAATAAGAAAGAAAAGCAGATAAAGGATGAGTAGTACCTGAGGTCAATGCAGCGGATGAAGATGCAGTGGACTCAGTGTGTAAGGTCGAGCATAGATAGTCCTGAAGATATGCGGATCTAGTAATAGTACGACGAGGACGAGGAGGAAGAGGAGGGGGAGAAGAAGGAGGAGAAGGTTCGGCAAGAGGAGTAGAAGAAGGAGGGGTTGGGGAAATGGGTTCAGGAACAGGAAGAGGAATGATAGAGAGTGATGGGGAAGGAGAAGAATGAAGGTTCTGGAAAGAAAACTGATGTTCATGAAAAGTGACATCACGAGAATAAAAAATAGCTTGAGTGTCAAGATTGTAGAGTTTGTATGTTTTATGATTGCTAGGATAGCCAAGAAAGAGACACTTAGAGGCACGAGGAGAAAATTTTTCGCGAGAAGCTTGGAGGGTTTGGGCATAACAAAGGCAACCAAACACTCGGAGATGATCATATTTTGGGGGGGTATTAAAAAGAAGTTCAAAGGGAGATTTATTTTGAAGAATACGACTGGGAGTTCGATTGATGAGATAGGCAGCGGTGAGGACACATTCACCCCAAAATTTTAAAGGTAAGCGAGCCTGAAAACGTAGGCTACGAGCGACATTCAGAAGGTGCCGATGTTTACGTTCCGCAACACCATTTTGTTGAGGAGTTTCAACACAAGTGCGTTCATGAATGATGCCGTGTTCATGAAGATAATTTTGAAATTTATGAGAAAGAAATTCTTGGCCATTGTCAGTGCGAATGATTTTAATGGTAGTGTTGAACTGATTTTGAATGAGAGCGAGAAAATGCATGATATGAGTGTATGCTTCTGATTTATAGCGCATGAGATAAATCCAAGTGGTGCGAGAGAAATCATCAACAATGGTAAGAAAATAATGAGCACCACAAATAGATGAGGTATGATAGCCACCCCATATATCACAAAAAATTCTATTAAAAAACGTAGCACTTTTATTAGCATTAATAGGAAAAGGAAGTCTAGTGTGCTTAGAACGAGCACAAATATCACAATCAGAAACGATGCAAAAATTATTGAAAAGACTAGGAATAACTAAGCGGGAAGGGTGACCTAGGCGTTGGTGCCATAGAATCTTATTTGTAGTAATTTTAGTAGAAAGAGCCATGACGGGAGGAGACCGGTACACATAAAGTCCTTTGCAAAGTTCACCCGCTCCAATCAGCCTCGTCGAGTGCAGGTCCTGAAAAGAAACAGAGGAAGAAGAAAAAGAAACAATACAAGAATTAGTTGTGGTGAGCTGAGGGACTGAAAGGAGATTAAAAAGGAAATGAGGGACAAAAAGGACATTATGTAAAGTGAGGTGTTCGGCTAAGATGCATGTACCGACACCTTCAATTTTAATTAAACTCCCATTTGGTAAAGTGACCATTCAGTCAGATGGAGAAGAGGCTAGAGAAGAGAACAAGGTGCGGTCATGGCAGAGGTGGTCGGTGGCGCCACTGTCGACTACCCAGTCACGGTGGCTGTCAAAGGAAAAAGAGGAGGAGACATTACAGACGAAATTGGCGGTGGAAGTGGGCGGCTTGAGCAGATCAAGCAACCTCTAGTAGAGATCGGGTGTTAAACCCGGGATGGGCAATGATACTGATGCTTGGTGAGCCATCGGCGACGAGGGAGGGGGTTTGCCGAGGATGGACGACGGCTATTTGCTACGAGGCTCGCGGCCTGCAAGATACCCAACGATCCACCAACATCGGTCATGGTTGTGACCTTGCTTGCCACATTCGGTGCAGAGCAGGGGTTTCTTCGGATGACCACCAAAGTGAGCGGCGAAGGCATGAGGAGTTTCCGACGCCACCGTTGGTCGGACATGGAGGAGACGCTGCTGCTCTTCCTGAAAGAGAATGGGGAAGGGTTTCCATGGCCATAATTTGGGTTCGGAGTTGGGAAAAAGAGTCATTTAGGCCAAGTAAAAATTGGTACACTCTCTCATCTTCAGCTTGTTGTTGTAATTCTTTCAGATTGTTGGTTTTCTGGAGATGACTGAGTCCATCCCAAAATTTCTTGATTTGATTGTAATAATCATGAACAGACTGGTTGTGTTGCTGTAGGGAAGATAGCTCACGTTTGAGGTGATAAATCCTGGCATTATTGCCATGGCAAAAACGTGACTGAAGATCAAGCCATACTTCTCGGGGATCGGTGTGAAATTCAAGGGAGTTGGCTAAGGAGGGACTGATTGAATTGAGGAGCCAAGTGAGAACCATATCTTTGGTTTGGTTCCATTGTTTGTAATCTGTAGAAGTAGTTTCGGGTGGGGAAAGGGTGCCATCAACAAAAGCTAGTTTGTTTTTGGCATTGAGAGCACGGGTCATGGCTTTTTGCCATTTGGGAAAATTGTCACCAGTGAGGAGACCAGAGACAAGAAGTAGACTAGGAGAATCAGAGGGATGAAGAGCATATGGAGAGAGGACAGCGGTAGAGGAAGAGGAAGAAGAAGAGGCCATGATGGACTCAGGTAGGGTAGAGATCGTGTTTAGGCTGATACCATATCAAGAATTGAAACTTCGTATTTCATTGACTTAGTTTTTACATGGAGAAGACATCAGAATAAATAGATACAAGACTAAATCTATCTAAGGTAACTATTACAATATGGTAGGAATTTATAGTTTCAAGAATAAAGGCTAATTCCTAGAATCATGGAGTTACAAATGTGGAGAAGATCTTTGCTTGATTGTTGGTAAGCGAGCTGTCAATAGCCTGTCATATGAACCTAATTTAATCATCTAATTATGTATGCATAGAATTTTCAGATCGACAACATATATAGACCTCACATAAGTATTTAATGTTATATCTATCCTTCCATGCATTAGACCACCCAAATGGTTCAAGAAAAATATAGAGATGATCTCAGATTATATAACTTTGTCATCTTTCTCTATATTTGATCTATTACGATTAATAAGATAAAGATATATCACTTTCAAGCTATTTTACAGTCTCACTACAACAATTTTGAGCTTTTGAGATGATTTTTCTTTAGAACAAAATGAAAATCGTCCCAAAATGTAAGATTTAAGGACAAAATTCTGATTTGGTTCCAAAAAAATTCTGAAACATACTTCCCGTTTGAACGGTATACTTAGGGACGATAAATTTCATCCCTAGTGAAATAATCACTCACGGTTGGGGAAAATTGGTGGGTTAAGTGTGGGAAACTAATTTACCAACGAAATTCTAATTTTGTTCCAAAAAAATTCTGAAACATGCTTTCCATTCGAACGATATACTTAGGGATAATAAATTTTATCCCTAGTGAAATAATCATTCGCGGTTGGGAGAAAAATTTGCAGGTTAAGTGCGGGAAACTAATTTACCGTTCAAACATCCATTGACACCATTTGAACGTCCATTGATGCCATTCGAACATTTAAATAACCAATTTTTGAACGGTAAGTTAATGTTTGAATGGTGACAGTAATTTAATAAAACATTTAATCAATTAAAGAAATAATAATAGTAATCAACAATTAATTTATAAAAGAAAGATATAATGCATAATTAGTTAAACTTAAAAAAATCAAATATTGTTCATACCAAAAATAAAACAAAATACAAATAAAAAATATATAAAATACTATGTCCTCAACTCTTTGAGGACATCCTCGATTGTATCTATTTTTGCCTCTATCTATGTCAATCAAGTAGATATCGTCTCCTGAGTCCTAAACACGCGATCAATGGCACCCATGAACTCTGTACGTAAGCCTCCAAAGGCAATCTGGATCTCCGTACGTACTATATCAGCAATCTGATCAGCAGTAACAGTGCGTGATGCCTCGGGCTGTATGGATGTCTGACCAGCCGATACTCCATGATCAGTCAGGTGTGCATCTCTGGTCTGAGTATCGACCGACTCTTTAGTAGGAGCACAAAGACGAAGTCTCGAGTGCCCCGTGCTCCGTAGCAGGGTGGAGGCGTTAATCGGTCCAAACGGCTCCCAAATACACTCAGCAACATCAGGTAAGACCCCAACCGACAATAGGAATCATATGATCAGGAGGTCAAACGGCAAAATATCTGTCGTAACATATGAAACCTCTGATCCCATCCTAGTGAATATATAACCCACTAGGTCGATAGATATCATACGAGCAACACGTATCATAAATCTCGCCCTATCCATGCCAACCTCCGTCTTGTGCTATCGAGGGTCAATGTTGTGGGCGATAATTAAGTTCATAATATTGAAAAAATCTTATAAATGAAAATGTTTAATGTTCTTCATCCCATCATAAGGTGAAGCATTTGAACCAACAACCAACTGCCTCACCTCAGTATCCGATAGGCCATCCAGTCCATCAGGATCAGTGCCCTCGTTCTCAGTTTTCTCCTCATCAGCTGTAGACTCTCTGGGCACCACGTTTGGATATGTAGTCTCCAAACGTGCAATACAAATAAAATCTTCAAGTATATATGCCGAGAATGTGAATAAAATACCTCGTATGCTGATAATATATTTATCATCAGTATCCAGACTGGAGGCACCAAGCCCTCTATAAAAGTCAATGACGATATCAATATATGCCACGAACTAGAATGCCACATCCCTATGGTTCAAAATCGGTGATCAACCACGCTCTATGAAAACCGATGTCAAGGAGCAGCACTCGAAGGAGAAGATCTTGAAAATCATCGATTTTCACTTGACGCTCCAATAAAACTTTACGGCTTAATAATGTATCGACTATACTACTAGAAGAATCTAGTTCTCCTGGTCTGGCACGCTCTGACCTTCCCCCAGTAGACATTTCAACCTGAAATTTAAATAATAAAATTAAAAAGAGTAGTTACAAAATATAATATACAAAACAATCATAAAATTATATGATTAATGAAACAATGTAATATACACATTACGCAGATGCACGACTATGATGTAATAAGGGTAATGCTGCAAACCAGATGTGGTGGTTTTCCTTGTTTTACACCCACCTATCTTATAATGACACGTCACTAATCTAATCATTTCAAGTTTGATGTTGTAGCACAAGATACAAAGGTTTTCAACAAGAGCTATTTTCTCCTCCTTAGGCTTCACACACTCCTCTCTGTTCTCTTTGTCTCAGTATTGTCATCACCTGTGATTGCACATTGTTGTCAAATAAGATTGGTTTGTGCCATCTATAGAACCATAAGATCTCTCTATTTCTCTCTCTCTCCCTCAGAGCTTGGCAAAATAGAACTTAATGCTAGATGATCAATTAACAATGCTCTTTATCATTCTCAAAAAGATTCGAATTCTTTGATGATGACACTAATCTTAACATCCAGTCAATGGTTACCCCTTATGACTTTAATTTCTTGAAGAATCATACTATTGAGACCTATTTTGTAGGAAAGAGTCACGCCCGGTCCACGATGATGACTCGGATCATGGTCAGTATCATTTGGAGCCCACGATGGCATTCTAGGAGAGTAGTACAGTGCATGTACGTACATCTATAACAGTAAATAGAACATAAATGCAATAGATATAAATAAAGAGGGAAATAAACATTTTTACGTGGTTCGGTACAGGGCTTATGTCCACAGGTGGTTTGGATGGAAAATCCACTATAATGAGAGTATTTTACAATTTCTCATAACTCACTGTACAAAAGGAGGCTGGCGAACCCCATTTGCCCTAGAAAATAAAAAAACCGGAGTTTCCCGTCTGGAGGTTGAAGAAGCTCCCTCGTGGAGTTACCCATAAAAAGTCTAGAAGAGATTCATTCTTTTAACCAATTTGATTTCTTTTATTGAGCCTCTGTTAGTGGTAGGTGAAGAACTCGACTTTATATCACCTTATTGTCCTCTTTTTGTGTGTCGGACGACTTGGACCCCCTCCCTCTCTCTTTGTTCCATTTTTCCCGTCACTTCCCCTTTTCTCCCTTACTTCACTCTGTTTCTTATCTCATCCTTATCCCCGTCCTCCTCTCTCACTTCCTTTTTATGAAACCCCTCATTTGAACTAGGCCTAGGATGCCTATTATGATCTTGTCCGAGACGAGGTCGTTTGATGAAGGGCAGTGGGGAGTTAAGTTGCAACGCAACGTTTGGAAGCATGCAGAGGAATAAGTGGGACGCAAGAGTAGCCTGAAACACGGTCGTTTTGAAGAGAATTCTCGAATCATTAGTTTGTTATACCAGACTTCATCAACGTTGTTCTGACAACTGATAGGATTCCATTTTATCTTTATTTATATTATTTTTATTTTTGCTAGTTTTTATCTTTATTTTAATTGGAGGGAATTGTTTTGTTACCAAAATATAAATACTGGAAAGTAGAAGAAAAAGGTATGGAAATTATCTTGTAGAACTTTGAACCAGTGGAGGCCGGATTACTCGAATTAATCCCTAATCTCATGAAAATATCTTGTTCATTTCATCTTCTTCCTCTTGTGTCACTTTGAGTCTGAGTATAATTTTCATTATCATTGGAAGAATTCGTACATTAATATATATAATGTATTCGTCATATTCAATGCGTGCTAAACATCTTCTATTCTTTCACATATTCTTCAATGTATTTGTAGAGAGAGAGAGCTCTTACCGATTACAGTCGCCGTCGAGGATGATGATGCAAGCAGAGAGTAAAGGCCGAGTGGTTGAGAAGGAAAAATAAGCTGAAGAAGTTTATTTGAATTTGGGCTTTAATCCTGTGCGACAGCATCAATGTTTGAATTTTGAAATGAATGAATTGCTCGCATATCATTACCGCATTCGTGGGTGTGAAACTAGGAACAGCCCAACATCCGGGTTCTTGGAACTAGGAGGAGGAGGTCCATCACCGACCTCAGCCCAAGAAAGTGCAGGCCTCCTAACTGGGCTCAATGGTCGGTGAACAAAAAGGCTCGACCATTGTTTCCACACCTGACCTGAGCCACAAAAGAGTAAAAATACGATCTTATTCTTCTGAGCTGTGAGCGCGAGCTTAAATAAATGATCCTCAAAACGATGCACATGATTGATTTGCATATTTTACCAAACTTTGGTTTGGGCCCGCCCATGTCCACCAAGCGAACGTCAACATAGAAAGCCACCGGACTTCAACGTCATTCACTATCCCCCCCTTGTTTTAGGTACTGTAACATTAGTCCTTCCTCTCTCCATACAAACCTGAGATGACTTGACTATTCAGAGGGGAATAAAATCGCTGTACCCACCAAGTTTCATCTTTTCAGTTTTTTTTTTTTTTTTAAATATTACATTATATGAGTAAAGTAACGTTGTTTAAATGACCAACATGACAACTCAACCCTCGGACCCCTTGATAACGCTACGAAGAGTATCAAATCGTGGGCCCTATGTAAGCCCATGATCTCATCACATGAACTCATCTCTTTTTCTTTTCTTTTCTTTTTTTTTTTCCTTTTCCTTTTTACTTTTATTGAAACTTTAATTTAAATTTTCCTTACCTTTCAAGAGGGTTTTGTTTTTCAAAAAAAAAAAGAAAAATGGCAATAGAGTAAGTGATAATATATATGTATATATGTTTAGAAGCAAATGTTATGCCTATGATTTTCTATGATATATTATATCTACTTTATAATAAAAGTAACTTTACATTTTAACGTATCACAATAAACACACGTCAATTTGTAAGTTTATTTTTATAAAATTTCTTTATAGTTAAAATATTTCTCAATATTTATACTCATTAATTATTACCATCTTTTTAATTTACACCATAGACTGTCAATTTGTAAATGATTATGGTGAACAAGCAATCTATTTGACAATCATTTTATAAAAATAGAAAATTCTTTCTTTTTTTAAAAAATTAAATCTGTCAAATATGGTTGTCCAATATGGTGCTAAGTATATTTTTATTTACAGGTTAAAACTATAAATTTTTAATCGATTTTAACAGTTAGGACTTATCGATTAAAAATAGAACATATGATCAAATCTTAATCGAGTGTACAAATTTTAAAATTCTGATAAATTTAAAATTGGTATGTGCAAAATGTAATTTTTAGGTATATAAATCATTCTCTCAAACTTTTGTACGTGAGTTAAGCAAAAAACAAAATCATAGAAATTAGAGAATGTCCTAACCAGTAATCTTGAAAAATAGAATGAGAATTATTATTTGAAAGTCTTCACAACCATTCACGCGACATAATTTAATAAGTAAAATATAAAAAATTAAAAATTAAAATTTTAAATTAAATTGTATTATATAAATGGCGTGCATTGGCCTTAAAATAAAATTATTCAAAACTATATATAATAGCAGAAGATTAATAATACCTATACAATATATTTTACAACAAATATTATAAAATAAAAATATTTCTATAAAATTATGTTTATAAAAATATCTCTTATTTTAAAATATTTTTGTGTAAAATGTGATGAAAAATAACATGTTAAAAAAAGTTACTTTTAAGAGAGGTTTGGATAGTGAGTTAATTTGATATGAGATAAAAGTTGAAAATTGAATAAAATATAATTTTTTAGTATTATTTTTGTTTTAAAATTTTTTAAAAAATTAAATTTTATTTAAAAATTTTTAAAAAATTATAATAATTAAATAAGTGGACAGAGATAAATTAATTATCCCGTTTAAAAAGTTTTACCGAAATGAAAGGAAGGTGTGGGTGGTGTTACCGAGTCGGAGTTACACCGGGAAAGCATTTGTCATATGTGGTATGGTATTACCACCTTAAAGGGACAAGTATGGTAAATCCCGGGTTTGGAGTGACTTTCTCGAAAAAGCCGGGGGAAAGCAGATGAGATGCTGTGTCTCTCTCCATCTTTGGAAGTCGTGTGAGCTTAGATAGAAATGAAAGAGACAGACAGACAGACAGACTGACTGACAGACACACATCCACGATTGGGATGAGGTTTTGTGAAGACGCAAACGGACAAAGGACAAATTCAGATTTTGCGTGGGGACCACATATAAAAGGGCAGTTTCGTCAGTCATAAGGGCTTTTTCGTTATTTCTTGGATTCCCAGGGTCATGCTTTCCGTTGAGGCAGGATGTTTAGAGGCCCAAGATTCGTGGGCACAGATCGACATAGGGATTTGAGAGTGAAGAGTCTTTGGAGAGAGAGAGAGAATTTACGCCGCAACGGCTCAGGAAGGAAGAGTAGGATACGTGAAACGATATTTGTACGTACGGACAATTTGTAGAGAATCTCGGTTACATCCCCGTAAAGGCCTTGCTGATTTACAAACCGCGCTCCCAGAATCCTTCAGATACCGATTCTATCCTTTTTTTTTTTTTTTCTGTTTTGTATTATTACTCGTGGAAAATTGTTTGGCCACTCGCTACAAAACAAATTATTTTGTTTTTGTTTAGAATAAATAAATAATAATCTAATATGAAATAAAAATACCTCTCTCTTTTTAAAAAAAAAATATCTATAGTTCAAATTTTTAAAAAGAATTCAAATGTTAGATTCGTCAGCATTATTAACTTGATAAAAAAAAAGATCATTTTATTCTCAATATTTTAAGAGATTTAAATATATTATTATTATTTAATGTGAGAGAAAGACATACACAATAAATCTCACAATATTTATTGAATACTTAAAAATCTCAAATTCGAATAAAAAAATGCATAAAATCTCTATAATCATACAAATACGGTATTGCTCATGCTTACTTCTTATTAACTTGGATATAACTTCCTCTTATGTTTAAGAAAATATAAAGTTAAGTTGGAGGAAGAATTGTTTAAATGTTAGTTCATCATTGTGGTCTGAAATTCTGCTTGGCAAAAGTTGAACCATTATTTGGCGGCCCACTCACATGCTGGCATCATTCATACTCAAATCATATTGAATACCGGCTTAAGGTTGGTTTGGACAGTGAGATAATATAGAATGATTTTAGATAGATTAAATAAAATATTATTATTATTTTAATATTTAAAAATATTAAATTATTTTTTATATTTTTTATAAAAATTTAAAAAAATTATAATAATAAAATGAGTTAAGATAATTTATATATCCAAACGAGCCATTAATAACTTCCTTTATATATGTATATATATATATATATATATATATATATAGCATGTGTCTGTTTTTCTTTTTACTTTATATTTGAATTTCAAAATATTCTCATTTCTTTTTTATAATTTGAGACTTAAGATTTTAAAAGTTAAAATTTAGTCAAAAACTATTTTTTTAATATTAGAGTAATGCTAGATATAATTTTAAAGTTTACAAATCCCGAACATTCTCTTTTAAAAAATAGGATCTACTATTTAAAAATAACTTTTTATGTAGATTTTAAATTTATCTACTTTTTTTCAAAAAGAATATATAAAACTTACACACCATAACACTGCAAATAGAATTTCTCTTAATATTTAATCCACATAGATTATTTAGATTTTAAAGATTAAGATATAAATCCCCCGCTCCAAATGCATCGTAGATGTATTCCTAATCTAGTTAGTGTAGTCCCCATCAAACTAACGATGATGTAAAGGTTTATTATGGTATTAAATGTTGAGCTAATATTGTTGGAGATGGGATACCCTATATAGACATTAAAAACTTGAGTTCGCCTATAGCACTGCCGAGGTAATTACTAATTAGAAACTAAAAGCATTTTCGAAGGTTGTTGATCAATACTATAATTTCTCGATTAAACCAATGGTCTGGTCATGTGAAGAATAACTCCAACAACAAATGGCGTGAACATCAAAGCTAATAGAAATAATCTTTCCAACCTCCTATTATTCACCACACTCCACACTCCACCTTTTTTTTTTTTTATCAAATATTTTTTATATGAATAGTGAATAAAAAATCTGAAATATTTAAAAAAAAAATTCAAAAAAAATTTTAAAAAAAATATTAAAAAATATGGAGTGTGGAGTGTGGGTGAATAGTAAGAGGTTGTGTAGCAAATCCCGTCTAGTTTTGACCGTTGGGCATGCCGATTAGTACAAATTTCATATATATTTTTTCTTTTTATATTTTTTAAACATCTTTAAATATTTAAAATATATATATATATACCAATAAATTAAAAGTCACTTCGTTAACTATTAAGTAAAAATAAAATAAAAATATTTAAATACATAAACGGTAATGAGAGAATAAAATTGGATAGCATACTGGCATTATCTATAATTAGCATTTCCCTTATTCCTCATATAATGCCTAGTTTGTATGGGATGCTCGTACGTTGTACCAAATCTACCCACTTTGTTTAATTTGCCGTGCTGAGTGATCAATACCTTTTAAGGAGCTGTGAATGGACCAGCCTAGACTCCACACCTTGTCATCAAAAAGTTAAAAAGAAAAAAAGAAAAACGCCCCCCTTAAACTTTTCTTTTTTGGAATTTTTCACATTCTGCAAAATTGAGGCAGGGGATACGGTTTTGATAAGAGAAATTACTTTAGATATATAAAGGAATTACAAAAACAATAAATTTATAAATTGATATAGCTTGATATGGTATGTTAAATTGTAAAATTATTTTTATTTTAAGATAGATCTAACGAATTATATTAAACCACATTAATTTGTTGGTTTAGTTTTGTGTAATCTCTTTGTGTATGTAATAGTTCTCTTTTGATAATGCTGGGTTGGCAAATACCAGATTACTTCTAGAAAGAAGATCAGTGTAAATATAACAAAAAAATGTAAAAATTCCTCATAATTAGGGTATATTTCGCATGTGCAAATATTTTTGACATAACTTTAATTACGAGTATCAAAACTACACATATGACCCGATTTGAAAATGGTTTATGTAAGATGTGACATTGTTTATGATTGTCTTAGAAAAAAGACCCATTTGCAATGCATGATTTAAATTTTATAGAATTTTTAACCAACCTATCGTTTAGAATAAGAAGAAAATAAACACACGAATTTCTCAGACAACATCAAATGCTCAATAAATTTTATGAAACCAAGTTTATATTCAAATCATTATCATACAACATATGGCGGGTAAGCAACGAATTTTTAAAATAAGGTCGAAAATTAAAGAAACTAAGTTGGTGAGAATATTGGCTCCGCATTCCATTCCATTTAAATACATATTTCACGTGTAGGGTCTACTTATAAAATGGAAAATTGATCCACGCAAAAACAATGTAAACAGAATATAATTTCAATAATCAAATTTATATTTTTGAACGAGTTAATTTATTATTTAAAAATATTGACTTGGCTCTTGCCTCATTTATAGTGTTAGTTGAAAACCTTATTTCTGCATAATTTGCTACAAAATGAATCCCTGAGTTTCCCCCAATTAATTCATCGATGTTTGTAAAAGTATTATAAATGTGTATTGTTGTTTTCACCTCTAAAAAGTAGGCTGCCATAATTCAATAACACAAGCTTTCAAGATCTCAATTTGTAGGTACTGCAACCTCTGGTCTTGAATTAAATTCAAGACCAGAACCCCAAAACCCACTTGGCTTTGAGTTCAAGGCTTTGAAAATCTGTACTGATTGTTCTTTTCACTGAGTTGTTTGGTCATGACCAGAGCTTTTACTGTATGATAAATTATTGGGGTGTTGGGGTGTGCCTCCTCCATTTCCCGCTTAGTCGGGTATGGAGTTGGTTTTAGTTGTTTTTCTTTTCTCTGTTTTTGAACAGAGATGGGCTATCTCTCTGACTTTGTCAGTAGAGATGTGCCGTGGGGACTAGACCATGTCAGCCACGGATGTGCGCTGTGGAGCTTTTATTAGTTGTAACTGACTTATTCTTAAGTCAAAGTTGTATATCCTTATTTGATGAATGAGATTCGCCATTATCAAAAAAAAAAAAAAAAATTGCATGCAATCTATCAATCGATAGGATTATCCACAAAATCTATCAATCGCTGTTAGAAAATATAGTTAAAATTATTAAATTTTTTCTTATATTAGATAGCAAGATTGTGTACTTGGACTGCTTTTAAAAGGAGTATCTCATAGTTTTGTACGGATGGATATATTCTCAATCTAAATATTCACAATCTTTTTCATAATATTTATTGATAAAACTTTTATTTGTAAAACATATAAATTAAACAATTATTCCATTATTATAATAATAAACTAATTATTGATGGAATCCATTACTCTTTCAACTTTTTATATAAAAATTAAACATATTTCAATCTACTTCATACATCTAAACACATTTTTATAAGATTCTCAAAATCCACTAAAATATTTTAACTCATTATTATTTACAGATAAACTCAGATCATCTGAGATGCTCTTAATACCATAACCTTTTATAGTCAAATAAAAACTTTCCAATGTTTGACTATGTAATAAAATGGCCTATTGGTTGCCATGTCAATAGAGTTTTCATTCAATTAATTGGGTCTATCTAGCTCATGTCATTAAATGCGTGATAAATACATGTTTTATTTATTTTCCAGATGTTCATGTGATATATAACAATTTAATAAATTGGTTAAAAGAAATATGTTAATCCGTATTATATATATATAAATGAGTTTTACTAGGTATAAGTTAGTGTGTTAATACACCACTTATAGTGGAACCTATTATAATTTAAAAATAAATAAATCAAAACACCAATTATGTGGAAAGTTTTCACATCAGTATTATGTTAGATGTATACAAAATTGGGTGTATAAAAAATAAGAATTCTAAATAATTTTTATTTTCTCTCTCTATATATATACACTTTGACCATGCCATAGTTAATATTTTTTTCCCTCAAAATATATGTACATAACTTTTATATATAAAATCTAAGAAAAAATTATATTTTTTTATTTTTTTATTATCGTCCTCTCAAATTTTTTTAATGTCACATCAAATAATTGATTCACAAATAAATTATAACAAATAATTTTCAATCTTGCTCATGATAACTTTAAGGGCAACCAAATTATAACATCTCATTCTATATAATAATTACAATTTTTTTAAATTTGTACATAAAATATAATAAATAATTTAATTTTTTTAAATTTTTAAATAAAAATTATATTAAAAAATTATATTATAATAATATTTTATTAAAATTTTAATAAAATATCTTATCTTATTTTATTTAACGTGCGTAATCAAACTAGACTTAAAAGTGAAAAAGAGAAATACAAAAATATTATAAAATTTATTTTTATGTATCTATCACTTTCTAAAAACTTTGAAAAGTCAACAAAAACTCTGAAAAAAAAAAAAATACTCGTGGATATCACTACCTTCAACGTGAAGGTGGGAATGCCATAATTATTGTAAAACGACCGAAAATCAAAGCAACTGATAAAACGCTTAGGTCGATCAAATTTGTGGGACCCATTTTTACCAATACTATCGGTGGGGCCCCAAAAACCTATGTTTAGCCAAATTTTCCCCTAGTTGGGACGGACTCCAAAAGCTTCACATATTTTCCATGAAAATGCCTAAGGAAAATTAATTTATGGACCGCCCTCGAAGAATGAACAATACACATATACACACACGTCTAGAATGATGCATTAACCTGCTTGACTCTCCCACCCATTTTATTAAGAATAGTACTATTATGTAAATACAATATTGTATGTACTGTGTGATAATCTTATTTATCAGTGTTTATTTTTTTAATTTAAATTTTAAATTTTTAAATTTTTAATAATTGATACATCAGAACTTATCTTTATGCCTAATTCGTCCACATTTATGGACCGTCCGAACCAACCTTATATAGACTGATCTTATTTGGAATCTCCAAAAGATATGGTAGATATTGCACTTTGCAAATCAGAGTCACTCTTTTTCAGGTCATGGAATTCATACATGAGTAAGTGGCTGCATAGGGATGTCTTTTCGGATCAATATTTTTAGTGGTCCTGGTTTTAGTTCTTATCGAGTAAAAACCTTAGTTTTTGCACGCACTTTTACCTCAGTCTCACTGATGGTGACCATGGTACATGTAATAATATGTCGTTTCTGGTGTCTGGTTGCTAGAGAGTTGGTAATTACTAATTAAGATAAAGATAACATTTTTTACAGTCAGATGGGTTTGGATAATAATTTAATTTTTCTTTTTTCTGAAGCCGATTATACTGTTATGTAAAAGAACTAAAATAACTCGTGTTTTAATATTAAATTTATATTATTAAATAAAGAAGATCTTATTTTGGATTCTGCGAGATCTGACGATAACTCAAAAAAGTGTTGTATCATAAATTTTTTACAAGATTTTTTATTATTATAGATATTTTAATTCTATTATTTTAATTTTTTTTTTAATTTTTTAGAGAAACACAAAAATTATTCCAATATTTGGGCTAGTCAGAAAAGCTAGCCTGGTCAGCAAGGAAAGCATTTTCCTTGAAGTCGTGCTGGGTACAGAGCGGAGTGGTCAACTATAAGGTTAAATGGTTTTTTTTTTTTTTTTTTTTTTTTTTTTTTTTTTTTATACTTTTAAGCAAATTTTTAAAAAATAAGAAATTTACTAATTTATTTAAAAATAATTTCTTTATAATTAAGTAAAAATAATAATAAAAAAAATAATGAAATATCAATCGATGACTTTTTGCAGTGCTGCATTCTCCTTTTTCCTTGAGGATGCGTCCAAATTCTGTAAAGGGATAATTAATTAAAGTTCTTAAGACGGTTTGTCCAATTCTACCCTAAATTCTTTGAGTCTACAATTGAGAGAGAGGGCAATTATTGTTTCTTTAACTCGAAACTAGGAATCATATCGCATGTAATTCCAAAGAAAGTACATAAAGACTAGATTTTGCTGGAAAATCAACTGCAATTTGCTGGAAAAATCAAATTGTGATGGATTTGAATCTTGAGCTCCAAAAATATCCATAGCAAAATTTATGGACTGAGAAATATCGAATCAGGAATAGAGGTATGCAGGGGAAGTCTTTAAAGTTCTTAAAATTAAGTTTGAATTAAAGGGTTTGTACAGTTTTAAAATTTCAACTCATATCATCTCATCATTACAATTTTTTTAAATTCTCGCACAAAATATAATAAATAATTCAATTTTTTCAAATTCTAAAATAATAATAATATTTTATTAAACTTTTAAATTTTATCTCACCTCAACTCACTATTCAAACGACATTTTTTAAGTTTTTAAATTTTAAAGTGATTTTTAAAGTTTTTAAAATTTCACTATATATAGCATCATCAAAAGAGTAATGCTAGGTACAAATCTCATATAGACAAGCTTCATATAAGTCATCTGTAAAAAAAATAGATTCCACTAATAAAGAAATTTTTTTTTTTACTTTTTTTAAATAGAGTCTATTTTTTTACAAGGACTTATATGATGCTTGTTTATTTGAAAATTATACAAATCATTTTTAATGTTACAACAATGAACTTAAATTTGTTTTGGATTTTCCTCATTGACAATGACCCTAGATGATTTTTCCTACATTTTATTGGAAAAATATACATTTAATAATTATTCAATAAAGTAAATTCAAATGAATGTCTTAAAATGGCTCTGCTCAAAAGTAAGACTTTAATTTTGGACTATCTCGTTTTTTTTTTTCTTTTTTTTTTCCCCGCTTATAAAAAGTGTTAAAGTATTTATAAAACACTTGTTTTATTTCTTCCATAGCAAAGAACATCGACATATGGAGGAAAAAAATTCATAACTTCGTGAATGTGTTGGAAATGTTTGAAAATTTGAATTGGTATCTTAGAGTGAAAATTAAAGAGATTTAAAAAAAGTTACGCGAAATTCATTTTCATTCGTCTAGAAATTTATAGAGGTCACATTAAATATTATAAATCCTATCTATTATATTAACTTGTATGGATATTTTAATATATATTAAATTATAAGAAATATCAATTTGAAGTTTTAAGCGTTTTAAAAAGAAATACTTTAAATACAAAGTGATTATATAAAAATAAATGATATGACTTAATACAGTACGTCAGATTATAAAATTATTTTTATTGTAAAATAGAACTAACAGATTATATGAAATTATATCAATTTATAAATTTATTTTATGTATTCTCTTTATATATGTAACATTTATTTTATTTAAAATAAAATTTAAATCATATCTTAAAATGATTAGAGTTGAAAAATGATTACATTAGGTGAGATTTTTTGGGATCTTGGCCATTAATTGAAAGAAAAAGTTGTATCAACTTAATTTTCCTGCAGCAACGAAGTGTTTAAGATATTAATCCAAAGGCAGCCACGTGTTAAAGCCATAATTGTGCTTTTTAAACTCTAGAAATGGACTTTGTTATTTTTCTCTGCTTAGAGAAGACAAGAGGATCGGCCAATCAAATTCCAGACGCAGCGGAACAAAAGCCTCGATCCCATTCACGTAAATATCTATGACCCACAAGGGCACTTGTTAGTTCCATCCTAAACCTCATCCTCCCCACAGTAGTAGAGTGGGACCCACATTTTGTCTGCTGCATTAGCCAATTAAACACTACTTAAAATGGAAATTACTTTTGAAATCATTGAAAAAAATTCCACGTTATGAATTTGGTGGCGTTAATTTTGAGGTGAACAAATCGCCTTAGAATTAAGAAAGATGGTGTATTCGTGAAGTTTGCTGGTGAGTGTGTCTATATAAATACAGTTATTGTAGTACATATATGTGTTGGATATGATACTCTATAAATTGTCAATGCCGCAGAAATATATATTTTTAATATCTGTAACAAAAGTAAGGAGGAAGGTAGAGAGAATCTAGAAATGTACATTTCTTTTCGTTACCTCATGAAACAGAAATAAATTAGATTTATTTATTTATTTATATATAAATTGGAAAGGAAATAAGCGAGAGAGAGAAGTGAAGAAAAAGCAGGGAATAAAAAGAGACCGGATGTTGACAAATTTTATGTCACTGTTCTTAGAAGGTCGTTTGTTTGTGTGAAGATTTCTTATCTGGGATCTCTCTCTCTTCCTCTCTCTCTACGGAAAAAAAAGGAAGAAGCTTTCTCTCTCTAAAAACTATATTCTTTGAGAGAGAAAGAGAGTGGCCCAGCAGATCGAAATCTCCCCCTTTTCTTCAATCCGGTGAAGATCTAAGCTCCTTCAATGGTGCTGTATAAACGCCCACTTTGTTGTTTGTTTAATAATTATTGGTATTATTTTATTTAGCTGCTTGGTCTCAGTGGTGGTGAGAGTTTAGGAGTCGGAATTTTCCTTGATGTGGAGTTTCTGTTGGATGATTCAATCGACGCAGGATTCTCGAGGAAAGAGGTGATAAGAGGATGTGGGTCTGAGGTAAAATTTATTTTTACCTGCTAATTTATCGATTTCTGGATTTTGCTTGATAATTTGGTTAATTGGGTTTCCTTTTATTTTATTTTATACTTTTTCCTTCTTTTTTATTTTGTTAAGTTGTCTGCTTTTCTATGGCTGGGTTGCGCATTTGTTTTTTGTTGTTCCTTTGCGGCTTATAAACCCCACTGATTTTTCTTTTGATGCTTAATCTGTCTCTCCTTTTTTTTCTTGTTTTTAAAAAATGGTTCGGGTATTAGGTTTTGATTGGTGATTGTAGTATTTGTTTGCCGCGTTGTGTGTTAATATTTGCTCATGTATGTTAATTTTGAGTAGTAGCTGCGTAGGATCTGTCCTATTAACTTTTATTCTGCTGGAGTTACTCCTCATCCCGATAATTAGCATAGAAAACTCGAAGCTTTCCTTCTTGATCTTCAGGCTTCTAAAAGTTGCAGCATACTGTTTTTCCCCCTTCAAATTTTGGTTGATGTTGTGGTTTCTGTGTGATGTGAAAAGCTTAAGGAGATTGCCAGTTCTTTTCGATTATGTTGCCGGTATATGCCATCTTTTGGGTGTGTGCTTCTAACTGCATTAGTGAAGGATTTTCATAAATCATTACAAATGTTGCATTCATTCTAGGTGAAGTTTTAGTGAAGGAGAATTGTGTGATGATGAGTTAGTGGTTTGATCAAATATCCGACCTTGAAAGCCCAATTGATTATAATTGGATTATCTGTTGCATATCCCTTTTCTACTTATGGTACCATGGAACTGTCCTTGAGAAATGTAGATTTATATTCTTACAGTAGCATTTATAGAAGGAGCATCATATTGATATTGTCAGTGTTAATGGACAGTATCAATGTGGAATGTGAGGAAAGTACTTGAATATAATATTTGTAATGAGCTCCCTGAGAAAGAGGATCTATGCATCTTAAAAAATTTAAATGAATAGAGAAATGATTTGTGATAAGAAAAACTATCAAACCTGTTTGGTTGAATGAACTAATATTATACTTTCTTAGATCTTTTATTTTCTTGTTATTTTCTCCAGAACAGGTGACTATTGAGTGTTATTTAAATTTTCCAATGTGGTTATAATAAATGTTAGGTGATCAACATTGTTTGTGAAAAACTTCATTACTCATGTTTCTACAAGTAATTTTTACAAGTGTGCATTCAAGCTTGTGCCAGATGCTTGCTTTTTTAGAGTCAATTCGTTTATGGTAAGGAAGTCCATTAAATTGATCTCTTTGAAGGTGCAAGAACTCCTAAATTTTCGCTCAACAATGATATACTCATAAATGACATGGATCTCCTTTATGTGCCTAGTAACTGAGTTTTGGCATAGAGGGAACTTCAGATAGTCTGATGTTGCAGTATTCTCTCTCTCTCACCCTTTCACCCATCTTTCATTCTGTTTAGCCCAGATCGATTTACAGCATTCTACATATGCGAATCTACTCTAATTGCTCACTCTTTTCTCCAAAGAAAGAGTTAACTTTTCCTTAATTCTTGTAAGTATCCTAAAATGTAGCCCCGTTCTATTATCATGTTGTAGATTCCCTTTAGGTGTCAAATAGAAATTTGGGGCGGAGAGCAATTCTTGAATTTATAGAGTGAAGAGGCTTTAGGATAAGTTATGCTGTTTAATTTACATGCTAGGTCTATAAGGTCATGGGACATAGCATATGGAGGGAGAGGTAGGATAAGATAATCAAGCAGTTTAAAGTTGAAGAAGATTTAGGACATGAAATTAATAAATCGGAATGGAACAGAGAAGCAAACATAAAAAAGGATATTTACCAGGGAAAATCTTAGAAAATATGTTGGAAACGCAAGCACGTGAATATGAAGTGACATACATGCACATAAAATGCAACACTGGTCCTCGTGGCTCATACAAGATGAGAATCTTGGTACTTAATCAAGCATGCCCTTGAACTTGTGTAGCCTTTCATGTTACCACTTTCCATAAAAATTGCCTATTGGCTTGTCTGGTTCCTGCATCGCCTAGGAAATCTTAACTTGCTTTATTGGTTATGAATTGCCCTTTGTGTCAAGAATTAAGTTGATTCCAACCATCACAGCCATTTATCCATACCTTCTCTCTCCAGACTTTTGTGGCCATGTTGCACATGTTCCGGTAATTTCTGTCTTGTGACAGCACTGATCTGGGCAAAAACACCCATCTGGGTAATCAAACCCATTCAATCACTGTAAATTACGAAGTGTCCCTGTAGTTGCACGTGCTATATTTGATTTTTTCTTTGGGGATTGGGGTGGGGACATGATTCAAGCAGTATTGATGGTGTATTGGTGCTACAGAAAGCAGTTTCTATTAAAACAAAATTGTAAAAGGTTCATCTTTTTTTAATATACTTATCTACTGATAAAAAAAATCTTTTTCAAAGATAGCAAATGACCTTTGTGCTCAACTATGAGAAATTTTCAGACAGATGCCATTTCTTCTATGTACGTGTATGATTATCTGCCATTGTTTTTTCCACCCTTACTAAAAACTGGGGGGAATGGTTCTGTTTAGTGGGAATCTTTACAACAAACTATATATATTCATTGTTACTTTTATGGTTGTTATGCATGTTATATTTGAAATGTTTCTTCATTGATTTTCAGGAATGGGAACAAAAGTGCATTGTAAAAGTCTCTTGCCAGGATATTACCCAATGAGGGATCTTAATGAGAATTCTAACAGCTGTAGCTGGCCCCTATATTATGGTGATAGAACCTTTGTAAATGGGCAGTATTATAATGGTTTCCTGCCGAGGGCTGCCACAGATCTTTATCCAGGTTATGATAAGGATGTAGTGAAGCAGACAATGCTTGAACATGAGGCTATATTCAAAAAACAGGTATTTAAATTTTCTTGGCCCTTTCAAATACCATATGGTTCATTAATTAGGTTCTTACCGTATTGAGTTTATATGCAGAGGACCTTGAATTTGATATGTAGTTTAAGATGAACTAAGTTGAGCCTTGCTTGCTTATCTCTGTTTGAATTATAGAAACTCGGGTAAATAGATATATTATGAATTTTCTGTCATCATCCAGGTGCATGAACTTCATCGCCTTTACAGAATACAGAGGGATTTGATGGATGAATTCAAGAGGAAAGAACTACATAAAAACTTGATGCCCGTGGAGACATCATTGTCATCTAGTCCCCTAGTAACTCAAATCACGTCAGAAAATGCCCGAAAATGGCATATCCCCAGCTTCCCGCCAGCAAACTCTGTTTATGCTAGGCCAACAGTTTCAGGTGTCGAGGACATTCATTCTCCTTTGAGTTATGTGAAAGGAAACGGCACACAAGGCGGTCTTTTTCCATCCCAAAATGAGGGTAATTCAAAGGATTTAGAGATGCTGGACTCCAGACCTACAAAGGTCAGGAGAAAAATGATTGATCTTCAACTTCCAGCTGATGAATATATTGATACTGAAGGAGAAAACTTGAGTGAAGAAAAAGTGCGTGGTGTGTCAAACTATCATTCCAATAGAAATCATAAGCTAGCCCCTGAGAAAGGTGTAAGGCTGTTTCTTGGCAATGGTGAGAAGTGTGGCATTCAAGGAGATGTTTTGACATCTGATTCGTGTTTAGAGAGCAGAAATGGTTTGGCTGACTTGAATGAGCCTATCCTGGTTGAGGAAGCAAGTGCTTCTGGACATGTTAACCTTTTGAGCCAGGGTGCCTCTTGGCGTGAGACTCAAGGCCCCGATCTGTCTGCTAAGCCAAACTTGCAGTTTCTAAGTTTGCCTAAGGGAACTTTACTCAACTCCCACCATGGAAGTGATAATGGGACTCAAAACAATGGGCACTTAGAGAACAATGGAAATGAAAAGGGGTGGTTTTGCCATGTGCTCGAACCAGGTATAATTTCTTCATCAAGTTTCACAAACAATCCTCGAGTTGGTTCTGTTTGAATTTTGCAATAGATGTAACTACTTTTTAAGGAGTTTATTGGGTAGAATTATTTCATTGGGTTAGATTTTTTTCATATGGCTGCCATTTTGTTTTACAGTGCCCGGTAAAAGCAACTTGAAATCTGTTTCTCAAGGTCTCCAACCAGAAATATCTTCCCAGCCAATGCAAGTTTTGCTTAACAAAGCCCACGAAACTTCTGGTTACTATCTGACTGATAAAAGCAAAGGAGGATCGTGGAATGAAAGAACAGTTTGTGCTTCGGAAATCTCTAATAGAAGTCAAGAAATCTCCAGTAATAAGCATCTTGGGTCAATGGTGGCCTCCCATGTGCCCAGTCCATATCCTATTGCTCCTTCCTCTGATTTGGCCAAGTCTTGGTCTCACTCAGTCTCATCTTGGGAAAAGCAAAGTAGTACCTTAAGCCAGAAGTCAATATCAGGTAACAAACAACCATGCTTGAACTCATCTGCTGCTACCTTGAGTAAAAGTTCTCAGTCATCAGTGCAGAGCAACGGATTTTTTGGAGATGCGTGGCATCTTAAGAGCAATTCTAGATGTAACCCAGGTTTTGGAAGTGATGCATCTTACAGAAATGGATTTTGTCAGGGGTCGTCATCTGGGTCCAAGGAACTATCGGTTCACCTCCCTTCAAGAAGCTATGACTATATGAACTGCAATCAATGATCATAACAGAGCTTCTGATCACTTCATCAGTAATGGTTTTGCAAAGCACGTGAGGGGCTCAGATCACATGGACAGGAAATCTGTAAAAGATGAGAACTTGAATGTGGTGCTTTCAAACAGCTCATCCAACAAAGTAGCTCCCAGGCAAGGTTTTGAGATCATAGATGAAGGACAGAAGCATGAAGACCATCTTTCAGTCTTGCCATGGCTTAGACCTAAGCCTTCTTCTAAGAATGAGGCCTCCAATGCTGGGAGGGTTTCAAACATAGAGGAGCTAAGTTTCTTTCAATCGTCACCAAGTCAATTTTCCAACAAAAGTGAAATGGAGAAGGGAATTAATCACATTTTTACCCAGAATATAAAATCGGTTTCATGTTCTAACGATGTTGAGGTCAAGAGGATTGAAATAGGTGACAACCTGAGTAACAGAAAAATTCTTGGGTTTCCCATATTTGAAAAGTCGAATATTTCTAGGAATGAGTCTTCTTCTTTCACCTCCCCCTCTGTGTCTCATCCTCTCCCATCTGAAGGTGAAGTTGTGGAGAATGACAGGAAAAACAGAGTCCTTGATATAAACTTGCCTTGTGAACCTGCAGTTCTTGAATTGGGTGATCGGACGGCAGAAACTCCAGTTAAAGATAAGAAAACAGATGCAAACATTTCCATTTTCAGACATAACATTGATTTGAATTCCTGTATAAGTGATGATGAAGAATCCTTGGTACCTTCTCTTCCAAGCACTCCAGTGAAGATTACAGCAGGGATAGATTTAGAAGCTCCCATAGTTCAGACTGAGGAGGATTCCATTCATGGAGATAATGCAGAGAAGCAGCATGCTGCTCCTTTGCAATTGTTACAAGATAAAGCTGAGCACCCACAGGATGAACTCATGATGATAGCAGCTGAGGCAATAGTTGTAATCTCATCGTCAGGTTTCCACAATCAGTTTGATGATACCACTTGCAAGCCATCAGAAGCTTCTGAGACGGACCGACTTAATTGGTTTGTCGAAATAGTTTCCTCGTGTGGAGATGAAATTGAGAGCCAGTTTGATGCAATTTTGAGAGTCAAAGATGGTGAGGATAATGAGGAGGAAGGAAGTGATTACTTTGAATCCATGACATTAAAACTAATGGAGACCAAGGAAGAAGATTATATGCCTAAACCGTTGGTTCCAGAAAACTTAAAGCTGGAGGAAACTGGAACTACTTCATTACCAAATCGGCCCCGGAAGGGCCTGGCAAGGAGGGGAAGGCAGCGAAGGGATTTCCAAAGAGACATCCTTCCAGGCCTTGCTTCTCTTTCAAGGCATGAGGTAACAGAAGATCTTCAGACATTTGGGGGGCTGATGCGAGCAACAGGTCATTCATGGCATTCTGGGTTGACAAGGAGGAGCTCTACTAGGAACGGGTGTGGAAGGGGAAGGCGGCGGTCAGCAGCGAGTTGCTCACCCACTGTGCCAACCCCACCCCCAGCTTGCACTCCACTGATACAGCAGCTTAGTAACATTGAAGTGGGACTTGAGGATAGAAGCCTAGCAGGGTGGGGGAAGACAACTAGACGACCCCGCCGGCAGAGATGCCCTGCAGGTAATCATGCATCTATCCCTTTAACCTAATTGCGGAAAGAGGCCTTGATATATTGATTTAGAAATTTATAGAGGGAAGTAAGGAGTTGTTTCTCTGGCTGAGGGGAGGTGGGAAAAGTGTTTCTGAGACATGGAGACCTGCCATTGTACATTTATTGGCCTAGAATTTGGGCTGGCTTGATTATCTATCATGAGTGTTTACAAACTTTGTATTTTCCGAAATAATGTTGTATGATTTCTCCCGGCATATATAATAGCATTCCTTCACTTTGTGTGTTTCTACAGCCACTTGGATCTTTGGGGGCGTTTTTCTCTTGATAGTCTTTTATTATTGAATATTGACCCCATAGGTGAGTGCTAGTGAATATTCATGCATGCCAAGAAGAAGAAGAATGTAGGGTTGAAAAAGCATGCTAAAATGCTATCTGCTTGAGGACTCTCGCCCGGAAAGATTATCTGAGATGGCATTTGATTGCCACTTTTCTGATGAATAGATAGATTTCTTCACACTTCTCTACCAGCATAATAATGAGAATAGTATGTGAAAAAGATTCGTGGCCCATTTTTTCCTTACAATAGTAATCATATAAAGCGAAATTATTCCGATTTAATTTTTTTTATCAGTAAATAAGAATTTTATTAAAAATAGACGAAGCTAAGTACACAGGATATATATATATATATATATATATATATATATATATAAGATTAAGATTTAATTTATTCTCGCGTTCTGCCTTAGAACAGAACATTTGAGAAATACTTGCTGTAATGCATTCAAGGGACATAAATTAGTGGAGTTAATTTTACTGAAAAGCAAATACATACTACGTGTCTTTTTTTTCTTTTGAAAATCAAATCATTTCTCATCATTTATTTGTAAAAGTTTTATCTAAGATTCTAAATGGCTTCTTAACTATCTATTCAGAAAAAGGAAAATCAAAATGTATGTATATTTGAAAATTCTAAAATGTGTTTTGGATATTGAGTTGAAATGAAATGAGTTGAGATGAAAGTTGAAAATTGAATAAAATATTGTTAAAATATTATTATTATTATTATTATTTTAAAATTTTAAAATTTTAAAAATTTTAAAATTTATTACATTTTTATAAAAATTTTAAAAAATTAATAAGAAACACTTTCTTGAAATCAAATAGGATTAAGCAAGGTGAAAAGAATTTAGTTTAGATTAATAATTTTGTTGGAAAATATTATTTAACAAAATAATTTCAACTTTCAAGGGAGGGAGAGAGTGCACGCAAGAGAGAAGGGCGCGTGGGGGACAGCGGAGGAGATCTTTCATTCAGAAATGTGGGATGGTAGACTGCAAATGCGTCGGCGTGTCGGTGTCTGAGAGCTGATTTGTAGTACTTTGTGGTCTTCAGTCAATGGTTGTCCCTTTTTTATTATATGAATTATTTAGATACTCCTTCCACCAATCACAATTCCCCGTAACCAAAGCCCACCTTCTGTCCTTTTCTTGTTATCTTGGACGTGAGTAACCTTTTATTTTATTTTTTTAAACGTTGTCTTAATCGTTATTTTATTATCTACGTCCCTTTGAAATTTACATGCCATTTTTTAAATAAATATTTGCATTCAAAATTTCACGTATTTTTTTTAAAAAGAGTTAACACTAGATTTAAATAAAAGAAATTAATTTTAAATAATATTAGATATAATCATGAATCGTACAAGCGACGCATACTATTTTTTATAAAAGTGAGTAAATATGAGATCTAAATGAAAAATTATTTTTTTAATAATTGATCTTACTTTTTTTTTTTTAAAAATGTACATCAATTTATACAATTCATAATTATATAACTATTGAAAATATGCCGCATCGACCTATTGTAATTAACGATGATAAAATAAATAATAAATAATAGTATCAATTCTCGTATGCGTGTGTATATATATATATGTACTTTAAGTTTACACTTTCAAATTATCATGGAATTTTTTTTTGTACCCTTAACTATTAAAATTGATATTTATAATCTTTATCAAGATTCGACTATCAAGATTATACGATATTTCATAATTTTCATTTATCTTAATTGATATAGTGAGAAGTGGGGTATAAAGCATAAGCTTTAGATAATTTGATAATGCAAAATTTACAGTTCCTTTAATTTCTTAAGTTCGCTCCCATGTCCTAGCTCTCTTGCTCGACTCTCTCTTGCTCGTAAAAGTCTACAAAAACATTTTCCAAAATTGCTATTTTTTAATCTAAATATCTTTACAATAGAAATCTCAATCATTAAAGCATTTTATTTTGATTTTCTTAAAAAATAAAAACTTAAATTAACAAATCTGTAAAATAAAAAATTATCTTACAAGAATATTATTTTCTTCGTATTTCAATGGATTCTGCCAAATCTACTTTCGACATATGTTGTACATTGTAAACTGATATTCTATGAAAAGTCTAGACTGTTAGTCAATTGTATGTTCTCTTTTATTGTAGCATTTTTTCAATTCTTTTCTTTTGTATGGTTTCCTTAGTTGACAGCTTGTAATTGCTTAGTTGACAACTTGTAATGATCCTATATATGTGAATAATAAGCACTCTCTCTATCTCAACTCGTGAGATAGTGTTTTCTCAAAAACTTCTTCATTTAAATCCTAATAAAAATATTTTTCAAAAAGAAAAAAAGAAAGAAATTATGCATTCAAACACGTTTTTTTTTTCTCTTTCAAATGAGATTAATTGATTCCACAATTTCATTGAGGAAAACCCTCACAAAAAATCTTAGGCACATATAATAAGAAGGGATATATTAATGCAACTTATGTTTCAAAATGAAGGCTAAATGATGATTTTGATATTTTAGTGGACATATTAAAAAGAATAACCATAATAATAATTTAGAAGGTAAAATGATTAGTATATTTGATAAAAATATCATCTGAATTTTAGAGTAAAAAAAAAACAGATGTGCAATACTAGATATAGTTTAAGGGTATGCAAGTTTCACACACACCCTTTTAAAAAAAGTAGAATCCATAACTAAAATAATAATTTAATTTTTCATACAAATATAAGATTTATGAACTTTTTTAAAAAAATACTTAATATTTACACATCCTGAAATTATAAATACCAAATCTACCATTCTCTTTCCTCTATTTGACCCCCGAAAGGCGAAAAATAAAATAATTTCTCAAAATTAAAATTGAAAAGGGAAGGATAGGCTCACCAGCAAAACGGTAAAGAGCAGGACGGGAATGCCACTGAACTTCGTCTCCAAGAGGCTCTGATGAGCAAGACAAGCCATGAAACTCATCTCCACCTTACGTGTACGCCTCCCTCTCGCAAAAAAATGTTGCTCTCCGTGCAGGACTCTCGCTTATGCAACCCAGCAACAACCCTCAGAGCCTCCGGAACTCGCTCATATCATAGCTTCTATGTCATCCATCTCTTCGAACCCCTGTTTTTCTCTTCTGGGTGTCTGCAGGAACTTAGATTCTCTCAAAAAGACCCACGGCTTGCTTATTGTACACGGCCTCACCGGTGAACTTCAATGCGATACTAAATTGGTTAGCCTGTATGCTTCTTTTGCGCGCGTTGGGCATGCCCGCTTGGTTTTTGATAGGATAGAAAAGCCGGATTTTCTTTCTTGGAAGGTGATGATCAGGTGGTACTTTTTGAATGATTTGTATTCGGAGATTATTCGGTTCTATTCCCGTATGAGAATATGCGTAAGAGAGTGCGACAATGTTGTTTTTTCGATTGTGTTGAAGGCGTGCTGTGAGTTGCGCAATCTTGATGAGGGGAGGAAGGTACATTGCCAGATTTTTAAGGCGGGGAGCCCCGATAGTTTCGTCATGGCGGGTCTTGTTGATATGTATGCGAAATGCAGAGATATTGGGAATTCTCGCGAGGTGTTCGATGAAATTCTTGACAGAAATGTGGTTTCCTGGACATCAATGATTGTGGGGTATGTGCAGAATGATTGTCCGGAAGAAGGTTTGATTTTGTTTAATAGAATGAGAGAAGGATTGGTTGAAGGTAACAAATTTACAGTGGGGAGCTTAGTTACTGCGTGTACAGATTTACGGGCTTTACATCAAGGGAAGTGGCTTCACGGGTACGTGATCAAGAATGGTTTTGAATTCAATTCTTTCTTGGTGACAGCACTTCTCGACATGTATGTTAAGTGTGGGGAAGTTAGAGATGCTCGTTCTGTATTTGATGAGCTTTCTGCTATTGATCTTATTTCATGGACTGCAATGATTGTAGGTTACGCACAGAGTGGCCACCCCAATGAGGCATTAAAGTTGTTTCAGGATGAGAAATGGGTTGATCTATTGCCAAATTCTGTTACGACTGCAACCGTGCTTTCTGCATGTGCACAGTTAGGCAATTTAAATTTGGGAAGGTCAATTCATGGTCTGGGGATTAAACTCGGGTTAGGGAAACCTCCAGTTAGAAATGCTCTTATAGATATGTATGCAAAATGTCATATGATCAGAGATGCTCGTTATATATTTGAAACAGTTTTAGACAAGGATGTGATCACTTGGAACTCAATTATTTCTGGCTACTTCCTAATTGGCTATGCATGTGAAGCCTTTGAGCTCTTTAATCAAATGAGATCAAATAATGTCTCACCTGACGCGGTCACACTTGTTTGTGCTCTCTCAGGCTGTGCTTCCCTTGGCGATCTTCGAGTTGGTTCTTCACTTCATGCTTTCTCTATAAAGGAGGGCCTACAATCATCCAGTGTCTATGTTGGCACTGCACTTCTAAACTTCTATGCCAAATGTGGAGATGTGAAGTCCGCTCGTATGGTATTTGATGGGATGGGAGAGAAGAACACCATCACGTGGAGTGCAATTATTGGTGGTTATGGGATGCAAGGGGATGGTAGCGGGTCCCTTGCACTTTTCAATGATATGTTGAAAGAAAAATTGGAGCCCAATGAAGTAATTTTTACTACTATATTATCAGCATGTAGCCATACAGGGATGATTGGGGAGGGCTGGAGGTGTTTCAATCTAATGTGCCAGACCTATAACTTTGTTCCTGCAATGAAGCATTATGCATGCATGGTAGATCTATTAGCTCGGGCTGGAAAACTCGAAGAAGCCTTGAACTTTATTGAGAACATGCCAGTTCGACCAGATGTTAGTTTGTTTGGATCTTTTCTCCATGGATGTGGACTCTATGCAAGGTTTGATCTTGGAGAAGTTGCAATCCAAAAAATGCTGGAGTTACATCCTAATGAAGCTAGTTACTATGTACTCATGTGTAACTTGTATGCTTCAGATGGAAGATGGAGCCAGGTTAATCAGATGAGAGAGCTGATGAAGCAAAGAGGATTGAGCAAGTCCCCTGGGTGTAGCCTACTGGAGATGGATATCTGTGGTGATAACTCACCAGCCAAAGTTGCGACTCTTCAGTAGTTATACGCTTCATCAAACATGTTCTCGATGGGGTCGAGAATGTGAAACTTAAGGTGATAAGGGTGTCCCAACGAGTTCAGTTCTGCCACGAGCTCAAATTGGACTGCCTCGCTCTGCTATTTAGGAGAGGGCTCTAAGGGATATTCTTGGAACATGGCCCTTAAAAATATACAATCCCACGTCTGCGAGGTAAACATGTGCAACCCTTTTGGTTGGGGCTGGCTGGCTTGATTTGTGGGGAAGCTGAGAACTTGGGTCCCGACTTCATGACTTGGCTGAAGATCCAATTCTTGGCATGAACATTCTTTCGGCATTTTTGGGAGGACAATGTCCTGTGCTTTCCTGTATGTGAGGAATTCCTCCGGGGGAGTTATTCTGTTTATGGAAATAAAAGGGATACCTCCAGTGCACGAACTGCCTTTTATTTATTTGGGGCACCTAATCTTCCGTATTTGTATTTAAATAGTACAAGGATTGCTCTCTTCCTTCGGGAACTTTCCAAGAAGGGATCTCTCAAGAGGAGGAGTAGCCAGTGCCACACATTTCCTTCAATAAATAGAAGTGCTTTTGGGCCCCTAAGAGGCCGTATTAATCTGTCGAATAAGAGCTCTCCCTCCGAGGCGAGGTAAATAGGACTAGCCAGAGTAGGAGCTCCACAACTGATTGTGTACAACAAAAGGTTGGTATTGAATATGTGTTTTGTTTTCAGAGTATCAAACCTATCTTAGCCCCCACCCAATTTCTTACATAACTGATTCTTTCCTTGAATAGGTTGCTAGTGTTCGGTCCTGATCCAAGATGAGGAACCAAACCAAGTCTTGAAAGTCTTCCTCAAGTGAGTACTGGTCCACCTATCCAGTATGTGAGGAAGTTTCTAACATCCGAAGCCAGAGTCGGTGCTGAGCTAGAAGCCACATCCATATTCACGTCCGAGCCCTACAAAGTAAGGGGCCCGATTCCAGATCTGAAGCAGCAGCAGCCACCGAAGAAGGAGCAGCTTATTTTTTTTTGAAGGAGCAGCTTATGACTTTGAAGCAGTAGGATATGCCTTTTCTTTCCATTATGTACTTCGGGAGCTAGGAGTGGGGAGGAATCCTAAGACCACTTGACATGACTACATCTTACCTTATATCCATGAGGATGTATATTGCTACGGCATGCAGTGAAGATTTTGAAGTCATTGAGAACTCCATGGTTTTGTGAATAGCTTATCAATTAAAGCCCATTTGTTGAAGGGCAATTGCTGAATTTACTGTGATGAGGGTTGACAAAAGTCAAAAAAGAAAAATAAGTTATTATCATTTTGGGTAAGTTGTCTTTTCACATCTTCCACATCAACTTATTACATCATTGGCAATGCGTCCCCGGAATTTTACATGTGAGCAATTAATCACTTTGCAGTTATATCTCGATGTTTAGCCTTAAATTAATATGTTTATGAACAAATTAATAAAATCCATAAGAGGGATTTTTTTCTGGGACAATACAATGAAATAAGCACAATTTTCAAGCCAATGAAAATAAGGACATGAAGCATGTGATAGTGTGATAAACACTTGAGAAAATAAGAAAACTTAATAACATTAAAAGGCACGTAGAGCGTCATTATTCTTGTTTTCTGAGCGTATATATATAGGTTTTACAATTCATCCTCCCCACACTCCACATTTTTTAATATTTTTTAATATATTTTTTAATTTTTTTTGAATTTATTTTTTTTAAACTATTTATAATTTTTTATTCACTATTCATATAAAAATATATTTGATAAAAAAAATAAAAAAAAATTAAAAAAAAGGTGGAGTGTGAAGTGTGGAGTGCGGTGTGAATAGTGGAGGTTGAATAGATTTTTTCATATATATATATATACACACACACACGGTGAAAGTAACGTGCAACACGTTTGCCTAATTTAATTATACGATTATTTTTAAGAATTAATATTGTTTTTATTAAGAAAAAAACTTGGTTAATAATGTAATGCTTTTAGAAAAAATAAAAATATAATTTCTAACATCAAAAATTTGACAGTTAATCATAATTAAGTAGATGATAAATAATTACACGCTTTCATTTTTTTTTTCTAATTAAGTAGATGAGAATCACAAGATAAATAGTTGTTTTATCTTGGTTTCTCCATGCCATTTATTTACTACAGATTAAAATCAGAATAGTTACAAAATATAATCCTTAAAAATTTTTCAGGGTATATGTTTCAACATGAAAAGAGTACATGGAATTAAAATTATGCCGGAGAAAATCTAATTCTCACAATAATGGCATGTGAGAAGTGGGGAAAAGAAAAGATATAAAAGATCAAAGTGGAAATATAAGTCACTCCTATCTTTACAAGGCCCTCACCTCTCCTTCACTTTCTTGCTCGATGCTAAAACACTATAAGCATAACTTACAACAGAATGTAGGTCACCTCTCAGGTTCCTTTCTCTACTGCTTTCGAAGGTCAATAACATCAGGTGTCTCAACACCAATAGGAGTGTTGAAAAAAAAAACACATATAAGTAATGAAAAATGCAGTATACAATACAAGATCAGGCAATGATCTACAATAAAATATTTAAGCGCACAGGATGAAACATGTAAAGACCATGATCACAGCATTTGAACAAAATGAAGCTGAATTTGGAATGCTAATTCTGATATGATTGCAAGGGATAGTCATTTCATTTGTTCTGTTTCTGTTTCTTTTACCTTTTTTTTTTTTTTATATAAGTAATCAAAATCCATTCCATCTTTATGTGTAATGGGCTAGAAATTTCAATTCTCAGGAATTATATCAGGTGATTTGATTAAAATCGTAAGTTAACCATAAGAAAGTAGATAAGGGTACAATTAGTGGTTGTAACTGAAGGCATACGCTGAAATAGGTTGGCACAGAAAGTGGCCTCCAAATCCCTATATATCGATACAAGATTATCCCTGAAAGGCGCAATTATTAAGTCTGTCAACCATAAGAAGATAGATAAATCATTTGTATCAATAAAGAGACAAAAAATAGCTAAGAATGATTCTCTTACTGACCATTAAAAGATACTAATTAGAAAAAGTAAAAAAATAGAGATCTAGGATGCCTATGCTTGGTTTTGTATGTAGAATATCTTAATTCCCTTGTGGTTTTCATATATTTTTTTGGTCATGTGTTTAGAGGTACAACCATCATTGCACAAAATGAAGTAGAAAAAGGAAAAACAGAAAACGTCACAATTTAGCATAAGATATTCACATGACAAAAAAAAGGGAAGAAACTCCATAAACATTTGTCCCTCGACAAGACCAAAATCAGGGGGTAAAATCCAAGAAGACTTCCCAGTCCCAAACTAAAAATAGCAATAAAAAAGAAAAAAATAAACAGGAACAAAAGTTCAGAAAACCACTTCTCTATTCTAGAAGCCCAATATCCACGAGAGCCAAAATACATACAAACCCATCAAAATCTTGTATATTTGAATGCATAAACATCAAGAAAATGAACGACAAACAAAATGTAAACAAAACCCATAGAAATTAAACGCAAAAACCCTAAATGCAAAACTATTTACACATACCCAAATGCACGAAATAGAGGTCCAGCAAACCTGCAAAAATCCAAATTCGAAGTACGAGATGCCAAAAACATTAACACAAAATCCGGCTAACAAATTTCTGTCGAGCAGGCTTCTGTTGATTGCAATTTTCGTCAAGCCCTAGGAATCCATTTAAAAACCTCATAAAAAAATTAAAAAAAAAATCTAAATACAAGAAAATATAACTTCGAAACCACAAAAAACCTAAAAAAAATTAAAAAGAATGAGAAATACTGGGCAAATTTAACCTTTTAGAAGCAATGTTTTGGAAAGTGTAAGATGGGTGTTATGGTTAGCAGTGGTAGTGGAGGAAAGGAGGCGTGAGAGGGCTTTGGAGCGACGTTGAAGGAGGGATTTGAATATACTCCAAAGGAGATTTTGTGGGTTGGCATAAGCCATTGACGAGGCACATCGGGAACTCTCATGTGGAAGACGAAGCTAGAGCGATGAATACAAAGAGGCGCTTGGTGCTGGAAGCATTATTTTCCTTTCTCATAAATATTCTTTTACAACAACCAATGAGACAAGTGAAGTTCGATGGCCTTGACGGATTTAATGGAAAGTTCACAGAAAACAATTAAAATGACTATAGCTCCGTTAAAACAAGAAATTTTTGTTTGATAGGCTCTTTACATATATCAAGATCAATACTACTATATACAACCGCCAGTGCCAATAATTTTATAATATTTAAAAAAAAAATGAAAACGTATGAAATAGAAAAGAATGGAGAGAAAGTGAAAGTGAAAGTGAAACGAAAACAAAAAGAAAGCAAAACCTGAAGCCTTGCTCGAGTTGAACCTAGAAACCATCATCGGAACGATTCTGTCTGTGGTCGCCATCGAGGACTGAAGAACCGGTTGTTGCTGTCGCCGTTCGTCACACAATTCGGATTTGAGCCGCCGTCGAAGTGGGTCTACTTCATTGATTTCCATTCCAGATATGCTTCTTCCAGTTCACCGTTGAGTATTTCTTTCTCTACTTTTAGATTTGATTTTTTGTTGTTCTTCACACATTCTCATGTATGCCTTTTACTGGTGAGTATGTTCTTTTTGGATTCATGTACCGACTCTTTTGTTTGAGTTTCTCCTGACAAGTAAAATACATCTTCGGTTGTTGCACTTTTGGTTTGCTAACATGCTTTTGCTTATAAAAGTAAAACTTGTTTTGCACATGAATGGTTCTTCACTTTCTTTGTTTATTGAAAGTAAATAAAAGTAAATCCTTTTTTTGTTTATTGAGAGGACTCGTGAAAAGTTGGTCTTGGTTCCTCCTCTGGAGTTGGTCTCCCCTGGATTTGGTTTGGGGCCATTTTTTGCTTGTAAGGATTTGGTTTGGGGCCATTTTCTGTTTGTTTTGTATGATTGTGAAGTGTAGTTGTAAGAAATACAAACTGCAGCAAAGAAAAAATAATAATATTTCATTATTATGGAGATCAGAAGTACAATTGGGTTTGATTTTGAATACATTAACTATCATATAAAAACAGAAACATCATTACGATATTGGATAATTATAGAAGAATTGTATAGTTATATAGCATGACATAATTTTACAGAAAGAGTTATGCAATCCAGAGAAAATGAAATGTTAACCTCACCAAAATAGCATGCAGATGTAATGCACACTATTACAAATCTTTCCAGAAATTATTATTGTATCTAGGAGCGAGGCATGGTAAAAACAACCACCAATTAGGAGAAAGATAATATCCCAGCAATTAAACCCGTGACACTAATGATTATTGCATATACATTTCACCTTATGACTCTTATGATTTCATATGTATATATGCATGAGTGCCATCCTATAAAATCAACCTTTGTGCCATCATTTTTTTCTTTTTCTTTATGAAGAATTGTATTTCTAAATTTGTTTATTGACCCATAATATAACTAATATTACAAGCACAAGTGAGGTTGTCTCTACTTTATTGCTTGGCTCGATGGAAGCTTTTGATGTAGTTTTCACAAAAGTTGAACTATCTTTATCTATGTCCTATTAATTTATTTTTAGATCAAACATTCTCATGTGCTATAAATAATTGGTCCTTAAAAAGGGTAAAGGAAGAGAATCTAATGATACATTAAAAACCCAGCTAGTTCCATTATTATCTATATACTAAATTTAGAGGAGTTAAAAAGACTCGCTGCTTTTAACGAGACAGGCCATTTGGCTATATATCCTTTATTGGAAATGAAAGAGAAATAGGTGGGAAAGGAAAGCATGCTATCTAATTTTATGTTTTTGTATCACATGTGTCTGATTTAGTATCTATAATCTTTGTTTTGGGTTATTGTGGCCCAAAATTGTTATATTTTGGTGTTACATAATTTTAATGTGGGAAATTATACAATATTGCTATTGGCAAGCTTCATTTGTCTCACTCTCAGCATGGAAAAAAGAAAAGAACATCCATCTACTTCGAGACCATCTAGCTCAAATCCCCCATCCGTGGTAATGTATTTTATTTAATATATCAATAACATTAGATTCAAGATTTTTTATTATTTATTTTCAAAATATATCAACTAATTTTTTCAATAACATTTTAGGACATACCATCAACTTCTCCAAACATCCCAATGCACGGTTACTATAGACCAATATCTGCGTGGTCACCGACTTTTCTGTCATATCCCGCTGCCAACCAATATCCAAGCAACCTACATGTGGTGAGAGACTACTTTTTCGTTGAATTTTAGTACGTTGGTATCTTCAAGAGTTTGATTGCAGTTTTTTTATTCTTTTTGCCAGAATGCTAGTTACCCAATTCAACATGGCATGGAAAGCCAATTGTCTTTTAGCAATACAAGCTCCATTACAAGCAAACTTATCGGTACGGACGATAATTTTACACACTAAGTTACGTAGTTGGACCCAATCACAATTCATGGTTTGCTATCTTCTGTAGTTGTTCCTTGTTCTTCTGTTGTAATTTACATGGAAACGTTCCCGATTAGTTTCATCTCTGAAGGTTGATCATCAAAGAAAGAAATAATTGAAAATTTGGGAATG